>CM057755.1:32705338-33987752 GCA_030064425.1 Trapa bicornis | reverse complement strand
TTACCTTGGCAATGTCCCTTATACTTGAAGCCATGACCTTGGATTCTCTCAAAGCCCTCCTACTTGCTCAGGATGCCCGAAAACTCCAAAAATATAGCCCTGACAATATCACTCCACCTCTTTCTAGCCTCCTTTCTCAGACGAGTAATGATCAAATCGCTACCATCTCTTATGATCGTGTTCTTTTACCAGCTCCCCACGCCACTCTGCTCCAACTCTAGGTTCTGCTCATCTTTCTCCTCGCATTCCTAATCACCCCAATCGTAGGCTTTAGCAAAATGATGGACAAATGTGTGCATGGGCTAGGCCAACAGCTTCTAGGCCTTATATTGGATCTCCCTCATTTAGGCCTTCTAGTGGATATCGCTATCGACAAATTAGGCCTTGTGTAGGGTCACGCCACCCAGCTCCTCGACAGCATCGTTCAAGCTTCCATGACCAACACGGATTCAAGCCAAATTCTCATTTTTCCAGACCCGTTTCCAGCTTTGCGGCTTATTTGGACATTTAGCCACCCATTGCCCTTCATATTAGCTAAAGCCTATATCGTCTGCTCCACAAGTCCATTCTACTTATAAAAATGAACCTAGCCCTCATCATCTTGACTGTTATGTTGATTCAGGTGCTATCACTAACATCACTAATGATTTGTCTCATATGACTATTTAGGAAGATTCTGTCATTTCTAAGCATCTGTTGATTAAAGACGGGACAAGTTTATCCATTCTATCCATTGGTTCTACCTATCTCACCTCTTCTACTCATTGCTTGGCTCTCACTAATATTTATTATGTTCCACAAATCTCTCTCAATTTACTTTCTATCTCTCAATTCACAACGGATAATGCATGTTATTTTGAATTTTATCCTACTTATTTCCTTATCAAAGATCTTACTTCTCATCAGGAGTTGCTGCGCGGGAGTCGTAAGGATGGATTGTACTATTTGCGCACTAGTCGTACTTCCTCCTTTATCTCTCCAACTACTTATGTTAGTTTGGTTGAGTCTGTTTATTTATGGCATCAACGTTTAGGGCATCCTGCCTCTTCTATTTTCAGTTGTGTGCTTTCACAACATTTATCAATACATGTTGTTTCGTTTTTATCATTATGTAAATCATGTTCATGCGACAAGATTACACAACAACCATTTCCTCTAACTTATCATAAAAGCATTTATCCTCCTGAACTTATTCAAACTGACATCTGTGGGCATGCCCCCATCACTTCCCATACTGGTCATCTTTACTATGTTCATTTTCTTAATAATTATAGTAAATTTTCTTGGTTCTTTGTCATGAAACATCACTTCGACATTCTTTTTATTTTTTGTGCATTCCGTTTACAAGTTAAAAATATTATTGATCGTAAAATTAAATTTCTTCAGTCTGATAGGGCCAAAGAATTTGTCTTCTTCCTTCTAATCTGAACTCCAACTTGCAGGAATTAGTCACAGACTCTCTTGTCCCCATACCTCTCAACAAAATGGATCGGATGAACGAAAGCATCGTCATATTGTCAACATCGGGCTCACTCTCTTGATCCATTCTCATGCACTTGCCAAGTTTTGGGATTTTTCCTTTGAAACAATTGTCTATCTTATCAATTGTCTTCCTACTCGTTCGCTAGGATTTTGTTCCCCCTATGAGGTAATTCATCATACTCACCCTGATTATAAAATCCCTTCATGTGTTCGGTTGTCTTTGTTATCCTTATCTTCAATCCTACTGCTTGCATAAACTTCAACCCCGCTCTATTCCTTGTATCTTTCTTGGTTATCCATCTAACTATGTTGATTATCGAGTTCTTGATCCTCGCACCAATCGTATCTTTATTTGTCGGTCTATTCATTTTTATAAAATAGTGTTTCCCTTCTTTGCCTTCAATACATCCCCTACTTCTCCTGTAGAGCACTCCACTGCCCAACTCCCCATCCCATCCCCTATCCCAGCTCCTCGAGCAGATTCAAGTATGATGCCTCTCTCTTCTGTACATGAGCACTCTCTTTCACCCGAGGTACCCCTTGAGCATGTTTCTTCAGCTACCTCTTCTCTGGTGGTGGTACCTCCTCCCCCTGTATGATCACTCGATCACATGATGGTTTTTTACCCCCTCGGCATTTTACTATTGACCCCTCTATATTTATTGCTAGCTCGCAGGAACCTCGTACCTATGCCCAAGCCAGTCGTTACCAACCTTAAATTGATGTCATACGCACTGAATTTTCTGCTCTTCTTCACAATCATACATGAGATTTAGTGTCTACTCCTAATCGGCCCATTATGGGCTGCAAATGGGTCTATAAAATCAAGGAGCATCCTAATGGCTCTATTGCTCATTATAAGACTTATCTTGTTGTCAAAGGTTTTTCTCAGCAAACAGGTCTTGATTATGATGAGACCTTCAGCCCTGTCATCAAGCCTATTACCATTCGGGTGGTTCTCTCTATTACAGTCTCTCATTAGTAGCCCATTCGACAACTCGATGTTAACAACGCCTTTATTCATGAGCATCTCAATGAGGAGGTATACATGGTTCAACCACCTGTTTTTTGTCGACTTACTATTTCCTCATCATATTTATCATCTTCGCAAGTCTCTTTATGGTTATAAGTAGGCTTCTCATGCTTGATTTGTACGTCTTAGTTCCTTTTTGCAACGATTGGGGTTTTGTGGCTCGATTGGGGTCCTTTCTACGTCTTAGTTCCTTTATCTATCGCACATCAAACTTTGTTATTTTTCTACTCATTTACGTAGATGACATTCTTATTACTGGCTCTCCAATTGCCTCTATCTGTACCATTATTCGTGCTCTTTAGGATGAGTTTTCATTGAAAGACTTGGGACTCCTACACCATTTTCGCGTCATTGAGGTTCATTCTATTCTTAAGGGCTCTATCTCACCCAACATAAGTATATTCACGACATCCTCTCTCGCGCGGCTATAAGTTCTTGTTGGCCCATCTCTACACCTGTTGCTCCTGGTTCTCGCCTCTTTGTCTCTACCGGCTCTCTACTTGCTGACCCGACTCTATATCGACAAATTGCGGGGTCTTTTCAGTATTTCATTTTTACTCGTCCTGATCTCGCGTATGCTGTTCATCAACTTTGTCAATTCATTTATACTGATGTTAATTGAACAGCTGTCAAGCGGATTATTCGTCACCTTCAAGGTACTCTTTATCTCGGCCTCATTGTTTGGTGCCACTCCTACTCTACTCTCCATTGCTTCTCTAATGCTAATTGGGTCGATAATCCTGATTATTATCCTTATTTTAGCGATTTTACTATTTTTCTCGTCAAAAATCTTATCTTATCGAGTTCCAAGAAATAATATATCGTCGCTCGATCTAGTATAAAAGTAGAATATAAAAGTATTGGTCATGCCACTTCTCAACTTATTTGGGTGGATTTTGAGAATAAAAGTAGAAATATGTTATCTATTATCTATTTTATAACTAATACTATGTTCTAAGTTTGCACCAAGTATATTGAAATTAATATTAGGCTCGAACTCGGATTGGGGCATGCAGAATGAGCTCTCTATCTTAGTCTTTGACTCGTGTGGTGCTACTTGGGCTCATGCGTGGGGCTCGACAGCTTGGGTTGGGCACGTACGCTGGCGCGATCGAGTGCTAAGAGAGGGACTTCGGGGGCTACGACGGACGGAGGCGTCTTCCTCTTTCTATTTGAAAACCCTAGCAAATACTAGGATTTTCAGATAGAAGGAAGAAGAAAACCCCATGCAATTTCGGGGACGTTTTTTTTTGCCCATTTTTAATAAAACGAAGTCTTTGGGCAATATTGAAACGACGTGTTTTATTTAATGAATGATAAAAAAAAAATAAAACGATGTCGTACGGCTACTCCACGGCTGCGGATCCAACCTTCACATCCCTAGGACGAAGTCGATGAGATAATTTTAAATATAGTAAAATAAACAAAATATAAATTTATAAGAATTTAAATGGATGTATGTATCACCTTTTAGGTACAAGTTGTAATCTAAAATTATATTTTTCTAAATATAAAAAAATATTCAACTAATAATTGTTGTACTTTTAGTATTTAATATTGAAATAATTATGCATGATAATAAATAGTTATTAAAAATAAATTTAATTATAAGTTTGTTGATAGTTTATGTATTGAAAACGTAATAAAATATTAAATAAATTAAAGAGAGGTTGTGAATTATTATTTATAAACTAATGCTTTTAAATAAATATTAATTTTAATACTTATATACTCCAAACCATTTCTTATATATATAAACTATTTAATGAATTAATTGAAAATTCTAATATTTAGTAGAAAAAATGATCACATTTCGATCATCTGTTGGTTGAGTGCCGTGTATCTCCACCTCGCATTCTCCACAAAATCTGCATCAAGAAACCTCGACACGAAAGCCCACGCCCGGTAAACGTCCTCGAAGTTCGTCAGGAACCCTACTGCCGCCGTCACCACGCAGATTCCGCTGCCGCCTCCTCCTCCGGACTCTTCCTCCTCCACCACCTCCCGCTCCTCAAACTCCGGCCCATATTCACCGTCCGAGAACCACACGTGCCTCAAGAACCCGTAACTCAGCGTGATGCTGAACCTATCCGCCAGCTTCTGCACGAGCCTCGGGTCGACCCTGTCGCCCTTCCAGTCAAACACGTTGAACGCCACCGCCGGCCCCCTCTCGAACGTCACCTTTGGCCCGTATATCTTCACCAGAGGGTGCGAGTACTCCTCCGTGTGGTCCGGATGTCTCAGGCAAAGCAACGCATTCACCAGCCAATTAATCAGGCAACGTCCACGGTAGTTGATCGTGATCAGCCCCACCTCATCAGCATGATTCAAAGCTCGAAACTCGATCTTTTCTTCCTCCTCGTGCCTCTCTTCCTGGAAAGGGACAAGGCTCGCGATTCCTACTCGATGATCCGATGAGCACTGTAGGATCTGAACCGACGATCGCTTCACGAAAAGGCAAGCGAAACCCGTTGGGTTATCTCCGAAGACCTTGTAGAATGAGCAGATGAGGAAATCAGGCTTGAACAAGGAGAGCCCTAGAGTCTCCATGTCCTTCGGACCTAATGCGCATGCGTCCAGCAGAACGTGCCAGCCATTTTCACGAGCCATCCCCATCCATGAGTACGAGTACCGAGATCCGCTCACCCTCGACTGAAGCGGGAACACGAACAGGCCCTTCTTTCTCGACTTCCGACTGCTCTTACCTTTCAAATGTAACAGCGCGCAGGGTGAATAAAACATGTTTTTCATAAAAACCTAGCTACAGTGATGATGGATGCTTCGACCTGTATTATTATTACCAACTATCGTATTCTTTAGTCTGCTCGAACGGATACTGAGGTTGGGCCATGAGAACTCGGCCGATTTCGTCTTGGCTCCCCTCTTCCTGGAGATCTCGATCATCGAGTCTACCGCCTCGTTCTCGTGGTCGTAAGCCGTGAGGAGGCTCCGGTTCGACCGGAAGGGGTACGAGTCCGCCACGATCCTGAAGGCGGCGGACTGGTTCGAGGCAAAGACCATCGCATAGTCATCTTCGGAGAGGTTCATGAATCTCATGATCCGCTTCCTAGTCGTTGAATCCAGCTCCGACTCCGGTCCTCCGCCGGTCAACAGCGCCCCGAGGTTGACCGGCTTGTAGGAGACATCGAAAAGGGCTGTCCTTGTTCCTCCCGGAGTACCACCGCCCATCACCTGAGGGTACGAGAACAGGCCGTGGCCGGTGCTGTAGTCGAGGCAGACATGCTTGGCCGAGGAGAGGTGGCGGTAGTGTCGGTCGCGGATCAGGTCTGCCCGTTCTGTTTCCAAGAACTGAGGGAAAGCTCCGGCAAAATTGGTGAAGGACTCTTGGAGGGAAGGGAGGGACTCGTGGTTGGTGAAGGCAGGGTTGGGTTGGTGGAGGGAGGAGGCGGCGGAGACAGCAAAGTCGGAACGGAACAGGGCGGTCGGGCTGGGGAACGGGTCGTCCTGTGGAGGGTCGCGCAAGAAGGAGCAGCCATGGAAGCAGGCCTTCCTCATGGAGGGCGTCTTTTCTCTCCTTGTCTTCTATTTGCCTGTGTTGATGATTGTTTTATAGGGAAGCAAATTTGATCTCTCTTTGGAGTATGTATCGAGCAAACGTTCTTAATGGTATAGACAACTTGTCCCAAAATGTCACGGCATCGGTTTCAAAGGCAACGTCATGTGAAAACGATACCTTCTTGTCCAAGCTCAGGCATTCCTTAAAGAGGTGAGACGGTGGATTTAAGTGTCGGTTGAATTATGTTGACCATGAGAATTGACTGGTAAAGCAAGCAATTGTTGTAACTTATTCGTAGTTTCAAGTCCTCGTAAAGGAATCTTAGCCACTTCCCCCACTGCCCATCCAATTTGTCGAAGCGCAGAGGAGACCGCAGGCAAGGGCGACTTTTCTAGGTGGCTAGCAGCACTTTCCATGCAAGTGAGGTTGTTTACATTCTTGCTGTACTTTCAGAATCTCAGCAGCTATATCAGACTTAAACCATGTAAAGGTGACGTTGATGCTAAGAATCATCAGAGGCGAAACAAAGGAAGCTTATAGTGTGAATTGGAGAATAATGTGGACATGAGAATTCAATTAATTAAACATTTCAGAAATTTCACTGCACAAACTCGGATTTGGAGAGAGAGGGTTGGTTGGACAAATAATATTTGTCGGAGCATTGCCCTTTTTTATTGGCCGACAACTACCATTGCCCTCTACACTCCGGCATACGCATTGTTGAAGGTGATAGCATGTCCCTGTCATTGGTCGATGAGCATAATTATGAAATCATGACATTCAAGGCGCTGAAAAAGTCAAGGGAAACACAAAAGTTTACATGGTCGTGGAAGTCTAAAACTAGCAATTGAAATAGTACCGGGAGACTTGTCGCCTTGATCAGAGTTTAGTGGGAAAGTGAGCTATTTTTGTTGAGAGAGCGCGTGAGAGGTGAGTAGGATGATGGGTAGGGTGCTCATTATATAGAATGATCTAGATAATTGTACAGGGTACGGATATATAATGAGCTCGGTAACTGTTTAGTCTACTGAATAGTATTAGACTCGACAACGGTTTAGGTTATGGATATATAGTGAGCTTGGTATTAGACTCGGCAACTGTTTAGTATATCGACTGGTATGAGACTCGGCCCCCTTCCCGCTCACCTACGATCTAATTAGAGTAATTTTTGAGTCGTCAGATACTTCCACTTTTCCGGCCTCTCTCCTTTCTGTCAGTATACTGAGGTTGAATACGATTATGTGGTGGGCGTATCATGTGATACGTTGTAATTGGCCAGTTATTATGACGTGGAGGTCCAATCAACCGTCACGTCAGCCGTTTACTGGTTGACCGGACACATAATAGTCTCTAATTCGCTGCTCGTGTTTGTGTGGCAGGCTAACAGGTCGTCTGCTGACCATTGACCGGACACGTGGCAGCCTCCCATTGCCGGCCAATGTCTGTGTGGTTACTGAATGGGCACCGTTGACCGGACCGGTTCAACTAGGATTCGGTGACCTGAATTCGAAAATCGGCCAGTTCGGACCCGATTCGACCGATTTTCTAAAATTTAAAATTTTCTAAATTTATTTCTAATGGTAGTCTCAATTTCCCAAATTGATATTTTTATGCCAACTAGAAAAATAAATTATTAAATCAGTTCACTATGGTTCATCCCCGTTCAATCTAGTTCGGATATGAATCACCCTGAACCGGTCCAATTTTTCTATCCAATTTATCTCATGGTTCTTCTCCATGATTTTTGTGAATTTTTGGTCAATTGTAATTTTTCAATCTCCCATTTTAACCCTTATTTACTATTTTCTATTAATTAATTTGGCTCAATTTTCAATATATGTCGATTTTTCTCTTGGTTTTCTCTTGGTCCGTGTGGACGGGTCTCACATGTTCTCTCCATTGTTGTTTCTCATCACTAATATATTCAACAACTCGATGTAGATAATACTTTTCTTAATGAACGTCTAAATAAAGAAATTTATATGACCAAACCTCGATGCTGTATCGATACTTTTTAATCTTATCATGTTTGTCTACTTTATTAGTCTATTTATGTATTAAAGCAAGCACCTCTATATTGGTTCTTTCAACTAAACAAATTATCCTTTCTATTAGATTTACTACATCAGTGGAAGATACATTTTTATTCATCTAACTTCTTGTGGATGACATTATACTTACTTGGTGACCTTTTACTCCCATAAATTCAATATTATATGCTCTCAAAAATAATTTTTTCATAAAAAAATTTCGACACTATTAATCATTTTAGTGTCATAGAAGTTCATTCTCATGCTCATGGACTCATTCTCACTCAATAAATATATATTCATGATCTACTTACTTGGGCATCCATAGTTGACCGTAAACCTGTGATAACTCCTATAAGTATAGGTACACGTTTATTTTTACACGATTGGTATTCTCTTAATAACTTTCATAGTTATCGGTAGTTTGTTTGATCCTTACAATATATCACTTTGACAACACCCGACATTTCATATGGTGTCAATCAGGTATGTCAGATCATACATCAACCCACCACTCACTAGATAGTTGGTAAGAAAATTCTTTGATATTTACAAGGCACATCAGATCATAATCTTTACTTATGGAAAAACTTTCAATCTCAACTTTATTATTTTTCTGATACCAAGCGGGCAGACAATCCCGATGATCGACGCTTAATCAGTGGACTTTATATTTTTTTTGTAGTAATTTGATTTATGGAGTGATAATAAGCAACGTACAATTACATGCTATAGTACTTGATCTTATTAGCACAATTATTATTCTATCATGTGGAGATAAGCTTCCACCTATTTTTTAACCGTAAGTCATCAATTGCAAATGCTCAACTGCACAACTACAAAATGGTGTAGATAACCTCCCACCTATTTCTCAACTATAATATAATGGAAGATGAAATTATAAGCCACGATCTCACATCAAAACTGTAATTAACTGCTATAATTATAGCCTATAAATATTGATTGTAACAAAGTACAAAAATAAAATAAAATTATTTTATTCTCTTATCTCTTCTCTATTTTATTCTTAGTATTTCTATTATTGTATCAAAGTTTCACTGCTCAACAGCATAGTGCGATCATATTTCTCTCTTCTATAGGTTACTTCTCTTTCTCCTAGCCGTATACAGCAATGAACAATATTTCTCAATTGCCCACTAGTCTCCTACGTTGGCAATCAAGCTAGAGGAAGGAAATTACTACCTTTGGAGGAATAACATTATTACTCTCATTGATGCATACAAGCTACTAGGCTATGCAAATGATTCAATTCTTACTCCGCCTCTCATGATCCAAGCAAAAACTGATGTAGACGACACTGATCACGAAGACATGACTCTTGGCATGAAATCCAATCCAAAATATGATAACCGGAAAACATATAACAGGTTTACCTTGACTATAATTCTAGCTACACTATCTACCTCTGTTAATTTGTAGATAATTGGAGTCCAATCTGCTGCTGAGGCATGGCAATGACTTGAAACAACCTTCACTGCACAAATTCATGCAAGAAAAGATCTACTATGACAAAAATGGAGGGATATCAGAAAGGACAATAGTTCCATGAACGAGTACCTAACTACAGTCACCACCATTGCAACTGAATCCGGCCAAATTGGTCATCCGAAGTCTGATTCCGACGTGAAGGACCGAATCTTGTCAGGACCGAGTGAAGATTGGGATCCTCTATGTTTGGCACTCCAATCCTTCCAGTCACATCGATTGATGAGCTCCGCAACCTCTTACTCACACAGGAGGCCAAACGCACCTACAAGAGATCTCTATTGGGTGCCTCCACTACTGCACCTCTTTCTAGGATACTTGGAGCAGTGACATTTCATATGGTGATCATATGGTCATATGTCACTGCTTGCATAGCCTCTTCACTGTGGTGCCGGGACTTTGCAGAATTCGGTCCACCACTCCGCAGGTCGCCTCATCGTCATCCTATTGCACCCCCTCGCTTCTATGGACGAGGAAGCTCCACGCGATTTCTTCCTAGTCGAGGCACTGCAGGTCGTGGCCCTTCCCGTCATGTTGGACAAATGGGTTTCGATGTAGTCCAAGGACGAAGACAACCACCCATTTTCCAAGTGCAACGACCCACTCTAGACAATTTTAATTTGAGCTTTGTGACCCAACACCACCCAGCAGCACTTCACGGTCCAAACTCCACTTGCCAATTATGTCGAGATATTGGTCATTCTGCTCCAGCATGTCCAACCTTGCCTCCAAACTACAAGTGCATCAAATCAACGTCGAAATGGATGATCTGTTTGATGGACATGGAGTTGATTGGTACATCGACTCTGGTACTACTAATCATATTACAAATTCAATGACTAACTTGACTTTGCAGGATGGGCCAAACACTCCCGACCAGTTACTTCTCGGTGATGGATCAGGTTTACCAATACTCAATTCTGAACATACTAGTATCTCAACTCACACCCATACATTTTATTTACATCATTTCTTCTTTGTGCCCACTATTTCCCTCAATCTTATATATGTGTCTCGCTTCACTAAGGACAATGCTTGCTACTTTGAATTTTATCCTGATTTTTTTTATTGTTAAGGAATTGGACAATCATCGGGAGCTTCTTCGAGGGCACCGTAACTGCGGACTTTACTTCATCAAGCTCTGTCGTCCACGTCCTAGCATTAATATTGGCATTTCTCTATCTCAACTTTTATTCCATAGACGTCTTGGTCATCCTACCCATGATGTTGTTGTTCGTGTTATTTCTCAATTATCTGTACAGTGCAAAAATGATTTCACTTTCTATGATGCATGCTCTTTTGTAAAAATTCAACAAAAATCATTTCGTCCCACTACTTATAAGAGTCTTTCCCCATTGGACCTTATTCATACAGATATATGGGGTCCCACATCTGTCACATCGCATACTGGTCATCTATACTATATACATTTTCTTGATGATCACAGTAAATATTCCTGGTACTACATCATGCGTACTCGTTCTAATGTTATTTGTGCCTTTCGTCTTCAAGTGAATAATCAATTTGATTGTCACATCAAAAGTATTCAGACTGATGGGGCCAAAAAGTTCTTCTCCTTAGATTTTTAGAATGAGCTTCAACTTCATGGCATTCGTTATCGAATCTCTTGCCCTCATACTCATCAACAAAACAGGTCCGCTGAACGTAAGCATCGTCACATCGTTGATATGGGTATTACTCTTTTTACTCAAAGTCATTTACCATTCAAGTTCTGGGACTTTGCTTTTGAAACAGCTATTTTTCTCATAAATCGATTGCCTACACGTTCTCTTAATTATAATAGTCCTTATTTTATTATTCATGGAAAATTGCCCGATTACTCTTCATTGCGTGTCTTTGGTTGTCTTTGTTATCCTTACCTTAGACCCTATCGAACGTTAAAATTACAAAATCGATCCATGACATGTATCTTCCTCGGTTACCCACCAGAATATCAAGGTTATCATTGTTTTGATCCTATCACTAATCGAATTTTTATTTGTCCTACAGTTCATTTCGATGAGTGCACATTTCCATCTTCTATATATCATTCAGTAGCTTCGTCTGAAACATCTCCATCTCCACCGACCCCGACTAACCTCCCACTACCACTTCCAAATCCATCTCGAGACTGTAGTTCAGATGTTTTGCTTCATTCTACAGGTCAAGAAGGGCGTCAATTTGGAGCTGACCTCGGAAACTCCATTGATGGTACTTCGGTTCCACCTGCATTGTCTCCTTCACAACATCGGATGACGACTCGTTCATGAGATGGCACCTTACCTCTACGTCGGTTCAATATCTTTGACAACCCTTCGGCTTATCAGGTATCATCTCCATAAACACCTCACACCTTTTTACAGGCAAGTCATCATACTCATTGGTGGGATGATATGTTCTTGGAGTATTCCGCGCTTATGAAAAATCACACATGGGAATTAGTGCCCCCACCACCTGGTTGGAAGATCATCGGGTGCAAATGGATATTTAAGATCAAGCAAAATTCTGATGATAGTATTTTCCGATACAAAGCACGCTTGGTTGCCAAAGGATATAGTCAAGAAAAGGGTCTCAACTATGATGCTACTTTTAGTCCGGTTATCAAACCGGTCACTATTCACCTTATTCTTTCTATCTCTGTCAACTATGGGTGGCCCTTACATCGGTTGGATGTTAACAACGTATTTCTTCATGGTCATCTTAATGAAGAAATTTACATGGAATAACCTCCAGGATTTATCAGCCAAGCAACTCCAGATCATGTTTGTCTTCTACGTCGGTTACTATATGAACTTAAGTAAGCACCACACGCATGATTTATTCGTCTGAGCAATTTTCTTCTAGGACTGGGTTTTCAGGCTTCCGTTGCTGATCCCTCTTTGTTTCTCTACCGACAACATGAGCATGTTATTTTTTTGTTGGTTTATGTTGATGACATCATTATTAATGGATCTTCACCAGCCCAATTTAACGTGTTATTCGGGTACTCAAGGAGGAATTCTCTATCTGTGACATCGGTCTCCTTCAAAAATTTTTAGGTCTCGAGGTCAACCGACATGATCAAAGTCTTACTCTGACTCAATCAAAATATGTTCATAACTTGCTCCATTTGACTAATATGCTTACATGTAAAGCTCTACCAACTCTAGTCGCTTCTGGTCGTCGCTTGTCCTCAACAAGTGGTACTCCGCTAGCGACGCCACAAGTATATCGTCAAGTGGTTGGCTCACTCCAACACTTGACATTAACATGACCTGATATTACTTATGTCGTCAATTAGTTTTGTCAATTTCTACATCGTTCAATCGATGCCCATTGGATAGTTGTGAAGCGGATTCTTCTTTATTTGCGTGACACTCTCTCCATATGGTTAAATATCTGTCGTCACTCCTCCATATATCTTCATTGTTTTTTTGACGCAGATTGGGTAGGAAATTCGGATGATCGACACTCCGTAAATGGTTATGCTATTTTTCTTGGTCCTAATCTTATTTCTTAGAGCTCGAAAAAGCAATATACTATGGCCCGTTCAAGTACGGAGACAGAATATAAAAGTTTGAGAAATGCAAATGCCAAGCTTATTTAGATTGAATCTTTACCATCTAATTTGGGTATTCACACTCTTTAGAAACCTGTTCTCTGGTGTGATAATCTATATGCAATCTACCCAACATGCAATCCAATTTTTAATGCACGGACTAAACATATTGATGTTGATTATTATTTTATTCGTGAACGTATCAATCGCAACTTGTTACAAGTACGTTTCATTAGTACAACAGATCAAATTGCAAATATTCTCACCAAGGGTCTCAATTATAATTGATTTGAGGAATTGCCATATAAGCTCAATGTTCGGTCTACTCTTATTAGCTTGCGGGGGGTTAGCACAAATATTATTATATAATGTGGAGATAAGTCTACACCTATTTCTCAATTGCAAGTCATTAACGGCAAATACTCACTGTACAACTACAAAATGGTGGAGATAACCTCCCCTATTATTTCTCAACTGTAATATAATGGAGGTGAAATTTTAAGATACAATCTCATATCAAAACTATAATTAACTGCTATAATTGTAGCTTATAAATATTGATTGTAACAAAAGTACATAAACATAACAAAATCATTTTATTTTTTTATCTCTTCTTTATTTTATTTTTAGTATTTCTATCATATCTAAATACAAAAGTTTTGACAATACAACTGCTGAAATTATTTGAATTTAGTTTATTATTCATGAATTTTGTGTTTATCATTACTTATCACCAATTATTTAGTGTGATAAACTATTTGTAATATATCTAATTGATAATCCAATTTCTGATTCTAGTACTAACCATATTGAAATATACTATAACTTTGTTCGAGATTCAGTGAAAAATAGAGAAGTGGACATTCAGTTTATCGACAACAAAAGTAAGTTTATTAATCTATTAACCAAAAGTTTGTATTCTAATAATTTTAATTTAATTCGGTAAAATTTCAATGTTACAAATCTCTTATTTCACTTTCGTATAATAAAATATATTTATTATCAATATTATAATGTATATTCGAATTTAAAAAAATATTTGAAATAAAGTTAATAGATCATATTAATTACCAATATTGACATTACTATTTGTATATAAGAAAACAATTCAAATAAAGTATTTTAAGTTGAAATAATATTTTATTAACTAATTATTTATTTATTTAAGATTGTATAACTAATTATATAGTTCTTTTATTAGAAATGTTAATTATATAACAATTGATATTAATATATACAAATATTTATATATATTTTTTTCTTTACTCTTGTTTAATTTAGTAATAAACTAAAATGAAAAATATATATATTAATTTATGTAAAAAAATATTTATTAACTAATATATGTAAAAAATATTATATAAAACTTACCATAATAATAGATAAAACAATTCTACAAAATGGTCAAAAGATAAATAGAGTAATTTTTTTTGCTCATAAGAGAGTAAAATTAGAAAATTCAAAAATACATAATACTAAAAATACACTAAGAAAAATACAATTAGAAATATAAAAATAATGTTATAGAACAAAATTTAGCGGGTCAGATTAATGATCATGAGCCACCTATGCCTTACCAGCCCCAAACTAGCACAGGTTGGTTATGCGATCAAGGGCGGTCGGGGAGGACGGGGTTGGGTGATTTTGACACCCCTAGAGCGGCAGCTTAGGACTGAGACGGGTTTGCTACGTGGGTAAGAATTACAACTGGGCTTATAAACTGGGGAGAGGATAGGAACCACGGAAATACTTTGTCCAGTTAAGGAAGACCAGATAAAGCCCAATAACAGGCACGAACCAAGCTTGGCTGCACCTGCGAAATATTTGAACAAAGAGAGCACAAAAAATGCTGATCCAGCCAGCCACCTTCACTTTTTAACTCCACGACCTTGTACTTTATTTTTACGACTGGCAAAAGCTATTATCACTATCAAGATCTCCACCGCCGATGGTGCTTAGAGATCGTGCAAGATCTCCACTATCAAACCCCTCCAAACCTCGTCATCCACCTCCAAGGCTACCTCCATGTGCTCTTCCCCAGAAGTCCTCCAACCCTTGCAGTTTTCCTCCATGTCTCTCACATAGGCCACTCTCCCGCTCTGGACTTCCCACCCGTCCCGAATACCTCTTGGCGTCCCTTTCGTCAACCAACCCTCTGCCGCCTCTAGGGCCTCCAGCTCATCGGCACAGCTCGATTCCAGCTTCTGGATGAAGAAATCGTACAAGAGATTCTCTTCTGCGGGGCCAATGTCAGGGTTATTGATCATCACTGCTCGTAGAAGCTCCTCACTCCTCGTATTGACTTCACTGATCACCCCAAAACAGTTGCCGGTGCTCGGTGTAGACAATGACTCGAGGCCGGTCGGTTCGAGCGGCCCATTTTCGAGCTCCGACGAGGATAGCCGTTTGTCTAAGCTGAGGGGCTCCAAACGGGAGAGGCTCTTGACTCGGCGACCTCTCATCAGTCCATTCCTTTTCCTAGAACCTGCAAATGCCCATAGTCATCGCACTATAAGGCCGCCCATCAAGTGTACACTTACGACTCCTTTTGGGTACAACGTTTCTAGCATCTTACCTCCTCCGTGAGTCGGACTGCACATCGAGGCCGAGCCCGGGTTGTCATCATCATCATCATCTTCGAATGGGCAATCCAAAACTGAGAGTGGACTAAACTGCTCCTTCTCTTCGTTAGGCCAATCCTGAAACAAAATCAAATTACCCAAAAATCATCTCTCAACAACTCTCATGGATAATTGCGACATTTCAAAAACCCCAAATCGAGATAACACAGTTGGCCTAATGCAAAGATCGATTGTTCAACTTGCTTAATTGAAGCCGACAAGATAAACCGACACAACACATGACAATTTGGAACATATATGTATATATAAATCGCCAAGTTAGATGCCTCGACAACATATTATTAATATATCCTCCTCCAACCATACAACAAGACAATTAATAGTGTCGTACGAAGTGCCACCGATGACTAATGGTGGCTGGTTAAATATACTCTCCAATAGGCAAAGCAACCAGAAGAGGCCACGGCACTCCCGCCCCTCTTGTACATATCTAACTGCACTGATGGCTAGCCACCAAGCCGCCAGATCTCCATGTGTGTGTGTTTTTTTCTGGCAGGGCAGAGAAAACAAAGCATACGACGAGTACAAACCTGCCGGAAAGCCATAAGTATCTGGCCTGATGGGAGTTACTAAGAAAGAACTTCAGGGATGGAGTCCAGTACCCCACCCACCCCCATCTAGGACTAGGACTTGGACTAGGACTAGGACTAGGACTAGGACTAGGAGGCCGCGTAGTAGATGCCTTAAGCTGGCCAGCGAGAAATCTTAGGCGTCGAATTGCTCAAAGCTTAAAGTAGCACAAGTTCCCGAGACGCAGTGAAGCAATTCCCCAACACCCACACTACACGTGCAACCATTGCAATGAATAAGCCAGCTGTTTTTTCGGCCATGGCCTCCAATGCCAGCTTTGGTCCTCTCTCCCTCTCCCCAGTGACCACCGACCGACCCATTAAACACTTACACAAAAATCAATAAATCTCTTTTTGTAAGCGGAATTTGTGCTATAAAATAAACAACTCGGACTTCATCTCCATCTAAATCTAAAGATGAATTTAATTTTACTAAATTCACTTTAATAGTCAGATGATGCAGCACTCACCGCCTAGATCTACTCCAACCTAATAATAGCAATGCTGGCTTGTCATAAAGGGTTAGTCATGGTGTAAGAGGTGTCGGTGAAGATCCGATCCATTCAAGCAAATATTTAAATAAATAAAAATGACAATGTGAGTGACCAATCAAATCGTGCCACAAGCAGAGAAGAATAATAAAGTAACTTTTAAATTTTATGGGCAGAACAGAGCAGACTCAGAGCAGAGCAGGCAAAGAATAGGATAGAAGTGGGAAAAACTGTTTACCACAGAGCATGCCTCCCTGGGCGCTGTTCCAGGCGATTCCACCTCCTGGATACCACCGACATCTGCGCCGACTCTCTCGCTGACTTCCTCCTCCTGGTCTGGTGCTCCTTCGTCAGGTTTTGGCAGTGAAAGCAAGTCTTTCTCCACGGAAACGACGAGGGCGCCTCCTTCAGTAGCGCTGGAGTTATTACCGCCGTAAGTAATGATATCGCTGAACTCGCTATAGTCCCAGCTGGTTGCGGAGGCAAGGCGGCCTGTGAAGGTCGCATTCCTTATTGATGAACTACTCCGATCCAGCTGCGCCTGCGTCTCCTTCTCCGCTAGAATATTCCGGTAGAGCTTCCACTGCCCGATGTGAGGCTGCTCGGCTTCCGCCTTCCGCAAGAACCGCTTCTTCAGCAGCCTGCGGGAGAGGTTCCGGGGGAAGAGGCATCGGCGGGACTTGCCCCCGGTTTCCGGCGAAGAGATGGACTTGGCTACGGAAGGGAAAGTGAGGAGCTTGACGGCATTGATGATCTTCATGGAGGCCTTGTGAAGGGCAGAGATGGTTGAGGAGGCAGCCTTGGACGGGATCCTCTTGAGAGACCAATCCAGGCACACCTGCCGTGAGAAGCTGGTGCCCCTCCTCGGTGCGGTGCCTCCCATTGCCTTGAGCTCGATCTCGATCTCGAGGAGGAAGCGAACACTGGAGGGGCCGCACTGCTGGCGGCGGGCAAACGACTTGAAGCCATTGGAAGAGCAGGAGCTGAGGTCATCCAGGAGGTAGTCCTTGAGCATAAGAACCGGCCTTGGGAGCTTCCGATCGACCAAGCCAGGATTGAATGCGGTAACATCCATTGCGGGTGAAGCGGCGACTCAATGATAGACGGGGACAGTGAGGAAGACTACGACAGAGAGTGGGAAGAACTTATAATGAGTTGGGCTTGGGATAAGAAGGTGAGACGAAAGGGAAAGGTGAAAATCTCAAGATGGAGAGAGAGAAACAGACATACAGACAGAGATTTTAACTGGCACTTTCTTATCATTTGAATTTGAATGAAGCACTAATTGGTTTGTATAACTGTAATTACAATATATTTAAGTAAAGTAATTGATTGATTAATTAATTACTGCGGAGACTTACTTTGTCATGAGTGAGCGAGAGTGAGAGTGAGACCATGCATGGTAGTTGACTACCTGATTGAGAATCTTGACAATCTACCGAGGTTGAAAACGTGACCACGTGTGCTTGTTCTTGTCGGCTATTCTTACCATTATCCGACGGAGTATGCCCGATCCCAAGATCAAGACTCGTGGAGTAACCCCGCACCGTTGATGGGCTTGACTGTCGGACGACGGCGGGCTCCCCGGTACCGACTGCGGTGCCGGCGGTTACTAGACTCCATGTAGGTACGACGACTCATCTACGCCCCTCAAATCTTTTTATTCAGTTATATAGCCTAATAACAGACTGGCCCGAGGTCCACTCACTAGCATAATGGTTGGTATGGTCCAAGTGAATTTTTGCTATATACAAATATATTATAATATAATATAAATAATTTTATTTTATTATTTTATAATAAATAAATATAAAGTATAATTGTGTTTCATAAAACATAAAATAATATATACATACTCATTTATATTTATTATAAAATTTTGAATTAATCAAACTTGAATTTGTCAACCTAAACATGGCCCAGGTAATAAATACTATGGTCATGTAACTTAGTTTGACAAGGCCATAGTTTTTTAAAACTATAGAAAGAACCATCGCTCTTAGAATATTATAGGGGCTCACACCATACTTTGGAATAGAGGAACTTATGGGTACTCGGGTGATCATGTGGTATATATGGGTGATTGGTGAAATAATTGAAGTGGGTAGGCATACAAATTTCCAACTTGTTGATTGGAGGCCATGAAAACATCATCAGTCTATTCACTCTCTTTTCTTTATTGTCATTCCGATGGGTAACACTAACATGCACACGTGCTTGTATTTGTCAACACAAGTATTATGACCCGCTGCAAACTGACAAAAGTAGTTGAGGCTTAACCCTAGAAGATTAATTCTTCCTACTGATAATTACGATTAAAATTACATGGAATAGCTCCATAGCGTTAAATCCATGTCGTGGAAGTCTCCATCATAACAGTCGTCCCAGTTGATGATACAATGGCCGGAACAAGAAGGGGGAGGAGAAGGAGACAACAGTGGTCTGTCGGTCCACCTTCCCACATTAAACAACTCGGTTTCTGTCTCTCTCGTCTCCGGCAAAACCAACACACTGATTTTCGCAGGAATCGAGAGCCCTCGTCCGTGCAGTTCCTTATCATCGTTGGCTTCATCATCAGCAGCAGCTTCGTCCTCGGCTCTCGCCCCGTTAGGCCGACAGGCCTCTGCAGCCTCCATCGCTGCCCTCTTGATATCTGCCGCATCAGTCGAGCCAGGGAGGTGGAACCAACACACGGAGTCCGCGAAGTTTAGGCACGCGCCCTTTCCACGGAGGGCCATAGCCCCGACATCGTGCGCCCTAGCCGCCATCTTCGCTGTGGGGTAGGTCCCGAGCCATATCCGACTCTTCTTCCTAGGTTCCCGGAGCTCACATACCCACTTGTTCTTGTTCCTCCTCCTCACTCCACGGTACACGGGGTGGCGCGTCTCCTTGAAGACCCTCCGGCCAGCTCGTTTCTTCGGCCGGCTCGAGGCAAGCAAGATCACCTCCTCGTCCGAGACTGCTCCGCGGCAGGAATGAGATCGGACTACTGGCGACTGATCACCGGCTTGCTCACTCATGTTGGAGCTGTCCGAGTGATAATCGGAGGTAGCCATCCTGGCGGTCTCCGGCAACATAATGGGATCAGTGAATGGCTGTATAAACGGAAGTGAGACCTATGAGTGAGTGTGACTTTGATGCCTTAAAAGCGTAATGGGATGGATCAGTGAATGGCTGTATAAATGAAGAAAATGTTTCTCATTTTCGAACTTCAAATGTGAATGGACCGACCTACGTAGGAACAGTTGGACGATGGCCAGATTTACATTCAGACAAAACAACAATACGATGAAGTGATGAAGTATATGTATACCTGTCAATGGGTTGGGTGGTCCCCAATAATAATAACATGTAATGGGTAAATAAATGGAAGTAAATTAGTTTGCCTGACCAAAAACTTACGAGGAAGTAGAATAGGTTGATGATATTTACTTAGAATCATAAGAAAAGGAAAATGTACAATAGCCAAGTGGGAAGGGAAAACAAAAAGTGAGGAATGAATCACATGTCAGTACACACAGCAGCAGAAGGAAAAGTGGCCGAAGGGAATTTATAATGGGTTTGTACTGCTGAGATAAATAAGCTTAATCACCATCGCCTAAAAATATCCGGGATGGCCGGGATTGACAGGACCATCAGGCAGGGAATGGAATCATCGTCCTCACCCTCTACATGTTACACGTTGGGCGGCATCGACCGCACAGTACTGGATAAGGTTTGACCTGAGTGTTGTTGACCGAGTATAATGGATTTTTCTTGAGATTTGTGTATA
The DNA here is from genome assembly GCA_030064425.1 of Trapa bicornis. Lineage (NCBI taxonomy): Eukaryota > Viridiplantae > Streptophyta > Magnoliopsida > Myrtales > Lythraceae > Trapa > Trapa bicornis. The sequence continues at coordinate 33,967,172 of CM057755.1, read as the reverse complement.
AGTTAAAGATTTGCAAGAGAGGTATTACAAATAATGAAAATATGGGGTGTGATTGTATACTTTGAAAAAAAAACTCTGGGGACATTATTCATCCGTTCACTCGTCTCAAATGCAATTTCACTTTGGCTTTTTAAGGAGTGAAAATGAAATCTCCCCTTATATTCTTTGTCAATGGTCTGATAGAGATTTTTTCGAAATTGAGCAGTATGTATGTTATGGGATGTATTTAGATGTATGTGGAAATATATAAAGATAAATTGATTGTAAAAGAATTTAATCAATAAAATATTTAAATTTTCTTGAAACATTTTTACTTGCCAAGCTAACTATCATAAAACTATTATTTATTTTTTGTGCTATTTTTAAATCACACTTACAGTATACTTAAATGGAAAGATAATATCTATACGATTTTCTTATAGGGAATGAGAGCAAAAGTAGATAGGCTAATCTTATTATAAATGAACGTGATATTAAGTTATTTCTAATAAATTGAATAAATTACAAATTTTTTATATAAAAATTTATTTATTTTAAGTTTAAATCTTATTTATGGTAAATTATTGATTTTACCAAATTTCGGTGGAAACTTATTTAGAATATTTGCTTGTTGTGAACATAATATAAATATTTCAGCTAAACACTTTTACTATTTTGTTAAACTCACCTATATCTAATATCTATTTTAGGAAATGAAAATAATATGGGAAAACATGAACAATGGAAAACTTTTCTATAAATTCAAAATTAAGTTGTGTTAAATTAAATATGTCCTGATTTTTAAATTTTATTTTTTAAAAAATTAAATTTATTATTTTTTTAAAAATAATTTAAATTATTTTATTTTGATATTGCCCATATTAAATTTATTTTTATAATAATAAAATGTTAATGGTTGGAAAAGTAAAAATACTTAGTGGATTGTCAGTATGTCCAACTAGAGAAAAGTTGAGGTATAATACTATAAAATCAATTTATTCGACAAAATTGATGAAAAACTACAATTTCTAGCACATTTGTGCGGTATTACATTCTTAACTATTTGTCTATTTGAGCATTATAACCCAATTTCAAATATTTATTAATGAAATTATCCGTTGTTGAGGGATGAGACCTCTCCATCTTCTAACTCTATATCAATACAAATTAGGACTATAAGAGAGCCATTACATATTAGATCCACAATATATTCATTTGTTCCAACATTTTTATCGAATAGCTCTTATAATCACTAATACTCCATAAATAGTATTTTTTGGATACACACGATCAATAACAAATAATACTATTTTTATTTAAAACTTTTTCATTTACGCTGCTAGCGGAACAAGTTTCAACGCAACTCTTTTTTAACAAGTTAAACAAGTATTATAAATTTGTAATAGATTTTATTAAGCTAATAAATCAAAATTTATTTATACTTATTTGTATTTTAAAATTGTAAGATTGACCCAATTTCATAAATTGGGACAGTGAATATTTATACCATTTATGATAAATGATTTGTGAATAGTTGTTAAATAATTATTTGAGAAGTGATGAAAAGAGCTTAACACGCATAATAATGAAAGAATTTTAATTATTTTTAAAAACCCACCCCAATAGAAACTCACCCTATTTTTTATATATTTTTTAGAAAAAAGGAGCCACGTAAATTTAAGATTATTCTTTTTAAGCTATTAAATTTTGTATAATGTCATTGTTTGACTTCTTATAACCTTAAAAGGAAGTGATCATTTTTAGATCAAATGTAGTGGTGAATTGTTCACGGGGATCCGACCAAACTGATATATTTTCACCTTTATAAATTTATGAACAATACTATATTTTACGACATATTTTAAAAAAATATTATAATGAAATTTTTTACTGTTATTTCGAGTGTTACTCATATCGAAACTACAATAGTTGTAGTAACCACTATTGTAGTACAATATTAGAAAGTGTGCCGAGCTATTCACATATTTCGACCAGGATAAATTGGGTTGGGGTATGATAGTGTCTATTCGCGTCTTGAAGTCAAGGTATTGTGTAACCTTATCGAAATTTCTTTGGTTATCCTCGATCTGAGGCGAAGCTAGTGCTAGGTATAGAACTTCTTCATGAAGCAAAAAAACCTTGTGCCAACCTTTCTATTTAAGAAAAATACCTTTGGTGGAGCTTAGTGTGGAGGTCACCAAAAATTAATGATATCAAAGGAATTCGATTGTTTGAGGTATAAGTAGACTAAAAAAGGAGGTTTCGTTTATATCATGAGTTTGGGAACTCGATAGCATTGAATCCCCTCCCTTTTGCCCTTACGGCTCCCAATATTTCTACCGCTGGAGTGAATATTTCTTCCCCGTAGAAGAAAGGTTTTTTTGAAAACATGTGAGTTGTCATATGACCTAAAATAATTGGTTGGAGTCATTGATGTGAATTTCCACTTAGGACTCATGCCATTCTCCAACGGTTTGATCGACCACACGATTACCTTTTATTAATTATTTTATCTAATAGGGATATTGCCTAGATTTGGTTATAAATCACAATTTTGACATGATATCCTATTATTTACTAATTTAAATATTTCATGTTTCCTATTCGTAAATATGTGTTAATGCTATGTGTCATATCTAGATTAACTATCGTGTTAATCTTACTCACTCAATCATTCATTTTACTCATTAATTGGTCAGTTTTCCTAAATATTCTAATTATCTACTAACTCATTATGATGTCTATATGGTATTTTTCGATTGGTTAGTCTGATTAACATTACTTAGTGACGGTGATTAATTTACGTTAATTGTTAAACACTGTCATGTATCTCACTTTGATTGATAAATCTTTAAACCGCTTATTAAGCAACTGTCTGAGTGCACTTTCCACGGACACCTACTAGTTTTTCGTGTCTGCCTACATGACGTTAACTTAGAAAATTAGTTGGCTATATGTATTTATTGTTTTGGTTCGATTGCATCGTTGATTGGTTTAATAAAAATAGAATCTAGTTACCCAAAATTATATTTTGATTGATTCAATTTCAATTATATGGATTTTTTAAATAGTGTTAATATCAATTTATTATTTTATTATTTGTTAATCAACTCGAAAAATAAATTTTCGAATAAATTTCTTTTATTTAAATATTATTCAATCTGTTTTAACTCTATTTTCATTTATTTTAATTTAGTTCTTAATTTATTTATTCAATTGAATTAATTTATTTTAAAATTTATCTAACTTGTAATTCATTCTAACTCATTCTTAATTACTCAATTTCAAACTGAAACTCAATTTTTTTAAATTTTTCTATTTATTTCATTTATAAAAAAAAATGAGGTGTATAGAAATTATGGCTCACACGAGGTGAGGAGAATAAGCATGAGGATGTCCCACTTGAATACTTAGTTGACATGTGGATCCGTTGGGAGGGGGTTTGTGTTGCGTGCTCCAGGAGATCCGAAATTGTGCTAATTGAGCCCAAAATTGCGAAGAGGCCTTCTATGCACCCAAGAAAGTTGGGCTGAAAGCTGTCATTTCCGCGGGCGTAAGAGGGATTAATTGGATCGCGACCCGTTGTGTTGTTGGGTTCTTGTAGCGAGACTGAGAGAATCGAAGACAAGGCAAAGCTACCTGCTGAGGAGGATGGAAGCCACGACGGTAGGAGAGCTAGTGGGGGCGAGACTGGTCGCCGGCTGCTATGGCACGCAGAACCTGGAGATTCACTTAAGTAGAAAGTGAGGCAAGAATTGGGGTAATACAGAATTGGAGTATTGAGTCACCCATTCTTGTCATGTGTACTGGCATCCTTATGGGCTCTGCCATTAAAAAAAAAGATGCATATCTCCTGGCTGGTTCATCCTGCATATATACTTCTTTCCCTAGCTATCTCCTACACTATCTGCTGCTACCTGATCAGAGCTGGTGGGTGTTGTAAGGAGCAGAACATATCTTAAGGGGGGTGTCTATATTCACAGGGGAGAATCAATACGGAGTCGAGACAGAGGCCGCCCTTGGTGTGTGTGCAGTCGATCTGTGTCACAGAGAACTTGGCCTTTGTGTTGATCTCGTGGCCCTGGATGACATTGAAGCCACCCACATGGTAGGTAGTTCACCCACTTGCCCGGTGCTTCCAGGAAACAACACTTGGATGCTGAAGATTGGCCTCCTCCCGAAGCCCACAGCTGGAACTGCACCGGCTTCTTGTCCCAGCCGTGGACGTGCTTGGTGTTGCAGACCCTGCGGCCGAATGGCCGGGAGGCTTGGCATAGTTGCAGCCGGAAGAAGATGCCGTACTCACCTGGTGGGAAAGGGAACTCGATCTCACCCTGAGCTTGGAACCACCATGTCTGCTGAAGATAAGCCACTGTATGGAATCTGCATAAGAGATATCCCAAGTATTGTATTACTGTTGCATCCCATGTGTCTTCCCAAGTCTGATATTCATAATCATAACAAATGGACATAAAAAGTTGCCTCCATTTGTTTGTGGAAGCAATGGCTACTCTAAACATCACCAGCTAAATAACAAATATTACAGTCCAAAGAGAGAATTCAAAAGGCTTCCTGGTATTGGACATCATGTACAAGAAGGCTACACAGTGATGAATCAAAGTGACCTGAAGAATCATGATCCATTTCCATAAGCAGAAAATGGACTAACCATCACCAATGTACTTCAAATGACTTCTTGGGTCAACATAATGAACAAAGAGAACATTGTTAAAGTAATAGGAGACCTGCATGTAACTTGATAATCTAAAAAAATGTTCATCTTTTCCATTCGCCAGAAAATTCAGGAGGCATTTTTGAATTGTGCTCACCTAGATTCCTCAGTTGGGATGTGGTTCCAATATCTCCGATCATCAACTCCCGTGATCGATAAACCCTTCGCAGAAACCTGAAGGCAGACACGGCCGGTTTCCTTATCTAGCCACACTATCTGCAGTTGCAGGTAAAAATTATGGCAGTTAACAATCCGTCTTTCATCATCCAATTCAAGACACTGACTGAAAAAGGATGGAAGAAGATGAGGCTTAGGGCCATGTCCATCTTTTCACTTCAGATAAGGACATCACAAAAACAGAGAGATTGAAGCAGAAGGCAAGGATTCAAAAGATGTAACCTTTGTGCCACCATCGAATGAACTTGCACGGCAAAGCCTCGTGTAAACCTCTCTCTTGCACAAACCCTTTGACGACAGACCAAACACTTGCCGGAAGAGAGCCTCGTAATCCTCCAGCATCTTAGATTGCCAGATGGAATCAGCCCACGCCCCTGAAAGCTCGGTTCAGCCTGGCCAGTCTGCATACGTCCTTCGGCTCCAGGTGGGTCAGGATCGAGGTGACGCAGCTCTCCGGAAAGTCGCCGAGACATGCCGATGCAGGATACGGGGAAGGAGCATGGGAGCTCCTGGAGAAGACTACGCCCATCAAGGATGGCAATGTTGAGGAGGGGGAGGGGAAGAAGAATGCTAGGTTGGAAGGGGATGGCAAGCTCCGATATTGAGACATTAATGGAGAAAAGGAAGAGGCAATTTTCAAGGGGGCAGGAGGAGGAGGAGGAGGAGGAGGGATATAACAGAGCGACAGTCAAGAGACAGAGTGTATTGAATGACCTACCTTTACCTTTCCAAGGGGAAGAAAGAACGAAAGACAACGAAGAAGATGATCGTCTCTCCTTTGCGGGTCTAAATATTTGTAAAATTTCACTTTGATCCCCATAAGGCATAAGGTCCCAACTCACTCCGAGTGTCCATTCTTTTCTTTTCTTGGGAGTTGGCTGTACGGATTACACGTCATAAGGATAGAGTGCAACTGCTCCACCTGCGCTGTGAAGATAGTTCTCCTAGAGATTAGGACGCTTTTGGCACAGTTGAAGAGCGTCAGGTCTGGTCTGGGTGCAGCGGAATTCACTTTCTGGTCGGTCATGTTCACCCACATAGGGCAACAGTATCACTGATTTCTTGGTTAAAGGAGGAGCCCATGGGCATGCCCATGCCCATCAGCTAGACAAGAGAGAAGTTTAAGGATAATCTTGAAATATTTAAATTACATAAACTCAAAGAAAAAGATAGATGCCATAATAATGTAATGAACTAGCTACATCATTGGGCCTACCTTTAGTAAGGTCACCTTATGCAATTTGATTTTGCATTTGCATGGGATTTAATGATGGGTCCATACTATGTGATCAAAGGCATGTACTTAACCCTTGCTTGAACGGGACATGTCAATGCCCCCTCCCAAAACCCGAGTGGGACAAGTATGGGCCCGAACACACCGCCGGTTGCCATCCCTACCCGTTGCCATTCCGGCGACAATGGAAGTCCTCTTTCCTTTCCTTCCAAGGCCATGTCCATGTCAAAAAACCTCCCCGAATGTGAAAGGTGACATGTTGATGTTGAAGAGGAACGCAACAGTATGAAATGAAGTTGCATCAACACCAAGTGGAGGGTCCACTTCCACTGACAGCTCTCTCCTTCCTGGGAAAATATCTTCACAAGGGAAGGTACAACCAACCTACCGTCCATGTCTCATTCGATCACTGCTGACCATTTCCAGAACAATTAAAGCGGTGGACCTGGGACAATTCAAAGATCCATTTCCCATCCAAAGGCACCACATACCCAAATCATCTTTTCAGATTCTTGTTGGAGCAAAGCTACCTTAATATCTTCTTTTAAAGTAATAACTACAAATGTAATAACCAGGCTACTGCTATATCAACTCCAGAAACAGGGCTTCTTGCTTGCCTGTCAGGCCGAGATCACTCAGTGTCAGCAAGCCCTCCTCATTACCAAAGGCTTTTCTCGGGAATGGCCTTACCTGCTCAAAACAGAAACGTAACACAAAAGCCTTCTTAATTATCATCCCCAATTTCAATACTACTGTCGGGAGATGAGAGGTAGGAGCTGGAAATTACCAATCTATAAGTTCCAGGCTTCACTGCTCTTGCGATGTCTATGAAGTCAAACAGGCTCTACATTTGGCAAAACACAGGCTTGAGTTATGAGAATTGAGTAGAGTAAAAATAGAATGGAGCAGAACGCATATTGTTCTCTAACATTTCACCTGCAGCTTATCAGACTTCAGAAATCGACGGCCCTGCCTACTGCCATCTGGCATCCTTACAAGAAGGGTCATAGCATTATCATCATTAGAAGTAGGCTCTTGTGGCAGTGAAGCTTCTTTTGCTGCCAGCAGCCTCTCAAATTCCTGGAATACCCATAAACCATCAGATTGAAAAAAGGCAAATCAATGCAACAAAATTCAGTTACAGACTTGCTGTTAATCAAGGTTTCTCATAGACTTCACAAGATACTGCAGATATATACAAGTTGCACAATAAAATGCACAAATGTATAAACATAGTAGTCAAGCTTGGCCTGGAAACTGATTTTGATAAAAGAATCCAATAAAGTCAAATATTTAACTATTGCTACTTCTGTACTCCTCCAGGGAAAAAAATTAAGAGGTACCTGCTCCTCCTCCATTTTCCTGTTAGCTTCTTCCTCTTTTCTCCTCTCCTCTTCAAGAGAGGCTACTCTAGCCGCTTCCTCTTCTAGAAGGCGAGCTTCAGCTTCAGCCTTTGCCTTCAACTCCTTTTCTCGGTCAGCTTGTAGTGATGCAAGATACTCATCATCCTATACATTAGGGGGCAATCAAAATCAAGGGATGATAAGGAAACAGAAAATACATGGTAGATTCCTGATCAAGTCAAAAAGTAAACCTGTTGCTCTCTTATCAACCGCTGAGCTTCCAGGGAAGGTGATGGAGGATGAGGAGTTTGTCTGGGGTAGCGACCTTGGGCTTGCATCAATCGATGAGGCAAATAGTTGAAATTATATTCAGTCCCTTCAGGAATTCCTCCAAACATTGCAGCCTCGAGCATAACAGCTTCTTCATGTTCCTCAGAAGATATGCCTCCCCACTTATTCATGAGAAATTCAACAATTACATTATGCCAATTCCAGATTTATAAATAAATAAGAATTTTCATTTTGAATTTGTTGCAATATCTAAACAAGAGGCACCAGCAAATATATATCAGATTGTACCTCATCAGAGGGAAAGACACTTCCATTTTGCTGGTGATGATTACCAGCATAGTTCTGCCCTGAAGATGGTGGGATAGCCTCAATTTCTTGGAGAGGTTCCACAACTCGAGAAGACCTCCGTCTAGACCGATGCCTAATAAGTGGCTGCTCAACCTCTTCAACTTCATCTTGGGTGGATGAGGCTCCCATCTCCAGTCTACAGAATGAGAGTTCAAGTAAATGGCATCCAACTTCAAACTCGGGTAAAGGGGAAAATGACAGCCTCTCAGGCCAAAAATGGTGTCAAAGAGATACAAGTTTAAACTGATAGATCAGCACTTACTGCCCATTAGATGATGGTGCCTTTCCCAAGTTAACCTTAGGAGAGTCAACATCCACCACTTTCGATGCTCCAGATTCAACCACCCTTTCATGCGAAGCTTTTTCCTGCTTAGCACAACACTCTATTTCATCAAAATGGCATCATGAAATAAAAACAAAGGGCAATCAACAACTTTCAAGACAAACCTTTGAGGATCGCAAACCTGCCTGAACAAGTTCATCATCCACCAGCTGAGATTGCCTTGGCCATGTACCAGGATCACTAAACTCCTGAATGCAAGTGCGGCAGACAATCTTCAGAAAACAGAAGAAAACAAACTACATGAACAAACTTGTGAAATGGGGAAGCTATCACGTACACCATATGGAAGATTGTTTCCCTTAATGTCCCTCTTAGATGCTTCAATAGCAGCGCGAATCATTTCTTCTTCTACATAAGTGACGTCCAATGAGTTCTCATATACAGGAGCACTTGGCTGCACATTTCCATAGTTAGACGAAATTTCTGCCCTCTCATTGGATTGTGCCACATGCACAGATGATACGCTGGGAACATTATCATCCTCATCATCAATGAAAACTGTTCCACGAACTGGTGGACCATGATCATAGTCTCTCCCAGTGATATCTTCAATATTAGGACCATGTCCAGAATTACCAGATGGACCATTTCCATCCTTAATCTCGATTGGGATCTCTCTAACTTCACGAGGCTGTGATACAAAAGATGTATTAAAGGGCTCCCTTGTGAAGTTTTCGCCAAGAAGTGCAAACGGATTCAGATAGTCTCTGGCAGCTGAGAGGCGTGAAGACAAGGGATCTTGAGTTCCAACTTGAACTGGATCATCAATATCCATGAAATCTTCTTCTGGAGCAGGTCTTAAAATCGCCCTAGAAGCCAATTTTGAATGAGGGGGCAGTTAAAAGAAAAGGAAAAAATATAGGGGGAAACATAAACAGAGTTTGACATCAAATAGAAAGAATGGAATGCCAGTGATTAATTAACTTACTGGCTACTATCTCCTTCATTGAAATGTGCATTCAGAGCTTCATTCAGATTTCCACCATGCTCCTGAGAGATATACATTGCAAAAGGTAGGTTAAATAAATAAGGACCAACAAGAGAATACTCGGTAATGAGGCAAATAAACTCTGAAACCATCAAAGAGAGTTAAGACATTGGGACAATGCACAGGACGTAGATAGAGTGAACACAATGCACATGACGTAGATAGAGTGAACGGGGGCTAAATCCAAACTAATAATAGATGCAGCATCTGATACTTGCTAGGTTTTTTTCTTTTAGCTGGACAATGCTTTCTGATTAGCTATTCTAAGCAAACTGCTGCATTCCAACAGTCATCCTCCATCCAAGAAACAAGATAATTTGAGTTAGACAATAAATACTTGGCTGACATTTCTACTTGTTATAAACTGGATTTGTTTTGCTTGTTGAATTCATATTACAATCCTAGCACATCAATATCTTAGTGTATGACATAATGCTACTTCCCATAGTTTTCCCCTATCAGGGGCATAACTGTGCACAACACAATCACCAAGCAGCAGTATTTCTCCTAGCTATATACCAGATTTGGAAGTCAGATTTCAAGAATAACACATTTGCTTTCCCTAGTTTCTATCTATATACGGGTATATCCATGCAAAAAAATACAACCACGAAGTTGCAGCAGTTATTTTCTACCGTCGAGATGAACTAGTTCTTGCAACCTTATCCAAGATTTAACGGAATCAAATTTATGCATTCCGAATTCTGGAGAATCAGAGCTCCCAGAAAGCATTCTAAAGTTTCAATTGCCACTAATAGCATTAGTACTACAACTCCAATTGTCCTCTGGTCGATCGTTAAAGATATCCGCTTCACCATCAAAAGAACACAACAGGAATAATCTACAACAGCAGATTCGGAGGTGATACAATGGGACAGATCTTTGTGGCACGATCAAAATCATAATTAACAAGCAAGGTTCGATCGTCTAAGGGAGGAAAAAAACCCTAAAAGAAATTCGAATAAAAAACACCAAAATCATTCACTGGAACGCCAAAATCCCCCAATTCCAAATCGAAACGAAAGTATCGACCTCAGCACACAGAATCCCAGAATAAAGTTCCTGTCAACTCGCGTGGATATATCGGTTACCTCGAGCTTCTGTGCGGCGACCGATTCATGCAGACCGGTGATACTGGTGAAGGTATCCACATCCTGCTGACTGAGCCTCGCCATTCGCGTTTAACCAGAGACAGTGGACAGTCGCTGCAGAGCACTTATCGGATTCGCGAGCTTCCTTGCTTGGAGAAGAAGGCGGTATTCTCTCTTTGGCAGCGCCTCCCGGACAAGCTCCTTATATAGGTGTGCCAGGTGAACAAGAAGAGAAGCTGTAGTTTTTAGAATTTTTTTTTTTTGCATAATAAGAAAGAGAAGTCTATCTAAATTTTAATCTAAAGGCATTATAATATATTATTTTTTCATTTGGGTCCACCGGGTCCGTTTTTGTGCCATCCCTAAATTGTGTTACCAGTCTCTTACTTGCTGGTTATAGCAACTATAACCCAAGATCATACCCTACATTGAAGGTTGGCTTAGTCTATCCTCAACTAATATAGATGAAAAAGTTTCCCTCTTGGGTCTTCACCAATCTTACCCCCAAAAGGCATTTTGTGGTGCAAATAGGGATAGAACTTATACCAGATCTCACGTATATTTGGCTCTGGTTCAACTTTTTTTGAGGTTGTAATACTAATTTTATTTGCCTCTTAATGTTAGGCGCTAGAAAAGAATATGCCAATTTTTTAAAAATGGCCCCTTGCCAGTTTTGGCATAGGGTCGCTGATGGCAGAAGAACTTACCCAGATGTATTGGTAAGGTTTGTGCTTATAGATTTGACTTGGATATCCCCAGGTTTGTACCGGTGCTCTGCCCATCCGAATTGGGGATCGATGAGCAGGACAAAGCCGATGATAAATCCCGTCAAGAACCCACTATTCCTACTGAAGTGATATAGAAGTCTACTTCCAAGTTATAAGAAGAAGTAGATCAACCCCACCTGAACTGTATCATAATCATTATGGAAATCCCCTTGCATTCTCATCCCTAATGGATGGGAATGGAACCTATTTTAATATGGAGACGAGAGAGATTGATGATATGAATGTAGGGAGAAAGTCTAATTTTCATTAATTAGAATAGAAATCAAAATCGTAATATGGTCCTCCCATTTTCTTCTATTTATGATAAATAATAATTTGTTTTATATTTGACTTATTCAAAAATACAAATATTAATAATACATCTTTAACTTTCTCTTTTCAATGAACTCATCTTCATACTGCCACTCTTTTTCTTCTCCATTACCATTCTTAATCACAACGTATTAAAGTTACTTAAAGATTTTGTAAAAATATAGGCCAACTCAAATTTTATTTTTATATGTATAAGCTTTATTAATTTCGTATCTATCTTCTATTTTATAAACTAACAATTGAATATAATATAATTAGACCATTTATCATACATTAAATTAATTACAATATAAATCGGTACTTAATTATCACTAAATATTAATCAAAGTAGTGAAATTTATACCAATATCTATAAGTAACTTATTAATTCAAATCACCTCACACACTTAATGGAGTTTATAGCTCCCTATTCAACTTCTCTTTTAAATCTCAATATTAGTGATTATTTCTTAGTCTTAGATAATATTAAACGATAATTTAAGAAACACACAAAATTTACTAATTAAACTACTTATTCAGCCCCTATTGATTAATCTGAGTATAAGGCTCATCTTTGGCTTGTTCAAATATTACGATCATGAACTTAATATTTAATCTGATATTTAAACTCAATCTTATCAGATGATTATTTATTAACAAATCTTTAATTACTCTCAAAGTTTCTCACTTATTAGGACCAATTCACACATAATTATAATGCAGTAAATAGGATTAACTATGATATAAGTAGTGTGGATCCTTTTTATTAGTATTTACCCAATATTGTGATTAGGTATAGGTAAGGAATTTTTGGGTTCTCTTGATTTCTCATATGACTGTTTAATGCTGTGCTTAGTTAACTACTAGCTTGATAATAGATATATTCCTGACATTCTCATTTTCTAAACTATTTAGTTACAACGGGCTGTAGTTATAAGTTTCCTAAAATATTTGAATTTACCGCTCCTGTGTGTTTCTTAGATCTCTGAAACCTTTTTCTTCCATCGGCACTTATCTCGTTCTATTTCTTTGTATTAACTATTGACAGTATTTGAAGGAAATCCAGTTCACTATTGTTAATGCAAGTATATAGTTTTCATGAGTTGTTCAGAATACTACTAATTACAACTATGAGAGCGGCCTCTCCACTTCCCTTACTGATATTTTATGCTATATCTTATTCTTCATACTTGCCCTTTTGATTTTCCATGAGAAAAAGGGTGTTAGATGCATGATTCTCTACATTCCTTTGAGCCTGGGTTCACGTGACAACATTACTTTTGGGAAAACCCTCACCATGCCCCATACCATTACAACTAGTTAATTGGACTTGTACTCGTAGCGTGCAACTCTTTAGGCCTTATGGATTTCACTTAAATTGTTATAATTGCATGTATAGGCTTAGATCTCTTTCAATGAATTCTTTTTATTATTTACGATTCATCTAATTAGATTTTAGACTTATTTGAACATTTCTTGTTTTGTGGTCCATTTGGATTTTATTTAAACAAACTCTAATCCATTAATATTATAAATTATTTAATTGAACCTCTTTTCTGGTAAAAAAGACATAATTAGGCAATAATCAATTTAGCCCACGATTAAATTAGAGAAATTAAATTTATATTCAACATTCGATCAAATTATTTTAAATTTAAAATAAAATAAAAATGCCTTCTCTAGCATAAATATTTTACTTCTAGTTCTAATTTTGATAGTAACTTTTTTTATTATGAAAACACATTGTTACAACTACTCCCGAGTTTTTATGAGTTTTTTACTCAAAACTTTTGATAACACAGGTTCCAATTTCCATAAGTAATATATGCATCTCATTCCATTACCTATTGTTACGTCTTTTCTTGTAACATTAACCATACCATTTGGCGATTGATATTTAATTATCCAAAATTTACCCTTAAAATGTTCGTTCGCATTGTTTAACCAATCATTTATCAATAAACTTTACAATGTTAGCTCTGGTCACCAATATGGGTTCTTTATTCTTATGAGTACTTGTTCAGGTGCTCCTGAGCACTAGTGTTATACATAGTCATTATTAACTGAGTATCTATCTTTTGACTCATTTGGAGTACCGATCTACCCCACTTCCTACGGGATCAATTTTCTTCCTTAAATTTTGCTCTTCACCTCGGGTTAATTTTATCTAAGTATCTTTACTAACGAGACTTGCGTCAAAAGTTGTCTTTGAAATCATTATTAGAGGTCCCAACTCAATGCAGAGATTGAGGTTTTTCTTTGCTACTCTATACTCTTTCTCCTTTATCATTCCATCATTCACTTTTCCATCCTATTGGCAAACTCTTTGGGAAATACATGCTTCTAGGTTTTTTACGAAAGAGCTTCGTCCAAACTTTTGTCCATATTTCACAATTTATTCTATGAATATTTTCATTTAGCTTATTAAGGATAATAATTATTCTTCATCCTTTTGACATCATTATTTTCCAATGACGTCCTTTATCATCATTCTCGCGAATCTCTTCCTGGTATCAAGAGGGTGGTGCTCGAGACTTTATCTAACACGTTTCTTCTCTCGTTCTCACTCCAATATTGGAGAATTTATTCATAGATTCGTACCACCATTACCATTTGTAATATCTATGACATTAAGGTTATTATCTAACATTTATCCTTTGATCCATTTGAGTATCCTTGGCGATACCTTACACACTTGATTATATTTTAGGGTGTATTAGGTTGATGGTAATTATTCACAAATACATTGACTTTGTTTGCCCATTGTTTTCCATATTTAGGCCTATGTGTCACAATCTTTGTGACCATGGACTTTTCTATAGTTATACCTCATGTTTTTTTTATAATGTTATTCCTTACTTATTCACCTTTTCAATATGTTTATAGATTATTTCTACAATTGATTATAAATTTCATTCAAACCACTCGACTATCTCTTCTAGCGAGCCACAATTGTTTCTTTCCTTTAGAACTTTAATTTGATACCTTCTTAATTAATAAATATCTTTAAAAAAATATTAATGGATACTTTCACTAACTAATTTATCCATCATTTTTCTAGTTTCTCCTCACATTATTTTATGGGTCCTTTTATATCGATACCGTATTATCCATTGGGTCTACCAGACCATATACTTGTTTAGTCACTTGTGCCTTCATTATCACATGGCACACTAAGATACCCTATTCAAGAAATCTCATTTTCCCACATAGTTACACTCTTTTATTAGTGTATTTGTTGGTAACCATCTCACGATTATATTTTTTATTTACACTTATAATTTGCTCCTTATTCAAAGAAATTTATGTTTCGAGATCTTATTTTATATTTCTCACACTTGCCTCGTCATTCAACTTGAATAAGTTGAGATGAAATGTGACCCATTATTCCTTAATATCCATTAAAGGAAAATATTTTTCAAGATTCTGGTTCATAAAATTTTACATCCATTATTGTTTATTGGGTCAAGGGGTCCCATGTTAGTGTCAATGTATGGGTTTCTCATGTTACCATTATTGGTATTCTATACTTGTATTTCTCATCTCATGGATCTTCATCCATCATTCAATCTTTACTTTAAACTTGTGTAGCAAACATTCTTCATAGTTTTGTGTCTTGGTAGTTTAATGTACGACCCCTTAATTCAAATCCATGGCATTTTTTACATCTTATAAGTGAATTTCTTTTACTTTAATCTCTTTATTACATCTTTTGATTTCTTATTCCATCTTACCCATCCTTTCGGGTATGATCTCTTTGGTGTTTCTTAAGTGTATATTTTTTCCTTCATATAAGCTTCTTGGTTCCACTTGTATTCCACTACAAGTTTGTTCATAGGATAAAGATTGGGTGCTCTATCTCATATATTGTCACACCTCTACCCAGTTTGATCGGATCCCCATGAGCAACCCGCCACTCTCCCGGTTAAATTAGGGTTTTCCCCTTCTTTAACCCAGGAGGAGTAAATCGTCTTTTAAACCTGCACATTTCCTGGAATAACATATATCAAAACTGCATAAAATTTAAACTTATCATACTTGTCTCACATGTGTAATTTAACTCGTAGTCTTTAGGTAGGCTTTCTTCGGGTTACCTGAAAGGGTTATTGTCACGCCCCGACCCGGTTTGGTCGAATCCCCGTGATCAACCCGCCACTCTCTCGGTTTATTAAAGGGTTTCCCCTTATTATAAACCGTAAAGAGTAAGATGTCATTTAACCTGCACCTTTTCCTAGAATAATATAATTCAAAACTGTAAAATAATTTGGTTTTATCATACCTGTCTTATAAGCGTCTTAGTTGATGGTATTTAAGGGTAGCTTTTTGAAATATCCTAAAAGGGATATAAGGGAGGGGGTGAGTACGACTACTCAGTGAATGGGTTTTCAAAGTTTGGACTTTTAAGAAAATATTAATTATTGGAGTGTGCGAGACTATTTTCTTTCAAAAATTTCTTTATTAAAAAATCTCGGTTTTTCCACTATTTCTTATTTAACCACGGTGTATCATCACCCAACACACATCTTTCATCAGGAAGGTAAAACACACATTCGCAGGCCAGCACGACTACTGAACCCACTTGTGGCTTTCGAGCGAATTTATCGGCCACCCAAATAGAAGTACATCCACTTCTACCCTGAGAATGAGTGGATGTTCGCGACATCCGACTCTCATTCTCGGAATGGATTCTTCGTGTCCATATGAGGAGCCTCGGGTCTACTCGGGTCCATTCTCGGGTCCCGTTGGCTGGTTCCTACGGGCTCGTGTCCCGATGGCTGGACCCGAAGGTGGATCGACAATCCCTTTGAATTTTTTTCACTATTTCAATAAAAATATGTCATTTCATTAAATGTAGAAAAAAATATTAGAAATTTCTAATAAAAATATAATTTAAAAATTGTTCTATTTTTTTCTATTAGTATTTAACACGTAATATATTCTCGCCATATAATATTCTTTTTTTTTCTTTATTAAACACTAATAGATTTTTTTTCTTTATTATACCATAATATATTTATAGATGTATTATGGCCATATTATATTACTTATTCTTTCTTTCTTAAACCCTAATAGATTATTTTTCCTTTCTTAAACCCTAATAAATTTATAAATATTTGAAAAAATTACAATGAAAATTTTCATATTATATTAAGTTATATATCTAATTAATTGTATTGTTTGATACAAAAGTATAACACATATTCAAATTTTTAACATAATTAGGAGATTTATAATTTATTTTTAACTAAAAAATTGAATTTAAATTATATAAATAAAATTATATATATCAATAATTATATATAAAAAATATCACACGAATCAACAGTATTAATATGGAATCACCCACATGCATAGGCATGCAACCCACACCATTATCCCTTTTATTTTTATTTTTATTTATATAAATGAATATAAGCATTTACTTCATTCTCATATTCTAATTTTCTCATATTCACTTTTTAACTATTTGATCGTTTTTTCATTATTATCAAGTTAAAGTTAATGGAAAATTATAATAGTAATTTATTAGGTAAATTAAAACTAATAAACATTTAAAAAATTGAATTCTCAAACAAATATAAAAAATATATATATTATAATTTAAATTTTTTTTATTTTTTGAAAAAAATATAAGATAGATCTGACTCGGGTCTAAATGGACCCAAGTAGTGGGTTCAGATCCAACTTCTAGATCCGAGGCTCGGGTCTGGACCCGACCAAGTAGACCCGGGCTCGGGTCCACTCGGGCATGGGTTTGTTGAGCCCAAGCTCGGGTTGGGCGCGGGTCCGCTAAAAATCGCCCGACCCGAGTTATTGACATCCCCAATTACAACCTACTCCTCGAGCTCACTTCCATACTAGGTTCATAGACCTAATATTCTAATCAACAAGTCTAGCCTCGATTGAAGGCTATGGTTATTGAGTTATTTAGGTGGTGACATGTACAAGGATTACACCGTACTTTCCTAATAATTTATTTTTTGAAAATATTTTCACTTTCCAAAAACCAAGTTCGAAAAATAATTTAGCTCTAATGCCACTTTAGTTGTCACACCCCAACTCGATTTCCCCGGTCGGTCCTCTAGACAATCGTCGCATTCTTCCGGTTTTACAACAATGGGTGCCTTATCATTATAAACCCAACAAGGTGTAATGCTCAAAATATAATAACTCAAATAATTTTTCAAAATAAATAAATTAAATTTTGGAAAAAAAATTTTGGAAACCATACCGAGACCATGTACTGAATATAAGACATACATTTGGTTTTGGGATGGCTTTTCCATCAAACAATTGTAATTCATCACCATTATGGTCTAAAACGGGTAATACGAGGTGAGTGAGTTCACAACTCAATAAGAGAGCTTAGCTAACATTGTGACGTCATATATATGATTCACTATATACTCCAAATAAGATTTTAAGTAGGTTTGATAAGTCAGTCTAAGTTCAAGTTACCACATTAATTTTGGGAAAACCCTCACCATGCCCCATCCTATTATAGCTAATTTGGCCTTGTACTTAGTTAAATTGGACTTGTAATCGTAGTCTGCAATTCTTTAGGCATTATGGCTTTCACTTAAACTGTCATTGACATTGGCTGTAATTGCATGTATGGGCTTAGTCCTCTTTTACTGAATTCCTTTTATTATTTATAGCCTTGTAATGTTCTTATTTTGTGGTTCATTTGGGATTTATTTAAACATGCTCTAATACATTGATATGATAAATTATTCAATGGAACCTCATTTCTTGTAAAAATAAATCATTAGGTAATAATCAAGTTACCTCACATTTAAATCAGAGAAATTAAATTTCATATTCGATATTCGATCAAATTATTTTAAATTTAAAGTGAAATAAAAATTATTTCTCGAGTATAAATATTTTACTTCTAGTTCCAATTCTGATCATAACTTTTCGATTCTAAAAACATTGTGTTATAATCCCTTTTCTTGAAAACTTAGGATTTGGGATTAATTTGACCCCATATTTCTCATTTAGATCCCTAAACTTTCTTTAATTAAGTTTAGATTCTTATACGGCCCAAAGTTACCTTTGGTTGCACAAATATTTATATTTGCACTTTAGTTCTTAAATTTGTGTTTATTGCAAATAGGTCACTATATCTTCCATAATAGTCAAATCTGCCCCAACCTTCACCAAACTTTTCAATCAGCCCCAATACTTTATTTAGTCCCTTAGGAAGATTTATTTAATTGCATGTATGGGCTTAGTTCTCTTTTACTGAATTCCTTTTATTATTTACAGCCTTGTAACGTTCTTATTTTGTGGTTCATTTGGGATTTATTTAAACATGCTCTAATACATTGATATGATAAATTATTCAATGGAACCTCATTTCTTGTAAAAATAAATCATTAGGTAATAATCAAGTTACCTCACATTTAAATTAGAGAAATTAAATTTCATATTCGATATTCGATCAAATTATTTTAAATTCAAAGTGAAATAAAAATTATTTCTCGAGTATAAATATTTTACTTCAAGTTCCAATTCTGATCATAACTTTTCGATTCTAAAAACATTGTGTTATAATCCCTTTTCTTGAAAACTTAGGATTTGGGATTAATTTGACCCCATATTTCTAATTTAGATCCCTAAACTTTCTTTAATTAAGTTTAGATTCTTATACGACCCAAAGTTACCTTTGGTTGCACAAATACTTATATTTACACTTTAGTTCTTAAATTTGTGTTTATTGCAAATAGGTCACTATATCTTCCATAATAGTCAAATCTGTCCCAACCTTCACCAAACTTTTCAATCAGCCCCAATACTTTATTTAGTCCCTTAGGAAGATTTATTTAATTGCATGTATGGGCTTAGTCCTCTTTTACTAAATTCCTTTTATTATTTATAGCCTTGTAACGTTCTTATTTTGTGGTTCATTTGGGATTTATTTAAACATGCTCTAATACATTGATATGATAAATTATTCAATGGAACCTCATTTCTTGTAAAAATAAATCATTAGGTAATAATTAAGTTACCTCAAATTTAAATTAGAGAAATTAAATTTCATATTCGATATTCGATCAAATTATTTTAAATTCAAAGTGAAATAAAAATTATTTCTCGAGTATAAATATTTTACTTATAGTTCCAATTCTGATCATAACTTTTCGATTCTAAAAACATTGTGTTATAATCCCTTTTCTTGAAAACTTAGGATTTGGGATTAATTTGACCCCATATTTCTCATTTAGATCCCTAAACTTTCTTTAATTAAGTTTAGATTCTTATACGGCCCAAAGTTACCTTTGGTTGCACAAATACTTATATTTGCACTTTAGTTCTTAAATTTGTGTTTATTGCAAATAGGTCACTATATCTTCCATAATAGTCAAATCTGCCCCAACCTTCACCAAACTTTTCAATCAGCCCCAATACTTTATTCAGTCCCTTAGGAAGATTTATTTAATTGCATGTATGGGCTTAGTCCTCTTTTACTGAATTCCTTTTATTATTTACAGCCTTATAACGTTCTTATTTTGTGGTTCATTTGGGATTTATTTAAACATGCTCTAATACATTGATATGATAAATTATTCAATGGAACCTCATTTCTTGTAAAAATAAATCATTAGGTAATAATCAAGTTACCTCACATTTAAATTAGAGAAATTAAATTTCATATTCGATATTCGATCAAATTATTTTAAATTTAAAGTGAAATAAAAATTATTTCTCGAGTATAAATATTTTACTTCTAGTTCCAATTCTGATCATAACTTTTCGATTCTAAAAACATTGTGTTATAATCCCTTTTCTTGAAAACTTAGGATTTGGGATTAATTTGACCCCATATTTCTCATTTAGATCCCTAAACTTTCTTTAATTAAGTTTAGATTCTTATACGACCTAAAGTTACCTTTGGTTGCACAAATACTTATATTTGCACTTTAGTTCTTAAATTTGTGTTTATTGCAAATAGGTCGCTATATCTTCCATAATAGTCAAATCTGCCCCAACCTTCACCAAACTTTTCAATCAGCCCCAATACTTTATTTAGTCCCTTAGGAAGATTTATTTAATTGCATGTATGGGCTTAGTCCTCTTTTACTGAATTCCTTTTATTATTTACAGCCTTGTAACGTTCTTATTTTGTGGTTCATTTGGGATTTATTTAAACATGCTCTAATACATTGATATGATAAATTATTCAATGGAACCTCATTTCTTGTAAAAATAAATCATTAGGTAATAATCAAGTTACCTCACATTTAAATTAGAGAAATTAAATTTCATATTCGATATTCGATCAAATTATTTTAAATTTAAAGTGAAATAAAAATTATTTCTCGAGTATAAATATTTTACTTCTAGTTTCAATTCTAATCATAACTTTTCGATTCTAAAAACATTGTGTTATAATCCCTTTTCTTGAAAACTTAGGATTTGGGATTAATTTGACCCCATATTTCTCATTTAGATCCCTAAACTTTCTTTAATTAAGTTTAGATTCTTATATGGTCCAAAGTTACCTTTGGTTGCACAAATACTTATATTTGCACTTTAGTTCTTAAATTTGTGTTTATTGCAAATAGGTCACTATATCTTCCATAATAGTCAAATCTGCCCCAACCTTCACCAAACTTTTCAATCAGCCTCAATACTTTATTTAGTCCCTTAGGAAGACCCCACAAAAAGCTCAATAGCAATTGGGTACCTTAACTTTCAATTATTTATATTTTAATCTCAAAACTTTGACTCATAACAAAAATATCTCTAAAAATTATCAAATTAAGTGGCAAGGTCCACTTGGCCTCACTCTGGGCCCTCGTAAACCTTTTTTGGCCGGATTCAGCTGTAATTACTTCAATTGAGCTTAATCAGAAACTTGCATGCAAACAAGTAAGAGTTGGGTCGAAGTCAAGAACTCACCGGAGACATCATGTCGATAATCGAGGTTGATGCAATTTGAAAGCTGACTACTCAAGGAGTATGTTGCCACTTGAATCACCTCGATTGATGGTTTGTAGCTCCTCTAATGTGTATTTTAGTTAGTTTGGCCAATTAACATGAGACTTAAATAATTTAATCCATACTCAAATCTTACTCAAATCAATCAATGTTGTAGGCTATGAAAAGTTTGTGATACAAGTGACTTATTGAATTTTTATTAGCTCACAAAAGTCGTTGAGACCGTCAGAATTGGCCTCCAAAACAACTGTCTTGTTTCTGATCGTCGAATATCGCGTATTATACGATCTCACCAGAAACTAAAGAGGCAAAGTTTAGGGTCGAGAATTGTGGCAATGGAAAGTTCAGGTCCTCCTCTTTAAAGGGATACTAGGATGGTCGTCGGGGTGGTTGGACGGAGGATCTATACTATTTGGTAGTCAAGTTATCAAAGTTGGGAGTAGTTTGAGATTCACAAAGAATTCCAAGCAAAATTCGATTAGTTAACAACCCAAATTTATATGGTTTTGATTTAGACTTGCGTGGCTATCTATCAATAACATTCTTTCATTAATTCATAGCATTTGTTGCTAATAATAAATTAATTTTCCCAAGCAGTAGAGTTATATTGTTTACCAAGAATTATTGGGTAAAATAGGGGATACGAGTTGTTTGTTCGGGTGAGTAAGACGACACGCGTGTGTGGCCGCATGTGCGTGAGCCCGATATTACACACCGACTGATCTACATTGTAGCAAATCAGTTTTTGATGAATTTATTAACCTCTTTGACGGTTTTTTTGCTCGATTCACCTCTTTTTCGTCCGGTTCTTGGGAAAATAAAAATAATAAAAATTTTTAAATTCAATTTTCTATTGAATGAACCTACTCAATTTGAATTTGTTTTGCTCAGTTAAAAATTCAGGGAATTTGTTACTCCCCTAGCCCAAACCCGGTTCAACCTAGTTCTCTCCATGTTTTTTTCCAATACTTGACCTCGTATTAAGAGAAAGTACTGAAAGTTTCTCATGACCATTCTCACCACTCATGGCGTCTCCATCGATTATTTTCTCCTTTTTAGTTTGATTTCACTTTTCAGTTTAAATTATTTCTTCCGGATCGACTCCACTTTTCGTTTTAACTTGGCCCGTTTAACGAATTGGAATTCTCGGTGCTACACAAATAGTTGATGTTTCGTTTGAAAATCTGGACATGATATATTAAATACGAAGGATTTCGTAAATATGTTCGGGTTTAGTCACCCTTATCTCGAGTCTAATCACCCTTATCTCGAGTCGATTAACCCAAATTAGATGTAAACTTGAATTCATCATTTACCCTTTTTTATTTTAACTAAATTATCAAATTACTCGCCATGAGCTTTTGTCATAATTTAATCAAAGTCTATTTCAAATCCATTCTCGATTTCATTTGGTTTTAGGTTATTTTAAATTATATGTATTATATTTAATATTTTCAATTATATACTATGTTGAATTATTTAATTGTTCAAAATATAAAATTTTATATAGTATTCTCATATCATTGGGTTTGATTATAATACATGCTGATGAAGTATGCATTGAATCTGTTAATTATGATTCTCAAACTTAGAAGGCCAACTGGATTTATTAATTGGACATTTGGATTGACTCATACATTTTAAATTATTATTTGTATCTATTTTGTAGCTAGGGATATTTTGTGAGAATATTTGTTAATTTTAAAACTCGTGTTGTAAAACAGATTGTTATTTTTTGGGGGGAATATTGAATTATTATTTAACTTCACTTAAATTATTGGATATAACATTAGAAATTCATTTTATTTTTTGAAAACTTAAAAATATAGTTTTTATGTTGAAGTTTCACCATATAATTGTACCTGTAACTATAACGGGTGAGCTGAAGTAGAAATTTTTAGAAAAATATTATATTATTTCAAAATCTCAAATTAAATTAATATAAAATTGAATTAAATAATACAAAATCTAATATCAAATATCAATTCGAGTATATAACCCTAATGGAACAAATTCAAAATAAATCTACACTTGAATTCAAATAGTTATAACAATTTAATTCAATTCACAATTTAATTCGTATTAAATTCAACTCATTTAAATCAAATTTAAGTTCAAATTTTGGTATTGAGATCCGATTTTTACCATTACATTCGCCCACTCCATCCTAAGTGTAACAATCTAGTAGTGCATGTATCATTTCTTTATACAATTTTAATAGAATGACTAAAATATTAAATAAATAAAGCCAATGGACGGAATTATTAAATGTGTAATGTAATTTTATGTATAATTTTTATTTCTGTAATTAGTTAGTTTATTTTATAATTTATTTCTTTTAATTTTTATTAACTAAAAAATAATGTTTATTTAATTTTATTAAGTGTCACCTCACATTAATACAATATTATTAAAGATATGTATAAAAAGAGAAGAAAAGAAACCAAGTCAGTCCATCTTTATCCTGTCTAGTCAACGCTTTGATTCCAGACTGAGTCTTGGCCAAGTAATGAATGAAAGTGACACTTCCCCAACAGAGACCGCTGAATCCTTTCCGGGACCTATATTTTCGCTCTCTGCTCGCTTATTTTTCTACTTGATTTGCTGATGGGGCGCCAGTAATTATGGCCGCCATATTGGAATAATAACTCAGAGGTTTATCCTCATACGAGATCGCTTGTAAAAGTCGTCGTCGATCTCGGTGTCTTCTCCTGCAAATATTGTTACTGTTAGTTGATCGATTGATTACGGAACGTGAAAACTACTGTTTCTAGATGGGTTCCTTCTCTACAAGGAAATCCCGTTCATGGATTGTTTAAAAGGAGCTGTAGACTTCTCTCATGCCAACTAAGAACACGACCCCAGATTCTAGGGTGTAGGAGGGATCATACGTGCAATAGTTACCCTCTTTAAGCTTGTTTATGCATAACTCTGTGGATCAGAGAGTGAGCAAAGCCAAGGGAATCAATCAACTATCCATTGCAGGAGTCTGTGGACAGTTTAGTTGCCATAGTGGGGTTTAACCCCAGAGGGGCAAAAATACAGTAGACAATAATTCCAGGGAAGAGGTCTAAAGCAAAAGGAGATAGAGCATGCGTCTGTGGTCATCCAATGGGCCCCTCCCATGTGGAGATCCAACCCCAGTTGATCATCAGTTTTAAGCCGCCCCCTCCAAGTTTCTGTACGCGGTCAAAAGAAAGAGCCGCCCCCTTCCACCTATATAAACCACATGTCATCGGCTTGTAAGAGCACGCAAACTAACCAACAGCTTCACAAAATGAGGAGTCCTTCAATATTCCTGAACCTCCTCAACATCTTCCTCGTAGTTTACCTCAAGTTGGCCAGTGCGGCCCGGTTCGATATCATCAACAATTGCCCCTACACGGTCTGGGCGGCCGCATCCCCCGGTGGTGGGAGGCAGCTCAACCAAGGTCAGACGTGGCCTCTCGACGTAGCTGCGGGAACAAGTGCGGCCCGGATCTGGGCTCGAACCGGCTGTCAGTTCGACGGGTCTGGAAGGGGCAGGTGCACTACCGGCGACTGCAACGGTCTCCTCCAGTGCCAGGGCTACGGTTCGCCACCCAACACGCTGGCCGAGTACGCGCTGAACCAGTTCAATAACTTGGACTTCATCGACATCTCCAACATCGACGGATTCAACGTCCCCATGGAATTCAGCTCCACCACCGGTGAGTAGAGTCCGCCAGTCTTATATAAAAGTACCTTTCGAGGATACAATGCGCTGTTAATATTTGTACGCTACACTACATATGCAGGTGGGTGCAACAGGGTAATCAGGTGCACGGGCAACATCCTCGGCGAGTGTCCTGCTGCTTTGAGGGTGCCTCAAGGGTGCAATGGACCGTGCCCTGTGTTCAAGACGGAAGAGCACTGCTGCAATTCGGGGAACTGTGGGCCGACGGACTACTCGAGGTTCTTCAAGACCAGATGCCCGGACGCTTACAGCTATCCCAAGGACGATGCCACCAGTGTCTTCACCTGTCCCGGCGGCACCAACTACAAGGTTGTCTTCTGCCCTTGAAGAAGCGCACACACCCTCATGGATTCAACAATAAATTACTTGGACCATATATGCTAATAAATGTCCAAGTGAGTAAAATGTACGTTTCTCTGGCTAAGTCCATGGAAGACGATGATGCATTACACACTGATTATCTTCAACTACCAATAAACGTGAACGCCTCTTTACGAAAGTTAATAGATCTTATGTTGGGTCAACACATGGTGTCGTGAGGGAGACGGAGACGGGACTACCAACCTTTTGTAGAATCAATCATGGATGAGAAAAGTGGGGCACATGCTTTCCGACCACGACGGGCGATGCTAATCAGTTTACTAGTCAAGCTCGTACAAGTCGTGTGCTAATAACTTGTCCATCCGCCACGTACGTACATACATTATCGGAGATTTCCTCCCGTCCCCGGCTTTATCGGTTCGGCCTCGACTATGAGATACCGTCCGAAACCGGTTCTGTCCGATTCAGACCGGCTGATCCATTATTCATAACGGCTTCGCGTTCAAGTCAACAGTCGTCTGCTCCTCCGTATCCTTTCCTTTCTACCGCAGTGCAGATCCATCATCGTCGAGCAGCCGGGGCCACCACCTCATCAGCGAGGAATCTCTCCCCACCCTGCAAAAGAATCTCTTTTGATTTTAGTGGATCTGTCCAATATTCCCCTTTGTGACCCTCAGGCTCCTCGAGAAGCGTCATGGTTCAAGGGAAACTCGAAGTCCTTCTCATCAGCGCCAAGGGCCTCGAGAACACGGATTTTCTCTGTAAGATTGCCCTTCCCACATGATCTATTGGTCCATTCCTCCTCCTGTTTCGGCTTCTTCCTATGACTTAGATCGTTAGGTTCTGCTCCTTGAAGGGGTAGTTTTCAGAGTTTCCGTATATCGGTCCGTTTTTTGTTAGTGATGCTTAGAGCTTTTAATAGCTCAATTCAGGGTAATTTTTCGTCGTAAGATCTGATCGAATGATCTAAAAAAACCCTAAATATTGACCTGGAATAGAAATGATCATGACATTCCGAGATGATGGCATTGGTATCGACCTCGCGGAGCTCTATCTCCATCCTAGCAAGAGGATTTCAATGTCACGCCATGTTTTAACTGAAAAATAAATCCTGTGTACAATCCTATCTCGTGGGAATTCAGTTGTCTTTCATGATTGACAGATTTTCAGGATTAATCAATTTCAATGGCTTTTCTTGTCTAATTGATCCAGCTGACATAGACCCTTATGTCATCCTTACTTGCCGCACACAGGACAAGAAAAGCAGCGTTGCATCAGGTGAGCTTCACATTTATATGCTGATTATGGCAACAGGAATGTCGTTTCTTTTTAAAATCTCTGGCAATGGGATCATTTCTGCGAAAAAAGGCACATATTGGAGGATGTGACCTGTTGCTCAATTTAGCCTCAGATGCTGTTGATGAATGTGTATTCACTAAATGGCCTCACGAAATTCACTTAAAATGTGTATGTCAGGGAAAGGAACTGAGCCTGAGTGGAATGAGACTTTCTTGTTCAAAGTCTCTGGTGGTGTATCTGAACTGAAGTTGAAAATTATGGACAGTGACACAATTACATCCGATGATTTTTTGGGCGAAGCCAAGTAAGAACTAGCTCCTAGTTTCCTCTATAGTATTTGAAGATCATGTTATTGCCATAAATGAAGTTCAGTGGAAAGAGACTGGAAAGATGTAGTAGCTGTTAAATATGCAAATCATGCTATTCATTACTGCTTTCAGCGTACCTTTGGAACCACTGTTTGAGCAAGGAAGCCTCCCACCTACTTCATACAACATTGTCAAGGAGGGTGAGTATTGCGGGGAGATAAGAGTCAGCCTCACCTTCACTCCTGAGGTAAAATCTCCATGACTGTGTTCACCTTACAATGTCATTATCTAAACCCCAGATGAAAATCGAAACTTTTTTCCATCATGATATAGGAGAGCTATGACCGTGATCTTCCCGAGGGGAGCTTCGGGGGATGGAAGCAGTCCTCATTTGATTGAAGTGTAAGGTTGATCCCACCTTCCAATATGGATTGAGAATTTCATCTCATTCTGGTTTTCTCAGTTACTGGCATTAACTTTGTGGGTTTGCCATTGTAGAAATGAGTGTTTTTATCATGTTTATTTGTGTTTTGATTTTGCGGGGAGATCTGCATATGTTGTATCTATCCCATTTAACATTTTCAACATAAACCCTTCATGCTTGTTGGGACTTGTTTGGTCTATACTGTGGTTCAACAAATGAATGATCTGCCCAGCTATACTTCTACAGTTGCGCTTTTTGAGTTAATTTATACTGAAGTTTTATTCGTTTCATCTCTCTGAATGCATGTATGTTAAAGGATGAACTCACATCTTTCTTCAGCAACAGAAGAAATGGAGATAGTAAGAAAGCTAGAGAAGATACAATGGGCAGGTCTAAAACCTGCTCTCAACCCCCATCAGGTTTAAATTGACAAAGCTGGTGCCTTGAATCTGTTTCTAGTCTGCCCTTGTGCATAGTCCAGTCAAATACCGCATCTCATCTTTCATTTGTCGGATGGCATTTCCATGTGCCATGTTTAGTCGCATATATAAGAGAGTAGTATGGCAAGCAGAGAGCATGGACACTGATATTATTCAAGGTGCCCAGCAGATGCTGAGTCAAAATCAACCTTCCTTCACCTCCCTAAGCAAGCACTCCATACTATGCTACTAGCTGGTCCTGCTACCCACGAGATGATGGGCTTCGATCCTATGATTACGCACCGAACTTTGGGACCTTGGCCGTGGAGATCTGAGCAAGGAAGTGCTCTGCCACGATCCTACGCTGGATCTTCCCTGAAGCAGTCTTAGGGAGGGTTTCAGTGAGGAAGACCTTCTTTGGGACCTTGAAGCTAGCAAGGTTCTTCTTGCAGAACTCAACCACGTCTCCCTCTGTTACCCTCACTCCTTCTCTGGGAATCACGGCACAGTTTATCTGAACCCATGAAGTAGGACAGCAAAACATCAGCAACTCCATATACAAGGTAAGCATTGAACCTGAACTGGTGAACAATAGATAGACAGCAGTTAGTTGGTGATACCTCTTCACCGTACTTGTCGTCAGGAACTCCAAAGGCGACCGCCTGGGAAATGTCGGGATGTGATAGGAGCACAGCATCAACTTCGATTGGCGATATCTTCTCACCTGTGACCATATTTGAATCCATGTTTTTATGATTATAGGATGTTTCTCACAAGAAACACAACCTGCATACAAGATACATGCAGATAGATAGGAGAGAAGGAGCTTAGACCTCCACGGTTGATGAGCTCCTTAATGCGACCGACCAAGTGCAGGTATCCATCCGAGTCCATGTACCCAATATCGCCTGTGTGGAACCAACTGAACTGGAAGGCCTGCTTGTTAGCCTTGGGGTTGTTCTTGTAGCCTCTGGTCACATTAGGCCCCCTTATACAGACCTCGCCACGGGCACCTTCCTTCTGAACCACCCCATTCTCGTCCAAGATGGCCATCTCCTGCCCCACCGGCTTGCCGACAGAACCGGGCTTGTGGAGCCCATATTCAGGCAACGGGTTCGAAGACATCAGGTGGGACGCCTCCGTCATGGCGTAGGCCTCGAGCACTGGCGCCCCAAAACTCTCCTCGAGCCGTTCTAGTATCCTCGGGGCGAGGGATGCGCTGCAGCTTCTTAGGAAACGAAGCTTCGGATAGGACGGCTCGGGCTTGGTGAGGTGCCGGTCGAGGATGATCTGATGGATGGTCGGCACTGCAGTGTACCATGTGGCTCCATATCCGTTCATGTCGGCCCAGAAAGTCGAGGCGGAAAACCGCCCGGCTGCAGGCAGAACAACGGCTGCCCCAGCGCAGAGGGAGCTAAGCAGCCCTGCCATGAGGCCATGGACATGGAAGAGGGGCAGAACAATCACTGTCGAGTCCGTCTCGGTGAGGTCATAGACTGACATGATGTTCTTCACCGACGCAGCCAAGTTCGACTGAGTCAGAGGGACGCCCTTCGGGCGGCTCGTGGTGCCTGACGTGTGGAGGAATAGAGCAACATCATCGGGATCGTTGGAGAGCTTCGAGACTGGTTCAGGGTCCGGGCCTGAGGCTGCTGAGAGAGTTATCTTAGAATTGGGAGAAGCCAGGGTGGCTGCAACATGAGGGATATTGAGCTTGGACGCGGCAGCTTGGGCTGGCCGGTTGCCTTGCTGGGGTGTGAGGAGGAGCTTCGATTCGGAGTCGGACAGATAGAACTCGAACTCCTCGGCCGTGTAGGCTGAGTTCAGAGGAGCCGCCGTGGCTCGACTCCGGATCACTGCCAGAAACATGATCACGAACTGCACGAGGACGATAGATCACTACTTGAATCATGATGTATCAAATACAAAGAATAAATTTCTCGTATTCAAGCAATTAACTGTGATTTAGCAGACAATACCCGAAGATTAAAAGAAACCTTTAATCGTCTACAAGAGCGCGGGGGGTTCCAAAGCGCATACCTCCACTATATTGGGGAATGTGAGGGCGACGACATCGCCGGGGCCGACACCGGCGGCAACAAGGTGGGAGGCGGCATGGTCGACGAGCTCATCCAGCTGGGCATGCGTCAAATCGAACCTACCCGACACGCAGATGGCTCTCCGGTGTGGGAAATCGGATGCCGTCCTCTTCAACAAGCTTGTCAGCGTCGAGCTTTCCATGTCTTTCAAAAAAATTCAACCTTCTACCTTTCTTCCGACTTTTTTTTTATTAATTCCAGAAAGCATGAACCAAAATCGCATAAAAATGCGGCTGACGAACTAAAATCTAAAGAGTATGCTTTACATGAAAGAAAAGGGTGGAAACTTTATTGAATTTGTGCAACTAAGGATCGAGCTTTCATATTTAGATGCACCCATGAGGATGATCAGTGAGTAGCAATGTATGGGAAATTTATAGGGGATAGGGTGAGGGAGATATGGGTGGAGGAAGAGGGGTAGCAAAGGTTGTGTATATTTTATTATTTATTTATTCTTTAAAATTATTATTTTTATTTAAACATGGTACATTCTATATGTTGAGTAATATTAAAAAATGTTATTAACCGACAAAAATTACCGGTTTTTCAGGAAAAAAAGATTGTCGTGTCTTTTTTCCATCTTAAATTTAGGCACACTCTAATGGGTTGGAATAAAGACGATTGTTTTGTCGGTCATTAAGTTTGTCTTATTACTCTTAAAAAAGTAATTTTTTTCGATTATATTATATTTGTGTATATAATATATTTATTCACAAATTAAAAAGGTTTTGGCACGACGTGTTTGGTGAATAGTGGTTGAGTCACTGGAATTGTATTTCTCCCCACAAACAAATAATGTGCTGATCTTCTTCTACGCACGATGGTACATTGATTCACCCAATTCCGCAGCGGAGCAAAAATAAAAACGTGCAAGAACGCTGTCTTCTGATTTCATAGACGGAGTATAAAAAGATTGTGGCGCCCTTTCTCTTTATCTCACTTCACATTTCCAATAATTTCTGTTGGATCTAGTCAGAGGCAAGAAGATTCCTAGGACAAAGACATGAAGAAATACTGTAATTTGCCTTTTATTATATATATATATATATTATCGTATGTGTCAGGTAACTAACTATAAAGTGTGAAACACCTAAGGAAGAAAGAAATAGATAGGGTTGCTCTCAAACCTTTGTGGTAAAATGAAATCCTCAATGGCTGTGGCCAAAGATTTCTCAAGCATCCCTCGTATAGATTTAAATTTAATTATACCGTAAATTAATATTAAATAATAATAGGGATTTAAAAAAATGTAAACTCTCAGTGTAAGTTGAAATCGAATTTAATAAAAAATTGAGTTTGAATTTAAAATAAGAATATGAATCAAAATTTGATATTTAATTATATTAAAAATCAATTTAAGGTGTGATAAATTGAAATTTTTTGAAATTTTGATTTGAACCATATAAGATTCATATATTTTAACTTAAACTATTAGTGTACCCATAATAGTAAAAAATTAATTTGATTTAAAAAAAGGGAAGTGAGGTTAAATTATCCAAGTTGGGTTGAATTAACTCTAAACTATTAATGGTTGAGGTGATTTTGAAAATTTTGTGAAAATAATTAATAAGAAGAGTATTTGGGATTACAACTTGATTTTGGAAAAAATATAGATAAAAATGTAGTTTTTAGAAGTTTATGAACAAAATTATAATTTTAATTTAAATAAGTATAAAATAGTAATATTTGTCTAAACGGCTGCAAAATGGTTATTTTGTATAATTGGTCATGGCTAGTTTTGAAAAATAGTTTGAGAAAATAATAATTTTAGAAAAATAATATAGAGGTAAAAATGAAAATTTTATAAAAAAAATGGTGAAATAATAATTTTATAAGTTTGAGAGATTTAACAAGAATTTTTAAAAAATAAGGACTTAAGGGCTATTTAGGATAAATTTCGAAAAAACCTTATAAATGAGAGGGAATCATGAAAATAATAATAAAAATAAATTTATCGTTCCAAAAATTGAACCATGTATTAAAATAAAATTATATTTATGAAAAATTTCGAGTAGTATAAAATATAGCAATATAAATCAACCTCAAATAATTTTGAATATTATAAAATTATATATATTATTTATAAGAACATATTAAGGAATGATGGTATAAGTAGAATAAACCAAACTTAAATAATGTAGTTTTTAACATCAAATTTAATTGTACTAATAAAGTAAATACTTACCATTTTACAAAATTATGGTATTAATACTTTAAAAATATTTTGAGAAATAAATGGAAAAACTACACAGTAACTTTTTATAAAAATACAAAAAATATTACGAATGATTTGAAAAAGCTTGTAATGATAAATGTGATATGAATCAAACTATTTAAAAAAAAGGTAAAAACTTTACCCTTAAAAATAAGATAATAATGGATGTCTATGTTTCAAAATAGATGAATAATTTAAAATCGTACTATGATCCAACATTTATAAAAGAGGATAGAGCCTAGTCTTTATGAAAAGAGTGATACCCTAAATATTTATTAAAGTGGATAAAGTCTAATATTTATGAAAATGGATAGAGATCAAATATTTATAAAAATAGATAAAGT
This sequence comes from Trapa bicornis, assembly GCA_030064425.1. Classification (NCBI taxonomy): domain Eukaryota; kingdom Viridiplantae; phylum Streptophyta; class Magnoliopsida; order Myrtales; family Lythraceae; genus Trapa; species Trapa bicornis. The sequence goes on along the minus strand of CM057755.1, from coordinate 33,934,475 downwards.
CTAATATTTATAAAAAAGATTAGAGCCCAATGTTTATGAAACCGCTAATAACCAGAGTTTATAAAATGTGCTAAGACCTAATATTTATAAAATAGCTAACGTCAATATTTATGATATGGAACAAAAACAAGCGTTTATGAAATAGAATAAAAATAAACGTTCAATTTTTATGAAAAGGGTAAGAGTTTAATGTTTACAAAATAAGTTAGAGTTAAATATTAATAAAATGGGATATAGAATAGGTTCATGAAATTGCCTAATACTCAATGTTATAAATATTTAATGCTTATGAAATGAGATAAGGTCTAACATTTATAAAAAAAAAAAAGGCTATAATCCAATATTTATAAAATGGGTAATAGCCTAAATGTGCCTTTATTAAACAAGATAATACCTAATATTTATTAAATGCTAACATATGTATATAAGATAGATTAAAATCTAACATTTATAAAATAAGATATAACCTAATATTTATAAAATGATTAATACTTGCAATTTTAAAGAAAATAGTTAATATATAATAAAAAAGTAAAGAAACTGGGATAATACCCAAATGGTGTGATAACAAGGATTAAAGTCCAATAAATCAGATATTTGCTAAAACTAGTGTTTGACATAATTATTGTATGAATATTGTGTTTATATTTGTGTGATTTGTTCATACTAATGATTATAGGTTACCTCAAATGGGTTGGGTTAGTCTAATCAGATTATGTTGATCTATTAGTATTCAGTTAGTCCATTTAAGTCTGATTATGTTAAAAAAAATTTTAATATTTTTTTCTTGCAACATATAAATTTATCACGTATAATTTACCATTTTTTTGTTGTCTCAAATTCTTGAATATTTACATGTAATTTGAAATGTTATTTCAATAACACTATATTATTTACATAATAATTCAAATAATGTTATAATATTTGTATAATAACTCTAATAAGATTATTTACTATGAATTTATTATTTTATATTATACATGTATTTGTGGCCAAGAATGGAGACTACCTAGACTACTTGGAACCAACTACCAAATGCCAGTGTATTATTTTTGTTGAGACAAAAAAGTTGGGTACTATTTGAGCTAACAAAGTTTTGATCTTATTTGATCCATTATGCAATTTTTAATTTGAACATAATTTTAATTAATAATATTGGATGGGGATAGAAATGGAGAAATCACCAAAATATCCAGGTTTTTGGAGCCACCCTCCAAGGCAGAATAGAGACAAACTTGCTGGCCTCACCAAATTGATTAATCATGCTCTTTGTATAATATGCTAGAAGCCCACCCGGGTCCTTTTCCCATACACGTCTCTTACTTGGCTGATTCACCTGGTGCAAAATTTTTGAAAGTATGTGGCAGTATTATTGAAGTCACATCTTGTTTATTAAATCGATGATTTTTAGTGGAATTTGGAAATTTAGACTAATTTAGTAATTTATCTTACATTAATACTTATTCGCACATAAACATCATCATAATGGATATTAACATAAAAACATTGATGCTTATTTTCATTGGGCTTCTATGGCAGTCCTCCAATATCAGGTTGAGCAATGGACCATGGCGTCCGTGGTGGAGGAAATGATGCGTGGCAAGGCATAATCTTTCCACGTGTGAATCGTGTCTTTGGATCTTGCCCAAGTGCAACGTGGAGACCGGAGAACGGCCCCAGCAACAAGCAGGCACCTTATGGCCTAGTGTCACCAAGTTACGTGCACCACAGAACCGTTTCTCTTCCCTGTCCCTCAAATCTGTACAAAACTCTCCGGATGTTCTGCTCTACAAGCCTTTGTCTCGGTGCTCTCGTCAATTCCTTCTTGTTCCAGTTCTAAGCGGTCCGGTTAGCTGCTGAATCGAAAATTCTCATCTACCGCATCGTGCCAGCGTAAGGCGACCGGTCCACTCTGTTGTTTGAGGTCCAGGCATACGATGGCAAGCCAATCGAAGACTTCCGTTCACGATTACGTCGTTAAGGTTTGCGGTTTTGAAGCACTTTGCCTTCTGTGATTTGTTTGTTTACCGGTTGGTTCGATGTGAGGACTAGACTCGGAGGACATTAATGTCTCCGATGCTGTCTAGGGATTGTTGCGCTTTTAAAAGGAAACGTCTCCTGAGGATAAATTATACCATGAACCTGTCCCAATTGTAGGAACTGGGTGAGGGAGGCAAACGCTGTGGGAGCTCATTAATTTTCTGAAATGTTAATTTATAATGAAGTTGTATCCTTTGTGAACCAGGATGCCAGAGGAAATGATGTCAATCTCAGCAGTTACAAGGGCAAGGTCTTACTGATCGTCAATGTCGCATCCCAGTGGTAATCCATTACCGCCTACCGTCATCTCTGTTTCAAAGTTCAAATTATGAGTTGATCAATAATTCTAACATTAAAATTTTTATTTGGTCTTGTTTTTCATCCCTCAATCAGTGGCCTGACCAATTCAAATTACACAGAGCTGGCTGAGGTCTATGGTAAATATAAGGATCAAGGTGTGCCTTTGCTACCTCTATCATGCAGTTCAATATCCTATTCTAGACTCTTTCCCCGTCCTCGTTAACATTGTAGCTATTATGTAATTGTAGCATGCAACCAGTTTGATATGCATAATTTGATGTAGGCTTGGAGATTCTGGCATTTCCCTGCAACCAGTTTGGAGCTCAGGAGCCTGGCACGAATGAGCAGATCCTCGAATTTGCTTGCACCCGCTTCAAGGCTGAATATCCCATCTTTGACAAGGTAAAGGACCCTTTGGTCCCCTTGTCTTCCTGTTTCAAGGGGTTGTGGCTGGGAACTGATCGAGTCCACTGCAATACCTGGTTGATAATTAGGATATAATGCTGTATTTCTGTGGTTGGACGAATTGTTTGTGGTGCAAGCTGAAAATGGAGAATGAATGTTTACATTCTTTTTCATGTGTTCTTTGACTAGGTGGATGTGAATGGTGAGAAGGCTGCACCCTTGTACAAGTTCCTAAAGTCCAGCAAAGGAGGACTCTTGGGAGATGACATAAAGTGGAACTTCTCAAAGTTCCTCGTTGACAAGGAGGGGAACGTTGCTGATCGTTATGCGCCCACCACTTCCCCACTAAGCATCGAGGTAGAGTTCTAACATCCAACCTGTCAATATTATGATTTCATATTGAAACACTCGCAGGATGGGTTAGTTGGTTGGCTTAACATGCTTCTTCCTTAATGTTGTTCCAGAAGGACATAAAGAAGCTGTTGGAGAAGAACTGAGGGCTGAAGTAGTTGCTGTCTTCCAGATTTACTAATGATTGAACAGCAAGTAGTGTCCAATAATATGCTCACCTGGTGTCTTTGATTTTGCCATCTTATGTTTCCGGATATGAATACTCTCTTTAGACTGTTTCTTCCACGATACTCTGTTTCAGCAAGGTCTATATCTGAATATGTGTTCACCTTGTTTGATACTTTTTTTTTATCGTACATGGAAGAATGCAAATCCAAGCTTCCGTCAAATGGGGTTTTTTTTTATCAGTTCAACCAAGGCTGCGTTTTGATGGGTCACCTATGAACAACAATGAACATTTTCTTGGCTGAAAGGGCATCAACGGACTCTATCATGTCAAAGATTAACCAATGCATTCTATATCAAAACTTCTAATTTATGCTTCCATTTGGTCATGTTTTGGAATCATTCAGACTTTATTAATACAATTTGTATTTATAGTAATTACAAGTAGAAAATCACACAATACGTGTTCAATCATAATGTAATAAAATATGTTCAATGTATTCAATCTTATTGCAGAAAAAGCATGCAAGGCTTCTCATTCCTCTCCTATAGAGGTTTTGATGAGTTCCTAGAGTATTATTATTATATGCACTACATATAAATTATTTCACATTTGGTTGGTAAAACAAATGTGATAGAGGTTCATAATTGTCTGTCTTTGTGCAGTGGTAGATAAGCTTCCTTGGTTACTTACTTTGCTTTGGATATAGGCATATACCTATTGAATTATTACTTTCACACTTTTCTTAATTTGAAAGTAATGGGTGGTTGATTAATATTATATTTAAAATGAGTAGTTTATAGGTATTTGAATTTTAGGTGTTGTGAGTTATTAATAGTGAAATTTAAGTGATAAATTTGGAATTGATAAAAAATTTTAATAATTAATATTTTATATTGAGTAAATAATTATTAATTGTTTGAGCAAAAATATAATTATTAATTTAAAAATTAGAAAAATAAATTTAATTTTTAATTAAATTAAATAATTTATTAGATATTATATATAATAATATACTATATACTAAAATAATATATTATATAAAATAATTAATTTATTATTATTATAAGTAATTAATATATATTATAATTATAATAAAAAATAATATAAATATAAAATAAAGTATATTATATATATTGTATATGTTATTTTTTAGTTATAATATTTTTATTATATATTTATATCATATAATTTTGTATAAAACATATTATTAATATATACATTTATTTAAAATATATAATAATAATAATAAATAAGAAAAAATAATAATAAATAATATAAATATATAAAATAATGATATTAAAGTAATTTAAACAATAAATAAAATAATTGCTCCAAAACTTACAAAATTAAAATAATTAAGATTAATTATAAATGAAATATTTTTTTTGTACCATCCAAACTTATAAACCACTCTACTTTATTCTATTTCACAAAATAAGTAATTATTTACCTATTTCAAACTAGTTTATTTTATTTTACCAAACTAATTGATTACTGTACCACTTAAAATATTTTCACTCAAATTACTTAATGTAAACAAAATATGGTAAATAATTGCCTAAATATAGTCCGGGTTGACTTTGTGTTGTAGCAACTCCAACTTCAACTGTCTTCTATTGTGATCAATAGAGAGCACACATGGATATTAGTAGTTGGATCCTTGGGTGTATGCAGGAGACTCCAATCTATGTCATGTAAGTCCCTCTTTCGGTAACTCATTCTTTAGGTAAATGCTATTTCACAACCAGGATACATGTTGTCCTAGTCTATTATGTAAGAATCACTTTTTTTTGAAATACTTAGTATGGGGTTCTCTAAATAGCCTATACGAGTAGGACCTTGCTAAAATAATGTGGATCTTTATAGCTTATTCCTCCATTTTCTTGGAGTTCAATCAACCTGCTCCCATTTATCCAATTGATCTTTAATTGTTCTCCTACCACTCAACTAAAATTGTGATATGATTGAGTTTACTTTCCCGTAATAACATATCATATAATTAAGAATAGCATTAAGTGCATTTTTAATCAAGACTTCACTTTCTAATTGTAAGATGTAAGTGGATTGTTATCACTTTTTTAACATTTATTTTATCCTTTTAAGAATTTGAGGTTTTTCTCTTGTTTTTACGCTAGAAAATTAGGAGGCTTCTCAACGAGGGATAATTATATACTCTCTTATTCTTGGATTCTCACTTGTCTAAATTAACTTTTCAAAAATCTCAAATTTTTATTTTAAAAATTAATTTTTAATCTAACTTGATCTTAATTCATAGCTTAGTTTTCATTCTCAATTTAAAATTAATTTTTAATCTAATTAAGTTAAATTTTATTTTTTAAAAATTTCAGTATTAAAATATTCAATATAGCTTATTATTACCAATTTAATATACCTAAATATTATTATTATTATTATTATTTTTCACAATAACTCAACTACTATTACTATTTTGGGCCAGCCCCTTTTATAAATCTGTAGGCTTAGTGTATTTCATAAATACGAAATCCTAAACCCTTTCATAATCTTACCTTTTTAATAAATATTGAGCTCTATCCCTTATTTTCTAGCTCATTTTAAATTGTCAAGTTAATCATCCATTTTTAAATACTCGGGTCTCCACTCTCGCAATTTTAAAATATTGGATTTCTTTTTAATATCGTTCATAATATCTCATATTTTTTTTTGATAAAATCTTCCCAATAATTTTTCTATTTATTTTTAGAGTATTTTTAATACATTCATACCAACATTTTATAAATTTGTAAATATTAATTTTATCGGTACAATCAAATGCAATCGCAATTTAAGATTATCTTATTCAACTTGTTTACCTATATTAATATTTTAAATATTGTCTTATAGACATCCAATATAATATATGATCATTAATATGACCGAATCACACAAATATCACACAAAATTAACACAACAATATTTATGCACACAATCATAAATAATACTGTGATCCTAGCCAATTCGATTTGTTAAACTTAATATTTCTTAAGAAATCACTGCCATGGCAAACTTTACATTTCTATTATTTTTACAATAAGTTTCAAAAATAAAAAATAGATATTTTAGGTCTAAATAATATGAAATTAACCAAGTTATATTTAAAAAAAATTAAAATAAAAAGTGAAATTAAAGGTGAAGCTATCAAGATTATTTAAATTTAAAATTTTTATCAAAAACTATATTAAAATTGTGTTAAATTCTAATATCGGTGAAAAATTAGCATGGACACGGACGGATAAAGAAATAATTTGGAGGGATTTTTAAATACATACAATCCATTCAAAAAAATATACCTAAACCATTTATCCACTCATTTTAATCATATTACATATCATCAAATAAATATAATAAAATAATATTTCTTTTAACTTAAATATTATATTTTACCAATTCCATCATTTATTAATCTTATTTGATAATTTATTATTACTCTATCTATATAAAAATTTCATTGCTATTTCTTCCCTAATCTATTATCTATTATTTAACAAAAACTCCACCTCTCCATTTTTAGAGAAAATTCTTATATTTTCATTTATTATCATCCATTATACTTATTTATATTCATTTAATATCATTCTTATTATTTTCTTGTTATATTTGTAAAACTTATTATTCTTTTATTTTATTAAACCATTTGCTTTTAATCACCTACAAATCACTCAATTAAAAATATAATTACTTAATTATATCAAAAGTTTGATAATAATACAATTAAAAAAATATTAATCCTATATAATTTTGAGTTACTCCTTTTAGAATTCATTGTTGATTTATTAATGTTATTTTCTGCTAATTTAATTATTTAATCATTAATTTATCTACCAATTTAATATATTGATCCATTTGACTAAATTAAAAATAAATATAAGATCATAATTGATATTAATAAATAATCTTTTTATATTTAATATTTTTTAGGATTTTTAGCTGATTATTTGGCAAAGAAAACTCATATCAATGTATTTGATATCTTAAAATAAAATTATTTTATATTTTATAATAATAATATACACAAATTTTATTTTTTCTCACCTTTGTTATATTGTATCAAATCTTTTTGTTTTTGCCAAAAAGATTATATCAATTCTATGCCGTACACATTGACAAAATAATTCTTCCTGTATCCACGAAGTCAAACTCAATAATAAAACCAACTTGAAACATACACTCCTAATTTTTAATCCAAAATAGTCAGAGTAGAATGTTTTTCACAACTCACATAATCAAATATTATATTAAACAGTATGATTTGACACTAAATTAAATAATTAAATGAGGAATGACTTTTTATTAAAGTTTTTTAATCAAATTATAATGGTGACAAATGGGGCTTGATGTCTATCAAATTAAAATTCATAAGAGGCTGTTTGTTCACTTTGTCCCTCCCACAGCCAAATTTGGGGCTAGCTATTGAGCCAGGCTGCCCGTTGGCCTGTAGTCCATCTTCTCAGTTCTAGGTTAAGCAAGTGATCGTGGAAGAGGACGCGGAGTGTAGGCAGGGAAGGGGTGGTGTAGGGTTAGAGGAGAAGGTGGATGAAAAAGAGGAGGAGGAGGAGCTAGAGGATGCCAAGCCGATTGGAGAACCCGTGAGAATTTTTGGCAAGGGAGAGGCCATAGGGAGCACTATGAAGAGTTCGAATTTGATGGGAATCACTATGACCTTGTGAGTTCTTGAGCATTTTCTTTTTATCCTGTGGCCTTTCTATTTTGAGGTATAGAGAATGACTGCGTTTTTTTTGTTTTCTGAAGCCATTTGCTTCGATCAGGTGAAACAAAGGTGACACTGTGGCAAGTCGCAAGTAGGGTTTGATGAGATGACTTTTATTTCCAACTATAATCCTTACTTGACTACTTGATGTGAACAAAGAGATGAATTGGCTTTCTCGGATGCCCTCCGAATTTGGTTCATGTTTCCATCGTTTCCAACACGCCTTGTTCACCTGAAGCAAGGTGAAACTGTTGAATTTCCGTGGGAGATCAAAATTAGTGTAGTGCTGCAAACTTGTCCATGGCTATATTCATCTTCACGCTGAGATAACCAAATCGTGCGATTCTTTTCATCTTCCAAATCGTGCGATTCTTTTCATCTTCCGCTTGTCCATTTTGAATTATTGTTGTTTGAATGTGTTGATCCAGGAGGATCCAGTACTTCTAGCACCAGAAGAACAAGATCAAAAACCCTATGTGGCTATTCTTAAAGTAAGTGCTCTCAACATTGCTCAGCCCCCTGAAAAAAGTGCTTTCAGTGTTATTTTGTGTACTTTCGTTGGGATCTTTTGCTTATCTGAATAAAAACCCTTCCCATTAGAAAGTAGTAATGATAAGGAGGAAGATAATGTAAGAAAAAAATGATTTTTTACTTGGGGAATTCATCCCAATTGCACTAGTAATTTAGTGAAGCTATTTGGTGTGGCAGATTATTATTTTTCTTATTTTTTTGTGGGCTAGCACTTAGATCCTTGAATTTGCACTTGCTAAAACATAGGTTATAGATTTTTAAAATCTAATGATTTAGTCCAGATTCTGTTTTTGTCTAACACATTAACTTTCCATTGAATAAATTAACAGCCCGGCTTAAGCGCTTGATAGAATCAAAATGTGGACCAAATTATTAGATTTTAAAATTCAATGGCCCATGAGTTACGAGTGACAAATTAGAAGCTTTTGTCATTTCTCTCTCTATTCTAAATATATTTTTAACCAATTTTAAGTTGGTCATCATTGTTTTTGTTTTGTTAATGCTTTATTCCTTTAAAATGAATAGGATATAGTTCAAACAAAAGATGGAAATATGATGGTGACTGGGCAATGGTTCTATTGCTATGAGGAGGGAGAAAAGAAGTGAGGTGGAAGCTGGTAGTCCCGTGATTCAAGAGAGTTGTTCTATAGTTTTCACCGTGATGAGATCCCTGCAGAGTCCGTGCTGCACAAGTGAATGGTACATTTTGTCCCGACAAACAAGCAGCTTCCAAATCGCAAGTAGCTCCCAAATTGCAAGCAGCATCCAGGTTTCATTGTTCAGAAGGTGTATGACACTATTGAGAAGAAGCTATGGAAACTGAATGATAATGATTATGAAGACAATAAACAACATGAGATGGACCTCCTTGTTCACAAGACTGTCACATTTGGGAAATCTTCCAGATGTTAAGCTAGAGGATGCTAATTCTGAACTAGAGGAACAACTGTTGAAGGTCAAGAGAAGCTTTCAGAGAAGAAATATCTCACATTTTGATGTTTTAAAGGAGCAAGATGCATCATTCCAGCAACTCAAAGCATTAACACCAGGAAGCTGCCTCGATAAAGCATCGGAATATGTTTCCATTTTAGTGATGTATGATGCACTAACTGGAGATACACATCGTGACAAATGTTTGGAGAAGCTTCTTCAAGGAGTACAGTACATTTTCTATCCTGGAGGAAATAAAAATGAAGGGAGATAAATGCACAGAAGTCTCTACTGTCTCAAGAAAAGGAGCCTAAAGGCATGTTATATGCACTTTCATATGCATCTTTTATTGGCCAGATTTTTCCTTTCTTCAAGTTGTTAAAATTAGTTGAAGCCAAAGTCCATATTAAATGTGCTTTGCAATTAAGACTTTTATTCCCCCTTTTGCAGGATTGTAAGCCTTTGGTTGGGCCCGATGATGCAGTTTCTGCTGTAACTGCTCTGGAACGGGCTTCACATGAGGCACTTGCTTCAGATTTGCAAAAATATAACCAGGAGTTTAGGCAGCTTGTCTTCAATTTGAAGGTGAAGTTTTGTTTGTTTAGGTTCTTATTTCCCCTTGAAGTTTCAGATGCAGTATGATCTGCACAGTGTTCTTTCCTCTCCTCGTATCTCTCTTGCAGTATGATATGTACATTGTTATTTCCTCTCCTTGTACTTATCATCTCTCTCTATCTATATGACAGAATAATGCAGTTCTTGCTCGTCATCTTCTCAATGGAGAACTGGAACCTTCAAAGATACTCAACATGACACCTAATGATTTGAAGGTTTGTGGTCATTTTCAATAAACATGCTCAAGATGAGAACCTTTTATGAGCAATTTATGTCCATGAATATCTTAAAACTAAGCGTTGGTTCAGGCAGACACCTCTAATTGTGCATTATTGTCTCAGGAGGGATTAACTGCAGAGGAGACTGCAACAAATGAGCTTGAGGAATCAAACCAAATGCAGGTAAATTGTATTGAATTGTGGAAAATTTCAATTTGGTAGATATCCAGCACATTTGCACATCAAGGATTTAAGCATTCAATTCACTTTCACTTATTGGTACGTGGAGCAGATGACAGATCAAATCTGTTCACGATGCATGGAGTTCAAAGTAGGCATCAAGGGCATTATTCATGCTGGGCATGGAGACTGTTATCAGGTTGTGCTTTCTTACCACTTCAATAAAATGTTAGGCGTGTATACAGTCTTTAGTTGGCTTATTTTTTATCATGGTGGACAGATGTTATTTGGTTGATTTCTTTTTTAGCGTTGTTTGTATTCCTTTATTTCTCCAGGTTACTGATGTCATCAATATCCACCAAGCATTGGAATTTTATTTCTCTATTTTACTCTTCTCTTTTATCCTCTATGCCTGGAATCTTGTGTTTAAATTTGGAAAATTCTATATGTATTTTTTCAGCTGAGTGTGGGGGCTGACAGGTATAGATCTTGATAGTCAGATCTTGGGACATTTCAGGATAGGGTGAACGTCCAGTCTAAGAGTCGGTTAGCATCATGCACATGCTTTTTTAGTTTCATTTGTTTCTTCTGTAGGTGTAGATTATCTGTAAGATAGATTGATGACATATAGCTATAGGAAGGAATATCTGGTTGGTCCTTGGCTTTATGGGTGGCATTAGGTCTGTTAAGCATTGATATGTGATTAATTATTCACAGATCATGACGAGAGAGATGATGATGTCCTAGCATGGTGGGTAGATTAGATCCGTGTGTGTGGTGAGTACCTTGTACAAAGTCCTTGCATTGCCGTGGTTATTAGAAAAAAAGGTGGCTGAGTTTTTAGTGCTTGTATAAACAAGTTGGGCAATCACCATCTGCTATTAGATTTTCTTGTCTAAGAGCTCGAATGCACCTCTGGTCGATTCATTGCTGATTGTGATGGGTATTTTTGGCTGGGACAGTGCTGAGGGCCTCATATCCATGTGAAAGGAGCTTGTGGGCTCTACATTTGACTCTGTCTGTCCCTTGTACTGCTTTTTTTGAATCCATTATTCTTTTGTCGCTCGCCCTGTCCTAGTCACTCTGACCTTTATGTCCCTTTCAATCGCCCCTTTCATGCGGTTCGGTTCTGACGTATACCGCTTTTTAAAGTAATTTTTTTTTGTTGATGGCAGCAGGAACAGTAGAGTTAGTATATATATTAAATTTAAAATAAAAGAGAAAAAAATATTGAAAGATAGAGTAATTTAATTGATTATACAATTTATGCGTGAATAAAATAAAAATAAATAATCTAAAAATGGTATAAAAATAATATTATATTATATAAAATATATTAATTAACTAAAATATTATCTTAATAAATGATCATAATACCCCTAATAAGCATATTTCTATCTTTTAACATCCACCAGCCAACGCCCTAATGAAAGTAGTCCTTTTTCGGCCCATACCCTCCCTCCCTCCCTACTGCAATGAAAGCAACACCTGTAGGCTCTGGTCAAAGGGTCAAGCGGCAGAGACCTCCATTCCATTCCCATCGCCATCCCAGTTTCTACAGTGATTCTAACAAGAGGCTGGTCCATCCCAATATAAATAATTATTAATTATGTTTTATAAACTCAAATAATTTCTCTACTTAATTGAATAATATAAGATCATTATTTTACCGCAGAATTCAATAGAGACAGCGAACTGAATGGAACCTAGCGGTTGTTCTATCAGGAGAGAGTAGGGGAGTGAGATTTTCGCTTTAAACGCCACTCCAAGGCATGCCATTCCCATCTATCATTGGGTTACCTCTCTCTCAGGCTCTCTCTTTCTAGCTTCTAGACTCGCTTTTCTCTGTCTCTCCCCCTCTCTCGCTTTTCCCACTTTGCATGATTTACTGCTATTGCCCTCTTGTGCCGGCTCAATTCTGTGTCTTTCCTCTCCTCCATCGATTCCCCATACTTCTCCTCGGCAGTTGGCAGTTCCCCTGGGGATTCTTAAACCGTACAGAAGCTGACTGCCGAGGGCTTCCTCTCTTCCTCCTTCCTGTATTTCTCCCTCAGTATATTGATTTACAGGAAGGCTGTGAGATCGAGAGATCCAAGTGCCTTTGGATGGGAATTATTGCATTACTAGCACTTTGTCGGGTCTTGCTTCATCCTCACTCCTCTAGGATCTAGTGGGTATGGATCAAGCTTGAATCTTTTCTCTCCACTATCTCTTCTGAATGATAGATAGCAACCTAGAGCAAGTGCGCTATTTGTTTTTCTGATTGTGAGGAGAGAGTATTGTGCCTGTGAAAACAGGGGAAAGAACATATCTTTCTCTCTGCGTGTCAATGTTTTTTTTGTGAAATTTCTTGCGCGCTAGAATCAGCAACCCGTTGATCATCCATCATCCTAGGAGAACAAGGTTTCATATCAGCTTCAGCTAATTCGTAACCAAAATCACGATATTTTTCCCAAATTGATATTGGTCAGTGTTCTTCGTTTTTGCAGGAGTGTAAATTTGTTTATGGGACTGGAGATGGAGCTTGATTTTGGGAATTCCTATCCAATGGATCAGGGTCCCAAGACCATTATCTTTCCACGGGATGGGCATCACCGCCCAAGCACCAGTAAGAGGAATTCTAATTCATGTGCTAAACCTGTTCATAGAGACGATTTGTTGAAGCTCAGTGAAGAATTTTTAGAGATTGATCTCAGCCAGTTCCAAAGTGTTTCTTGCAGGAGTATCCCATCTAGGTCCTCAGCGCTCAAGGGTGAGATAGAGCCAAAATGGAATTCAGAATATCTGAGATCGAGGAAGATTCAAAAGAATAAAAATCGGGGGACATCTGAGTGTAAAAAGATCCACATGAGGAATGCCGGGATGATTGAGGGCAGAAAGAAGATTGAAATCTCAAGGGACAACAGCACCGCTTCATGTGCGAGTATTTTGGATTCTTTGTGCAGTTCAGACGAAGGAAGCCCAAGGAAGAGATCCACTTCAGCTGTTAATCTGATAAGCTCAGAGGTCAATGTTAATAATCCTTTTGCAGAAATAGCAGACAATTCAGATAGAGTTTTGAAAGAGAATGCTGATTTTCTATGTGATGAGATAATTAGTCGTGGTAATGATAGTAATGCGATTGGAGAAAAGGGGATGGATTGCACTTTCCCCAAATTCTTATCAGCAAAGTTGGAGCGATCTCATTCACCTTCTAGCATAGAAAGTGGAAGGATGAGCTTGAAAGCTGGGTTCCATCCCAACAAAAAGATGTTTGATCCTTCAAAGAAGCTTAAGTCCCTTCAGAACCTTTCAGTTTATTCTCAGAAACGTAAGGAGCTTAGAATGGCAGAAAAAGTGACTGCACTAAGACATGGAACCACTTCTCACAATGATGTGTCTAGCATGGAAAAAAATTTTGAACCTGAGATGGGAGTTCCAGAGATTAAATGTGCTACTTCATCACTAGCTAATTCACCAATTCACCTGCACGGAGTCCTCAAATTGGGGGAGAAAGACAAACAAGGGGATCGTCATATTGAGTTCTTGGTGAAGAGAACTGAAGATGTCCTTCTGGCCAAGAAATGGAAGGATAATAATAGTAGAAGTGCCTTCAATTGCATATATTATTTTCATACATTGAAAAGTCAGAAAGTAGGCACAAAAATGGGCATGAAGTCTATGGAGAAGGACTCTGCGGTAGTGGGGAAAATGCAATTTTCCTGTTACTTACACTCTGATATAAAGAGCAATGGGATGTTGGACAATTCTCTGGTGATGGAATCTGTTCTCTATGATATTTCCCAAGCAAGACGAAACATGGCCCAAGACAGATCTAGCTTTTTGTCCGAGATCAGATCTCCTCAGGGTTCGAGCTCGGTTAAGAGTGGAGATCTTGGTTCAGCAAGTTCATTTCCTTGGAGATCAAATGACAGGAATTCAGAGCTTGAGATTGCAGCTACTGTCATTGAGATCCCTTGCCAGAAAACAGAAAAGCTTTCGAGGAATGGCTCTGAAGAGAAGGTCATGGTGGTGATTCCGAGTGGAAGTCATGGTCTGCCCAAGAGTGATAGTCCACTCCCTGGGATAGGCCCATCATCTTTGTTGGAGAGATGGAGATCTGGGGGAAGTTGTGACTGCGGAGGATGGGACATGGGTTGCCCACTCACTGTCTTGGGCTGCCCTGTTACCGGTTGGCTCAAAGATCAAAAGTGTTTGGACAGGATGAATCATTGGCCTTTAGAACTACATATGCAGGTTAGATGAAATATGTTTTTATCCTGTGAATTCAATCACCTAAAATTCTAGCTTTTGTGATTTTGATCTATGTATTTAGATAGAATATCTGATCCTGTTATGCTTCAATTTATCATATATGTTTGTAAGTTTCTCATTAATTTTATAGGCAATAGATGCTTTCCGGTGCTTGTCACTGTATTTTGACCATTGTGATACAGAATGATTATGTGAAAGTATCATATATCTTTAACTAATTGCAATATTAAATTTTGTTTAAGTCTTCAAGGAAGTAATGCTCCCACCCACTGGGATGCCACCTCCATTTTATCTTTCAAACATGTATGCAATTCTGCTATTTATATTATAGATGGAGAAAATATTCAAATGATCTTCATTTTGAGTATTGTGGATGAACTTGTGCTCTTCAGTAACTCTTTAACTATGTGATTCGTCTACATCTGAAAAACTTCTACCCATTCTCAATGTTTTCTTATCTGCAGGGATCCAAAGAGGTGAACCCGACATTAACCATGACCTGCATTAATGAAGGACATTACTCGGTCTATTTCCATGCACGGTTATCCACTTTGCAAGCATTCTCAATCTGTGTTGCAATGTTTCATGGTGCCAAGGCATATGCCTCTTCAGCTCAGGACAGTAAAGATCTTTCACAGTGCATCTCGCTGAAAACACTCTTTAAAGAGGAAGTGAAGTCCCTATTTAGTGCAGTTACCAAGGAAAAGAGAGCCCCCAAGAATGTTGAAGATGGCCACACCAGTTACATGATCAACCCACCCTTCTCTCCCATAGCTCGAGTATAAGGGGAAATAACTCGGGACTCTTGATCTAGATGCTAATAGGACAACTGGCTCTTCATCATGTGGTCTTAGATGGATAACATATTTACCTGAGCTGGATTGTGAAATTTTGCAACAGATGTTTCTACTAATGCCGATAATGGAGAGTTTTTTATGCCTAATGTTATGGGATTGGATTTTTTAAATTTTGAAGGTAATAAACTCGTCATTGGAAGGGAAGACCCAAAGAACGCCCAACCATCCAAAATTCCAGTAGGAGCTTGAGGTACCAGGATTCTTTTGTAAAATTTGAATTACATTTGCATGTCTTGGAGATATAGTTTTCGTGTAAATGTTATTGGTCAATTATTGTTGGGAGAATGGCATAATCTCTGTAATATTTATTGATGCATGTGACCCGCCTCCCTTTTCCGTTTCTTTGGGTGGAAGTATGTACCAAGAAACTTCTTTAAATCATCACTGGAAATTTAAATAAGTATTTTATATTTTCAGTATTAGGATGGATTGTTATAAGTGCACCAGCCCTACCATTAAGAATATGAGTAACTATAGGATAAAATAGAAAATTTGTGTGAATAAATTTGAAATCACTTCATAAATAATAATTTAATCAGACTTCATATTCCGTTTGTTTTTAACCTTTTATTGATAAAAAAATATTATATAATATTAGAATGATTGGACTTTTACTGCTATCCAACAATTCCATTCGACAACTAACTTCCATCCGACCCAAACTTTATTCGAGATATTGTTGGTTCCGTATGGGTTCGGATTATATAAACTTAATTCTAAGTTTATGCGAACTTGTTTATATAAAAATTATCTTGGTTCTGCTCAAATTTTGGTCCAATTATACTCGAATTAGGATCTGATGTTCCCTATTGAAACCGTACAATTCAGGTCGGGTTCCAGTCGCATGATATCCAATCAGATGGATTACCAATTCTACCCAAGAGATTGTCTATCCCATGGATTGCCAATCCTACCCCAAATATACATAGAGATGAAGTAAGTTCGATAGAGGGAATAAATAAAAGTTTGTAGAAATTTTATAGGTTATATTTAACTATTGGAATAGACGGAATTGATGTTAAAAGTTGGAGGGTTGTTTTCAAGAGTTAGGACATATTCAGTGTTTCATCCCATTGGCGTTGTCAAAAAGGTCGCTCGTGCTAAGGAAGGTTGGGAGAACATAATTCAAGTGGGGCTCCAAATTCACTAAAACCACTAAGTTTAGTGACATTAATAAGAAGTTACTATCTATGCTAGCAAGCTAGTAAGTTGGGTTGTAGTGAAAATTTCAGTGGAACGTCTACCAGTGAGTGCCCAAATGGGGGTTGATGGACTAATAGTCCATGGTCCGTCCTGTAACCATAGTGGTTCATAAGTAGACTTTGAATTTATTTTTTTCGGGGCCAATAAAACTGGTATTCACGTGGAGAATTTGGATCAATGGAGTCAACAGTGTTGAATATGGTCATTGTAGTTATGCGTGTGCAAGCGTGATTTTTACTTGTTACCTTTAACTAATTATGCACTATTGTGAATAATATTTTAGTGAATTTTCCGAATAATTTAATTTATTTTGACATTTTTAGCTGATTTATATTGAATTTAATCGATTCTATAACACAATTTAATTTTTTAAAACTTTTTCAATTGAGATTTTTGAGTTTGGAGCTAAATATTATATTTTACTCTTTTGAATTCGGTCGAATAATTCTTTACCTTCTTTTTCTGGTTAGGTTTATTTGACTTTCAATCATATTCTTGATTTGATTATTCTTTATACTTATTTCTTATTATTGATGATTCTGGCTACTTGATTCCTGATATGACAGGTAATTAGAGATTTTTTCAAAAATTATTTTTGCTATTTTCTAAATTCTTAATTTGATTCAACCTAAATTGTTGATTTATCTCCTGGTTTCGTATGGTCAAAACTTTCCCTTTTCATAAATTTAAATATTATAAATTGTTTGTAAATCAATTGAAACATGGTTGATATATCATTTGAAATCGTACAAAACCTAGATCTATAAGTAGGTAGGGGTTTTTCATGCTACGAGTGTATACTAACAAGGAAAGAAAAAAAATGAGATTGAATGAAAGAAATGTTGGAAGGAAATTTATATTTAAGCGTGTGAGTTGTCTCTTGAGGGTAAGTGCATGAGTGTTAACCATTAAATAATTTTAAAAAATAATTAAGAAATAAAAAATAATATAAAAATTATGTATTAGTCATTTTAAATATATATTTCATCTAGTTCATTTATAACTTAAGTACCTATTTAAATTTGCTCACCACTCTATTAATACATTTATAAAATTTATATCAAATTTATTTTTCAAATCATCTCATATTTTACAAAATTAGTAATTTTTCCATTCAAATTTCTTCACACCCCTCAAATTTTCTATATCTCTACCCTCCCAATCTTTCCAAACCTAATCCTTTTAAACTTTTACCCTTCCAAATCAATTCAAACCCATCAATTCTTCTAAACTTTAATCCTCTAAATCAGTACAAACCACTCAATTCTTTTATCAACTTAATATCTTACGAATCCTTCTATCAAAAGTACAACAAAGCATATGACCTTCCAACCTTATTTTCTTTTTTTTTTGCTCAATAAGTATTATTTTCTTATTCGAGGAAAAACTAATTAGGTTACTACTGATATTAAAAATTACATTGACACATATCATGTTATTTATTAGAATTACAAATAGTAACATCAGTTCTTATATTAAATATTAACTCTATTTTTCAATAGTAGACTTTAGCCTATTTCAAATAAATCATCTATAAATAATATGAGCTTTCACTAAATTTCTTAAATTAATTTCTTGAACCCTAATCCATTTGATAGTATGAGTGTCAGTCCTTTTAATAAGTATTGAATTTTGTATCTTTTTTATAAATGGTAACTTAAGTTATTTTATAAATATAAGTTATAATCTATATTATAAGCATTTATCCTTATGCTTATTTCATAAATATTAAGTATTATTCTCATTGTATAAATATTAAGTATTATTCTCATTGTATAAATAGTGGTCTAAACTAGCTTATATAAATGAATCTCAACCAAATTCATAATTATTAAACCTTATACCACTTTCATAAATAATGATAGAAGTAAAGTTATAAACATGAATATTAGTTACTTGTTGTTCGTTTTTATAAATAGTAACATAACCCATTTTATAGTAGTATAATAACATAATCATGAGTTTTATATCATTTTCATAAATAGTGGTATAATGCCATTGACTTACGTGTTAATCTCTTTATTAATTATTTAACCTTATAACCCTTTTATAAATAATAATTTAAGTTATTTTATAAATATATATCTTAGCTCATTTTTATAAATATTAGTTATTTATCCCTTTTATATTATTCTCATACTTTTTTAAAATTATTAAATTTAAACTCTCGAGATATTTAACATATTTTGGTAAAAATCACTTCGGCAAATTTTTTATATCTTTTTTTAAAATATTTCCAAATACACATATTACAATTTAATAAAATAAGAAGTATTTACTAAATCCGTTATATTATATAACGAATGTACTCTCTATCTACATAACTATGTATACATCATAGTTGTGTATATATATATATATATTTCTACCAATAATATATATATTATTATAATATTCAAAATTACGTAAAGTTGACCTATTTTATATATTATATTCTATAATTTTTCATAATTACAATTTTTTTCAAGCGTTTCTTGTATTAGTAAATTTATTTTCAATAATATTTACTCATTTTATTATAGTAAAAAAATTTTAAAATTTATTCAAATGACTATTATATTATTTTTCTCTAAAAAAAATACATTAAATTCATCCTATTTACAAAATTACTACTTTGTACTTTTCTTGTAAAACTTCCATTTTTATACTTTTATTTTTCTAAAATTATCATTTTCATCCGCAATTTATTAAAACTGATAATTTTGTCACTATTTAGGTAAAATAATTTTACCACTTTTTATAAAAAAATACAAATTTGCCCACCATTCAATATGGTAGCATTTCCCTCCATTTACCAAAAAAATAAAAATTTTACTCATTTTATACAAAAAAAAATTATCATTTTACTTTTAATTTACCAAAAATGGTAATTTTACCATAAACTTTCAAAATTATTTTTATCATCTTTATTTGTACTCAAATCACCTCATAGTCCATTAATATTTACTTATGGATTATTTTTCAAGTTTTTTTTTTGAAAATTAGCACCCAAACGTTTTAAAGTTTGTAATTTTGTCCACAAACTTTAAAAATAACTCCAACCAACTTCAAATTTTACAAATCTACCCAAATAATTTAATTTAGCTCCTTAGGGCTCATAGGAGTAATAGGGAGTTTTACCCGACCGAATTTGACTATTTTACAAAACTGGCCGAAAGAGAGTTATCTAATGAGTTGTCGAAAATTATCACGAGATAGGGCACCACCGATAGTCAGAGTGCAGTGTTTTAATGCTACTTGTTTTGAGGCAGTGGTGGAACATCATGACCAGAAGTTCCAAAATAGACATGCGGGAGGAAATCGACTATTGGCGGCTAAAAGTCCCATTGTCAATGGTTGACCAAGGCACGTGGAAGGTAGAGTAAAGGTACTGGTTCATTTTTCATCGGTTTTGGACTGAATGGTGGTCATAGGTCGTCAAATTTAGCCTCGAAAGGGCGACAGTGATACGTAGATTTTCTATCCCGAAAACAGAGTCGAGAAAATGATACACGTGCGATGGTTTCCAAATATTTTCAACCCAAGATTCGGTTACAGAATTCAAGAGGAATATATTAGCGACATTTTGACACAAAAATCACTTCATTTGATGGTTGAGTGGGTATAATTTTGGAGTCGACCACTCGAGTGTTGAGAGTATATAAATGAATGATTTTTCCAATTTTGGTAGTAAAATTCGATTAGATGAGAATAAGATAAATTAAATAACAGAGATACCGATATGAGAGTTATCACTTAAATAATAATTTTTATTACATATAATTTGACCAAAAATTAAGTTAATTTGATCGATTATACATAATGGTCGAGTAGGGGGTGAAGGGGTAATCGGGTGATAGTCAGGATGCGTGACTGGGTGCCCATTATTATTTATTGTTTTAATTTCAATTTTTACAAAAATTATATGTTTACTCAATAATTTACATTATTTTCTTCGTTCAATCTCGACTAATCTAACTCGATTTTTCAAAAATATTAGTTTCAAAATAATTTTCAATCATATAAGATCTAATTTGAATAAAATTTTTTATTTGGATTCGAATTTCAGGTTTAATCTCAATTTTCATTTTAATTGAGTTAAAATTTTATTTACGTAAATTTCACTATTACAAATATACTCTATACTAAAGTTCTTCAAAGCTACTTAATATTCATCAATTACAAGAAAAAGTATTAATCATTATTTTCAAAATTGCATGTGTGAAAGTTTTTATTCTTAAAAATGGTTAATCATGGAGAGAATGGAGCAAAAAAAATAACAAAAATTTTCTGTTAAACAGTAGTTAATTCAAAAGGAGTTGAAACCTAAAAAACAAGTTTGGGAGAGCTAACTTTAAAATAATTCTCAGAGTGAAAATTGGTTGAATTACCAATAAAAAACTTTAAAAAACGTTAAAAATTTATAAAACTAGAAATTTTTGTCTAAATTATTTTTTAGATTTAAATTAAGTACAAATTAAATTATTTGATATTTCGCTTATGAATAATAAGAAAAACAAGTTGTTGAATGATATGTATACTTTGAAATTCCATGTCATGCTTTTTGAAATGGTGAATTAACAAACACAAATGCAAGATGCATTGAAACATGAGGAAGGCACTACATGCAAACCCAAATATTTATAAGGAAGAAATGACAAACAACAAAGGAGATCCAACTATTCATTAAAAAAAAGGAAATATATGTAAATTGATTAGAAAAAGGGAATATATGTAAATTGATTGGGTGTTGGAGGTTAGTTTAAGAGGTAATGTAAAAAATAATAATTGTGAATCTTAAAAATCACTTGAAACATGGTATGTAAATTAGTTGAAAGAGTATAATAAAGTTGAAATATTCAATATACACTTTAATATAGAAAAAGAACATTTAATTAAAAAAGAATTTAAGAAAATATATTTATGAGTCTAAGCCTTCTCTTAAATGTAAAAGTTTAGGTGAGTATTTATAAGTTTAAGTTGGTCTTTTTTTAATTAAAAAATGGATAATATAAGAGATATTGATAAAAATTATTTTTCTCGGAAAAATTTATTATTTTATTATTTTATTTTAAAATTTTTAATTAATAATCTATTAAAAATTTTATATTCGTAAATTTATTAATAGTTCAGTATATTAGATATTAGTGCACATACTCCATTTTTTCTATATTTAAAAAAAATAATTAATATATAATTTATTTAAAGTTACCATCAATTAAAAATAATGTATAATTATTAGAGTAGTCGATCTATCTCATGTATAGATAAATGTTGAGATAACCTTTAAGAAATAAAGAGGATTATTTCTTTTTTAGGTTTAAATAAACTTATTTATAACTATATTTTATTTTTTAAATTATTATATTCCTTACAAAATATTAAAAAGTTATTCTCCTTCATAATAAAAAAAGTACAATAGTATCTTTAATTTTAAAAGTATTTAATACATCCATTATATTATTTACACTCAATATTAATTTTTTTATTTATCTTACAATCTCATTTGTTTAATTTTATTAATTTATCTTCAAAACAAAAAATACAACAGAGAGAATGCGATTTCATGTCACAAATCACATATAAT
Source organism: Trapa bicornis (assembly GCA_030064425.1). Lineage (NCBI taxonomy): Eukaryota > Viridiplantae > Streptophyta > Magnoliopsida > Myrtales > Lythraceae > Trapa > Trapa bicornis. Next base: position 33,912,130 of record CM057755.1, on the reverse strand, counting down.
TATTGTCAAAAGAGATAATATGTATCTATAATTAGACTATCCCACAAGCAAACATGCTTATACCATTACATTCATTGATATAATTAAATTTTAGTATACTTCATATATATATATATATATCTGTTGCTTTTTAGGAGGTATACTCACATTGTAATTGCATATTTGTTCTTTTGTTTTTCTGTGTGCATAGCATTTTCTATCTTTATCAGTTTTTAGACCATCATTTGCCCGTTTTTATTGTGTGTCAATATGTACCAGTGCCACATAATGGATTTCCTATTCAAATTTTAATTTAATATATTTTTATGTGTGATTTAAAAAAATTTAAAGTAATTAAACATCCGTTATGTATATATATATATCAAACTCATATTAGTTATATAAGGAAATTGTTCACTTGATATTTATACTTTTTTTGGCAATATCACTTCATTCCAATTTTTTCATCTTCAACTTGAAATGTAGATTCGTACTATTATGATTTTTAAAGTATCTAAAAATAAAAAAATAAAATTGAATTAAATATATTTTTCATATTAATAGTCAAATTTTGGATCTACCATATTTTAAATAGTATTTAATATATAATATATATATATATACACCATACCATTTAATTTAATACCATATTTTAAATACTATATTTTGGGTTAATAATGAATTTGTATGTTAACAACTTTTAAACTCACCAATTTTTTTTATTTTAAAACATTTGTATTATTATTGGACAACAAGAGTATAGTAGAGATTAATCTATATTTGAATGTGAACTTCCACGAGTTCCAAAGTTGAAGATTAACTTACGTCTAAACTGACTCATAAGCTATTAAAGGGAAAGGTGTGACAAAACTATTGATAAAATTATTGTACTCCGGTTTAATTTGCCTTAACCGTTTTTCTACCGATAATGTGCAGTTGGACCAAAATTAGGGTGTCAAAGTATAAATCATAATAAATTGTCCTAAATTCCCTTTTTAATATTTTTTAAATAAGCTTCAAATAAGCGCCTAGTTGAAGTTTGAAAAACTCACACAATTAAGTCTAGGCAACTAGAGTGGATGGCAGGGCGCATATCCAAATTGCTATCGTCGAAGTGAACTGGATTCTTTGGATTCCAATAGAAACAAAGGACTCCAATCTCATTAATACTGGTGTGAGATCCTCCTTCCTTATTACCACAAATTCAGTTTTTTTTTTTATTTCACACAGTTACATGTATACGTTATTACTAAGTAAATCTATTAACCATTCATTCTACTCTACTCTCGGCCAAGGGTTGGATTCCGAGGAATCCCCTCATCTAGCCATCTTCCATCTTAATAAGTGGCTAAATGAGGGAATCCCTTGGAATCCAACCCAGGTAGGTCCACATACTACTAATAATGTTCTACATTTCTTTGTCAAATTCTTGAAGGTGTGAATAATATAGATATTATTCTAATTCTAAAGTGTCGAAATCCTATAATTTAATTTGGACTCATTTAATTATGTATAAAATTATTTATAAATTTTAAATAAATATATTAAAGTCTATCATGAGTATTTTACATTATTCCACTAGAATATATTTGTCATAGGTGGGTTATTTATGATAATATTATAATAACATATTAGTGTTTTCATTTCATAAGCAACAAAAAAATGGGGGTAAAAATTTTGGTGTGCAATTAAAAAATATATGTCAAAAGCCTATGGTTACACTATTTGTGAGGTACACGTTGGTGATTGAATAGAAAAAGAAGCATATTTAACTGTGTTTGGGATTTAAAGGTAGAACTCTTTCTTCTTTAACTTTTTATCATTGTAGTTGTCTAAATTAATTAGTTATTAATGCTATAGTAAAAAATTAGTAGCACTCCAAATAAATAAAATATATTCAATATAGCCGATAGTTTTTACTGGCATTATTATTATGATAAGTTAGGGAAAATTCACATATCCCAATTTTTTAAAAAAAAACAACAAGTAGAAACTACATTATTTAAATGAAAAGGATCACCAAAATATTTGAAGGATGGAAATAAATATTTCTATCAACGGTCTAATGAGACCTTTATTAAACATGTATTAAACATTATACCTAACTATATTATAAATGTCATTTTATTATCATATGGTTAGTGCCAAGGGGTAAATGCTATCATATTCCGATTTTAGTGGAGGGAAATGGAAGAGAGAAAAAAGATCAATTTTGTTAAGTTGGGAAAGACTCACATAGTTAAAGTAGAAAGGGGATTCAATATCAAAGATGTATGGTGCTTCAATAAAGTTTTACTAATAAAGAATGCTAAGAGACTAATTACTAATCTTAACACACTTTTAGCTTGAGTAATTAAAAGGTTAAGAGAGGAATGCTTGGAGATTAATTACCAATCCTAGCACACTTTTGGCTCTAGTAATAAAAGGTCAATATTTTAGTATTTTACTAGATTTAATTTTTTGGAAGAGCTTACACAAGAAAAATAAATTACTAAATTAAGTACTAATTTGGTATGAAGATGAGACTAAAATCGAAGTGTGAGATATAATATAAATTCCGACAAGATTATAGAACTAACACTTGAGAGGAGACTCAAGACAACCTTGGGTGAGCTTTTTAATTGACCAAAAGCAACCAATAGTTAAAAGTTTAACATGGAGAAGAACAGGTTAGTAAGGACAAAATCCAAGAAATCCGGGAACTTATTCACAAATTCTCAAATATGACCAATAGATAAAAGTGAATAGGTCACATCCTGGCCAGCTTACGCCTTTTTATGAGAGAAAGCTATGGAATACCCAACGCCCACCAAAGGTTAAACACTTTGTACGAAGTGTTTAGCAAACTAATTTATATAAGAGGGGATAATGTGTCAATTATATAAAGAGTATAAATAAATTGAACAATTGATATTAAATTGTCTGTTATAATAGATATGTATAGTTTGAACTCTATGTTAAATATCTTGTTTTTGCACGTCGATAGAAAGTTGTTTTCCAGTTATTGTTCTGCCTAAATGCGATGAAGAAGAGCAAAAACTGAACCGCACAGAAGATATGAATGGAAGGGAAAATTCAAAATATAAACAGATATTACATGATTTGTATCAAGTTATAGGAAATAATAAAGAATAAGACTAAAGTTATAGTAAATACTAAAATAGAAGAGTTCGGGTAAAATTTATATCTATTTAAAATAAAAAAATATTATAAAAGTTTAATTACTTATCGTTTATAATTTTTTAATTAGATATAACTAATTAACTCGATATTTTAAATCCATTTTGTAATTTTCCCAAATATAAAGAAAAAATATTCAGTTATTATTAATATTATTCTAAACCGAAAAAATAATTATTATATTTTATACTGTTTTTTTTAGAGCGAATTTAAAATTATATATAACAAATATATATATATATGTTAAATGTGAGGGTGAATATTGATAATATAATTTTAAATTTAATAAAATAAAAAAATTGTTAATTTATAAAGTAAATATAAACTCAGATTTTATCCGTTTATGAAGTAAATCGAGGCAGCCACACTACTGATAGGGTTAGATGGACAAAGGAGACAGAGCGTCAGCTATACCTCTACAAAATTGGCGCATTCATTCGTATAATAACGAATTCAAATTCATTGTTTAGATTATTCACCAGATTTAAATTAGTATACTGAATAGGTTATAAAACTCGTATACATATATACTAGTATGTATTAATCAAGTAGGAGTGTACCTACTACTGATTTAATGACGGTTTATTTTTAAGGATATTGAAAAAGGAATAAGCAGTTTAACTTTGAAAATTTATTATTGTAGATTTATTTATCTATAATTAATATATTATTTTAGTAAAAAAAAAGACAAATATTGATAGTATATATTAACCTATGCTTTAAACCATTATAAACTTACATGAGGTAACAAATAAAGGAAAGTGTAACCAAGCTCCCAATGACAAGGATTAGCCTAGATATGAATCATCATGTACTCACATGACACGTTAACATAGGAAGGTGCCACAAATCTACCAATGGCGGATATTAATCTAGTCTTGAATGATGGAATCCTATGACGGATAAACATAGGAAAGCCCCATGAATTTTCCAATCACAAAAATGAACCTATGTATGCAATATTTATATAAATATTGCATTAACTATATAAAATTGCGGTTTATATTTTATTGTAAAGCTTACATACTTCATTTACTCTAAATAAATATTTGAAATTATAAAAAGTTTTCAAATTTTAATAATAAGTATATTGACACTATTTGGGCAAAAAAGTATATTAGCTATGAAATGATTTGTGGATTAGAAGAGATAAAAGTTGGGTATGTTGGGAAAATAGGCAGGCAGGCAGGCAGGCAGGCAGTCATAGTTTAAAACAAAGAAAGAGGTTCCATGGAAAACAAGATAGTCAATGAGCTGAAAAGGGCAGTTCATATTATCCAAGTACCCTTTCTAATCTTTGTTTTTTCCCCTAACTTGTCATTTTACAGGATAAAAGGGTACCATCATCATGTACAGATCAAAGGTATTCTCTTTTTATGGGGAACATTGGAGCGGATACAATTGTGGTGTAACTAAGGGTCAGGGTGGCCCTGCACTGCTTCGTCACTGGAAGCATAGTCTTCTCCATCACTCAGCTCCTCATCACTTGATTTCTCTTCTGCCGCAGCCCCGATGTCTTCTGGCTTGGCATATTTCTCACAGTACTCTGTTAAGATGCCAATAAACACATGAAGTCAAGAGATAGGAAAACCGGGAAAGTAGCATTCCACAGATGCTATTACTACATACATAATAGAGTTTACTGGCCTTCCCCAGCTTCCCACAAAGAAAAGTTGGAGATAAGCCAAGAAAAAACTCTTGCAGAAATGTAACTCTCCCTTCCAAGCAGAAAAGAAGTAGATGGCATCTTATATTGTTTTACATCAATAAGACATTTCACAGAGTGCAAATTACAAGAGCTTTTACAAATCTAATACGTTCAAAGGGGTATTTCTTCCATCCAAATATGACATAACATCATGAAAAGAAGTACATGGCACATCAACCAAAGAAAATGAACAACACAATAAATAAGTTAATATACAAAAACAAATCAATAGATCTCAATATTGTCAAACTTCATGTTTTAATGGTCAACTAAATAAGTCCAATAAGTGGCCAAACAAAATAGAGTCATATTATTTAGCACAAAGGAGAAAAATACATACCATATGTTAGCAACTAGAATAGTGCATTCCTTGGATTTCATTCAAGGCAATTTGGTTCAAGGAGTATCCTAGCTTTTAATGAAACAGCTACATGAAAGCAAATCTGTGCAGTAAACAAGTCATAGCAAAGTTGAAAATGCACAAAGGTGAACATGCACAAGGTATATTCAGAGTCTCCTGCAATCCAGTCATTATCCTAGATGCCCTGCTTTACTTATTATTTTTTGGTTCTCCAAATGGCAACACAACAAAGGCTTGAAACAGGACTTAAGCTCTTTTAATGCAAAGTAACTTTGGCACCAATCAACTCTAATCGCCAAAGCAATGGTAAATGTCACGAAGTGCATTCATTATTCATCTTTATACCTACAAGACTATTTACATTAACAATGTAGAAGAGGGGGACAATAAGGAAGCAGGACTGGATAAAATTAATTATTTTATCATATTAAGGTTATATGCAGCACTACCCTTGACTTTTTGCTCATAAGCAGCTTTGTCACGCATCATAAGTGCAGCAGCTTCACCATTCAATGGATCTGAGGGGTTTGGGTACAGTAGAAGCTGAGGGATAAATACTTCAAATACATTCACCAAATCTGGAACAAAAAAAAAGGAAATCAGCTTTGAAAGTAAAGAGAATTTGAAAGATCTACTCTCAAAACATTGAGAAATGAAAGAAAATGCATAGGCTATACCAAACATGGGGCTCCAAGTCTGATTTATCACATCAAGACAGACCGAACCAGACCTATAATTTAAGCAAGGATATCAATAAGGATTAAACAAATCCAATCCAGCCTTGCCATTGGAAAAATTCAAATTTCAAGAAATATGAGAGAATACATCTCATCAACGTTTGGGTGGTAGATTTTGTTGATAAATCCAATGGAAGGGGATTTATATGGGTAAGCATCAGGGAGCTCTACCCTTACTTTCCACAGGCCTCCCTGATAAGGACCTGCAGAAAAACTTAATCAATCACAAAACCATAAATAAGCAAAGAAATTGTTCAAGCTAACCGAGAAGGAAAAGCCTCTGATCACAAAAACTTTCAGCTCTAAAAGATAAATTAAGTAGTGCAGAAGACATAGAGAGCTTAAAAAGAAGGTCTGCCACCTAAAACAAATGGCTCTCACATGAATAGAGAGTTTTCTTGCAATAAATAAATCCAATCAAGTGTAGTGGAGAATAGGACGCCAAGTTTTAAGGTATCTTGCTCTGGTAACTGCCTTTCATTATTTTGTGAATAAAACAACTAACTTACAAAAAAAACTAACCTCCAAACAATCAGCTGATGAACTAATTACAAATTGAATCAAGAGTACAAAAATCTAATTGTACCCAGATGATCTTTACTAAAAACTAGCTAAAATCACTCAAAATGTAGCAGGAAGCTAAAAATCCGGAGGCGGGTGGAAAGAAATTATACTGTCTTTGGGCCCATGGAACTCCACATAGAACTCTTGCATTCCATCATTGATCATCTCCACCTTGTAGTCACTCATCATCCTATCACCACATCAGTCAAACCCGCGAATAGTTAAAAAGGTTGAAAGAAAAAAAAAACAAAACTTACAGAAAGAAAATACAAAAGGAAGAAGATAATATGAGAGTTGACAAACTAAACCCAGAAAGAAAGAAAAGGTAGACAGAAAACGAGATCATTTACAATTTCATCAAATCCATCTCTCGGCGCTTGCTTGGGGAAGACATGGTTAATCTTCTTCCTTCCTTTTCAACCCTTTCTTGATTTTTTTCCGCCAAATCTCCCTGGCTGTCTTGGGATTCTCTAGCTAGGATTGGGTGAGAAGCCCTGCAAGAAACAGAGAGAGAGAGAGAGTGACGAGAGTGGGAGTTTTATAATATATTTTATCTTTCTTATTTTGTTGATATTGGGGAGGAATTTTTTGACTTCTAATACATCTATTCTCTAAAATTCCAAATAAAATGCACAAATTTATATGATATCTTAATTTTGATATATTTTTTTATTAATTTCTCAAATAAAAAATAATTATTTAGTTAAAATTGTCTATATTTGAATAATTGATAAAAAGAATGTGTACATAATTTTACACTAAATTAAGCTAAATAAAAATGTCTATCTAAATTAAGTAATTGTACAACCTTTTGTATCTTATTTAAAAGTTTAGCTAAATCTATTTTTTTCCACAAAACTAGTAAATTTTTGTAAAGTTCTTGAATATTTATGAAATCAGTGGTAAGAAAAATATAAATTAAAAAATGAATATATATAAATATGAATTATGAGGCAATGTTCATTATTGTCTCATATCATAATATATATATTTTTACTGAAAAATAATCTAATACCGCATTTATTTCTTTTAGAAATAAACAAATAATATTATGGTAATTTATCTACATGTAGAATGCTGCAATATTATTGATATAAAAAATAAACTTGTTTATATTAAAATAATTATAAATTTAGTGTGAATTTAATAAATGTATTAGATAGGATGGTATAATATTATATTTGATTTTGGTAAAATGGGAATGTATATTTGAATGATTTTTTTATCATAATTGGGTCTATTCACCTTAAATTTAATATACATTAAGTTTTTTATATTATAAAATTCGTTAATTTCTATTAACGTAAATTTACTAAACTAATTAACATAAAATTTCTCCTTTTTACTCAAATCAATCCATAATATAAGCAGTTTTTATACATCAAATAATTTAATTATTATAATATATATGCCGTGGTAGAGTTCTTAATTCTATATATATAATTAATTAAAAGGAATAGCATCTTTTACTAAAATATATATATCACCTATCATAATTTAAAATTTTATTTGTTTGAATAAAAATGGTAGATTGAAAGCAATCAGATCGTATTTAATTGTATCAGTATTGATCAAACCCTACAAATTTAGAACTTGAGTTCAATTTCTCTCCTATTTTGAGAATTTAAATCAAACGGAAAATTTTAGAAATTGATTTCAATTTCTCTCCTATTTTGAGAATTTAAATGTGGAAAATAGAGATTGAATAATTGGGTTGAGCACCAAATCTTTTGCCAAGCCTAGTTCACATGGCTACCAATACACATTACCAGATCAAGTTAAAATTTAATAGTGGGATTAGATGGACAATTAAAATAATTAGGGTGAGGAAAACTAGCCAAGTAGATGGATTTTGTATGGAGGACAGTACACACAAACAAGCATGTATAGAGAGAGAATAATGCACCAAGACAAGTAAACTCCTAATTGCATATCAAATCAATCAAAGATTTTTCTTTGATTCTTCTGGGATCCAACTTGTTGCTGCAGATCTTGATAAAGGCCCACGTACATGCTGGTTTCCATTCCACTTCAATGTCCAGTTAAAAAAAAAGAGGAATGTGCAGTTTGCAAGAGCTAGAATGGGAGAACATTGCACGTTTCATAGGCACGAGAAAATGAGAGCATTCCAGGCGATCAAATTAAGCTTTGCTGCAGAAAGATGGGGATGTATGTACATGAAAAAACTGATAATACTTTGCATTACAGTGATCGAGTTCCTCCATAAGCTGCACACTACTAGAAATATGCAAACACCAATGGAGCAATTATTGAACTAGAAAGGAACGAAAAACATGATGATTTACTATAACAACAAATATCAAACAAGGGGAGTAGAATAGAGCTCATATTGAGAAGGCAAAGGAACAGAACAATGAGCTCAGTGATAATAATTTTTTCTTCCTTTTTCCTCTTCCTGAAATGCTGGGAATTTGAGCAAGAAACATGTTTGTACAGTGAAGAATGAGGATTAGGATGAGTGTGCCCTATTGCTAGTTTGATTTCTTATATTTTCTGCTTTCAAACTAAATGAACTATATGGATGAAAATTCAATCTTCAGAAGCAAAATTGATCATGGGGGACAGCAGACTGGCCCAGAGAAGAGAAACACGTAACTACAACCTTCAATTTGTACCACTACTGCAAACACAATTCCAACTGATGTAGAAGTTATTCAGAGTCCGCCATCATTAGCATTGCTGTTGCTAACTAATAGGGGGTCAAATACCATCTCCTGGATCAAAATGAAAAGGAAAAAAATGAAAAGAATTCTACAAGCAAGTAGAAGACCACCTCTATCCAAAAGATGCAGCAAAAATGTTGACAGACCTCACCGCATACAGGACACGTATTGCTTCTTTCAAGCCATTCCAGTAAGCAGGCGAGATGAAAATGATGTTCACACTTGGTTATAATTTTTGGATTATCAGCATCATACTCTGCATAGAAAAAGGATGGAAATAGTATCCTTACAACCTCTTCTGGTAAAAAATCCTCATTATCTCCATTCAGTTAGAATACCCAATGCAGCCATGAGAGCTAAGGAGACGGAGAAAATTTTATGTAAGCACTGGATAGGTAAAAATATGTGAACTGCTAGATTCATGAAAAGAAATAATACCTTCTAGACAAGTTGGACACTCTTCAGGAGATATAAGGGGATCTACAGATTTCAGATGGTCAGTTTCCATTCCCTTTTCTTTTTCAATATTAAAATCAAAATTTTCTGTGCAATCCTTGCATTTCAAGTCATCAACTTTGACTGATCTATCTTGGATTTTGTTGCCAGCTGCAGTTTCTTTGGGGCAGCAAGGGCTTCCTCTTTTGACTGCTGCACTACCCTCATCACCTGTGGCTTGTTCAACCTCTCTTGCTGTTTGAGGGTCCCCTAAGACCAGATCATATGGGGCAGGTGGAGGCGGTGATCTGTAAGTGTCAGGAATATACATGTCCAGATTCATATCAGCCAAAAATCCAGGAGAGAGAACAATAGCGGTTCCATGGTTGGTTGGTAGAGGCACTTGCTCCACTGATGTTGTTGAGCTCTGTACTAGGAAAGAAAGTCCCAAGGATGTGAGGTTCAGTTTTTATATTGTACATGTCCACTAAAGTAAGATTCAAGGAGAGTGAATCAACTATAGTGCAATGTTTTTATTCACTTGAAGGAAGTTGTTATGCTGACCAACAAGCCAAGGTGCTTAGAAAGTATGTATACAAGTGACTACAATATCATCTTAATAAAAATATGAGCCAGTTGTAGTATTATAGCTCAACAATCACTACATTCACCTGCTAGTGATAAAAAATATATCACCTTTTTTAGTACCTGGATAGAAACAATTGAGAGAGAAAACAAGACAAGTAGGATGTAGCATTTTACGTACGTAATTATATGCAGTAGGAGTGGCAACATCATGCCCTTTAAGGGAACAGCAGCAACCGCCCATATTGTTCTACACTCTTCTACCTGGCTAGAAAAAAATGGCAATTGGGGGCATCATGTCCCACTCGGCAGAGCGCACACAAAATTCAAGGAAGAATCATTAATTTAAACACAAACCCAATGTCCTTTGAAAAGAGACTAAATTACGTATGAATGTGATCACTTTATAATATGTCCTAACTTGGAATGGAATCTAAGGAGCTACTGCAGCTCAGCTGAAGAAATGCTGTCGATATATCTTCTATCAATACAGAGACGCAAGGAATTATACATAAAACGAAAATTAAACATCCCAATCGCAACAATATTTTTTTGCTGGCTATTTTCCAGAAAGCAACTACTATCAATTATCTTCCATTGAACATATGAACTAAAAGAAATGTCCTGAACAATATCAACTCTACTAATGACTGAAGCCAAAGAGCCATTGAATCATAAAAGCATCGGAAGAGGAATTCACATTTACATGGTATGGCATGAGACGCCACAAGGGAGACAATCGGAAATCAACTGCTTAAGGCAACCTATCAGATATTATCTCAAAATCGAACTAGTGTTATAAGCAGGTAATTATACGCAGGAGCTGCGGTACACAAAAAAAAAATCCGCAGGAAAGCTCGAAATAAACACAGGAAGAGTAGCAAAACACCGTGAAAATCATTGAACATAAGCATCGAAATTCTACTGAGGAACTCGGTAACTGAGAGGAACAGGAATTACTTCACCGATCAAAGAGGAATCGGAGGGCAGTCGGAGCAGCGGAATTGAGCTACAGAGCATCGGACTTCCTGCTCGAGGAGAAGAAGGGACGAGAAGGCACTTTCTCTCATTCTTGGTGAGCTCCCGAATGTGTTCTACTGTACTGCAACCTGGTTTGGTATGTTTCAGCAAAAGCCAAGACGGAAAGAAGTAAAAGACAACCAAAAGATAAAAAATTGTTAGGATAATTGCAAAAATTGTACAAAAACTTTGGAAAATAAATTATTCTTTATAAATATTTTTATATTATTTTTATTTCAAAATGATATATTAATTTTCTTAAATATTATAATAATATAATTTATTTACAAAATATGCATAATACGAAAAATGATAGTGAAATTGTTCTGTGTGGGCAAATGGAAAAGATTAGGAGGCTCCATCCCTCACCTTTGTTGAGTTGAGGCTAACCTGTTCTTCCTCGGAATATCAGGTGAATTCCTCAATGTATTTATGTCTTCTTAAGTAGAAAAAAATATAAGGGAATAACAACAAAATAAAAAAAGATTCCGATTTACAAACTTAGTAATAATATGTTTTTTAATAAAAATAATTAATTGTATTGTGTATTAAAATTTTATATCAAATAATATTTTTCCTAAATTTGATTAATAAAAATAAAATAAATAATAAATCAATGATACAAATAGTGGTTTCTGAATAATGCAAACAGTGGTACACCCATACGAAAACTTACGCGACAAATTTTTACAGTTTATTGGTCTGTCTCTGGCTCGCCGAACCGACAAAAGCCAGTGGCTTGGCTTTACTGTTGTTTTAAATAAGTGTGGTTAGCATAGCACTGCAGCAAGCAACCTGACGGTCTAGTCTAGTCCTCCTTGATTAGTATTTTATTCATATGATAAAAGCGTAGCCTTGACTTGCATGGAGTCCACTGTATAGTCAAACATGATTTTTCTATACCAATCATAAATTAGCCATAACCTCACTAAAAGTTACCACTTACTAATATTGCATACTTATATACAAACGTCACTTTTCTATTATACCATTTTATCCAACGTGGATCTCATCAAACATTATTTTAGTTGTACGAACATCCATGGTTTAGCCCAATAATTATTAAGAAAAATGGCATTTGGCCAGTGCCAGCGTCAGCCTCCAAGTTCAATAGCCTTCTTCACAATACCTTGGAGGCCCACGAGGACCTCCTCCAGCATTGTGATTCAATCCTAAAAGCCACAAATTCTGAAACCCCACTACAAGTATGCTCACATTCACTATAGAAGATCCAAAGCTAATAGCTGACAGATAGTGATGACCAAATAGGACCCAGTTACCAACTGCTCCAGTATAGTATGGACCGGACCCATCGGCTATGGGTGCTAGAGGATAGGTGATCCGGTTAAATGTTTATAGAGCCCAATAGGACACCTCATAGGGTTGGGGCTCTTTTCAGTTGTTCGTCCATAGCCGATGTAGAATTGGATTATCCCTTTGGAAAGCCGAACGGAAAAGTGCCCGTCATCAAATTCTTAATGCTATTTAAAGTGAATAAAATATTTTAAATTAATTTTTTATTATCTAGTATTTTTTATGTTAATTTTGTAATAAGAAAATAAAGATCATAAATATTTTTATTTTGAAATTGTGAAACTAATAATAGTTAAATTTATATTTAATTAAAAATAATTAATACTTAAAAACAATTACGGTAAAAATTTTTAATTTTATGTTAACACTTCAACCTGAGCAAATGAATATCACGTCTTTGGGTTGATAAGTAAGAGTTAAATTCATGTATACCTAATTTAACCAAAATTAAAATTATTTTTAAAACATTTATTTGATCAGATTATTGATGTTATTATATAAAATTTCAAATATTTAATATAAAAAAATATGATTGAATTAAAAAGTTTTATTTGACACTCTAATTTAGATAATAATAATCACTTGATCACGACTTCAATCTAGACGAGGTCATAGTCAATAGGCTCAAACTTGGAAGGTGAAGGGAAGGTCGACGTACAAGTGTCAGTAGCCATGCTGTCCGGACTTTAGGAGCAATTGACAGGACAAAAAAACTGATAAAAATATACCAAAAAGGGAATAAATTAATCAAATTGCTGTACATTACGGAAGAGAGGAAACAGCTACAAAAATTAAAAAAAAAAAAGAATTGAGGGTATTTGAAATGGTGTTTGAAGTCCGCTCGGGGCACCTACTTGAAGGCTCCTTCTCCACAGCTCTAGCAATAGGCTTATTATAACCAGTTTCATCCTCAGGAAAGAACTCTCCATGTGACTTCGACTTCATTTCATTGGACCTGCCTCCGGTGGAGAAAAAAACACTTAGCAGCCCTCCCTCCCCCTCTCTCCCCATTATTGCTTGTCATCGACTGCTGCTTCCAAGGCATTTCTTTGTCAGCTGGTGGATTCCAGGACCACCGAAACTTCATAGGGTCAATGGGACATTGTTGGTACGGCCCCACCCAGCTACATACAGTAACCTGTCACTGACATATAACATGGGTATGGCTTCCGGTTGCATGGGACAAATTGCATGAGCGGTAATTCCATATTTTATGGCTTCCTTGTATCCCTTGCTGAAGTACATACCAGAGTCAATCTACTGAAATATAGTGATCATTCTTTACAAGCTCGTCACTGAAATATTTTATGGCTTTTGAGTGATGGGTGGCAACCTTCTTGGCAATGGGTCGTCTTTCTTGCAATGAAGGCTATTTCAGTAATAAATTCTTCAGCAATGAACATATGGCTTTTAGTTCACCAATTCAATGGACTTATGATAGTATATGTATCATCTCTCAACGAGTGTATCAAAGTCGGAGGGGTACAATAATTGGTACGCCATTCCTATTCTTTTGTAGTGCTGGCTATCTATGGAAAAAACAAATGTAGTACTAAAGTATGACTTGTTAAAAAATCACATTTTATCATACAAACTCTAAATTTTTCTTTATTTAACTACTTATGATTCAAACAAGTAATCAACATCAGGAAGTGCTCAATTCTACTTGTGGGTCCTGTCAACTATGAGCTCCCCTTAATTTAATAGCTAATGTTGGTAGACTTGTAATGATACATTTAGCAAATGTCCATATGATAAGGTTTTATAAAATTTATTGTCTATTTTGGACACTATAATGGTGAATTTGTTTATCAAGACTAATAAATCAACCCAAAATTAAATGCAGTATGGAAGAGGATGAAAATTTCAACACATTGAAGGGAACTTCACATTTTCCTCAATCTATAATTACCCAACAATTTTATTTTCGTCCACTAAAGGATCATATGTCATGAACCATACCATCCGTGCGAAGGTATATTATATTAAAACATATAATGAATAAATTTTTGTCGGGCAAATGACTGTCAAATTATTAAGAACTTGGAATTTTCAATGTAGTAGGAGGATCCCTTTTCTTTGTATATTGAACCCTAGAAATGGACTCCACTGCAGGGTCAAAACCTACGTACTTCAAATACTTTATCCTCGAACCAATGAAACTATAGCTTGTTTAGTTCATCACTTAAAACACACGAAATTCGTTATGACACTGGAGACGATAAGTAGTACAGTGGAGTTGGAGTGACACTATCATTTTGCAATTGATCGATACATACAACAATATTCGCAAGTCGCTTCTTGTTCAATTATTCTTTTCTTGAATTGATTGAGAATGCTGAAATCATATATCAAATTTGGCCAGAAGCTATACTTTCTTCCCCAAGAATATTCCTTCTTGGGAATCTTTGCAAGGAGCCTAGAGAGATTAGTGGGTGCGCAATATAAGATCTATAACAAGTTCCAGTGGTGGGGTCTCCATTGAAGGGATATTATCTCTGATTTTAATTTAGTTATGATGCTTTAATGTGATGGTCAAAAGTTGTATGGGGAATCAATTACAAGCTAGTATCTTGTGCATTTTGTTCATTTTTATTTGAGCAACACCCTTTGCTTTACTATGCATCACATTAAGCTATTTCCAGTTTCTACTTTACCAATTGATGATATTTATCATTACCCAAGATGATTCTCCTCATGTGAAAATTAAATAAATAAATTATTGATAAATGGAAATTCTAATGATCATTATGTGCATACCATTTCATGGACAAAAAACATGTAAGTGATTAATCTATACTTTCACAAAAAGTTGGACTGATTAGAATTAAATTCAAAGTTTTAATCTTATTATATAGGGAAGATGAGTTGATTGAAGTCATGAAGAAGTAATGAAGATGACATGAGGAAGATCTCTATATGTTTGAATAGATTCTGGTCAATGGCATAATTCCCTCCTTTTGGGGGACGGACATTGGGACGGACATTGGTGCACACGGTCATATATTTGGTATATATGTTATCAAATATAACATTTAAGATAAAAACAATTTGATCATTTCTTTATTATCAATTTCTACATTATATCAAGTTTCTTGCAATTACTCCTTTGTTTAATCTTTCTTTAATTATTTTTCTTTTTCATCTAGAAAAAGTTAATTGACATACCATGAAGAGATAAAGCTCTCTTCCCCTAATTAGGGTTTAGATTACCTGTGTGTCCACTTTACCCCAAATTAAATCGCCCAATCCACCTAAATTGATTTCGTATTTTACTCCAATTAGGAATTGCTTACCATTCGTAAGAGCCTTGACGGAAGAGGTCGAGCTCTTTAGAACCGGGGAGAAGACAATTATCTGATAGCAAACTCCAGTCAATTTGAGAATCGTTGGAGAAGCGCCGATATGATGGAATAGTGAAGCGGTTCCGGCAGATCGAATCTGCCCTATTTCAACCAAGCTGAAATCGGCCATTTTAAGCCCTACTCAGGCCAAACCAAGCCCTTACAACACTTTCTCAGCCTTTCCACGGCCGAATTAGGACCAAAAGGTAAGCCAATTCGGCTCCCCTTTGCAATTTTCGATCAGTGCTAGAGAAAGGGTCGACCGAATTTTAATGACGAAATTGGAAACGTTTGATGGGTTAATTTGATGAAATCAAATTCGGCTATGTTAAGAAGTTGGAATTGGGGAAAAATTGGGGATTTTTTAAATTCAAAGGATCAAAATGAAATTTTATGAAATTGAGGGTCAATTGGGCATGAAAATAATGTTGGAAGACCAATTGAGAAATTTTGAAATTTTTGGGGTAAAATTTACCATTTTTGTAAAGGAAGGGCAAAATGGTAATTTTGGAAAAGTTGGGGGACCAAATTGAAAATTTGGAAAATTAAACCCCGAAATGGAATAAATTGAGGTCCTATGATAAATTTTAGAAGTTTCGGGACTCAATTTGAGGAAAAATCGGCATTTGGGACTTAAAGTTAAAGAGAAATAACTTTAGGGACCTAATTGTAAATAAATGAAAAGTTTGACTTTTTCATTCATTTGGAATGAATGAAGGCGATTAGGCCAGATAATAATGAACCAAGATTTTCATATTGTGTAGGAACACGAAGTACTAGGAACGCTAGCAAGGACAAGCTCGCGTGAATACCAAAAACCGGTCTAGTGGAATTCACGACATTAACTGTTGTGAGTGGGTTTACTAACATCATACCCGGTTGGGATGATGAGCACAACTTAAAGTTAAAAACCACTTACCGGTTGTGAATAGGTTTACTAACATCATACCTGGTTGGGATGATGAGCACAACTTAAAGTTAAAAACCATTTACCGGTTTTGAGTGAAAATTTTATATCATACCCGATTGGGAATGATAAGTACCTCGGTATAAAAACCCACTATTAAGTGATATTTTAAACATCACTACTTAGAGGAAGTGATGTGAAAATCATGTGGAAAAACTACTTACCTATTGTAAGTAGATCATACCCGATTGGTATGATGAGACTTACTTGAAGGAAGTTGAAAACTCGTTCATTGATTATGAACGGATGTGTCCTTATACCTGAGCGGTATAATGGATAGAGAAAATATATTTTTGTCGGAAGTGCTCTCCCCTTACTTTGTGCCAATGCTTAAACAATTTGGGAGACCTTCTCGACGGGAGCTTGAATAGCTCTGATAGGCCGAGGGCCTCGATTTTGGAACTTGGGGGCTAAATGCCCAATTTTTAAAAATCTCGTACAGTGGGCCCAAAGCCAATTGGCACGAGCAGGAGCTCGTAAACGAACATGATATATGTGCCATAAAACTTAATAGGTGAATTATTTGGCCATGGTACCAAGATGGGACCGATATACTCAGTCAATTAGCGGTAGTGCAATATGACAGGTCGACGGAACAGTCAAGACAAACAACTGCGAGTTGAGTTGAGAGTCGGGGCCGTTGGACCAATGGCACCACAGATTACATGACAATATAAGAAAACATTGTTTATGCATGCACTATGAGTACGGGATCATCAAGACGCCCATGAGGGGTAGTGATGCGTCCTAAGGGCATTGGACGACCTGGTGGCTATAAGGGCAGTTCGTCGTTCCAAGTGTCTGTGCGAAATCTGGAGTAGCACCAAGCGCATGAGACCGGGGTGGGGACAGGATGAGGTCTCTGTCCTCATACGGACACGAAGAAATGATTTCGAGATTGTGGGTCGGATGTCACGTACATCCACTCATTCCCAGGGTAGAAGTGGTTGTACTTCTATACGGGTGGCAGGAAAAGTCGCTCCGAACCCACTAGCGGGTTTAGTAGTGATACTTACTTGCAAATGTGTGTAACCTTCATGATTAATGATGTGTGTTGGGTGATGACACACCGTGATAAATAAGAAATGGTGGACAAACCCGAATTTTTAAATGAAGGGATTTTTTAAAATAAAATAGTCTAGCACACTAAATATAAATGTATTTTTTAAAAGTTAAAATATTTTAAAAACTCATTCACTAAGTAGCGTACTCACCCCTCCCTTATATTCTTTTTAGAAAATCCTGTAAAGCCTCCGATTAAAGACCGTCAACTAAAATGCATGTAAGACATGTATGTAAAATTTTAAATTTTATACAGTTTTGATTATACTATTTTAGAAAAAGGTGCAGTTTAAAGGACGCGTTACTCTTTACAGTTTATAATAAGGGGAAATCCTTTAATAAACCGGGAGAGTGGCAGGTTGATCACAGTGATCCAACCAAACCGGGTTGGGGCGTGACATGATATTAACATATTTTTATTTTATTTATTTAAAAATAAAAAATAATTACATAATATTAATTTTGATTCAATTTTACAAAATTATAATATATTCAAAACAATCAAAATTGAATAAAAAACCCTTAATATACCCGAATTTCAGGTATAGGGCTAGACCTAGACCCACAAATTTTCTGGAGTTCGGGTCCAAACCCAAGTCCTGACTAATCCCAAAACACTTCAAACCGGGTTTGGATTAGGAACGGATTTGAGTTTCAAGTTTTTCTAACATGTCTAACCATAGTAATTCTGGTAAACATGGTTATATACCCCTTTCATGAAAGTTATAAATGGTCGGATTCTTATCTATTTTTAAACGTTCGAGTTCACACTTGTCTATTATATCAATAATTGATTCGCTTTTCAAAATTATTCAAGATATCTTTTATATTTTGATAAAAGTATATGTTATTTTTCTATATATTTCTTAAAAATATTTTCAAACATTTATATCATATTTTAATAAAATAAAGAGCGTTAACTATATCAGTACAATCGAATACGAAGTAACAAATCTCAATTATTTATTAATTATAATTTATTCGTATGGAAGATATTCCAAATTTTTTATATGTAAGTATATATATTTTTAGAAATGATATATACAATTATTATACTATGCAAAAAATTTTAAAGTTAATATATATTAATATATTTTATATCATTTCATAATTTTTTATAATTAAAATTCTGTTGTTTGATAATGAATATTTTATTGATAATGGGAAAAATTCTTGAAAATTTTATTAATTTCCTTCCATATTTTGCCTGAATTATTGCTACTAGTCGAAACATGTAATGATTCATGTCAAGATGATGATTCACATACTCTTTACATAAAATAACATTATGAATTAAATCTTATAAATAGATATATCTTATACTTAAGTAAATGAAACTTATTTACATTTAAATTTAAATAATTTGTTTTTGTTATATTATTTAATAGTGTTGGTTCATATAAATAGAAATAAAGGGACAAACGGCATGTAATTTTCGAATTGTATAATCAAGATTCTCAAGCTTCACCAATAATTAAGAGTGTTTTTTTCATGCCAAGTTATGAGTGAAAAGCAATATTGTTCATTTTGGGTCATATAAAATAGATATAGTAATTAAACGGCAATCCATAAATGTGAGCAGGCCGCACCATTTTTGCTTGCTTTTTTTTATTAATGTATAAGGTGAAATTATTCCCTAAATTTAGAAATCTCTATAGAATATGTCATCGACCGTCGGCATGACAACGATCCCATCCAACACGTCCAGCCGGAAAGAAAGTGGTCGTGTGTTTCTGGAAAATTGTTCCATTTCAAGGATTTGACGCCACTAGAAAATGGTGGAGATATAAAAACCACACCAACCTCTTTAGCCTTGGAAATTCGGTCGACCCACTACTGCATTACTTTCTCCTACTCTGATGTCTGCCAGGAATGTCGATGGAGGATTTTCCTTTTTGAAACTTTTGATGGAGGATTACTCCCTGGTTCAACCATTTCATTTCCAATTTGGGGGACGATAGAGAATAGAGAATGCTAATTTGATGCTTGAAAGGATGAACTCATATGGTGCTTTCCCAATGCCATCAAGTCCATGAAAGCTAGCTTGCCAGTTTTGGTGTGATGAGAAGGTCGAAATGGCAGAATTAAGTGTTAGAACTGACCGTGTAAGGGATGAGTTCATCAAACAAAAATGGGTGCTCAGTGAGTATGGATGGGGATTGGGGTTGTGCAAAAGAGGTAAATAAAGATAAGCCATTTTTTTCCATACTGACCACATCCCATCTAGTTCCATATACAAACATTTAGCTAAGCCACAGATGATGACTAGCTATATATACATTAATCAAAGCGAAGGGAAATAGACGAAATAGACAACGAAGCTAAGAAAACAGGACAATTACGGCTGCTCAAAATACTCCACCTCCGGGGGACGGGGACGTTCATGTGGCAGAGAGCTTCCAGAGTACTTTGATAGCCTTTTTATTGACAGGGATAAAAAGCTGATGATAGAACAACCACACTCTCAAATGGCTGAAGGGAAACTTCTGATAATCGATGGGATTCTAGTGGCTTTAATAGTTGTAGTTGGAACCCTAGTGGATCTGCACTTGGTCCGGTGAGGGTCCGACACTCCCTGCTCCAGTAGCATCCTCGTCTTGTTTGCCCAGCTACAATAAACAGAGCACACATGTAGAGTAAAAAGGAAACCATAGGAAGCATGCATGTGTAAAATTAATCTACAGGAAAAGTAAGAATACCGAGGGGAAGTCGTCATCCCGGACGGAGGAGGAAGAAATGGCCTTGGGAGGCTTCTGAACGACCTGGTCACTTCTTGCGAATCTGCCACGTATGCGGGGCCTACTGTCCGCCAGCACCTTCCGGCATGCATACTGTCGTTGTTTTTGGTATTTACCGTTCGAATTTAATTGCATCAGTGGGAGGAAAAGATTAATTGATGTGTAGTGATTTAAGTTTAGCAGCGGCATTAGTGTGTACCTTGATGGTCTTGGTGAAATTTCTCTGGCTCCTCTTGGCTCTGTATTTGAGGATCCTCTCCTTCCTCTCCGCGGCACTGTAACGATCCACGGAGGATCTCTTCATAACCTAAGAAGAAGAAGAAGAAGAAGAAGAAGAAGAAGAAGAAGAAGGGAAGTTCAGATAAATGCATAGTATAAAGACAAGGGAAAAGGGAGTTCGTGGAAAAAATTACCATTAACGGGGAGATGGAAAATACCTTCAGATCTCTGTAACCGTAGCTGCAGACCCTTCTCATCTGAGCAAGACATGCTACCCTTCTCATCTGAGCACCACCTGCTACCCTTCTCATCTGAGCACCACCTGCTACCCTTCTCATCTGAGCACCACCTGCTACCCTTCTCATCTGAGCACCACCTGGGAAGCAATTCTGGGGGGGCTCTATCAGAGCATCGAACTGCGGCTGATACAGCCCTGTCTCCGGCCTCTCATAGAACGAGACACTGCTGTAGGTCCCCTGCATATACTGCGCTATATGACTGCTAATGCCGCCCTCGTGGCCGCCGTAGCGGTGAGGACCAACGAAGGCGGTCTGGTCGTACCCCACGGGGCACCCATAGCCTTTTGTGGCACCCTCCTGGGGGACCCCCGTGAAGCAGAAGCCGGGGAAGTCCAAGGAGACCGGTGCCGCCTGAGAGAGGCTGAGGTCATCGAGCTGGTGGCTCTGGGGGGAAGACGGGATGATCAGGCCGTAGTCTGCGATGGCCGATATCCGGTCAATGGGGATGTCCTGGAGGAGGATGTCGGAGAAGGGAAACAAAGGGCCGGAGGGCATAAATGGGAGGTCTGAGTCGAACATGGAGAGATCAGACGACATGGATGTGAATGCAAAGAGGGCCTTTTGAGAGAAAGCTTGCTAGTGTGCGTGCGCTCTCCCTGGAAGTGCTGAAGAGAAGAGTGCAGTGTAAAAACTGTGCTCTGCTTCTCCCAGCAAGATGGGTTTATATGGTGTCATCTCTGTGGACTGCCCTGATATTTTGCCCGGAAATTACTAGAGGAAGGAATACTTGGAATCATAATTATTTTTATCAATAAATTATAATATTATATATATTCATTTCAAATTTTAAATGATAAGAGATTGGATGCATGCATAGTATTATTCTTTGGATTTTAATTAAGGAGGACAATCATATAAATTGAATAATTTTCTTCTATATCAACATTTCAAAAAACCGTTATTATAGTTGAATGTTTACCAGAGCGACCCGCGCGTTCTAACTTCCACTTATTTTTTGGCGCGCTTCGTTTATTTTAAAACCCGACAAATTCTAACTTGCGCTTTTCATTGTTACATGTTCTCGCTTTCTTTCCTACACTATTCTTACTGGCAGTGGTCTAACACAACCGATCAAACGGACTTAATTTAATATTATGTGATAATTGTAATATTTAATTTTTATTTAAAATTTTAAATAATTTATTTATGACTCACCATATTTATTTATTTTTTAATATTAATATGTTATCATACTCTCAAACAACAAATATAATACTTAATTCAATGTCAGATGAATTAAAAAAAAACTTCACGAAGACCCACCAATTTAGAAACTTTATTTATGGTATTGAATTAATAGAAAATTATATAAGTAAATTTGAAAATAATAAATTGAGGTAGTATAATTTAATACATATTATACTAAAATATATTAAAATTTATAAAAACAATCCATGATCTGGCCCGCACACAGGAATATGTTGTGTAGAGAGTATATATTGATGTAATATAATACTCAAATAAAATTTTAATTTTAATAAAATATAAAAAAAATTAAGTATAGTAAATACAAGTAAAAAAAAAGAAAATGATAAAAAGGAAAATTGGGTTTCCTAACAACTTTTAAACTCTGAGGCACCAACAATATTTCTCTGTGTGTACGCATCCCAAGAATTCGAATTCTGAGCTTCCACAAGCTACGAGAAGACAATAAATGGAATCTGAGGTAAAAAAATGAAAGTGGAATTTAACTGAAGCGGTTCTTTCTTGCACGGGTCAATGTAGAATTTAGGGAGAAAAGAGGATCGAACCTCAATTTCATATCTGTACAACTTTCTTCTAACCGATACATTCCTGTAAAAGTTGATGGGTATGGATCACGGAATTTGCATCGATTCGAGCAAAAACTAATTGGCAGAACTTGTAGGGTTTTGGTTGAGTGCATTTGGGTGCAAAAGTGGGTGGGTAGGAGGAATCCACTACCTGGATTATTACTATTACGGTCTAATCCAAGGAGTAGAAGGACCGTTTATTACATGCATTAAGGATTCAAGTAGCCTGGTTATTGACGTGATGTCACCCTTTCTCCTGCCAAGCTCTTCCAAGCTAGGGTTGCCCGTGAACCAAAAGGATAAGCAAGAATTCCACACCAAGTTTGCGAGCCTCATGGGTAAGAGATGAACGAACCCATGAGAAATAATGCATTCACGAGATGATGCTAGACATATCTACAGCCATTGAGAATCTAAAAAATGCATGCTTCATTCTTCTTTATTTTTGTTTTTATTTGTATTATTATTGCGAAAGCCACACTTGCCTAACATGCAATATTTTTTTTTTGTGCTCTTCCTCAATTGTTCTACCAGGAGGGATGAATTGGATGGTTTCCGATTATCGTATCGTACCATGCAGGGCAAAAATTTGAAGTAGCATATTGCTGTCTCCGTGCCGATGGGTGTCTGTGGGCGCGCGCGTCGGGTAGTGCAGAGTCCAATTTGACAAAAGATGGACCACTCTATGAAGAGCTGGGCCAGTCAATTGTCATTTTCCGGTGACCTTTCCCTCTCTCTCTGACATGCACTTCGTTGCTCTGGTTGGAATATAGACGTGCAGGTTATTCTGATGCCCGATACTTCAAGGACATGCTGGAAGCAATGGTAGAAAATGATCGTTCCAAATTGAGAGACATGCAAAATTACATGGGAGGGAAATTGAACATAATATGATATTTGAATGTGAAGGCATGGAGGGAGGTGGCTGGCATGCGGTGGGTGGGTTGAAATTGACGTCATCATCACATGGACTTTTCTGGTTCACAATACATTAGTTCATTAATTATAGGACTATCCGCATGCAATCATTGCTGTCACGTAACGCACGCACGCACATCGAGACATGCATTTCTTTAATGGTGGTTTCCGACAGCATCCACCAAGGGACACCACTGCTTTTTTAACCATGGAATTGGAGGGTAGGTCTATTACTGAACTGTCAATAAATTTTACTTGGAAAAAAAAATATGAGACGTGGCCATATAACAGACCATAAAGGAGGAACTGAATGTCGGGAAAACCGGGAAAGAATGATTGTCCTTTCAAGAGAGACATCCACTAAGATAGGTTTTCCATTTAATTTTGCCCATTTTAGATCCACATCATACTACAATTAAAAGGTATAAGAATAAGAGTGAGATTAACCTTATGGCAGGAGATCTCATCTTCATGGACCCAAGATTGATTACTATTGATCTTCCCATTTTAGGTGGGCTATTAACGCCATCGCAAAGCCATCTCATCTGAATCAAATGGCATGGGCTAAAAGGGCAAAAAAAACACAGAAAGAAGAGAGACATGATCCCACATTAATTTCAGCTATATCGCATAAATGTAAATATTAGGCAATTCCTTTTTAATAAGATGGATTAATTTTGTAGCATAATCGCTAATCCCAATAAAAGTTCACATTTTCATTCCCATCATCTACTGGTCTCTCTATAGGTAAAAGTACAAAGGCATAATCATCTTGACTTTGTACCCCTCTAGTGGCAGATCATGATATGTCCCCACCATTTTCTTTTTCCTATGATGGGAATCCGTGAACTACGGCAACCGCAGAGAAAATCCGTCTCACTCCACCTACTAGTCCGAAGATATCTCGTCATTGAACAATAAGTCATTCAACGAGGGTTGAAAATAAGGGACATTATTACTCGCCTCTTCGTCATCCCAGAGCCTCTCATTGATGGAATTCTGCAGGTATGCGTCACCCCAGAGCCTCTCATTGATGGAATCCTGCATGTCGCCCGAGATCAGAGCTGCCCGACAGAGCGGGCAAGTCCTCTGATCGTACCCGATCCAGCGGTCAAGGCAGCCCCGGTGGAACACGTGACAGCAGTTGGTGGGGAGGTGGACCTCGTCCTCGGCCTGGAACTCGTAAAGACACACTGCGCATCTGTCGGGCTTCTCCGGGTCAGGTAGGGCTGAAAATTGGGTTACCGGCGTGGCCTCTCGGACAAGTGCCACCGAGAGGGAGTGACAAGGGAAGACGAAATCGGAGAGGTAAGTGGTCCGATTTGTGGCAGGTCTGATTTCGGGGAGGCGGAGGGAACGTGAGAGAGAAGAGGCGAGGCATCGCAGGAGGGTAAAGAGGAAAATAATGGGAAAGAGAAGTTTCGGAACGAGGAGTTCTGTGTAGCCTACTGGAAAACCCATGTGAATATGCCTCGGGGTGGGAGAGATAGAGAATGAAGAAGGTAGTCGAGTTTATATAATGATATGAGCAATTTTGTGTGGGAAGAGTATAGTATTGATAAGTTGTCTCTCATTTGATAATATTAAGATAACAATAACAAGAAAATAATCATCATATACAATGTTACTATAATTTAAATGAAAAAGATAATGATGGGTGGACTGTTATTCTCCACCCATCTTAAAAATCAACCCCACTTTATTTTTGAGTTGTAATTTTGATTTTTTTCATAACATCTAGCTTTTTTCTAATTCTCTAATTTCTTCTAATGTTTTTTTGTTAAAAAAACAATCTAATCACACTAAGGTATCCTTGTCTTATTAGCCCTTATTTAATGTAAAAAAAAAGAATGAAATGAGTTTTTTTATCAGTCATAACTCAAACTTATTTTAGAAAATAAGTTATAATTCACAATGTTTAATACTTCATTTTTTTCTTTATTTGACATATTTATAATTTCTCATGTTCAGCCATAGTACAATAGAGAATAAAAATTATTTAACACTAACAAAGGGAGAATAATTGTAAATTTAGCTAACTAGGAGTGTGAGTGAGGTGGGAGGGCAGCAAAAGTGGAGTAGAGGGAGAGATACAACGGCGGAGGAGGATGTTTCGTGGTTGTCCTACTGTTCACTCGTGTGCCTTGTTCCTTACCTATAGCACAGCACCAGCTGGACATACCGTGTCCTATATTCTTATTTAATGACCGACAGGAGAATATGATCAATTATTTTAGTTTTAAATTAATATGTGTGGTTCCAAGTGGTTACACGGTAGCTTACACCTTCAAGAGTGCTTATCCAAGTTAGTATTAGGTAAAAAAATTCATTATAATAACATTTAAGTGTAAATTAAATATAATAATTATAAATTATATTCATATAAAGATGATATGAAAAAAAATAAAAATTGATAAATAAAAAGTAGGATGATAATTAAAATGTTAAAGTGGTTAAAAATTATTATTGATTTAAATATTCTAATTATAATTTCTTGCTTTCTATGTGCATAACTGACATATTGCAATTATGTCTTTGTGAAATGGTGATTTGGAGTTTTATAAAGAAAAAAATTATATTAATAAAATGGACCGACTCACTTAAATTTATATTATATGTGATTTATTTAAAAAAATATATGCAATACTTTACAACATGTTAAAATGAATTATTTCCCTCCTAATTATTCATCTCCTATAGTAAACAAACATAAGTTTTTCTACATATGATATACTTGTATTATGAGGGTCAATGAAGCTCTTTCTAATTAAGATGAAACTCGTGGATTTGCCCATCAACTGCCGGATATATCTCGTGATCAACCATTGCTGGATCTTACAAGATCTCTTGTCTAACCCATTAACATTTTGGTGAGTCTAATGTCATTTCATTATAGGTAACAAATATATAATATTAACAGAGCTCGAACCCATAAAAATTTAATATATGCTCAATTGTCAAAACCCTAATGCAAACCCTAGATTTTCCCTTCAACAGGTCATTATTCCTGGAAACTAACGCCTGATGTGAGATGTATGCAACATTCGTCCGACTAAGAACATGCGGGGAAGGGATGAGGAATCGGTCAGGATACACGAAGTAGTGATATATGTACCGTCCACCTTTTTCTTTGTTTTTGTCATAACTTCAAATTTTATTAATCCAAATAGGCCCTTTGGGTTAATTTTAATTTTGATCTAAAGTTTCGATGTTTGTCTAAAAGTATCTGATTTTGTAATTAATTTTAGACTAAAATATAAGAATATATACATATATATTTATTTATTTTATAAATGTATAAATGAAAAAACATGAAAATGAAAGAAAAATAAACGATCACATGAGGGATTCGGAGTTCTCAAGAGAGACTCACTACACATCTTCCTCCTCCATCTATATTACTGGAGGGTCTAGGTCTAGTTGGTGCATGTATGTAATACATTATTAAGAGTCACATCAATTCTAGAGATTATCATGCCATGTGGGGAACGAGAGAAATGAAGTTGGAGTTGAAGATAGAATATATTGACATGAAGTACAGTTTATTATATTATATTGTTGAGAGGATAACGATAATGATAGATTATACATGACAGCAATGCACCTCTAGGCGCTAGTTGTCCAACCACCATAGGCTTCTTTAGCTAATTTGGACTTTGCCCGAGCATATTTACTTACCGTCCTAGTTAAGAAAACATTAATATTGTCGAATTTTGTTTGGTATTATGAGTCAGAATTTTGAATGCATTAAAGATTCCCTGAACAATGCCCCAATCCGAACATGGTCTTCATGCAAACCTAACCCTTCCACGTTTTGTTCTTACACTGCAAATTCAACTATTATTTTGCATTTAACGTGCCTTAATATTAATTATACATAACACTTCAACTTCAAAGGGACAAAAGGAAAGAAAACAACGTTAATTCATCTCTTTGACTAATTATATTCATAAGGAATCTCTTCTTGTACTGGTTATGACCGTCTTCGATTCCATATATATATATATATATATATATATATATAGAAACCCTTCAACTTGATTGAATGGTTCATGCACTTTCGGTGTAAATAACTCTAATCACGAGAATGAAAGGACATCTTGCTCGCTCACTATTATGATTATAATTTGTTGCATTGGTGGTCCACAGCACACCATTTAATCACAATTAATAAATTCTTCCAAGTCATTAGTTCATTCTATGACCGTTATCTCAAATTTAAAGTTTTATTCTTAAAAAGCTGTGAAAATGTATAATTTATGTGTTTATATCTAATTAAAAATTATTATTTATAATTAGTATAATAGTTTTAATGTTATAAACTTATAACAATTGTCTATTTTATTCAATTTATAATAATATTCTCAACTTCCAATTTAATATATAACTCGTATATGCTTGTAAATTTTAGGTTTAAACCCGCCATCAACAACTGTTTACGAGTTAATTATTATTTTTTCGGTATCGGATAAAAGTAATAATAAATTCGAGTTGGGTATTTTTCCTCCGTACTTGAGCAGATAACGAGCCAGGTTTGTAATTTTGGATAAGTTATCGAAACCATTTCTAATTAAAAGTTATAATTTTTAAATAGTATAAGATTTTCAAACTTATAAATCCATAATAATTCTCTATTTTATCTAATTTATTATCATATTCTCACCAAAATAAATTATATTTATATTACAAGATAAAATTTTAATTCATATGTATAAATTAATTTTGACAAAAGTGAACTCTCAAACTTTGATGAGTTTGTTTGAAATGGTAGGAGATAGATAAAATCACTTGTGGTAGGGAATGAGAAAAGAGAAAGTACTTTATTTATTTATATATATATATATAAAAAGGCAAAAACATATAATTTTCAATAATGAGAGTCAAATAGAGACAATGGTGTTTGTTAGATCTTTTATTCAAATAGGAAAACAATAAATTCATCCCACAATTTTTTCTCTTGCAAAACGATCCAACATAATCAACTAGTAACTTATGTTATTAATGTAAACTTTATCCATTATTGTTAACATGACTAACAACTATCACCATCCAACTTTTACACTTACTCCATTGTTGCAAATAAGTACAATCACCAAACTTTTGCACTTATTACACTTATATCTAACAACTATTTTTACCTACGAACATATGAAGGAGTGTTTATACATATGCCAAAGTTAACCAGTAAAGTTAGGGAGTATTTTTGTACAAATGAGAGGTTTGTTCTACATTGACTTTCTAAGTAATGATATACCATAAAATTTTAAAAATTACATCCACTATTCATTAACCACTACCATAGAAGTCAAAATGGTAAGTTATTGGAGGGAGAATTGATATATGTGTGTATAATATATATTCATCCTTATAAGCAATCACAAATGGAGGCTTTGAGCAAATTTGCACCTTCACTATAATATAATTATTAGAGAAGTTTTGCCTTTTTAATAAATTGTATTTATATATTTAAAATTTATTATTTATAATGGATTGGATTGGATTGTAATGGGGTAACTCTTTAAATTTTATAATTTAATAATATTTTTTATCTCATTAAATGTGTATTTTTTAACTTTCAAGAATAATAAATATTATGAATTAGTTTATAAGGTAGTGGTATAATCATTTGACTAAATGGTAAGGCGTTTACTTATAATTATATATTTCTACTATGCTTTTTTTAAGTTGATATATTTAGGATCATAACCGAATACTCAATGAGTCATTGAGAATTTGTTAATAAAATTGTTGGATAAATATATGTATTATTCTAGAATATTAAAAAAAATAAAGAAATGTTTAAATCATTATCTAATATTTTTGACAACTTAAAATGGATAAAGGTATTATGATATTAAGTGGTACAAAATCATTCACATTATTAATTGAATTTATAATTGTGTACTACCAATAAACTCATTCACGTGTATTTTTTTTAATTTATAAGGCATTTACGTGCCGAGTTAATAATTAATGACGTGGCAATTATTGTATGCAGCACGTGTACTCGGCCTAACCTCTCGGGTCTCACTCACCCGATTGTTCTCTTCAACGTCCCACCCAACGCCTAGAAAGTTTTCGAAATGGAATTAATCTTTAAAGCTCTAATAGATTATATCTAATTTTGTTTTCGTTGGGGATGTAGCTCAGATGGTAGAGCGCTCGCTTAGCATGCGAGAGGTACGGGGATCGATACCCCGCATCTCCACTTTTGATTTTTTTAGCTTTTCTATTTCTCATTTGGATAGGAACAAAAAAGCTGAATTTGAACAACTTCACTGTAGTCTATAGGCCATACCTGCAAAAACCCAAAGACTCCCGTCGTCAGTCCCAACTTTTTTCGTCTATTTAAAATACCAGATTTTTGGCCGTCCAATTTTGGTCCAAACTTACTCTAATTGTCCTAAAAATATCTCAAAGTTAATATTTTATCCCAATCTTCATATAGGGTTTTCTAGATGATCTTAAAATTAACAGGTTTTGGGTCCCAATTTATACAAAAGTAAAAAGTATAGATATTTTAAGTATAAAAAGAAGTTCAAATTTGTTTTTATTGGACGTCAGGTTCAAATTTGTTGAAAGAGTTGATTTTATAATAAATATCATTTTTGTATTAAATCTTTTAAATATACATATTTGGTAAATTTGATTTTTTTTCAATTTTGAATTCAGTTAAAAATTATTGATATTTATTTAACAATTTGTCGTATATACTATCAAATTATTATTATTTTTGTTAATATATTAATTTTAAAATAATTATAAATGAAATGTATAATTTCAAAATAAATAAAAAATCTTACAAGTAATTGAACCTATATAATATTTAAATAATATAACATTCTAAAATAATAAATAAATTTGAAAAATATGATTTAATTTTCATTATATTCTAATACACCCTATTAATATATATATATATATTATTTAAATTAAATTACATATATATTTTTAAAAATAATTATTATATATACTTTTCACTTAATAAAATTATATATAATTAATATTTTATTTTATTAATTTAAAAAATAAATATTCTACATAAATATAATACAACTTTATATTTTTTTTCCTTGTTAATAAAATGTATATAATTTAAATTCAATAAAATATTTATATATAAATTATAATATTTTATAAATTTTTACTAATAAAATTATATAAAATTTAGGATTGCCCTGTTAATAACAAAAATAAACAAATATGGCGTATAAGGGTCTACGGGATCTGGTAACACGTATAGAGCAAACGGTATATTGTTCAAGATCTAATTGGACTTGTTCGTGTCTGCTAGCTAGCTAGGTAGGAGTCAGACCCATGCACTAATTAATTACCTTGCAATTATTGAATGTGAATTATATATAAATACATGTATTGAAATGATCACGTATTTAATAAAAATAAAATTTTATAACCTCACTCAAATCTTTTAAATGGATATAAATTTATGCTCAAACCAGTATCTTATACAGAACGTTTCCCAACTCCATGAACACCGTTGGTTCAATGGACCACTGGTAGAAGGATTTGAATCTTCGTCTTGTGAAAATTGCTTGATGGATAGATAGCGATCCAACATGGCTTTTTTGTACTTACTGGGCAGTGGAGTTGGCAGACACCCTTTTTCGATGATTGGGTTTGCTGTTTGTCAAAGCTGAACCGTTAGGACCATAGGGAGCTTGGTGGGGGTCTATCTATCTTATTTTCTACAAATGTTCCCACATCTAGAAGCTGGCTGTTGGGTACGATCCCTCTACAATTCATAGTCAGTCGAGCTTCAAGCATCCAGAAGTTGGTGATTCCATGGATGTAGGTCGTCCGTCTGTCGAGGGCATAAAACGTGACATTTCGACTATAAACTGCAACTTGATTAGCAAGGAGAGTGTCCATCCATCGTTCACATCCCAATAAAAAGGGGGCGGCTGGCTATACGATCCAATATTCAGTTGGGTCAGAGAATAGATGCTCATAATTTATTTGTTGGGCTTAATACTAAAATAAAGATCATGTGATAGTGTATGCTCACCGGCCGCTGCTGGAATGGGCTTACCGATTGCATCTGGACCCATCCAAGGCTTCAAGAGGAATCGGGTTATACTGCACGCACCTTTCATAAATCCAGACGCTCTGGAAAAGCTGCATCTGCATCACATTTGGAGGTGGATAACTCGGGCTTTATTATGTACATTTTAGAGGTTTTCTCGTCGGATAGCCCATCAACCATCATTGGGTTCATCAGGGCCAGAGAAACTCCCCAGCAAAGGGAGGACTACAAGCGGCCCTAGAAGGGGTGGCAGAGGCGGAGGCTTGCTGAAGGCCACGATACGGTCAGACTTCTTCTCAAATGAGACGCCAGAGCCGCCTTCTTTGCCGCTGGAGTTACGTCCCTCTCTCATAGGGGTCGCAGCAGCCAAGGTACCTGTAGCAACAACACAATGGAAACTTCAGCATTAGAAAGAGACGAGTTGGTTTAGTTGTAGTCGCCCAGAATGCATGAAATTCATGATAGATATATAGCACTTGCCGTGTGATCCTCTCATATGGTTGATTTGATCTAAGTTGCCTTTTGCGGCCAAAAGAGCTGCTCTTCCCCGCATTTATGTTCTATTTATATGGTTCTGCAATTTTCAGAGAACTATGATTCAGTCTGGACGATGTAGCAAACCAATAACTATAGAATTCCATAGTTAACTTCACATAAAACATCACGTAATAAAAAACGTCTGGTGTATACGTTAGCTTTTGAAGAAAGCGATGATTAAAAGGTACGCGTTCCACTTCGATTCAGATCAGCTCTTCGCAAGAATCGATAACGGATTTGCTTCAAGAAAACAATGACGTTTTCCATGAGTGTATGTATATGCTTATCAAAAAACATTGTAGAGACATTTGAATTCCAATCATCCGTTGATGCAATCGCATCATCGATGATTAGGAAAGGAGGCAACGCTCCAAAATCAAAATATTGCTATAGAATTCATAGTCCTCTGAAATTAGTCTCTCTTACCTGATCAAACAGTTCAACGGAGTCAGAAACTCGGAGAGGGCAGTCGATCAATCGATCAAATAACGGATGAATTCTAATTTCTCTGTGTGAGTTACGGGCGATAGTTCTTCCCTTACTCGTTTGATGTGAAGCAAAGGTAGAGGACGGAGAAGGTTTCCGAGCTTTTTAAGCAATAACAAAGAACTTTCGAGAAGGTAATCAAGGTTCAAGTGATATGTGGCATTTTTGTATTGGATATGCCATTTGGAATGAAAGAATCTGATCCATGATACATTTTGATATAAAAGATAGCTATTTCATATATTTTTATGAGAATATTGTGTAGGGTTAAGTATATATTTATTTGAAATATATAAAATTTAATTGATAAAAATTTTAAAATTTTATAAATGTATAATATTTTTTTACTTTTAATATTAATGATATCAATATATGCACTTATATAAATGTGTATACATTTGCCCTACTTAATCAAATATATTACCAACCACTATTAAATAAAAATGTTATAATTATTTAGTATTTTTTATATTTATAGGTTTGGAGAATTTTAAAAAGTACTAAAGGGATGGATTTGAAGGATTTTTTAAATATTTTAAATATATGGTTTGTAGTGAAGGAGGTGAACCAACTGAATATGAATTAAATGAAATGTTAAAAAAATTAATGTGATATTTTCTATTTAATAATTTTGAATAAATTATATTATATAACTAAGAATAAAATAAAATATCAAATAATAATATAATTATATTAAATATTATTAATTATATACTTAATATTTATATAATATAATTAAATCATATAAAATAATTATATTATTGTAATTATTACAAAATAAGTTAATATTATTTGTATAAGAATATTTATATATAATATTATATAATATTAACCAAAAATATTTGTATATAATAAATTATAATATATATGTACGCTAAATATATTTTATATCATATTCTTATTATATAATTATATTATAATTATAAAAGATTAATACTTTATATAATATTAATAAGAAAAATAATATATGTATTAATAAACTATATTTTTTATATTTCATATATATAATATTTATTATATAATTCTATAAAATATATTTAATAAATAAATTTATTTAAAATATATAAGAATAAAAATGATATTAAAATAATAAATAAAATAAATATAGAATAATTTTAATAAAGAATGCTACGAGTACAAAGTGGACTCCAAATTGGAATGTGAATCCCCCGTATAAGAGTTTTCTTTTGCACAAACTCGTATAATAGTTAAATATTTTTTTCTTTTATATTTGAATTCAAACATAGGGTTAGTTCTGGTATAAAAGTTAAATATTTTTTCCTCAAAATCCATACTAAGCCCATCAATTGTCATAGTATATGAGAAAATATTGTATGATAATTAAATTTATATTTTAGGAAAAGTTTAACTTATAAATGGTAAACATAATGTACAGCCATCAATTCTATCACCAATTTCATAAATCATTTATATAAAAAAAAACAAACTAAATCAAGGAGTGAATCTTACTCAAACAGTTCAATTAGATCCATAGCTTGATCTCGATTTCTTAATAAGTTAAAAGAGGTTTCTCTGGTCGATGAAAAGGATGATCGAATACATATTACATCCATGGTTAAGCTTATTCCTATGCAGCCCTGTTGCCATCATTGCTTCCCCTAATCTGCAGGGTCGGGGTTGAACTTCACGGATTCCTTCCATATGAGGTCTTTAATGTGCTCCTCTGTGCAAGAGGGATGCTCGAAATCGATGCTGAAAGGCTGAGGACAGACAGGCTCGTCGTTGATGTCGTGAAGAGATGACAAGTAAGGGTGACAAAGGGCCTCATCAACTGCAAGATTTGTACGAATATGCAACTCAGTTCAATCATATAGGTCCGTGGCTGGAATAGAAAATGCCCTATCTAGGTTCTAAAACAAATGTAATAGGAAAAAGATGATAGGCTAGTATGAGGATTCCGTACCAGTTATGCGTTTGGTAGGATCAAATACGAGCATCTTTTCCAAGAGATCCACGGCTTTTGGTGACATACTTGGGAACCTGGTGGAGAGTAGTTGTTTCCGGTACTGTGGGAGCTGCCTCACGTATCTGCGGGCATTGTTACTTCGGAGAAACCCTAGACTGGCTTCATCTGGGGAACCTATTAACTGTTCAGGGATAAGGAAAATGAAATTGAAACCTCATTAGACCAGTCGTGATAAACTGTTTCAAGCTCCTCCCAAGCTATAGCATGATTGCTTCTACTGGAAAAGAGAGAGAAACTTTTACAAGAGGGGAAAAGGACAGGTCAGCTAATGTGACATCAGAAAGAAGAAAAATATTAAAATTACATAGAAAGCAAGTCACATATTAACGTATAATATGCGCACGACTATCTTTCAGAATCTATTTGTTGCTGAAGTTGCAAGAAAACAAAACGGGGCATGTAGACTTGTACCTCCGTAATCAGTCTCAGCTGATGAACGTAGTCTTTGCCAGGAAAGAGGGGCTCTCGGGTTGCAATCTCACCAAAAATACAACCAACAGACCAGATATCAATTGCAGCAGTGTACTCTGAGCAATTAAGTAGTAGTTCAGGAGCCCGGTACCAGCGGGTTACAACATACTCAGTCATGAAATCTGTCTCAGAGGTTGTCCTAGCTAGACCAAAATCTCCTATTTTGAGGTCGCAGTTTGCATTCAGAAGCAAGTTGCTAGGCTTAAGATCGCGGTGCAAAACATTAGCTGAATGCACATATTTTAGACCTCGTAACAACTGATACAAGAAATACTGCAGGAATATACAAAGAGTATTAGAACACGGTAATCTGCAATTGCTCCAGGCAAATTACTATATCAGTTCTCGGAGTAGTACTTTTTATCAGCAAGAGTGGCAATGAGAAACAGTAAATACTTCCATTCAACAGCTAGTAGATTTTACAAGAGGATGCCCAAATTAAAAAATAAAAAATTCAAACTTTATATCGAGTTGGTAGCTTCCTATCTGTGGGGGAATTGCTTACAACTAGTTGAATATGTTGAGGTGGAGACCAAAGAGAAGAAATTAAAGCAAACATAGAATATGATAAGAAGATGCATCCAAATGTAAGAGAATAAGACACCATCTTAGATATA
The DNA here is from genome assembly GCA_030064425.1 of Trapa bicornis. Lineage (NCBI taxonomy): Eukaryota > Viridiplantae > Streptophyta > Magnoliopsida > Myrtales > Lythraceae > Trapa > Trapa bicornis. The sequence goes on along the minus strand of CM057755.1, from coordinate 33,876,102 downwards.
TAATAAAGAGGAGGAGGGGGTCAAGGGGCTTAAAACATGCCAGACTGACCAAAAGAAAGGTTGAAACGAGATGGCTAATAGGAAGGAATCCGACCATCCATCTCTATTTCTTAACAAAGAAACAATGATCTTTTTAGAACTAATGGTTCAGTCTCTATTGTTTTGATTGTGCTACATGTGAAAAAAGTGAAAAACTTCTTTTTTTTCTACTACAAATGATGCATAATGACTGGAACCATATACAAATATTATGATAACCATCTTATCAGGGATAGAGTTAAAACCTGACAATGATCATCTGTTAACGGTTGGTCAGATCGAATAATCTGGTGAAGGTCAGTATCCATTAACTCATAAACAATGTATACATCATTAAATGTTTCCTTTTTAGGAGGCCTTATGATGTCCTTGATTGCAATTATCTGCATTAACAAAAAGAACTGGCCTGTTACTTGTAGCAAGAGAGCAGAAAATGTGTAAAAGTGTCGCGTCCGACATAATCATGGTGGAAAAGATTACTAAAAGTGTTGCGTCAGATATAATCATGGTGGAAAAGATTACTATACCACCTTATGTTAACTGCAACGATAATGGCATAGACAGAGAGGGTATATATGAGCCCCATTGAAAGAATAGGAAAATAAAAAATATATATATAGTCATACAGATGAGGAAGAAATCTATAGGGGTATCAGTACTTACATTCTCATGATCCATGTGACGGAGTAGCATTATTTCTCTCAATGTCCTCTTAGCATCTATCCTGTTGTCAAATGCATTGCCGATCTTCTTAATTGCAACCTCTTCGTGCGTCTCAGAGTTCACAGCAGCACTGAGTAAAAAAACAAGCCGTATGTATTACGGCATAATTAGATCGGACAGGATATCCGTCAATGTTCGAGATAAGAGTAACCAGAAAGAGAATTGCCAGAGCCGACAAATATTGAGTAATCATTAGAACAAATATGTCATAAATACAGCCTATAAAACTCCCTTTTATCAATGACTGGTTTCGGGATCTTACTCAAATAGCAGCAAAAAAGGAGATTATAGTCACCAGGTTTTAGTAGGAGTTCGCCAAGAGGAAACTACAGATACAATTAAACAGGATAGTAGTTTTAATAAATAAATGCGTATGATACGCCGAGCCTTCATCAAACTATCGAAGCACGACTCACATGGCGGAAACTATGAATACAGCAGAAATCGTCTATGTCTGCTTCGCTGTGATCACTCCGCTAAGAGCCAAATAAGGCCAAAAAATCAGCCAAAGCAGCTGAAAAGTTAACTGCGAAGTGAACGAGCTTTTGGCGATAGAGATCTTCAGAAGCTGGAGTCTTACCAGACAAGGCCGCAAGCTCCCCGACCTATGGGACGAATGGGCGGGACGTACTTGGTGGAGACCTCGAAAAAGTTCCCGTAGACGTTGTACTGGACATACCGACCTCCGTGCTTGAGGACTCGCTTGATGTTGCTCCCCCCTTGGCCGGAAGCCGACCGCGGCTCCTTCGCAGCAGCAGCCATCGGTGGTGACCTCGACCTGGTGAACCTTTAGATGTAAGCACAGCTTCAAGCGATTCAGTCTAATCAAACATTAATCCTGATCGCGAGAGAAGGAGATCGTTTATCTTCTTTAACGGTGCCTTCTGTAAATGTGCCTGTGGCAGCAGAGCACGGGAGAAGGAAGGGAGGGAAAGCTTTGATTGAAGCCTATTTTTCCTCTTTTTATTTTTCTCTCTATATATATATATATATATATAATCCGTGAAGCCATTGACACTTTTAAACCGCTGCATCAAATCCGTGCAGACCACTTTATGCTCCTGGTCTTCGAGAGCCCAAGCGACGCCGGTTTTAAAAGCGAATGAACAATTTGATCTTTAATCATGCGTTGACATTTTAGCCCCTTATATTAAATAATAAGAAAATAGCCTGAATCTAACTCCTATAGAAGACAATTATTAAAGAAATAAGTGGTTTATTTTCAATATTAAGAACGAATTTAAGTTGTGGGGACTGAATAATTTCGTTTTGATAAGTATAGGGAGTAGATATTAATTAATAGCGAGCAAAAGTACCAAGTCAATTTATTAGTTAGTTGCTTTTTATAAGCACTTGTCAAAGAAAAGCTATTACGACATGCACATTTGACCAAGTATAAAAACGAAACTTGAGAGAATGGTCTATTGCTTGAAGCACGGGTTCATATTTGATGCAATGTGCCAAAGAAGACAAGGACCCGTTATTTATTCATCTGAAAAGAGGTCAACACAATTGTATTGGCATATTAGTTGCTTGAAAAGGGTTGGTTGTTCATACTTGAATGGTTTGATGTTAGTGACAATTTTATGGCAGTTATTAATCTTGTTAAGCAATAATAGGACCCAGTCAGTCTTCTATCAGTTAGATGGGAGAGGAGAGATGGTCACCGTTACAAGCTTTTTCTTCAAGTGAGTTCCTCCTTGGAGAGATGGATGGTCCCCTTTGGGAGCTTAGGATGGCAAATTCTCCCTCTCCTCCACTCCTACGTGATGTAGCATCCAAGCAGTTGTATGCTCACGAGACGCCCGCTGGCCATTCTTCCATCCTCCCTCATTTTACCTCGTCGGGGTATGGGAACAGGCATAAGAGCTGGCAATAGTTCTTTGCTTGTCAGCACACCCAATTGAATCCAAAATGGGGCACAAGAAAGAGAAAAAAATGCCCTCATATCATGTTGACAATGCCTCAGAATACATGGTCTCTGTATTTCTAATAAACTAAGACCAACATAATCAAGCTAATAAGCTGGCGACAGTCATGTGCGCCACCAAGAATACTCCATGATCTTCCTATAAAGAACAAAACTGCGTAGAAGGCCACTCACTGAAGATCAAAAGCCTTCAAGGATGGTCAGTGCTTGATAATCCAGCACCATAGCTACCCCATAAGATCACTCCTAGATATAAATTTCAAGGAAAAGATACATGGTAACTCATAAGTCAGACTTGTGATTTTTCAATCTTCTAACTCAGATATCACAGCACAGAGAAATATGAAAATATGAGCATGACATGGAAGATTGATCAACCAAATAGAGACCCATCATAAAAGATTAGCAGAATATATTTCATTGACTTACAGATAATAAATATAACATGGTCCGTAAATTCTTTAGTCTGCATACTCCAAAATGAGAGAGTAGATAAAGACCATGTAGCATGGTGAGAAATAGCCTTGTCCGTCTAGTGACAAATTCTACACCTGACTACATACATATAGCACCTATGTTCACCTGGGAAATATCAAGAAAATATCACTAATTCCTCTGTGCATTACCTGCATTAGTATTTTTGCTATTTGACATTGAAGAACACAAGTGAGGTGGTGTGCTTAAAGAGGAGGATGCAGGATATTTTGGTTGAGAAAGATGGCCACCAGGCTGGCTTGATTTTGTCGGTTGAATAACAAGGTGGCTAATATCGTCAGTGAATGGCCGCCCTTTAAGGCTTCCACGCATCCGGCCTGCAGGTCGCCAGTTCTGCTCTGATGCCAAATCTGCCAATCTCTTGCCCATGGGTGAAACTTGCACTCCTGTTGTGTGTTTCCTTCTCTGCTCCTCACTCAGAGAATGGACACCAATACCAGGAGGTCGAGAAATCACTATTTGTGGAGGAACATTCTGCCCCTGGGATGGAATTTGAAATGTTGAATGTGCAGATGCGCCTGTAGAGGAAGTTTGGGCTGCTGGAGTCTGAGCATGAGTTAATGGATATCTTAGGGTGGATGGAGACTGGTTCAATGTAGGGGGCATACTGTTCAGAGCTCTATGCAAATGCTTGCTGGTGAATCCAAAGAGCCCATTGGATGTTTGGGGGCAACCATGGAGTTGCATGGGATGCTGTTGCGGAGCAGGAGTTGCAGGACGACTCAGAGGCAATTGGACATATTGAACTGGAGAATGTGCATGCCCCTGGTATCACCATATAAACATACAGCTTAAACATTATTACAAAGTGAACAAACAAAAACATCATTACAAAGCAATGGAATAACCCCACTTTCTGATTTTTGTTTCAATCTGTTTAGTTATTATGCAAATATGTGGGCACTTATAAAATGTCTCAATTCTCTCTTCTGGCAAAGGCAACAAAATATAAAATGAAGGGGAATAGAAACTTCTGGTAGATCGCATTGTCCAATCTATTCTGATTGCATACATGACAAACTGCAGACTGTGGATATGATTTACCCCAAGGTTAACCTTAACTGATTGTATTCTAAGATACTGAAGATCCAACTGGCATCAGTAGCAACATATTAACAAGCAACACATCACTAGTGAAATCAAACCTGAATTGCTGTGGTTTGGTGAAATGAAGGCAGAGAAGTTGGGACAGATCTCGGAAGTTCCTGCTGGGCCTGAGAAAGGACGACAGGAGAAGCCATGGACCGACGGTTTTGGGTCATTGAGTCCATCACATTACTAGGCCTCTGCAGCAGATTGGGTCTCTGCTGCTGAACTGGCAGCCTTTGCACTGCAACAGGATTTCTGCTAACACTCCTAGGAACCACTTTTCTGTTCCCATTTGGATACTGGTTATTTCTAATCAAATTGGTCAGTTGTGATTCGTTTAACTGCAAACTATTTGCAACAAGGGATTGGCTTTGCACCATTGGATCCACAGAATTGATAGTCCCAAGACCTTGAATCCTTTGATTGTTGAGCATGGGAGAAAAGGAATCAACAATTGCTGGAGATGAGAGATTAGGAATCATAGTAGGCTTGAATGCCCCACCACCAATATCTTGTGAATCCAAAGCAGGATTGGTAGTAGGCATTTCAAAAGCACGGGACCGGAGGTTGCCTTCTGGATGAACAAAATCCTGATTAACAGCACAAGTATTCTTCAAGTTTGAAGGAGGTTTTCTGTCTTCATCTTGTATATTTGCTGGTGGAGAGATAGTAGCAACCAAATCATCATCATCCCCAGTAAGGTCAAAAGCATTGACTGTTGGAGGAGAGACAGCACATCCTTGGTTCTCAGGTGCTTCTGTTGAAAAGTTAGAGATATTCTTGTTTGCCACATCAAAATCATCATCACTCTCCATGATAGCTTTCCATGATCCATCATCAGAGATCATGACATTTGTGATGGCACTGCCCACCTCTTTGAGGACCTGCAAGGCAACAAAGATTAAAAGAATGGAAATTTTATTTAGCAATTAGTCATTGATTGGTCTTTTACTATGTTCACAGAAATGTCAGATTGAAATTATAGTGGTCACTAGTGTACCTTAGCAATGTTTGGATCCACTCGGAGATCAGTGTAACAAACAGACTGAATGCAGTGTGGACAACGCCATGAGGGTCGTCTTGAATTAATGCCGACAAAATTTCCAAAATCAAAACACTGAAGAGATGCATCATAAGTTATCTCTTGAAGAGCATTCAAGAGTGCATAGAAAATCTATTTAGAGAAACAACCTGAACAGTTGGACATAAGAAATAACTGTCACAATTAACTAGTCTCACTCACCTGAGGATGTTTGCAAGATTGACCTTTTACAGGAACTCGAATACGTGAATGACTGAGCAGGAAAAGCAGCTTGTCAGATGGGGCAATAAAATGAGAGCAGAAGAAAGTAGAAAGGGCAGAAATAGAATCATAATCCTGTCTAGAGAATAACTAGAAATAGGATAAGCTAAGGTTTATGTATTCAAGCTAAAGGGCACATCACACCACATATGCAGCTACATGAGCAGGTAAACAAACAGTCAATGAAGGAAATGTTTTAGGGACCTAATTTGGAATTATGGAGATATCAGCCTAGATAAACAAAAAATAATTGGACAGTAAACCATAAAAAATAGTAATATAAATGCAACAGATGCAGAATTACCTAATGGGACAATTCAGGGATATTTTTGATGGCCCCTCAATTAATTCAGAGTCTGAAATTAGCAAGAAAAAAATTATATGGCAGGCCAAAAACCATCCAATTCATGAAAGAGAAGTTTCAATTTGTTCAGATGTGCCTAGAATGGTAAAAGATGATAGGTAACTATATAAACTTTCTTCCTTGTTAACCAAGGTTACCTGAATCAGGTGCAGATATAATTGGTGAAATATGATCTTTCAGCCAAGAAGTATCAATTGCTGATGTCACACTCATAAAGGCAATAGCTATTACGTAATGGCCTGAATGATAGATCAATGGGTTCAATAAGCCAGACTATCTAAGAAGAAAACTGCAACACAGAAAGAGAGGATGGACCCCCGACTTACCATTGAACTGGCCAATAGCTTGAAGAAGATTGGATCCATACGTGAGCATTGATGTTACATTTGTGGGAATTTGAGGCCCGGGATCCTAATTCCAAACCGGCATATAAAAAATGAAACTCCATAAATTCGTTATCACAACTCAGTATTAATCACTTATGAGTTCATTAAAAAAATATAAGTAGAACATTACATTAGTTCTTTGCTCCACTCCACTTCCATTCAAAAGAAAGCTACAAAACATAGAGGCAATGGTCATAAACCTAAAAGTAACTGAAATAATAGCATTAAGGAAGTTGAGAATATATATATGCATATAATACTTTTAAGTACCATAAAAATATATCATACTTTACTGATGGAGGGCTTATAATACAAGCAGAAGTCTCCATATTATCTGTCCGTGCCACCAATAATCTCTAAAGAAAATCAAAGAATTAGAAGTTGTTCTAAGCAGCAACTTATCAATAAGTTTGGATATGAACTAAAATGGAAAGATTCTTACAAGCTTTTCCTTTCGAGAACGAGCAGTATCCTTCACAATGCAAAAATCACTCGCATATGCCCCGTATCCAGGCTATAATGAAAAAAAAATGGAATTAGCAGTTCTACTCACTTATGGCATATTAATAACAGGGGATAAAAATATGTTACCTTTACTTCAAGTGAAATGAGTATCTCACCCATCTTCATCCATGGGTAGAATCTGTTGAACTAGAAATGAACCACATAAGAAAAGTGAAGAGGGGACAACTTTGCAAACAACCAACCAATGACTTACCTTGACAAAATTGTTGATATTGCACATAGAGAAGCACTAGTTCCACTATTAATATCTCCAGGATTGTTGAAGCAGCTTCCAACCTACATGTACCAAAGAGAGGTATGACATAGACTGCATTCCATGGAGTCCATTTAATTGAAGTTGACCCTTTAGAGTAGAATAAGCAGACATTATCAATGAGAGAAAATAGCTCTTGTTTCTCCTTCTCTTGAAACCATCCAGCCTTACAAGCATTCTACCATGCAGAAGACAATAAAATAGTAAGTCCAAAAAACAATTCATAATTTATGCAAGTTCTGGAAAATTAATTCAATGTTTCAAGTACCTTAACAGAGATCATCACTACCATTACAACTGCTTGTGACCAAGCATCACATTTTCTATGGCAAACCTACATAAAGAAGATGCAATCATCAGAAAACAAAGATAAGAAGATATGAGGAAAAAGTAAGCAAAACAACTGTGAAGCAGCAACTTTCAAATGAAATAACAAATAATAAAGAAGGTAGAGTAGGAACTGGATGTTTTTTTTCCTATTGACATGAAGATTGGGTAACTGCTGCAATAATTATGAGATGGACAGTGAGCTAATATGAAAAGTTTTCGTCATAATGATATCCCTTAACATCCCAATTATTAAGCTGTATCCTGAGCAACCCAGAAGACTAGCACTATTTATTCAAGCACATCAATGACCTAATCTGGCCGAAATTTATATGAAGTTTATGGTACTTCACTACTCCAGTAGATTAAACTTGTCCACATTAATTTGGTTATCATAGCAAGCCGCATAGCACAAACAATAGAGAAAGACATGTCTTGTTCCATTAATAGATAAAGCAGTAGAAACCTGCACTAGATAAATAGGAATAACATCAAGATTATCAAATGAAAGGTTTGATAAATGTACCTGCTTCAGTAGTACCGGCATCCGTTCAATGTTATCTGGAATATCATTGTTCGCGACTGCATAGTCCACTCCTCTGTTCATCAGATATAATTTAGTCGGTATGAAGTGGGGAGAAGGAAAAAACACAAATCTGATAATTACTTCCTGTTTGCTAAGTATATGTCGTATGAGCTGCGCCCTTAAGACTATATTTCATTGCACAGGAAAATTCGAAGGACTACCCAGGACAAAGAAAGCCATCGGAGAGACAGGAGAAACCAGGGCTCAATTACTAAGTTGAAGTGGTCCCAGAAAAGAGGACCGAGAGAAGCGAGAAACGAGGATATGAATAAAGAGGTAGATGAAGTACCTAGCGAGGGAGAGAAGGAGGTTGTAGTACTCAACGCCGTCTGGATGCTGAAGACCGGCAGAGTCGTGGAGGAGGAGATGTGAGGAAAGACGATTAATGACAGCTGCAAGCCTCAATGAGTTGGCCCTGCAGACGGATACATAGCTCAAAACGCCGGCGACGGAGGACGATGACGGATTTTTCGCTGGACTGACCATCGCAACGATCGCCGCTTCAGGTCACCTGTGAGGAAGAAGTTCCCGCCTAAGTGTGGTTTTCTGGAAGAGCTCCAGTGAGGAAGAAGTTCCCATCAAACTCATACAAGCGAGTAATAAATACCAACTATTTTTCTCTTATTAATATATAGAAAATCAATGGATTCACTGTACTCTCCTTATTTAATAGCTATTAATATATTGTTAATGAAACTATAAAATATGGAATTACCACTCATCCAATTTGGCCCCAACCGGAAGCCATACCAATGTTATATGCCAGCTACTGTATGTGGCTGGGTGGGGCCGTACCAACAATGTCCCACTGACCCTGTGAAGTTTTGGTGGTCCTAGAATCCGCCTGCTGACAAAGCAATGACGAGCAATAATGGGGGAGAGAGGGGGAGAGAGGGCTGCCAAGTGTTTTTTTCTCAACGGGTGGCAGGTCCAACGAAATGAAGTCGAAGTCACATGGAGAGTTCTTTCCTGAGGATGAAATGGATTATAATAAGCCTATTGCTGGAGCTGTGGAGAAGGAGCTGCGCTGTAGTTGCAAGCCTGCCTGCAAGTGCAAGTAGGTGGTCGAGCGGACTTCATACACCATTTCAAATCCCTTCCAATTATTATTTTTTTTTGTTGTTTCCTCTTCCATAATGTACAGCCATCTGATTAATTTATTCCCTTTTTGGTATATTTTTGATTAGTTTTTTAGTCCTGTCAATTGCTCCTAAAGGCCCGACAGCGTGGCTACTGACACCTGTTCGTCGTTTCAGCGAGTTTGAGCTTATTGACTATGCTAGATTGACAAAGTAAAAACCATATATTCGTAATTCTAATTCATGAAGCACATGAAGATCCACCCGTTCATCAAGCACAAAGTAAAAACCATAAACAGAGAGTTTAGCTGTGACTGAATTCATACTACGTAAGTAAAAACAAAATTTTCAATGCAAAGTTTCACAAAGTATTAGTAAGAATAAATGACCAAGTGTTGGTATCTTTTCGAAATTCTAATGCATCAACCACATGAAGACAAATTCGATAAGAGGAATAGGAAAGGGAAGTGAGATTTACTGGAACCCACCCAACACACACCGTCTCCTATTGGGCTCTATAAACATTTAACCGGATCACTTATCCTCTAGCACCCATAGCCCATGGGTCCGGTCCATTGACACCCCTAGACTTACTATACTATACTGGAGGGGCCTGGGTTGTGTTCTTCCTATTGTTATGATAAATCTCATCAATTTACCTATTGTTAGTTTGACGTCCAACTGCCATTTTTCAAGGATAAACCATGGATGTAAATCATGGTGGATAAAATAGTATAATAGAAAATTGATGTTTGTATATAAGTATGAAATATTAGTAAGGGTAATTTTAGTGAACTTATGGCTAAATTTATGATTGGTATGCAGTACTCTCTACCCAACCATTATATAAAGTTATTTGAGAATAGGAAAATCATATTTGACTAGTACCACTTGAGCTTCTTCTAGGAGGAGATGCTATCATTTCTCCATTCATGGGGTGCCTCCATGTTTGGCAGCTACTCACGCAGACATGGGCCCTTATACAGTGTTCGTCGAGATAAGAGTATCCAGAAAGAGAATTGCTAGAACCGTCAAATATTGAGTAATCATTAGAACAAATATGTCATAAATACAGCCTATAAAACTCCCTTTTATCAATGACTGGTTTCGGGATCTTACTCGAAATAGCAGAAAAAAGGAGATTATAGTCACCAGGTTTTAGTAGGCGCTCGCCAAGAGGAAACTACAGATACAATAAAACAGGATAGTAGTTTTAATAAATAATTGAGTATGATACGCCGAGCCTTCATCAAACTATCGAAACACGACTCACATGGCCTAAACTATGAATACAGCAGAAATCGTCTATGAGCCAAATAAGGCCACAAAATCAGCTAAAGTAGCTGAAAAGTTAACTGCGAATTGAACGAGCTGGAGTCTTACCAGACAAGGCCGCAAGCTCCCGACCTATGGGACGAATAGGCGGGACGTACTTGGTGGAGACCTCGAACAAGTTCCCGTAAACGTTGTACTGAACATATCGACCTCCGTGCTTGAGGACTCTCCTTGATGTTGCTCCCCCCTTCGCCGGAAGCCGACCGCGGCTCCTTCGCAGCAGCAGCCATCGGTGACCTCGACCTGGTGAATCTTTAGATGTAAGCACAGCTTCAAGCGATTCAGTCTAATCAATCATCAATCCTGATCGCGAGAGAAGGAGATCGTTTATCTTCTTTAATGGTGCCTTCTGTAAATGTGCCTGTGAGCAGCAGAGCACGAGAGAGGGAAGGGAGGGAAAGCTTTGATTGAAGCCTTTTTTTTCCTCTTTTTATTTATATTTATATACATATATATATATATATATATATATATAATCCGTGAAGCCATTGACACTTCTAAACCGCTGCATCAAATCCGTGCAGACCACTTCATGCTCCTGGTCTTTGGAGAGCCAAAGTAAAGCGGGATTTTAAAGCAAATGAACAATTTAATCTTCAATCATGTATAATTGTTCTCTCTAATAATTACATCCTTATATAAAATAATAAGAAAATGGCCTAACTCTAACTCCTATAAAAGACAATTATTAAAGAAATTAGTGGTTTATTTTCAATATTAAGAACTAATTTAAGTTGTGGGGACTGAATAATTTCGTTTTGATAAGTATAGGGAGTAGATATTAATTAATAGCGAGCAAAAGTACCAAGTCAATTTATTAGTTAGTTGCTTTTTATAAGCACTTGCCAAAGAAAAGCTATTACGACATGCACATTTGACCAAAGTATAAAAAACGAAACTTGAGAGAATGGTCTATTGTTTGAAGCACGGGTTCATATTTGATGCAATGTGACAAAGAAGACAAGATCCCATTATTTATTCATCTAAAAAGAGGTCAACACAATTGTATTGGCATATTAGTTGCTTCAAAAGGGTTGGTTGTTCATACTTGAATGGTTTGATATTAGTGACAATTTTATGGCAGTTCTAAATCTTGTGAAGCAATAATAGGACCGAGTCAGTCTTCTATCAGTTAGATGGGAGAGGAGAGAGGGTCACCGTCACAAGCTTTTTCTTCCTTCACAAGGTGAGTTCCTCCTTGGAGAGATGGATGGTCCCCTTTGGCTTTGGGAGCTTAGGATGGCAAATTCTCCCTCTCCTCCACTCCTACTTGATGTAGCATCCGAGACGCCCGCTGGCCATGCTTCCATCCTCCCTCATCTTGCCTCGTCGGGGGATGGGACCAGGCATAAGAGCTGCCAATAGTTCTTTGCTTGTCAGCACACCCAATTGAATCTAAAATGGGCACAAAAAAAAAGAAAAAAAATGCCCTCATATCATGTTGATAATGGCTCAGAATACATGTTCTCAGTATTTCTAATAAACTAACACCAACATAATCAAGCTAATAAGCAAGCGACAGTCATGTGCGCCAGAGCTAAGGAACAGATTACCAAGAATACTACATAATCTTCCTATAAAGAACAAAACTTCGTGGAAGGCCACTCACTGAGGATCAAAAGCCTTCAAGGAAGGTCAGTGCTTGATGATCCAACACCATAGCTACCCCATAAGGTCACTCCTAGATATAAATTTCAATGAAAAGATACATGGTAACTCATAAGTCAGACTTTTGATTTTTCAATCTCGTAACTCAGATATCACAGCACAGAGAAAAATGGAAACATGAACATGGCACGGAAGATTGGTCAACCAAATGGAGACCCATCATAAAAGATTACCATGCACTTTGTTTTGGGGGTCGATAGCTAGCATATATTTCATTGGCTTACAGATAATAAATATAACATGGTCCATAAATTCTTTGGTCCCCATACTCCAAAATGAGAGAGTAGATAAAGACCATGTAGCATGGTGAGAAATAGCCTTGTCCGTCTAGTGACAAATTCTACACCTGACTACATACATATAGCATAGCACCTATGTACACCTGTGCAATATCAAGAAAATATCACTAATTCCTCTGTGCATTACCTGCATTAATATTTCTGATATTTGACATTGAAGAACGCAAGTGAGGCGGTGTGCTTAAAGAGGAGAATGCAGGATTTTTTGGTTGAGAAAGATGGCCACCAGGCTGGCTTGATTTTGTCCGTTGAATAACAAGGTGGCTAATATCTTCAGTGAATGGCCGCCCTTCAAGGCTTCCACGCATTCGGCCTGCAGGTTGCCAGTTCTGCTCTGATGCCAAATCTGTCAATCTCTCGCCCATGGGTGAAGCTTGCACTCCTGTTGTGTGTTTCCTTCTCTGCTCCTCATTCAGAGAATGGACACCAATACCAGGAGGCCGAGAAATCCCTATTTGTGGAGGAACATTCTGCCGCTGGGATGGAATTTGAAATGTTGAATGTGCAGATGTGCCTGTAGAGGGAGTTTGGGCTGCTGGAGTCTGAGCATGAGTTGAAGGATATCTTAGGGTGGATTGAGACTGGTTCAATGTAGGGGGCATGCTGTTCAGAGCGCTATGCAAATGGTCGTTGGTGAATCCAAAGAGCCCATTGGATGTTTGGAGGGAACCATGGAGTTGCACGGGATGCTGTTGCAGAGCAGGTGTTGCAGGACGACTCAGAGCCAACTGGACATATTGAACTGGAGAATGTGCATGCCCCTGGTATCACCATATAAAGATACAGCTTAAACATTATTACAAAGTGAACAAACAAAAACATCATTACAAAGCAATGGAATAACCCCACTTTCTGATTTTTGTTTCAATCTGTTTAGTTAGCAAATATGTGTGCACTTATAAAATGTCTCAATTCTCTCTTCTGGCAAAGGCAACAAAATATAAAATGAAAGGGAATAGAAACTTCTGGTAGATCATATTGTCCAATCTATTCTGATTGCATACATGACAAACTGCAGACTATGGATATGATTTACCCCAAGGTTAACCTTAACTGATTGTATTCTAAGATACTGAAGATCCAACTGGCGTCAGTAGCAACATATTAACAAGCAACACATCACTAGTGAAATCAAACCTGAATTGCTGTGGTTTGGTGAAGTAAAGGCAGAGAAGTTGGGACAGATCTCGGAAGTTCCTGCTGGGCCCGAGAAAGGACGACAGGAGAAGCCATGGACGGACTGTTTTGGGTCATTGAGTTCATCACATTACTAGGCCTCTGCAGCAGATTGGGTCTCTGCTGCTGAACTGGCAGCCTTTGCACTGCAACTGGATTTCTGCTAACATTCCTAGGAACCACTTCTCTGTTCCCATTTGGATACTGGTTATTTCTAATCAAATTGGTCAGTTGAGATTCGTTTAACTGCAAACAATTTTCAACAAGGGATTGGCTTTGCCCCATTGGATCCACAGAATTGATAGTCCCAAGACCTTGAATCCTTTGATTGTAGAGCATGGGAGAAAAGGAATCAACAATTGCTGGAGATGAGAGATTGGAAATCATAGTAGGCTCGAATGCCCCACCACCAATATCTTGTGAATCCAACCCAGGATTTGTAGTAGGCATTTCAAAAGCACAGGACAGGAGGTTGCCTTCTGGCTGAACAAAATCCTGATTAACATCACAAGTATTCTTCATGTTTGAAGGAGGTTTTCTGTCTTCATCTTGTATATTTGTTGGTGGACAGATAGTAGCAGCCATATCATCATCATCCCCTGTAAGGTCAAAAGCATTGACTGTTGGTGGAGAGACAGCACATCCTTGGCTCTCAGGTGCTTCTGTTGAAAAGTTAGAGATATTCTTATTTGCCACATCAAAATCATCATCACTCTCCATGATAGCTTTCCATGATCCATCATCAGAGATCATGACATTTGTGATGTCACTGCCCACCTCTTTGAGGACCTGCAAGGCAACAAAGATTAAAAGAATGGAAATTTTATTTAGCAATTAGTCATTGATTGGTCTTTTACTATGTTCACAGAAATGTCAGATTGAAATTATAGTGGTCACTAGTGTACCTTAGCAATGTTTGGATCGACTCGGAGATCAGTGTAGCAAACAGACTGAATGCAGTGTGGACAACGCCATGAGGGTCGTCTTGAATTAATGCCGACAAAATTTCCGAAATCAAAACACTGAAGAGATGCATCATAAGTTATCTCTTGAAGAGCATCCAAGAGTGCATAGAAAATCTATTTAGAGAAACAACCTGAACAGTTGGACATATGAAATAACTGTCACAATTAACTAGTCTCACTCACCTGAGGATGTTTGCAAGATTGACCTTTTACAGGAACTCGAATACGTGAACGACTGAGCAGGAAAAGCAGCTTATCAGATGGGGCAATAAAATGAGAGCAGAAGAAAGTAGAAAGGGCAGAAATAGAATCATAATCCTGTCTAGAGAATAACTAGATATAGGATAAGCTAAGGTTTATGTATTCAAGCTAAAAGGCACATCAGACCACATATGCAGCTACATGAGCAGGTAAACAAACAGTCAATGAAGGAAATGTTTTAGGGACCTAACTTGGAATTATGGAGATATCAGCCTAGATAAACAAAAAAATAATTGGACAGTAAACCATAAAAAATAGTAATATAAATGCAACAGATGCAGAATTACCTAATGGGACAATTCAGGGATATTTTTGATGGCCCCTCAATTAATTCAGAGTCTGAAATTAGCAAGAAAAAAATTATATGGCAGGCCAAAAACCATCCGATTCATGAAAGAGAAGTTTCAATTTGTTCAGATGTGCCTAGAATGGTAAAAGATGATAGGTAACTATATAAACTTTCTTGCTTGTTAACCAAGGTTACCTGAATCAGGTGCAGATATAATTGGTGAAATATGATCTTTCAGCCAAGAAGTATCGATTGCTGATGTCACCCTCATAAAGGCAATAGCTATTACGTAATGGCCTGAATGATAGATCAATGGGTTCAATAAGCCAGACTATCTAAGAAGAAAACTGCAACACAGAAAGAGAGGAGGGACCCCCGACTTACCATTGAACTGGCCAATAGTTTGAAGAAGATTTGATCCATACTTGAGCATTGATGTAACATTTGTGGGAATTTGAGGCCCTGGATCCTAATTCCAAACCAGCATATAAAAAATGAAACTCCATAAATTCGCTATCACAACTCAGTATTAATCACTTATGAGTTCATTAAAAAATATAAGTAGAACATTACATTAGTTCTTTGCTCCACTCCACTTCCATTCAAAAGAAAGCTACAAAACATAGAGGCAATGGTCATAAACCTAAATGTAACTGAAATAATAGCATTAAGGAAGTTGAGAATATATATATGCATATAATACTTTTAAGTACCATAAAAATATATATCATACTTTACTGATGGAGGGCTTATAATACAAGCGGAAGTCTCCATATTATCTGTCTGTGCCACCAATAATCTCTAAAGAAAATCAAAGAATTAGAAGTTGTTCTAAGCAGCAACTTATCAAGAAGTTTGGATATGAACTAAAATGGAAAGATTCTTACAAGTTTTTCCTCTCGAGAACGAGTAGTATCCTTCTTAATGCAAAAATCACACACATATGCCCCGTATCCAGGCTATAATGCAAAAAAAATGGAATTAGCAGTTCTACTCACTTATGGAATATTGATAACAGAGGATAAAAATATGTTACCTTTACTTCAAGGGAAATGAGTATCTCACCCATCTTCATCCGTGGGTAGAATCTGTTTTACTAGAAATGAACCACATGAGAAAAGTTAAGAGCGGACAACTTTGCAAACAACCAACCAATGACTTACCTTGACAAAATTGTTGATATTGCACATAGAGAAGCACTACTTCCACTATTAATATCTCTAGGATTGTAGAAGCAGCTTCCAACCTACATGTACCAAAGAGAGGTATGACATAGACTGCATTCCATGGAGTCCATTTAATTGAAGTTGACCCTTTAGAGTAGAATAAGCAGACATTATCAATGAGAGAAAATAGCTCTTGTTTCTCCTTCTCTTGAAACCATCCAGCCTTACAAGCATTCTACCAGGCAGAAGACAATAAAATAGTAAGTCCAAAAAATAATTCATAATTTATGCAAGTTCTGGAAAATTAATTCACTGTTTCAAGTACCTTAACAGAGATCATCACTACCATTACAATTGCTTGTGACCAAGCATCACATTTTCTATGGCAAACCTACATAAAGAAGATGCAGTCATCAGAAAACAAAGATGAGAAGATGTGAAGAAAAAGTAAGGAAAACAACTGTGAAGCAGCAACTTTCAAATGAAATAACAAATAAGAAGGTAGAGTAGGAACTGGATGTTTTTTTCCTATTGACAAGAAGATTGGGTAACTGCTGCTATAATTATGAGATGGACAGTGAGCTAATATGAAAAGTTTTCGTCATAATGATATCCCTTAACGTCCCAAATATTAAGCTGTATCCTGAGCAACCCAGAAGACTAGGACTAATTATTCAAGCACATCAATGTCCTAATCTGGCCGAAATTTATATGAAGTTTATGGTACTTCACTACTCAAGTAGATTAAATTGTCCACATTAATTTGGTTATCATTGCAAGCAGCATAGCACAAACAATAGAGAAAGACATGTCATGTTCCATTAATAGATAAAGCAGTAGAAATCTGCACTAGATAAATAGGAATAACATCAAGATTATCAAATGAAAGGTTTGTTAAATGCACCTGCTTCAGTAGTACCGGCATCCGTTCAATGTTATCTGGAACATCATTGTTCGCGACTGCATAGTCCACTCCTCTGTTCATCAGATATAATTTAGTCGGTATGAAGTGGGAAGAAGGAAAAAACACAAATCTGATAATGACTTCCTGCTTGCTAAGTATATGTCGTATGAGCTGCGCACTTAAGACTATATTTCATTGTATAGGAAAATTCGAAGGACTACCCAGGACAAAGAAAGGCATCGGAGAGACAGGAGAAACCAGAACTCAATTACTAAGTTGAAGTGGTCCCAGAAAAGAGGACCGAGAGAAGCGAGAAACGAGGATATGAATAAAGAGGTAGATGAAGTACCTAGCGAGGGAGAGCAGGAGGTTGTAGTACTCAACCCCGTCTGGATGCTGAAGACCGGCAGAGTCGTGGAGGAGGAGATGCGAGGAAAGACGATTAATGACAGCAGCAAGCCTGAATTAGTTGGCACTGCAGACGGATACATAGCTCAAAACGCCGGCGACGGAGGACGATGACGGATTTTTCGCCGGACTGACCATCGCAACGATCGCCGCTTCAGGTCACCGGTGAGGAAGAAGTTCCCGCCTACGTGTGGTTTTCTGGAATTATTATTAGGGACTGTGTGGCTACTGACTATGTTTGGAAGAAGTAGTTTGAACGGTATGGAAAAAGTGAATCGCTGGCGGTGTCTTAGTTAAGAGTGACCTGAAGAAATTTGATGGGATTGACCGTGTACATTGGAAGGATCGGGGGAGTAGGAAAGGGATGGTAGAAACGTTTTATAGATAGCAGCGACGGAAAGAATTGAGGGGGAAGCATATAAACCTAATTTTTCTTCTTCTTAATATAGAACTTACTAGATTATTTGATGAATGTATTAACATATTAACCAGAGAGCTCCCATTTTTTGGTAAGAGAAGAAGTTGATCGGCACACCCTTTGAACCCAACATAGTTATTTGTTGTATGTGAGGGTGGTGGACCCCAAACATTAAACTATACCACAATATTTTTCTAGTGCTTTATATAATATTACATTTTATTTTTTTGACGTGGGCATTGTTCTAATCCGGTCAAATTAGGGAATCAATACTTTCGTTGCTCTAGAAAAAGGAGGAATACAGCCTCACTACATGCGAACAAAAATATTTGAAGCGGCAAAAATCTCACTGGACTAGTGGCCTTAATCGATGGGATACAGTTGCTTGTCTACAAAAAAAGCTTCACGTATTGGTAAACTAGAAAACCATATGTTTATGGGTCTCTATGTCAATATAGAATGATTTATCACTGATAAATCACAAATCACTATCAATAATTGTTCACTTATTAATATAAATTAAAATAAATACAGTTACAATTAGATTTAAATTCTGCTCCACCTTAGTAACTAAATCATATTATCATTTTTGTAATATAAATTTAAGAATATTTTATACATTTTTAAAATTTTTTATTTATAACTTTTTCTACTCTCTAACTATTTTATTGTATTATAACACTCTAATTCACATATTAGTAGATTGTTAGTAGTCTTTCTCTTCTTTCATAAATCTTATTTTATCTACTAATACAATAAACTCTCACACTCTCATTGCACTCATTATTTTCAATAAATCAATTTATATACCCACTATCTTTTTATCATCATAAACTCTATCATTTAGTTGTCTAACTATCTCCGCCCCTATTTTGTCCTATCATTTTTAATTTTTACCATTTTATCTTATCTCAATTGCCAACTTAGCTCATCATTTAGATTGCTATATGAATTTTGAAGAAACTAATTATTTTATTGCTAATTTCTCTAATATCGATTTGCAGAAAAATACAAATATAATCGAATATCTTTTTATCGGAGATGGCTCAGATCTATCTATTAAATCCTCTAGTTTTGTCACTCTTATCACAAACACTCGTCAATTTACTCTTAATCGTGTTTATTATTTCTTATCTATTTCCTTTAATATTTTTTCTATCCTAAAATTCACGTAGAATAACTCTTGTTATTTTGAATTACACTTTCATTATTTTCTTATTAAGTATCTTTACACTCATTAGGAGGTGTTGCTAGGAAAATATAAAGTCGGCATCTATTATCTTTTGGTCATTCATGTGAAAATTTTATTTTCTAATGTTTTGGTTAGTTTTGTCTTTTCTAATTCCTTGTGGCACCAACGGATCAAGACTCTCATATTGTTAAAAGTGTTTTATCCTTTGGAGAACTAATAAAAAATATGTGTTAATCCCTTTCTTGTACCTCTTGTTGTGCAAAAAAATTACTAAATTACTATTTTATTTTATTCATCATATTAACACCTCTACATTATAACTAATTCAAACTCTTATTTAAGGACATGCTCCTATCACCTCTCATATAGAACATAATTATTATATTTATTTTTTAGATGTCTATAATAAATTTTCTTGTTACTCTATTATGAAAAACGCATGAATCTTCTCTCCATTTTGTGTGCATTTCAACTTCATATTGAAAATTTCTCTAGTTTTATTTTCAACATGAACTCAAAATGCATGGCATTTCTCATAGTCTATCATGCCCAAATACACCAAAGTAGAATAAAGCAATTGAGTGCAAACACTATCACATTGTCGACATTGGTCTCACTTTTCTCGCTAATGCTAATCTTCCTATGAAATTTTGGGATTTTACTTTTGAAACATTCGTGTTTCTCATCAACTGTCTCCTCACTCGTGTTATTCAGTATCGTTCTCCTTATCACGTACTCCATTAGTCCTTCCCTGACTATCATTTTTTTCATGTGTTTGAGTATCATTGTTTTCCTTATCTCAAACCTTACCAAACTCACAAACTTGAGTTTCGCTTTCGACCATGGATTTTTCTTAGCTATCCTTCGAACTATCTCGGGTACTGCTTTTTTTTATCCCCTTTTGGGTTGCATTTTCATCTATCGCACGGTCACATTTAACAAGTTTGTATTTCCATTTGTTTCCACACCTTTAGACTTCTCCAACCACATGCCCCATCAATCTCCCCCTCCCTCTCACCTTGACTACTTCCCATCCCGATCCCTCCATGTTGGATCCCTCTGCAACTAAGGCTTGTAGTTACAGTACCTCGTTCCCCCGCCTCGGCGCATGGTCACTCATTCTTAAGATTGCTCTCTTCCTACTCAATGTTTTACCATTACTGATAACTAAACTGCATTTGTTATTGCTGGTCATTTATAGGAACCTCGCACATTTGCTCACGTTCCCCACCAATCTCATTAGATTCATGCCATGCATAAAAAATATTTGGCTCTCCTCGCAAATCACACTTGAAATCTTGTTCTGACTCCTACAACTCATCTTGTTATTGGTTGCAAATGGGTTTATAAAGTCAAACACCCTCATGACTCAATTGCTCAGTACAAAACTCTTTGTTTGCTTAAGGATTCTCTCAACACGCAAGTATTGACTATGGTGAGACCTTTTGTCCATTGATTAAACTGATCACCATGATAATTGCAGTTTTTCAATAGTGGTTCATTCGTCAGCTTGACGTCAATAATATGTTCTTACATGGTTATCTAAACGAGTAAGTCTATATGCATCAATCGCCCAATTTTCGTGACACTGCTCATCCTAATCATGTATGTCACATTCGTCGTGCTCTATATGATCTCAAACAGTCTCCGCACGCTTGGTTTCTTTATCTTAGTACTTTTTTGCTCCACCTAGGATTGGCTGAAATCTCTTTATTCATGTATCAATATCATGGTGTTGCCATCTTTCTTATGTTTTATGTTGATGACATCATCATCACCAGCTCTCCCAATGTATCTCTTTGAGCATTTCCTCACTGGTCTCCATCAAGAGTTCTCTATGAAGGATCTTGCCCCCATAAATCATTTCCTTGGCATAAAGGTTCATTCAGATTCTGAGTGACTTTTTTTCACTCAACACAAATATATTATAGATATTCTTGCTCTAACCTCCATGAGCACTTGCAAATCTTTAAGCACTCCTTAGTTGCTCGACCTCAACTTTCTCTTTATGATGGGACTTCCTTATCTGATCCCACAATATACTGTCAAACTATGGGCTCCCTCCAGTACCTCACCTTAACCCGATCACATATCACCTATGTTATAAATAAGATTTGTCAATCTATGTATCATCCCACCACAACTCATTTGGTTGTTGTTAAATGCATTTGTATTATTTTTAGGGTACTTCTACTCATGAATTGTCACACCCCAACTCGGTTTGGTTAGAATCCCGTGGGCAAACCGCCACTCCCGTTGGACTAGGAAGAACAAGAAATCAAGCGTATCTCGGTAATTGTTCCCTGGAATAACAATATGCAAAACTAATAGCATAAAAATAAAATACTTGGATTTGATGGTTTGGCGGCGAGAGTCTTTAAGAGTCATTTTCTTCCTGAAAAAAATTTAAAAAGGAGTGGGTGAATTCTATAACTAAGTGAGCGGATGTGAGAGTAAGTTTTCAAAAATGAAAAATCTTTTATGTTCACAGGTTTTGTGGGTGTAATTCTTTATTATAAAAATGTTTAAATAATTCCTCTTACTAGGGTTTGGTTTAGCATACAACCATACTTTATCAGAAAAGTTTACACGTTCGTAGAGCAGTCCCTTACTACTCCACTTGTGATCCTGACCACCCTAATAGAATCTGAGTAAGCCTTATCGCTCATCCCTCAAACCTCAATATCTTCTCTGTCCTCGGTCTCCCCCTCTGACCTTGGTCTCAGTGTGCATGTAGCTCACTGAGCTTCTCGACATACTGAACGGTAGACTTCCCTTATACTCTCTAGATCCGGTAGACTTCCCTTATACTCTCTAGATCGTCTAGCAGCCATTAGACTCACCACTACCTCATACCAGGCGCTTCGTTGATTACGAACTTGATGCAATCACAAATAATATTTTTATTACATATATTCATCATCTTTGGGGCTACCGATCCAACAAGCCTTATACTCGGCTTTGGTTCCATAATCGCTACGCCCAACAAGTTTGAACATGTAGTTTTGGCTCAGTAACTACTAGCCCATCAAGTCGACGTCTAGATGTAGACAACGACAACTTCCCAATTTGGTCAACCTTTTACTCGTTGACCGAATACGTGGTGGTTTTCCATTGTTCGCTCGTTCCAACATGGCTACTTAGCGTGTTCGGTCAACCGTTGACCATGACACGTAACATACTCTGATTGGCTGATTTAAATGTGTCAGATTTCCCACGTGATGCATAGTGCCACTGCCATGTATCAACATCTTATTGGCTGAGGTTATCCGATGTAGGACTGCCATGTGTCGACCTTTAATGAGTTAGTCGTTTCTCCGACATCCTTGTTGGATGTTGTTGTGGCAATCTTACCACGTGTGAGCTACTCATTGGTCAGTATTATTGATGGGGCTTCTCCGACATTGACCATTAACCATTGACCGGGGACGCGTGTCACTTTTCTATTAGTCAATTGTCATTAACGTTGATTTTCCTCCTTTAACGGTTGAACCATAACACGTGTCACGCTCTAATTGGTCAGCGATGACTAAGCATCTAACTAGGCGTGCTTTGCCACATGTCACTCGCTAAATGGTTGCGCCTGCTAACTGGACACTTGACCTGGCAACGGTAGTTAATCGGTCGGTAATCCGAAATCGAAAATCGATTGGTTTAAGCTCAATTTGATCGGTTTTCTAAAAATTAAAAATTTATAAATTTGTCTAAATTAATTTTCTATATGATGGTGTTTTCAATTTTTCAATTTAATATTTTAAATTTACCTAAAAAATAAATATTTGAATCGATTATTTATAATTTAATCCGATTCAGGTTCAATTAACCCTAAACTGTTTCAATTTTTACCTACAATGCACTTCATTATTTTTCCCCATAATTTTTGTAATTTTTCTAGAACATCATTGTTGGGAGTGCATAATCCACTTTTCTGTTCATCAGATATAATTTAGTTGGTATGAAGTGGGAGAAGGAAAAAAAACACAGATATGATAAGTACTTCCTCCTTGGTAAGTATATGTCGTATGAGCTGCGCCCTTAAGACTATATTTCATTGTAGAGGAAAATTGGAAGGACTACCCAGGACAAAGAAAGCCATCCGAGAAGAGACAGGAGAAACTAGAGCTCAATTACTAAATTGAAGTGGTCCCAGAAAAGAGGACCGAGAGAAGCGAGAAACTAGGATATGAATAAAGAGGTAGATGAAGTACCTAGCGAGGGAGAGCAGGAGGTTGTAGTACTCAACGCCGTCTGGATGCTGAAGACCGGCAGAGTCGTCGAGGAGGAGATGAGAGGAAAGACGATTAATGACAGCTGCAAGCCTGAATGAGTTGGCCCTGCAGACGGCGAAGGAGGACGATGACGGATTTTTCGCCGGACTGACCATCGCAACGATCGCCGCTTCAGGTCACCGGTGAGGAAGAAAACGGATTAGGGAAAAAGTGATTCGTTTTTGACCGTGTATATTGGAAGCAATAGATTAGGGAAAAAGGGATGGTCGAAACGTTTTCTAGATAGCAGCAATGGAAGGAATTGGGGCGAAGCTAATTTTCTAATTCCTTATATATACTGATTTGACAATTGGGGTGGCAGTCAACCCGCGGTCCCGCACCCGGCACCCCATGGCTCCAATTTAGGCCGGAAAAAGATAAGAGTCCTGGCCCATGACTCATGGGCTAGCTTTTCTACCGCATATAGGACAAACGGGCCGAAAAAGATCGGTATGTTCTCGTGCACTCGGTGGGTGATCCAGCTCAAAAAACTGAATCAGGTGATAATCTTGATGTTATTCCTATTTAGACGATATTGAATCAGTGAACTAATTCATTTATATTTTTATTGTGCAAAAAAAAATTATTTATATTTTTGTAATATAAATTAATTCAATATTTAAAATATATTAATTTAATTGGTAAAACAATATTATTACTATATTTAAGTTTTCTAGTTCAAATTCTTTTAATTTAAAAATAAATATATTTTAGATATATGTAAAAAAAGTGAATTAGCCACGTTGTACACTTAATCTTTAATATTGGATTGCGCCACGTGAGCCCCCCAGGCAGTGGCATGCCACCCCAATATAAAATTACAAACAATAGTAGTCGAGGGAGCGTAGCTATCCTTTCTAGGCCCTCCCGCACTGGAATATACCCCCTGCCGACGGGCCATTTCCACACCAGCATTCCCCTTTTACGAAAACTATATATACGTTCGATTTTGGCCTCCACCAATTTCGTGCCCTAGAATTATCCCTCGCCATCCCCCTCACTTCTCTGACTACGCCCCAGCTACTGGCTGGGCTGAAAGTCTTGTAATCGGCTGTTAGGGTTTCTCTGAGCATGGTCGTCGATCCACTCCTCGGTGGCTATGAACGCAGTGGAGCTACCCTATCCCGTTGACGATGCGGTGGCGGCACCTGTATGTAAGGTCATGGGCTCGGATGTCTTCGGCAGGGCTCCAGTAGGGACTAGCGTGAAGGAAACTGAGCATCGTGATTTTGATTCCCCGGTTGCTCTACCAAACTCGTCCAATGGCCGGTTCAGCTCCCTTCACCGTGATAAAGGTAAAATATCCGAGTCTCTGACCTGCAGTACGGTAGAGTACAGAAGTCTTTTGGGGGTATCGCCTCCTTTAGATAGGAGAAGTCCTAAACTACCTGTACGGTATCAGGAAATTATTCAGCATTAAAGATAGAAGAGTGCTTTTACCCTTTAGTTTAAAAGAAATCTGGGAACATAGGGTAACTTATGAGCTTTGCTATGTATAATGACTGTTGTGGTCTTGAAGATCCGGAGCTGAGAGTGTGGTTCGGTATTGTTGAAACTAGAGATAGGAACAAATTAATTAGGATGATATTTCTGTTCATTTTGGGACTAAATATTCACTGAGCGTCACAATGGCCCCATGCCAAACTTATGTGGTTATTTAAATAATCTTAGGTTTCTTAAAGTTAAAAGAAAAATGCATGCTAACGGGTTTTTTTGGGCTGGGGGGTTGGCACGGGAAAGTGTGAAGGAATTGAACCAGTGGATTGTAGTCTAACAGAAAGATGTACACTTTTGGATTATACAGGAGAACAACCATGATGGTCAATGTTTCCTGAACCTGATTCATGTACGTTCATGACTTTTATAGTCCCGTACTTCCGTACATGACATTCTCTCTTTGTCAGTATTTGTTAACAAAATTATTGATTTATCATTAACAAAAACTAATAACTGTTTCGGATTGGATGAGATTGTATCTGGAACTCAATTGTTGTGCTTATTGGTTAGCAATGCGGGCCTTGTGTACACATAAGGGTTTGGGGTATTCCACCAGAGTTTCCTAGTCCTAGCCGCTTACCTGAAAGTAGGATAATGTTTGGAGTTTTGAGGTTCATGCATCATATAGCAGTTTAATTACCTTAAGGGGATTATATTCTCCTAATCTTTCATCTGGACTTTGTATTTTGAACTGGAGAAATGGAGAAAGTTGTCATCTCAAGAGAAGGGAAATGGTACGGCAATAAAATATAATGAAGTTAATTTAATTATGAACGAGAATGCCTCTAGTAGGGATGCATTTTTCAACTGATTTTCCTCCAATAAAAGCCTCAGGATTATATTGTTTTTGTGCAGACACTTGTGCTAGTTTTTTTTATACTTGACATTGTTTTTGTGCAGACACTTGTGCTAGTTTTTTTTATACTTGACATTGTTTTTGTGCAGACACTTGTACTAGTTTTCTTTGTATTTTAGAACTAATTGTCTTGCACTAATCTAGTGGTTTTACTTACTCTCTGGGGTGATCACTTCCAGATGTGTTGAGTACTGTCAATGCTTCCAACTCACTTATCAAGGGTAAAAGTGCAGCAACCGGATGCAACAAGCACGATGGTCTTCTGCCCACTTTCAAGAATGACGATCTGTATCTGAAGTCTTTAACTGGTCCCATGAAACCTTTCCAACTCAGTGCAGATGAAGAATGTCAATTGCAAATTAAAACAGACAGAGATTCGAGAAGTAATGGTAAATGTTCCAAAAGAGTGCGTATAACTCGTGAAGAAGAAGCTTCAAGTTCGAGAATCACTGATGCTCATGATCTAGGAAATATATCTGACAAATCTTCAATTAAAGGCCCCTCTCTAGGTAATGATTAGTTCTCCTCAAACATAAGACATTAATTTTCCCCGTAATATTTTCATACCATAGCCTTAGTGCTGTATAGGAACTTTAGATTTCCCATCATCATGTTAAGTGTCAATGATTTTAAAGATTGCCAATAGTGATGAGCACCTAACTTATTAAGGATAATATGGTTATTCTTGGGTTCCCTATGTTTCCTTTTGGACTTTTTTTCCAAACATATTCTCACGGTTCTCCCGAAGTGGAAAGTTATGGGTTCTGAGCAGCGTGGATTTTATGATCTGCATGGCTTAGTATATTTCTGTACTATACATTTGATTCTGTGCTATCACAAATTTAATGGGCAATGAATATCACTATGACCTTGTCAGGCTTTTTAATTTTGAAGACTATCTACTAACTGCTCTTTTTGTTTGTATTTTATTGTTGTTCTAAGAGAGGAATCACTCTGGAAAGCAAAGAAATTCAAGCAGAAAACGTGGTGATAAGAGAAATGTTAAAGTTCCCTTGAAGATTAAAAATGATTGTTTCTCCTTGAAGGGATGCTCTTCAGTCTCCAACTTGTCGACAGCTGGTGGCACTGGTCTTGGTATGACATTTTAACACCATATAGTCTCATAGTTTTGATTCAATATCTTGCTATGAGGATTGTTGAGTTTTTCCGTTGCAGTTTTCATGTGATGTGGTTTTTGAACTGGTATCTAGTCTTAGATTGTCCACCATTTCTTCTTAAAAGGAAATGGAACACATGATTTATATGATGGAACTATTTATAAACATTCTAGAATCACATATGCATGATTCATAGTATCTGTTTGCAGGAAATTGTAAGTATTCTGTCATCTCAATGCAGAATGTTCTTTTGCAGTTAGTTCTGATTAATAATAAATCTCGTGATACCTATATATTATTATGATCAGTAATTGGGAGTTGTTTCTGGGAAAAATCAAAATTTATCAAGTATTTCTGGGAAACAAGCCTCTCTCTCTCTCTCTCTTCTTTAACCAATTATTTTTTTAATTGACTCTTACTTTGGCTGCATGATACCTTTCTTTCCCTCTTTCTTCTTTTTCTTCTTCCTTTCCTAAATTTTGCATAATATTCACACTTTTTCATTTGGTTAATTGAAGATACATGACTTTGGTCACAGGATATGTGGGTGTGAAGGTGCTGGTTATTGTGAAAGGTTTGTTGCTTTAAGGTTTTTTTTTGGTACTAAACCTTGAAGAGATGGTTGGGATGGAATAATCTTAATTTTTGTGATGGAAAATGAATATAGTTGGAGCCACTTATGTTTTGGATACTTTTCTTCATCAGATCAAGAGGTTTTCACAAAAGAGTTGCCAGCTAAATAGTTGTTTGTTGCACTTCACTTGGCTGGTTCTCCCAGTTTTTAGCTGTGTGAGATTCTAATCTAGTTTCTTTTGGACAATATTCTATGTTTTCAATCAAGGTTCTAGTACTTGTTAATGATAGAGATCAGTGTATTTGGCACCAAGATCTGCATTGCAAAATAAAGTTGATCAGACAGTTGTTTTTGGGAAAAAAGTGGCTGATGAGTCTTATTTAATTTCTATTTTCATGTTTTTTTTACAAAATAGTCTATGGTGAGTAAGTAGCAATATGGTCACCTATATTATGAACCTTATACTAGTTATATTATTCTATATAGTGCTTCCGTAGGATCGACCACATATGGAAAGTATAGGGTGTTATTGACATGAAATGAATATTTCAGGGAAGGTGTGTCAAATGGACAAAAGCTGGGTTGTAATAATTGTGGTTCTGGCCTGAGGTGGGCCTGATGATCCAATCCCTTGTCTTAACAAGAAAAAAGAACAATGGATTTAAAACTCACTGAACTCTTTTCTATTTTATTTCTTACTACTTTGGGGATGTGTTTCCTGTTTTACTTCTAAAGTTAAGAGGAGTTTTCCTTGAAATTTATACCTTAAAATTTGCTATCTGATGTTCACAGCAGGGTTATATGGTCTGAAGGCAGATGTTCCTGAGGTCACCAAGCTTGTCAATGATGTATCACTAAGTGAGATCCTTGAGGACACATACAAGTGTCCCACTTTATGCAAAGAGAAGGGGGAGAAAACAGCAAATGCAAATGAATCTATAATGCAAACAGTCAGAAAGGTCTACTCTATGCTTCGGGCAGTAAAGTCCAGCAAAACCCTGAATGTTTCTGATTTGGATATCTCTAGTGAGAAAAAAGTATGCAAGCCTTTCTTTAGCTCTGCTTCAGTGGGAGGAAGTGGAATGGTTGATGGGGACTCTGTAGATCCTAGCTCAGTCGAGTTGGCTTCATCTAATGAGGTTTTTTATTTATGCTTAAATTTTTTATCTCTCTTTGTGGGTGAACCTGATACCTCTTTCTTTCTTTTATCTTTTGGGATTATTTCTATTTGATATCAAGCTTCTAGCAAAACTTGGCTACTACTCTCTTTAGCTTGTGCTCAATGCAGCTCTTAGTGATATAACTGTTAATATAAGGAATCTGATGATTATTCATGAAAGTTTCTTCTCTGTTCTCTCAAAAATCCAGGGTTCGTTAACCAAGTCTGAGGTAATACCAGTTCACCCTCTCAATAAGGCTCTCTATCCACCTGTGGACTTGTATAAGAGGTTGGCACTTCCACCACCCAAAGACTTGGACTCTTTGCTCCTTGATGCTGCTAAACCTGTTTCATCTTCAAAAAGTGTGTCTGATCTTCGATTAAGCAAGCAATTAGTAGCTCGCCGAGGTGGGTTGCCGCCTTTTCCTTGGTCACATGCTTTTAATGGGCACAGTAGGATCAATTCTGATGCAGCTAAGTTGCACACTGTCAGAGTAGCCTGCCCAGGTAAATGGGCCAGGATGAAGAACCCAGTGCCTTTGTTCAGGTGTACTTCTGATGGTTTCACGGACTTGGATTCTATTGCTTATGATCAGTGCTTGGTCCCTTTTAGTAAGGCAGTAGTAGCTTTGGAATGTAAAATGGGCAGACCTGAATCTCCTGCATTTCCTTCTTGTGAACTGGGTTGGTCATCTTCCGCAGCTTGTACAATTGCTTCTAGGGCTTCTTTAGGTGAGCAAACTATCTGCACTTAGATTCTAGAAAGGTTTCTTCTTCCTACTACAACTCACCATAACCATTTTTCCTTGAAAATGACAGATCTTAGAGAGGAGTCATATGACTGGAAACAAGGTATGATTTCTATATCCATCTGAATATTCATGTCTCTGGACATCCCCTTTCTTATACAGCTTAACTAAAGCAGATTAGTTCTGAAATAATGTAACAATTCCATCTTTTTTTGTTAATTGATTATGCAGTTTAATCTGATATTAATGGCAGTTTTTTAATGAATAAGATATAAATTACATTCAAGTACTTGATTAATAGCAGCTTTTTATCCTTGTATTGTGGTTACAACTTCGAAAAATGAGTTTTGTTTGCTTCTGTTGCATTTTTCTGATTGTAATCATTAATTGTTTCACTCCGGTTGAAGCATATAAATTTTTTTGACAGCAGACCAGTTGTCTAGCGTAACAGTTGCAGCTAGAACTTTGTGCGAGATGGCAACATCCTCCCTGAAGAATGGCTCTGGCAGCACAAAATGGCCCAAGAAGCCACCTTCGCGGAAGGCAATGAAAGCCCGGAAGTTGAATCTGGGTAGCAATGTGCACAAACTGACTACTGGCCCATCACGGCCGAATGGTCTCTTAGTGCATCCTGACAAAGAATGGCCGCCCTCAAAGAAGCCGAAGCTATCCACGATGGAGAGGTGCTTTGCTAAGGCACCGATCAATTGGGCCGCTCCAAGATCAAATCGATCATCACCTAGCAGCAGATTTATCAGGGAATTTATATCCGAGGCTAAACCTTCCATACCCAACAATACGAAGCCTAGGAAATCGGTTTTGTTTGATTGGAGCAAGGGGAAGGAAGGGCTGCAATGACAAGGTCAGCCCTTTGGTTTCATCCCTATTCCGCCTTTTTGTTTTCTGTTCTGATTCCCACTCTGATACTTGTGCAACGATTAGATCACTATGTAAATACCGTGCCGGCAAGGTTTCACTGGTAGGTTGTTGTAACATTAGCTCTCCAGGGAAGAAATTCTAGGACAGATAATAAGACATTCTTTGCCCATTTTGTAAATCATATGAAAGGGACAAATTTTCAAGAACTTTCATCATCTCCTCTGGGCCAGGGCCATAGACGTTTAATGGCAACTTTCACATCCTTTTGCTAGTTTAGCTTTTGCTGAGTACTTTCCCCCGCAAGTCGATTCTCAGAGGACAGTTCAGAGTTTCCTCGTGTCATCTCGTCCCCAGTTCATGGATCATCTGCAAAATGTGCATGGAATCATGGCGGCAGGCCCCACAGATTGCTCGTCCAGGAAGTCCAAATAGTCTGGCTGGGTGATTCTTTTTCCACTATTTTCTTAGCAACACGTTTATTTATATTCAATCACTCCCCATTTCCCCATCACTATTTACATCGCACTCATACACTATTGCTAAACTAAACGTTCTATGAGTAGGAAGGAGGGAGAGAGGGCGTTCACATATAATCCAAAAAGATTCATGATGGCTGAGGCTGACCCAACAATCTTCTCTTGATTCCTGAGCAATTTTTACCTCAAAAATTCAATCTTGACATATTTAGGATCGATGTGACTGTCTCATATTCCATCTTGATAAAAAAAATGTGCCGTTGGATGTCACTCCAGTGGAAGTTCTACGAAGCATTAAAAAATAAAACCCTAGCGCGACATGGTCTTGTCGTCGTCTACAGAGCATGCTGACTTGTCTTCCTCAAAGTCTGAAGTCATACCCATCTAGAAGGCATCGAATTCAAACTTCGGCAGCGCGTGAGTTGAATACATTAATGCTCACTTGCTTAAAGCTCCTACCTTCTATAAATATGTATGTATATTCACAAATCTCTGCATCGTCATCTTCTCACAGATACCCACCATTTCACTTCCTAGTTCGAGCCAAAACATCTCTAAAGCTCGCATCGTCGTTACCGGAAATATCGCGGTCAGAGGGTCCTTCATTATATATGGCGGAGAAGAACCAGAATCAGTGCCACCCGCCGGCCGCCAACGGCTACTCCAGGAGCAGCGTCGATGCGGAGCTGTCCTCGCCGCTGGACGCCGAGGAGGCGCGGAGGAAGAAGCGGATCAAGTGGGCGGCCTACGGCGCGGCCTTCGTCGTGTTCCAGACGATAGTCATCGTCGTGTTCGTGATGGTCGTGATGAAGGTCCGGCGGCCCAAGTTCCGGCTCGGGGCCGACGTCACCGTCCAGACATGGAGCTCCACTGCGTCCTCCTTCGACATCACGTTCCAAACGCCCGTCAGGATCAAGAACAACAACTTCGGACCGTACAAGTACGACGCCACCACCGTCGGCTTCACCTACGACAGCGTGAGGGTGGGGCAGCTGTCGATCCCCAAGGGCAAGGCCGGGTTCATGACCACCAAGAAGCTGGACTTCACCGCGTCGGTGAACTCCACGGCCCTGACCAGCACGACAGCGCTCTCGAGCGAGCTGAGCACCGGCGTCCTGACGCTGAGCGGAGAGGGGAGGATGGAAGGGAAGGCGGAGATCATGCTCATCTTCAAGAAGAAGAAGGCCACAGACATGAACTGCACCATGGTCTTCGACGTCACCACGAAGAAGATCGCCAGCGTAAACTGCGAGTGACGAGGAGACGGACTTTGGATCGTACGGACCAACCGAATTGACTTTCTCGGCTTGTCCTTTTTGGTCGGTCGATCCCATATAATATTTTTGGGGGCTGTATTTGCATGAGTACTACTATTTTTTTGTTTGGTATGAAAGGTAAAGACCGCGTGGTCATGTTTGATTTTTGTGTACACTTAAATAAAATAAAATATTTATACGAACTATAAACAAAATTTGTATAATAATTTTAGCCTAATTTGTATAATAATTTTAGCCTACTTTCCCCATTTTGTTGTGTACCATATGGCCAGCGTAGCTGGGCTGGGTTGGGCTTGTATGGGCCGGGCTGATATATCAAATTAAATGGATGGTGGCGACACGATGACTTAGCGAAGCAAAGTGAATCCTACCTGTCTTGACACCGATGTCCCTTTCTTCATTAGTATAAGACATAAGGAGTATATTTTTTTTTCCTTTTTCCATTATACACTTAACATCTTTTTCATATAATTAAAAAAGGTACATCTAAAAAAGAAGTCCAATCAATCATATATATATATATATATTATTTAATTTCATTAATTATTGTACCTTAATATATATTTATATTTTTTTTTCAATTTTATTCCAAGTTTACATTAGGGAGGATGAGTAGGGTTCGCAGCCCCTCTGGCTCGGCACATGCAACCCAACCCATAGCCATTTGGCTCCACGCTGGCCGAACCCTTACCCACGCCACGCGGTTTCCTCTTTCTCTTAAACTGGCAATCACAACACATATATTTCCTCTTACGTTAATTGAATCTCTTTCTCTCTATATATATATAAATATATATATTGAAGAGGAAAAAAAATATTCGAATTGCTATCCAATATATAAAAACAAAAACCGGCGCTTGCAGTTGCAGAAACCTTAATTCGTCCGAAAAACCAGAGATTGATCTCGATGCCGCGGGAAGATTCGAAGACGTCGGGGCACCGCCCTGTCGTTCCGCCCGGAGGCCGACACCATCGGAGCGATCCTGAGCGCGTTTCGTCGTCGTCGGGGAACCGTAAGAAGAGCGGCAGCACCTACAGCAAATTCCCAGTAATCTTCCTGACCCTGTTCGTCGTCCTCTGCGCAGGGCTCCTCGTATTCGGCATCGTCGTGCGGCCGAAGGCGCCTTCGTTCCGGATGGACGAGGTGACGGTTAAGAGCTTGACCTACGGCAGCGATTCTCCGGGCGGCGGAGGAGGCCGTTCGTCTGCCTCGCTGAACGCCACCCTGGTGGCGGCCATAACCATCGCCAACCGTAACTTCGGCCGGTTCGATCGAGATAACACCACCGTCCATATCGTGTACGGCGGCGCACTGGTCTTGGGGGAGAAGACGGTCAAGCCGGGAAGGATCTTGTCGAGGGGGTCGGAGAGGCTGGATGTGGCGATCAGCGTCGGTGCGTCCATGAGGGTGGACAACGAGAGCGAGGTGGGCGTCAACGGCAACTTTACGAGGGATGTCCGGTCGGGCTTGGTGAGACTGAGCGGGCAAGGGAGGCTGAGTGGGACGGTGAATCTGATGGGCAGCAGGGTGAAGAGTAGGAAGACGGGGGAGATGAACTGCGAGATGAAGCTGAACATGTCTTCCCGACTGGTGCAGGATTTGGTCTGTGAGTGATGAGTGAATCTAGACAGAATCTTGTTCTGGTTTTGATGGTAGATGACGTACGTTTTCTTTTAACACGACAAAGGCTTCAACTTCTGGATTGATTGATATACTTGTTTTGGTATATTAGCATATACTTTATTTACATCCATATATGTCACACGTTCTTCTCCACGATGACAACCAACCCTGACCCTGACCCCCGAGAAATTAGTTTGAAATGATTGTATCGCTCTATTGGCTTTAATTTCTCACATCTCTTGATTTGAGGATCAAATTCATGTGTAAATTTGAACTAAATTAACTTAATTAATGTATAGATTGCCATAAATAATGTATAAATTACTAAATTTATGTGCACGTGACCCAAATCAATTTATGTACAAATGACGTAATTAATGTATTGAGAAATAAATTTAATATGAAAAATCTAATGAATATGAAATTAATATTTAATGCCATCTCAAATGAAGTAAAAAATAAAAGGAAAAAAGAGGCGCCATCAAATTTCAAAATAGAGGGAACGGTTTATTTATTTTCCAAATCCTTTCACACACCGCCTCCGGCCCTTTTTCAGTCACGAGTACCACTTTAACTCCGAGGCACCAGGTTCGGACCCGGACGTAGTAACGGTTCAGATTTGGGGAAAATATTTCTACGATCCAGATCAAACTAAAATCCATGCAATATATATATATATGTCATTGGAGGCGAGGCAACGCTTGAGAAGATTCTGGATTGCGAAGTGCTCTCTAGGGGTGTGTGTGTAAGAGTTTTGAGTTAAATCTTAGGAACAAGAAACGCAAAACGCGGCGTTTCGGGTCTTAATGGCGGAGCACGAAGAAGTGAAGGGCGAGTCGGTGATCCAGAAGAGAGAGGAAAAGATACACGGCCACGATGACTCCTCGTCGTCCGACTCTGGCGACGAGAAGTCGGCGCCTTTGGAGGTGAAGGCCAAGGTTTTTCGGCTCTTCGGGAGGGAACGGCCCCGCCACCAAGTCCTTGGTGGCGGAAAGCGTGAGTTGATTTCTCCTGTTTATCTCTGTCGTCGTACTCGGCTTTTTGTATCGCTATGTTCAAATGAGAATGACGTGCAAGTGACTAGGGTGATGAATGCATACTGAGATCAAATGCATCCATGCCGGTTTTATTTCTATGTATAATTTCCATTTTACGGGAAACTATTATAGGTTTCAGTTGTGCCAGTATCTTTCCTTTAGTTATTTCTATATAATCTGATCTTTTAGGCGTTTGCAATGCCTTTATGCTTAGAAAGCTTCGTGGTCGATTTGATGAACTTTCTCTTGGACGTTTGATGGAGCTTTTTGGATGTAGGACAGATCTGGGTCATTTCATTTCGTTGTGCTGGTATTCTGTGGCCGATACAGTTTGCAAGTCCTTTTCTGAAACTTTTTTTTGTTATTTGATCATGCTGAAACAGCTGCAGATGTATTTTTATGGAGGAATAAAAAAATGTCAGTTGGAGCCCTCGGTATTGCAACAGCATTGTGGGTTCTTTTTGAGCTCCTTGAGTACCACCTGCTCACTTTGGTTTGCCACCTGCTTATTTTGGCCTTTGCAGTCATCTTTTTGTGGTCGAATGCTATGACCTGTATTCATAAGTAAGCTTTTGTCTATGGTATACTTGCATTGCATGCTTTGAATCTGGTGTCGTACATGATTAAATTGTTATTTTTCCGATATTATTTCTTCAGGAGCCCACCCCATATCCCTGAAGTTTCTATCCCTGAGAAACCTGTTCTGGAATTTGCTTCACTTGTGAGATTTGAGATTAATCAAGGGCTTGTTGAGCTGAGGGAAATTGCATCTGGAAAGGATCTCAAAAAGCTTCTTGGGGTATGATAGCTTCTTTTAATGAAGCTGTTAGTTTCTTCAATAACTGTCGTAATCCCTTTATTCTAATAATGGAGCTGATGATGGTCCCGACTGACTTATTAGGTGATTGCTTGTTTCTGGGTGTTGTCCATTGTTGGTGGCTGGTGTAACTTCTTAACTTTGTTTTACATAGGTAACAACAAACAGTTTTGTTCTCTTGGTTATTTCTTCCATTATTATGCTTCAGTTGTTTAGCTCTGAAGTGGGAGTTTATGGTTTTATCTGTTGGACAGTGTCGACTGACTTATTAGGTGATTGCTTGTTTCTGGGTGTTGTCCATTGTTGGTGGCTGGTGTAACTTCTTAACTTTGTTTTACATAGGTAACAACAAACAGTTTTGTTCTCTTGGTTATTTCTTCCATTATTATGCTTCAGTTGTTTAGCTCTGAAGTGGGAGTTTATGGTTTTATCTGTTGGACAGTGTTTGTCGTATTGCATACCCTGCCAGTGCTCTATGAGAAGTACGAGGACAAGCTTGACCCCATGGCTGAGAAGGCAATTTTCAAAATCAAGAAGCAGTATGCAGTCCTTGACGAGAAAGTATTGAGCAAGATCCCAAGGGGTCATCTGAAGGACAAAAAAGTGGCTTGAGTTGGTTGTGGTTGCTGGTGGTTCCAAATGATAGCTTGTAAAACAAAATCTATCCCCCCTAAACACTCGTCCCATTTGCTATGCTTTATGAGTGATCATCATTTTTCTCTTTTATCATTTGCTCTGCATGTGCCCAAACCAAGGCCCAAACTAGTTTTTTTAATTACTTGAAAGTCCAAAGGTTAAAAAAAAAAAAAGGAAAATGGAATGTGCGTGATTGTTTGTTTAATAGAAATTATGGCAACTTATGGATGGAATCAATATATAGTCCCCTTCCTTTTTCATTATCCATTTGAACCTATATAAATTCTGAAAAATTCTATCTTTAAATATAAACAACATATAAATGAAAAAACATATAAATTATGTATATATAGGATAAATTATAAATTTACATTAAATATTTTAAATAAATGTAACTATATTAAATATTTTAAAGGTTAAATTCTACTATTAAAACTTTTACAAAATAGTTATTTTACTAAAAAAATTAGCTTATAATCAGATTGATTTGACGTATCATATTTTTAAGTACTAATTTGATGATAGATATGATAATTTAAATATAAAATAAAATAATAATTATAAAACAAAATTTTGATTATACTAAGAATTGAATTGCACATTTTAAATAAAAAAACTAATATAATAATAAATATAATTACACTTTTTAATTAACTTTAACAAATAATAAAATAGTTTTAGCTGTCAACACAAAATATATTAAAAATAAATTATATTTTGTAAAATTATAATATTTTTATTTTATTTTATTTTATTTAAATTAAATTATATATATTTAAAATAATTATAAACTAAATATATATTTCACTTAATAAAATAATAAATAAAATTATATATAATTAATCATTTGTCTAATTAATCTGAAACAGTAAAATAATTTAATTTATTAAATAAGATAATATTATCCTTTTACATTTTGGGCTTATTTATTTTATATATCCATCTTTTTTATCAACAACCTCCTAACTAAATATCTTCTATATCATACAGATTTATTTATTTTATATATCCATCTTTTTTATCAACATCCTACTAACTAAATATTTTCTATATCATACACCAATAGATTTATTTATTTTATATATCCATTTTTTTAATCAACAGCATTCTAACTAAATATCTTCTATATCATACACCAAGAGATTTATTTATTTTATATATTCATTTTTTATCAATAGTCTCCTAACTAAATATCTTCTATATCATTCACCAATAGATTTATTTATTTTATATATCCATCTTTTTTATCAACATCCTACTAACTAAATATTTTCTATATCATACACCAATAGATTTGTTTATTTTATATATCCATCTTTTTTATCAACAGCCTCCTAACTAAATATCTTCTATATCGTAGATTTATTTATTTTATAATTAATAAAGTATTTGTGTTATTATATTTATATCTAATTAAAATAAATGAATTAAGCCGTAAAATTATTTTAAATTTATATAAAAAAACTATTATAAATATATATACTTACTCTATTCGTTTATTTTATTAAATATATAATAATTATTTTTTAACAAAATAAATAAGCATTTTCTACTCTTTTTCAATTTATTTTCTTTTATTTTAAGAACGGAACCTAGGAAAAATATCACTATAAAGACGGACATGAAGATGGTGTGAAATGACACTAATAACAACTTTTTTGGTGAGGGGACTGACTTCAACAAACTATAAGAAAATCATTGTTAGTAAATGAATTGAAATCTTTTTTATCTATTCATTTACAAAAGAAAGAGATATTTTTCTTGTGAAAAAAATATATCTTATGGGGTATTTTATCATGCCGAGTACACGATTATCATGTAGTGTGATTCTTTTGAGTTAATTTTCCACTATTAATCATTTAAGAATAAAACTATTAAATTAATCCTTTAATTTAACACAAAATTAAATAAATTTATGACTACTTATCATATCGTTAATTTATTTTATGAAATTAATAAAATATAATTTATTTCATTCACGTGTTTAGTTATTAAACTTATTATATCTATTATGATATAATTTTTTAAATTTTATTTATTTTAATTAGTATTAAATAAAAATAAATATATTTTTTATTTATACGATATTATTATTTTTAAATAAATATATGTATACTCTATCTGCACTCTCCGATCGTTTACTTCAATTTATTAAATAAGAATGATTTTATTCCTTTTTTCCCGCCAAAGTATGATTTTATAGATATACATTTTTTTTTCTAGATTAAATCGCATTAAAAATTTGCACCAACAGAAATAAGTAATACAATAATTAATTTAAAAAAAGTAATAAAAAATCAGAAAACTAGATAAGATAAAATTAGAATTTCACCTTATCCGTTTATATATATATATGCCAAGCATAGGGAGGGTTGAACTTAGAAGACTGTGTCTAGGCTGGGTAACTCATCTGTCTTCCTTTTTTATTTACGTGAGTAGATCACTGACGGGGAAGATCAACAGATTGATTTCTCTCGTGATTCTCTCGGCAAACCTTCGTGTGGAGGAGGAGATTGAGTGACCAAGAGGCGACGAATCAATCGACGGGAGTCTTGCTTCGTCTGTTTTATCGAGAGTAGAGCACTGCGTCGGCTGGGACTTGAGACTCGAGGTGAGTTCTATCGTCTCCGTTGCCCTGCTTTTCAGAGGGCACGTTTCTTCTCTTTATTGTGGATAATAAAATCTCCAGATGATCGTACCTTCTATTCACCACTCTTCTTCCACTCCCTCGGCACATTTTTTTTTTAAATTATAACGTATTTATATTTTTAAAGAAAATAGATGATTATACCTTTTATATTACGAGAACTTAGTTCACTGCTCTACGTGCTGATTATCACTCCAATTATTTATTCGTTGATTTCTTTCTATAATTTCAGTTCTCGTTTTTAAATAATTGTTTAATATTCAATTATAGCAGTTTACCAGATACATGAAATTTTAGTAACGATGGAACATTGTTTTATGATAATTATTTTATAGAAGCGTTTAAAATCATTCATTGTCACCTTCTAATATAAATGTGCAGAAGTCAACATTTTGCTCCAATCCCTGGGGCTCAGGAGGCGCCGCTTGTATTCGGAGGGGAAGCAAGCAGACGGAAGGTGCAGTGTCGCGTGCGTTCACCTACATCGAAACAGTGAGTAGGGGGCAATGCATAATTATGTTATGCCATATAGACTCGTCAATTGCTCAAAATGACATGGAAGCGCCCCTTAACGCGCGAGCCAGCAATAGTTGCTTACTGCTGGCGGGAGAGAGTGGACTTTCCCAGCATCATCACTCTTTTGGCATTCCGCCTTTCCGCTCCCTAATAAAGAATAATAAATTATTTCCTTATTAAAAGCATGAAAATGCTAATGTAAATTTCTCCTGCCTTCTCAAAAAATGTATCTTTTCTGGCTTTGTGCGCATTCACTTTATAATTGTGCTCAACTTCCACTTACACGGTAACCTATTTTGCATGTTCTCCTTCCTGATTTTACTATTGGGCACTTTTATCTGTTTAATCCTTTTCCTGCCTCGAGCAAAAATTTTAACTGTGTGTAAGATTACACCACCAACATAGATTAGTTTATATTTACGGCTTTTTTTATTTGAGCATAATTTTTATGTTGTGACATCATTATACAGTTGCATTGCTATTGTTCTTCCATTAGATTAGATGGATGATCTGTATTCATGCTCTGATTATATATAAAAGAAAACTACTATTGAGAAGACCAGGAGAGTGGGAATTTCCAAGTAGAGAAAAGTAAATGCTATAAATCTGTAGCTCTGAATTTATTTTTATGTGATGCGTGTGTGTTTTGTTTGTCCTCGCTGTTTATACAGGATTTCGAATCTTGAGGTGACTTTGGATTAGAAATGGCAGGTGGTAATACCACTGCTGTTTTGTGTCCGCCGCTCATGAAGCCAACCTCCAATGGCGTCTTCCAGCATGATAATCCGCTAAACTTCGCATTGCCTCTTGCTATCATCCAGATATGCCTTGTTGTGATTGTGACTCGCCTCCTGGCTTTTCTTCTGAGACCCATGAGACAACCTCGGGTGATTGCTGAGATTGTGGTAAGTCACCAAGTTCTTTCGAATATATGAGTCCATGCGGCTAAAGTCCTTCAGTAAATGATTTTATTTTTACACTTGCCTTAGGGTGGAATATTGCTAGGTCCGTCAGCACTGGGCCGAAGCACAGCCTATCTTCACCGGATTTTCCCTGCTCAGAGCCTCACTGTGTTAGATACCTTGGCAAATCTGGGACTCCTCTTTTTTCTGTTTCTTGTAGGGCTCGAACTTGATCCACGATCCTTGCGTCGGACTGG
Organism: Trapa bicornis; assembly: GCA_030064425.1. Taxonomy (NCBI): domain Eukaryota; kingdom Viridiplantae; phylum Streptophyta; class Magnoliopsida; order Myrtales; family Lythraceae; genus Trapa; species Trapa bicornis. The sequence continues at coordinate 33,835,633 of CM057755.1, read as the reverse complement.
GAAGAAAGCAATGGGTATTGCTCTGACTGGGATCACACTTCCGTTCGTGATGGGTATTGGGACATCCTTTGTGCTCCGAATGACCATCTCCAGTGGTGTCTCCCAGACGCCATTTCTCATCTTCATGGGTGTGGCCCTCTCTATCACCGCCTTCCCTGTCCTGGCCCGAATCCTGGCTGAGCTCAAGCTCCTAACTACCGACTTGGGCCGGATGGCAATGTCTGCAGCTGCGGTCAATGATGTAGCAGCATGGGTCCTCCTTGCACTGGCCATAACCCTCTCTGCGACAGGTAACTCCCCGCTCGCATCTCTCTGGGTGTTCCTGTGCGGAGCTGGGTTTGTTACTCTGTGCATATTCTTGATTCCACCGGTGTTCCAGTGGATGGCTAAGCGATGCCCTGAGGGTGAGCCTGTGGACGAGATGTATGTATGTGCCACATTGTCAACTGTCCTGGCTGCAGGTTTCATGACCGATCTGATAGGTATCCACGCTCTCTTTGGAGCATTTGTAGTTGGAGTGCTCGTCCCAAAGGAGGGGCCCTTTGCCACGGCCCTCGTTGAGAAGGTAGAGGACCTTGTATCTGGTCTCTTCCTCCCTCTCTTCTTTGTATCGAGCGGGTTGAAGACTAACATCGCAACCATCCAAGGTTCCCAATCATGGTGTCTGCTCGTCTTGGTCATCTGCACGGCATGTTTTGGCAAGATTTTTGGCACATTTGCTGTATCTCTTCTCTGCAAGCTTCCCATGCGAGAGTCTCTTACTCTTGGATTCTTGATGAACACGAAGGGCTTGGTTGAGCTCATTGTACTCAACATCGGTAAAGACCGCAAGGTAAAAGGATTTCCTGTAATATACCTATCTCTTGCTGTGTTTATTTCCCCGGCACTCAGTTAGTAATACAGCTTATTGCATGATTGAATTCTTTAGGTACTGAATGATCAGACATTTGCTATAATGGTTTTAATGGCTGTCTTCACAACATTCATCACCACTCCCTTAGTGGTAGCAACTTACAAGCCTGCAAAGCTCCAGAGAAAGACTAGCTACAAACACCGATCCATTGAGAGGAAAGACCCCAACTCCCAGCTCCGGGTCCTCGCATGTTTCCATAGCATAAGGAACATCCCGACAATGATCAACCTCATAGAGGCATCTAGAGGCACCGAGAAACGTGAAGCACTTTGTGTGTATGCCATGCACCTGATGGAGCTCTCCGAGCGGCCCTCAGCTATACTGATGGTCAATAAGGCAAGGAAGAATGGTCTCCCTTTCTGGAACAAGGGCCCGGGATCATCAGACAATCAGGTGGTCGTAGCTTTTGAGGCTTTTCGGCAACTCAATCGCGTGTCCATCCGCCCCATGACAGCAATCTCAGCATTCTCAAGCATCCACGAGGACATATGCGCCAGTGCTGAGAGGAAGCGGGTAGCCATTATCATCCTCCCATACCACAAGCACCAGAGGGTCGATGGCACCTTGGAGATTACCCGGAATGAGTTCAGTTGGGTAAACAAACGGGTTCTCCAGCATGCTCAGTGTTCAGTTGGGATCATAGTCGACCGTGGGCTGGGAGGGAACTCCCATGTCCCAGCAAGCAATTTCTCCTCCACCATCACGATGCTCTTTTTTGGGGGGCATGACGACCGGGAGGCCTTGGCATATGGGAGCCGGATGGCCGAGCACCCAGGGATCAATCTGGTGATAGTTAGATTCCTTGTTAGCATAGACGCTAAGGGAGACTTCGTTCAGGTTGATGTTGGTGAGAGCTCAACTGGAGCATCATCAGATTCAGTAGCAGCAGATGATAAGACCTTCCTAGCAGAGTTCAAGCTGAGGAGGATTACAGGGGATTCCGTGACTTACCTTGAGAGGCAAGTGAAAGGTCCCAATGATGTTATCGAGGCAATCAAGGAACATAGCCGGTGCAATCTATTTCTAGTCGGGCGTGCGCCTGCTGGACAGGCAGCTGCATCTCTGAGCGTGAAGAGCGACAGCCCGGAGCTTGGACCGATGGGAGCCCTGCTCGCTTCAACAGAGTTCTTCACCATGGCTTCTGTGCTGGTTATCCAGAAGTATACGGGGCAGTCTGCATTTGGCTCTCCGCCTTCAGCAAAGATTGAAGTTGTGCCGGAGGAAGAACGAGAGCACAGCTGAAGCATCTGTGAATCATGAACATGTACCAGGTTCATTCACGGTATTCACTGTTGCAAAGATTTGGGGGATTTTACTATTTAGTCAATATAATATTTATTTTCCCAATTTTTGGTATGGGAAAAAACTATAATTAACATTATTTCGTACAGTATTTAAATTAAAAAATATTATATGAACTCATTAGTACTAATAACATATTAAAAATTTATAAGTTTAACCTTTACAAGTTATGTTATAATTTAGTATTTTAATTAAAAAAATTTCTCTGTTTGAATTATTGTGTGATTCATTGCTTAAACCTGCCTACAAGTACTCTCCCTCACTCTCTCTTTCCTCTCTTATGCTAATTGATGTGTCTATGAAATCATGAACATAGGGGAGTGAGTGAAGTACTACTAAAGCTTAAAGATATAAAACAGATAGAGAATAGGGGTCCAGTAAAGATTGCTTATAGGTACTAGAGGGTCGAGCTCCAGATAAATCCAAAATGAATATGAAATGGATATAGTTGAGTTAATACCCTGCAACGAGATTGAACCTGGTACATTCGGGTACCTATGACAATCATGTGAGCGGGGTCCAGTGATGACCGAACTCCTAGGGGATTATTACACTTGCGGCAATAGTAAAATCCCCCGAATCTTTGCAACAGTGAATACCGTGAATGAACCTGGTACATGTTCATGATTCACAGATGCTTCAGCTGTGCTCTCGTTCTTCCTCCCGCACAATTTCAATCTTTGCTGAAGGCGGAGAGCCAGATGCAGACTGCCCCGTATACTTCTGGATAACCAGCACAGAAGCCATGGTGAAGAACTCTGTTGAAGCGAGCAGGGCTCCCATCGGTCCAAGCTCCGGGCTGTCGCTCTTCACGCTCAGAGATGCAGCTGCCTGTCCAGCAGGCGCACGCCCGACTAGAAATAGATTGCACCGGCTATGTTCCTTGATTGCCTCGATAACATCATTGGGACCTTTCACTTGCCTCTCAAGGTAAGTCACGGAATCCCCTGTAATCCTCCTCAGCTTGAACTCTGCTAGGAAGGTCTCATCATCTGCTGCTACTGAATCTGATGATGCTCCAGTTGAGCTCTCACCAACATCAACCTGAACGAAGTCTCCCTTAGCGTCTATGCTAACAAGGAATCTAACTATCACCAGATTGATCCCTGGGTGCTCGGCCATCCGGCTCCCATATGCCAAGGCCTCCCGGTCGTCATGCCCCCCAAAAAAGAGCATCGTGATTGTGGAGGAGAAATTGCTTGCTGGGACATGGGAGTTCCCTCCCAGCCCACGGTCGACTATGATCCCAACTGAACACTGAGCATGCTGGAGAACCCGTTTGTTTACCCAGCTGAACTCATTCCGGGTAATCTCCAAGGTGCCATCGACCCTCTGGTGCTTGTGGTATGGGAGGATGATAATGGCTACCCGCTTCCTCTCAGCACTGGCGCATATGTCCTCGTGGATGCTTGAGAATGCTGAGATTGCTGTCATGGGGCGGATGGACACGCGACTGAGTTGCCGAAAAGCCTCAAAAGCTACGACCACCTGATTGTCTGATGATCCCGGGCCCTTGTTCCAGAAAGGGAGACCATTCTTCCTTGCCTTATTGACCATCAGTATAGCTGAGGGCCGCTCGGAGAGCTCCATCAGGTGCATGGCATACACACAAAGTGCTTCACGTTTCTCGGTGCCTCTAGATGCCTCAATGAGGTTGATCATTGTCGGGATGTTCCTTAAGCTATGGAAACATGCCAGGACCCGGAGCTGGGAGTCGGGGTCTTCCCTCTCAATGGAACGGTGTTTGTAGCTAGTCTTTCTCTGGAGCTTTGCAGGCTTGTAAGTTGCTACCACTAAGGGAGTGGTGATGAATGTTGTGAAGACAGCCATTAAAACCATTATAGCAAATGTCTGATCATTCAGTACCTAAAGAATTCAATCATGCAATAAGCTGTATTACTAACTGTGTGCCGGGGAAATAATCACAGCCAGAGATAGGTATATTACAGGAAATCCTTTTACCTTGCGGTCTTTACCGATGTTGAGTACAATGAGCTCAACCAAGCCCTTCGTGTTCATCAAGAATCCAAGAGTAAGGGACTCTCGCATGGGAAGCTTGCAGAGAAGAGATACAGCAACTGTGCCAAAAATCTTGCCAAAACATGCCGTGCAGATGACCAAGACGAGCAGACCCCATGATTGGGAACCTTGGATGGTTGCGATGTTAGTCTTCAACCCGCTCGATACAAAGTAGAGAGGGAGGAAGAGGCCAGATACAAGGTCCTCCACCTTCTCAACGAGGGCCGTGGCAAAGGGCCCCTCCTTTGGGACGAGCACTCCAACTACAAATGCCCCAAAGAGAGCGTGGATACCTATCAGATCGGTCATGAAACCTGCAGCCAGGACAGTTGACAATGTGGCACATACATATATCTCGTCGACAGGCTCACCCACGGGGCATCGCTTAGCCATCCACTTGAACACCGGTGGAATCAAGAATATGCACAGAGTCACAAACCCAGCTCCGCACAGGAACACCCAGAGAGATGCGAGCGGGGAGTTACCTGTCCCAGAGAGGGCTATGGCCAGTGCAAGGAGGACCCATGCTGCTACATCATTGACAGCAGCTGCAGACATTGCCATCCGGCCCAAGTCGGTAGTTAGGAGCTTGAGCTCAGCCAGGATTCGGGCCAGGACAGGGAAGGCGGTGATAGAGAGGGCCACACCCATGAAGATGAGAAATGGCGTCTGGGAGACACCACTGGAGATGGTCTTTCGGAGCACAAAGGATGTCCCAATACCCATCACGAAGGGAAGTGTGATCCCAGTCAGAGCAATACCCATTGCTTTCTTCCCAGTCCGACGCAAGGATCGTGGATCAAGTTCGAGCCCTACAAGAAACAGAAAAAAGAGGAGTCCCAGATTTGCCAAGGTATCTAACACAGTGAGGCTCTGAGCAGGGAAAATCCGGTGAAGATAGGCTGTGCTTCGGCCCAGTGCTGACGGACCTAGCAATATTCCACCCTAAGGCAAGTGTAAAAATAAAATCATTTACTGAAGGACTTTAACCGCATGGACTCATATATTCGAAAGAACTTGGTGATACTAACGACAATCTCAGCAATCACCCGAGGTTGTCTCATGGGTCTCAGAAGAAAAGCCAGGAGGCGAGTCACAATCACAACAAGGCATATCTGGATGATAGCAAGAGGCAATGCGAAGTTTAGCGGGTTATCATGCTGGAAGACGCCATTGGAGGTTGCCTTCATGGGCGGCCGACACAAAACAACGGTGGTATTACCAGCTGCCATTTCTAATCCAAAGTCACCTCAAGATTCGAAATCCTGTATAAACAGCGAGGACAAACAAATAAAAATAAATTCAGAGCTACAGATTTATAGATTTACTTTTATATATAATCAGAGCAGGAATACAGATCATCCATCTAATCTAATGGAAGAACAATAGCAATGCAACTGTATAATGATGTCACAACATAAAAATTATGCTCAAGTAAAGAAGAGCCGTAAATATAAACTAATCTATGTTGGTGGTGTAATCTTACCCACACTAAAAGAGTGATTATGCAGATAAAAGTGTCTAATAGTAAAATCAGGAATGCCAAAAGAGTGATTATGCAGGGAAAGTCCACTCTCCGCAGCCAGCAGTATTACTGGCTCGCGCAAAGGGCGCTTCCACGTCATTTTGAGCAATTGATGAGTCTATACGGCAAATGTTGACTTCTGCACATTTATATTAGAAGGTGAGAATGAATGATTTTAAATGCTTCCTTAAGATAGTTTTCATAAAAAAAAATGTTCCCTAATTAGTATAAATTCATGTATGTGATAAACAGATATGACTGAATGTGAAACAATTCTTTAAAAACGAGAACCAAAATTATAGAAAAAAAATCGAATAAATGATTGGTGTGATAATCAGAGAAGAGATTGATCGCTCAACAGCCGCAGAGTAGAGAACTGAACTAATTTCTCGTAAGATAAAAGGTATGATCATTTATTTTCTTTTTAAAAATATAAATACGCTAGAATTTCAAAAAAAAAGTGCGGAGGGAGTGGAAGAAGAATGGTAAATCGAAGGTACGATCATCTGGAGAATCTATCATCCAGGATCGAGAGAAGAAGAAACGTGCCCTCTGAAAAGCAGGGCGAGGGAGACGATAGAACTCACCTCGATGCTCAAGTCCCAACCGAAGCGGTGCTCTGCTCTCGATGAAACAGAGGAAGCACGACTCCCGTCGATTCGATTCGTCGTCTCCTGCTCACTCGATCGTCTCCTCCACAGGAAGGTTTTTGGAGAGAATCCCAACTCTGGTTATCGAGGTGACCACTGACATAAATAAGAAAGGAAGACAGATCATTTGCGGAGGGTAGACAGTCTTCTAAGTTCAACCCTCCCCTCCCCCTCCCCTTCGGATATATAAACAGAGTTGCGATTAAGGTGAAATTCTAATTTTACCCTATTCAGTTTTCTGATCCTTTATTATTTTTTTTGAAAAATTAATTTCTATCGGTGTAAATTTTCAGTGTGATGATTTACTATTTTTTCGAAAAAATATGATTTTATGCAAAAGCATTTAATTATTTTATTTTATTTAGCATAAAAAATAACGGCATTTGATCTAGCAAAAAAAATTCACATGTATAAAATCACCGCTTAAAAAAAGAATAAAACATTTTTATTTAATAAATTAAATTAAAGTAGATGAAGGAGAGTGAAATTGGCCCATAAAAAATATATATATATATTTGAAAATATCGTATAAATGAAGAATATATTAAAATTTTATTTAATGCAAATAAAAATAATGATATATTATATGTTTAATAACTAATCATATAAATAAAATAAATTATAATTCATTAATTTCATAAAATAAATTAAAAATATGATAAGTAGTCATAAATTTACGTAATTTTGTGCTAAACTTAGAGGTTAATTTAATAGTTTTATTCTTAAACGATGAATAGTAGAAAATAAGCTCAAAAGAACTAGTTAACTTGGCAAACACCAGAAAAAGGTGATACCATATAATCCTTCAAAAATTTCTCCTAAAAATAAAAATAAACTCAAAATAGGTGATATTGGAAAATTCTCAAACAATTCGTGTTAAAAATCTTCACTATTAATTTCATCAAATTGGAGATAATCATGTAAAACTTGTATTCAATTCAGTTGAAATAATTTATTGACGTATATTGAATGATTTAAATATAGACATATTTTTTGTTGTAAAAAATATATCATTTTTTGTGAATAAATAGATAAAAGAGGATTTTAGTGTCATTTCACACCATCCCAACGTCCTTCTTTAGATAGATTTTACTGCCATAGGTTCCGTTCTTAAAGTAAAGAAAATAAATTGTAAAAGAGTATTAGGGGCTTATTTATTTTGTTAAAAATTAACAATTATATATTTAATAAAATAAAATGAGTAGGGTAATTATATAAATTTATAATAAATTTACATAAAATTTAGAATAATTTTACCACTTAATTTATTTATTTTAATTAGATATAAATTAAACGTGTTTTGATGAGTACCAAGTAAAAACATATTCAATTCAGTTCGTTCTTCCCACTTATACAATACCAAATACCAAACAATATTATATCTCTTATATATAATTGTTGATAGTAAGTATCAAGTATTTAAAAATTTAATATAAAAACAAATATTAAAATCAGAGGGTACAGGCAAGTCTTCTAAGTTCAACTCTATGCTCTCCTCTCCCCTCCTTTCCCTTTCCCATATATAAAGATTCTGGTGAAATTTCAATTTTAGCCTACCTAGTTTTCTGGTCCTTTATTACTTTTTTTTTAAATTTAATTACTGTATTACTCATTCTTGTTAGGACAAGTTTTCAATGTGACGACTTACCGAAAAAAATATGATTCTATCCAAAATCATTTAATTATTTTATTTTATTTCGCATAATAAATAAATGCATTTGATCTGGTAAAAAAATGCATGTGTATAAAATTACCTTTGGCCCCTAAAAGGAATAAAATCATCCCCCCTTCGTACTTATTTAATAAATTACAGTAAACGAGGGTAGAGTGAAATTGACCCGGAGAGTATATATATTATATATATATATATTATATATAATATTTATTTTAAAATAAGATTTCGGTATATATAAAAAATATATATTCTTTTTTATTTAATGCAAATTAAAATAAATAAGTTTTAAAAAATTATATTATGATATATAATAAGTTTAATAACTAAGGAAATGAATAAAATAAATTGAGAATATGGTAAGTATTCATAAATTCACGAAAAATAAACTAAAAACAATGTTAATTATATTCATTTATGTACTTAGTTTTAAAAGCAATTTTATATTCATTAATTCATATATAAATAAATTTAATTATATTATTACAAATTATTTTGTATAGCACGAATTTTTATTTTAATAATAAAATAAATAATAATTGAGTTATTTTATAATATTATATATACATATATTTTAATAATAACAAAAAATAACATATAAATTGATAATAACATAATCTATAGAAAAAAATAGTTAACCCATAACTTTCTTTAAATATAAAAATAAAATTAAACTTGAAATATGACTTTTCAATAATAAAAGAAAAAAATATATAGGAAAGAAAATAGGAAAAAAAAGAAAATAATATTTTGTATTAAATATATAAGAAAACAAATGTATAAATATTATTGTAATTTAATATTATTTTAATTAAAAATTACAATCACAGGGTACATGCAAGTCTTCCCAGATCAACTCCCTCTATCCGTATATAAATGACTCGGATGTAGGTGAAATTTCAATTTTTGCCTATCTAGTTTTTTGGTCCTTTATTACTTTTTTTTAATTAATTATTGTATTACTCGTTCTTGTTAGGATAAGCATTCAATGTGATGATTTACTATTTTTCAGAAAAAAAATATGATTCTATCCAAAAGCATTTAATTATTTTATTTTATTTGGCATAACAAATAAATGCATTTGATCTAGTAAAAAAATGAATATGTATAAAATTATCCTATGGTCCAGAAAAGGAATAAAATCATTCCCCCTTCATACTTATTTAATAAATTACAGTAAATGAGGGAGAGTGAAATTGACTTTGAGAGTATTTATATTTATTTAAAAATAATAATTTAGTATAAATAATAATTTATTTTATACAAATTAAAATAGATCATTTTTAAAAAAATCTATCATGATATATAATAAGTTTAATAACTAAGGATATGAATAAAATAAATTATATTTCATTAATTTTAAAAAATAAATTGAGAATATGATAAGTAGTCATAAATTTTCTTAATTTTGTGTTAAACTAAGAGATTAATTTAGTAGTTTTATTCTTAAACGATTAATAATGGAAAATAAACTAAAAAGAATCTCACAACATGGATTGTGGACTCGAAAAAATGTGATACGGATAATACTCCAACAATATCCGTCAAAAATCAAAATAAAATCAAAAGATGGGAAAATACCCAAACAATGCATGTCAATTTCACCAAGGTGAAAATGATGATGTCACTCCTTCCATAGGTATTTTTCCTATCATAAAGTTCCTTCTTAAAAGGGAAGAAAATAAATGGGGAAAGAGTATTAGGAACTTATATTTATTTTGTTAAAAAATATTAATTATATATTTAATAAAATAAAATAATTATTCTGAATATATAAATTTATAATAGTTTTTATTTATAAATTTAGTTTGATAATATATTTTGTATCATTTGTATAATATCTACTTAAAAATTATAAATTATAAATAAATATTAGATTTAAAACTATATAATATTTAACGAGTAATCTATTTTTATTAGATATTCAACTTTTTGTTTTAATTTTAATAATATTTACTATTTTAGTTAAATTTATTTTAATTTACTATATTTTCCCTAATTTATTAAAAATAATACTTTATATTTTAAATTTCACACTATTCACATAATTATAAAATATGTTACCTCTCATATTTATACCATTTGTAATTTAAAATTATATTATATTTATGTATTACGGGCTAATTAATTATCGTTTTAGTACGCCAATTTAGTATATTAGGGGATGTATGCTAACAAAACGTTACCTTGGCAGCAGTTGATATCTTTGACACGGTTGAATTATTTACCAATTAATTTGAAACGAGTTAAATTATCCAAAATTGAAAATCTGCTTTTTCATTTTTATTTTACTATTTTTGTAAAAATTAAAAATTTTATAAATTTATTTAAAATTATTTGTTAAGTGGTGATGATCTTAATTTTTGAATTTAATATTTTTAAGTTATCTCATAAAATAAAATTTTGAATAATTTTTATTCTAGTTTACCCTAAATTGTTGCTAATCTCATTTCCAATTATATTTAAATTGTTTTCATTAAAATTTGGGTTTTAATTAATACTTGCTATGACTTAATTTTTATTTTTATTTTATTTTACAAGTTTATTTTTACTTTAAACTATAACTTTTCATTCGAAAATTTTTTGAATTCTCTATTCTCATCTTTTAAAGAGAATTTTAATATAAAATTGATAATTATATATCCAAACTTTATATAAATAAATGTTATAATTACGTAACTATCTATTTATAAATTTTTTTTATCTTTTTATAGATTATAGCTTTATAAATAAATTAATTTTTCAAATGTGAATTTTTTATTCTAATTATTAAGTAACGTAATTATGAATTAAGACGAATAAAATAGGTACTCACATAAATTTACTGTTCCCGTTGGAAAAATAAAAATATTCAAAAATTATAAATTTAATTTACTATTTAATAGATTAAATATTCACCCATTCAAATTTATTTACCTAACTCTAAAAATTAACAAATTTTGTTACCTAATTCAGTTTTAACTCAATTTATACGAATTATTTTCTGAATTTTTGCTTATTCTTAATTTCGAATCCAACAATATTTAATAAGTTCTCTTATCAACATGTTTTATCTCTCTATATCTCTCTATCGAACCTCTCTATTTCCCGTTTTGTGTTACTTTTCAATTTACTCGAGTTTAGATTTCAGTTCATATTTTTCGGTATTTTAGCAAAGGTCAGAATAACGGTTTATTTGAAAATTTTGCTCTAAATACTGAATTTGTTATATGTTGCATGATTGATAGAATTGCAGAATTTGTTTTGTTGTTAACCTTACTACAAGGGAAAATTCGCTCGGCCCGTAAAGAGGGTACACTGGATGCCCCACTCAAGAACCGTTAAACTGATATGTGATAACTTTTTTTAAAACCAATTTTAAGTTGTACAAGTTATATAGTTTGAGATTGGTAGGGCCCACCAACTTGATGTCGCACCCATGAAGCAAAAGTTATTGCGGACTATAGAAGAAGTATAAGCAGATTCATTACAAGTGGCACAAGTTTTAGTAAGGGGCTATTGCCTCGAACTCTATCCCTTTTACACGGTCTTTACTAGTTTAAAATCCTACTTTTAAGTACATTGGGTGGAGAATATAATCGTGATATAACGAGATAGTCATTTTTAGATTACATAGACAAGAACTTTGGTTGTCATGTGTAAATTGTGAGTAAAAAATGTACAAGTTTGAGTGAAATTTTTTTTTTATCACAAATGAACCCAACCTAACATGGACAAATCCATGAATTTTGTTCAAACACCAAAATTTATTAATTATCTATGGTTGAACTCAGGACGAATTAAGATAATTTGGCAGAACTCAGACCTGTCCAATTGGCATTTTTCATCGATCTTGTTTCATCTTGGAACAGATCAAGGCCCTCAGCCGTGATCTACTCTTACACGGGTTCGTAGAGTCCTACCATGTGGCCATCAACACATCTCAATGCAGCGACCTGTAGCAAAGATATCCATCAAAAGTTCTCAGCAGCTTAGAATCACTGGCTAGGTCAGAAGGCACGGCACGGGATGGGTATGCATTCGAGTTGCAGAGATTTTATACCTTACCATGGATCTCATACTTGATGGAACCGTCTAATTCCGCTCCTAATGCCATCAACTTGGTGACTGTACTGTTTATATCTGGGACCGTGAAGGAGAGGAGGGAGGAGTATCCCTTCTGCACGATGTGATCACTGAGAAATCACGGGAAAGAAACCTATTTAGAATGCATAGATTCAGAAATTAGTATTGCTGTATGAACAGCCCAGCAGATACTGCAAATCCCCCAACACAAGAGGGAGGTGCCACCAGAAAGATCAATCAGTCAGGAATTTCTACAGCATAGACCAATCGTATCAACACACTTCCACATAGAAAGCGTTCTTGTTGGTATGAAAGTAATCTCGCAATCAATCCTGAAATTCCTACGTTTACGTTTTTATGCCAAGGACATGCAGTATGGCTGGACATATCAATTTGGCTGAACTACACAGATCAGCCATTACATTCCTTTCCCGGTGAAAGTACGACTTCTGAAAGGACATCGGCAGCTGAATCATGGAGAAAGAGGCCCGGAAGCTTTGAGGTTATGAAAAGTCAGGCACTTTCACGTGCTATTTTTATTCATCAACTGCTTCCGATTTAAACTAGGCCTAAACGCAAGGAGCATAGCGCAACAATTATAGTGGCTGAAAGACGTTCGTACTCGGTCAGACAAATCGTCAAACAGGTTGAGGACGCTGAGAAATATTACCTCGGAGCCTGCAGTAAGGCAAGTTTGAGGGCGCCAGACTCGAGCTCCGCCCATCGGAGGGTGCAGACGTTGACGGTGAAGTCAAGGCCCTGCGAGTAGAACCTGGCGGCCCGGGGCACGTCCTTATGCAGCTGCATTACCCACCTAAAAGAAGCCGACATCCTTGACTCCAGTGTCTCAGTGCTAGTTCGCTTCTTCCCTCAGATGCTTATGCACCGGAGCACGGGAGCCCTGTTAAAGACGGATAATACAATGCCCCACCCCCACCGATGGGGAGATACAGTCTAAAATGTTGATTCTGTTGAGAAATTGTCGTAGTTTTGTCAACCCTACCTAAATTTCTCAGTAGCTTATCATATTTTATTTTATGGATTGGGCGGTTCTCTATTCTCACCACTGACTGTGAGTGACTTCATTCGTAATCATAATTCATAAGTCGAGGACAGCAGGTCGATTGTTGGATAGGAAAGCCAAGCCAGTGCAATGATCTCGAAAATCTATCACCAAGTTGGTTGAATGGAACATACCAAGGAAAAAAGGACTCGGCTTCCAATCACTGTCGGACAGATAAATGTAGGAACATACAATTTCCCATGGTCTGAGGATGTCGAGGTTGCCTCAATGTCTTTATTGAATCTTGAATAATAATCATTCAAATGAAATAAACGCATAAATACGGCCTCCAATCTCTCATGGCACATGACAAATAATGAAATAGATACCCCAAGATGGTTTGTAGTGCAGCAAAATGCGACAGCATTTTCCAATCCCTACGCTCGAGAACTAAATCACAGTCCGGATACGAGGAGAGTCGAGGACAATTGGTCACACTGCAACCTGACTGAAGAGCCACTTTCGGATCTGCAAAAACAGTTAGTATGAAATGTTTGTTCCAGTAAGGAGGCAGCTTAGAAAATGGGGAGTGACATAGCTCTCATATACAGCCACACAGAGAAATAAAATGACTCAAGTTAACATAACTTCAAAGTTTTTGTGCAAAAAAAGCATACTTTCAAAGTAAACCATGTTAGTAAAAAATCTAGAGCGTTACTACATTGTGACCAAGAAATTGCTTTTTTTTTTTCAATCTGGTAGCAATCAATTTTAATTTTGTTGAACACTTGTTAGAATAGGATGAAAGTGAAGTTGGATATGGGAATGCAGAATGGAGCACAGAATTGAATATGTAAATAGTAATGAGCCAATTGCCCAATGAAGGTCTCATTGTTGAGCCTAGTGATCAGGCTCTTCACTGGATCATACTTGCACCCACTTACTCGTCTCCTCTGACACTTGAAGTTTCTTTGGTGTGTCTTGGCTGGTGCATTTGCCTTCAATTCGGTGTTGGGAAACACTATTTTCTGAAGGCAAATGCACCAGCCAAGTGTATTAACAAACATTTCAGGTTACTATTCATGGAACATACTAGATACAGATTCCTATTATCAAGTACCCAAGAGAATGACTAGGACACACCAAAGAAACTGTGTCAAAAGAGTCGAGTAAGTGGGTGCAAGTATCTTTCCAGTGAAGAGCCTGATCACTAGGCTCAACAATGAGATCTTCATCTGGCAATTGGCTCAATAATATTTAAGATATCCAAAGATAACTTTCACCAAACAAATATAAGACAAAAAATAAAAGTACATGCTGCAAAAGAGAAGATATAGGATTTAGTCAAGCATCATTCCTCTACTCTTCATCAAAAGTTAAAATGGACAATTTTACTGATCAATGAGCAGATGTTTTTTTTTCATTCTAGCCACCTAAACTTTAAGTCAAGCCGTAGGAGAGAGGAATACAAGTACCCAGAAAGTATTGATTACATATAAGCATACCAAAGAGCCTTTCTTTCCCCAAGTGAAAATAGAACAAGGGATCTCTGAATGAAAATAAATTATTGCACACAACATCACTGAGTCAAATCCATGGAAGGATTAGGTTAGGCATTTTTAAGTTGCTTCTAAACTGTAGTTGCAAATCAAGATTCAGATATCAAATGTAAGTACTACACTCTATACATACCTCTGGAAGCTTCTTGCGGAATACAACATCCAGTCGGGCATCAAGAGTGTCCTCACAGACAATCTTCCCATCTCGAGATGCCAAAACTACCCCACCAGAGCTGTAGCAAAATGGAGGAAAAAATGAAACACTCAGAAACCTTCAGAGAATTTACTTGATGAGACTATATATGCCATTTTCCAACAACAAAAAAAACTTCACAAATGATGCAACCCGAAAATGTTGAACAATCAATACCAGAAGATAAAATCAAAGAACGAAAAAAGTAAATTTAAAGTTTCCGAGAGAATTGAATTGTTGCCTATGAGTTCCAGGAGATAACTTACCAGAATAGATCATGGGCATTATGGTGTGAAGGTGCTGCAGGCAGGTGCACATGATGGTCAATTATAATTTCTGGCACATGAACGTTTGCCTTATGGGCATACTCCTCCTTGGCTGAATCCAGCACTGACTCCACCAGATGTACATCATCCTTCCGACAGCGGAGTAACACAGCAGGCTCCTTTAGTCTGAGCAAACTCTGAAACACAACATTTTTACCATGAAAAAGCTGTTGTTAAGCACTGTGATATGAAAGCAGCTATAGACAGCTTAAATCAACATTAATTTAACCGACTAATGAATTCTGTTTGAGAAGAAATATAAGGATTGTTTATCGAATTAAATGAAAAAGGAAGAGCACATGCTCATTCAGGTTCCCTTTAAAAAGTGACAAAAGGGACAAACACGAAACTAGATAGGCATAGCTTACCTTCAGAAAACAAAGAACGAGCTCATCAACTCAGAGAACACTAACCTGGACAATGAGATCGTTCAAAAGCTTCTTATAAACATGGTGATCATGACTGACACGCAGAAGTTCCTTGCCAGCTGTTTCTTTCATGGAATTCACCACATCATCTTGAGCTTGAAGAACTTTGATGCGAGAAGCATTCAGCTGCATGGAGTACTCACTGCCCGAAGCCAAGAAAGAAATGAATGACAAGTGAGCAACTCTCACTGGAAAATCTTCCAGTTTGTAGTGCTTAATCATTCACATAATCTCTAGAGGAGAAAAAATTCTCAAAGAAGTACCAATGAACATTTTTTCATGATTGCAATATCGGTGTCTTTACACATAGGCGTAAACATTTCCTGCCTTCAAAAATACTCCACTTAATTAAGATATCTTCCATCGTCAATACTAAAAGGATTACATGAACCTTCTGTCCTCACCTTTTGCTGATCTACAGATGAAATTAGTTACAGTGTCTAATTTTCTATGGAATCTAAGAACCACTTACTAACACAGAAAAAGATGTTTGTTCTTACTAGGCTATAGATGCAGCTTCAAGCAGTATGCGTCATTATTCAAACAATGGAAACATCTATCGGATCATTACGTTTTCTATTTCATAATACAATTCTATAAATAGCAAGAAAACCTAAATGATAGTGGTGATATTTGAAAGATCGGACTTCTAGTTGTTCAATGAAATCCCAAATAAAATGACGATCGAATCATCAAATCTTACATCTTCTTCCGAATCTCCACTTGTTTCTCTTTGCGTTCGTATTCTTGTCTAATCTTCTTCTTTTCTGCTTCAACAAGCTGCAACTTCTCTATGTTGAACTCCTGCATTGACCACCCACTCGAAGTAATTACTCAGACTAGAGCTTCAGTAACTAGATATTGAGATAAATACTTTCGTACATAGGCAACCCACCAAATATAAGCAGAAAGACTACATAAGTGCCCTGATTCAGGGTTGATATCAAGTAATAGATCCAGAGACTCACTGCTCAAGAAGTTTACGATCAACGCGAGATATAGGACACTTTCATCAAGAACAGAAGCATACGCAGTTTAATCCTCAAGACGTCAAGACATAGCAGCGGGCATAGCACAAAAATCACTACTTATCAAAACGCTCCAATTGAGGCGAAGAGATCGAAACCAAAACATGAACCGATACGATCGAAGGGAGAAATCAATAATTCAAGAAGATCCGAGGGAGAGGGGCCGACCAACCTCTTCTGCGGAGACAAGGATCTCGTTGGCCTTCTCCTCGGCCTCCTGCCGAATGAATCGGACCATCTGCTGGATCTGCTTCGACACATCGGCGTCGTTCATCTTCGCTGATCGAGGACACCGAGGATCTCGATCTCGATGGGGATGAGGGAATCAATCTAGAGCAGCAAGCTCAATCGGATGCTTCTCAACAAGAGAGGGAGGAGAGGACGAAACGACTCTCTTTTCACCTCTATAGATATGATTCACATGTGTGGATCACAGTTTCGTGATTTATTTTTTTCTACTTTTCCTCTAATTTATTTATTATTTTTTAATGGATTGCGTTATAATTTGTTTTGCAACGTAATTTATTGCATTATATATTTTGTTTGCATGCAAATTATAAGGAGACTCATGGAGGGTAGGACCAGGAGACACTCTCGCATCGTAATATTATATAATATAAAATTTTAAAAATTGTAAATGATAAATTCATGCACATTGGGTCTTCTACTGTATTAATGGGCCCATTGGGTCTTCTACTGTATTAATGGTCATTTGGTTTGACTAATACTGGGCCGATGAGATCAAGACAGGAAGGCCTCCTGGTACTAATATAAAAATCAAAATATTCAATTTTCTAATATATAAAAAAAATAAAAACATATATTTTTCCAGTGAGCAAATTTAGCTGATGCAGACTGCATATTTCCAGGCGGATGAAAACATAATCGTCATATAATATCACAAACCTGCTTTGTTTGTAGGCTTGCCCTTTAGGTTTAGATTCCCTTGCTTATTTCCAAGCCAATTATGGACACACTGCCATGCTGACCCAATCATACACCTAATAAACGCGTTGAAGGTTCTGGGTGGGCTGCCTACAAAAGCATATTCCAATTGCAAGGCTCCATACATGTACGTTCGTTGGACTGTCTGGTTGGTAACGAGACCATCATCAACTAGCTAGTGGCTTCAGCAAAAAGGAAATTCGGTGAAGTGATCTCACATCTATCCAAGTCATCGGTGGGTTTTTATGCCGGATTGAACTGCCTGAGCTTTTCCGGCATGCAGCTGTTGGGATTTCCTGAGCTTTTCCGCCATGCAGATGTTGGGATTTCCTTGTTTTTCTGATAAAAAAGGTAAGCTGAACCATAGCCGTTGATTTGATTTTGAAGTGAAGGTGTCATGTGATATTAAGGCTATCATGGGCAAATGGTGTTTCATCTACGGCCTATTGGGGCCCTGTTAGGCATTGGGCATCCAACTTGATGATGGTATAGGTGCCAGCTGTCCAAATTAAAATGTTAATTTAGTAAGACGAGATAGATGTTGCGGTCCAAAAGTGGAGACACATGGAGTGACTTTATCCATTTTATTATTATTATTATAGTAAAAATTAAATATATTGTTAGAATATTAATGATATTTATATATTAATATATCTATCAATTTTATGAACTCCCATTTTTTTTATTATTTTCATATATTTTCATTTGGTAAGGTAAGAAATGGATATTTATATTACAAAATTAATCACACATTTACTAAAATATTGACATTATATACTTATATGATATTTTGAATAAATATTAAATAAGGGTATTACATTAAATAATTAAAAAAAATAAAAACAGGATGACCTAGAGGAGGCCACTAGGGGGCTAGGAGTAGTGGGTGAGACCCATCAGATAGCCACCGGACTCAAATTTTATTTTATTTTTTGTTTTAATTTTTATGAATTTTTTATTATTGTGTTATAATTTAATATTATGAATTTTAACACAGTACGTTAAAATCAAACTACCAAAATTTAATCATATTAAATGATATCCTAATCTAATTAAAAATATTATACAAAATATTATATCTTCTATTTTCCACAGCCACCTGACTCAAATTTTATTTTATTTTTTGTTTTAATTTTTATGATTTTTTATTATTGTGTTATAATTTAATATTATGAATTTTAACACATTCGTTAAAATCAAACTACCAAAATTTAATCATATTAAATGATATCCTAGTCTAATTAAAAATATTATACAAAATATTATAGATTCTATTTTCCATTGGTAAATGTATGTTGGTGTTATACTTGCATATATTTAGTAATTTAATTCAATTATGGGTAATTTTCCCAAAATTGCATAAATCAATATCTCATCTATTATTTATAATAAAATTATAATTAACTATTATAATTATATTTTATAAATATAAAATAATTTATTTATAAAATAAAAAGATAAAAAAATCATTTTACTCTCTTATATTTCTATATTTATCTTTTATCTATCTTATTATTAATATTTCTATAATATTATTAAAACTTTATTGTTCAACATATACTACAATCCTATTTCTCAAACCAACACCATTTTATAAATTAATACTCTCCCTTTTAGTCACATACAAAAATTAACAATTTTACTAAATTTTCAATAAACTCTATACATTGGCAATCAAACTATATAAAAAAAATTACTAACTCTTATAGGAATAATATTATTTATCTATTTGATGCATATAAGCTACTGAATCCTAAGTATAATAATGAATATAATATTAATTACCAGGTAAAGACTATGCATAAAATTCAATATAGAGGCATGAAAAATATATGACAAGTTTACTTTTATTATAATTTTAGCTACACTATTTATCTAGGTTAATTTGCATATCATGGGAGGTCAATATGCTCTAGAGACATGATAATCACTTGAAACAATCTTTACTGGATAAATTTATGAAAAAAAAAAGATCTATTAGAAAAAAATAGAGAAATATGAGAAAGGATAATAGTTTAATAAATAAGTACCTAACTGCCGTCACAACTGAATTCGACCAAATTGGTTATTTGAATTTTGAATCGGACGTGAAAGATCGAATATTGTCAAGACTGAGTAAAGATTGGAACCTTTAAGTTTGGCTCTAGTCCCAATTCTAGCTATCACACCAATTGATGAGCTCCGCAGCCTCTTATTCACACATGAGGCTAAATGCAGCTATAAGAAATCTCTTTTGGGTGCCTTTTTACTGTGGCGTTAAGATTTTTCGAACTTCGGTCCATCACTTCGCAGGTCGCCTCGTCGCTATCCTTAGGAAGCTCCACGAGATTTCATCTTATTCAAGGCACTGCAGGTCGAGTCTCCTTCATCAAACACTGGTTAGATAATGGGCGTGATCCTTCCCCACATATTGGACAAATAAGTTTCGATGTAGACCAAGAATGAAGACGACCACCCATTCGCCAAGTAAAACGACCCACTCCATCCAGTAGCACTTCATGGTCCAAATTTGACTGGCCAATTAGGTCGAGATATTAGTCATTCTGCTCCAACATGTCCAACTTTGCCTCTAAATTTTCAAGCACATCAAATCAACTTTGAAATGGGTGGTAAATCAACTTTGAAATGAGTGGTTTTTCTGATGGACATGGAGTCAATTGATACATCGACTCTGGTGCTACTGATCATGTTACAAAATCAATGACTAACTTGATTTTGTAGGATGGACAAACACTACTAACCAGTTACTTTTCGGTAATGGATAAAGTTTACCAATACTCAATTCTGGTCATCTCAACTCACACTCGTCACATTCCATTTACGTCATATTTTTTTTGTGCCCATTATTTCTCTCAATTTTTTATCTGTGTCTCGCTTCACTAAGGACAATGCCTACTATTTAGAACTTCATCCTAATTTTTTTCTTGTTAAGGAATTGGACACTCATCGAAAACTTCTTCGAGGCACGATGTCTTGGTCATCCCACCCATAATATTGTTGCTCGTGTTATGTCTCAGTTATCTGTAAAATGCACTTTTTATAATGCATATTTTCTTAGAAAAATTCAATAAAAATTATTTTATCCCACTACTCATAAGAGTTTTTCCCCATTGAATTTTATTCATACAAATATATGGGGTCTCATATATGCAATATCGCATACTAATTATCTATACTATATACATTTTCTTGATCATCACTGTAAATATTCTTGGTATTACGTCATGTGTACCCGTTCTGATGTTATTCATGTTTTTTGCGCCTTTCGTCTTCAAGTGTAGAATCAATTTGATCATCGCATCAAAAGTATTCACGTGGATGGGATAAAAGAGTTTTTGTCCTTGGATTTTCAAAATGAGCTTCAACTTCATGGCATAATAGGTCTGCTAAATGCAAGTATCGTCACATCGTTGATATAGGTATTACTCAAAGTCATTTACCATTCAAGTTTTGGGATTTTACTTTTGAAATAGTTATTTTTTTCATCAATCGATTGCCTATGCGTTCCTTGGTTGCACACCAATCGGATGTTAAAGTTACAACATCGATTAATGGCGTGTATCTTCCTTGGTTGCCCACCAAAATATCAAGGTTATCGTTGTTTTGATCATGCCATTCATCAAATTTTTATTTGTTCTATAGTTCATTTCAATGAGTGCACATTTTCATTTTCTATGCGTCGTCTACTAGCTTCGTATCTACCATCTCCATCACCACCTACACCGACCCACCTCCCACTACCACTTCTGAATCCATCTCGAGACTCTAGTTCGGATGTTTTACTTCATTCTGCATGTCAAGAAGGATGTCAATCTAAACTCCATTGATGGCACTTCGGTTGTACCTTCATTGTCTCCTTAACAACATCAGATGACGACCTGTTCACGAGATGACACCTTACCTCCTTGTCAGTTCAATATCTTTGACAAACCTTCGGCTTATCAGGTATCATGTCATCATGCTCAGCTCTTATGAGAAATCACATGTGGGAATTATTGCTCCCACACCTGGTCAAAAGATTATCGGGTGCAAATGGATATTTAATATTAAGTAACACTTTGATTGTAATATTTTCTATTATAAAGCACACTTGGTTGTTAAATGATATAGTCAAGAAAAGGGTCTGGACTATGATGCTATGTTTAGTTCAGTTATCAAACTAGTTATTATTCGCCTGATTCTTTCTATCTTTGTTAACTATGGGTGGCCCTTATATCA
This sequence comes from Trapa bicornis, assembly GCA_030064425.1. NCBI lineage: Eukaryota > Viridiplantae > Streptophyta > Magnoliopsida > Myrtales > Lythraceae > Trapa > Trapa bicornis. The sequence goes on along the minus strand of CM057755.1, from coordinate 33,813,787 downwards.
GTTGGATGTTAACAACACATTTTTTCATGGTTATCTTAATGAAGAGATTTACATGGAACAACCTCAAGGATTTTATCAGTCATGTTTGTCTTCTACGTTGGTCAGTTTATGGACTTAAGCAAGCACTACATGCCTAATTTCTTCGCCTGAACAATTTTCTTCAAATACTTGATTTTCACACTTCTGTTACGGATACCTCCTTGTTTCTCTACCGATGTCATGAGCATGTAATTTTTTTTTGCTGGTTTATATTGATGACATAATTATTACAGGATCCCCATCAACCCTAATTGACCTTGATCTCCTTCAAAACTTTTTGGGTCTTGAGGTTAATAAACATGATCAATGTCTTACTTTAACACAATCAAAGTATGTGTGACTAATAAAAGTATGTGTGACTAATATGCTCACATGTAAAGCTAGTGACGCCACAAGTATATCGTCAAGTAGTTGGCTTACTCTAATACCTAATATTAATACGACCTGATAGTACTTATGCCATCAATGATTCCTACATCATCAAATAGATGCTCACTGGATATCTATGAAGCCGATTCTTCGTTATTTGTGTGGCACTCCCTCCATAGGGTTAAATATATGTCGACACTCATCAATGCATCTTTATTTTTTTTCCGACACAGATTGGGCAGGAAATCCGGATGATGGCGCTTAGTAAATGACTATACTATTTTTCTTGGTTTTAATCTTATTTTTTGAAGTTCAAAAAAGTAACATATTGTAGCCTGTTTAAATACGAATGCAGAATAAAAAAGTTTGGGTAATGCAAATGTCGAGCTTATTTATTACAAGTACATTTTATTACAATAAATCACTTGCACGTATTCTCACAAATGATATCAATTATCCTGTTAGTATTAACACAAATATAATTTTATTATATAGTTTACACAAATTATTCGAATTATGGGAATCAAATATAATATAATTTATATAAATTCTATCCACTATCTCATTAATTATTTATAGTAATTTTGTAATTAATTATTATAATTATATTATATAAATATAAAATAGTATATTTATAAAGTAAATAGATAAAAAAATCATTTTATTATGTTACTCTATTTATATTTTCTAAATCTTATTATTAGTATTTTTAGTGACACTCAAACCTGCTTACATCAAATGAATTTGATTAAATTTACATATTTACTTTATTGGGCATCTCTATTGGATTCACTTGCTTGGATGGTATGAATCTTTTCAAAGTCTTCCACTTTTGCATAAACCCAACTCCTCATAGCCAGCAGATTGTTCATGCATTGCTCCAGCTTTGAACTGCTGCAAATTGTTTTACTATACATTATTTGTATAATTCAACATCCTCTTTAGGGGTTCAACTCCTCCCAATCTAGGATCCGCCCCTTGCTTTGGTGTTCCATGGAGACAAAGCTAACTTGGATTAGGTCAAAGGATTGGATGGAAACCTGGCACAACATGCCATATGCAGTCCTCGCTCAATGGGACAGCTGAAACTCAATCCCCTGCTCAGTTCTTTGAACGAAATGACTTGCTTGTCATCCATACACAAAGATACAAGCGCGCATTACTCATCCACCCTTCGTTTCAAGAGGGCATGCGCTTAATGCGGATATCGATATTAGCTTAGCATCGCACTGGCACCTGCTGTCAAACTCATCTGGGTCAACCGTTGGTTGACTTTGTGGCAACTTCGTGTTGACTTTTCTTCAAATGTGTCACTAATATCAAATGCTATTTAAGATAATTTTTCAACGTATAATGGATAAAACGAGAAATTGATAAACGCTGGACCGTGGGATCTTTGCTGCTTGACTTCGGGCTTGACGGCCTAGATCTGCGGCGGACGATCGGCTTCCCCCGCACTTCTTTCTGCGGGATATCGTGCATGGAACCCTACGCCTCCGCCCCCCCATATTATGCACGACAGGCGATCAAAAAGAACGGATCAGATTTGATTTTCACTTCCCCCCTCAACATATTAAAACTGCGGGCCCACCTGTCTACCAATCGCGCGCGGCCACGTTATCATCCCTCACCAACCCTCACTCCCTCAGTTCCGACTCGCTCCCTCCCCCTCTCTACCTTCTCGGAGCAGCGGAACCAGCGGCTGCTTTTCCTCAGCATCCGTGTTTTTACCGTCTCACTCTCTCTCTCTCTCTCTCCTCTCTTCTTCCGTCGGTTATAAACCCTCACTTTCGCACATTCCGGCTCAGCGTTACGCGGGAAGGTCCATGGAAAAGACGCTGAACGCGCCTCAGTGTTATAAGCCTAGCCTACTTTTACTCCGTCCGATCTCTCCCGGTCCTCGGTCACGGCTCTAGTTCCTCCGGCCTCGAGGACTGCTGCTCCCTCGCGGTTTCCGCCGTGAGTAGATCTTGCGTTTTTCTCTCTCTCAGCTTCGGACTCTAGTTGAGTTCTACAGTTGTTGAGCTCAATCATTATTCTCGCAGCTCACTTTTCTTGTGTTTACCTTGCTTTTTGTTCTAGTGGTGCCGTGCGAATTGGAATCGCCCACATTGGATGCTTCTTATACGGCGCAATCAAGCGATCTTATCGCAGCCGTCATTATGAGTTAGTTTTTCTCTCCACCTTTTATATGGATGCCATTGTTGTGTTTTTCATATTATCAGTTGAATTTGTTTGAGTCCCAAATTTCATCAAACATTTCCCATCTGATTACTGTGTGAAATTTTAATTTGGTCATCTTCTTCATTTTCTCTAGTTGTCAACAAAATTTCAGCTAAATAAGCTGGTAATTCTTGCAACTTTTACACCGTGGTGTGGTGAACTGGGAAATTGACTTTTAAACAAACCAACGTTGAAAAACGCTCACGAACCTCTTGCAAGCCGAACAATGTCTTATTCGTCTAAATCTGGGAAACGATGGCCGGTGACTTTATTCCTCACAGGCTTCCCTTGAATTTATCTCGCTGTTTGGTTCTCAAGGAAGCCATGTTTTGTATCAAGCGCTGTGATCTCTCCGAGAAATCTCCGTTGCGCCATTTGAAGTTGAAAAGTTGAAAAGAACAAAAAGCTCTATTTCTGGCTTATTTACCACAAACTTTTCAGATTTTATTTGAATGTGGCCCTTTTTGACTGCTCTGCCCTTATTCAGAGTGTGCATGCTCTATTCCGAGTCTGAAGCTCGGAATTTGATTTTGTTTTCCTTGGCATTTGCCTTTTCTCACTTTTCCTTTTTCCGCTTTTTTCTCTGTTTCAATCCAATGCAGGGTTCGTATGAACAGTGTACGCGTGTAAAGGAAGGGATCTTGGAGTTGCAAAAACTTCTTGTTTTTGCTCGAACTGTAGAGAGGATGAAAACTCCCATTGTTTTCTCCTGTATGCTGTTTCTCGGTATGGTTATACAAGGAAATGCGGAACCATTGGAAGATAAGCAAGCTTTGCTTGACTTTGTGAACAATCTTCCTCATTCTCGCTATCTCAACTGGAGTGAGGAATCTCCAGTGTGCAACCACTGGATTGGAGTCACCTGCAACGAGGACGAGTCTCGTATTATAGCTGTCCGATTGCCTGGTGTTGGATTTCACGGCCCAATTCCTCCCAACACACTTAGTCGCCTGTCAGATCTACAGATCCTTAGTCTTCGGTCTAATGGAATCAGTGGAAACTTTCCCTCTGATTTCACCAATCTGAAGAATTTGTCGTACCTCTATCTTCAGTTCAACAACTTAACTGGACCTTTGCCTCAGGATTTCTCCATCTGGAAGAATTTAATCATAGTTAACTTATCAAACAATGGCTTCAGGGGAAGCATCCCTCCTTCCATCTCAAATTTGACTCAGTTAGCTGGTCTGGACCTTGCAAACAATTTTCTCTCTGGTGAAATCCCTGATCTTAAACTGCCCAATCTGCAGCTGGTGAATTTGTCCTGCAATAATCTGAGCGGTAGCATTCCTCAATCATTGCAAAGATTTCCTGGCTTGGTCTTTGCTGGCAACAACATATCATTTTCCAGTTCAATATCACCCATTTCTGGTACGTTTTCACCTGTTTCTCAGCTACACCCAAGACGCAAGAGTGGGAAGCTCAACAAGGCTACACTGCTGGGGATTATAGGTGCAAGTTGCCTGCTAGGTCTAGCTGGAGTTGCTCTTCTGGTACTTATTTTTCGTTCAAGAACAAAGCGCCAGGAACAATTTTCTAGAGAGTTGCAGAAGGCCAAGATGTCACCAGAAAAGGAGATTTCTCGGAGTGAAGAGGCAAACAATAGATTGGTATTCTTTGAAGGATGCAACTATGCATTTGATCTGGAGGATTTGTTAAGAGCTTCTGCTGAAGTTCTTGGAAAGGGAACTTTTGGAATTTCTTACAAGGCAATTTTAGAGGATGCAGCCACTGTGGTGGTCAAGAGGTTGAGAGAGGTTGGGGTCGGGAAGAGAGATTTTGAGCAGCAGATGGAGATTGTTGGAAACATTAGGCATGAGAATGTGGTTGCACTAAAGGCTTATTATTATTCCAAAGAGGAGAGGCTAATGGTATATGAATACTATAGCCAAGGGAGTGTCTCCGCCCTGTTACACGGTAACTTTTCGTTTGTTCCCTGTTTCTACTTGCTTGAAGTTACAATAGGTTAAGTTGAAAACTATTTTCTATGTGAGTTGCAGGAAAATCGTTCTTTTGCTTGCATGATGATTCCTTTATTCCTTTTTTTTTTTTCTGGATATGGGTGAATGGCTAGAACATCTTCAAAGCTGTGATTTTTGAAGTCCTGGTCACATCCGCAGATCAGTGTTCAAACTTGTTCTTTTGAAATAACTGATGAGAGATGCCCAATCCCATTCAAGTTTTTGGAGATTCAATCAAGAAAATAAGACATTTTGAGTCATCTTGAGGATGTGAGATAATTATTTATCCACGTTATACATTTTTAGCTCTGTTTGATATATAATTTTTCTTCAATTGGGCAAAAAAAACTAACTCATCCATCCCAAGATAATTTGCAGGCAGTAGAGGAGAGAATCGGATTCCTCTTAACTGGGATACCCGAATGAGAATAGCCCTTGGTGCAGCCACAGGCATCGCCCGCATCCATCTAGAGAACAATGGGAAGCTTGTTCATGGGAACATCAAATCCTCAAACATCTTCCTCAACTCTCAGAACTACGGTGCTGTGTCTGATCTTGGCCTGGCACCCATCATGAGCTCACTAGCGCCACCTATCTCCCGAGCCGCAGGATATAGGGCGCCGGAGGTGACAGACACCAGAAAAGCAGGACAACCCTCTGATGTTTTCAGCTTCGGAGTTGTCCTGCTCGAGCTGCTAACAGGCAAGTCCCCGGTGTACTCTACAAATGGCGATGAGATGGTCCACTTGGTCAGGTGGGTCCACTCAGTGGTCCGGGAGGAGTGGACTGCTGAAGTCTTCGACGTGGAGTTAATGAGGTACCCGAACATAGAGGAAGAGCTCGTGGAGATGCTGCAAATCGCGATGGCTTGTATAGTCAGGATACCGGATCAGAGGCCGAAAATGACCGAGGTGGTGAAGATGATCGAGAGCGTCCGATCATCAGGCGAATCAGATCATCGGCCTTCCTCAGATAACAGGGCACCTGTGTGAGTCCAGCACAACAAGCTGTGTTCTTGTCCTCTCCTCATAATCCCTTCCCCCTACCTCTGTTTGCTGCTCTTAATTGGGTTCTCTCAATTCTGTTAGCTTTTATTATGCCAAATCAAAACGATGTATGTTTCTTTGATTTCCTCTTATTGGGTTGGATTCACACGTAATTGTTAACTGAATGCCCTTCCAGCTTCCAAACAATTAGAAGCTCTGTCAGGGTCCCCCATGGATAAGCACGAGGAATATGCTCCTCTTAAATGCGCCTGCCACCATCAGTAATGGCACCCAGGAATGCCAATTAAGTTTAGGGTGTACAAACGCCCAGGATCACGTTCTTTTTTCATCGGTTGATGTGGGCCCATAATAAAATTGAAAACCAATAGCGGAATCGTCGTGCTCATTCGCCTGCTCCTCCGTGGCATTAATCAATTAGTAAATTAATGCCCTAATTAGTCTATACATGAATTACTAATAATTTCACCCTTCAAATTTATTTTTTAATGATTTATCCATAGAGATTTTTATATAGAGCGATCTGAAATATGTATTTATTTAAATATTTTTTTATATTAAAAAATCCAAAAATTGTTATTAATTACGTTCTTAACTTCCCTTACATTTTTTTGTTCGTATAATTGTCATTTTCGTCATCGTTGTGGTCTCTCCTTTCTCACTCCTGCTTTGTCGTCTCTCTCTCCGGTCGAAGGGATAATCAGAGGAGGTACTCGTCTCCTCCTTCCCCCCGGGCGATTTAATTCGATCTCTTTTTCTTCATTCAGTAGCTTACTTGTCCGCGTGCTGACTTGATCTGGTGGTTTTTGTGGAGATCTGTTTGGTTCTCATCGATTAGGTGATGGCGTCGAAGCGGATCTTGAAGGAGCTCAAGGATCTCCAAAAAGATCCTCCTACCTCATGCAGCGCAGGTACTACCTCCCTGTTCTTGGTTTTTCGTCCCTCTTTATGCCCGCCGGCACTCGTCTTTGATCCGTTGGCTCTGTGGTTCTGATTGTTTATTTTCGTGTACTGTGTTGGTTTGTGTTCTTATGTTTCGTTATCTGGTTCTCTATGAGACCTGGGCGTTATGTCATGACTGATGTAAAAGCTTTCTCGTTTTGTCGCTGCTTGTTTCCTGTGTTCATCTGGTCTGGTGTGCCTATTCAGAGGTCATTGTTAAGGATTTAGTGTCTGTCTGGGAGAAACTTGACAAATAATTGAAAGTGATGGATATAGGATATGTAACTTATTCCTCAAACGAAGTTGATTTTGTGTTTAATGGTCCGATGCTTCATGTTCTGACAAGCAGAAGTCAAATGCTATTTTGGGCCCAAAAAGACAAAATCAAATGATCATGCTTCATTAAGGACTTTTGATCGGGTTTATTGGGTTCTTCATCTTTGATGTGGAGGATATGTTCTTATTATGAGAATATAATGCATCCCCTATTTTTTGTGGTCCTATTACCATTATTATCTTTTGCCTTTCAGTTCTCTTGCTCCTCAATAATTCTTATGGCTCTAACGATTACTCTTGCACTTGTTAAATCATTGTTTGTTGTTTTTAGGCCCAGTGGCTGAAGACATGTTTCACTGGCAAGCAACTATTATGGGTCCTCCTGATAGTCCATATGCGGGTGGAGTATTTCTTGTCACAATTCATTTTCCCCCGGATTATCCATTTAAACCTCCCAAGGTACTTCAGAAATCCATTTATTTTCAAGTAGTGAGATGATATACCTATTGTGTTTGATCAGGTCTTTTTTCTTTTTGGCTTCTCAAATTTTTCTAATAATATAACAGAAATAGTGTTGATTTTGATTTGTTCATGCTTCACTGTACCAATTGTGCACTTTTTCTTCTACTTACCCATACCTCAAGAACCTGCTTGTGCATGGGTGTGTTCTAATGAAAATTTTTCATTGTATGTATTAAAAGAGGGTGTATGGGTGTGCTCGCTTTTTGATACATTCTTTTGGGTTTTCTTGTTGTGTAAGTATCATGTTAATATTCTAGGTATCTACCATGTGTTAAATCTGGATCTTACTCCTGCTCGTTTGGTTTTTCTTTTTGATGAAATTCCTCCATGAGCTATTTTTAGAATTCTGAAGTGCTATAATATTGATCTAATATATAATGACCTTTGCAGGTTGCTTTCAGGACAAAAGTTTTTCACCCAAACATCAACAGCAACGGCAGCATTTGTCTCGATATTCTGAAGGAGCAGTGGAGCCCTGCCCTCACCATTTCAAAGGTAAAATATCGTTATCTCAGTAATGCAATGGAAGCTTCTTACTTTTTTGGAGGCCTATATGTTGAATTAACATGTACAATTTGCCTGGATGCTCTTGTTAATCGGATGGAAAGTGAATGGTCTGAAAATAAATAGGATAAAAGTAAAATAATCTAGCCCCAGAATTGATTAGCCTATTAATTGAATATAAATAATTTATATGGCTTTGTGAACACATGTACAGTTCTAAAGAATTTGACTTGTTTGGCATGCCTTGCCTTTCCGAACATATCTGCGTGCATTTACTTAATTGAACAATGTCGCCATGTGCTCTGGCCTCCTATATTATGCTTGATTCTGAGATTGGAGGAGTCATCCCGTGGCTCTTTAGATCACAATTCTGTCCGTATTACTTAAGTTGAAACCGTGAATTTTCTCATAATTCTCAGGTACTGCTCTCCATCTGCTCACTGTTGACGGACCCTAATCCCGATGACCCACTGGTGCCAGAAATAGCTCACATGTACAAGACTGACCGGAGCAAGTATGAGGCGACAGCTAGGAGCTGGAGCCAGAAGTACGCCATGGGCTGAGGATGTTACTGTCATAAGGACAAGGAGGGTGTTTATTGATATGTCTTGCCTGTGCTTTTGGTCGTGCCTCTAATATTGTGTTAGTTGTCCAAAACGACAGTTCTTTTTCCTCTTCCATACTTCGGTCCTGCATAAAACATGGCCCGAGGAAGAGGATGCCTGAAAACCCTCCTTGAGACACCAATGTTTGACTTATCCCTTTTTTACACTTTCTTGTATTGGAGTTCCGTCTCCAAAGCCTTGTTTACATTATGAGAGGATCTATACCTAGTCACGTGAAGAGCCTTCTACTATAGCTTTTCAAAGGGAGCATAAATTTAAGAGCCTGCTGCCTACCTTAGAAAAGGCAGCACTCAACAGAACTTAGCCCTAGGCTCGGCCCACTTGATACCTGGGACGTACCATGCAGAGATCTTCCCCCGCTGAATTTGGCATTTTCTCATGTGTCCATGTCAGATGTTGCTTAAAACATATATATATATATATGTGTGTGGAAAATTGCCGATAAAATTGGCTTGAAATAAATAATACCAGCATGCTCTTTCTTACCATCAAAGATAAGATGGGGTCAGCATGCATCCATCAAAGATAAGATGGGGTCAAAGATAAGGTAGTTCAATGTTTTGGGCAAAGCTCAGCATGCATCCAATCCCTCTTCGCATCGATCTACTTCAGCTTTTCATCTCTATATATTTCAAGCTTTCTATCCGCTTCAGTTGACAGGGTCATGCTAACTCATTGCCAATAAGGTGGGGTCTGGGATCTCTACTCCCCCCATCAAAAGAGGAGAAAGATACCACAGTCATGAACATGTGGAAGAAGTAAATGAAGACCGGTTGTTTGTCGATCTGATCACACTTTCTCATGTTCAGTATTTCTATGGAGAAATGTGCCCTTATATGTCTTCTTTTGCCTAGCAACCTTGCACTTGGTTTTACCCTTTATCTTCATCTTCAAAACACATTTTTAGAGGGAAAAAAACATAATTTCAAAACAAAGAAAATGCTCTCTGCTGAATATTGCAACGCAGTCAAACCATGGCAGAATCTAAACGAGGCACGGTCTCCACGGTGATCGAGCACTGAAGAAGAATCAAATGCAAGTAGAAGCTCTTCTTTTCAAAGAAACAAGTTGTGATATTTTTCATAAATATTAAACAATCGAATTGGGGTCTCCGACACAGAGTCATGCCATGTGCGGGGAGCTGCAGAAGATGAAGAAGAACATAAGAATTAAAGGGAAAAGGAATTCGGACATGGGGCCTGAAAATCAGGTGGGATTGATTCAGTTGGACTTGGACCATAAATAAAATTAAAAAAAAAAGACTGATTTATTTGAATTGTGATAGTTAATGGACAGAGTCGACAGTCACGTCATAAATTATTTATTAAAAAAAGAAGACAGTCATGTCAGTGGCACAAATTACTGACGTGGGCTTGTCCCTTCAAGGACAACTAATCTGATGTATTTCCATGGCTTTTACCAGTACTCTACTCCTATGAACTATCTGTTTTAAACTACCCTTTATGCTAGACAGACAGTAATGATTCTCTGATCATTCCACTATTCTGAGAATTTTCTGATAATTTGGCCATCATTTTTCCTTTCTGTCCCTTCATATTATTGCCTTCAATTTACTTGTGATTCTTAAATGTCATGTCGGATGGGTTAGCAGTACCATTAAGATGGTAGATAGGGGTTGATCCCAAATTTTGGGTTTCATAGACACACCCATTCAATCAACTTAATATATATATATATATATATATATATATTTAAATATAATTATAATTGTGGATACATAAAACACTTGAAAGAGCCGGGTGTCATATTCTTAGTCACCATGCCTCATCTTTTAATAGTATAATATTCACCCACTTGCCTGGCCTTCAAAAAAAATCACAGACAAAAGACCAGAGATTCTTTAGGTTGGTGGCTCGAAGGAGATGAAAGAGCATCTTGGACTTGATGATGCTGATTGACTTCCCACTCTTATGAATTTAAGACGCTTCACAACCCTAGGAATGGTTAATTTCGCAAGAGTAGGTTAATCAGTAGTATTAGTAGTAGTACTACTACTATCCTGTCGGCCGGAGGCAAATTCGCAACACCAAGAAGCAAGCAAGTAATGCATGCATAATACATGCGGGGTACAAAGGGAAGGAGATGGTGGAGATGTCGGAAGAGAATGAAGTTGAACTCCTCTCCCCACCCGCAATTAATGGCAGAGAAATTCAGCTACCCACATCCCACTTACAGCACACACGAGGAACCATTTATCTCGTGATGACATTTAAGCTCTCTTCCCATAGATGGGACCAGAGTAGAGTACTACCGCATGTACATGGCTTCAGGAGAGATGAAGCGTTAGATAGATAGTGCTTATTGCACCATATTCCATGTGAATCTCGTGTCGCCCCATTCTCTTACCCTCATCCTGTAGAATAAAACCATAAGGTGTAAACAGTAGACAGCAAGCAATAGGACACATCCCTTTTGTTTGTATCAGAGGCAAGGCAGGCAGGCAGGCAGGCAGCAGGCAAGGCCAGTGGTTCTTCAGTTATCATGAGGAGGGAGAGTGGCAGGCAGACGCCTCCCCTCCTCCCCTTCAGAAACCGTCTAGTGAGGTTGCCACGTTCGTCCGAGCTGTCACCCACGACCAGCCGATAAGCCTAACCGATAAAAGTTCAAAAAAAAAAAACAAGAGAGAGAAAATGTACAGCGGCATAGCAGCAGAGCCTGCCCGCATCTAACGGCTCCCTACTTAAATTTACCAGAATGCCCTCATTCCCATGTACCATTAAGGGGGTGGATTAGTCTAGCCGTTTAAGGGGCATTAATGGTCATTTACAACTCAATTAACTATGTTAAGATTTGTCTTTCCAAGTCAAACCAACAACTGCAGTGGCTGAGCCACAGTACCCTCCGCGCTTGTCACGTGACCAGAGCTCTCTAATTCCGAGGAGTGGGGCAGAGATTAAAATTAATTATTTTTTTGTCAAGAAGTTAAAATTAATTACACAATTACAAAAATTATTGACTAATAAATGGGAGGCGCCGTTAGACAGACTCGGCGACCCTCTTCCACCCGGTTTTCAGACCCTGCGAAAAATTAACTCTCTCTGTCAGCAGCGCCCATGGCCATCCAGCCACGTGTCAACTTCGTAGCACCCTACCTGTACGCCGGAGGTGGTCCCCTCGTCCCACCTGCGGTCGGCGGATTTACTCACCTGCAAGGAATTTTGACCGCTGTGTGGTTATAATCGAGGGAAGCTAGTAGAGTAGAGTAGAGCAGCTTATTTGGCTGTAATTAAATTTGAACCCTATTCCCCATGTATCCATTTGACTCAAAGTACGGAGTGCAATTCAAATTGAAGTTATTTAAGATTTGGTAGCTTACGGGAAAAAGTTGTGCTGACAACTATTGAATGCATGAAATATTAAATTTTTAATCCAGAGGGTTAAACGACTACGACTACTAAATGTGGGTCTCTTGTACAAGTTGTGCTATATAATGGATTCATAGCTTCTGAGGTTAGTGTACTAAAAGACGGCAATTCAGCAGCTGACTCCTTTTCCTCATCGCCTCTGTCTATCACTCACTATCTCCTTCTCTCTCTCTCTCACTCATTCACAGCTAAGTTAGCATCCAGCAGGCTGGAGAGGTAGGCTGCATAGCAGAGAGTACGACTGCTCAGAGTCAGTGGGGAGGGGTACAGTTTCTCGCTTGACCAAGAAGGTTGCCCAAGACCAGATATGGAGGAGGAGAGCGGAGACATAATATTCTTATCCTTTTCTTTTTCCGGCAAAGCTTGAACAGAGCAATAGTGCCTCTCTCTCTCTCTCTCTCTCTCCCCCTGTACTTTTTTTTCTCGATTCTCTTAGCTTTCTGGAAACTCCCTAACTTCTGCTACTGTTCTAGGTCATAGGCACCCGGGGCTCTCCTTTTGCTCGCATGCACAGCTCCCTTTTTTCTCTGCTTTTCGGGTGGTTTTAGGCATTTCTTTCCATGAGAAACTCCTTTGCCCTTTAGATTTTTTTTTGCATTATCTTAGCACAGAGGGCCTTAAATGCTCTGATTTCTCTCCCTTTCGATCCTGATTTTTCACGCAGAGAAAAAGACAGGGCACTGCTGTATCTCTCTCTTTTTTTTTCTGCATCTTTATTCTCCATTGGTGCCCTCTCTTCTCTCATACCTGACTATTTCACCCAGTCACCACTCTCCTACCTCTTCTAGTAGATAGATGCCAGTAGTGAGAATAGTCTGAGATTCTCAAAGCAGCAGCATTCTCTGTACGAACCAGCTCATGACTATGGAGACCAGTGACAGTGTTCATCCTCGTCTTCATCATCACCAACCCCCAGTTAAATTTACGGAACACCGAAACCACACTAGGCTTGTGGGCTCCTGGGAGTCTCTTCCGAACCCCAACAACATTCAGGCTCGGACTGTGCGGATATCCTTCACTGATGCAGATGCCACAGACTCGTCCAGTGACGACGAGTTGGATGCCACCTCCAGGAGGAGGGTGAAGAGGTTCGTCCACGAAATTACGGTGGAGTCGCGCGGGAAGAAAGACGTCGTTTCCAGAAAGAGGAGGTCCAACAGCGGGGTTCCGGCGAGCCTGCGGGACCTTAAGTCGCCGCCGGTGAGGAAGTTCCGAGGGGTTCGGCAGCGTCCGTGGGGGAAATGGGCGGCCGAGATCAGGGACCCGATGAGAGGTGTAAGGCTATGGCTAGGCACCTACGACACGGCCGAGGAGGCGGCTATTGTATACGACAACGCCGCCGTCCAGCTCCGTGGGCCGGACGCGCCAACCAACTTCTCGAACCGGCAGCCGCCGGTCAAGCCTTCCCCGACTGTTAAGAAGGCTGTGGCCGAGGTCGGGGCGTCCACCGCCAGCTCCGACTACAACTCCGGCGACGACTCCCACACGCTCCTGTCTCCAACCTCCGTCCTCCGGTGCCAGCTGTCAATTCCGAGCAGCACAGAAGATGGGGAGGAGCGCCATAACGCTGCCACCCAGGATTTCCGTTCCAGCAAAAGCGCCGAGCTGGAGGAGCCGTCGTGCTCCTTGTCGGAGGACTTCTCCGGCTACCCACCGTTCGACTCGCTCCTGCCGGAAGATCTATTCGACTTCAGGTGGCCGGTGCAGGGGCTGTTCGACGATGAACCCAGCCTCGAGGAACGGGTGTTTATCAACACGGACGACGGTATCGGGTTCGGAATAGGATCCGGATCTACAAGTTGGGACCTGGACGAGCATTTTCAAGACTTCGGAGACTTATTCGGGTCGGATCCTGTGTTAACGGCGTTACCGTGAGGGTACTACTTGCCACCTCCCTTTTTCATGTCATGTGTGCAGCCGATTTTCCGGCAAATTTTGTAAGTCAACTAACGAAGATAATAACATCAGCAATGCCTTTTATTTTGTTTTAAAGTGTGAAATATTATGCTGCAATGAGACATGCAAGACTATAGACAAGACACACCCATGTTGGCTCACCTCACCTTGTACTAGACTCAAATGTTACTATGTTAATTATTTTACTATGTTATCTAATTTGTTTCATCATTTAAACTATACAAATATTTAATATAATTTTACAAAAAAAAAACAAAATCCAAAGCAAAGGCACATATAAGAAGATGATGTATGCTAATTGACTTACTACTCTTATGAATTTAAGAGTGGTAAGTCTAAGTCTACGTATAACCCACTGAGAATTGTGTCTGTCTGTCTGTCGTATACCTCATCTTGGTGCAGTAGTTCCAATACGACAGTGCTGTTCTATAAAAGTCAAGTCTCTGTGAACGTTGTTGTTTCTTAATTACTATCCTCGAGAAAGAATGACAATATTAATATCCACTAAGTTAATTGGTACATTAAATTATTATAAATTATATTATATTTAAAATTATTTTTTCAACTAGTTGGATTCAAATTTAATATTAATAACATTGTCGAATATAATTAAATTCATATTGTATATAATTTTCTCCAAGAGAACAAAGGGATATATCATATTTTTCTTCTATATATTATAATGTTAGAAATAGTTGTTTTATAATAAAAATGAATTTTATATTTAGTTAAAAGCTTAATTTAATAATTATTTTTTTACTATAATAAAAAAATCAACAAATTAGTTTTTTTTATTATTTACATTTAATAAATATATATATTTTAAAAGTCATTAATGGCAGAGAAATAGAACGACTCATGACATAGGAACCACTTCTCTTGTGATCGCATTGAAACCCTCCATCACTCCCTCTCCCTTATTTTTTAGATTTGCATAAATTATATTCAATATATTATCTACAAGGCCTAAATTATGAGCCAGCCATTAATCAATATTGTTAATTTCATTCATAAATTTAATAAAAATGTGCATTTGGGAACCCATGGAATCATATTACATTTGGATATGTTAACTGCAAATGTGTAATATTTGGGATGTAAAATCAACCACCAAATCATGTCAAAAAATACAAATGGTCATAAACAGCTGTACAAGAAATCAAACTACATTTCCAAGATTTCTCCTAACATGTTTGTATTAAAAATGCTTGACTGCAGCATGTAATGTAATGTAATGCTTGGAATGGAAATCAACCACCAAATCTTGTCAAGAAAACCCAGATAGTAACTATGACATTTACCCAAAAAAAATATTGAGAGGAATTTCTTACCATTGCCATCTGCAAATCATTCTCACTTTCCTATAAATAGTAGTAGGATGAAAGAGACAACCGTGACCATCACCCATCCACAAAATCAACCTTTCTTCACCATCATACACTCCATTTTTTTCTGTTTAGCCATGGCAAGCAATGGTAAGCGAACTAGAGGGAAGCAGAGAATTCCGATGAAAATGATAGAGAACCATGCGGCTCGCTTGGCCACATTTGCCAAGCGCAAAGATGGTATCATCAAGAAAGCCAGTGAACTGGGCGAATTGTGCGGAGCACAATTAGGGGTGGTCATCTTTTCGGCTGCAGGTAAGGCCTTCTCTTACGGGTGTCCTTCCATCGAATCCATCATACATAGGTTTCGGAACCCAGCTGCAGTTAACAGGCTCCAGCCAATGCCATGTAATGATCCGAGGAGGGAAAACGGAAACGGAGAAAGTAATGACACTATCGACAGCCTCCTCGCTGAACTAGAAGAAGTGAAAGGGAAAGTGAAGTCTCTCAAAGAAACGATAAGTAGTATGAAAGAAAGGGCCCCAGCAAATGTCGATCGGCATGGGTGGTGGGAGAAGCCAGACGCCAACTTCCAACTGCCGGAGCTCCAACACAAGGCAGCATTGATCGAAGCGCTCTACAACGATATGCGAAACCATCCGAATTGCCCCGTCGACGTCCCGCCTCTTGTCCATGTAGGGTTTGGTCCCGGCAACCTTCAATGATCCGGCCGTTCAGGTGCAAAGGCGGCTCATGCGGATCGTTTGGGGGAAGAGAAGGATGGATTGCAATATCTGAATATCTACATGCTGTTGTCATTGCTTATTATCAGTTGGAAGTCCAACCTAACCTATTAAGATATACATGCATGCAGTGTTAAATACCAGCCATTAAAATGAGACAATCTCCCATCACTCCATAGCTTGACAAGGCAAAATATAGATTAACTAATCATCAACATTGAAAAGTGATGATTTTGCAATTAACCAAGTAAAACGGGACATTACCACAAGCAGCAATGATGATTTTGTCTGGAATTCAGAATCCTCAGTCCAATGAAACTGTGTGACAGACATTACAGTCAAAGATACAAATGGATGGATTAGTCTCTGCCATCTACCATAAATTCCCTAACACACTGACACCCAACATATGACATAGCAACTTTGCATCTTAGAGACTGGAAGATACATCTCCTGTGTGGATGAGATATGTGAGGACTAATGCCACCAACATCAGCACATAGGCAATCCCTTGGTCGATTGCTGTTCCTGAAATTTGCAAAGCTTGTGTCAGATTTACAGTTCCATCATATATCCACTCTACTGCCAAGATTTGCATTGCTGTTCTCATTGGATTCGACATGGGTCAATGGAGTCCATTATCTTTCTAAACTGCGAATTTGGCATGAGGATTATCGCTTGCTCCAACATAGATATTATATGAAATTAAGCCCTCATTTTCAGCCAATATTCTCAGGATGAGTTTCTTGAATCAATGTAGGTCGAGCATTTAATAGACCAAGGATTCTCTGTTGTACCCACATTTTCTCCTAAGCCCCTGTCTGAAGGTCCTCGCCAAGAGGCCCCCTTTAGATCTCAAGAAGCCCCACCCCCCCCCCCCCCCCCCACCCAAGATCACATGGTTCCCAGGTCAGACGGAATTTTTTTTCAAAAAAGGTCAAATATTATGGAATCTGTCCATGTGATTTGTCGAAGACAGCGCAGAAGCAATAATTGCTTCTTGTCGTCACGGACCTCTGTAACATCCCTTGTTCAAAATGAGATGACCCTCATCGAACTATTCGGTCCATTGATGGCTAAAGTATTAGATCTCGTATATCTACCAGGAAAATATTAAACACTAATGATTCTTTTGTAAGAACCAATAACGATTCCGTCTCAATCATCAAACATCAATTATCTATCACAATACCCTGTGGACTGAATAATGACCACACAGAGATCAATGTAAGATGAGAGAGAGAGAGAGACTGACCGTCGCTAGTGGGGGTAGGAGCGGGAGCCATGGACTGAGCCTGTGCAGCGGGCAGCACAATAGTGAAGAGGAGAGCAGCGATCGCCGCCACGACACCAACGGAAACCCTAGAAACAGCCATTGCTCTCCGTTCCTGCCAGAAAAATAACTTCCTCGGCGGAATCAGGTGAAGGAAAACAAATGAAGAAAGTGGATCAAAGAAAGATGGAAAGGAAATAGAAGGATCTCTCCCTGCGACACCTCCCTGAGAAGATTCCCGGAGAGGAGGCACAGAGAGAGAGAGAGAAGACGACGAGGAAAGCGGAGAGGTGATGGATTTCAAGCCTAGAGGACAAACACTGAGACTGAGAGAGGGGGGAAGAGTATTTGTATATTTTCCCTATTTTGTATATAATAATAATATTTAATAAAGTGGCATTTATTTACTTTTCCAAAAGGAATCTTAATATGGACAAAAATAATTATTATAAATTATATTTTTTAATGAGTGGGCTTTAATTTAACAATTTAGTCTCTATATTATTCATCAATATAAAATAGAGTAATTATACTTGTAATACGCAGAAATTTATGATTAATTACAATGTAAATTATAGTTTATATATCACACCATATAATTTTATTTTGATCCTAATATTACAAAAAATAAAATTTATATGGATTGCCATTTTAAGTGTATTTATTACATAAATAATATATATAATTTTATTTTAGTATTTGACAAGGAAAAGTATTTACTTATAAATATATTTAAATAGAGATTAAAATAAGCGTATTCTATGTTGAGTTAAATTATTAAAAAATAATATTCAGTGACTATATATTTTATTTACACTTATTTAATATTTTTAATTAAAAACCAATGAATAGTATCAAAGTGAGATATTTGTTTTATTTTTTACTTTTACGAGGTTAATGATTGGGTCAGACATGATAGGTACATGACCAATATAAATCAAATATAATTATAAAGTCTAGTCCAATTCATTAATTTTTTTACTCATTAAATTTAGATCCAATAAATATTAGTACAAACCTTTTATCACTGTAATAATAGTAGCAAAGTTTTTGACCCATCCAAAAGAAAGTGACTAAAAAATGGTTAGGAGCCCAAGATCAGTCAGTCCAACATGTGATCGCTTTCTTTATGAGGTTTCAGACTAGGCATACTTTTATCAGCTTTTTACAGGCTTTATTTTCTTATCTTTTGGGTGAACAGTATAAGCTAGATCAATCTAGACGAATTTAAACATGCACTACAGAAGATAATTTGGATTAGAGCATTTGACAGTTTGTAGCTCTTAATATAATGCTCGACAAAAATGAGATCCTCTTGAATTTGTAAATCTAATTCATCATCACTTTCATGTCAGCATGAATATGTTGAAGTGATTAACAGAAGGCAGGGCAATGCTAGATGATTCCTAGTTGAAATGCAAGTGAATTTCTACACAAGTGCACTTGGGACCATCTGTCTCTGCAGCTCAGGATTCAAAAGCTTACAGATCTGTTGGTCTCTTTTTCTATCATTCCCTCCAAACATAGATAATAGCAAAACAGGTGGTCATAATGAACCAGTTCAGAAGTAGTACCTAATATGCAGCAGCTCTTCTCAATAAGAGAAAATGTTACAAACTGGAACCGAAAATCTAGGGAAGAAGTGTTCGTGGGAGCAATGGGCGTACTTCTTTCATGGCGAGCTCCAGTTTGCCCCTAGCAAGAGACAGTTTCCACTGGCTTGCAAAAACTGGGTGGCTCGGTGGTTCCAATACAGACATCTTTTGAAATATGCCATCTGCTGCCCGCTGAAATTTTTAAGGGGCAGAAGGGGAGAATACTATCTATCTTGGGCAATAACTTACAATCAGGACTCATTCTTTCGATCAACTGAAATTTCTTTTAGGTTTTCAGGGGCTGCTTTTGCAGTAGATGGAAGATCCACTAGCATGTTTGGAGGAGCAAAATACATGTGCAGTGACATCATACAAATGACAATCCCCAAGAAGAGCTGCATGTCAACACATTTATAAACAAGTCATTTGTTGTCCCAGTTTTCAGAAGTGGGCAAGAAATCAAAGAGTAGCTCTATGACCATGGTTCTTTGTCCTAACATACTACTAAAAATGAAACATAAAGTATATTTTCCAGGAAAACCTCATAAAAATTGAAGAAGAAGATAATAACAATTGAATTGCACCACTAAAAGATATGTAAAAGTTCACCTGTAGAGTTGGCTTGAAGTAAAAAAGATACAAAGATAGCACCATAGTTAGAAGCATTGCCATTGACGTGGAGTACACCTACTTGCATGCAATAGGTAAAGAAATTAGGTTCATGAATAAAATGCTTTGGCCAAGACACCAGACTAAAATATGCACTTTAAACCATTCTCTGTGTATTATAACAAAGGAAGCTTAAGATAAATAAGATGATAGTCTTAATCTAACACTAACACAACATTCATGCAATCAGGGATTATACTAGGAGAAACTCAGTTCCTCAGATGACCTAATGCATATCAGACTCTGAAAACAAAATTCCATAGAAGCACACTCTTTGACCCTGTATCTATGGTCTGTCCAGAGGTCAGTTGGGCATTAAGTCATCCTAGTGTTATCTGACATGCTGATATATCATAAAATAATTATTGACCATCAACAATCCACACAATGAGCTACCTTCACTATGCTATCTGCAAACTTCATTAACTACAAAACAAGCAATCCTGTAGATCCAAGATTTAACACCACCATCCAAGTCATGACCATGGTCACAACTCTGAAAATAGAAATCCCTAGAAGAAGCACACTCCTCAACACTGGATCTATGGTCCATCCATAGGTCAGTTGGGTATTAAGTCATCCTACTGTAATTGTAATTTGACATGCTAGATATCATAACAGAATTATTGACCATCAACAATCAGCACAACGATCTACCTTCACTATGTTATCTGCATACTTCATTAACCATGAAACAAGCAACCCTGTAGATCCAAGATTTAAAACCACCATCCAAGTCGTGATATCATATCCATTTAGAAGCCTTTTCCACCAGGGGCCCTTCTCAAATCCACTTTGGAAGTCATCCAGGGCCAACCGTCCCATATTGAATATAGCACCAAACCTAAAAAATAAGGTTGCATTGTTAAGTTATACTCTTGGTATAGAAAAATAATCAACTTGTGAAATCAACAAACTCTTTCACTGTCACATACATGTTACCTTAGCATCCTCATCCATATTACCACATAAGTGCAAATATTACAAAAGGATACATTTGTAAAAAAAATATAATAGAACATTAAGTTGGAAGATTGTTTTGGATTCTTCCAGTGTTAAAGAGAGTTTCCAAATGCTTTAGAATGGAGAGGTGTTAGTGATAACCCATGAAATTCAAAGTGACAGAAATAGCACCTAGAATTGGCTCCAAATTAATGGTTCTAAAAGTAAATAGGATCACCAACTGCCTTCAATGATAATATAATTACATAAGATAATATCAAATCTAATAAAAGCATGAGAAGCTTGATATGGTACTTGCATAAAAGAGTAAGGCAATAGCCAAAGGCTTATACATACGAATACAATTGAACATTCTGCCAGTACAAGCTATCATTGTTCTTCTTCATCAAATATTCTGTGTAAACACCAGCTAATGCTGATAAGCAAGCAGAGAGGATTCCAAGCAAGTATCCTGGGATTGGTGCTGAGAAGAGAGAGTTGCATGAAGTTTGTCCACAACCTTTAATCTACAAGATAATAAAAAAGCAATCACATTACAGTTCTCCATGACATGCTTGACTTTGAAGATGTAAAGTGTTTAAGCAGTGTGAAATTGTGAACAGCTTTCTAAAGCTTAGACACCCACAGATTCAAGGATGAAAACTTTCCAGAAATTATGTAAGAAAGTTATCCTAAATCTATACATTCATTATAAACTATATATGTTCAAAATCCATACAAGAAAAAAACCACATTAAATAATAATTTAATGCTAGATGGCATTTAAGTTCATGAAAGTGGAAGAGCTTTTAGCGTTACCTGGCTTGTGGTTGTTCCAACAGCTAGTAGAACAATTGCCATCCATTGTAGATTGGAGAGCTTCTTTTGTAGGAATAGCCTGAAAAAATAGATGATTGATTAGGATTATGCCAAGAAAGGTGCTACAAAAATTTAAATTTAAATCACTTCTCTTAATAGGAAGAACACATGCGATGGAAAACACACAAAAGAATTATTAGATTCGACTAAAACAAGATAATTGTTCACCTGAATAGTATACCAGTAGTAACAATCTTCAGATTTCCCATTATCTGATATGTGGATGGATCCACATAAGTCAATGTTGCAAACTGAACATTGTTATGAACCAGATATATGATTGAAGGAATTGGAAATAAGCGGACACTTCTCCATTCGGTAGTCATCCTTGTGGAAGGCAATGATTGGATTTCTCTCCATAAAAGCATACTGGAGACAAGCAGCTGTTGGTAAACAAATTTAAGATGAGATTTGACAGTGGCATAAAGATAAAAAAAAATATTCATTTTTCATACAGTTTAGCATTAGCATTAACATTAAAAGAACCAACTACATCTCATATATTGGAGCATGTGAACTTTGACACCAACAAGATGCAGGATTTACAATTTGTTTAGAATGTACAAGTACCTTGAAAACTTCTGCAAGGAATGGAACAGTTGCATAGTCATACTTATATCCTCCATTGCTTTGGGAGAGTGTTGTCAGAATTCCCTAGTTGAATCATAAATGCAATACACTGGTTAACAGGTATAGCCGAAAACATAACCCCCTTGATCACTTTCTATAATTCATCAAGCAACTACTCATTCTCTCAGGTGCTGCCCTCAATATCCATATACTTTTTCTTCTGTGTGATATTCCATTTAGGAAAACTATGAAGAAAATACTATTATAAATTATGTGCCTGAGAATTACTTCAACAACTTCAAACCTAACAAAAAAATCAACTAAAAAGGCGCAAAAGATGTGCCTTCAAGTCCAAAAAATACTCCAACAATTAGTCCAAAAATGTAGATCACGCATCCTGGATGAATTGGATTTTCATATGAAGATCCTTACACATAAAGTTCATCATGATGTCAAGCAAGTGCTATCATCTCACACAACGCGAAACAGGGTTATGTCGATCTGATTCAACAAGCAGCACACTCACACTTCAATTCGTCCAGATTAAAAAAACATGGGAAGTAAATTACGGTGAGATCCACCGAGAAAAAAAATGAAAAACAAGTCTGAACAGCTTGAAACTCAACATCAAACTGAAAACAAAGAATAGCTTGTAAATGCGAAAGCACAAAACAATCAACAAAAATAATAAATTATGATTTCGAAAGATGGGATCTCATATTTGAGTAAGGAAAAAAACATCCTTCAGTTCAGCTTAGGGATACATCTCTCACTGACCTGCGAGCTAGTGAGGACGGTAAGAAGTGATGCCACGAAGTACCACTGCATTATCAAATGTCAATTACCGGAGCGTAGTTTCTTCTCGTTCACCCCACAATCACCATCGACATCCAATGACGATACAATTGTCGTCGTCCCGTCTGGAGGGAGTAAGCTGGCTGTGAGGGTTACAGCCCGATGAGTCCGAAGAGTCGTTGCTCTTTGCCATGTCGCCCTCATAATTTGGATATATTATATCAAGTCCCCAAACATTTCATATAATCCCATTTTAATACCCCCAAATTTGCTCTGTATCTCAATTTGAAGACATCGAAACCAGTGGTGGCTTGGGTTGTAATAAAGCCCAGAAGGAAGGGCATTATTATCAAGAAATGCGCCGAACACTTTTCATCAGTCCCCTGCTTCTACGTGATGGCAATAGGAAGGAACAAATTTTAGATTTAATAATATTTAAAAAAATTAAGACGAAAATTTCCTGATTGGCAATGATAGACAGACTTCCCTAATTTCAGATTTGTTAGTTTTTTCAGTTTCCCTGATCCGATTTAATTAATCATTTCCAGATCTCTCTGAAGGTGACAGACACACGAGTCACAGGTAACCTCCATCTCTTCGTTTTTACCGCAAGCTTCATCTTGTCGCATCAGAGATTGTACTGATGGATGAAGCGGATCATCAGATATGTTGCTGTTGATGCTGAATTAGGAAACTCAGTCCTCGAAATAGGTTATTTGTCATCGTATGACCAATTTAACATTAATTTATTGATTGTCTGTGTGGTGGCGACGTAAAGAAGGTGGGAGCCCACCGTGTGCTGAGTTTTCATCTAGAGTGTTCTCATTTCAGCGTGGGAAATATGCGTGTTTGCGTAATTTTATGCGCGTATAGCATGGGGAGATCGGAAAGTGAAAAATCTGAATAATGCAGTAGTGGTAAGGGGGATGTTTTATCCTTAACCTGAGAAAAGAAATGTCAAGCTTTCTGTTGCTTATTGAGACTGTAAAAGCGATCGGCATCTAACCAGAATAGCATTTCTTTTAGCATGCGAACGCGGAGAGCTAGTGGCTTTTCCATTCGGGTTATTAGATACGGTCGTGAAGAGATGGCACTTGCTTTGTGCTTAAGATTGCTTATCAACCTTGGTTTCTTTTTTTGCACAATTATCAACCTTGACCTCACGAGTATAATTTTTACCTCCATGGAATCATATATGTGGGCTTCTTGGCAATATAAGTTATGCTGGTTTGCTTTGTAATTTCCGTTGATTCGTTTTGTAAATCACTTGGGTGTTATTACAGATGCTAATATTTGCTTTGACCGCAAAGTGTGAAGAATAGCTCACTCTCTCACTGCTAGTTCTCAACCAAAAAATGAAAAGGATTCAGCGGAATGAGTCGGCAAAATCCAACAGAGATATGGAGAGGATATCTGAAGCCACTAAAGCAGGTGAATTTTCAGTCTCTATTCACAAACTTGCTATATGTGATGTATCATTTGTAAGTTATATGTGATGCTAAGATGTCTATCATTTATAGAGTGGACATAACAGTGATGTATCATTTGTAAGTTTTTTTTGCACATTTATCATTTGTAAGTGAAAGAACCATATTTGTCTATCAGTAAATCCCATCTACTTAACTTATCTAAAAGACTAAACTTATTGGACTGAGATCTAGTTTAACGTTTGTGGCATATTCTTATTTTTAGTAATCTCAATGAACATTTTCCAGTAATCTTCTGAACTTAAGATCTTCTCATTTTCCACTAGCAGAAATTGATAAGAAGGTGGCGAGGATCTTAGAGCTGGTAAAAAGTGATGGGCAAAGTGGAGAACGTGTAGAAAAGAGCACAGAGAAAGAGAGTGAACTAGTTGAGCTTATCGAAGATGTGCATAAACAGTTCCAGTCAGTTTATGGGCTGCATGAGCAACTCAAATATGAACAGTGGAGAGCTGAAAGCAGAAAGACCCACTCTCGATCTCCTTCTGCCTCTGACATTTCCGAGTATTTCTCCTCCGATGAAATTGAAGGTGAAATGAACGAGGAGGTAATTAAGCTAAAGAATCTTTTGGATTCCACCACAAAGGAGAATGAACGTCTGAGTTTGCAGCATATGGAAGCCTTGAGAAAGATCGAGGAGGCAGGATCTGTAATGAAAGATCTGAGGATCGAGACTGATGCAGGGAAACTGGAACTCAGTTCTCTGTCAGAGAAGATTCGTCTTCTCGAGGCTGGAGCATCAGCAAGGACGAAAGAGTTAGAGGATAAAATAGTTGGACTGAAATCTGAACTCAAGTCATTGCAACAGAACAAGACACAACTCGAAGGGCAGCTTGAGAGTCAATTAACTAATGTCAAAGATCTGAAAAAGGAAAATCAAAGGCTGCAAGCTCGTATCTTGGAACTTGACCTGATAGTCAAGAGCAAACATGAGGAAGTTTCTGATCTCCTGAAGAATTTCCAGGACTCTGATAATAATAATGGGACATCTAAGGTAGCAGAACTGAATGCTCGTGTCCACGAACTGCAGTTGGAAGTAGACTTGATGCAAGCTCAGAAACATGAGGTGGAAGAAAATATGGAATCTCTTAGAAATGAAAAAGTTGTTCGGGAGCATGAATTTAATGAAAAGATGGAATCTTTCAGAAATGAGCAAGCAGCTCGAGAGAAGGAACTTCATGAAAAGATTGAATCATTCGAAAATGAAAGAAGGACTCGACAAAGGGAATCCGATGATATGCAGAAAAAATTGCAGGCCGTAGTTTCTGAAGTCGAAGGGAAGAAAACTGAAATAGAAAGCTTGAAAGTTGAGCTCGTGAGGAGAAACTTGGAGGAGCAAGGGATATTGGAGGAGAGCACGCTTCTTGCACAGCAAATTGTGGATTTAAAGCTAAAAGTTAGCTCTCTATCTGAGCAGGGAAACAATCTGGAAGAGAAGTTGCAGGCCCAATCTGATGAAACTGACCATCTGAGGGAGGCAAAGGAGGCGGCTGAAGCTAAAGTTAGTGAATTGGAGAGTAAAGCCAATGAATTGGACAGGAACTTAACGGAGAAGATAAACGAGGTTCTCTCCCTCCAGGACAGACTTCAGGCTGAGGCTAATGCGTACTCTACACAAATCACAGGCTTGAATATTGAGATTGAGAACCTGCAGCAGGAACTCAACATGATGGAGGGTCAGAAGGGCCGACTGGAACTTAATAACAAAATAGAGGAAAAAGAATCATCCCGGAGGATGTCTCTCTTGGAGAATGAGAACGCACAATTGACGGGCATGGTTCAGGACCTCCAGAGCAAGATCAATGAACAAGCAAGGCCTGCTGGGAGGCTCGTCAGCAGCAAACCGTTGAAAAATGCAACCTGGAATTCAAAACTAGATGCTAGCAGTATGGAACGGAAGATAGAGGATCTTGCAGAAGAATATAGGATGAACCTAGAGGATAATATCCGTATTTTGTGCCGGAGGATTCTTGTGTTAGAGCAACTACATGTGGAGAATAAAGATAGCTATAAGACTGCAAAGGATCGGTTCCAAGAGGACTATAAGTGTCTAGAGGAGAAGATCTCATTTTACAAGAATGAGATGAAGAAGATAATGGATGCTTCTATGACTGCAAACAATACAATTAGTGAACTTGATCTATCACTTAGAAAATCGGATGAGTACAGCAGGAATACTATGAACCGGATCTCCATGATCTCAAAGGAAATTCAGCTCATGAAAGAATGGTTTCTACAAGTGAATCACCAGAATGTCACTGTAAACTTGCTAGAAGATACAAGGGATCAAAGCTTAGAAGACTCTAAAGAGGTGCAGAAGCTGGAGGAAAAAGTGGCAGAGTTGGAAGGGACTGTGAGAGCAAGAGATGATATGATACTTGTTGTGGGGGAGGAGAAGAGAGAGGCCATAAGGCAACTCTGCATCCTGGTCGATTATCAGCGCACCCGATGTGATTATTTCAAAGAAGTTATCTCCAAGATGACTACTAAGAAGAAGAAGTGAATTATGATTCATCTTCTTCTTTTGGTTACTCATGACAGTTACAATTACTTGGGCTCTTCTGCACCATCAACGAGACAAATTTAATGAAGACTGTCATATCTAATTTGTTTGTCTAGATTCGTCTTTTTCTAATCCCTTTTATTATAAAGAAGAGATGAGTGATTAGAGATGAGATGGGGAAAAGAAGGAATAAAGGATGCTGGGGCTTTCAATGGTGAAGCCAAATCTGGTACCATGGCACACTTTCATTGTTGTACAACTGTTTACAGTTTCACACGAGCATTTATTACATACAGTGAAGATGATGATCCTAGCCATTTTTTTTATCAATATATATTGTTTTCTGGAATTCCATGAGTTTGATGTACTGTGTTTTTCACTGGGAAGTGAAAGGACAACAAGCTTCAAGTCAGAATGCTTCCTTTGAGAAGGAGAGCCCGATTCAAAGTCTCAGGAATGAATTGGAATGGTAGCTCCAGAGGGTGAGACATATATAGAGTCATATGCATCTTTCCATCCAACTCATCACAGCAGCAGAAGGTGGGTCTAATTTGGTTTCCTTGCATGCTTCAATATTCACCATAAAAAGTATGGCAGATGTGATTTGAAGATTGGACACCCGCTTAACCATCTCTCATCACAACAATACGGCATTGATAACATAGCTATAATGTTGAACTGATAAAATTTTTTTAAGAAAATTAAATAATTAGTATATTTATATTAGAGTTAATAATATGACTTATTATCATTACCGAAGCATTTCACACCGGTTTTTGCAGTTTGCTTGATCCTATAATTCGTTCTTATGAAATTAAAACACACAAAATTTCAGTGTTTTGACGTTTGGAAATTCGATATTTTTTTTGGTAAAATTAATAGCCTCTAACCCACCACCGCTGCACCCAATCACTCTAATTGATCCTTTCACGAATGGTGACTTGTGGGAGAGATTTTCTTCATATTTAATAATGTATATAACTCATTAATAAAAAAACTAATATTTATAACTCTTCTATCCGTAAATATAAGAAGACAATGTTTTTATCGTGCAAGCACCAATACTTCTTTTCGCCATCCTACCTCTTTTCTTGAAGTGAAGGGGAATGCCAATTGCCAAAATCCAATTATCTTGGTCATTCATTTCTCCACAGACAGAGGAGTTACTGGTTCTTCTCTTTGCCCACTTAGCTTGAGCAAATTACTCATAATAGTATAATTTTAGTAGCAGAAATTCTAGTTTTTCTTATTTGTACTATTTATTCTAGTAGTTTTAAAAAATTATATTAGTCTCATATTTTATGTTCTTAAACATAAATAATTTCATCGATTAGATTTGTCCCTATCTAACCAATTATTTCTATTTATATTATTTTTTTATCAAACAATACATGTGATGCTTGTTTTATCGATAAATGCTAATCTAGTACTCGAGATACAGTGACTCTAGTAAAAAACTTTAATTATCTGAAATCAAACATCTTATTTAAACTAAAGTGAATGAAGGAGGAATATTTTTACCAAATATGGTAATTATCACTGTCGACCCTAACACTAATAGACCGCTGGAAGAGTTTCTCCCTAGTCACCCAAACCTCAAGTGAAGGATTAACATGGCTAGAAGTGAAGGAATATCACTTTCTTTTTACAACTAAAAGATGAGAAATAAAAATATTTTTTAGAATATATTATAATTTTTTTATCTAAATAATGCATGACCCAATAAAGAAAGAAGGACCTTTAATAAAGGATTTAAGGAAATCGGCCAAAAAGTCAAAGTATACCTAATTATTAATCTAAATAAAGATTAGGAAAAAGATACATTTGGAGTGTAAAGCTAAAAAGTTGACCACTAAACTTGGTGGCCAACTTTTTTGTAAGGTTATAACCATTTAAGGTTTGTAATAACTAAGAGAATATAAAATAATTATATTATAATCCTTATAACATGGGAAAAACATTTGATACAAATATAGTGCGTTGAAAGTGGATTAGTGAGATAAAATTAACATGAATTATAGATGCTAAAACAATACAATAAAACTAAAATAAGGAGATAGACACATTATATTTATTAAGTTAAGAAAAAAGGACCACAAATTGGAAGTAATATTTTGGACTAGACTTTTGGGTGATTTTAGGGATACATATTACTCTCGTTAATTTAAGAAACTACTAAGACAAGGTTGGTTGGTGGATGCGGACATTTTGTTCTAAGGATTTGAAAACACGGTAAGATATAATGTGAAAAGACGCGCACAAGGATTAGCAAATGACAAAGTGATAGACATAAATGACACCAAACTTAAGAGGGTTACAAATGGTATTTCGACATGACGATACTAAAGGGGAAATTATAAAAGACATGTCTATTAAGGAATGGTTGTAAAAATAACCACCAATGCGACTAATTAAACCCTAAGATATATCTAACCTTGAATACTATTTTAGTTTTACAAAGGAAATTTCAATGAAAATTTCTAACCATAATGCACATTGCCTAACTTACTACTTCGACATGCCTTTTGTTTAGTTTGTATTTATGAATTGGACCTTCTTATACAACCCCTACTGCACGTTTCTTCTTTTTTTTTTTCAGCTTACTAAGTCTTTGGATTGGATAATGGATCAATTATGATCTCAATCTAGTTTTTTTAAAATCTTTCTTAGAATTGATATTCTAATTTATGGAAACATTATATTTTTGAAAATGTTGCATTTGATAATAATTTTGAATAAAGCGAAAATTGATTATATTAATTATAAATTTTATCAGGTTATGTGCCATTTACTTTTATTTTTTGGCATTAATGGATTTTACCAACGGTCGAATTTCGGAGCCAACCCCTTCGACTTCCCGAATTTCGAAGCTTCACTTTTTGAAATTTGAAAAATCTGACCGTTGGCCTTCGTCCTTCTCCCACCCTATAAAACCTCCGCCCAGCTTTCTCCGTCATCGTCACATTACCAAAGTCCGATCTCTCTCTCTTGAGTGTTGACCTACTCACCCACCAATGGCCGATTCTGAACTCCCTGCGATCCCAATCAACCCCACAAAGAAAGGGAAGAACAGCAGGAGGGCGCTGAAGCAGAAAAACACGAACCTTTCTTCCCCATCACAAGAATCCGATGTTGCCGTGCAGAAGCCACTTCAGGCGGCGGTTGATGAAGAGGCTCCTCCCACCAAAGAGAGAATCTCTACCCAGCCCAAGAAGGGAAAATCGAAGGGGAAGTCGGAGCAGCAGAAGCCAGCATCGCCTTCTTCCTTTGAGAAGGAGATGCAGGAGATGCAGGAGATGATGGAGAAGTTGAAGATTGAGAAGGATAGAACTGAGAAGATGCTGAAAGAGCGGGACGAGATGTTGAGGCAGAAGGATGAGGAGCTCGAGTCCAAAGAACGGCAGCAGGAAAAGCTCCAGAACGAGCTCAAGAAACTTCAGAAGCTCAAGGAGTTTAAGCCCACCATGGTTAGCGCAGTTCAGTTTTCATATGTTGCCTTACGGATCTCACTTTTTCACTCAGCTGAATTGAATCTGCTGAATTTGCTTTCAGTCGTTCCCCATTGTTCAAGCTTTGAAGGACAGGGAGCAGGAAAAGAAAGAAAAGAAAAAAGGCTGCTCTGAGAAGAAGAGGCCATCTCCGCCTTATATTCTCTGGTGCAAGGATCAATGGAATGAGGTAATAGAAGGGCTCATTCTTATTTAATTTATTATGATATGGACTTCATATTCTTGCTGGTTCTTGACGAATCAAATGACCCATGTGATGCTTTCTTGATGCAGATCAAGAAAGAGAACCCCGGAGCGGAGTTCAAGGAGATCTCGAACATCTTGGGGGCGAAATGGAAGAATACAACTGCTGAGGAGAAGAAGCCCTACGAGGAGAAGTATCAGGCTGAGAAGGATGCTTATCTGCAGATACTCGCGAAGGAGAAGCGCGAGGCCGAGGCCATGAGGCTTTTTGAAGATGAGCACAAGCAGAAGACGGCAATGGAGCTGCTTGAACAGTATCTCCAGTTCAAGCAAGAAGCCGACAAAGAGAACAAGAAGAAGGCCAAGTAATAGCTTAGTCCTCACATTTACTTGAATTTTTAGCCCCCGCCAGATTCAACGGCAGTATCTCATGTTTGACTTTGATTACAGGAAAGAGAGAGACCCAACGAAACCGAAGCAGCCCATGTCTGCATTTTTCCTCTTCTCGAATGAGAGAAGGGCCACTTTGCTTGCAGAAAACAAGAATATCTTGGAGGTGAATGAATGAACTATTTCTCATTTCTTTAAATTAATGTTTTCCAGGTTAGATTAGACTCCATGAGGTCCAACTGCAAGTGTATTTATTCCATGGTAGGTTGCAAAAGTCATGGGTGAGGAATGGAAGAGCATGACTGAGAAACAGAAGAGGCCTTATGAGGAGGTTTGTTCTTCTTCTTTCTTCCTTGAAACAAAACTTGGAAATATAGTAACGGTAGAAATATAGTAACCTGGGAAACCTATATAGATGGCTAAGAAGAACAAGGAGAAGTATTTGGAAGAAATGAATGCCTACAAGCAGAAGAAGGAGGAGGAGGCAGAGACTTCTCGAAAGGAAGAGGAAGAGCAGATGAAGCTTCAGAAGCAGGAAGCATTGCAGCTGCTCAAGAAGAAGGAGAAGACTGACAACATAATCAAGGTGCGCTTAATAACTAAAAGCCATGAGTTGTCAAGAGCTGTCTGTCGCCGAGATTGTATGTATTATTTGCCAAGAGAACTTCTGTTCTAACTTTTGAGTATAATTTTGCAGAAAACAAAAGAGCAACGACAGAAGAAGAACGGAGAGAAAAAGAGTGGGGACCCAAACAAGCCCAAGAAGCCAGCCTCTTCATTCCTGTTGTTCAGCAAGGAGACGAGGAAGAGCCTGCTTGAGGAAAGGCCAGGGATCAACAATTCCACCCTGACTGCACTAATTTCAGTGAAATGGAAGGTAAGAAAAAGAAGCGAATTATGTCTCTGTGCGTTCTTCATACAAAGAGTAACCTTTCTAATATAATATGGCTTTGTGGGTTTTGTAGGAACTCAGCGAAGACGAGAAAGCAGTATGGAATGGAAAAGCTGCAGAAGCAATGGAGGTATACAAAAAGGAAATTGAGGAATACAACAAGTCCCTTGCGGATGACAGAATTCAGCAGTAGATCTGTGACATCAATTTGATGTCAATTTTTCATCACCCAATGAAGAGTACTTTCCAATTTGCATCAGCACTCTCTCTATTAATGTTATTTTCCTTGAATATTTATTTGGATTGGGGGGCGTGATTAGCTATCTTATAGCAATTGTATGGACTCATTATTTGGGCTTTGTGTTTGCTCGAGCTATCATCAACAACTGAAGCTCGGTATGTCCTAGGAAATCTCAATAGAAAATCTTATGTATTCAAACTAATACCCAAATCCGCTTCTGGAAATGATCTGCAGCAACTCCTAGATAAAGAAAAGTTAGTATGATAAATGAAATTTTGAAATAGTTTTGGTAGATGTTGGCACTGAAAATAAAATCTATAGTAGATAATATATTTAGCTTTTTTTGTTTTGAAAATTGATAGTTGCCCATGGTTAGTTGTCTAAACTGATAGTTGCCCATGTTATTATGTGAATTGGATAGTGATAGTAGATAATATATCTCTCTAGTATGTCAATATGAATCCAAATACATAAACTAGCTCGAAACCACGTTTTTGTTTGTTGGAAAATTAGAAAGACAATTGCAGAAGTTTTACAGTTGAATAATTCTCATACTCCCTTATTGTTTTTCAGTTGCGAGTTAAGGTGAAGTGTACAATTCAATTCATTACCAGTTGGTGCATGGAGTGCCAATCTAAAATGGTTCTATTTGACTACAATGTAAGTACAAAAGATTGTTCTCTTTTATGTTTTAGGTGTGGAAGGTTCTGTCACACAATTAAGTTATATCCAAAGAAGCCACCTTATTCAACTAAATATGGTGCATAGTTGAGGGTCAAAGGTCGTTATTCAACTAAAGAAGGAATGATTAAAAATTTAATAGTCGATTGCCCTAAAACAAAGAGGCCTAATTATCATCCTACATAACCAGGAAACACACTGGTATGAGTAATGAAAATCGAGATCAATCTGCCCATGTTGAAGATTCTCCACCTAGGAAAGAAATCAGTTCTCACTAAACAAGATGAGGAAAATTTAATTTAGTCGAACCCACTAATTGAGGTGTAGAGGGTGGCCCAAGAGGTTGTCTCCTATATAAAGTGGAACATTATTCAAACAAATGTCTCATGTAAAATTTCATAAGCCTTTAATAGGTGATTTAATCGAGTTTAATCAGTTGAATTGATAAATTGTGATTTTGGAACTAAAAATAAAATTATTTAAAAATTAAATTATAAATAAAATAAAATTAAAGAAATTATAGTAAATAATTAGACATTTATTTGTTAATAAAATAAAATTAGAAACTTTTGTATTAATTAAACAAAACATCCAGATATAAATAAAAATATTAGATAATTGATAGATATATTATTTATAATCATTTAGGTGTAAAAGAAAAATTTTTACCTACAACTAAAAGTTCAACTATAAATTAAAAATTTGCATAGAAACAAGTACGAAATAATTGAAATTTTTGGCATTGAGTTTAATTATACCGATAAAATATTACTTGAAACTTAAAAGTATAATTGCTTATAAATATTTTTTAAGAAATATCAATAAATATGGGGTTGGGTAATGGCCTCTTATCAAATGGAACAGTAAAAACGCTCTATTCTAATAGTGGAATAAATCGAGTTTATAACCTATAACAACCTATTCTAGGAATGTTTGATCTATTTATTTGAGAAACAGTATTTATGAGTTTGTGTGAAATAAACCTATAAAAATTCACTAAAAAAAAGTTGTGTATGAATCCGCAGAATAGAAAATTCACTAAAAAAAAGTTGTGTATGGATCCGCGGAATAGAAATGATAGATAGAACGATATCCATATAAATTTTTTCTATTAAAAATATTATAAAAAAATATAATTTATGAATAAATTGAACATTTCTTCTTTTAAATTTATACAAAATATTTTGAATTTATTGGACTAGTTTAATAGCATAATTTTTTTTATTAAAACTAATAGTTATTTTATTATTTAGTTCTGAAGTTAAAACTCTTTCTTCTTATTTTTGTAATTTTATCTATTTGATTCCTGATGGTAGCGGTTCTGTCAGTCAAATCTTTCATTTTTTCTCTGTTAATGAAAAATCTTTCAAATCCATAAATTTAATTTGAATGGACAATTGATGAATTGTTTGATTCATCATTATCGAATCTTTTTCTTTTTCTAGTTTCACTCAATTTAGATATTTTTTTTAATTCAAAAAATAAAAGTAAATTTCTTATAAAAAGTTCTTTGATTATTCTTTTTATAAATAGAATTTTTTTTACAATCTATTTTTTTGTTTCTTTTAAGATGTTTATAAAAAAATTATTCTTTTTTTAAAATACTATAATTACAAGGGAACTCTTTTGCAATTTTCTAATTTTTTTTTAGTTCTTTGAAAATGGGTTTAAAAAATAAACGTCTTTTTCGAGGAGAACCAAAAGGAAATTCAGTTTCCATTCCCAAACTGTTAAAAAACAAAAATCATCTTTTTATTTTTTATTTTTCAGTTTCAACCGATTTTTTTTAGGGGATTAAAGCTTGGACCTGCACCAACGTTTAAGGTAAAAAAAAAATAGGATTTTTATCTAAATACCGTCAAATTAAAATAATAACATACGGACTATATTTTTAGCTATTATCAATGAAGGTAATATAATATATTTTCTAAGAAAGAATTGGCTTACTAATGCGGAACCTTTTATTACTTGCGTAAACAGAAAGGTATCGCAAGCTTCTCCTATTTCTTTTTACTTTGTTTGTTGGAGCTATAGAAATTCCGTATAACCAGAACAGAAGTGATTTAGATATATTATCTAAATTGTTAAATCCGGCTATAAATCTTTTACATCAAAATTCAAATAATTGGGAGAATTGGGAGAAATTTGTAATAAATGCAAGTTCTTCCTTAGTATAGCTTTTTTAGGAATATTTTTAGCTACTTTGTTATATAAGCCTATTTATTAATCTTTACAAAATTTAAACTTACTTAATTCAATTGTTAAAAAAACCTATAATAAAGATTTGTGGGACAAAATAATAAATGTGATATATAATTGATCATATAATCGTAGTTATATAGATGATTTGTATACAAAATCTTTAATTGGAGGTATAAGAGAATTAGCTGAACTAACTCATTTTTTTGATAGACAAGTAATTAATAGAATTACAAATGGGGTCGCTTTGCAAGTTTATTTTTAGGAGAAGGTATTAAATATATAGGTTGGTACGCATCTCTTCTTATCTCTTATTATATTTAGGTTTTGTATTAATTTTTTTATTAATTTACTTTTTTATGTATCTCTTATTATAATTTTTTTTATGTCACAATAGTTTTTTCAAACCATAATAAATTTGTATCTTCTTTAAAAAATTTTAACTTTTTTTTCCATCCACATTATAAATTTTATAAAGTTGGTTATCCTTATATAATATTTCTTTTAAATAGAATTCATCCCCCTTTCCATTTACTCGGATCTCTTCCCTTTAATCGATTTTGTCCGGATTCTCCTTTTCTTCCGAAAAAAAGGGAAGAAGAAGGATTTTCTTCGGTAAATCTCTCTTGTTCCTGTTTAGTCCCCTTTGTTTCGAAAGTTCTTTCTATTTCTACATCTGTTTCTTCCTCACTTTCTCGCCCTTCTTTCGTTTCTAAGGTTTCTTTCAATTTTTTAGTAACAATAGGTGCGGGTATTCTGCCTAAATAGTAAATACAGGTAATAAATAAGAGAATACTAAAAATTCGATCCATAGAATTTCTCAATTCTGACACAAGGTACTTATTAGATCGAATGTACTTATTCGATCTAATAGAATTATTTTACTGTATCCAGACTAATATCAATTCAACCCATTTCATGAAAAAAAATGTGATCAATTAACCAACCAACAAACTAGGAGATGCTCGGGAGTCTAAACCCTCACTAGTTGTCTCCCCGATGTCATAAAAACAAACCTAGGAGTCTAGTCTGATATGAGTCCATCTAGACTTATCACACAATTTGGCCATCTGACCTTAGACTTAGGTCTCATACTTACTAGGAGTGATCCTTCAACGACGATCTCTAAAATTCACACAAGGCTTAAAATCGCACATTTTCCCCCACTTTCTCGAAATCAATTTTTCACACCATATACTCAGTTCTTATGAACAATTCTTAATTATCCTTTATAAACTCATATTTGATTTAAGTGGGCATGTTGTTATTTATTTGTACTGCTTACAATCACACAAGCATGTTTATTTAATATTCAGTCAGTCCAATAGTACTCGCCATCAAAAGTCCTCACCGTCAAAAGTCCACTCACCTCTTTTCACGGAACTTGTTCGTCGCAAGGTGTCCCATAATTCTCTCTCGGTTCTGTTAAGCATCAAATGATTCGGTATTTTCTTCTGACCACTTCACAACCAACTATCATACTATCTATACGACTTTATAGTTTAGCCCTAATTGGTCCCGATTACCCAATTTATTAATTGAAAATCCGACTTTTGATCTAACATTCACCAAGGTTTATCTTTTTAGGGATTAAGCTTATTCTTTTCCTACTTAGCACTAAATAAAGTGTCCCACATTTATGTGTTGACTACCTAATGTTCCATTTTCACCAAATTATAATTTGGTTTTTAATTCGGGTCCACCTAATTATAATTGTTCCATAAACATTTTCTAATATGCAAACCCAGTCCACGACATTCACCAAACTTTTCATTCGGCCACATAACTTTATTTTACTAATTAGGAACACCCACAAAAAGACTATTAGCATTTGTACCCCGTAATTTTTAAAATTTTTCATTTTGGTCCATCGTTCGTTGACCAATAACTATAATATTTTTAAAAATTACCAAATTAAGTGGAAAGGTCCTACTAATACCCCTCTAGGTCATTTAAATTTAGTTTAGTTGAAATCAACTAGAAGTGCTCCGATTAAACTTGTTAAAAAAATACGCATGTAAACAAGTTGAAATCTAATAAGAGTAAAAAACTTATGGACAATTGCATATTTTAGTCATGAAATTAATGTAAGACCATTTAAATTACCTCAATTAGTGGAATGTAACTAAAATAAATATTTTAATAGCTCGGACAGTGAATGCATGATTTAAATTTTAGGTTATTTAATTTATTCTCAATTTTTCCTCAAATCAAGTAAAGTCTTAGGTATGAAAAATTGATAATTTAATTAAATCACCAAAATTTTCCTGCTCAGTAGTGTTATTGTAGCCGTTAAAATTGGTATTAAAAATAAATAGAATGTTTCGGATGGCTAAAAATCGAGTAATTTATGATATCTGACGACATAGGGGAGTAGTTGAGTGTAATAATTAGTAGGGATGAAAATATATACCAATAAGTTGTGGGAGGTGACAGGAGTTCCATGTGAAAAATGTGAAACCTCTTTTATTATCAAAATAATATATTTTAATATTTCAAATAAATAATTTGATAAGGTTAATATGCAACATGTGAAGCCTCTTTTATACCTATGCCTTGCATTGTTCATCTTTCACTCGTTTAAAAAATCTCTAACATTTTCTACTCCCACATTTACATATTCAAGATAAAGTTATGATACAATGATTAAGCTTATAGATAGACATATTTGTGAATGAGTACCCACTTACAAAATAAACCGGTCACTTTAGTTAACCGTTTAGGGGGGGCTTGATAAGGATAAATGACGGATTGAGATGTAAAGAATAGGGATAAGAATGTGATTAGTTTAAAATTAATTTTGAATATGTTGAAGAAGTCCGTAGAATGTATGCATTTGTGAAATAAGAAGAATGCAAAAAGATATTGAGATTTACCTGTGAACGTCCAAGCTGTGTTGATAATCCCTTTATGGTAACCGATTGAGCGAATTATTGCTTGAAATACGTGATTTGGTTGATTATTTGCAAGAGAAGAAACCCAGGTTAGGAAGCAGTCGAGAGCGTAGAAACCCATTTATACCAAGGAAATCAGAGAGAAGAAGTGCTA
Organism: Trapa bicornis; assembly: GCA_030064425.1. Classification (NCBI taxonomy): domain Eukaryota; kingdom Viridiplantae; phylum Streptophyta; class Magnoliopsida; order Myrtales; family Lythraceae; genus Trapa; species Trapa bicornis. Next base: position 33,776,100 of record CM057755.1, on the reverse strand, counting down.
CTAAGATCTTGAATTCGTGATCTCTAAAGATGTACGTATACTGATGTTGTATAGGATCTCTTTAGTTACAGTTACATTATAAAATTGAAATAAATAGTGATATAGTAGGATACCAAATAAAAATTACATATATGTCAATATATTTTTTTAAAATAATTGGATTGAAATGTATAAAATTATAATCAAGTTAAATGAATATTACATAGTTTTAAGAAGCAATTTTAGTGATTATAAGTAAGGGGCTAAAGTGGACTGGAGCGGGCATAATGTGCAAGCCCATTACAGTCTCATTCACGGCGGTCTCCGTGGGCCAAAGCTAGTGGGGGGAAGGAAGCCACGTGATGGGTCCCATGAAAGAGACTGATGGACTGAAGATGACAAGGGAAGGCAGGGCCAGTCACATGAGCTGACATTTAATGTTCATATCTGGAAAGTGTGCGCAGAGATATTGCTGACTCGGTGTGTATTACATTGAATAGTAGACACATTCTGTAACTCTCCGGATTTTCCGGGCCGAGATATCACCGTCGGTCGATTGATCGATGAGAGCTTGCCAGGAAGGAGCGAGATTCACGGCCGAGATCCGCTGTCACACTGCATTCTTTTATCGTGCATTCGAGTTCTACTTGTCTGCTCGTGCATGCCCTGTAGCTAAGCAAAGCAATGGTCTTTTGCTCTTTTACTCTTGGAAAATGATCCGCAGAAGACTATAATATCCATGCAGTGTCACGGGGCACGCCACTGAACATAATCATTAGACCCTAACTTATCTCCAGGCAACCTTCTCAATGGACGTTATTCACTTTTTGGTACCATATGATAAATGCACCTTCTTCTCAAGGGGATAAAATATCAAGGAGAAAGATCCATACGGGGGAGGAAAAAAACACAGAATTAGGCAAGTTGCAAAGAGGAGATAGATGGGATGAGCCAGAGAAGCATCGACTTTTCTGAAGTTGGTGTGGGCGTTAAGATTCTGTGATCTCCCTCCTCTCCGTCTCCATGTCGGCTTTAGAACTCGGATTTCGACATGCACCATTATTAATATTGTCTCCACTCGAACAGGATCGTGAAGATATGCGACAAAGCGGTGGTGGTGGGGCTCGAGAGGAATGCTACCGGTGGTAGGTTGCGGTAACAGTAGCAGGTCTTCGAAATCTCTCTCGGATTGGATGAGAGCTCAAATTCAGCGTCATATGTCCTTGGACCGATCGAAAATTCACAGGACTTGATATGAATGTCGAGGGAGATTGAAGGGTCGTTTTCTTTATAATTGTAATTGCGTAATATTCATCTGCTTTTTGAAAAGCCTGCACGTTCTGTCTGTCGTGGAAAACAAACAATGGTAGTCATGTTACAACAGAAGGTTCTAAAGCGAGACGGCATGGAATAGGGACAGCAAAAATGTGTCCCAGGGTGCTCTTTCTGTCACGCATGCATGGCTAGCAAATCATTGTCTCCGGCGCTCCCTTCATGATCATCGTTCACTAATCACTACAGGAGAGGCGCAGCAACTGCTGTATAAAGGGTATGGGACTTGGGAGCTCGTAATCCAATCATGAGACCATATTCCCTTCTCGGCTTAGGATGCAAAGTAATTAAATCAATGACTAAATTTACTAATTACATGTTAATAAATTAGCATTTTGTAGTTAATGATGATTAATTTGAACTTAGTATGTATGACTAATTTAATAGCTCGGATTTTCCTTAGCCCTTCTAAAGCATGTGAGTACCTGCAGTTTCCACTCCATTTCCTACAGACAGCCAGGAGATGCTGCTCCTGCTGTATGTGGCATGGCAGTACTTCTGAATCTTCTCATCAATGGCTGTAAGTGTATAATATATACATAAAATATAAAATATATCTCTGTATGTATGCATGTATCTGTAAATATGCTGATTGAACTATCTATACAAACCTATTCAAATCTAGCTGTCCGCTAGGCAACGGCTACGTGGCAGTTTCTTGATTAGTAATTACCTTGTAAACTCATTTTAGGTTTGTCCAAATAAAAATAAATATATATATATAATTATAAAATTAATTCTTAATTTTTTAAGTGAGTAATTAGATTATTTCAGTGATTTGTTCCCCTAAATTCACATTATTTATTTTTTTATTTTCTATAATACATTTTTTTTAAATTAAAAAAGTTTTTCAATTACTTTATTTATCAACTTTCAAATAGACAATGTTCTATAGAGCACAAATCTAAATCATATTTATTTATTATTAATTTAGTTAGAACAAAATCAGTCTAGTAAGAAGTTAAAACTATTAAACACTAATTTTATCATTAACATTGACTTAAATTAGAGTTTTTTTTCTTAACAAGACTAAGTAATAAAACCACTCAACTAATCAACTTGGGTCACATTATATTTTTTACTCGTTAATTGATAATTATCCTTATTTTTTAGTCGAATATATAAATAAATAATTAAACAGTTAATAGATTCCTAATTGATGATTAGACGGGCGTGGTGGAAAGCGCATCTACTGACTAGGCAGCCAAAATATTCCCAAGTATCATGTTCTCAAAATTAATATATATATATATATATTATATCTAATCAAGATTTTTTTTTAATTCAATGCAAGACCAATTGACACCTGTCACCTTCAAAGTATCACCTCACATGCACTTGCCCGAACTAAACAGTCGTACTAATATATAATTAATTATATTAAGAAACACTCTGATTATCTTACTTATGTGATTAACCCGCGTAACCTTTATCTTCCATTGCCAAAATTTCTATGTTGAAATATTAATAATCATATATATATATATATTTTTAAATTATTATTAAATACTTAATCTTTTATAAAGCCGCCAGCCAGTCCTCCATCACCGGTGACTAAAACATGGTGGGAATATTTCCTCACCGGCGATCGCCGGGAATTGCGGAACTCTGTTTAAGTTTAATTGTATTCTCGTGCCCCGATGAGCCTTTTTTTTAATTTACTTTTAAATTTGGGTTAAGAGTTAAAGAGAAGGAAGGGGGAATCTAATCTACACACCGGTAAATACCGTTGATTGCGGTTGGAAAATTGAGAAAGCCTGACATTAGGCGGACCTTTTTGACCGTATCTATCCTCTTTTTTTTCCTCGGGCGCGTAAAGGCGGGGAAAATTATCCTCCCATTTAGCCCTCCTTGTGAGGGGTAATTACACCACTGCCATATTCAATGTTCGACCTTCCAGTTCTCCGTAGAGACTTACACCGCCAGCTGTCGGTGGAAATTGTTTTTTCTTTAAAAAATAATTCGTGTTATAAATGTGGTCAGTGCGCTTTGTCTGGTTGTCGGGCTCCCCCGCAATCCCCACTTACTTGACAGCTCGATCCTTATGGGGTTGTCCAAAGGCTAAGAGGCTTCACAAACACAGTGCATGAAACATGTGCTGTTGTCTTATTCCCCTTTAACTGGGCTGTGCATGGAAGCTTAGTGTAAATTTTGGCATATGGTTCATTTAGTAGAGAATTGAGGAGTGTGTATGCATGGATCGGTAGTTGGATGACCAAATTTAAAGCTGGACCAGTGAGAAAAATCAAATCTTGCAGACGCAACATATCTCATAGGAGAGGACCCATAAATATTCGACAGAGAGGAACAATAATAGACAGAACATCAGAAACAGCTAAACATATGTACCAGCTCCGAGCTAGTCCTCCAATGGCATTGGGATGTTTTCTTTTATATAGTGAAGACTATTCACTGTAATTTTTTTGGAAGAAAAAATCAGGGTGGTGGATGAATAAGGTGATTATTTGTTGATTAGAAAAATATATATATATATATATATTAAAAAATAGTTGGGTTAATATCTGATCCAATTTTAAATTTGCTGTACTCGAAATTTATTTTTAACCAAACTTGTTATTCGAACATTTATATATAAGTCGAGTTTATTTTATTTTTTTAATATATATATTTTTATTAAATATAAAAAATTCAAATTATTATAATATATAGATTTTATAATATTTATTTGGTAATTAAAATTTTTAAACATTTATTAAATTTAATTTACCTAATAAATTACTTATATAATTTTTCATTAATTTTATCTTAAATAATGAGAAAATAATTTATAAATAATAAGATTAATTAGTGAAATTATAAATTTGAGAAAATTAAAACATGAATGCTAATTAATTGACAATTTACAAAAAAAGGACAAGCAACTCAAAAAAAATTCCCACAAACCTATTCATTTTTATCACTCTCTCATTTTTGTATTATTTTTTAACTTATAAATGCTTACCTTAATTTATATACACAAAAAAGTCAATACTTTGGGATATTAATAATAGATTAGGTAATATTTTTTGTATAATTATTGAAATATAAAATTTTATTTATATAATTTAAATTCAATTTTTTAGTTAAAAATAAATTATAAATCTCTTAAATATATCAATTTTAATATATATTATAATTTTGTATTAAATAATATAGTTAATTAAAAATATAATTTAATGTAATATAAATTTTTTTACTTTAATTTTTTCGAATAATTATAAATTTATTATAATATAAAAAAATAATAATATATTAGATTTTAAAAAAGAAAAAAATAATTAATATAATATAGTGATAATATATTTATAAATATATTAGGATATAATAAAAAAATAATATAGTATAACGATAATATACTTATAAATATATTAGAGTATAAGATACGAAAAAATATTAATTAGTATTTAATAAAGGAAAAAAAGTAATATAATATAATAAAAAATATTAATTAATAAAAAATAGAATAATTTTTAAATTACTTTTTTATTAAAATTTTCTAATATTTTTTTTCTTACTTTTATTAAAACTAAGTGGTTTCATTAAAATAGGGAAAAAAATTTAAAGCCACTCTGGGTGAACGATTCGGTTTCATGGGTTACATTTGGATATGAGGCTAGGGTCCACTTTTCTAGACCCGAGGATCGGTTCCAGCCAGAGGGATCTCAGCCTGCATGAACCCGCCAGCAGAACCCGAGGCTGGGATCTCGAGTCTAATATATGGACCCAAACCAAAGCACTGACTCCTTGTTACGCGGGTTTACTCGGGTCGGATAGGTATCCAAGCTCGGGTTCCATTAACATGCCTAGTTCGGCAATAGTCTGCTCCTCCTTGGTATGGATTGTTGGATCAGTTCAGATCAGAGTGCTTCACCTTAGTGGGCATTGGAAGCATAAGGGAGGGCACAGTCAAAGATCCGAGTTAATTGCACGAATTCCATGAAGTGTGTTTGTACTTTCCAAAAAGTTCCGATCTTCTTTTGGTAGGTATATAGGCACTGACTAGGGAGTAGGGATGGTAGTTCTAAATATCGATTATATAGTTCTATTTTTTTGTCATACCAAACTCAATAGCACCCTAAAAAGATAATAAATAAAATATATAGGAAAACCATATATAGAAAATTGAATCAATAATTAATGTGGGACTCCCCGTAAAAACTAAAGGGGTCATAATTTAGACTACGATTCAATGGCAAAGGTCACAGACAATCAACTGGTTTACGAGGAAATTGTGAAAAAGGAGATTTTTTTTCTTCTTGCCGTGCTGGTACTCGACTAGACATGTAGTTTTTCCATGACATGTTACACATAATTTGTTGGTTTTATGTTTTTTTGCTAAGTTTAAAGTGGCCCCTTTATATTCGGGCGGTGGTTGATGTAGCTGAGACGGTGGATGTGGAAGCATAGATCTGGTCGATTGTGGGTCTGTCGCTCAACTGTGTGTGTACTCTCACACCGACTTCAATTGACATGGGTTCTTCATCTTCTTCTTCACTCTCTACTACTGCTTTCAGTTTCAGCGCCTCAAAAGGAAAATTATTTTCACTTAATGCTTTCTCTCTCTCTCTTTGGATGAAATGACAATGCATTAACTGATGCCTGCCAAATTGTGGCTCCTCGGGACCTTCCTGCTCCCTGCCTCAATCCAGTATAAAAGGAATCTCTTCGTCTTCCCCATCCATCTCACTTACTCTCCTTTCGACAACATACAGACTCCTCTGTTTCTTATTCTTCCTTCTTCTGGGTGGGTCTATCAGACCTTTTAGCTGATAAATCCAACCCCACATTGCCGTCCACTACACGGCTCGTCTCGTTTTGGTTTCTATCTACCGTATGGAAAAATCGTCTGCGTTCGCTTCGAAAATGACTACTCTGTTTTTGCTTGTTTCACTTCTTCCTGCTCTGGTCATGGCCGGTCACGACTACAAGCAGGCCCTCAGCAAGAGCATCCTCTTCTTCGAGGCTCAGAGATCCGGCGTCTTGCCCAGGAACCAGAGGATCTCCTGGAGGGGCAACTCCGGCCTCAATGACGGCAAAGCCAGTGGGGTAAGTCTCCCTCTCCCCCCCTCTCTCTCTCTCTATCCACACTGACGTTGCTTCATTGTCTGTCGGTCTATGTCGGTAAAACTAATAGCTTGTCGTTTGGGTGATGTTTCTCTGTTGCAGGTGGATCTAGTGGGAGGGTACTACGATGCAGGGGACAACGTGAAGTTCGGTCTGCCCATGGCTTTCACGGTGACGATGATGTCGTGGAGCATACTGGAGTATGGAAATCAGATGGCCGCCGGCGGCGAGCTCGCTCACGCCATGGATGCCGTCAAGTGGGGCACAGACTACTTCATCAAAGCCCATCCCGAACCTAATATCCTTTATGGAGAGGTCCCAAAATTTAACCTTTTCCTCTCCTAAATTACATTAACTACTGTCTTTTAATGCATTTATTGATGCCACTGCTCACTCATAAAACGAAGAATTTTCTGGGTGAATTGCTTTCTCTGACGTTCCTTTCTTCCTGTCTGTCATACTCAACAGTCCTACTTAGATGTCTTATATTATTTTTGCTTCTCAGGTGGGAGATGGGAACACCGACCACTACTGCTGGCAGAGGCCAGAGGACATGACCACCGACAGGAGAGCCTACAGGATCGACCCCAGCAACCCGGGATCCGATCTTGCCGGAGAGACTGCCGCCGCCATGGCCGCCGCCTCCATGGTCTTCCGCCGCTGCGACCCCTCCTACTCCGCCGAGCTCCTCCGCCACGCCGAGCAGGTCCGTCCACTCCCCCTAACCGTTTGAACTATAGATCTCCCCCCTCTCCAGCCGATTATGCCACTGAGGTTTCGAGATCTGTGCTGTCGGACAGGAATGTGCTGCCTGCGGGCTAGGAACCGTCGCCTTACTCTCTTCTGTTAAATTAGTCCGTCCAACTACCAGAAATTAATTAGGCTGATTAAATTCATTTAAAATTAAAAGAAAAGGAATTATTTTTTCATGAACATATTGTGTTTTATTTGCTTTATATTTTGAATCAACAAGAGCAAATAGATCCCAATTCCCAGGTCGTGTTTGACTCTGACCGTCACCCTGTCTGGGATGCTGGTTTGTCTTTCAGCTGTTTGCCTTCGCCGACAAGTACAGGGGCAAATACGACAGCAGCATCACTGTTGCCCAGAAGTACTACCGATCTGTCAGCGGATACAACGTAAGGGATTCATATTTGTAAACATCGCACTTGATTTGATTAGACAGAACTGTGATGTTGTATACTGCGAAAAATGTGTTTTCTTCGAGAGTTGAAGACCGTTGGAAGTGATGGTGTTTGTTTGTTGATCTCAGGATGAATTGCTGTGGGCCGCGGCATGGATGTACCAGGCGACCAACGACCAGTACTACTTGGACTATCTCGGAAACAATGGAGACTCGATGGGTGCCACTGGTTGGAAGATGACCGAGTTTGGATGGGATGTCAAGTATGCTGGCGTTCAGACCCTTGGTGCTAAGGTAATTGACAATTATTATGGTATCAGTCAATAGGCAAGATGCCGATTCAAGCATTACATCTGAGGATTAAGGCCTTTTGTGCCTCCATGTGCAGTTTCTGATGCAGGGCAAGGTAGGTCAGCATGCATCGATCTTGGAGAAGTACCAGCAAAATGCCGAGTACTTCATGTGTTCTTGCATTGGAAAGGGCAGCAAGAACGTACAGAGGACCCCTGGCGGCCTCATCTTCAGGCAGAGGTGGAACAACATGCAATATGTGACGAGCTCTTCGTTCCTTGCGACAGTGTATGCGGATTATCTTTCTTCTGCCGGGAAGACTCTCAGCTGTGCTTCTGGAAATGTGCGGCCATCTGAGCTCCTCTCATTTGCACAATCTCAGGTATTTTGACTGTGCGCTTGGAACCACTAAAGAAGCCTGCCTTGTTCCAAGGATGGTGATCTCTGATATTCTTCAGCCTATAATAAATTCTCCATGTATTTTTTTTGCAGGTGGACTACATTCTGGGGGACAACCCAAGAGCAACCAGCTACATGGTTGGATATGGCAATAACTATCCGAGACAAGTTCACCACAGGGCAGCATCCATAGTGTCCTACAAGGTGGACAGATCCTTTGTTAGTTGCCGAGGAGGGTATGCCACTTGGTTCAGCAGGAAAGCCAGCGACCCCAATCTTCTCACCGGTGCACTTGTAGGCGGACCTGATGCATACGACAACTTTGCTGATCAGAGGGACAACTACGAGCAGACTGAGCCTGCCACCTACAACAATGCCCCTCTTCTAGGCATACTGGCTCGGTTGGGTTTAGGCCACAGTGGATACAACCAGCTTCTTCCAGGTAAACCTCATGCATTTAGTCACCCTGAAATTATGAAAGATTTAGATCTCCATTTTCAGATGAACAAAAGTAACTGGGTTGAAAATTAATTTTAGTGTTTGTTTCTGGCAGCGGTTCTTCCAACAACCAAACAAATTGTCACCCCACGGCTTCATGTTCCAGGTACATGTTCTTCCTCTACCATTATATAGATACCATATTTGATCAAATCTAAAAAACTGGGCTTTTTTCTGCAGCTGCAACAACTTCCAGTCCCATCTCCATAGAGCAGAAATTAACAACTTGGTGGAATGCAGATGGAAAGACCTACTCCAGATACTTGACTGTGGTCACAAACAAATCTGATAAAACCCTGACATCTCTCAACCTCTGGATTTCCAAGCTCTATGGTCCTATATGGGGCTTGACCAAGACAGAAAATTCATACACCTTCCCATCATGGATCCAGTATTTGCCGGCTGGGAAAAGCCTCGATTTTGTTTACATCCACGCCTCATCCCAAGCTGAAGTCTCAGTTTCAGGCTACAAACTTGCCTAAATAAAGTACTCGATCCAAGTAATTTTGGAATGTACAAAGCTGTGCAGGTTCACTGAAAGGATGTCATGGGGCCCCCTCTTTCTTTTTGGGCAAGCTTTCATCTTTGCTGGTTGTTTTTTTTATGTGGGAACCTCAGTCTTGCCAGATGATTTATGGGATCAGGCAAAACTGACTTTTAGTTGAATAAGGGAGTGGAAATTTGGAGGGTGAAATGAGTGAAGAGACATATGCTAGAGGGAAGTGCTCATCCTCTTTCACCTCCTCACTTCAACCTATATCTTAGACTCTGTAAAGAGTGAGTATGCTTTGAGAGAGGGAGGAGAATAGCTCTCCTTTTCTTTTTGTTTCTAGGATCTGCTCTTTCCTCTCTACTGCAATTTATCCCCCTTTTATTAGCGTCAGTGTGCTCTATGGGTTATTGTTGCACTTGATTTGATTTGAAGGAAACTGGTTTGGGTCCAATACATTACCCATTTTTTCGCACAATAAAAAATTGATTGGAAATTAGTTGGATTCTGTTTAGCATCTCAATTGATCAAAACAATTCAAATGTTTCAGTCTGATTCAAACTCAATAGTACCCTAAAATGATAATAAATAAAATATATAGGAAAACCATATATTGAAAATTGAATCAATAATTAACGTGAGACTCCCCTTCAATGGCAAAGGTCATACACAATCAACTGGTTTCAATTGATATATAAAAAATGTGGGTTATTGTTGCAAGCTTTGCAACATTGCTTGCTGGACTTTCCTCTATCAATATAAACCTTTGAGCTTCTCTTATTGTAGATGGGCCGTTTTGAATGATCTTTTTCTAGCCAAAAGATGAGCAATTTTGATGTGCAAATGTTTGACTTGATGATTCCTGTAAAGCTGATTAAGTTCCAAATTAACAGTTTGACTGAGAATGTGAACGGAATAGTAGACTCAAGAACTTTGGCAGTCAAAAATATATGGTCTGTTTACCACTAAGCTCAACTGCTCCACTGCCGGTATTTTTAATTTCCAAAATGTTCCTTTGGGCGTACTATAAATTTGATCTTTGAGAATGTGGCCGTCGGAGTGCCCAACTTGTACAGGGCAGGGTTTCTTTTTCTGTTCTTTGCATGTCAAGGTGAATCCTTTTGCTCGAGCAAATGGGAAACTCGATCAGGGTTTGCACTCGGCCTCGAGGGAGTGGAGAAGAGGAAACCAATGGGGTGGAATGCCGGAGTTGTAGCAACGGTGGCACCTTGGTTAAGATTGTGCTGAGAAAGGAGGAGCTGAAGCAATTACTGTGGCAGCTGAATAATGAACAGGGAAGGAAGAGGACGAGGAGCTTAGAGGATGCAGCAAGATATCAATGGACACCTTCTCTTAGCAGCATAGCTGAAGAGGATACTACCTGATCTTGCTTTGGTCTAGTTATGCTTTTAACATTGTTTCTTTGTTATATCAATCTAGAGATAGCCTTTTCATCAAATGTTTCTTCCTTCTTGAATAACAGGATTGAGAATTTTATATTGGATATGGATCAAGAAAATTATGGCATACTACACTCTACATTAGGCTTCTTCTCGATAAGTTCATTGTCCACCTTTTTTTTCCTTGTGCAAAATCCTGTTTGAATCTTATCAATCAAGAAAATTCAGAGTCTTGATCACTTCTAGATGACATGATGGCCTGACAACAAAGAAAAGAAAATGCTTAAAACCATGAATGGCCATCTTGGTACAGATCTAACATTATGGCGATGCTGTATTGTTCATTACAAAGGGAAGGAGAAGAATTAATGCATTATTGCATACTTAGACTCATGGCTTCTTCTCCAGAAGTTCTTCAAGGACAGCAGATTTAGGATTCTTCATCGGAGGGCCCTTCTCCCTCCGCTCGAGCTCATCGAGCCGGGATCCTCTGGACGATCCCCCAGTACATGTAGAACGGATTGTTAGGGTTCTTCGCGATGGCAATCATCCCCGGCATAAGAAGCGGAAGCTCCGGTGGCTTGGGCTTCGAGCTCGGGATGATCATCGAGACGGCCGCTTTCTTGGGCGGCGGAGGGCTCTTCTCGATGAACAACTTCTGTCCCTTCTCTCTGCCGGGGAATCCGCCGGTGAGCCCCATCATCTCCTTTTCGAATGCATCCTCAGGGACGGAGGAGGCCCCCGAAGCGGCCGATGCAAGGGAATCTTCGTCTATCACATGGGTCCTGGAAGGAGGTGATTCATCGTCGAAGTTCCTCTTCAACTCCACCTGCACGCCTTTCTCACCATTGCACAGCCGGCCCCCCTGCCTCCGAGGAGTTGTTCCATGAGGTTGAATTTCGCTGAGAGCTTGAGGCTAAGGCTTGATGGTGGATGGTGTCCGGGAAGGGACGACGGCTGCTGCAGGTGGCGGATGGAGCGGGCGGGGAATGAGGTTTTGAGAGCAGGGCCCTGGAGGTCGGGCAGAGTAGAAGCCATGGCAAAGGCAAAGAAAAGAGACAGATTTGAAAACCAAGCCTCCTTGACCACAGAGGGAGTTTCTTTGGCTTTGTATATTTTGTGGCTCTGATTCGGGTCTTACGATATAGGGGTTATCCGTTGGCTGCCATGTCACCTATTATTTTTCTTTATTTTATTTTTTCCACTTATGTTAAATTCAATTGAAATATTAAATTGTAATGAAATTAATTGGGTTCGTTTGAAGCCTTAATTTCATTTTAGATATAAATAAATTAATCATAACCTAAAAAATTAAATTATGTGATTTTTTTACCAAAATTTTAAATAAGTTATACTAAATTAACTCAAATAAAAATTAAAGAAAAAGTCGAAATATATAAGTTATACTAAATTAGTTTACATATCATTTATTTTTATTTCATTTATTGATTTTATGATCAATTATTTTGTTTTATTTAATATTTTATAGTGTTGTTAATTTAATTTTTATTAATACTACATTAGAGATAATATTTTATTTTTTAACTCTATTTAATATATTATATGATTATGTCTATTAATTTGAGCTATTTGGGTGAAAGAAGAGGGGTATGTACGTCTTTTCATACCCACCGGTGTGAATACGAGTAACCTCCTCTACCGAACGGTCTGAAATTCAGTCCTACCAAGTTCATTCATGGAGTCGAGATAATTCCGTCATGCAACGTAAAAGGGCTTCCTTTTCACCGCATCTTCTTCTACTTCTCTCCAATCTATGTCAACCTGTTCTCCTACTTTTATTCCCACAACTGATTCCTTCGTTGCCTCAAGAGGGAACCTCTTTCGGTATCTGACCTTCTTGAGAACTTCAGCTCAGCCCTGTTTCCCGCTTCTGGAAGCAATCTCTGATCTGTTGAATCCGCTTACATTGATTCATCTCGTCGCGTACTGTGAGTAATTTCCTCCTTCCGCTCGCTGAAGTTCGCTGATTTATCTAATTTCAGCTTTTGATTGATAAAATTGGGGCGGGAAGTCGGTCCTTTTTTGTGAATTTTAAGGGGAAATTTACTGCTTTTAATGTGTTCGAAAGGCGCTGGAGGGTATTGAATACAAGAGATTAATCTGTGCATTTGGTTTGATTGCTCAGCGCCTGGAGGATTGTTGCAGTCGGTTCTATTTATAGGGAAGCCTACTTTGTCTTGTTGTTGTGAAAGTGCAATTCGGCAGAGGGAGGCTCTTATTCAGAATCTTAATGTATTATGAATAGGGAGTGGTCTTCTCTTCATGGACGATGGTTTTGAGAAGATAAAACTTATTCCAGATTACTTCAGTGCTTCAAGAGCCGAAGATTCTCCTCTTCCAAGCAGCAGTCCTTCATGCTCGGACCCACTTCCTGCTGTAGATAGTAATTTTTTGAGGTGGTTATTTAATGGAAGATCGTAGGATGAGTTCTAGAGGGATCTGTTTGGTGCATAGCCAAAGTAATTATTTTGCTTTAGTACAGGCTTCGCAGCCGGTTGTGGACCCGAAGGAAACTTCAATGTGCTTCATTCATAATGAGTTTATTTAGCCTCAGGGGGTTGCACTGGAGCTCCAATGCAGATGGTCAAGAGAAGGTCAGTAGCTTGCTGTATGTAATATATGCTGATACACCCGTTCTGATAACTAGGAACAAAATGTGCTTAACTCGCAGATTGAACTGCCTGCTGCCGAAGTTGAATCACTCAAAGCAGAACTTGCTGATCTAGAAGAGAGAAATGCACATCTGAAAGCTCAGTAAGTGTCGTGCAACATCAATTCATATTCTTACTTGAAATGCAATTCCCATTTTACAGATCAAATGAACTTAGAAATAGATATCTTTGATGCATAATAATGTAGGAACCGTGTATATTCCCAAAACTGAATTCTTCTGGAGTTGATATTTCTTATGTGTGATGCCAGTATCTTTGTTGTCATCTGGGAACAATACTTATTTTATGAGATCTTGATATAACCATATTCTGAGTTGCTGTTGAAGATGATTTTGAATTGCATTCATATATTATTATATGTAGTAGACAAGCATGGGCTGTAACTTCGAATATGGTAAATAGATCTTGTTAATTAGATGCCTCCAAATTACCTACATCAAAGTATGTATTGGCTCCGTGCAGGTTAGAACAAGCAGATGAATTATTGCGGTCTTCATTCTTATCTGGCTACTTGTATACTCGAACAGTACGGGTGACATCCCATCACTGGTTTTGCTTTTTATACTAGATTTTGTGCCCTTCAAATAATCAGATCCATTCCTTCTTTCTGGATGGTAATGATATGGTTTATCGATTAACTTTGTTTCTTCTTGTTTTATGTTCCTAATTTGTAGAGATGGACAGCACTTCCAGGAGAACCACCTCCAATAGATGACACTGACGTTAATGATTGGCTTCCTCGCTTTGTTGTCCTCCATGGCTCTTGTCTCTTCTTCTATTTATTCTGTACAGGTAATGCCGCCATGTTTTTATTCTTATATAGTCATTGTAGTTGGATATTGCCCACATACATGATCTTATCTGTTTCTTGTATTAATATTATTGGTAACTATTACCATTACAGATAGTATCTTTTATTGCTTGATGTCTCTTCACTCTTAACTTTTAGAAATGCCAGGGTAGCTTGATTTTATTTGAATCTTGATGTATGTTGCTAGAAGATGCTATATATATAGAGAAAATGTAATTTCCTTTGCCAAATGACAGATCTATGTGGGTATTGCAGCATCTAACTCTTGAGAAATATTGTGCAGATTTGAGTCCTCTGGATTCCACTCTGTTGTCTGACATCACTGAAGTTGGCTCCTTGCCGGACTTTACCCTGGAAGACGAAGAGACACGATATTGTTTCTACATACTAACTCGGCAAGGCCTGCGATACGAATGCTCAAGCATCTCTAAGATACAGGTAGCTACTTTTTCCACCAGATCTTGAATGCATAATCCCAATCTTGGTTTATGCTGTTTTCTGGAAGTCCAGTGGTTCTTAGTTTTTCTTTCTTTGTTGGCTCTTGATTTTTTCAAGAATCGTCTTAGAGAAGGAGAATCCCCTCGGAAGAAGCTTGAATCAGTTTCTTGTTGACATTACTAACCTATTCAATCCACTTTTCATGTACGGCCAGGTTGAGTCTTGGGTGAAAGCACTCAATGAAGAATGCAAAACTAAGCCTGACATGAAACTCCCCAACGGCTCAACTTCAACATAAAAAGAAGCCCCTTCTTGTAACCACGAAGTTATAAATCAGATGACATTTGCTTTCAACTGTGGCAATATACTATTAATCAGTTAAGCTCTCTTCACAAATTTGTTGATTTGTCTTTCTTTAGATAAAATTTGACACATCCTTCCTCTCTAACTTCAGTTCTAATAGTTCACTTGTTTATGCCACCAAAATTTTGATGTCTTCACATGCCCTCCACCACGTTTTCCATCTACAAGTTTTCCAAGATATTATCATCATCATGCCCTCTTCTTCAAATTCTCACTGAAAACTTGAGTATCAACAGCCAATTCTCTTCTTCTCCAGTGCACTAAATCTCCTGCTTCAGGATATCCCTTCATGGGAAGGTTGTGGGGTCTGAAAGAACTATAGAGAAAAGTAAATAATTGTGAGTAATTTCTGTTATTCATTAATTCAGAAGAAGCTGGGTTTGAAAAAACAAACTAAACTGCTAGAGAAAGCCTTCTTCTGCCTTTTTCAAGGGGAATGGTTTGGTGGGTTTGGCTTCCTTTATTCGCCACTAATAAAGAGAGATGCCATGCCGCACGTGAAAGACCCTGCAACCTCTCAAAGTTGGCACCTTCAATTGGATCTGAAGTTGACTCTTTTCATATTGACAGACAGAATCACAGAAAAGCAGAGAGAGAGAGAGAGAGAATGAGAGGGAGAGGGGGGGAGAGAGGGA
This sequence comes from Trapa bicornis, assembly GCA_030064425.1. NCBI lineage: Eukaryota > Viridiplantae > Streptophyta > Magnoliopsida > Myrtales > Lythraceae > Trapa > Trapa bicornis. Next base: position 33,760,563 of record CM057755.1, on the reverse strand, counting down.
TAGGGAGAACTGCTCCATTTACCACCTTTCTTCAAGAAATTGAAAATAAAAATAAAATTAGCGAAAGAAAAAAATAAAATATAAATAATGTCCGAGAGATTCGGACTGCATGACCAATCGTGATTCAACACCTGTCCCGTCCTACCTAATCCTCTCTCTTTCCCTCACTACTTGCTGCTTACCCTCAGCCTCTCAGCTGCCTCAAGAGTTCACCCACGCAAAAAATGAGCTCCCAAATTTTCAGATCAGCCTCCAGAGCCGCGAGGTCCCTCCTCAATGCCTCCAAGAACTCCCGCTTATTCTCCGGTAGTCGCGCCTCCTTCTCCTCATCGATATGCTTCGTGCTTGCAGATAAGGTTTATTGTTGTCGCGGTTGATTGCATACTTTTGTCGTGTTCAACGTCAGTTGTCTCTGATTGCGATATTTACAGATAGAGGTACGTTCTCGCCGTTTTCATTTGATCCCTCCAGATCCTAGCGTTGCGTACTAGCTGAGCGTTATCGATTGGACTGTTCAACATTCTTCTTTTTTTTTTGGTACAGAAAATGGTCTTTTGCCTGCTAGCTGGAGTATTTCTGTTCTGAGAAAGAGAGATGAATATTTGTAATTTTTTTTGGCACCATAGAGATCCGAAGTAGTTGCATCTGATCTGTGTTTGCTTCTGACTTTAATTGCCTATTCGATTTGCGTTACTTCTATAGCCGCAAATTCATTATCAGTCGCTTTTTTAGAGTCATTTGCATGCAATTAGCTGAAAGACGTGTCTTTTGCCAGAGATGTTTTAGTTTCTGTTGAACAAATTAGATTCACCACACTTTAGTGGCTGCGCAATTTGAATGATGTGACATATCATCAACAGCATGGCCCAAGTCTGATATCTATTGTGTTAAAGCGATAGTTTTCCCATTATTTTTAACTGACTTTGGGGCTCTCTTACAGAAGGAAGAGCCGTAGCATCTGCTGCAGCAGTTACATTCAGTGGCAAGTCGTCGCTTTTACTTTCAAACTTTGCTAAAGTCGGCTCTGCCGAGGCATCCAGAGGATGGATATCAGGAGTACTTGCACTGCCAGCAGCAGGTAACACAGTTTTAGCTAGTCCTTTTTGAGTTGTCATCAACTCATTTTTCTTGTGTAAATATGACAACAACAAATAGATTTACGTGCATGAAATTTTTGTATGGAATGTAATAAAAAAATATTATTTCTCCATAAAGCAGTGTAACTTATTGATGAATCTGCACCCACGTGTTCTAATTTTTTATGTTTCCAAGAAAACCTTTTCATATGAGCTCTTACGAGAATTGAGGTACATAATATTATTATTTAACTTGTAGCAATCATGAAAACAAATAAAAATTGTAGACACTGAAATTTCTGAGCAAGGAATAATAGAATAGCCATTTGCAAGTGGGTATGTGCTCAACCATGGAGGACTGAGCAACTCAGCTCATCTTTACCTGTAAGCTTCACCAGTATGATTATGAAAATCCTAGAACACCCATCATATTAAATAACTCGATGATCCAAGCTTTCACATGTGTATCTCTATCACTTTTGTCTGTATGAAATTTTAGCGAGTCATCTTGTGGCCCTACCGTTCGCCATATGTTTCTGATTGAGTAAATTCTACAGTCTTTAACTCTTGAGTTTTGTCTGTTGGACAGTTTACATGCTCCAGGAGCAAGAGGCACATGCTGCTGAGGTAATGTGATGAAATCTTCTAATTGCTGTATCAGGTTTATCTTCGTGTATCAGTGGCACTGACTCAGTGCTCATCTCTTGCTGTTTGCGGAGTTTCATCTGATTTTGTTATTAATCAGATGGAACGCACTTTCATTGCCATCAAACCTGACGGAGTGCAGAGGGGTCTAGTAAGTGTCTATCTGTTCTGCACTAACCTGTAATATCATCCAACTTTTGACGTGTCTTACTAGAATGTTCTTCGATCAATCTCTTACTACAATTTAGCGTTACAGTTCATACTAATTATGCTGTTTGTTCAAATTATTATAACAAAAATTGCTCCTTTCACGACTTGCAATTTGTTGCCCTTTCAGATTTCAGAGATCATAGCTCGCTTTGAAAGGAAAGGATTTAAACTGGTTGCTATCAAGATAGTTGTTCCCTCAAAGGGATTTGCACAGAAACACTATCATGATCTCAAGGAAAGACCCTTCTTCAATGGACTATGCGACTTCCTCAGCTCTGGTCCTGTTGTTGCCATGGTTGTCACAGATCTCTCATCCTTTCCAGTTTGACATTTCTAGAATTAGTGTAGTCTCATCATCCTGAATTCTAATCTGTAACTTTTGTAGGTCTGGGAAGGAGAGGGAGTGATAAAATATGGTAGGAAGTTTATTGGAGCCACTGATCCCCAGAAATCAGAACCCGGAACAATCAGAGGCGATCTAGCAGTTGTGGTTGGAAGGTCTTATAGTTATAAATCATGGAATTTCTCAAGTCCACATCTATGCACATAACAAACTCTTTTATACCATCAGATTCCCGCTCCTTGGAAGTAAAGCATATTGTTTTTTGCTCCCCCAAGGGAGTACAGCACGAACCATCTGAAGAACATCCTACCAAACTGCCACTCAGAATGCCTTCCTTTTTCATAACAAAAAATTAGAAATCAGAATTCTCTTAACATTTTACAGATTACTCCAGAACTTTTAGGAATAGATTGAATTTGGAACTCGCCTTCACTTTGATTCTTCAATTCTGTCATCTAAATGCTTCACTTTAGATGTTTTACATTTATATTTCATCCACCTAGCCCAGGCTGGACACATGATCACCTCTTGGCTATATTCTAGCCTAGAACCATTTGTTTTCATCCAAGTTCAACATGCTTATCACTTAGAACCATATTCTTTTCCAGGCAAGCCACTATGGCACTGACTACAAACATGTTTTACTCAGTGAGGCTAGCAAGCATGATGCACTTCTTCTGTAATTTTCTTTCTGCAGGAACATTATCCATGGGAGTGATGGCCCAGAGACTGCCAAGGACGAAATCAACCTGTGGTTCAAACCAGAGGAATTGGTCGCATACACCAGCAATGCTGAGAAGTGGATCTATGGAGTCAACTAATGATTCTTTTCGTTTAGTCTCTGCAGATCCAGCAAATAGGATCTAGAGTGGAATTAGAATCACCATCAATTGATCCAATGAATAAACTCTTATTTTATCCTGAGCTGGGATTTTGGAACTGCTAATAATGGAAGGACTCAGAAATACCGAGCAATGAACAGTCACATTTTCTGTAATATAAGGAGTTCAGATCCTCGCTCTGATATAAATAAATGCTTCTTTTTTTCAGCTTCCGGCTCAGCCCTGTCGGATGTGATTCTATTGCAGACGAGGACCAAAGAAGCATTGATCCACGCTAAACAAGGAAACAGCTGCATTGGCTATTGACTTCCGCCATGACACGATTCCATCAATTCCCCTCCTTCTCCCTTCACGCGAGCCCTAGTGGTGGCAAAACCTTCAGCGAAGCATCAGCTCGGTCCTGCAAAACAATCGCCACCGTCGTCCCTTTCTGTCTCGCCCATTCGCTGTAAAACCCTAATCCCACCATTTCAGTCTGCGACATTGTTTTTTAACCTCTCGATCTCCGCGTCGTCCGGTAGCCTCTGCTCTACGTAATCGGTAAGCTTCGTATCTTCCAGTAATGCTTTTTCCATACGGAAAATCGTACTGCCACAGAATTGTTGACTTCCTGGATTTGTGTCTCACCTATCTTCCGATGCCTGACTGCTTTTGTCTGCTCTTTCTACTAAATAAAATATAAAAACCACAAGAAGAAAACTGCAGTTCTTTTCAGTTTCCAGTCTCTGACGACTTCTCTTAGTTGCTAAACTACTAGTTGACATGAGGTTTCATGTCCTGTCGTAGATGGAAGCTAAGCCAATGACAAAGGAGGCCCTTGCTCTTACAGAGAAGAAGATGGACATGGCATTAGGTGGGTTTCAGTCGCCAGCTGAGAACTTATTCATTCTTTCCCCGTCACTTATTCAGGTCAACTGAGATTCGCTGCATTTTTCTTTGATCTTTTCTCTGTGTTAGACGATATAATAAAAATGTCCAAGACCAAGACAGCTAAAGGAAAGAGAGATAGAGTTACTGTATGGTGGTTTTTCTCCAAAATCTATTGCTTTTACAACTTAATTTATGTTAGTTGTCATTTTCATATTAACAGTGACAGTATCTTTCCACAATGTTTTTTTGCAGAACAAGAGCCAGAGGTCTTTCAACAATTTTGCTGAAGATAAATCCATGAAGCTGCCGAGCTTCATGAATTCTAGATCGTTTCTTAGACAGGCTTTCCCTGACAACCTTTAAAATTGCTCATGGTCTATCCTTTTCAACATGTGCATATGATATATATATATATATGTATATACACTATTGATTTTCAGGGAGTTCTTGCAAAGAAAAGATTGAACTTTCAGCGAAACCAATTTCTTCTAACAAATGAGATTGGACGGAAGGATACACATGCTCCCTTTCACAGCAAAGCTCCTCTTCATGACATGATGATACACTCAAATAAAGCTAGGTACTCTCAGTTCCCTATGACTTTATGGATGTTGCAAGTTATCAGGGGTGTTGATACTCCATTGCTATTTTTTTCAATCCAAGAGTACATTTTGGATGGATTTGTAGTCACTGCTGGGCCATGAAATTATATATGCAGTTTGCTTTTGCTAATATATATAATCTATCGTTAATGGTTAAGAAAGCGGCTATTTGGAAGGATAACTGATTGTGAGTGTTGAATACTTTCAAATTGTGTAGTCTGTCCTCATCCTTTAAATAATTAAGGTGTGAATAATGTGGCATGGATAGGATTTGTATTGGCATTGTGAAATTGACACCCTTATCTTTTTCTGTGAAGTCATGGATTTTCAGCTGTTTTCCTAGTGGGAGCCTCTAGTGTCATGAGGAATTTTATGTGTTATCATGCGCTGTAAATGTCTTGCTCATGACATCATTGGTAACTAGGAATCAGAGTGTATTTTGTGGCTGGAAGTTCTGCAGTTGAAGTTCCTTGTTTGGACATTTTTCTTGTTTGGAGTTCAGAACTAAAGGGTCTTTTGTAAGGCCCGTGGGTCTTAGATAGAGCTGCTACGATTATTAGTTGCTATGGAAGTAAAAGTATTGGCACTTTTTACACATTGGTTTCTGTTGCAGTTTTCCATTCCTTTGGTTTTTAAAGTTGAAGATCTGGGGAATTCTATCAGAAACATGTTTGGGGGCTCACACCTAGAAACCTCTCATATTTCGTTGAGATGTTACTGAGAAGCATCTTATGCAAAAGAAAGGGATTAAATGACAGGCTTGCCAATCATTTTGGCCTGGGATGATGAAGATTTGTCAAGATTGATTCTGATGGTACCACTGAATGTTTTGAATTTTTTATGACTCTGACTTTGTAGAGAGGCTCTTGAGAACTTTTAAGCTCTGAGAAGTCTTGTCTCGAGGTTTCTTCAAGTTTGGCTTGTCATATTCTACTTTAGTTTCTAGTCTTCATATTTTTTTTATTGTTTTACCATACACCTAATATCTTGTGTTGGTATGTCACCTACCAGTCTCTACTCCACTGAAACTTGGATGCCTATTTCTATACTTCTAATCATCATACCCAGCATTTACGTTTCTATTCAAACATTTATCTGTAAATGCAAGTCTTGACCAATAAAATGACCACATTGGTTGTAGGGCGTGGGCTCCATTTTCAACGGGCAACAGGTCATCAAACAACGCGGTTGTCATCTCCAAGGTAATCCCATGTCGGGAAGAGTTGGAAAAGAAATGGATTTTAAATCTTTGTAAATTTGCAAACTATACCGGCTTTGTATGTTGTATGGTCTTGATTAGGATCATTATATATATCACAGTGGATTAAAGTCAACTTCTCTCTGTGTTCAAACGCAGCAGCAAGATGTAGGAAATGGTTCCTCCAAGCGGCAGAAGCAGAAGACATTGGATGCCCGCTTTGCAAACTTGAAGGAACAGAGAATGCGGGCAGCAGCCTTATCTCGGCCCTCCTCTAATTCCATGACCCATCACCGTAATGGAGGAGGCCTTGGCCGTAAACAGATTCCCCCTTGGAATCGATTCCCGAAGTGATTTCGCCCCTGGCGCGAGCGTCTCATGGCTACTTATGAATAATGTAACTAGAAGTGAATGATTGGTCTTTTAGCATTTTTAACGGCAACAGGCTACCGCAACAACATTTCCAGTGGTTGCAACTTCATCAAAGTTCTGTCAACCATCTTTGCATGAAGCAATTCCGGCCTATTCTTTTGGAGCTATTTATCTGCTTGATGGCTTCATTTTATGGCAATGAATTTGTTCTTTCTTTTGGTTGGCGACCATGGTTCTATTAGATTGTCTATAGAGGTGGCCACCAGACCTGTTCCAAACGGGTTTCAGAGGTCAAGGGTCCTCTTGAAACCTGAATCGACTACAAACATAATACACTACTAAGAATCCATTTAGGTTATATTGGTAGATATTCAACTCATATTGGTAGCAATTAAATTAATATAATTATTTTAAAATTACATCTATATATATAATTCATAATAATTATTTTATAATTTTGTAATATAATTTTACATACACATTTTATAATTATTAATGTATTTTGGTATATATAATTTTACAAATTACATAATTAGCCAATTTTAAAATTAAAATTTATTATTTTTATATACAATTTTAACAAATAGACATTTTATTTACAATACCATCAATTTATTCAAATAATTTAATAATTCTATAATATTATAATTTTATGTAACATAGTTATAATTATATAAAAAACAATTTGCTAAAAGAAAACATTAGAATAAGATAATTTAGTTTTATAATTAAATTTGTTATTTTTATATACAATTTTAATAAATAATCATCTTATTTACATTAATATCAATTTATTCAAATAATTAACTAATTTTATAATTTATGTACATAATTATAATTATATAAATAACTATTTACAAAAATAATGTTGTAAATAAAATAATTTATAAAATTAAAATTATAGAATTTATTTACAAATTGTTTGAAATATACCAATATCAATTTATTTACATTAACTAATTTACTATAATTTTTTAATTTTATATGAACTAAATTAATTTATATAAATTAAATAATTTAGTATAATTATATATAATATATCAACTTATAATACATAAAATATTTTTTAAATAAAAATTTATAGTTTTATATACAAAAATATAATTTTATGTAATTAAAATGATTTATTATAATTATTATTTTTTTAATTTTGTAAATGATATTCATTTTATTTGAACTAAAATCAATTTATATAAATTAAATAATTTAGTATGATTATATATAATATATCAACTTATAATATATAAAATATTTTCTATAAATAGAAAATTATAATTTTATTTACACAAAATAGATATATATTAATTTTTGTAATGAAAATATTTTAATATAATTAAAATTTTTAATCTTATATACAATATTGATTTTATTGTAGTAAAATCGATTCATGAAAATTAAATAATTTAAAATGATTATATACAATATTATAATGTAATAAATTATATATAATTTTATAATTAAAGATTCTAATTTTATATACAATAATATTAATAAATAATTTGCTATAATTATATCCATAGTAAAACTAATTTATATAAATTAAATATTTTATTATAATTATATATAATATATCAACTTATAATAAATTATATATTTTAATAACTATAAAATTATAATTTTATATATAAAAAATATTTTATGAATGAGGTAACGCTAACAATACTATTTGAGATTTATAAATTCTAAAGTGAGTGGAATGAATTTTTAGTAATATGTGAAATCTCAAATATTTTGTTAAAATTTTTTAATGAGACTTGTATTAAAATTATTTATGAAAATTAAAATATATATATATACTAAAATTTTGGTTTGGATGTTTTTTAAATCCAAAATTTAATATAAATTTGTAATTAAATATACTATTTTAAATTAGTAAAATATTATAATATGTGAAATAAAAAATAGACTATATTATTAATGATTGATCAATAATGAATATAAAAATAATAATGATATCAATTATAATAATATGATTTTATCATTTTTTTAAATTTTAGTCTAATTTGTTCTAATAATTTTAAAGTGGTAAAAAATTATGATCATTTTAGATTGATATTCATACGATTTTTTTCGGGTAATAATTGTGTTGAATTTTCCTAACACCCCTCCTCTAAACCACACATGTATTGTTAAGGGCTTGTCTAGAAGCCGAAAGTGAATGATAAAAATCAGACAATATTTAACAAAAAAAAAAGAATTAAGGAATGTTATTTTCAAAAATCATAAAATGTAAAAATAATATACAAATATGCCAACATTCGACTTAGTCGCAAAAGGAGCTTCTGTAATAGCTAGTGGCTGTTCTCGTCATTTCCTACCAATAGAAAAGACGCTGTATGTAGCAATTTTCCATCTCTCTCTCCGTGGAGATTCAAAATCAAACTAGCTGCTCGTCCTCTTGCTCTTTCTCCGTGTTCTCCTTGTCGCGGGCGCAGCACGGTCGCAGATCTGCGCCTGTTAGACGCAGCCAAGGCTCTTCCGAGTGAGGTCTCAGATCGATTCAGCTGGTCTGAGCCTCACACCTCTGTTTGAGTGATCCGTTTGGAGGATTTGCTCTCGGAGTCGAAGATGGAGAATCTGATCTCGCTTGTCAATAAAATCCAGAGAGCTTGCACTGCTCTCGGTGACCACGGTGAAGACAGCGCCTTACCAACTCTCTGGGACTCCTTGCCAGCAATCGCCGTCGTCGGTGGTCAGGTTAGCTCTCTCTCTCTCTCTCTCTCTCTACTACTGGCATGTACTGATGTCTCTTATTGCATATTGTACGGGTAAAATTTTGCTGCGTTTACTTCGATTGACTTGCCAGAGACTCCTTATTTTCATGTTGATGTTTCTTGGTTAGTTGTTGATTTATCAAACTGTTCCGTTCCCCAAAAGTTTCAGGTGTCTGATGAATATATGTTCATTAGAGTAGTACTTGATGCACCCTTAATTCTGTTATCATATTTTGGTTTCAGATCTGGGACTAAAGTTCCTTACTACAAAATTTCTTTGAAATTCATCAGACTAAGAATATTGGGGCCATATCTTTGTGAAACGATTTCCACAATCTCTTGCGAGACCCTTACTTTCTAAGAACACACTTGTTTTTGTTTCTTTGAGAGGATACTTCTTTGGAGATTTGTGTGACAAACAAACCATCTTTTGTATTCCTTCATTTCTGATTCTGAGTTCACACTTTGTTTCTTTATCTTCTAAATGTTTAGGCGATCTGAATTCGAAATGAATATATTGATCATTGGAAAATAATAACATATCAAGCAATTTACATCATGTATATATAGAAAATATATTTGCACTATTTATAAATATGTACCTAATTTATTTAGGTTGAACAATCCCCTTCAATATGGGAAGAGATATCTACCATTCTAATATTGTTTCAATTATCATTCTATTTTTTAAAATCTAAATATTCAGTTAAAAATTGATTAGTTGTCCAATAGTAACTTCACAATCTTTTATGTTAATTAATGAAAAATTGATCAATTTTCACATATTTGGTAATATTGTGTTGAAATAAATTGTTGACAATATTTATAGTAGACTTGTTATCGCATAATTTCATCGGTTTTTTATTACTATATTCAACTGTATTAGTAAACTTGTTATTCAAATTATCTTACATATACTTTGAGTCATTGCACAAAATACTAATTGTATTGGTGATATCGGGTCGTGTATGACATATATAGGTCATCCCACAATTCTCTAATATTGTTATTTATCCAATGGATCACCTTACTTAGCACATAATTTATTATTATTCAATTCTATTGGTGTCAAATTTGTTCGACAATCTAACATCATTGTTTTGGTAAATAGATCCAATGTATACTTTATCCGAGAAAGTATTATGCCTTTTTTAGATATGATAATCTCAATACTGAGAAAATATTTGTGAGAATCTAAGTCTTTCACCATAAATTATTTTTTCAACTGTAATATCTCAACATTATCATCCTCAATGATGATAATGACATCCACATAAACTGTAAGAATGGCGACTTGACCATTAGAGTATTGATAATTCATATGGTTTTCATTACACTATTGGTAACTCATTTTAACTACTATAGGTTGGTATCAGTCAAATCACACTATTGGCGACTGCATGAGTCCATACAAAGATTTCTTCAACCTACAAACCTTCCCCATAGTATTTATCGTACCAAATCCAAGCATAATCTTCATATATATTTTCTCTTATAGGTCTCTATGCAAAAAATGTATTATTTACATTCATTTCCACCCGAAGTTAGCAACATTATGACTGTGCTCATCTTAGTAGCTGGTGCAAAAGTCTCACCATAGTCTATTAAATATGTTTTCTATCAACCTTACTTTGTATCTCACAACTTTCTATTGAAGGTCGAGCAAGTTCCCACGTTTAATTTTTTTTTTCTAGTGGCCATCTCCTCATGCCACTTTGAATCCTCTTTAGCCTATTTCCAATTCTTTGGTATGCGCATTAAATTTAGTGATACAATAAATATTTTAGATGTATTTAAAACAATGAGACATAATCAAACTCTAAGTTCTCTATTAATAGCAATGGGTAGAGAGTCATTATCATTCGATGTCGTCGAGGAACTGTTAGAGAGTTGATAGATATTCGGGACATGTAGGTGCATGAATTGTGGTACAAGTATCTATTATTGTGTCTCACCATTATCTGACCCATCTTTCTCCCTCTTAGCACAATCCTTAATCCTCCTGCTATATAACTTCAATTGTGCATCATTATTTTTTTCATATTTACTACTTGAGTTTTGACAAGTGTGATACCATATTGATTATGGAAAAATTATAATATATCAAACAAGATATATTTACATAATTTAAAAATACATCAATAACTTATTAATGTTGAACATAATATGATTAGAATGCCAGATTTATTCAAAGATTCTTCTTTATTGGGCGCATATATCCTCATAAGTTATTGTGAGTCTTTTGCATGCAGAGTTCAGGAAAGTCATCGGTGTTGGAGAGCGTAGTTGGAAAAGACTTCCTTCCTCGTGGCTCTGGTGATTCACTTTACTGTAGCTTCACAAATTGTTTAATGATCATTCACTCAGCTACTTAAAAATGACATGCTAAAAATGTGCAGGAATTGTTACTCGCCGTCCTCTTGTCTTGCAGCTTCATAAACTGGATGAGGGAAGCAGAGAATATGCAGAATTTCTCCACCTGCCTCGTAAAAGATTTACTGATTTTGGTAGCTTCTCTAATCATGTCAAGTGCTTTTTGTTTATTTCCCTCTGAAGTTTGTGTTTTCTATAGCTACATAGAGTTAAGATTGAGCAAATTTTCAGCAAATTATTTAGGTGCATCCTCTAAAACCATGCATCTGCACTGAGATGCGTGCTACTCAAATTTGGTGTAAGTCATGTGTGTAGATTCCAGTTCAAATGCTAACAAAGCTGTTTGTTTTTTTTCCTTGTGAAGCTGCTGTGAGGAAAGAGATTTCAGATGAAACTGATAGAGAGACTGGGCGGACCAAGCAAATTTCAAGTGTCCCTATTCATCTTAGTATCTATTCACCTAATGGTATGTCTGACACTATGCACAATTCTTTATATGTTGTTCTTTATATCTATAGTAAGTTGTTCTACAACGGGATCAAAACTATGATAATGCTATATCTACATTAATCCTCTCTTTTATGGATAATTCGTAGTTTTTTACTTGAGCCGTCTCTTTTTCCAAATGCCTAACTCACCTTTCTGAGTTCTGTCTTTATAGCTTCATGATGTTCTTGCGTCAATTAACTAACCTCTCTTGTATTTGTTAATTACTGTACCCTTTTTTTCCTTGTACTGAGCCCTTGTTTTCAACATGTAGGATTTGACTTAATTATTTTCTTTTTGCAGTGGTCAACTTGACTTTAATCGATCTCCCAGGACTCACAAAAGTGGCTGTTGGTAAATAAATCTTTTTATCAGCTTTATTTTGCAAATATTTTGCCTTAATATTTTATTGCTTAACTTACATGCAGTTTTTAATAAATAGAATTAAGTGAGATTAGTTCAATCTTTTGGCTATGTGCATGTGATGAACCAAACTTATTTCTTTCTTGGTCTACTTTTCACTCCATTTGATCTGTTATTTTTTCCATACGGCATGTTTCAATGTGAATTTACTCTATAACTTAAACCGTTTTGGCATTGCAGAAGGTCAACCTGATAGCATTGTGCAAGATATTGAAAATATGGTCCGCTCATACATTGAGAAGGTATATCTATACAAAGTGATCAAGATTTTGTATATTTTGCCTCCATCCTTTTTCTTTTTTGCTTTGTTGGCAACATATCTGCTACTACTTGTTGGAAAAAAAAATCATATTCTGCATGTTCAATCAAATTCAATAACTTACTGTTTTCTAAATGTACAATCTTCTGTGTTTTTTACATAACATTGACCATCTTTCCCAACATCCATAGAGCGATAGACTATTTCAGATTTTACTTATTAATTAAAATGAGTGTGATTTATCATTTGATGATTCCTTAGGATTTTATTTTTACAATGCTATCAAATTCTTCCGTTTACCTGAGAAGCTCTTTTAATGATACTACAGAACTAACCACACATAGTAGCAATATCATTGTATATTTTATTCAGTAGGCATTGCTGCTTTTTTTTGGTGCAGTTTTTAGCAATCTGTTTTTTGATATTTTTTTATGTCTTGAATTTTTCATACAAGTAGCTATCTTCATTTTCTCGATCATGTCCCATTTTTTGTTAAAGATTTGCTCTTTGTCCTTCTCAAATATTTATTCTCCAGACTAATATGAAAAACTTCATCTTATAAGAAATGTGGGTTTTCTGAATCTTGTCTGCAGCCTAATTGTATCATTTTAGCAATTTCACCAGCCAATCAAGATCTTGCTACTTCTGATGCAATTAAGATATCAAGAGAAGTTGATCCTACTGGTAATACTTTCACATTTTAATATTTGTTACTTCTTGAAGATCTTGTTTCTTTTCCTTCACTCTGATACTGATTTCTTCTTTGTCAAGTTTGTCTATATAGTTTATGCTTCAAACACAGATCATATATGTATTTTCATACTTCTCCAGAACAAATTTGGACTGTAAAACATTCTGCAAACTCAATTTTTTCAGGGGAGAGGACCTTTGGGGTCTTAACAAAGATTGATCTGATGGACAAGGGTACTGATGCAGTTGATGTAAGTTTCCTAATTTTAAATAGGAGCCCCCCCTCCATTCTTTTGCCTTCACTTCCTTTTACTAAAATCTAGGCAAGGGGTAAAGGGGTTGAGTAAAGATTTAAGGAACTTTTTTGGATTATTGGTTCATATTTGTAATTATTCTAATGCCAAAAATAACCTATTACATATTTCCAATTGTTGTTATTCTTTTAAAATAAGTTTGTTCTTTAGTTTATTTGCAATCTATGTTACATTGTTGCTTATGCAGATATTGGAAGGAAAAGCTTATCGGCTAAAATACCCTTGGATTGGTGTCGTAAATCGATCACAAGCTGATATCAACAAGAGCGTTGACATGATTGCTGCTCGCCGTAGAGAGCGTGACTATTTTTCCACCACCCCTGAATACAAGCACCTTGGTCACAGAATGGGTTCTGAGCATTTGGCAAAGATGCTGTCTAAAGTAGGTCAACAGGATTGTCTAAAGCTATATTACAACTTAAAACAAAAATAGTCCTAAAAAGCTTACTGATATGTTTGTATTACTATTTCAGCACCTGGAAAATGTTATCAAATCAAAGATTCCAGGCATCCAGTCCTTAATTAGTAAGACAATAATTGAACTTGAAACCGAACTTAGCCGCCTCGGGAAGCCTATTGCAACAGATGCAGGAGTGAGCCTTCTTAATGTTTAATTTAATGTGTTCCTTTGATTCATATTGCAGATTGCTTTGTTTGTATGGATATGGCCATTTGCTCTCATTGTTGGTCCTTTTCATATTTTCGGCAAATTTCTGTTTTTGTGCTACTAGAGCAGCTACTGATCATAGGTATACTTAATTCAGGGGAAGTTGTACATGATCATGGAAATTTGCCGCATCTTCGACCAAAATTATAAGGAGCATTTGGATGGCGTGTAAGTGGCTATATTCTTGTCTTCACAGTCTCTTTCCATACTTGATTAGGAATTGCCACTATAGACATATACTTTCATATAACAGGTTGTTATTGGTAAATGTTCTTTAATGGCAGGCGAGCTGGAGGTGACAAGATACATAACGTTTTTGATAATCAGCTTCCTGCTGCTCTTAAGCGCTTGCAGTTTGACAAGCAACTTTCAATGGAAAACATCCGGAAGCTTATTACAGAAGCTGATGGATATCAGCCTCATTTAATAGCTCCTGAACAAGGATACCGCCGTCTTATTGAGTCCTCTGTGGTTACAATCAGAGGTCCTGCTGAGGCTGCAGTTGATGCGGTATGCTTGATAGTTTTAGCAATCAAAATTCTTGTACAGCATAAATGACTTGGATTTATAGGCCATCCTTGCTTGAGCATATTGTTCTATTTCACAGAAAAGATGAGTTGTTGAGGAGCAATGCACATTCAGTATCACCTTATCTCTTGTTAATACAATTGCTCTTTTGCTCTGTTCGGCTAAAACTTCTTTGCAAAAGTTTTGCAACACTAACATATGTGATTTTGAACCTATACTGATAATAATTTGGCTTAGTCGTGCATGAATACATGCTTTTAGTTTTCTCTGTATTGATGATATGATTAACAACCAGTTGAATTTGTTTTATGGATCGTAGGTTCATGCATTACTGAAGGAATTGGTGCACAAGGCAATCAGTGAAACTCCGGTATGTTGCTTCCTCAAATTTACCTTTATTTCTTCTCCTAATATTTCTTGGTAATTTCTTACTCATTCTAATGTGTTCCTAGTTTCCTCTTGTCTTTGATATTTTCAATTTAAACACCCATGAAGCTTATTGAGTTATTGTTCCAGGAGTTGAAACAATATCCAGCTCTCAGAGTTGAAGTTGGGAATGCTGCTGTTGAATCACTCGAGCGCATGAGGGAAATAAGCAGGAAAGCTACATTACAGCTAGTGGACATGGAATGTGCTTACCTGACGGTTGACTTTTTCCGCAAGCTACCTCAGGATGTAGAGAAAGGCGGCAACCCGACAGTCTCACTCTTTGATCGATACAACGACGGTTATCTCCGGCGAATAGGTAAGTCCAACTAATAGTTGCCCATAATCTTACCAATTTGGAAGGCTTTCCAGTTCCTGAGTTGAATGGATGGCTTTGAGGCAAGTCACAAAGACACTGATTGCTCAATGTTGGATGCATTAACAGGGTCAACAGTTCTGTCTTATGTGAACATGGTCTGTGCAAGTCTCCGAAACTCTATTCCAAAGTCGATTGCCTACTGTCAAGTCCGTGAAGCCAAGAGAAGCCTGCTTGACCATTTCTTCACCGAACTGGGCAAATTAGACGTAAGAAAGCATCTCTCTTTTCTCCTTCATTCAGTTGTTAACCCTATAACCGTAAAACTTGCATGCAGCAAAAGTATCTGTCTTCACTACTGAACGAGGACCCTGCTGTCATGGAGCGGAGGACCCAGCTTGCCAAGAGGCTGGAGCTTTACAGGAATGCACAGGCTGAGATCGACAATGTTGCCTGGTCCAAGTAGTCTCTTGCTCGGATATTTTTAAGCTAAAAGGTCGTGATTCTTTCATTCCCATGCTCAGGAGTGAGGCGACCTGATTTTGTCCATGAATCTTGTTTCAATCATATTGTAGGAACTGGAAGTGTACACTGGGATCTGTTGTGCTGTAGTTTGTGCTGTGAAAACGCATACAACAATTGGAAACGAATGTTTAAATTGAGATTCTGCAACGTGGGTGAGCTTCATGTAGCATAATGAGAGAGCGGCGCGAGTATTACTCACTCGCCATTGAGGTGTATTGAGGTGTGTTGTGCAATGGTATTCATAGAGTTACGGCCACTACTACCGGCACCAACAAACGCCTTCTAGCATCGTCTGATCAACCTGTCGAAATCCTGTGCAAGGGATCGATCCTCAAATCAATATCCCCAGACCATTCAAAATGGAAGCCTAAAAGTGAATAAGATTGAGTGAAAGGGAGGAAAGTCCGACGAAGGAGAACATGGCGGCGCCGGAAGCGTCCGTGGCTCTTCCATGGAGATGAATGTGATGATGTGATGATTCCGAGGGGAAGGAGCAGAGCGGAGGAGATGGTGATGATTCCGAGGGGACGGAGCAGAGCGGAGGAGATGGTGAAAAAGCTTTCGCTCTGCTAGCTTTCTTTATTCGGTTGCAGAGAATAGAGGGAGGAATGGAGGGAGGTTATGCGGAATTATCTCCTTCTTATGTGCATGAAGTACGAGTTAAATGCTGCCTGTTGCAAGTGGCAATCGAGGACTCCCTCTTGAGCTTGGGGAGGCTGTGGATTCGCAAGCGATTTTCGAGGGAAAACGAGCTTCTCTCTCTCTCTCCCCTTTCTCTCTCTTCCGGTCTGGTTGATTACAAACAAACAAAGAGTAATTCCTCCGCAGCGAAAACAAAGAGATGCCAATGCCATTTATGAATGATTCCGTGTTTCCTGCAAATGACAATGGAGAAGAAACCTCCGAATCTGCTGTCTAGGAACAGACACGGCCAAGGAAGAAGCAAACTCCTCGAGCATCTCTCCTCGTTCCATTTGAGCTTCTGTGCATGGTTTTGCCTAGTCTTCTTCATCGTTCAAATTCAATCTCAATGCTCCGCCCTCAGCCTTAGCGACAAAGGTAGGATTCTGTATTTACGCCATGATCTTTGATTTCTCTTTTCATTTGCCCAAATGGCATATTTGGTTTTGACAATTTGTTGCAATGATGCTCGCATGCCTATTGTCCACATCTTCAGCCAGTTTCATAGATATTTCATTAGTGAGGCCATTCTAGATCAATTTTCATGAAGAAAATCCACTCGTGAAATGGCTGCATTGATTTTTCATAGTTTACTTGTTCAATGTGTAGATTCTTCAGGCAGCAGTGTCCTTGATGCTTACCTCTTTCCGGTGATCTCTAATTTCTATTTCCTTGTCTGACCTTTTGGCTTAATCTACATGTACTGCCATGTCCTGTTTTAAAAAATCTAAGCGACTTCAGTCTATCAACCAGCCTTCTATACCTTCTGCTGTTAACCTTTGTTTTTTGTTATGATTATTGTTCTTATCAGGGAAGACTATCCAGATTAATGGAACTTTGCCGGGTGTATTCAATACTACAAAGCATGAAACTATGGATGCGAGAACCAGAGGCTGTACCTGTACCAATGATACACTGTCACAACTCAATGCCTCTGCAAGTGCCTACGGCTCGACTTCTCATAAGGAAGCTTCAAGTCCCAGGTTCTGTCACCCAGCCACATATTGGACTGAACATAGTCTCCTTAATCACGCCAGATACTATCCATCCTTGTGTGAGACACATGTAAAACCAACTAAGGATCATGAACAACCGCCCCAACAATCAGAAGAGCTTCTAAATAAAAAAATTCTTGATAACCACACTTACCTCAATTTTGAAGAGTTTCGGAGCACGAGGAGCCAGGAAAAGGGATTGGGAGTACCCACTTGGATCATTAACATAACCCACCGATTGGAACTTGATGGCACTGAGTACAACTATGCCTCAGAGTCCAAAGGTGCAAAAGTGGTTGCCCACAACAAAGAAGCGAAAGGAGCCAGCAACATACTCGGGAAAGACCATGACAAGTACCTTAGGAACCCCTGTTCGGCAGGATCAAAGTTTGTTGTGATTGAACTTGCAGAGGAGACTCTGGTTGATGTTGTTAGGATTGCAAACTTCGAGCATTATTCCTCAAACTTCAAGGACTTGGAGTTATCAGGCAGCCTGAGCTATCCAACTGAGACATGGACTCCTTTAGGGAACTTTGTTGCTCAGAATGTAAAGCACATCCAGAGTTTTAAGCTGACTGAACCCAAGTGGTTGAGGTACTTGAAGCTGAGTTTGCTCAGCCATCACGGGTCAGAGTTCTATTGCACACTGAGTGTATTAGAGGTTTATGGTATAGATGCAATCGAAAGGATGCTCGAGGATCTCTCTGTGACCTCTTCTCCAAAGCCTAATTCAACCGTAACTCACTCTCAGATATCTTCTGATGGAGGGTCTACCGAGAAACCGGTGGAAAGTGAGAAAAAAGGATCTGAGACTCCTGTATCTGTGGAGAGTATAGATAGCAATAAGGTACATGATGGAAAGATTCCTGACCCTGTTACGGGGGCGAGACAGCAGCAAAGTGGTAGGATTCCTGTGGACAAAGTACTTAAGATCCTAATGCAAAAAGTAAGGTCACTTGAGACGAATTTAACTGTCCTGGAGGAGTACATTAAGGAGCTGGACCATCAGCCAAGGGAGGTATTGCCCGAACTTGGTAGAGAGATGTCTAGAATGTCAGTACTCTTGGAGAACAGGGATAAGGAGATTGGAGATATCATGAAATGGAAAACAATGACGGTACTTTTCAAGACTTCTTATTCTCTTTTGTAAGTGGGGACGAAGGGGAGTTCTTAGATTTCTCTGTCAGCTAAATTGACCTTAATTGTTTATGATGTCCACTTATCAGGAGAAAGAAATAACTGGTCTCACATCATGGAAGTCCTTTGTCATGTCTCGGATGGATGCACTGGACCGAGAAAACAGCCTGCTGAGGTTAGAGATTTTGTTCTAGTTGAGCATCAAATGTTGGCTTCAGGTATGGATACTCAGTTTCATTCATGTGTTACAACTGTAGGTTGAAGATTGAAAAGGTGGCAAGAGAACAAATGAGCACCAAAGTTAAGGTGGTAGCAGTCCTTGCACTGAGCCTCTTCTTCTGCAGCTGTGCAATCTTCAAGTTGTTCGCATCCCATGTTTTAGTGCTCCCAGAAGCTTCCCGGTCTGATAAGGTAATGCAGACAGAGCAGGAAAGCGTGAGCTCTTATATTAACTAGCAGCAGTATAACCTGTGCATTACCTTGTTCTATAGGTAGCTAGTCGACTCCAATCCGTGCATACTAGAAGACGCTGAGATTTTTCGCCTCAAACCCACCATCATCCAACAAGCCTTTTAACACATTGTTTTTGCTTTTGGATAAGTTACAAGCCTCTAACAGTTGCTTCTGGTTAAAGATGCATTATTTTCTCAGTTAGTATACAACCATGTCTGTTCAGGTTTGGCTGACTGGGTTTGGTTTCACAGTTGAGTGAGCCATGCTAGGTCATCCATCTTACCTTTGTTGTATAAATCGAATATCTGCTACTTGTGAGCTATCTCCATCAGCAAGATGCGTGCATAAGAAGGTATAACGTGCTGTGTTTATGCTGGCCCAAAACCTTTGCAAATATATTAGATATGATTCCCTCTAAGAAGCAACTGGGTTGGTGCATGACAGTTTCCTTGACTGAGACATAAATAAATGATCCAACTTTGTTTCTATCATGTGGACTTTTCATTCCACTTACTACATCAAGATTTGTGCCTCTCTTCAAGAACTTACAACTAAGAGTATGCTGTGATTATTGATTGCTCCAATAATTCCAACTCAGAAGTTAGGTAGTCAGATTGAATTATTAGAACAGGATTGTTGGATCAGTAAAAATATGGTGAGTCAAGTTTATGAAGTAGTTTTTTTAATTAAATTAATAATATTAAATTTTTATTAGTAATTTAGTTTAAATTTATTAAAGAATAGTTGGTACTGTCATTAAATTAACACTTATAAATAATAAATTTTATTTTATTTAATGTAAATTTTTTTCATTTTTAACTAAATTGAACTTGCATTAAAGAATTTAAAATGATTTTTTTTATTTACATATACTTCCAATATCTTCCGTGGCCAAAAAAAGAGGAGAAGAGCAACTCCGGTTTTGCAATATTTCGCGATTCCGTATTTACCCTTGAAAGTCCGCGTCATTTCGTCTGAGCCCGGTCCTGGGATCAGTTATGACTCGAACTTCGCGAAATAATAGAATATCTCTTCTCTTCCTCTCTCTTCCATCCTCCTCCTCTTCGAAGGCTCTGCAAATTCTTCGATTCAGCTCCGTACTTTTGAGTGCCAAGCGAGGAGGAAGTCCTAAATAGCTTTCGCAGCATCAGCTTACCACCTGCACGGAGCCGTTATCGATCGATTCTTCCCGCGGTGCGCAGCTCTCTTCTCTCCGTGGTCGATCGAGTCGAGCTCAGTCAAATTTCTAGGGTTTTCATGTTATCTGTGGCTTTCATGTCTTGCGAATGGAGATTCTCTCTAGTTCCCTTACTCTCTCCCTACAGCTCTACTTCCACTACTACCTCGTAGCCGCTGCCGCCACAGTCCTCTGCCTCCTCCTGACGGTCCGATCGTCGAAGCTGAGGCGTAAGTCGCGGAAATCAGACGCCTCTAGCCCCGTCGCTCTGGAGAGGCAAACTCTCTGCGGTTTTCCGTGCAACTGCCACTCGAAGGATAGCTTCATTCACCCAAATGGTGAAACCTCTCTGGTGGCGGATATGATGGAGAGGGCGCCCGTTGGAGTTCCAGAAAGGCAGAGTGGCGCGTCTATGATGGAGCAGCTGGTGCCTGAGATTACGACGCATGCGCTCAGCTATTTGGATTACCCTAGCTTGTGCCGCCTCTCCATGACCAATTCTCTGATGCGCAAAGCGGCGAATGATGATAATGCGTGGAAGGCTTTATATCACAAGGTGCGTACATGCCTTGTTGGTTTTCATTATGATGATGTTTTGTGCGTTCCTGGTGTCGGAGGTTTTGACTAATTCTTGCTGCTTGGGCAATTAAATTGAGATTACGTTAGATTAGAACCTGGAAATTTTTATGGAAATAAGGGAACAGTGAGGAGGAGCTGATATGATGCTATTTGAAACTGAGATATGAGATGAAGGGTCCCTATTTTGCCTATATCATCTTAGAAACAATTTGGATTTTAAAAGACGAATATGAATTAAATTTTAATTTTAATTGATACGGAAATGTTATAGTAGTTGCTTCAATTCAAGTAAATGAAAGCATCGTATTGGTTCAAATTTTTGCATTAGAAATTTCGTTATTTTTCCCTTTATTTCATTGCTGACTTGAAGAGGAGATCTGTAGGGCTCAATAGTTTCTATTTCTAAGCAGTCTTTAATTTATTGTCGCCAGTAGCATGGTAAATTAGTTGGTGGCTTATGCTTTCACCTATTGCTTTTGCTCTGGCTTGAAATTTGTGCACTGACTTTGCCATGTTAAGTTGATTCTCAAAGGAAAATTGAATTGAGTAGATGTACACTAAATCAAAATGCTGAATGCCCTGGTTATTAGTTGATCCTCCAATTTAAGAGAGATTTCAAACGAAGTTTTTGTTGTGCATCTATATTCTTGTAAGTATCATATATCTGCATTAGTTTATGGATTAGATGGGTACCTGATCAAATGTATAACCAGAGGTGATATTCGATCTAGTCCTTTTAGTTTGCATATTACTTGGGAGCCACAAGCAGCTGGAACATGTACCCTTTAACTGGACCTTGATATTCTTTTTCTTTAAATTATTCATGATGTTGTTTATGGTTTAACATCAACTACACGGATTCGTTCCTGTCCTAGCAACTGTATATCAATCAGGTATTTGAGAGATTTTGCACATTAATTATCTCCTTAGGTACATCAATTGGGTCTCTATGAATATCAATTGGATCCAGCTGTATATCTATTGGATTACTCTGAACATCAATTGATGTACATGGTACCCAAATAATTTACATAAAATCTAATTGATATGCTAAATTTATCAAGAAATCAATTATGTACACTCGCTCAGATTGGGATAAATCGATGTGCTTGCTCTTTATATAATATTCTAAATTTTTAATTGTGAGTTTGGAATTTCAGCTGCTTAATAATGTCTGTGAATTGACTTCAGGCGTATCTTTTTATTTTTCCTCTAGGATTTTACGCTGGAACAGGATAATGTGAAACCAATCAATGGGTGGAAAGCATACTATGCTATGACCAGGGCAATTGTGAATATTAATTCAGAATTCTTTGATATTATTAGAGAAAGGTCTATCTCATCAATGAGCCGTCTTTGGCTCAATTCAGATTATGTGAAATGTTTTCATGCCTCGGGGACACTCTATTCAGGGTATGCATTCTTTTCCTCACCACATATGCAGTCCACTATCTGCTACTGGTATTCATGGTAATTATTTTTATAATAAGAACCTAGCTCTACTTTTTCTACGTTTGAAAATTTTCTTTTTACCCTTTCTAAAATATCTATATATTTCATATTACAATTAATAATATGACCTATCTATATATTTAAAAAATAATTTCTATAATATCTATTTATTTTATATTTCAAATAATAATATCACCACATTCTTCTTTATATTTATGTAAAGACAGTTTTTCCAATTCTAATATTCGAAATAAGAAAAGTAAAATGCTACATGTAATTGTTGTTATACTTTAAAATTTACTTTCATAGTATGAGTTGTGTCTATGATATATTTAACCGAGCAAAATACTGCATGTGGTGCGCTTGTCTGCTTCATATAATTGATTATCAGTGCTAAGTTAATCATAGTGTGCATATTTGACCAAAGTGGTTGTGGGTTGTCAAATATTCATAGTATCTTTAATTAGGAGGCAGCCTGATCATTTCCATTATTTGCCTTGTGCAGTTATAATGCTGTAATACAGAGTTGGCAACGGGGGTTTAATTGGGATCAAGGGGTCAATTTCCAGGTTCGAGATGTACGGGTTAGGGTTCTCTCAGACATGGCTTGGGTCACTATGAAAGCTTTTGTTGATGTGGACTCGTTCAATATGACTAACATCTTTGAACTCCATAATGGGCGGTGGTACCTAGTACATCATCACAGCTCTGTGATGGATGTTGATGGTGAGGTGGAGCAACAACAGAATATGCACTGATAGAAAAAAAACGGCGATGTGAAGAGGGCTGAGCGGCCTAGCAGTAATTATTAGTTAGAGGATTAGATTGGAACTGCTTGAGATATCTCTATATTGACTTCCTTGAAGACGTAACTTTGAAAAAAGAATTTATCAACCATTGTTTTCCGGTGGTTTTGTGCATGCTGATCGGGTTCTCCTTTTCTCGCGCTGTAAATTCTGCTGAAACTCTTAACATATCTAGATTGAATATAATACATGTGATAGAAATTTTGAGTCAGATTTGAGGGTTCTGAGCACTGGGTCTCTGATTTTATGGAGGAATCAATATTGTCTTCTGCTTAGGCTGATATTGTATCTTGCTGGATGCTACAATTTGCTAATGGTAACGAGGTCCAGTTCGTCAACATTGCATGTCCGGTGCACAAGTTGATATCTGGTTATGATTTACTTGATTTCTGTTAGTACCTTCTTATTATATGGTTTATTCCCAGTGTATAAGTTTCCATCAATCTAAGTTGGTTAGGTGTTCCGTGCCTTAGGAAATGATACCTCTTTCCCTCCATGTGCCATCTCACTCACTGGCTGTCTATGCCAGTCGATTGGATCAGATTCGTGGTTACTCAAAATCAAAAGTGGTGAACAGACTGAATTTTGGGGACACTTCCAAGGGAAACCTGGGTACTGCATACTGCCCTCTAAACCTTTATTTCCACCGTGAATTAATTCATTAAAACCTCGAAGTGTCCAAGTAATTGGACAAAACACCATATGAAATTTGCTCGGCACATTCAGTTGTTTTCTACTTTACATTTATAGTTGTTGCGAATGCACTTTCACTGCTACCAACTTCCATATTCACTCGTCTGCATATCTAGCTCTTCTGACAAGAGCCTGCACCTACTCTGATCCTCTCCCATCCGTGTAATAAATTACGCACCTCCAAGAGTATATTTGGTTTGATATGAGAGATTTACAAATCACAAATGGACACTCCGAATTTAGAGAACAAGAGGTACATGTACATGGGACAAATCAGACGACCAGGTTGGAATGGACGTGACAAACTTAACTATAAGATCTTTATTTACCTCGTTAGGATCAAAATAAGTCATTTTCGTTCGTAATGAGCAAAACAAATTGCCACTCAATGAAGAAAACGACTTCATTGTGGCAAAAAAAAACCCTAGCCGTCCTAACCAACTAAAAAAATATCTTTATGCCATTAATTTAGGTTTAAATTGAATCGTTTGCACGGATTTTAATAAGATAGGTTTGGAGAGCTTTGTAATTTATGGTTTACTAAAATAAAATTGAGCTATTTTGACCTGTTCATAAACACATCTGAATGGCTCAATTTGCCACATAAATTAATTGCAATTTTTAGTTTTGAAAATATTGTCTAATTTATTATTTAAAAATAATTTAATATCATTATTATAATTATATATTTTAAATAAATGTATATATTAATAATATTTTATAAAAAATATAATATAAATAACATGTAAAATATATATATAATATAATTTAGTATATATATATTTATATTATTTTTATTGTAATTATAAAATGTGTATATATATTAATTATTATTAATATGAATTTTTATTATAATAATAGGTTAATTATTTTAATATATAGTATATTTAATGTAATTTAATTATATATAATACTTAATAAATTATTTAATTTAATTAAAAATATAAATTTATATTTATATTTATATTTCTAGTTTTTTTATTAATAATATTTCAACTCACTAAAATAATAACTAAAATATAAATTATTAAAAATTTTAAAATATTCAAATTTATCTATTAAGTTATCTAAAAAATCAGTAAATATAAATAAACAATCTTAAAATTTTTGAATAAAAAAATTGATCATAAAATATATATTCGGATTGACTCATATCGATTTTACCACTTCTATAGTTTAATTTAATCGAATCATAGGACACCATTAGTGAGGATAATGTTTGTACTTATTTGAACCTTTGAACCCATACCTATTATTCTCTAATTTTGTTTATTCATTAGCACAACGAGAATATCACTATTACTAGTTCAATATCTGCTCACTCAAGCAAATAATTTATGTATTACTTTACATATCATCCAATAATCATAAGATATATTATTAAGCATATAATTTTTGAAATTTATATTAATGTTATCCTCTCATATACAAATACAATTAATGAGTGGCAAAAAAAAGTAATTAATATGAATTACACACATAACAAACCTAACCTAGTATAGTATAGTATAGGAGGATTTACTATTTTTTTTTTCTATTTTACTTTGTCCCACTACAATTATTTGATCAAATATAACAAAGATTTATCCTATATAAATCATATAAGTACTTATGGAATTAATTCAAATACGGGTTTATATTTTAAATTGAAAATTTACCAATTTTCATCAACCACTCTGGTCTGGCCGAAACTGAGGTAGCCCCCTCTGATACCCATGGCTCCCAATCGGGTCGGGTGGCTCAAGAGGGGCAGCCAGGGAAAGGCCCAACACAAAATCTGTCAACCCAAAAACAAAATATGACCTATTGGAATGTGACAAGGAAAAGCTTATAATAAACTTGATATAAACAATTAATCTTAGTATATTGGACAAAAGTGTGTGATTACATTATAGTATTTGTAAGTTGTGAGCTGAACTCATACCTACATTAATTCTACCAAACTGAAAGTTGTGAGGGAGAATGGGTGGGACAATTGAGCAAGTTGGGCTTGAACTAGTAGCAGCGGAATTGGACCCTAAAGAAGGCTCTAATCGAAAAATAGGCCCACTGGAAGATGGGCTTCGGAATCTGGTTCCAATAGGATAGACGGGCATCGAGAATATAGATGGGCCTGTTGATGGACCTGGACGATTAACTCTCCCACGTGTGGGCCTTGGTTGATTGGAGGTCTTGTCCGAAACGGTGGAGCGCTCTGGGTCATACCATAATTGTGCGGCAGACGAGAGAAATACGGCGCCCTTGGAGAGAATGTGCGATTAGGGTTTGAACGTTGCTTGTCAATTCCATTTCGTTCTCCGGCTTCTGTAGCGATTCCACGACAAAACGGAGCAGATCCCCGAATGCCATGACGATAGGGAGCTGTGACGGCTGCAGCGAGTCCCTCGGGAGTTCCGGAACCGAGAAGTCCCGAGAGTGGAGCCATGGGTCCTGACGCCGTCGAGAGCCGAGCGCGCTAGTATTCGCGCTTGGCATCTTGACTAAGCAGCAGCGACTTCAAATCATCGACTTCCACTCCGTCGACAGTCGGAGCTAATGCAAGTGACAGAGGGTCCCAGTCGTTGCCTAAACCCGAAAGAATCCGATCTTTCACATCGGATTCAGACTTCTGATGTCTAACATGAGCAAAGCGGGTGGCAACTGCGACGGCATCGGTGAGGTAAGCGGCCATATTCTGTTTATCTTTGCTTAAATTTCGCCATCTTTGTTCTAATAGATCTTTCGGTGCTCGTGGGAATTGATTCTTTGTTGACCCATACTCTATTGATGGATTTTGGTTGATTTTTTAGTTTAAATAGGATGCTAATATGAGACTTGAAGAAATTGATTTTGATAATATTAAAGTTAGCATACATATTCATGGATATAGAGAGAAAAGATGTAGATTAAGGGAGTAGGTCTCATTCATTTTCGCCATACAAGCCTGGAAACGACTTATTTAGGATCCATTTAGTATAGATACGACTGTAACACCTCTCACACACTGATTAGACTCTATAGCATAAACATGGTGGGCTTCTAGGCGGGGACTTCAAGTTCTTGGGTCTGGGCCTCCACAGGCTGATCATCACCGATCTTTTGGTCGCCTCTCCAGTATGTTTTCAGGAGGAAGCATACTAGAGAACAAACAAGTACGGATATGTTGATGATAATGACACACCAGGCATAGGAGAAGTTCCACCACAAGTTGAGTTCTAAGTGAACACACTTCAAGACAATCTTGGCATAGTAAAAGATTGTTGATTGTCCAAGGCCTAACCCCTCTAAGATAAACTGAAACAAGGCAAGTAATAGCAGGCATGCTCCATGAATCAACATAGCTGAGCCTAGCACTTGGAATGAATAATGGCCCTTGTCAAAGTATTCCAGCATTGTAATTGCCCCCAACAACAATTTATAGTGGACCCAAAGTGTTCTCTCAAAAATTCTGATTAATTCCAGCAGCAGTTGGGTCGTGCCATTAGGTGACTCCAAACTTCGATTTCCTTGATGTCTGGTAATTTAGAAAATTAAGCTAAAAAGATCAAACCGTTATAGAGATTAATTTGTAGGGCAGACAGACCAATAATTAACCTGTCCAGTGGATAGTATATCTTATATCATTTCCTTCAGTCATTTTGTTTTTGTTATTCAGTTTTTTGAAGTTGATGGAGCTCGCGATGGAAAAACTTAATAAGAGAAGGGACTGAATGGAGCTCAGGAAGCTAAAAGCAGAGGGAACTGGAAGAAACAATTGATTATGAATACTCACATTTCAGTGCTCTGTCTGTGGGCGTCCGTCTTTCTCCTGCCCTGTCCTGTCCTGTCCTGTCCCCTCTTGATCAAGAAAGCTGTTGTGAGCAGGGATATCGAGCGAGGGAGATAATACTTGATGGCATGGAGGGAAAGTGAGAGGTTTATATAGGTTGTCATGGCTCAGAATGATGCAGAAATGCAACAGATGGTTGGACCTCTCCTGTGGAGAGGGCGTCCATTTCAGTTCCAGAAAGGCAGAGTGATGCCTCTATGATGGAGCAGCTGGTGCC
The DNA here is from genome assembly GCA_030064425.1 of Trapa bicornis. Taxonomy (NCBI): domain Eukaryota; kingdom Viridiplantae; phylum Streptophyta; class Magnoliopsida; order Myrtales; family Lythraceae; genus Trapa; species Trapa bicornis. The sequence continues at coordinate 33,732,686 of CM057755.1, read as the reverse complement.
AGAGTTTAGGACGCATCCACTCTGCTATTTGGATTACACTAGCTTGTGCCGCCTCTCCATGACTAATTCTCTGATGCCTAAAGCCGCCAATGATGATAATGCGTGGAATGCATTATATCACAAGGTGCCTACATGTCTTGCTGGTTCTTATTATGACAATGTTTTGTGCATTATAGGTGTCTGATTTTTTACTAATTCTTGATTTTTGGGCAATTTAATTGAGATTATGTCAGATTAGAACCTGAAAAAGTTTATGGAAATAAGGGAACAGTGGGGAATCTGAGATATGAGATGAAGGGGCCTTATTTTGAAAATGATCAGGCAACCTCCTAATGACAGAAACTTTGAATATTATAATGTGAATACAATACAATACACGTCATAGAAATTGAGTCAGATATTTGAGGGATCTGAGCACTAGGTTTCGGATTTTATGGAGGAATCAATACTGTCTTCTGGTTAGGCTGATGTTGTATCTTTGCTGGATGCTACAATTTGCTAATGGCAACGAGGTCCAGTCCAACATTGCATGTCCTGTGCATAAGTTGATTTCTGGTTATGGGTCGTGATTTACTTCATATCTGTTAGTAACATCTTATTCCTTTGTTTATGTCCAGTGTTTGTTGGTTGCTTATATGCACAAGTTTCCACCAATCTAAGCTGGTGAGGTGTTCCCTGCCTTAAGAAATGATCTCTGCTCCCTGCACGTGTTATTTCACTCACCGGCTCTGTCTATGCATGACTCAATTGGATCATATTTGTGGGTACTCAAGTGGTGTACGCATCTTCCTCTTGTCGACTGGAAAGCTTAGTTTTGGGAACACTTCCAAGGTAAGCCTGCAAGAGCCCTCTAGCATTGCCCACTAAACCTTTGTTGTGTAAAATTTGAAAACTCCTAGTCACTTTACTTTCTGGTTCCTCCTTTTCTCGTCCATCTATCCTTTCTCCTCCTATTACCATTTACCACTCCTCACTACCTCTGCCTTGGGTGACTAGGTAAGCAAAGTCTGAAGACGCCCTGATTGCTCTTGACTTCACACACGGGTGAAGCAACCTATTGACTTGTGTATCTTTTAAACTTTATGGATTTTTATTGTAATATAAATAATTGGGTTAAAATTGAAATAACCATGGGTCGGTCACTGGATGTGGTGGCCAGAGGAAAGGGTCGACCCGTGATGCCCCTTGGGCAGCCTGGGTGATCCCTTCTTTTTTAATTATTTAATTAGTACTCTTTTCCATAGTATTATTAAATATTAATTTAATTGTCAAGTTAATATGTTATATTTTGGAATCTCCCTTACAGTGCACTGGTGAGCTATAGTTCTGAGAATGTTGTAGGTACTCTGCTTCCCCCATTGTTCCAAGTTTAGTGTTCAACTTGAGTACTTTTGTTGCAGTATGATCGGGTCAAAGTTGAGATTCTTTGTGCTAATCTCTAGAACATAAGTATCCCTCTAAGTTCCTTGCAAAAAAAAAGTAAATGCATGTGTGGTTCGGTCCCTACTGGCACAGTTTGGTGGTGTCTCCCATTATATGATTATAGAAAATTTAAACGTAAATTTTAATATATAATTATAATTATTTAACAATAATAATTTAAATAATTAATATACATTGTAAATATAGTCACATTATATACTTGCAGAAAATTTAATAACATTTATTTTTAAATGGTGAATATATAATTAATATATACTTATATATAAATATATTTAGTACTTATACACTATTTATATTAATATATTTTAAGTAGTGAATATATGATTTATAAATAACTATTCTTTAACTTTTTTATGAAATTAAATAATGTAAATTTTAATTTCATTATTTTTTCTATTTTACTGTCACACTTTAATTATTTCATCAAATGTAACATTTTTTACTCTTATATGAAACATAACAAGATGTACCAGAAATTGATTCAAATATGAGTTTATATATTAAATTGAAAATTGACCAATTTTTATGAATTTTGACCCATTAATTATGCATTTAATTTTCATCATCCACTCTAGCCAACCATGGCTCCCTATTGGATGGCTGAAGGCCCAACCCAAAATCTTATATTTTTTTTTATGGAGGGTACATCTCTACTTATTGATTTTTATAATAATAGAAAGAATTGAGTTAAAATTGAAATAACTTTTATAGTTCAGACTTTAAAAAATATTTCATATTTTTAGAGTATGATTATTTGTGTAAAAAATCAGTTATAACTAATAAATCATTGGATAAAATTTATTTATTTCGTAATTTTGTTAATGGGTGAATGGCCAAGGAAAAACACAACTTTAGGAGTAGTTTCATATTTTCTCTAAAATTGATCATTACGTTAAAAATAAATGAATTTTGATTTTGATATTAAGAATACATTAATAATTTAATGATATATTTTTTCTATAATTTTTCATAAAAATAAAAAGGGAACTCCATAAAAAAGAAAGTGCCAAAAATATGCAATCAATGTACTTTTTATAAATTTTAAAAAATTATAAAATATTTTAAATACGATTTTATACGTAAAACAAAAAATAATATGCAAGTTATTTAAAAATACACAAATTTTACTTATTTTTTTCATTTATCCTAAATCTTTTAGACTAATTTAATTATGGGTGAAGTTTTATTTTTATGTCTCATTTAGGATGAAATTCAATATTTTAAAATTATCAAATATATATTCTCTTTATATAAAATCTTGTTTAAAGAGATTATAGGCAAATAACACTTATAAAGCAATATCCTTTCACTTACTTCTAACTTGTGATATATTATTACTTTAGTATGAGTATTATTCTAGTTGAAAATTTAAGAAAGAGCTAATTTTCTATCTTGACCAATATATTCCTATATAATCAAACAATATAATATATATATATATATATTGAATAATAACTTATTTGTGCAATATTAATATAACTTTGATATAACTCCCATTAATGGAGTTAATCATGCCACCATTCAATAAACATGATTGATTACCTTTTGAAGGAGGAACAATTGACTTAACCAATAGTGGTCATGCAATGTAGTGCTAGCTCTATTAATTGAACTCTAACTCTAGCAGCTAATGACTATGATGGCCAATCAATAGATATATGATTAGGAACCTTATCTATTAGAATTTATAATTAGCGGATTTGAGATACAATAAAGATCCAATTAGTATCCAATAGTTAACTTGTGTTAGACACCAACTTTAAATTTTAAATTTATTTTTATTTTATAAGTTGTATATAAATTTGACCTGAAAATATAAATTTTAGACTTTTTCTCCTTTAATTACAGTTACTAAGTTAAAAATTTAGTCAGGATATGGATTGAATTTAAGATATTAGATTAGAATACAGTACATTAAATTCAATCTAATATCGAGTTGGGTTATATTCAATTACGCTTATTTACATTTGTAATTTAATTTCTAATTTTATATTTAATTTAGATTATATTTTTTAAATCCGATTTAATTTCGAATTTTAAACACAATTTAGTTGGCATTTTGAGATTCAATTAAATCTAAAATTAGGCACTACTTTGGTATGGAACATTATTTGTTCCCTCCGGCTACCCCTAAGGAGTTCAGTCTCGAGGTGGCGCCCGGGTGATGCCCTTGCTCGACCTTCCTGATCCTTCTTTTTTTAGTTATTTAATTAGTATTATTTTCCATATTATTATTAAATATTAATTTCTTTAACACGCTAGTATGTAAAAATTTGTTAATTTATATAACGTGATAACTTTTTAAAAAGTTTTCTACCAAATTATAAATTCGTTAAAATGTTTTACATTAACACAATAATTATTTATTATTAAAAAAGGTCTAGAATATGGCAATGAGCGTTGTAAATTTGCCAATGATAAAATTAGGCTCCAAAAAAATTGGAGGTAGAGAAATAATAAAAATCCCATTGATTTGCAGATAATAGTATATATGAGATCAGTCATGACAGTGAACTACACATGGCGAGCGTTCACACAGAGTTCAGTTTATTTACAACAGCATATTTGCCTCCCAGGTCTCTCCTATTACATCTTCTGAAATTGAGGGGATGATTTATTGAAGGGGATAACACATCTATCTTCCAATTTCAAGAAGCCAAGTTGAAGCCATTCCATCTTTCCAGATAGCCACTGGGTCAAGAACTTGGCTAAAGACCAGAAGTAGGCAGATGCTGTGGGGAAACTAGCATCCAGTCCAGACTCTAGAGGTTTTATGCCAGCCCTGCTTGCCATTCCCAGCGAAGGTCTTCAGAGAATTCAGAGAGAGCGACTCGAGGGTCACCTTCAGCTATAGAAAGGTAGTATTGAGCAGTTCCATCATCAACGTGCATGCTCCTCCTCAATGAATCGAGGATTCTCCTCTTGCCTTGTTCAGATGTTGTTCTCCTCAGCCCCAAACTGCTTTTTATGTCGGGTGCACCTTCCAGATAAAGCACAGCGACTTCCCTTTTAGCATGGTTGTCTAGCTCTATATAGCATGTTTGGTTCATGAGAATGTCTGGGTTGCTGATGGGGACCAAGAGCCTCTCCCTTGAATATATTCCATGATCGCTCATCATGTTGTTTAGCCGCTTTATGTCCACAACCTATAGACCACAAACATGCTATTCAGACAGATGATGCATTGACAAGAAGAAGATGAGCCAATGTCTAATGTGGAGAGAAGTCAGGAGAAGGTTGAGAAGAGAGGCAACAGGCAAGTTGGATAACCAAATAGAAATCATATAGAAAGGAATCACCATGTAAAATTGTTCAGTTTTGGATCATAATATCTCTCTTCTCCCTTTCCATTCCCATGTACCAGAAACAAAAGAAGGATATCTTTCAAGAAGCTTGAAGAAGGATAACTACATTAACAATTTGCAGTCAACGCTTCATCTAGCAAAACAATACAGGTAATTGAAGCAGCAGCGAGAGGGAAGCATTCTGCTGTTCTCAACTGTTTATAAATGCGTACACCCAATAGTACGTTTCTTATTGACCACTGGCATAAGATAAAGATGCACAGCCAGTAGGAATGCATGACACATTGCTTTAAAGCTCTATGATATTTATGCACAGATGTCAAAAGACTACATGAACTTAGGTGTTTTTAGACTGCAAGGTTTATCCTCCCAATAGAACAATCATTGTTCTTTAAAGTTTGAAAAATCACTGATCATATGGAGACAGGCAACATTCTGTGCCCCTAAGAATATGAACAGAACAACTAGCAAAAGATAAATAGCTTTACTTTTCAGTGCTTCTTACTTTTTTTAGTATTTGGAAGTTCAGTTCTTCCTTCTTAGATATGCAAAGTATGGTGCTCCTCAAAAATGGTTATCCAAAATGAGTAAAAAAAATGCTATTTGTGTCAGTGAGCAGGTCAACTTTCTGTCCACAGATTCTTTCCCTGATATCTTGCAGTCAGTAGATGTTCCTTGCTACTCATGGGAATATTTGCTACTGAATTGATTATTGATGTCCTTTGCACATATATTGTGCGACCTAAGCCCTTGCATTGAAAAATTATAAGAGTGTTAGGAAGGCAGAGGAGAAGCACATCTCTTTCCATTCCTTAATGCCTAAATTCTTGGAGTCAACAAATTTTAAGCAGAAAATTTTTTAGGACCTTGGAAACCCCTAGTTTTATGGTTCTCACTTCTTGTACACTTTCAAGATATTTATTTACATGATTTCCAATTTCCAGTTTGCAGGAACCTCTCATTCTGATGACATTCCCGATCCCATCATCTATCACCAAGTTTTTCATATTTAACAAATGACTCATGGTTCCAAACTTGAATAGGACGCATATCTAGGGAGGAAATACAATGCCAACAGTGCATTAACTACCAAGAAGATGCAAGCCACTGGTGACATCAGGGTGTGACCCTGAAGTAGCAGTCTTGAGTGAGCTTGCACAGTATGTGCCTTGAACACACTTCAAAGAAAAGAATAGTATGAACTATCCCGCAATTGAATAGCTTTCTGGAAAACACAATCAAACAAATGGTTTAAAATCCAAGATAGGAATCAATCCATGGCAAAGTTCATGACACAAAATCAACTATTACCAGAATAGATACAAAATACTCATGGCATCCAAAAGACCCTTTGACAAAGGCAAAGTTAATACACCAGCAATATCATTATAGAACCACTAAAAATGCCCCTCAAATATCAGAGCACAGATTACTGAACCAGCAGGACGCAGCACATTAAATCCAGGAATACCAAAGACCAATTGAAGAGCCACTACAGGAAGCTCCATATATTTACCAAGCAAATCAAGCAAGAGCCATCGCTAACACCAAAAAAATTAGCCACTTCATTTCATCGGGTCAATTTCAGAGGAAAGGGAGATTCATCAATGGTGGAAATGAGTGCACAACTAAACGAAATTGAAGGTTGCGAAGCTTATAGATCCCCACCTGAACTGAGTACTTAACAGCCAGGCTTGCAACAGTATCTCCGCGAACAATCCGATGAGAGATCGCGAACTTCCCGATGCTGTTATCCCTCCAGAAGCTTCCGGAGCTCGGATCACCGACCACATCCCTCAACCCCCACGGGGCTCGGAAGGCGCGGGTCAGCATATCTCGATCGGACGCGATCGAGTACCATGATCGACAGACGCAGCTCGCCCGCACGAGGTCAGGGATGGGAAGCCTCTCAAAGATGAGCCGGAGGGTGTCTCGACAGGTCAGGGCCGTGAAGTAAGAATTCATCGGCGAGATCGTAAGGTCGGCAAAGGATGACGATGGCTGCGGCAGCATGGCCAACCAGGAGGATGAAGAGGAGGGTGGCGCAGGGGGGTACGAGAAGGTCGGGGGCTCCTCCTCATCATCATCGTGGTCGCCGCAGCAACCCATTCGGCTTCAAGATATGTAAAAAGGCAGCGCTTCAATACGGACAAGCAGGTGGACTGAACAGACAGGTCAGCTACGCCACATGTTTTATACACCGGCAAGTGATGGCTTAATCCGATCCACGTATTCGTCCTAAAAACAAAATGCAATCCGAACCAGACATTGAGTTTCTGGATTTTTAGGTTCAAATAGTTTTCTAGGGAAGCTGAAGCTGCAAACCCTAGGAATCCAAAAAGTGGAAACAAGGAATGTTATGCAAGAGGAGAAAGGATCAAAGACCATGGACGACTATTTTTTGGATTACAGGTTTGATCATTGAGGTGGAGTGAGGGGGAAGATGTGGGAAAATGATTCAAGGGTGAACTTTATCTTTGGGATGATGATTGGTCAAGTGTTGGCCACTCACACTTTGCATGGAAAGGGGACTATTAAGCTTTGTTTGTAAGGAATTTGGAGCTATTACAATCTTTTTCGAATCTATTTTTTCATGAAGAGATATTATTGTTAATAAAAAATTAAAAATAATTATTTATTTTTAATTAAATTCAATAATTTATTAAGTAATAATATATATAGTTAAATTAAATTATATCTATTATATGATAAAATAAAATATTAATTTTAAAATATAATCTTAAATAAGAAATATAATTATATTATATAAGTAAAATAATATAATGTTAATTATATAATAATAGTTACACATAAGTATTGTATAATTATAAGAATACAGATAATATATATAATAAACTATATTATATATATTATTATATTTTACAACTCTATATAAATATTATTGATATATAAAAATAAAAATAAAGAAGAAATAATATATGTAAGCTAAATTACTATTATACTAAACATTTATCTTAAATGACACTTTTGTGCCAAATATTTAAAATCTTAAACTTTATTGTCAAATTTTTGTTAAAATAAATATTTCTATTTCAATTTTAGCTTAAAAAGTGCTTGTATAGTATGTTTCCCTTACACAATCTTATAATATATTAGCCACTATAAAATAATGAATTTAATTAATAAGTATAATTTACTTTCCACCAAAATCAAATATCTAACTATCAATATATATTAAGTTATATATAAATATTTTATTTAACTTAAATTAATAATATATATTTAAAAATATATTTTTTACTTAATCAATTTATAAATAAAAATTATATATAATAAAAATTTGTTTAAATAATTTAAAATAATAAATTAAATATTTTACACAAATATAATATAAAAGTATATATAATTTAAATAAAATAAAATATTTATATATAAAACATAATATCATACAAAGTACATATAAATTATAATATAATACATTTTATATATAAATTAGGATAACATTTACCTATAATTCGTACATTATTATAATTTATATATAAATTTATCTAAAAAATATAAATTATATATTATTTTATTTAATAAAATATATATTTAAAGTAAGATAATATATATTTTACGATATTGTCATTTATATATAAATATTTTATTTTATTTAAATGATGTATATATTTTAAAAACAGAAATTATATATAATTAATTAATATGAAATAATATATTAAATATTTTACACAAATATAATGCAAAATTATATATTTTGAGTTATTAATAAAAATTATATATAATTTAATTTAAATTAAATATGTATAAATAAATTATTATACTGTATAAATTATATGTAAATTTATATATAAAAATAAATTATATATACTTTTCACTTGATAAAATTATATATTAAAATTCTATCATTATTTATATATAATTAATACGTATTATATTTTTTATATAAATAATTTATTTAATTTAAAAATATATAATTGTATATTATATTTGTATAAAATATTTAATTTATTATTTTAAATTAATTTTAAAAAATAATTATATATAATTTTTATTTATATGTTTATTATATGACAATTATATATAATATGTATTTTTGAAAAATAGGAAATATATATATATATATATATACACACATATACACACACGATGCACCCCGCCCAAAATATAGGCCTAAATATTTACTTTTGAAAATAATATTTTTATACTAAAACTTAATAAAATTGATATATTTTGAATTCTAATATATTATTTTTTATTGACATGAATTAATACTGACTTGATAATAAGAGATTAGATATTTAACCATTATATCATAATTAGTATATTATCATTAATATAACTTAAATTTATGTCGGTAATTTTTAAGTAAAATTTAAAATAATGTTTAATATATTTTTATTAAATATTTAGTACTAAAAATAATATTTTAATTTTTTTTGTACAAAATATTTGACCACAATATTCTACAAATTTTTTATACTAATACTCTTATTTAGCCCAAAAATTGAGTAAAGTAGACATTAACTTTCAATAGAATAGGGATAGGATATTTTAATAGCACCAACTTCAGCTTGTAACACCGCCTGTTCTGATTTTTCTTCGCAGCAGAGGCAGCGCCTGTTGATCGGATTTCCGAGTGAACGAAGCGATGGATCCGGAGATTCAGCAGAAGATTGAGACCGTTGTGCGTCAGGTGCTTGAAGAATCTGACCTGGACCAGATGACTGAGTTCAAGGTCCGACAGGAGGCGTCGAATCGGCTGAAGATGAGCCTGTCCCAGCCCAATTATAAGGCATTCGTGAGGCAGGTCGTGGAGGCGTTCCTGCAGGAGCAGAAGGCCAAAGAGAATCAGCAGGCTGTGGAGGAGGAAGAGGAGGAGGAGAAGAATGACGGCGACGAAGATGAGGATGAGGGCGAGGGCGGCGGCCGCGGAAGGAGATCCGATGGGGAAAAGAAGTTCACTGATGACGGCGACCTTATTATCTGTCAAGTGAGTGCAGACCTTTCCTTCTTCCGTTCTATTAATTTTCGGGGGGAGGTCTTTATCTCTGATTGGCTGCTCATCGATTGAACGGCGAGACGGAAGCTACATGTAGGTCTTGGGTTGCAATTTGAAACTTGAAGTGAAGATTTGTGCGTTAGGGTTGTTTTTTTTTTCTTCAGTATCTTTTATGCGGATAGCTCTTGAATTGTTATTTTCATTGCTGTGCTGATTTAGTTGGGGGCGAAAAGAAAAGTTACGATTCAGGAGTTCAGGGGGAAAAGTCTGGTCTCCATCAGGGAGTACTACAACCAAGGAACCAAGGAGATGCCTTCTTCTAAAGGTACACACCCTCTCCCTGTTACTAAAATAAGTAGTGTTGTGTGGGACTTCTTTGCCACCTACTTGTTGGTTTAATTGCTTTCCTGGGTAAGTTGAAATCAAACATGAACCTCTCCTAGCTGGGGGCAGTTGATCCACTTGTAGATATACTTCATAACTGATTCTAACCTTATTTATATCAAGTAACAGAAACCATACTTTAAATTGAAGGGGTCGGGGACAGAACTTGGGGGTATATGGAGAATAATTTCCTGTATAAGCTTGGAGTTTGGATTCTAAGACATTGAAGAAGAGAATATTTAGGACTAAAAGTTCTGGCAATTGTAAGCTCTTTCTTCCTGATATTAAATGGATACTTCCAATTTTCTGTCCCATCTCTGCACTGGCTGTGATCAAATAGAACCAAGTTGATTGTACACTTCCTATACTTAAAGTACTTGCCAAAATGAATGCCAGATGGATGGAAGGAAATGTAGGGAAACAAGAGATGTGCTTTGCTGATATTTATTTTCTTTTTCCACCCTGATAGCAACCTCTCCTTTTTAGCTTGCTCAGGATCTTCTCATAGTTAGGATGTCTCCAAACTTCTTTCTTTATTTTCTGCAATAGTTGCTATTTAATCTGAATAGCAGAAATTTACTTGTTTGTCTTATGCAATGTAACTCTGGGATACCTTCAATTACCGTTATGTTTTCATGAGTTTGCTCTTGCTTATTGCTCACAGAGATCCTTTACCTACTGAGTTTCTTCTTACAATTATATAGGTATAAGCCTGACTGAGGAACAATGGGCAGTCTTTCGTAAGAACCTGCCTGCCATACAAGCTGCCATCAAGAAGATGGAATCTCACTTACAGTGAGACTGGTGGGCTGTAGTTCTGAGAATGTTTTTGGTACTCTGCTTCCCTCCTGGTTCCAAGCGAAGTGTTCAACTTATGAGTACTTTTGCTTTAGTATGGTCGACTCAAAGTTGAGATATTTTTGTGCTAATCTCTAGAATAGAGGTATCCATCTTTAAGAGGTCTTTCCCTACATAAGTTCCTTGTGCAAAAGAAATGCATGTTTGGTTCTTTGACTTCATCCGCACATGTCTCCGTCGTCCAAGATAAACTCATTATATGTTATCAATAGACTTGTCATTAGAATGTTTGGAAGTGCTTCTTAATTTTGCGCCCTCATCTTATGCTCATTTTGGTAAACTTGCAAAATCATTTCTTATTTGACAATAGAAAAAAAAATTAACTTAAAGATTTAGTTCTGATTTGAATGCAAATCCCTTTCAGAATGATGTCAGTGCAACCATAAGTTTAATCAGATCATCTGTTCATGGAAATGCAGTAATCTTAGATTAGGCCATATTTACTTGTGATGACTACTTTGTTTTCAGTTTTCCTTCTGCTCTACTTATTATCATTTCTCATATCCGTAGTTATCAAGAGTCAGAATCCCACCTAATGTAGACAACATGGGTTTATTATATATGATTAATAATAAAATATATATATATATATATTAATAATAATTCATAATTTTAACTCATTCAAATAATAATTTATTTTTAAATAGTGAATATACACATAGTATATAATCAAAATATAATTATAAATAAATTTTATTTTAATATATTTAATATATACTCAAATATAAATATATTTAGTATTTATAAACTTTTTACTTAAATCTATTTTAAAGTGATAAATATATAATTTATAAATAAGTCTTGATTTTCTTCTATTTTAGTTTGTCCCGCATTTATTATTTCATCAAAATATAAAAAAATTCTATTATATACAACATATGAATATTTACTTTTGAAATTGATTAAACTATGGGTTTTATGCTTTATATGTTAAATTGATTTTTTACCAATTTTCATGAATTTCGATTGGTTCATTGTACATTTACACAAAAACCAAATTGGACCGCATGAATTTTGACCCACGTGGGGGCATGGTCCATGGTCAGACCAATTTGACAGGCCGGTGTTGTAATCTTATTTCTATAACTATTTCATGGATTTTGACCGGTTCGTGGTGCATTTAGGTCGAAAAGCAAGATCGGACCCATGGACCCATGTGAGATCCGGTTCTTAGTCGGATTCGCCATATGTACTCGACTATGACCTTGTATGTGATCTTTGGGTGCATGATACCTAGCCCAAGTCAAAGACACAGGATATGCAATTAAGTTGGTTAGTCATACATACGCCGAGTTCCATTAGTACCCAACAATGCCACGAATTCAAGTCCAAAAACTGATCTAGATAGAGAGAGAGATGCTTTATCTGGATCACTTTGCAGTGCTACGCTACTATACACAAAGATAGCATGGCCATGGTTACACACACTGGTGAAAGCTCATCGAGTCTACCATTTCTGAGGCAGCAATTGGGAAACTTTGCTGCCAAAAAAGCCTCTTCAGCAGGAACCAGCTCCGAAGATGCTCCCGAGAGACGGCTTCGACCCGGAGCCCCCAATCCCCTTCCCTCTCCTAGGTGATTGAGTAGTAGCACTTGACCTCGAAGTTGCAGCTTCTCTCATCCTCTCTATCAGTGCCTCCAAATTCACCTCCTGTGACATTATCTCCTCCAGCTGCTTCGGATCGATCACCAGCTTCACCTTCCATACCCCATCCCCACGCCTCGGCATCCGCAGCACCTCAAGGCCTGCTCTGCCGGATCCCATTGTAGGGCAATCAGTTTTGAGAGGGAGAAGGTGGTACAATTGGGAAGTGGATAGATTCTGGTTGTGGGGCAGGGGATGAGATGATAAAGCACCCTGCCCTTGCCCTTGCCGGAAAATGCCATATCCAGGGAAGTCCTCGACCACTTCTTGGACTAGCTTGGGGCCCTCGAGGTAGAGGACTGTGCCGGAATCTGTGAGAACTCTGATGGTGTTATCTGGTGACTTCTGAGATTCTGCGGCGATCCCTTTAGGAGAGCAGTTGCCCATTATTGATTCACTCAAAAGAAGAAAGCTAGAGAGCTTCTTAGTTAAAAGAGCTCTTGAGGGTAGGAAGAGAAGCTTGATGGGTGTCTATATTTAATGGTGGGTAGATAGCTTTGTTGGGTTACATGCCCATTTTTTTCAAAGGGGGCATGAAGAGGCGCCATGTGATCTTCAGACTGCTGTGGCATGATCCAAGGAAAAAAGAACAGCAGTATAGCTAGGAGGAACAGCCGGCCTAACATAATAAAATACAGGTCATGGGTTTTATATCTTCCATTGAAGAAATTTGATTCACTGCTATTGCCATGCACACATCATTCTAACCACTGATTTGCACCCCTTTTCCATTCTCTTGCTTTGTTAATAGAAATGACAGGGCGCTGGTACTATATTCAGGGTATCAAATTCCTCAGCATACCTTTATTCAAGTAGATCCAAATGACCTTTTTCCTCCCCCTTCTTTATGGCTTTTTGCACCCGTGAAGGAGGAAGGGTAGGGAACCAATCCCGTGATTAGTTGGATTTTGGATAAGCCTACTCTCAATGAACATCACTCTAATCAATGGATGAAGCCTACTCTCAATGAACATCACTCTAGTCAATGGATGCTGCATTTTTTTCTCATATAATTTTCAATTGAAGATGGAGGTCCCGTGATCCCCCCAACTTTTCTGCTGGTTTTCTGGTCTATCTTCCCGTGCTGTAGTTTGCCATGTTGACCGACTTTTCATCTCGACCAGTCTATATCCAATGTGTGATCTTGTCATGCGGCATGACCCAATATCAGTCTATATCCTAATAATGGTGATATAGGCAAGAGATGCCCTGCTGTCCTCAATTTTGGCTGGATTCTCCCACCCAACAAACTTAGCTATTAAGCAATGCAACTTCCAACCGTTCCACCAACAATTGACAAGTTTGCCTCTTTGTTTGCTACATTGTTTTTTTCTTGTAGGTCCAACAACTCCTCATGCCATCAGCTGACTAATCTGGCTTAAAATATGGATTAGAAAGCTTTGTAGAAGAAGCTAGAAAATGGTATATCATCTTCTGTTGTATCTGGAGATAGAAAACCAAGCCAAAGGTAACATTTCTCCTGTGTGGAGATTGGTTTGATTTTTTACATAGGAGGTCATCTTCCCATAGGTGTATGACTAAAAGCTCTACCTATACAGTAAACCGTAATATGATCATCTCTCACCCGAAGAACAAAGAGCACAAGAACAATAATCTATGGTGACCACAAAAACACCCCCCAAAAGGCGGCAAGTAATCCATCCATAGGCTTTCATGTTCTTGTTTCCTGTGTTCCTCCTCCATTCCATCCTCGTGTACGAACTTACATCTTCTATACTTTCACTGGCTGGCATCAACAAGAGCATTTTTTGTCCTCAGTTCTCTTGTTCTGATAAGATATCCAACAGGGAAAGCGTCTGCAGGCCAAACGGACAAAAGGGAAACTGAGATTAGAGAAAATTTCCGGAATCTGAACTGACTTTTGAGTTCTCGACTAGAGTGAGTTCAAAGAGCAACTACCTCGGGAATGTTCAGCTCGAGGCGGAATTTGGGGCCGTCATAGTGGTGGAGGATCGGCCTGAAGGAATCCTCCTCAAGGGGCTCACAGACCTTCCTTGTGATGACCCGAACCTGCGCCCATTGAGATCACTGGTGAACCTCCTGAAGGTGACTTATGTTCTAAGTCTTAAAAATCAGAGATTTTGATTAGGGTACTGGACTGGAAGTCTAGAAGGATGTTACTTAGTTACCTGAGCAGGGAAGCGAGATTCCCCGGGGCACTTCTTGTCCTCCCAGGCACTGGGATCTATGTTAGCCCCCCCAAAACTGGCCGCCTAGTGAAGAACAAACAATGGATTATGTTAGTTTGTGAGACTCGGATTATATCAACAGCTCAACTTCAGGACTAGAAGCGTTGATGGTGAAGGGGGGAATCTTTAGTACCTCAAATACGCCGTGGAGCTGGTGGGTGGAGTAGTTGTAGAGGAAAAGGGGCAACCCTGGAGTTATCTGCCGCACAGAGTCCCGGTATCGCGGCGGTAAACCTGCAACAGATGGATCCATTTGTTAAATCTCATTGTAAAGGACAATAACAAACGCAGGAAATTGTTTGGAACATCACTGAATCATGGCAGGTGAAGTAAATTATGATCATGGCAATACCAAAGAGCTGTCTCTGCAAGTTCTCCTGCATAGTATCGTTGTTGCAGACAAATATGTATCCTCCAACTGTCTCGTTCCTCGGTAGAGACTCGGACGGAGGGAGCGTCTTGAATCGCTGCTTATCGGCTCCAGATTTCCCCTCGCGGTTGCCGTTATTGTTGGAATCACCGATCTTCTTGCTGCCATTCTTCTTTGTAGTACCTTTGTAATCATTCTCCGCCTTATTGTTCCTGCTGGACTTAAAGTTCAGATTTGCGTTCATCTGATGATTCATGTTCACAGGCTTGGAATAGATCCCTTTGTTGAAAACATCGTTGTTCCCGACGTTCATCATCGGGGATCCCAGGCCGACCTTCCAGCCATTGTCAAACTTGTTTAAGTTAAGGTCGTTGACGGCAGGAGCTGCATCGGTTCCCATCTTCCACCCAAAATTGAACCCATTGAAGTCCTTCGCCGGAACAGGGTCGTTCATTCCGGGGAGGTTAAGGTCGGAGGCCTTCACCTTTGAGGCGCTGGACGAATTGACAGACCCGCCGACCCTGACGTCGAAGTTCCGCCTATCATCGGGCCTCTTGATGGCGAAGTTGTTAGCCCAGATAGGATCGTTGAGAGAGAGATTGGCCATGTTAGAGGTGTGGAGCCTGAGCTGGTCGCTGAATTGCCAGAAAGACTGCTGGTTGTTCTCCATACTCACAGGAAAAAAACTCCAAAATAATATACTGGCGATTCAACAAGGATTGATTGTAGAAGCTAAACCTCCTAACCTCTGTGAATAGTGAAAGAAGAAAACTAAAAGACAGAGAGAAGAAGTAGTGGAGATGTGAAGAGCTGAGTGGGAAAATGGGGTGGAGCGGTTTGCAGCTTATAAATAATGTGGGGGAGAGAAACAAGGAAATTTCCAGGAAGTGGGAGAAGAGGTAGAGAGGATAAGGCTTGCGTGTCGATACGCCAAGGTAGAAAAAGGAAAGTTGCAGAGCAACGAAACTTAGCTTAGAAGGATGGAGTAAGAGGAAGAGGAAGTGGAAGATGGGTCGATTATTTTCCAATCATTTTTATTATTTTCGATCATTTAGTAATGAGTTGATTTTTCGATTCTAGATTCAGCAAATGGAATACGAGAGCAGTGACGCAAATGCGCGTTTCTTTGAAGGGCGAAGAAAGAGATAGATAGAGAGAGAGTATGCGTGTGAAGTATAACGTGGCCAACACTGGAGAGGCGAGAGAGTGTCGTGGTGGACATTCTAGAAGACATGGAAGGTCGGTCTGTCTCTACTCTCTGTCGTAGTTTTTCTTTTCTTTTCTTTTCACCTTCTTCTCTCTACACCAAACGCGCTTTTGCGTCACCATCCTATTCCATTAGCTTATACCATGATGTAGCATTGCATTGCATTATGGCCCTAAAAATGGTTGAGGTTGATCTTAATGGGGCTTTCTTTGCATGTGCATGGTGAGGAACATGTAAGCAACGAGCTGAAGAGAGGCCCCTGAAAGTGGCATCCTAAACTAATTTTCTGAATCAAATCAAAACAGGAACACCTAAGAGGAAGCATAGCATATTTCAAACCTTGACAGGGACCAAATTATCCGCATGTTCTATTCCCAACAAGCTTAGCTAGACTCAACAACTAGATCCCACACGACCCTATGGCCGCTTCAAGGTGAGCTCTTAAAAGTGAGCATATATTATTTAGAAACAAGTCATGAAGAAAAACTTGACACACGGACAGAGAGACCTAATGAAACAACAGATAAACCTGCAGAGGAGAATTGAGACTGCATCAATAACTACAAAAGCGAATTTATCCCATCAGTTTTCAGCAGTATTTGAGCTAAAGGCTGTCCCTTCGCCTTCTGCTGATGGAGATGGAAGCTTTATCTTGGAACCCATCTTCTTCACATCCTGGCTTGAACATATAAGAATTCGCCTCACCATGTTACAGAATTCCCTGAAAGATAATGTCACTCCCATGCTTAGTAACTGAAATTATGTATATAAAGTTTAAAAGGCCTTTTTTTGTTTGGTGGTGGGTTAGATTGGAGTGTTTTTGACAAGATTTGAAGTTAGCAGTGAGTAGTCAAGACTTACACCCATGGATCGTCACCCATAAGCATCATATCCCCTTCATCATCGGTGAAGACAATCTGCCACTGATTCCGAGGACGGAGCTGCCCCTTGATCTCGAACATCTCTTCAAGCTCATCTATAAGCTCATCATACCCATCCATTATGGTCAGATCTACAGCACGACCCACAGCAACTCCTTGCATTTGAACCTTTCAGCACAAGTAGAAATTCAGCACCGTCTGGAACCACTAGAATATGAAAATCGGCCAAGGTAGACATAGAAGAGGACGGCAAAATGCTATTACTCTTACCTTGGTCCTGCTCCTAGCAGAGGTAGAACTTTGATTAGCCTGAGAAGTCTTGCCCAAGAGTGGCAGTTGCACTTCTTTATTTTCTTTGGAACCCTTCAAAAGGTCACAGTTCCAGTCTGACTCTGCTGCCAGAGGGAGACTATGCACATGCGCTTCAGGTGTTCCATCAGAGACAGAGAGTTGTACAGGTTGTTTCTCTACTGAATGCGAGCTTGTGGATTCGCTGATCAGTTCTATGCCAAATAATCTACAGCTAGTGGTCTTCTCTACAACTTTGTTCCGTTCCTCAACTGGTGTCTGCAATGATCCATTATTCAAATTGATTGGCTGAGCTGTTGGGTAGCCTGACAGGACAGCACGAGCAGAGACAGATTTGCTTTCCTCGATCATGTCTTGGGGCAAGCACTCAGTAGCACTTGAGTGGGGAGAAGAGAGCCAGGGGACCTCTGTCCGAGCCCTTGCCAGGGAAAAGCTGCTATTTCCATTGACATCTACCTGCTGATTGCACGGCCACATGAAATAACTTTCACTTCTCTTTTCGTCCTTACTGGAATTCCGAGGGGTTGTTGAAGCCGTAGCATCTGCAGGAGGAAGAGACAAATTGTTATAATCAGAAGTCAAATTTTAAAGCCCCCAAGTGATGGTAATAGTAATACCCAGGGGTGAAATTTCAGATGGTGGTCTAGGCCTCTTGTTCTTTGCTTCAGGAGGCTGTACTAGGCTTCCAGGCACAGAGGACACAAATTGTTCAATTTCCCAAGGTGAAACCCTATCTGGTCTGGAGATTGATGCGTGCTCATCCCATTGTACCTATAAAGCAAAGAAAACAGTGACAGAAGAAAGAAATCCGAGGCTAGACTTGACTGGGGAACCATGTAGAGAGCATTTACTTTCAAACATCGCCATCTTGAATCAATCCAATGAGAAGAAAGATCTTCAACCCCAATTATTGTACCAGAATATCTGTCAAAGCAATGTATAGAGGGTAAATGAGCATGTCTGGGAGAAAAAAGAATGACTACTATTCAGAATCTCAGTACCTTCTCTCAGGGGAATCTTCACCCTCAAATCCCATTTTAAATCTCGTGCCAACTGTAAAGGCTCCTTTAACAGCGTCAAGATACTTGTTCAAGCTTATGATAAATTGACTTGTCCTGATGATCAGATGCAATCCAACAATTACGAAAATATACATTTGTAATTTTTCCAAAGACAGCCCTGATTCTTTTTTTTGGATAAAAATGAGGACCTGGTAATTTATTAAAAGCATCCCAATGACTAAGATACGCATTACATTTGCAATATAGATACTATGCATATGACTCACCTTGGCTTATAATATACAACGAAAAGGGATTTTGTTTTAACCGCATGAGAGGCAGTCGCAAGAATTCCAAGGTGCATGCTCTGACTTGACATCACTGATGGAGGCATTGAGCTCTGCTGGCGGGCAAGGCGTCTCACACCTACTCGTAGTTCTCCATTTTCTCCCCTGTTACATCAATCTATCAAATACTGGAAAAGATATATCTATCTAACTCAGAACAATAGCATAAATATTGGAGATTGAACATCAAAAGTATTTAGCCAATAGTAGCCATCTAGGCAAAGAGCTCAGGAAAGATTACACAGATTATAAAGAAGAAAAAATATACCTGAGGAATACAAAGGAATCTCCAGCAACCAATCTCTTGGAAGTGACAAACATGCTCCATCCTGTCGTTAGCAGATGCCTTCGAGGCTGACCTGTTAACGAAAAGATAAAAAATACAAGTCAAGCTATTATTTCACACATCCTTCTACAAGGTAATAATCCAAAAGATATTATTTCATTTTTACATCACACACGAAATGATTTTTTCGGAAAATTATATGTGAAGTATTCAGCACTACAATTACACCAAGTAAACTACATAAGCATAGGTTGTTTGAGAATCTTATTATATTTTAATAATATACCATTCCCAATATGAAAATCCTAAGTAAATTTGGATGGCCAGCTGAATGCAGATTCCATCACTGGTTGATTTGAGATTACAGTTAGCCAATGCACCATAATGAACACTATAAATAATGTGGAAAGAAGTTTCTTGCGGAAATTGCTTTCATGAACGGAGACTACCGACATCCATAATGAATTTCATTAAATACCTCTGTATATATGCTTGAATTTCCATTCATAACCGTGAAGATCCTTCGCAATTAAGTCCTGAGTTGGGGTTGACTGTGTCATGTCCTGGAGAAAAAAGATACAAAGTGACTCAAGCAGAACCACAAAATTGATGAAAACAGGGGATCAAACAAATTCCAAGTTAATTACCAAAGGAGGAAGACACTCCGTTGCATGTTTCCTGAGAACAGAAAACCCGCCATGAGTGCTGGTATCTGATGCAGTCAAAACCTTGCAGAAGGAGTGAACTTTCAGCCTTGGAGGCTCCGGAAGACATGGATCAGGACTGGTAGGTTCAGCTTGCTACATCAACAATGAGATGACCATTTCATTTCTTCAACTTTTAATATCTAGGGTTTTCCAGGACAAGGGCAGACATCTACCGAAATAGAGAAAGGGAAAATGAAAACAAACCTCCTTATCAGGGATAAGAGTAATTTGGGCGTATACTTCATCTGTTTCCTGCTCAGCCTAACAATGCAGACAAAGAACATGCCATCCCAGATCATAACATAAAACTATTTTCCGTTAAATCGTTCTTTCTAGAAACAGGAACATGAGGAGCTACTTCCGAGAGCAACATTTTTTTTCAGAAACAGGCAGCTCTTGATGGAAGTCAAACAAGAAACAGGACTGAAGTAAGAAAAACTACCAGAAGCTGAACATGCATAACATGACAAAGGATTTTTGAAGGAAGGCCAAAGAACGGAAGACTCTGATTCAATTCCTGATTTGTTGAAGCCTCCAACTACAACATGTCACAACCATAGAAATATCATAACATTTAATCCATTATAAAAAAAAAATAACGGTAAATCCAGATAAGGAAACCAACCGAACAACAGGAAGAAGACGATCCAACAAAACAAAACCTAACTCACTTGCTCCATGTGACCTTGCGGAAAGTAGAAAACCCTTTCTCCTTGACGAGGAATTTCAACAAGTGGGCCCGCACAGGCCTTCCACAGCTCCGGATACAGATCGTCCACCGCAGGGCCTAACATCACCACAACCATAGGATATTCAGGAACTTTCCTTGAAAAATCGAAAATACAGCGAAAAAACATACGGAGTGGGTTCACCTGCCGCTAGATCCACCATCCTTGAACCCTACCCCGAGTCAAGCGCCACAAGATCCCGGACTATGAGCCTCCGCGCATGGGCCGAAGATGCTCCCAATATATACACCAAATAGCCGCGGTAATGGAGCAGCAATCAATCACTGAGGATAGGAAGAGTTGGGCGCGGAATGGTTAATTAATGAGCCGCAATGCAATTGCCCCTCCTGTTTTACCTGTCTCTCACTTCTGCAACGGTTACAAGACACAGGAACCTATTTCTCTCTCTAATTGAGCTCCCTGTCTCTCCCTCTGAAAGCTTGCACTATGTTCCGGTGGATGACCAGCATGCAGGAGTAGCGGACACCATTCAACTCAGCTCACGGAAACTCGCTCTGAGAGGGTCTTGATGTGCGTGACTATGCTACTACTTTTTCTCCCTCTGTGTTTCTCTCTCTTACTTTTGTCTACCTTCTCTGGAGAAGAGGCACCGTAATTGTCTCCTCTCTCGAAGCTATTGGTTAACTTACCCAGAGGAAGACCAACCATAGTTGGATTGGAACTAAAGGAAGGGAGTTAGGTTAAATGCCTTAATGGAAACTGTTGCAAGTATGGGGATTTTTTAATTATTGCATAAAAAGTTTATTACGATGCTACCTCAACATATATGTTAGCTAAAAATAATTATTTGTAAAAATAATTATTTGAAGTACTGGAACACGGAAGTCGTTCGTTGAAGGGCGATTGTTAGAGTGTCTGCTTCGAAGCAGGCAACAGGGATGCTCGGGTTAACCCGGCAGAATTTCAGGTATTATATATATTTATTTTTTAATTTTCGTTTCGGCGTGTTTTAGAGGAAAGGCTAGGTCGTAGTTTGACTTGACATTCGCTCGACACCAAATTACGACTTTGTCCTCAGAGGTGGTGAGACAAGGCAAGATCGGGCCGTGTCTGGTCGTCTAATAAAGCAACGCCAGAAGCTTATGTTAGTATTGAAATAATTATGCTTCTACTTTTAATGATTAGTCGTTTTGGGTAACATAATGCAAGTTTCAAACCTCCCCCCTCAGTCTCAAAAGAACCACCTGAATATTTGTCACTCCTAGTCTCCACGTGTCATGCCAGGTAGAAAGCTTTGCTTTGGGGGAAGGAAGCACGACAGCCTGTCCAGGGTCTCATCTCGTCAGACCCTGGCGCTGGCTGACATGTACACGTCAGCAAGGTGGTCATTTGGACTCTACACATGGGATGGTCAGAGTGGCTCCCACCACCACATGTAGGAAAAAAAAGAGCTTACTTTACAGTAATAGAGTGTACAGTGGGCGCGGATCTTGTGTGGGTGAGCAAGCCTAGCCGCAGCCTTTTTTTTTATTCCTTGGACAATCCATTGTTGGGTTGATTGTGTTGTGTGGAGGGTAGCTTTGCATCTTTGACCACGGAGGAACGAAGAAGGCAACCAGTCGACATTCTTCTCCCTCTATCCTAGCAACGGACAGCCTACGAGAAATTTTCCGAGGTGCCCTAGCCTTGCCATGCAACGCCCATTACCGCCGACTTGTTCTTACTTTCCCAATTAATTATGGCATTTGCTGCATTTTTTTCTTCATCGCCAGCCAACTGGCACCCTCGCCTAATCAAGTCGTAGATAATGGGAAAATCATGCATTCTGATCCCATGGGATGGGCTGATGGTGATCGTTGAATCTGGAAGTTTCTTTTATTTTATTTATTGACAATGATGCACCTGGTCTGGCCCCCGGTTCCAAGAATGGGAAATAAAGTCCTGTCAATGTGGGACAAGCATCCATATTATATCTTTTTCCCACTAAATTAAAAGAGGCCACAAACCAAATGTATGCAAAAGACCTTCTCTTTACCTAATAACATTTTATATTAATAAATTTTATACTTTAAGATTGATATGGGAGGTAAAAGAACATTTTTTATCTTCTTTACTATAATAGAGGTTGAGTTTTTATGACTTTTGATTTCTCCCACGTTTGATTAGTTTTTTTTCGAGGTAGACATTTATTATTTTAACAAAATAGTACCAACGCCTATATTAAATACGCTTATTAAGTGATCTTAGTATTTAAACTGATTTAGATCCTCATTTATTAAAATAGAGATATGCACGTGCAATTCCATAAGTAATTGTCTTGTATCAAATTACTCAAAAAAATATAATCCAAATATCCCTTATTGTTAAAAAAATGAATAAATTTAATATAAATGAACAATACTGCATGCTTGGGCAAAAGAGAAAATTTTATTTAAATGTAAAAGTTTAATATTATTAAGATAATTAATAATATATTTAATAAAAAAAGATTAATTTAATATAATATTAAAATAATTTCACCACGGCTCAAGAGAGGGCAGTCAGGGAAGGACTAGTTCAACATAATCAACCCAAAAAAATGACCTATTGGAGGCCCAGACGTTTTATGGAGGGCCGTTCTCTCCAGAATGGGCCCAGCCCCCTTGCCGGGGAACCGTTTCTCCCGTCCCTCTGCGTCACTAAATCGTACTACTGCGCCTGAGTTGTCCATCGGGACTTTTTCTTGTCCAGAAAGAAATACCTACTCTGCAAAGCGGAGAGCCAGCATAAGCAGCAGTTGAGGAGGAGGAAGAAGGCGACAATGGATCCGAAGCTTGCAGAGGTTTCTCAGCTTTTCGGGCGATTCAACGCCGCACTTACCAGGAACGATTTCGACACCTGCACTAATCTCCTCTCCCAGCTCAAGGTATGTGCTCCCTGACACCCTAATTGGATAATATACCTAAAAACATGCCTATCATGGCTGATTCTTTGAGTTCTGAACTAGTGTTGGTCCCTCTCCTTTTACCCACTCATGGGATCTCGGTTTGGATGGATTCTTGGTTTTTGCTCTTTTACCGCGCCCTAGTCCTACAGGGCAATATTATAGAACGTTCTGTTACAGAGTTGAAAATAACAATAAATTTGGCATCTCATTACACACTGGCAAAGGTTTTTATGTATTCCGTCCGCCAGATGGCCATTTCATGTTCTGTATCTCAACATGTATCGACTTCATTGCTGTTTTTAATTCCAGGTTGCTCTCTGTGATTCTATATATATGTTAACATTAGGGCAATGTCCTTTGGCTTGATTTGTAGGTGCTCTGTAAGACCAGTAATGCTAGTAGGAATGGCTTAATCATCCAGAAATTATTTGAATAAGTTATTTATTTGGGTGAAATTGAATTTTAGACCATTGAACTGCAGTTTCTATTGGCATATCATTTGCTAAGTTGGTTGGGATTAGAAGACAACAATGAGAATAAGGAATTTTCAAGTTGCTGATGTCTTAGGTTCTTCATTAGCCTTTCTATTGGGACTTGGAAATTCCCAAAGGTTGTGATATTGCTAATGTAATGTATAAGGAAATTTGACCTTGTAGGTTTTGCTGACCGAGTTCAAGAGTCTTCCACCATTGTTTGAGAAAACCCCTAATGCCACCGGTGAACTTACCCTTGCAAGTAATGTCCTCGTGTATAACGTTGAGATTTTCTTTTTGTTGTTTTCACTACTGTGGAACATGACAGGATACATGCTTATTCCGAACCACATAATCCACTAATAACATGTTTGTATTTTGTTCAAAGCAGGAGAAGTATATGAGCATGCTGTCATTCTAAGTGTAAAAATGGAAGATCAAGATGCATTTGAGCGAGACTTCTGTCAGCTCAAGCCCTACTACACAGATGCTTGGTATATGTTTTTTTGTCTGACTGAGGCAATGCAACAGTTATCATTTCAGTGCAACTTTAGCAAATTAGTAAACATTATGTTTCTGATTAAAAAACTGACGTTATGTTCCTGCAGCCTGTGATTTAATCCTGCCTTCTATTCTTATGGTCATTTAAATAATGGTCTATCACAAAGTATTTTAAAAAGCCCACCCAGTTAATTTTTCCTTTTGCTATGATGTGGTTAATCAGAAATGAAAGAGCTGTCCTTCTGCACCGTGCATCTAATGCTAATGAATTTCCTCTTTTCCTGGTTTTTCATACTCACTTGGGTATTTGCACTGCAGTGATCGTATTCCCCCTTCGCCTCAGGAGTATCCTATACTGGGTCTCAATTTGTTGAGACTTCTTGTGCAAAATAGAATTGCTGAGTTCCATACTGAACTTGAGTTGCTTTCACCCGCTGCCTTGGAGAATCCTTGCATCAAACATGCTGTTGAGTTGGAGCAGTCTTTCATGGAAGGAGCTTACAACCGTGTATTGAGTGCTAGACAGACTGTGCCTCATCAAAGTTTTGCTTATTTTATGGATCTGTTGGCAAAGACTGTGAGGTAATTTGTGTGAATATATTATGGAAGAAGATCTATTACTTTCATCATCATTTTGTAGAAAGGGCATCATGGTTTTTAAATAAAATTTATGATAGCTTTGTGGAAAACATGTAATAAATAAAAAAAAATTTAAAGGACCGAAGGGTCATTATCAGTCAAAGTTAGTGGGAAAAAATAATTTGTTGTTCTGAATTTGGGAATCAGGCATATTTCCTGTTTGAGATAGTTCTGAGACTTCTGGAAGCCTCTTATCATAGATCTTAGGAGGATTCCGTGGTATATATAGCGTCCAAAATTATTGTTGATAATATAGCACAAGCTTAATTTTGCTTTTAAGTGGCTCAAACATGTCTTTCTCCTATTCTCCTCAGAAATTTCTGACTTGGATAAGTTCTCTGAGTTTGCCTTACTAATAGACGTGGTAATGCTATGTTAATCAGAGATGAGATTGCTGGGTGCAGCGAAAAAGCATATGATTATCTATCAATTAATGATGCAAGGCAGATACTTCTGTTCTCTTCTGACCAACAACTCATGGAATACATCAAAGAGGTAGACATGAATGAACTTGAGCTGCTTGTTGAACTTATTTGCATCTTTCCTAATGATTCTTCTGTTGTATACTGGATCGAGGCAGTCTGATTTATCTATGTACTTCTCTTGAAGATTCCTTTAGTTGTAATGGCCTTGGTTGTTGATTGCTGCTTATCTCATTGCCTCTTCATTTTGCTGTCGAAGGAACATCCTGAGTGGGAGATCAAGAACGGGTCTGTGTTCTTCCATAAGGCAAAAGAGACAGCACCTTCAAAGGAGATTCCCTCTTTGCAGCTCATCAACCAGACTCTCAGCTATGCTAGAGAACTGGAGCGGATTGTCTAGGGAGCATCGTCCTGCATTGCACCCTTTAAAATCGTTTTGGCGGGCTGATACTACTTTATGGATCCATTTCGCACGGAGTTAAATGTTTTACATTTTAGGTTGTATGGCCCCCATGGTGCAGTTCTGTATTGCTTTATGCATTGTTTGGCTCTGAATCTCTTGTTAATTGGTTTAAATTGGACACAAATGCAGACTCAATTGTGCAAAAAAAAAATATTCATGCTCAGAAGTCAGATCCCTTGGTTATGATCCATGAGAGTCATGGTTATTGAAGAAGATAAATGCCAAAACTTAAGTGTTATGAATAATAATAATAACGTGACTAGTTGAATGGAGCTTTCTGAAATATTGAGAAATTTGCCTTGATAATCTCTATTATAAAATAAAATCATTTAAAGTTTTATATTATTAAAATATTAAATACAAAAATAATTATTAGTTTAGAATTTTATAGTAGATTTGAATTGATGTAGTCCAATCCAATTTCTCAATGAACATAAACCCGCCCCATTCTGCTAGGAATAAGAATGACAGTCCACTTGGTCGGGAGGAGTCTCAAGGGCATGCATATCTTCATATGAGGGCCCGATCCTGCCCCTTCAAGTCGGGTTGGATTTGGAGGGGGCGAACCTGCACCCGCCCGATGCAAGTAGGAGTCGAGGCGGGTCCAAAGGGGGTGAATAAGGTCCCGGGAGGAACATGTATAAGTTTTCTTTTCTAGTGTAGGGAGTAAATACATAGTAAATCTTATTAAATTATGTACACTCATAAGCGTAACTTTGAAAAACTAAGTATATATTTTATAAAATTTTAAAAAAATCATATTATAGCCTACATCGTAGAAAAAGCCTATGACGCTTTACTATCCACTGAGATCTCGACACGTCATCATATTACGAGATCAACGGTTAAAATCAGCCCAACAGAATACGCATTGCCATTGGCTCGCTGCTCATATCTCTTGAATTTGATTGGTCCATGTCATCCAAGATGACATACTTTACCTGCATCTTCTCCTATACGATGGAATCGCATCGGACTGTTTGAGATCTCTCGCGCTTTCTCCGTCCCTCCCTCTCAGTACACACACACACACATATATATATATATCCAAGCCTCGAGTTCATCAGGCAAAAACAATTCAGTCTCTGTTACATCCGCTCGAGCTCGATTACACGATCCTTGTCCTCTGCTTTTGGCGCTTCTGGAATTTGGCTTTTGTCTTGAGGAGAAAGCGGAACGAAGAAGGATCTGTCGCCGAGTCGTATCGCCATGGCTGGCTCTTGGAGAGCTCGCGGCTCTTTCATCGTCCTGTCCATTCTCTTTTTCGGTAATGTATTCATCTTCAGTTCATCGGATCTGCTTCTAATATTGCTATAACGTTACCCTAGATTAGGTGTTATTTCTTTCTTGGATGGTTGTTACTGATGCAGTTAGATCATGTGTTCATGTTTCGGATCTAGAAAGCATAATGACGGTAGATCTTCATATACTTGAGAAAATTGAGATTTCTCTTAGAATTTTCTGTGCATGTAGATGTGCTATATTGTTGTTGAATTTGAGGTAGCTCCACTTGAAGGTTATTTGGGACTGGATGGCAAATTTGTTTTTTTATTTGATTTGACCGATTAGCATTTTCCAGTTTTCAGCTCACTGGTCTGTTTCTGACTTACTGTATTAGCTTTCGTACCAGTACAATTGAAATGCAAATTTATCCTTGTCATCTTGCCGTGAAAATCTAAGGAAATGCTAACTGTATGGTCATGATTTTCAACTGGAAATTTTCTGCATGGAGAATGACTACAAGCTTAACATTACCATAAATAAATACTATTTGAGGCAACTACTTCAATGAACATTATGCTGGTAAACTCGTTTCATTTTCAGTAAATTTCTTGGTTCTTATTCTGTCGCTTAAGACATAACATATTATAAAAATAATTGTTTTTTTGTAAGTTATAAAGCCAGTTGTTATACTTGTTATTTCCATATTAGTCTACTATATTTTGGCACAACAATATTTTACTAATAATATCTTGTTTATATATGTGTGACAGGAGGTTTATTTGCCATCTCTATAGCAAAGGAGGAGGCCACTAAGCTGGGGACAGTTATTGGTATCGATCTTGGAACAACTTACTCATGTGTTGGTGTTTACAAGAACGGTCACGTGGAAATTATAGCAAATGACCAAGGTAATAGAATCACCCCGTCATGGGTTGCTTTCACCGACGGTGAGAGATTGATTGGTGAGGCTGCCAAGAATCAGGCAGCTGTCAACCCTGAGAGGACCGTTTTCGATGTGAAGAGACTTATTGGAAGAAAGTGAGTATAGATTTATGGAGACTTTATAATACACGAACGCGATTATACTCTTACTAATGAATGTCTTCTTGATTGACAGATTTGATGACAAGGAGGTCCAGCGGGACATGAAGCTTGTTCCATACAAGATTGTGAATAAAGATAGTAAGCCATACATTCAAGTGAAGATCAAGGACGGTGAGGCCAAGGTCTTCAGTCCTGAGGAGATAAGTGCCATGGTCTTGACAAAGATGAAGGAAACTGCAGAAGCATTCCTTGGGAAGAAAATCAAGGATGCTGTGGTCACTGTTCCAGGTGCGTAACTAACGCTTGATAATATCATAGTGTCCTCCCTTTTCTGGTGAAATTTTAGTTTGTTTCTTCACAACCTAAATTAATTCTAATGTTTTGTACAATGTGCAGCCTACTTCAATGATGCCCAGAGGCAAGCCACCAAGGATGCTGGTGTCATTGCTGGATTGAATGTTGCTCGGATTATTAACGAGCCTACTGCTGCTGCCATCGCATATGGTCTGGACAAGAGAGGAGGCGAGAAGAATATCCTTGTATTTGACTTGGGTGGTGGTACATTTGATGTTAGTATCTTGACAATTGATAATGGAGTTTTTGAGGTTCTTGCCACAAACGGTGACACTCACTTGGGAGGTGAGTTTATCGCACATCTTGGTTGATAGATTGGTTTATGCACGTTTTCAATTTTCTGACAACTTTCATTCTTGCAGGTGAGGATTTCGATCAGAGGATTATGGAGTATTTCATTAAGCTGATAAAGAAGAAGCACAACAAGGACATCAGCAAGGACAACAGAGCTCTTGGTAAACTGAGGAGGGAAGCTGAGCGCGCCAAGAGAGCTCTCAGCAGCCAGCACCAGGTCCGGGTGGAAATTGAATCTCTGTTTGATGGCGTAGACTTATCCGAGCCACTCACCAGGGCCAGGTTCGAGGAGCTGAACAATGACTTGTTCAGAAAGACCATGGGTCCTGTCAAGAAGGCCATGGAAGATGCTGGCCTGCAGAAGAATCAGATCGATGAGATTGTCCTTGTTGGTGGAAGCACTAGGATTCCCAAAGTCCAACAGCTTCTGAAGGACTATTTTGACGGGAAGGAGCCTAACAAGGGTGTCAACCCTGATGAGGCTGTTGCCTACGGTGCTGCCGTACAAGGAAGTATACTGAGCGGTGAGGGAGGTGAAGAAACCAAAGGTACTGTACCTTGCCAGCTCTGATGCATTTTACTTTCACCCAGCACATAATATGAAGATGGGGATCTAAAATGGCCACCGTTTTAACGAACACTAGTTTATATATACAGACATTCTTCTGTTGGATGTGGCTCCTCTGACCCTTGGTATTGAAACCGTTGGTGGAGTTATGACGAAGTTGATTCCAAGGAATACTGTGATCCCAACCAAGAAATCTCAAGTTTTCACAACCTACCAGGACCAACAAACCGTTGTCTCTATTCAGGTGACCTTTTGTTTCTCTCTCCTATTGATAGATGGGGAATGATTGTATGAACTTCATTCTCTCCAAGCATACTCCTCCAAATTTCTGTTGCGGGGTATCAAAGTCAAACTGACTGGCTTTGGTTTTGATAAGGTATTTGAAGGTGAAAGGAGTTTGACAAAGGACTGTAGGATGCTGGGGAAATTCGACTTGTCTGGAATCCCTCCTGCTCCCAGGTACGCCACTGGCTCCAACTTGACTAACAATTCGGGAGAATTTTGGCTTTTCCCAAGTACTTTGCCATAGTGGGTTGAAGTTCACTGAAATGTATTATGTCCATCAAACAGAGGAACTCCTCAGATTGAGGTAACTTTTGAGGTCGACGCCAACGGTATCTTGAACGTGAAGGCCGAGGACAAGGGCACTGGCAAGTCAGAGAAAATCACGATCACCAACGACAAGGGCCGTCTGAGCCAGGAGGAGATTGATAGGATGGTTAGGGAGGCTGAGGAATTCGCCGAGGAGGACAAGAAGGTGAAGGAGAGGATTGACGCGAGGAACAGCCTCGAGACATACGTCTACAACATGAAGAACCAGATCAGCGACAAGGACAAGCTTGCTGACAAGCTCGAGGCCGACGAGAAGGACAAGATTGAGACCGCCACCAAGGAAGCCCTCGAGTGGCTGGACGACAATCAGAGCGCCGAGAAAGAGGACTATGAGGAGAAACTCAAGGAGGTTGAGGCCGTGTGCAACCCGATTATCACCGCCGTATACCAGAGGTCGGGTGGTGCTCCGGGCGGCGGATCCGGCGATGAGGATGATTCGCACGATGAGCTTTAAAGCAGTATGAGAAGAAGGATTTTTTTTTTTTTTTAATTTTGGATTAAGGCTACGCTCCCTTGGGCATGTGAATTGAGAGGAGGGGAGGCTTCAGTTAGGCTTTATTAATATTAGGTGAGAGACGTGTTTTTTCTGATGCTTTTTTTATGCACTATTCACTAATACTATTTTTACTAATAAAATATTATTTACAATATCTCAAAATTCTTATATATAAAGCTTTTTCCATAAACTTATTTGATCTCTCAAAAAATTCATCAAATATGATTTTGGAATATTCCAAAATCATACTTTGGAGTTCATATTGATTGCTAGTCCGGCCCCAAACACCAAGAAAGCAGTTTCCACATCCACATTGGTGACACCTCTCCTGTTAATCATCTATCACATTTAATTTTGACGGTACATTAAGCTAGACCACTTCATTGCTTGCGTTTGGTTCTTGTTTTAATTTTAATGCCCCACTAAATTCATCATAACTCTTCTCAGTATATTTTTTAACTCTTGTACCTCAATAGAGCTTTCCTCTTAGGTTCCTATATGTACTAGGATGTCACAGCAATACATGGAAGCTGCTGCTTGCCCAATTAAAAGATGCCAAATCTTGGGCATTTGTTTGGTTTGGTTTGATTTAATTTGGTTTGACACCTTTTAAACTCATTAATTATCCCAATTGTCCTGGGATTGGGGCATTCACTCTTTTAATGTTACCACATTGCATGCACCATTCTAATATAAATCACATCCAATTATTATTTGACATTCCTTTGCCATACGAGTCATCAAGCGATCAACAATCTTCTTAGATTTAGATGATAATTTTATTGTAAAATAAGAAAGGTGGTTGATAGAACTATTGTTTTGTTTTCGGGGGGGACCTCTTTTTAATTATCTATAATATTATGGGCACAAAACGAAATTAGTAAAATCTTTTCCATAAAGCACGAGCCGTCATCCTCATTCTCATCCTCATCCTCGGGAGCTCCATTCTTCTCGAGCACGAGCCGTATAAATACGCAGCAACCGCTCGTCCGTTTCCTTGGCAATCTCCCCACCTTCGTGGCCGGATCATCTTCGCCATATGCGTCATCCGGAAATTCCAGATGGAGGATAGTGGCTGCAAGATGGACTATCTGGCGACGTGGCTCGGCAGCACCGTGGCCTCCGCCTTCTTTTCCTCGCTCGAGCACTTTGCCTGCGTCAATATTACCACCACCGACCTCGACGAAGAGGATGAAGACGAGGCCAGCGACCGCCCGCTCACCTTTGACATCCTCAACTCCTCCGTTGCTGATCCCGCAGACGATGCCAATCATCATGGATAATTGACACCTAAAGCCAATCTCGCACCCAAGGGTATTCTCTACGTGATTCTGGCGTCTTCCTTAGATAACTTGATGTTGACATGCGAAAATGGGTGCATGTTTACTTGTCTCGTTATTAGATTCAACTGTAACCAAAATCTGGGGTAAGAGATTACATTGAAGGATCGTTGTGTCCCTCGGTTTGGAAGACGAGCTCTCTGTTTTACAACCAAGTATTTTTCTTGTCGATTACGGTGGGGGACTACATGTATGACAACGATAATGCTTTATTGATTCGATAATCTTTAATAAATAAATATAATTAATTAATAGAATTTCTGCTGTTTAATTTTCTGGCCTGAGATTTCAATGGTTTACTGATGAATCTACATGGGCTTCGTGCGTCTTTTCTAGTTGATTTAAGCAGATCCGTGTAATCAACTTGGATCAGTTTTCGCATATGTCATTGAGCTGCTTAAGCTTTTTCCATTTATGGTGTAATTGAATAATCCATTTGTTGTCAAGGGGAGGAAAAGGTTGACCCCAGTGGATTCCGATGGAAGTTGCCAAATTAGCTCCGGGGAGAAAGAGATGCAACTGTAAACAGTTTGCTCTTATAGTTTGTTTGTTTCTTATTGCTCATTTCGGCTAAAGAGTTAAATGTAGTACCCTTCTAGAATTAGGGTTTACATCAAGGTAATTTGATGGATAATCTGATCATTTTTTGGCCCAAACAGAAGTTGGCTCAATATAGACAGTTGATAATACCTTACTGGTCTCCAGATTGAACTTAGTTTAAACATATTAAGCTGCATGATGGCAATGTTGGCTGATAGTTTAACTTTTGACCGATTATTTAATTGCACTTATCTTTATTGTTGTCAAAATACTTATGCTTGTTATCTGACAATTCAATTGATAATATGATTGCATATGCTTTAATGACATGTTTGAGACAGATCCTCAGCGAGAGCATCATTTTCCCTTGGCGCTCTTGTTCGTATGGTCTTTGGAGCTGGGAATGTCTGTAATCAATTAGTTTGTTGAGGTATGCCAGGAATGTCTTTGACACTCTCATCTGATATGGCTTATTGTGATGAATCCAACATTGATCTCAACATTCTATTATTCCATCTAAATCTATCAATCACATTGAAGAACTGTAAGTCATTCTGTCAACACGGTCACTTTATGCATCAATATATGATAGACTTTTGGTGAGAACCATTTATATGTCATTGATAGAACCTCTGAAAGCTTGATATTTCAGCTGTCTTTTGGGAGAATATTTCCTGGAATTATATCATTCTGAACAATTGCAAGTTCCTCACATGGTTGCTGCAGGAAGGTGCAACAGGGCGTGGGGCACACTTTAGAAGAATTCAAGAGTGCATTTCAGGTGGGAAAAGGAAATTCATATATCTAATCAAATATCAAATTATGACCCGACTTACAAAACTATAACAAGTAGTGGAAGCTGCAGTCTCCTAAGAATCTATAGGCTCTGCGAGATTGCCAGCAGGTCCCATCGTTTCAGAAGAGCAGTAGGGGGTGTGTCAACAGACTCAACATCACTTCTGTCTGCAGGAGTCGCCCAGCATGGGTTCTTCTCAATCTCCATGATCCTTCCAGCACACTAGCATGCACACGCAGCGTCGAATAATGTAAAACCTTGCCCTCTTCCCCTTCAGAATCCCACTCACAGGTGCCCGACTTTTTTCTTGCCTTTGTAAGTGCTTCATCGATAATCCTGTGGAACTAAGTTCCTGTCGCTTCTCTTGTTTTCCCTCTCTTGTAACTCCACCCATATGCCTTACCTGTCTGTGTCCAATATAGGGGCTTATGGGCTTTAGAGAGAATCCCTTCTTATTGGAATCTCTCTCGAGCAAGTTACTTCAATTCAATGAGATTTAAAACCTCTTTGAAGTCGATTAAATAATTGCATTGACTGGTGAAGAAAGCCAAAAGACTGGACTGACTGACCTACAGGGCTATCTATCTACATTTCTACACAACTCTGTCTTTATCCTTTTTTCAGTTAAAATGAGAAGGGAAGCTGTTGCTGTTTGGGAGCTCTCTGCTCGTGAACCTTGGCTTGCCCCTCCATTTGGCTCTTATCTCCATGGTTCCAGGTGAGTTGTCTCCCACATCTTGTTCATCAGCAGCCCATATGCTCTCATTATTCCTTTTCCTTTTTATCTGTTTCTCCCACTATTAATGGCAAAAGGGACGATAACAGGACCACATAGGACCTCTTAGGGTGACTTGCTAGACGGCACTTAGGGATTGGTCCAGTCAGTTTCCAGTGACTGCTAGGGAAAAACCATTAATAAATTATTGCAGGAGCTTCAAAGTTCAAACTGAGATTTGAGGGTACTGATAAAAAAAACAGGGATTTTGGTGAGGGAAGGGCACAGATGTCCTTGTCAGCCAGATGTAATTTTTTGTTTGTTAGTATTATATAACTCCTCAAGTTTCCCTTATCGGATGACCTTGGTTCCTTACTCATTAGTATTTACTGTTACATGCTATCTCCATATTTAAGTGGTCTAAGAAAGAGAAGTAGGGAAAGGGGAGAGTGGAATAAATAATGAGGAAGATAAGAAAGATGGTACAGTTCACTTTGACTGCCATGGATAGCTTGATTATGTGTTCTTTTTGCAGTTGTCTCAGGGGATGGGGTTTTAGGGATCTAGCGGTGGCAATGGGGGCCAGTTTCTAGTGGTAAGATGAAGACAAATGTATTGGAACTATGTAACAGAGGGGGGACGGTCAATGATATGTGATGCTATGACACATACTCAATATTCAATTGTCTATTGTATCTTATTTCCATTCGTATTTTGGCTTCTTATTTGGACCAGGTTAGTGAGGGGGTGAGAAAAAGAAATATGAGGGAATGATGTCCTCTATTTTGGAGTACTTCCTTTTAGTAAATAAAAGGTAAGGCAATAAGAGAGTAATTATGAAAGAAATGAAAGGCTTGAGATTTTTATTCCATAAAGACAAACCATTCTTTTGCCTCTTTACTGTACTGCTTCTTGTTACTAAGATCATCCATGTTGACTACATTTCACTAACAATACTATATGATGGCCCCGAGGTGCAGCTTTTCCTTCAAAGCTATCTGAATTTGGTTTATGCATATTAATTTTGTTTGAACTGACAGGCCTATATTATAATGACATTAATTCCAGTTTCTGCACCCTATGAAGGCTTCAAATGCCTCAGCTTTTGGACAGTTAAAGGTATACACCCATAGTTAACACAACTTCCTCTTCTTTTTGTGGGTGCTCCTATCATCATGATTTGTTGTGTCATGCATATGCGTCGGATTTGTTTGATGGAGGGTAGATGGATAATATTTAACGGACATGCTTTTATAGAAACTTCCATGGGTCGCATGGCATAAACCCTAGTAAAGGAGGTAGATGGATAATATTTAACGGACATGCTTTTATAGAAACTTCCATGGGTCGCATGGCATAAACCCTAGTAAAGGAGGTAGATGGACAATGTTTAATGCCTAGCCAATGATGTCAAAACTCTAGACATTAATTGAATGGTTGGATTGATGTAATTGGATCAAATTACAGTGAATTGGCTGCATTATAAATGAAAGTTCATGGGCTACAAAAAAACTTTGTAGGCTGAGTAATTTTATTTCACTGTAATTAAATTACAGACTTTTTGGTAAAGTTTGATTACAATGTAAATTATGACTATGTTGGTGAGAGGGAAACTCCAAGAGGAGGCAAAATGGCTTCTGGTAGATCAATTGTACCACCAATGATGTTAACGCCCTTCCAACAAACACATTGGCAATGCAACTGAATTGATAATGTCAATTAACAAGCAATCATTTCAACTCATAGTATAAAAAGAAAATAGTAAAGATGTTAACCAATTAGTTGAAACTAGATGAATTTATCCAACTTGTTGCCATTGCCTGCATATATGCCAGTCTACCATAAGTTTAACCTCATAAATATACTTCTTCATTTATGAGAACCCGTCTAGGGTCTCTAGACTAAGAGATAGTTTGAATGGGCCGAGCGCTTTGATCTGCATGTAGAAGAAGTCAAGCCCAGCCCAGTGGTCAGACTAGCCCAATGGGTTATATCATTAATGACTATAAATTAGTTTGAAAACCGTTTTAAGACGAGACAAAATGAATAATAGGTAAATGTACCATTTTAAGTGTTTCTAAAGTTAAAAAATAATGGCACGACTAATGAATTTGTTTGTAATTATGCATAATGAACATACAAGATGCTGATGGTGTGGTGTGATGCATAATACACCTTCATTCACGGGTCAAATTATCCATACCCACTTTGGCATCAATGGATATATTTTGTTTTTTTGCTCACTCAGACTAAACTTCTATATGGAGATCTCACGCACGTATATTACAGCATACATGAACATCACATGTATAACCAACTCCATTAGCCTATAACAATTTGAATACCTTGGGCAGCAACATCCTCCTCCTCCTCCTTCCTGTCAAATTGAACTTCAGAAAATGGATCTTCACCGAATGGATGAAATTCTTTTATTATATAGTCGGAGAGCTCTTTGTGTAGACCGCATGATAGAGCAATAACAATAATGCCAATATTGATTACAAGCCATGCCGCATGAGAGACGTCCATTCCCAACTTCAACTCGTAGCTAGTAATCCCAATTATAGTACTTACATGCTCCAAACGCTTAAACCTTAAATTCATCATAACAACGATGCATGAAAGGCTGTGTAAGACGTCGAGTAGGTTGTAAATCCACCATATAACGGAATAAGGAGTGCTACTGTGCTTGTGATACGGCAATACGCCTACCACCAATGAAGTTAAAGCACTTGCAATTAGAAGAACTCTCCCAAAATTGCCAGTACGCCCACCACTGTTGAATTTTGACAATGTCCATTAACAAAGTAAAATATCAGTACAGTTTTTTTGAACCCGGGAAAATCAGGATCTAGAGACTTGAGTTAAATTTAATGGGCCGAGGGCTTCAGTCATCACTAGGCCGAAGGCCCAGTGAACAACCTGACCCATGTTTTTAATTGAATTTACAAAATCAACTTTAGTAATCATTAAACCGAATATTTATACTTTTTATCATAAAGATACAAATCATGTATTTATATGATATATTTAATTAATAAATAAAAATAAGTATAAAAAGGGTTATAAGTTAGAAAGGAGAAAATATTTGAGAATTAAAGTGCAGTTGGATCAATGGACGAATAATAATTTTGAGGGCAAAATCATATTATTAATATAATTTATGGACTAATTAATCATTCAGCTTCTTTTAGGCGATATGATACAACTAAGTTGGAGGGGAAGGGGAAATCTAAGCTATAGTTGTAGTGATATGTCGGAAATAAATTTTGCTATAAAACTGACCTTGGAACCGCATGTAAAAGTGCATCCATTGCCTTTACTTCTGCTTTGAAATTGTAGTAGCAGTAGCACCCTTACCCTTACCCTTACACGTCTAGTAGAAGAGGTAGGAGAGGACCGGAGTGGAGACGAGGATAGAGGCTCGTTAGATTTCCCCTAGAGGAGATTCTTAGATCCAGGCGGGCAGGGAGAAAAATGAGGCCACACGAGCACAAATAGGTATTTATAGATAGTATTTCTTTCATCTTTTGGTTACTCTGAAATATTTAATTTTATAAATATATAATATTTTTCTAATTTATTTAATATTTAATAATATTTTTAAATTAATATATTAGTAACAAACTATAAGTCAAATTTTCAGTATGGAGAGTCGTTCTAATAAGATACGATTAGATATTAAATACTGTTATTATATCAATTTATATTTAAAATTAATTATTTATAAATAATACGAATATTTACAATTTTATAAAAATGTAAAATTTTTATATTTATATAATATTATATCTATTTCTTCGCACGAATCTTCCTCCACTCGTTTTCTAAAGCGGTGCCGGCAACACTCGTTAGTTGACAGTCATTTTATCTAAGTCAGCTGCTCGGGACGGAATGACTCTTCCAATGTGAAGCAAATAAGCCCCCAACAGCCCCAG
The DNA here is from genome assembly GCA_030064425.1 of Trapa bicornis. Taxonomy (NCBI): domain Eukaryota; kingdom Viridiplantae; phylum Streptophyta; class Magnoliopsida; order Myrtales; family Lythraceae; genus Trapa; species Trapa bicornis. The sequence continues at coordinate 33,694,736 of CM057755.1, read as the reverse complement.
AGGGCTTCTTCAAATTACTAGCCATGGTATCTTCATTCCTTCTGCTCCCCCCCACCCCGCTTGGATGCTCAGGATACTGAGAAAAAAACTATGATGTGCCCTTCGAAGGGATGATGATTCTGATTCAGTTCAACTTGTGTTCTAACGGGGTGATTCATGTTGATATGATCAGAAAATTTGATATCAACTGCCCTTTGATTTGCATTCTTCAGCTTTTTCCCATACTTGGGCAAAACTTGATCCGCCGTTGAACCTTCCTTTTGTAAACCGTTCTTATATACTCTGCACAATCTGGGATTCTGGTAACTTGGTGATATCCTGGTTTGATCTTTAATAGTATCATGAAGAGAGTTCTCATACTGAATCTTGGCCATTAGCTGCACAATTTCCATTGGTATATCATCTGAGCAGGTTTCCCCGTGCACATGCCTTATTGGATACTTTGGTGGTTTAATTCTTCATAGCAGTAGATTGTTCCTGATAAGTGTAATTTCTCCCCTGCTAGGTAGACTGGGAGTTTCCTGTTGAGAAAGTGAGGAAAAAGATCGGTCCCATCTACTTTAAATATACAAATTAGCATCATGATGAAGTCATTTAATCATAGCAACAACTGCAATAAAAGTGCCTCAAGCTTTAAATATGCCCTTATACTAGAAAAAGAACTAACTTCATTCATCAAGAATGTTGCACCTTATGGGCAACATTCTTGTAACTAATACTGAACTCTCATCTTCTCTGTGCAATGTTTGTCTTCTCTTCGTGAAGCTTCCCTGGATGGTCAATGCAAATAAATCATCTTTGTCAGTTCTTTCAGATTGTCCTCAGCAGGTCCCGTTCAAAGGACCCAATCTCGGGTCCTTAGATCCGAGTACAAAAAAAATTATTTCACTGTGATTAAATTACAGACTTTTTGCTTGGTTTTTTTTTTTGCTCGGTAAAGTTCGATTACAACCTGAATCATGACAGGTATGTGAGAGTGTTGGTGAGAGGGGAACTACAAGAGGAGGCAAAATGGCTTCTTGTAGATCAATGGTGCAGTTGTACCGCCAATGATATTAACGCCCTTCCAACAAGAAGACATCAGGCAACCGCCTCCATTGCAGCTGAATTGACAAGGTCAATTAACAAGCGATCTTTTCAACTCCTCCCATGAAAGGAAAATAGTCGAGAGATTGACCAATTAGTTGAAACTAGATGAATTTATCTAACTTCTTGCCATTATCTGCAATATGCTAGTCTACTATAAGTTTAACCTCATAAAGATGCTTCTTGCGTTTATGGAGCCTCCAGCTATGAGAACCACTAGTCTAGGGTCTCTATACTAAGAGATGGTTTGAATGGGTCGAGGGCTTTGATCTGCATGTGAAAGAAGAAGCCAAGCCCAATGATCAGCCTGGCCCAATGAGTTATATCATTCATGACTATATTTTTTTTTGCAAAAAGACGATAAATTAATTTGAAAAACGGTTTTAATACAAGACAAATTGAGAAAATATTGAGGACATAACTGAACCTTTATCAATGAATTAATAATTTTGAGAGCAAATTTATACAATAAATACCTTAATTTATTTGTTAATTTATTAGATTAGGCCATCATGGTGGCTTTGTTTATCTAAAATAAGATTTTCTCAAGACTAACCAAATGTTTGTATGGCCAAATTTCACACTAACAATTGACATATATAATGCTAATATCTAACATTGGGTAAATGTGCAATTTTTAGTGTTTCTAAAGTTCAAAAATAATGGCATGACTAATAAATTTGTTTGTAAATGCATCGTCAACATGATGCAAGAAATTACCCATACCCATTTGGCATCAAACCATTACACCATATATTTTGTTTGTATTTTTTCTGGGGGAGGGTGTACTTTAAAAGCAACAAACATTCATCATATTATAAATTTATAACCTTAATATAATTAATTCTAATATCATAGATATTAGTGTAAAATGATAATAAATTTAAATTATTTTTATTTAAAATTTATAATTTGTAAATTGTAAATTGTGAAAGACTCTCAACTTCATAAACATGACACTGAAACTGAAAGATCTTACAAATATAAAGCTTATAAAAGATATCGAGATCTCATCCACATACATTGTAGTATAACCAACTCCATTAGCCAATAACAATTTGAATACCTTCTGCATTAACACCCTCCTCCTCCTCCTCCATGTCAAATTGAACTTCAGAAAATGGATCTTCACCCAATGGATGGAATTATTTCATTATAAAGGTGGAGAGCTCTTTGTGTGTAGACCGCATGCATGATAGAGCAACGACAATAATGCTAATATTGATTACAAGCCATGCCGCATGAGAGACGTCCATTCCCAACTTCAACTCGTAGCTAGCAATCCCAATTATAGTACTTACATGTTCCAAACGCTTACACCTTAAATTCATCATAATAACGATGCATGAAAGGCTGTGTAAGACGTTGAATACGTTGTAAATCCACCACATAATTGAATAAGGAGTGATACTCTGTTTATGATACGGTAATACTCGCACCACCAATGAAGTTAACACACTTGCAATTAGAAGTGCTCTCCCAATGTTGCCGGTACGCGCACCACTTTTATTGAATTGACAATGTCCATTAACAAGGTAAAATGTCAGTGCCATTTTTTGAACCCGGGAAAACCAGGATATAGTTTAGGGACTAATTAATCATTAAGCTATATATATATATACATATATATATGTGATGTATCTATGTTGGAGGGGAGGGGTGGAATCTCAGCTACAGTTATAGTGATATGTGGGAAAAAAAATTTGCTATAAAACTGACCTTGGAACCGTATGTAAAAGCGACCCCTGTACTTGTACATCCATTGCCTTTACTTCTGCTTTGAAATTGTAGTAGCAGTAGCACCCTTCTTACCCTTACACGTCTAGTAGAAGAGGCAGGAGAGGAGGATAGAGGCTGTTAGGAGAAAGATGAGGCCACAGAAGTACAAATAGCTTGGTATTTATAGATGAGTATTTCTTTTGTGATTTTGGTACTCTTGAGATCGGAATCTTAATCACGAACGAACTGCCCTCCATTTCGGCCCTGTCAAATCCATGTACGGAAGGAATAAAGTAGCCTTTCAAATCCAATTAAAGTAGGTACGGATGTCAACAAAAAAAGTTTTTCTCAGGATAGATTATCGTGTAAGTATTGTTGCTAAAATGTACATGAATTGAATGTGATGCTTAAACTCAATATATTACCTATTAAAATTTTATTTTTAAACCATATTAAGTATATATAACTCATGGTTAGCATAACATCACAACACCATATGCAATCCCAATATGTGATGTTCGGCTGTTAGCAGAACAAATTGCTGGCTTTGGTGTAAATCCATTGAGCTGGAAGTTTCCATTCTCTATCTGGCCACCAAGATTTAGTTTATTACATTACATTTATCTGAAAATTAGCTGGAAAGATGACAGTTTAGCAAGAAATGCCTCTGTAACTACTGTAGACGCCCACTTGAATAATTTATTTCTGATGGCTCCCCACAGGTGATGCCCTCATCTGGATTCTGGCCCGAGCAGCTGAGCTTCTCACCTGATGGGCATTGAATGAGGTAAAGATGTCTTGAATTAGTGAAGGCCCAATAAAAGGCTGAGCTTCTCACCTGAAGGCCCAATAAAAGATACCATGTTCCATGTTTTAAACGATGATCGGCTTGCTATAATAATGCATTATCACATTGTTTCAAGATGTTCGTTCGTGGGACACCAAGAGGCGTTATCCGCCTCCAGAACAACCACTTTGGAAAATCCATTGATTTTCTTCATATATTCTGGTGTCGCTTCATCCATATGAAGTGGTTACTCTGCCGCTCTAGCTTATGTTTCCCAGTATAGTATTCGGCTGCTTTTGGGACTTGTAGTTTCACTTTCAGAGTACAATAGGTGATGGCAAAACCCTGTGTCAAGCTCAGAATAGCTGAGGTCTGTCGAAGTTCAAAGGAAACGGATCAAGTTACTCTTTGATCACCAATGTAAAGCAAATGAAGAAAGCTGCTGTCTTTCATAGGAAGGAAAAAAGGGATATTCATATACGACCTTTTACCAACTAGATTAGGCATTACAGAGATTTTCATAAAAGCATAGAGAACACCATCAGCAAAATTCTCGCTATCATAAGGGGAAATAAGGGATATCGGTAGCTTCAAATTCGGCAAGCTATATTGCCGCCTGAAATGCCAAAATCATCTATCCCTTACTCTGTTCAGCTGAACAGGATGCATAACACCAGCACTCCACTGGGGATCAGTTATCTGCATTTATGCCGAATATGCGAACCTTGTGCATGTTTGGGAATTTGGCCACCACCAGAACTATCACAGCCAGTGTATTAAATATGAGCATTGGGTTTTTGTAATCCGTTGTGTGCGAGGCAATCAAGAACCTGCCCAATGAAAGAAACAGAATGACCACAGGATAGTGATTTTAAAGCAAAAAATAAGCAAATCTACATTATAAAGATTGGAAAAAAAGAGACCAGAAGCCAAAATTTCCTTGCCAGAGGCTATTATCTCACAGAAAAATAGTACGTTTTCTATCGAAGATTAATGGAAAATCATTTTTGCTACAAATATTATCACACACTTAAAACAATTAAGATAAAGCGTTTTTAATGGAAAATGTAACAGATGGAAGATGGAAAATTAATGCTGATTATGAATGTTGACTGCATGCTATTTAGCAGCAAACAATAGTTTTCTTAGAGAACTTACAGAACCAGAGGTACAACTGTTAAGAACTTCCTATTCCGAGTGAGTTGCTTGCCATTGTCTATTTGCTCCCACCAGGTCAGACGATTGTAAATTCCTTGGTCATCAGAAAACGGTGTTCCCTTCTTCCAGTGAAAGAAATGGTATGTGACCTAGCATAAAATATTGACATGATTAGGTTAAGTAACCCACTCTCTTGAGATTATAAGACACAAGGATATGATGTTACACTAAAATAAATTGCGACAAGAAACTTTCAGATGATGACCGTATATCTGTAACATATATGAATGACGGAAGGAACACGTTGTGAGGAAAGACTTTAGCCAACTTCACCAGGAAAAAGAAATCAGCATCAGTTTATAATAGAGATAAATTTCTCTAGATGAAAAATGAATAAAACATTTACAGCTCACAAATTATCACTGATGAAAGCAATACGGGTAAGGGTTTAGTCCAAAACAGTAATGAAAGCATAGGCAACAGTATAGTTAGCCGGGGTGCTCCTTCAACATATTTGGTGAAAACCAACACGTATCTGTTCATCCGCCAAAGGTGACCCGGTGAAGATAAGGCAAAGCCCGTTATGGGAATTCAACCATGACCAATAAGAACTAATTTCCACAAGTTCCATCACAATTACAATTTTCCGCAAATCACTGCATGGACAAATTTACTACACACCACTGCATTTGTTCAATGGGGCGTTCTTTGGTGAAATTAAAAAAGACTGAAAAACTTAGTATCAAAATATACCATACAAGTCATGAACGCGCACTGATTACTCTCCGCAGTTACAAAACTGTGCAGTCATAATTAGTTCAGAAGCTTCGGAGCAAAATAAATTAATGATTCAGTCCAAGATTCAAATATCTTCGCATACACGCGTAAGCATAGCAAAGACTACACAAGAAAACAATTTATGCTCGTACAGAGCATCTGAAAATCCACCGTAGTTCCCATGCCTAGAAATCCAACGGAACTAGTGCCGAAATTTAACCGAAAGATCCTCTATCAATTGACTAAATGAATCAAACTAGAGATTTTTTTTAAAACCCTAAGACCAATGAAAAGAAAGAGAAAGATTCAATCAGGCGATCGGTGCATTGATCGATCCAGGAGGATGGAAGAAGAGCGAGAGCATACCAGGAAATGGGAGAGATTGACGAGAGTCCAGGCCATGCCAGGGGAGCAACCGACGATGGAGAGGATGAGGATCCAGGCGAAGAAGAGAATAAGGATATAGGTGGTCCACACTCCAGGGTACATGAACCAATCGGTGTTGCGGTTCAGATCCGTCGGCGGCGTCGCCTTCACGTACATCTTGTCCTCCTTGTCGTCCGGATCTCTCTGGGACCGATAACCCCGCCGATTCGAGAGAAGATCAACTAATCAGTCGAAGATGATTCAAGAGAGCTAAAGCTGCGACTATCGATCTCGAGCTTCTCCGCGCTTCTATTTTGTCACTGCTGCGATTGGAGGATGATACGTCGAAAGAGGAGAGGAGGAAGAAGATGAAGATGAGGAGGCGGTAGCGGTACTGTCCCGTGAAATAAAGATGTGGATAGTCCGGTACCGTTCGGTTGGTCAGCGGGCCGATTGCACATAGTGTTCACTCTCCAATAGGCAATATCTTAATCTTACTTTTCAGCCATAATTTCATATTTTTATCGAATTATCAAATAAAATTCTATTTTAATATATAAATAAAATTTTAATATTTTTAATTAAACTTAAATTAAAATTTTAATATTTTCCAAGGAATATAATCTAAATTTTAATATATATTATTAAATACTATATATTTTATTTGAATGATTCTTTAAATTTTAAAATTTTAATTAAGTGAAAATGGATATTATCTTGATTATAAAATTTGTATCCATATTTTCATATGAATAATTTTTTATTGTATTTTCCAAAATGTGGGAAAATATAATAAATTAATATAAAAGTTTACATTCAATCATCAATTATCTCATCTATGATTCAAATGAAGCTTCCAATCATGTCACATTACAAAGTAAAATAAGCGAAATTGATAGAATTTTAACAGTCCCATTATTAATTCTATTACTATTAGAATTATTGTGCAAAAAAAATACTATTAGAATTAGAGTAGTAATCTAAAAAAATTAATATTTTTTCAACTTAAATAAAAATAATATATTTATATAATAACTCATATAATATCATAATATTTTCTAAATCAAATGAACACTAATATTTTAACTTAACTCCAATAAAATTATATTTAAAATATTATGTAAACAGTAAAAAACTTATTTTAACAAGAGAATATTATCATATTAATTTTTTTGCAAATATTGGGATTTTATTTAAAATTCCAATGTTTAAGTATTAAATTAGTCAAATATGAAAGTCCAAACACTAAAAAGAAGAGCAAATAATAATTTTGATATCAAATGTTTGGCTCGAGCAAATAATAAGTTTTTTATGTAGACCATCTTATGGTAAGTAAATTCATTAAAGTGTGACTACTTCACACCAGTATGGAAGTCATATTGGAATATTCTATTCTATTTTTAGGAACAAGGAAAACATCTTTCACAAGTTAGGAAATAGTTTTTTAAAGAACTAGAAAGCAGGAGAAATGGATCCAGAAAATAGATTACATGCAAGCTCTTTACAGAAATCTACATGTCATGTCCAGTTCATCTCAGTGCACATTTATACTTGAAAATGAAACCCATTGGAGGAGGCAAAGGCAAGAGTTCATATTCAAGGCTCTGAAGTTATGAAGACAACAAACAGCCAGAAATTTTCAGTGAGGGGGATGTGGAACTACCAATTCTCCTTCACTATCTTTGAGGTCTCGAGAATGAACTTCCCTTCCTTGTACTTCTGTGTCTCCTCATATGCTCTCTCGTATTTCCATCCCAACACATGGTTGCAGTCGCTGCAGTAGATGTCTGCAATGGTATGGAGGCCTGTCATGAGCTGCCTGTTCTCCTTGGGGCCGATCATTACATTCATCACGTGGGATAACAAGAAAGCCCGGCTATTCCTTCCCTTGTGTTCAATGTACAAATAATTAGATTGCTGGGAACAGATACCAGAACATGCTACTATTTCAAGTATTTTCAGTGTCTCTCCAGGGATGAAGATCTGAAAGGAATTTCAATTTAACCAACCTTGATAATGGCACATGATGGTTTTGCCACGCTATAATATAGTACAATTTGCAGGCTCGCAAGCATAATAAACGTATCCATTTGGCTAATCAAACAATGAATACTAAACAAAGCTGGAAGAAAAATCACTGTTGAGGATTCACCTGAAAAGATTTAGATATCACATCATCATGGAGAGCAACATGGTTTCTGCAGTGACAGCAACTATACAACCTTGGCCCCACCAACTCCGCCATCCCCAAGTTGAGAAACTAGTTATCCAATAAAGTAGCAGCTCACAAATCCTTAAAGAAGGAAAAAAAATCCTTTCAGAGAGTGATGCTGCAAAGTTTTTGTTTTACACTCCAACCACTTTATAGGTTAATGATGAACGTGCACTTCCGTGCAGTGAGAACGACCATATGCATCTCCCAGCAATATTAGTATAGTTACCAGTAACTTAAAAGGAAAAATCAGGATAAAATAGGCATTCCAATCTTTAATTCTAAACTTCCATCTCTTCTTGGACAATTTGCTAGCTGTGGAAGTTCCGGGATGAAGGCCCAATCAGAACCGGCAGAGATAAGGCACTGATGATTCCACGGTAATATCAGAGGAAATGCGGCGAGAATTCGAAAAGCTACTTAAGAGAAGCTACATTTACTGTCTGCGTCGAGGAACCAACAGAAGAAAAAGAGCCATAATTCAACTCCACAGAGCAATCAGACCACACAAAATACATATAATTATGTATCTGCTCCAAACCAGAAGCTCCCACCGGAGCTGATCGATTTTTATCGCTAAAACTGATCACCTTGCAGCGGGACAGCGGGAAGGCTATGCGGACGAGTGAATAGAATGGCTGCAGTCCACTCACCGAGATAAGGGAGTGAGTTCTCTAGGGTTTTCACGAGGTATTGTTGTCGGAATATGGACTGATGGCGTGATCGACTCCCCAAAGATGAACAGGAGAAGCCTGATCCTGAGAGGAATTGGGCTTGAAGACGGGCGAATGAGATGGAAATGGGATGGGAGGCAGCCATTTTCTCCTAATAATACTCCAAATAATGACCGACAAAACAATTCCCAGAAAACTCTCCTGTGATATAATTTTTAATCAAGTTGACATTATGTTTAATATAATTAATAAATTTACATTTTGTATAAGAAGGAAAATTTAAATTATTTTATATGAACTTATTAATTTCATAGATGGTTTAAAAAATCATAAATTTATACAAAATAATTCACAAATTATTGGACACATACAAAACAAACCTCCAAGCATAGCTCCCAATCTAACTCATGTTTTCATTAACCCTTTCTCCCTAGTGTTATTATCATTTTTTGTTGGATTTAATTCATATAATTTTATTCCATATTCAGATTCCATTCATATTATATTTATTAACTTTGTCACACATTAGCCATCATAGTATAAAATTATAAAATTTAGGAAGACCTGTAAGTAAATTCAATGAAAGATTGATCAAGGATTTTCATTTATAAAATTTGAAGTAAATAAATTATATAAGTAAAATTGTTGGTTGTGTCAAATATAAAAGGAAATTAATGAGTCAGAAAAAAAGCACCTTTGATGATTATATGAACAAAAGTGTTGATTATGTTAAATATAAGGGACAAAACCTTAAATAAATCTGGCAATAGCGGGTGGCGAAGGGTTGCTGGCAATAGCTGGTGGCCAAAAGGAAGCGGTGTCATCACTTGCGCTGTATGTAAAGATGACGGTGCCACTTCCATGATCATCCGACTGTTGTGGTCTGGCTGGACGTGAACCACGATCCTATGGATTTGTTGGACTCATTCATGTGATCCAAAGAGAAATGCCCACTGCTGTCATTTTCATTGGGTAGTTGCGAAAAGAGACAGGAAAGCAGCCCACTGCTTCTCCTCTTTCCTGCTAAGATCTCTTCTATACCTATTGGAATGTAAGATATACCTAGTGGACTGGTGGTGGTGGAACACCAAATAAAGTAATGATTCTTATTGCTTATAGGGAATAAATTGTATCACCAAAATTTACTGCTGATGCAATGACTTGACTCCAGCAATTACAACAGTGGCCACAGATCTCCATCAACGAAAGGTAATGATAACAGTGAGAAAAATGTAATCAGAATAATCCTCTGACCATGGCATATGCGGTAAAACCGACAGCAACCGCCGCCGCCACCGGAAAGCTCTGCTCCGACAAGGACAGAGGAGAAGAAGAAGCAGAGGGGGCCTGGGGGATGCTCCCGAATACGGTAGGGTATGACTGGGACGAGGAAGGGCTCGGGGAGTAACCGGAGGCGGAGACGTTGCCGACGGCGATGCGGATCTTCTGGCTCTTCTCGCAGTGGCCGGCGACACCGCTGGTGAAGAAGAAGGCGCCGAGGGAGGTGATGTTGAAGAGGGAGTTGCCGTCGTTCAAGGTGAGGATCGGATCCTTGAGGTTGCAGCTGTTGTAGGCCTCCTCCGTCACTTGGATCAAGGAATCCTCACTCGGCGGATATAGAAACACTGCGAAAAAGAAAAGGAAAACAGAATAAAACTGATCAATCAATGAAACAACCAGCATCGTCTAGGCTCGATCTGGTCAGATTTCGGTCAGCATTTTACACAGAGAGTCGCCAATGGTGAAGTTGTGGTAGCTAGACCACTTGTCGTAGACTTGCTCGCTGGTGGAGATGGGGACGCCCCAAGCGTCCAGATCGCCGACCTTGTACTGGTAGCATGAAACGTCGGATTTTACCAAAATGAGAGACAGCAGAACGGCCGATTGGAGGAGATGCCAATGGCTGCTTCCTCTTGGATTGGAGGCCATCTCTCTCTCCGTCTCTATATCTCTAAATTCAATTTACAGTAGAGAGTGCATTGTAGTGCCAATGAGGACCGAAGTTTTCATTGGTTGGATGCCTGACAGCTTTCTGTTGCTTTTACTTAAATACCCTCTTGCTACTTCCACTAAGTGCAAGGAAATCGGTGCGGCGGAGGAATATATTCGAAGACGTGCCAGGCAGCTTTTTTTGTTTGCTGCATGGCTGGCTTGGAAAATTCAAAATTCGCTTATTTATTAGGAATTAAATTCTTAAGTTCATGAGAATTAAAAGAGCATACGAGAGAGCTTTAATCGTCATGAATCATGCATTGATAGCAGAAGAGAGCGACGTGATAATACAGTCAACGTACAGCGAGCTTGATGGGCGAACATTTTGATGTATCATGTTCCTTCAGAAAAGCAAAACAAAAGAAGATCAATGTATGGTCCGATCAAGCACATGGGATCAGTTGTGACCTTGTAATACTGTGCATTATTTGACTAGCAGCACATGGATCCTCATAGTGCAACTTCACGTCATAAGCTAATATCCACAAAAATACCCAAAAGATCACTAGGCGACATCAATTGGTAAATGATCGGGAAAGTGCAACAAGAATGAACAATCGAGGCACAGAGAGCAGAACAATCTAGAGATCAATCAGACAATGGAAAACCATCAAAGTAGACAGATTTTCTTTACTGCTCAGCTTGATGGCTACTATGGCAGATCAGTTTGATTTTTCTTACAGAATTATTTCATATCCAGCAGTAACAGTAAATACAAAGATCAAAATGCAGAAACATTAGAGGACTGGAGTTCTACAAGTCCAAGTCATGCTCAACATGAATGAATGCTGACCAGATAAGCAAGCCAACAGCAGATGAAACCCTGAAATAAGATAGCCTTACCAAGTTCAAGATAGGTCAATGTAAGGCATTCCATCTATTTGATAGCTTTCAGCACTCCAATCCCTGCAGGGAATTTGAGAGATCACTCCCCTGAGCTTGCAATCTTAGATATGATTAGAACTTCATTCTGCCTGCAAGGTCTTGGATAATAAGTGGGAATACATAAGAAAGATACAAACTGGAGCAGCCATTAGTTTAGACTATAGCAAATTAAACTAAATCTCCTACGTCTGCCACCATCACTCAGCAACAGATTCCGAGAGCGGGCAGTATACATAAATCACGTAGTTTAACTTGATGTAGGAATAATTAGGCAATCCATATGCTTGCTAAGTACCAGCGAAGCAGCCCAAAATTGACAAGTTAGATCTCTGGGGTGATCCAGTGAGCACTGGAAATGCAGACAATGACCCAGCAGAAAGAGAAAAACAGGGATGATGCCTAAATTTTGTCGTGGAGATTGACCACCAGGTCATGGGCATCATCCAAAAGTTTCCACACATCCAAGTGTCCAGCCATGCTATTACACTCTCTCACAATCTCCTCCATGCTACTGTACTTCTCAATGATCAGCTTTCTCCTCTGAAGCACAGAGGCTGCAATTGCATACAGCAGCAGGTCATCATTAGGTGGCGCTCGCAACCTCATTCTACCCCATGCTGACCGGGCAATCCCAGCCCTGATTGCTGCCTGATCCGCCCAGATGACTTCCCAGAGGCAGAGAGTCTGATCAAAGCTCAATTCCCTCCTGAAGAGGACCATGACCATTCGGTAGACAAAAAAGCAGTCCTCTGCTTTTAGCTTTTCAAGGTGACTGTATAGATGGGAGTCCTTGCACCTAATGATCTTGGAGACTATATTCAGCTGCCTCCTAATCCCGACCTCATCAAGTCTGAAGTTGTGACGGGCCTTCTTCATAAAGCATACAAAACACCAGAATGCCTCACTGTCATCTTCAATCACTGCAACAATAGGTGAGAGTAAGTCGCTCATCCCTTGGCAATAACCAATCTCTGGGTCATATAAGGCATAGGCTTCGAGAATGGACACTAGACGAGCTGCATGAAAAACTAGGTAGGGCTCCAAGTGGTCATAGTTCTTCAGACCAACACTATCAGCCAAGCACCTTGCCTTCAGCTCGGTTACTGCAGCCTGTGAAGGCGAGTAGATAGCCCAGTCAGCATTTGCCCTGATGGCATCAAGTTGAATGATTCTCTGCCATGTTGCAAAATCTTCAGCTGTGTGAGATTTATTTTTATTTTCAGACTCAGGGTCAGAGAGTTTCTCTTTGGCTTGTTCTGAAAAATCATTTCCTTCAAGCTCATTGGAAGAGAGAAATGGCTGAACAATGTCAGGCTCATCAGACTCAGAGGTATCAGAATCAGTTGACTCTGAATCACCAGATGTAGTAGTTTCACATGTAATTTCAATCTTTTCTGCATCTCCAGAAATTTCAGCATGTCCATCTGTTAGCTGGGAAGATTGTGTCGCACAATCATTTGTTGACCCTTGAGGACACTTGGAATCTGAGCCTTCTCTCTCCGCAACTTCTCTCTCTGAGCTTTCTATCTCACTGGAGAGAGATCTACATAAACTTGTTGAATCATTCAAGACAGATTCCAAGCCTTGACTAAGATCCTTAGTAGACCCTTCAGGGCACTTAGAATCTGAGCTTTCTCTATCAGCAACTTCCTTCTCTGAGTCTTCTCTCTCAGAAAGGTCTCTCTCTGAGGTTTCTCTCTTTACAACTTCTCTCTCCAAAACTTCTATCTCTGAACCTTCTCTCTTTACAACTTCTCTCACTGAAAGTTCTCTCTCTGCTGAGTCTTCCCTCTTTACAGATCTCTCCAAAAATTCTCTCTCCGAGCCTTCTCTCTTTACATCACTCTCCAGAAGTTCTCTCTTTGAGCCTTCTCTCTTTACAGCTCCCTCAGAAAGTTCTCTCTCCGAGCATTCTTTCTCAAGGGAGAGAGATCCATGCAAACTCACCGATTCATCCAATCCAGATTCAAATACTTGACTAATTTCCCCACTATATTCACTGATTTCAGCAATTTCCTTGGAGTCACTCTTCTTCTCACTGCATTTGTTGATTAGAAGGCACTGATTCCGTAAGTTGTCATACTCTTTTCTGCAACAGAAACCATATGTTAAAGAATAGTATTAGGCTTAAAAGAGAGAGGTGGGGTAAGCAATGTCTTATAGTGCGAGGAAATACCTATTCTGAATACTGATAGATTCCCGCTCCTCCCTGGAACTGTTCACATCATAACTGCAACAACAATATATTTTGTACTTTGAGAATTTTTACTGAAATTGAAAACTGCCTGAAGGAAATCCAATATATTATATATGTGATTCACTGGATGAAGTTAATACAACCATGATAGGAACTGGTTTTGATAACTATATCAAACAGATTCATCTTGTATAAAACAATAAATACAGTCAAACGTACGAGGCACTGAATATCAAATGGAGAATTTATGCCTGAAGTGGTTGAGGAAAATCTCTCTAGACTAGCTAATGAACGTGTAAGCCAGTCAAATGCACTAGTAGGAGATAATTAATACAACAGATGAGCTTAAATCACTTACACTCCAAGAAGGAATGGCCAAACCTCTGCCTTAATAATTGGATCAACACCCTGCAAAATAAACATGAATTCAATATGATGGAAAGCAACATAAAAAGAAGTTTCAGCATCATAAGGCATCGATTCAAGCAAATAGAAGGCAAGAGACACATGGACGTTGATGCTTCTCTCCAATTTCACATCTATGAAATTGAAGGGATATGAGAGTATGACCTTAATAATGTTGAAATCTCCAAGATATTGACCACAAATATTATAGCAAAATATTTACCAGTCAATACAAAGAGTTCACTGCTAAGTTTTTTTCTTTTCAAAGCCCATCAATCCAAACAAGCAGTAGCTAATCTTGGGATATAATGGATTGCACCATGCCCTTAAAAGTATTTTCAAATGTTATTGTTCCTTAGTATATTAATAGTCTTGACAAGTTGATTACTTACTCCACTCCGTACTTTCTTCAGAAATTTCACTCCCCCATCACAAAGTTTACCATCTGGCATAAGAAAACTTTTCCATTGTTTGGGCAGGAGGGCATGTTTTCTTCTTCTCCTCGACCAAGGTGATTTATGACTGCCCCTATAAAAAATGAAGAATAAACCAGGTAGATCAGCAGACAGAACAGACAATGTAGTAGAAATAAATAAAATAAAGAAAAGATACAAAGGGATTCGAGTAGGATGTCCATGAATTGAAGATAGCAGAAGCAAACCCCATATTGATGCATCATATACCAGAGTATAAAAATACAATGCAGCCCCAGAAAGCTGGCTAAATTATAACATGTGAGACAAGGGAGAGAGCAATCACTAGCAAAAATTAAAGAAATATGTCTAATAACAGAACCGGATTTCATAAAGCTAGGAACAGTAGCTTTCTAGCAACTTCATATATGGAGAAGAAACACAACAACAATTGGAGTCTACACAGTGATCAGTGATGGGGGTCTTCCAAATATATTACACACTGCAACCGGTTTACAGTTTCTGCATATTTTGGGTATCTCCAGTTTATGTTCAAAAATTTCAAAATTATTCATCGTATCAAAATCTATTCAACGTATTAAATTTCTAAATTTTCTTTGTCTTTGTAATAAGGCCTAATAAACTGCCCCAGTTAATGTTCAAACCATCAGTGAGTAGCTCATTATTCTTGCTCACAGGAATTTTTTCCTTTCATGATCTACTGTATGCACCTTTAATATTGGTTGGGCAGTTCCTGTTTTATGAGTCTCTAGAGAGGGTACTTCTCACCAGAACTATACAGATTGTCGACTGAAACTGATATAGATGGTGAAATGTGAGACAGGGAAAGATAAGCTAGAAGATTGGAATGAGATATGGGGAGTTCATATAACCAGATCTGAATGGCAAACAGTAAAGTCAAAGGAAAGCTCCAGTCGGAGACACGATGATCATCCAACGAAATGGACAAATAGATCTAAAAGCAGAATATTTTAAAACAGCGGAACTTGAAGGAAGTGAAGGAGACAAAGGCATAAGAAGGGATTGGAGACTCACCGATTAGAAGGAACTAGTGAGGCTGAGGAAGGAGCGACTACTAAGAAAACCGATCGCAAATGGATCCACGATGATGATGATGATAATGACGTTGACGACGACGAAGCTGACGTTGAAGAGGAATTTGAAGATTGCGACGGAGACGGCGAGGATGAGGTCTGGCTTCGCCGAAGTGCTTTCATTAAGGGTTGTTTCTGTTGCATAAGCATCTAGATCTCTCTCTCCTAACAAATTCATCAAATCCACCAAACTTTCCCAGGGTTGAATCAGTCTACTATCATTTCATTAGGGATTTTCTCCCCTCGGGCTCACAAAAACGGGGAATTTGCCTCGGCTATGCTTTTTTACCTACGGGAGTGGACAACAGTGGCGGTCAGGGCGAGGCCGGCCATGGCCATGACAGCAATGGCTATTGCAACATTGGAAGATTCCGCTGCTGAAGACCAGAAACCTCCGCCCCCGATGATCGAGCTGCCACTCCTCCCGCCGGCGCTGCCGCTACCTCCTCCGACGAACAGGATCTAGCTGCAACTGTACCCGCCACCGATGCTAGTATTGAACAGAAGAATCAAAGACGCAACAACAGGCAGCGAAATAACTCTCCGTCCCTGATCCTTTGCCGATCGCAGCTCCCCCAATATCATCACAGATTGGAAACCTCCCCTGCCTCCCCCAGGCCAAATCCCCATCCCTTTACGACATCCTGAAATAGCTTCCTTGCAGGCTTGTTTGTTGCTTACCCTCGTCTTCCCATGGAAGGAAGTAGCAGTAAGAGGGAACTATTGATTACTGCTGGATAGATCAATGTTTCACTTCCAAGGCAAAAACAGATGAATGATTTCCTCTTCCATCCCCAATAAAAAAAGAAAGGAAAAAAAAAGCGGGAGGCGAGATCGATGGCTCGGCCGTCGAGATAACAATATGGGAAAGCGAGCAGGCCTTTCCAGGGCCCTTCCCGGCCCAACTCCGTTGCCTGGATCTCTGATAAATGCGGTGGATTTTTTTCTAAACATGTACAATTTTTGCTCTATTATCCATATTATGTGACACAAAAAATAATAAAATGAATTTACCAATTTATATTATATTTGTCTCATAATATAAATAATTATATAAAATATTATCATTTTAACGAAAACCAGTGTGTCTAATATTCAATTTTAATTAATCTGACTTGTATACGCTAAATTTGATAAGCATAAAAAAATTTGTGATTATTTATGTTACCCTAACAAAATCCATGCAAATTTAATAAAATGAAGGAGGCTCGTATTAAAATAAAATATTATATTTTTTTTTCTATTATATAAGAGAATTGTAAATGAATAAATATTGAATGGTCAATACCAATACCATGAAAAGGGGTGATGGGCTGCAATTTCTTTGTTCCTCTTTTGCTTGTTAGGTGGGTAATAGTGGCAAAGAAAAAGTATAGATTATGATCATATGCATGGTGGGTAAAAACAGATATCACATGCCAAAGTCTAAAGGTAAATAGGAGTGAAAGACGGGGAAGCATGTCATCTCCACCTAACAAAAGGAAGAAAGATGGGGAAAAGGAGTGAAAATGAATGGGGGAGGCAAATGGTATGGAGAGACAAGACAATACAAGACCACTCATTGTGTATAGGACCACATGCCTTTACTTTCCCCTCCCTCCTCCACTCCATTCTAAAAGCAGTCACATGGACCTTCCCTTCCCATCCCATCTATGCAAAAATTTATCAAATGGTTTCCAAAAGTCATAATGTATTTGAATGTGTGGAAAGTTTCACACATGGAAATATATTCATATTGGGTACTAAAATATATAGAGATCATACGACATCGTATTCATATATTGGATGGACTCAGTGTTGTTGGAGGGCCTTGGGTTTAAATTACGCGGGCTTAGGACTTAGGCCCAGCTTCCATCTTGACGTCGAAATCTGATTTGATTTGTTGGAAGGTTTTTAAGGCAAACTTAAGTAATGGTGACACGTGGAACGGATCGGGCCTCGTATTAATATCACGTGACGAAAATGGACGATCCAACTTCCTGCCAGCTCGTCCTTGGGAGCTGTTTGGTCGTTGCAGTTGCATGTGTGTGCGCCTGGCCTTAAACTGTCCAAATTTTAGTTTTCTTGCTACCAAAAAAATAAAATAAAAAGAAATACAGAATTTAATATACTTCTTTTTTCCACCACTAGCAGTCTAGCACCATCGGTCCACGTCCACCATCACCACGGCCAGTCCTTCCGCGTCCCTTCCACAGGTCCGCCGTCTCTCTCCATCTGCCGCCGTCAGTGATGCTCCGGAGTTGCCTCCCGGGCTCTCCGCCTTCACTGCGTCTCTTCTACCGTGCCCCACCTCCCCCTACATCTACCCTCCGGTTTCGTGTCTCCCCTTTCCACGTGGATCCGTCCACGCCGCCCGCCGGCGCAATGGCTCGCCCCCACCCTTCCCTCGAGGTCGTCGGAGGGTCCCGCCACGATCTTTTCCTCCCCGTGCTCGAGGCCCTCCAGAGCCCTTACTCTCCCTTTCCGCTGATCGGCTGGAACCGCCACCTGGAGACCATCTTCGCCGCCTTCTTCAGGTCCCTCCCGGACGTAAGGCTCCGCCGCCACTGCCTTCGAACCCCCGACGGAGGGTCTGTCGCCCTCGACTGGGTATCCGGGGACGATCGGCGCATCCCACCCGATTCCCCTGTTCTGATTCTACTCGTAAGAGAACTAGTACTTCACCAGTGAGAGCATCAGTTGTACTAAATACGAATAGCTGATTTCATTCGTACTGAGAACTGCTTGTTTATTTGATTTTAAAACACATACTGTTTCGTTTCTCGTCATGCTGTAGCCTGGCCTAACAGGAGGCAGCCAAGATACTTACGTGAGGCACATGTTGGTGAGAGCTCGAAGCAAGGGATTCCGGGTTGTCGTCTTCAATAGTCGGGGCTGCGCGGACAGCCCTGTCACCACCCCTCAGGTACTTCCAGAACATCTTACCAATTCTCCAAGTTGTTTCAAGAACCATTAGGTTTCATAAGCTTTGAGTTCGATCGATGCCCTTTGTCCATTCACAGAAAGATTTCGTCTTTTTTCCTCCTATGGATCTCTGAAAAACTGAATGTTGTACTTGATGCACTGGTTTGAAAATCGGGTGCAGTTCTATTCAGCTTCTTTTACTGGGGATATTCGAGAAGTAGTCGCTCATGTTGGAAATCTTTACCCAAAAGCCAACTTATATGCTATTGGATGGTCCCTCGGGGCTAACATTCTCGTCCGCTACCTGGGTCAGGTAGGTAGCAGTAGTCAGTTCCATCTTTGTACTGCCATTGTTTCTTCACCATCTGTACTGTACTGCCTCATGAGTTTATTTTCCCTTAGTCTTTGATTATTGCTAGGCAACATGGTGAAACATATAATATCTTCAAACTTTTATCTTGTTTTTCTATAAGAAGATCACATGAATCTTTCATTCCGATAAGATTTGTTGATATATTCCTTTGTTTTTCACCCTCAGGAATGTCATACCAGTCCTCTTTCCGGAGCAGTGTCATTGTGTAATCCTTTCAATTTAGTCATTGCGGATGAGGACTTCCGCAAGGGCTTTAATAATGTCTATGACAAATCTCTAGCTCGTGCACTCCGGAACATTTTCAGGAAGTAAATATCTGAAATGTGTTTTCAATAGTAACTTGCACTTCACCTTCCTTGGCTCAGTCACATCCTCGAAATGCATTATTCAGTCTAGAAAAACTCCTTGCATATACTTCTTCAGGCATCTTCTTCTCTTTGAAGACATGGATGGTGAATACAATATTCCTTTGGCTGCTAGTGCTAAAACTGTCAAAGAGTTTGATGAAGGACTGACACGAGGTTGGAGTTTTCTCTAATACTGATGTTGGGAAATTACTTCTTGAAAATCGTATTTCTAGTTTGGATTTCTGCCCTTTGTTTACTTGTAGAAATATCTTGGTTTGCAGTTTCTTTTGGCTTCAAATCAGCAGATGAATATTATGCCAACTCGAGCAGTTCAGATACCATAAAATATGTGCAGACTCCTTTGCTCTGTATCCAGGTTAACAGTCTTGTTCAACACTTCACTTGCCAAAGATACTTGAAATTTCTTAAACTACTTGCTGCCCTTGAAATAAGGGACCTTCAATGTTTCTATTGGGATTGAAATGGATATGTTTTTTGGATGCACGAGTTGAAATATATACCTGGGTTTATGTCTTACCGGGTGGTCTGCTGTGATTAGGAACTACTAAAGAACAATAAGAGCATGGACTCCCTTATGTGTTCTTGAATAAATAATGAATTCACAAGATTCTTTCATCTTCTCTTATTACAGCATAGCTTGGATTTGGTATGGCTTTTCAAATAAGAGTTGGGATTGGAAGTGATTATATGATTCACTCTTGTCCAGAAATAATCTGCCCTTCTGGACCAATAATTTGAATGGTCACCATAGAAAGTGTAGTGTTCTTCACCACCTGCTCTGAAACTTCTAGCTTTAATCTATTTCTTTCTACTTGAGGCAGATCACTCAATAACCACACGCTGTTTCTGGAATAAATTCCTGTAAAGATCTCTTGGAAGAAAAGGAATCCCGTCTTTGCTTACATATTCTAACGAGTTCTAGGGGTTTACTTTTCAGGCAGAAAATGATCCAATTGCACCAGCTAGAGGTATCCCTCGTGAAGACATCAAGGTTCATCTCCTGGTCACTTTCTTGATTGTAATGCTAGCCTTGAAATCTTGTTCCTAAATGCAGAAAAAAGATATTCCGGGTTGTAGCATTCATCCCAAGTTTTCTGACTTCCCATATACTCTGTCAATTAAGTAGGAATATCCTTAATATTGTTGTTTGCAGGAAAACCCAAACTGTTTGTTAATAGTGACCCCAAAAGGAGGCCATCTAGGGTGGGTTGCAGGTGATGAGGCTCCCATTGGGGCTCCATGGACAGATACTGTTGTGATGGAATTCCTGGAGCATTTGGAGAGACGTGAAACATCTGAACTCCATTTAAATTCCATTAAATCAGGAACATCTTGCCAATCCTCGGACACAATGCAGCTCGCCGAGCTATAGCCTCCATGAGGCTGTACTTTGTGCCCTTCATTGTTAGGGATATTAGATCATTGCACACCCCAAGTGGGAGACTTATACCTTCAATCAAAAGGTCATAGAAGATGGTGCCACTATGATGTCGAATCCATAACCTTGAAGGGCATATAGTGATGCTGTATAGAATCTCTTTGAATTAGCAATAAGAAGCCGAGATTTATATTCTATGTATTCCCTCAGGCATATGTATTCAAAGCAGGATCAGTACCAATTGGTCTGTCATTTCTTAGCTGACTCTGTGTGAACTGTCTTACAAGCTCCAAGAACTCCATGTTTCACCATGCTTGCCATACTTAACATGTTTCACCATCATCATCACTTTGAGCTGGTTCAGCAGTATGTGTGAATCTACTGCAAACTAGTCCCACATGGAAACACTTGATCTCCATCAACCATTTCATATTAGTTGACACCCTTTTTCAATTTGTTTAGCTTCCAAGAGGGCTTATCATAATTTTCAACTTGTTTAGCTTACAAGGGAATCTTCTCTCAATCATAAGCTGTCTCTCAAGAAAAGGAAGGGTGTCAAACTCTTCTTTCTTTTTCCACTTTTCCAACCACTCTCATCGACAATTTCTTCTCCCTAGCAAGATTTCTATTTTTAGTTCTGATTTTATCTCATCTACTGATTTAGTTTATTTAATACACTTCTCACAAAAAGAAACTACAAAGTAAGAGAAAGGAGACAGGTGGTGATGGTGGCTCTCCTCAGTCCGTGATTGCTACTTTTATCATATTTCTAATCTCGTGATTAATTTTGTTCAGATATACCCACTGAAACAAATCACAACATTAAATATATACTCTTTGATATAGAGTTTAACATGCTTTTTGGTGAAAAACACAAATATTTAAATTAAGATAGAGAGTTTAAATCACAAAATGACAAAAAAAATGTACAATTTTATGGAGCATGTTAGACTGACATGAAATGACAAAGAGAAGGGGGTATCATTTATAATATTACATATAACTAGGTGTTGTACTTTTTGTAGGAGATTACTCAATTGATTTGAGTAACACAAGGTGATTTGGAGAAATGACCGTGCCGAGATTATTACAGATTTTTTTTTGCACGAAACCTGTATTTCATTTATCAAGAAAACATTTTAATTGGAATGAGATTGTTCAATAATTATCATTGCCCATTATGTTCAATCAAATGAGTTAAATCAAGACAGATGATTGTGTACAACAATAAAATAAACTACTTAAAATCCTATATTTCTACTATATGCAAGCTAAGGTGCTCAGTAGTATGCTTGTGAACGGACAAAAAAGTTACTTAAACCTCTTCAAAGTGATCCATAAAGCATGACAATAGTAAATACATGGTTGACTCAAAGATAGTATTAATGTACATTAATGGTGGGGAGTTCTTCCTTTAGGGTGTTGGAGTCCGTCTCCACAATGATCTTATTGCATTTAAGTTTCCGTTCTAATGGAGCTTAAAATTCATGCAACTCTAGCGTTCTTCTAAGTTGGGGCCACCATAAATCGATTTATCTGTACCTTACTTTTATTTTTCCTCCGTAACGATGTTTGATTGTGTCGTCTCTAGATAGCATTTTTGTTCATATAACTCTGTTTCAACCACTTTAAAAAAAATGATTAAATTCAGTAAAAAATTAGTTTTAACTAATCGGATAAATGTAAATATTTAGAAGGTATTTGAAAAATTAGAAATTAGAGGTAGTGATTTTTAAAATTCGATAAATAAAGTGTAAATTTTAAAAAGTTTAATTGTAGTTTACAAAAATATTAAAAATTGTGAAATTAATATATAAGGAAACTTAAAGGGCTGGTATGTGTTTTTTTTTGGAAAAAATTGAGATATCACATATAATTTTCAGAAGTTTTGGGTTAATTATTTTTGTTAAATAGATGACAAAATGATGATTTTTGCATACAGTGACAAATTGATAATTTTTAAATAAATATTAAACAAATAGTATTTTTTTAGATAAATATGGACAAAATAATTATTTTTATTAAATAAAATATATATTTTGCAAATAAGTGGGCATGGTAATTTTACATGTATATAGGCAAAAATAAAAAAAAATTGCAAGTATTGAACAAAATTGTACATTTTCAAGTGGAAAAATAAAATGATAATTTTATTAGTATGAGCACTTGATATAATTTTTAGAAAATTAAAATATAGGAGATATTTTTTATAATATTTAAGAAAATTGTAAAAATTAGGAAAATTTTAGAATTGTATAGTAAAAAAAGGGATTATTACGTACCTAAATTAAGTTAATCAAAATAAAATAAAAAATTGTAATTATAGAAAATTACACAGGTAAAATACTATAGCCCAATTCTACACCTATACATATAATGATGTATATGTATGATATTGTAAAAATATACATATATTAAATTAACTATTTACCAGTAACAAATATTAAATAATAATTAAGTGAGATTTCTAATATTGGATATTATTAAAATAGTTAAGTCACTATTAATAAAATGTCCGTAGGTATAATTCGGAAAAATTTTTAAAAAATAAATATAAAAGTTATATAGATACTTTTTTTTATCAAAATACGATAGATATTATAAAATTTTTTTTAAAAGTTTGTACTGATCATGATATCTAAAAAAGACAAAACATAAACACAAGAATTTGAAAATGAGCGAGAATTCTTCCCTTTAAAACGAGTTAGAAAAAAATACAATAATTTAAAAGAGATAATATATGAGAAGCTAAAATACTTTTTTTATAGTACTAAAGATCTAATGTTTATAAAATAATTTAGATCAAATATTTATAAAATATTAAAACCGACATTTATAAAATTACTAATATCATACTCTAAAATCTAATGTTTATTAAATGGATAAAACTTATAAAAATATTAATTGTGAAAAAAAACATTACTAAAATTTAATATTTATGAAAAATGTTATTATCTAATGTTTAAGAAATAGATAATACGTTTAAAAAATGAGTAAATTCCTAATATTTATAAAATGGTTAATGCTCAACATTTATAAAATTATTAAGGAGAATAATTTTAGAAAATGAATAAGTTACAACAATATTTTGATTAAGATATAATATTTGTGTGAGTAAAAATATATTAACTTGGTACAGTTGATTTTTAAAAAATAGTCTTAAAATGAAAATGAAAATTATAAATTTTATATTAGCCATTTTAAATATATAATATATTAAGAACACCCAATGGTCTGTATTGGTATTCACTAAATGATGCTCATCTATTTTCTAACCTATTTTTAGGTAAAAGGGAATGATAGAATGAAGGAAAGTAAAACTATATGATTGGGCTGCACCTATAGGTGGGTGGGAATGAAGTATATTTTCTAGAATAGAATTTATGAAAAAATTTTATTTAGTATTAAATTCTTTTTCTATTGTTTTAAATGTTTTGTAAATATAATGGCATAATTTTTTAAAATTGAAATTTAATTTAATTTAAACAAAAATTATGATTGAACTGAGTGAACAATCAAGAATTTAAATTAAATTTGATTATAAATTGAATTTTTGAACAAGTATTTTTGAAAAGTTTATTTAGACTAATAGAGATGGAGGTCACGTTATTTAAATTATAAAGAGAATTATAAAAGTATTAAAAAAAGTAATTAAAAGGAAAATATAAAATAATAATAATAAATTGCATTTTTTCTAACCACCTCTCCAATCCATACCAATACTAAAATTTGAATAGCTCTGGTACCCACGACCCACTCCAATCCATATCAATACTAAAATTTGATTAGGTCTGATACCCACGACCCATGAGCATTAGCTTCATTTCTCCTACCTTCGAACATGGATCGTGCCATTTTCGAAGAGAATTTTCAATTACAATTCGTACGCTCAATTTCGACCGATTTTAGAAAATAACTAAATAATAATAATAATAACTAGTGAATAAGATTTTTAATTTTACTTTTACTTACATGGATATAATTAATACTTTCTTTAAATTATGGTTCCAGCTAAACTAAGACTATTGAATTAGTCATAATTGGAGGAGGTTGAGTTAGGTGTGCATCAAGAAATTTCTTACTCTTCCTAGGATTGAGAGGAAGGTTGTGTCTAGCATATGCCATTTCATTTGAGGCACCTTCTGTAATTTTTTTCTATAGTAGAATGAGTACAATGCAAAGTTAAAAAAAAGAGTGATATGGTAACAAGATGTCCCTCTTTTTTTTTGCACAGGCTAGGAGCACTGATTTGAATTTGAAATCAATGACAGGTGGAGAAAGTTTTTGCCCATTGGTCAGCTAAATTTAATTTGCTTATGTAAATGATAATTAATTTGATATTTGCAGAAGAAGGCTGATTCTCCCTCCCTCCCTCCCTCCACTAAATGTCAGTCGTTGTCCTTTCTTCTGTCGTCATCCCTCGAACCCCCCGCAATTGTTGAAATAAAAAGAGACGAGGGAAATGAGATTGCATCGAAGGGAGGGTTTTCCCTTTTCCATGTAAATAAAAAAGTTGATGATCTATCTCCGATTCTCCATGGTCAATCGTTAATATCAAAAAATACCCTTAACAGCAACAAAACAAAGCCAGATCCAACTTTAAAAGCCAAGCCATGGCTGCCAAAATCCATACCAGAAGTTACTTGTCCAAGTATGTAAGAGCGTTTTTTCCTCTTCCTCTTCATCTTTTTGCTTGATTCCTACTCTGAGTTGAGGGACAGTCCCTCCCGTCCTCTCATTTCACCTCCGGGGATCTCTTCTTCTGCGATAATGGAGGAGCCTAAAACCGTAGTCGACTGTTCTGTTACACTTAGATATCGCAGTCTAAACCTAAGAGATGGATGACATTTAATTCTTCAAAGGAAACAGTGGACTAGGGGTCTGAGGGAGGGGACATGGCCATCAAATGTATTGCCAAAACTAGGTCGGTGAGTAGCTCTACCAAAATTTTGACTCGTTTGCTGGTTTTTACCACTCCAGTGTCTCATCACTGTCATTCTACCCGATAACCCACTTGCGTTGCCTTCCATTTAGCATCGTCATCTTTTACTCCTCCCCCCCTTCCTTCCCATTATTTGCGTATCATTAACCTAATCATATATACATTTTTTGAACTCACAAGTAATCCATCCATTTCTATAGCTAAAATGTCCAGAAAAATCAATGGCTGTGCCGATGGATCGATCCCTATCACGAGATCCGTGTCTCCTCATCTACACAGCTGATCTTGGTATTTTAATCCAAGAAGGACAAAGTTTGCCCATCTGCCATTGTTGTTTGGACCTGACTTATAGAATATCAATTGAATAAGCCTACATGATCCATCTGATTTGTTTGTCTTAGATGCATTTGGATGTCTTGTATAGATGAAAGTTTGCTTGTGATGACTAGACTGAGATAGATGGTTCATCTTTGATAATTGCCAAGAGCAAAACAGTATGGAGTAGGGCGAAGGCTGTCAGCCAATTTTATTGCCCCTTTCGTGGTTTTTGTCCTTTCCACCCTTCCTTGTCCCTTTTTATCTCCATTTTCCTTTCTAACTTTCCCTACAAACCCACCATTTCCTCTCTCTCTCTCCTCCTCCTGTAATTAAACCTAGCCCCTCTCTTGCTTTGTGAAGCATCCCTGATCTCTCCTTCTTCAATGGGGTGTTGAGGACGAGGAAGCCATTTCTTTTGAGGGGAATGTTGTCTGGCTCGAGGACTTGGACTAGATCGCCAATGGGTTCTCATCATCGGATCCGTTTCATATACGGTCTTTGGATTCAAACCAGATGTGTGATTGGTCACAACTAGTTGTCCTCGGACCAGGCTTCATTCCCCCCAATTATTTGCTTCCGTTAACTCCAACCCCAACACACATTTCATTGCCCAACATGTCCCAACTCAGGTGAGGTTGTCTTGTCCATAATTTGATGTGTTTAATCTACAAGCCGTCGTCCAGAAACTCAGATCTGTTATTCCATTGGCCTCGGGTTTTGTGTGTGTCTTTCAGTCGTGTTTATTTGCAGGTGATTATTACATGATCCAGGAGGGTCATATGCATGTTAGGGGCCTTGTGTGCTTGGAGCTGATTGGAGTAATGATGAAAGAGTTTGAATGAATCTCTCTCTCCTCTGACTGACTGGAAGATGAGGGAAAAGTTCTCATCATGATTACAACCTTTTCATGGTCCTCAAGGGGGTCCATTTCATGGGTAGATCTGAGGTTGTTAATTCTGTCAGTTCTTCCAACTCCTCCAAAAATTCATCATTGGTGGGACTTTCTTCATGATGGCTTCAAGCCATTTCTGATGTTCTTCTTCCCACTGGTTTTCCTTTCTACTTCCATTCCAACCTTGCCTCTACCCACTTGGTTAGGGTTTCATATTCTTCTTCTTCTTTTAGACCCTTCACCTAATATAGTAATTATGCATCTTACTTTTCCTGTACTAATCTTTATGACCTTATTCTATGGGGGATACATGGTACATACCGCCATATTATTCTTGTCTATATAATATGGTAACCTCCTTCTGTAAGGAGGTCTTGCATTCTCTAAAGATTTAGCAAGAGCACATGGGTACATACACGAAGGCTAAAGAAGCTGCATAAATTCTTCATTTGAACATTATGGGCCCCGCATATTCTTCAAAATGATTACCTATATTCGCTTTTGAGTCGACCCATAATAAAAAAAAGGTTCCATAACGAGAAAAAAATGTACTATTGATTAATACTTCACTAGCGAATAGTTCTCAAGAACCACTATGGTTCTTCCGGGGAAGCCAACAACACATCCTAATATAGCTCCAACTGCATATGAGAGAGAGATGCAGACAGAGCTTTAGAAAGAGGAGACGGTGATGGATGGATGTGACCCATTGATTATGCCTAGACCGTGGAGTCTCGTCTTGGTCACTATGTAAGAGTCAGCTGACCCGAAGCTCCCACATCTATACATACATGTTTGTGGCTGCACCGTGTTTTTTCTTCTCATCTTATCAAGAACCCGGCGAATGCCTTGCACTCTTATTGGATACCTTCGATTGCAGGAGTAGAAACAAGAGCTTGATAGATAGATAGAATAGGTAACTTTTCATGTATATGAGGTAAATGTAGAGTCGTCTTTGACAGAAATGACTCGATTTCATCCATCAATTCGCATCATTGCTCAAGAGACGAATAGGAAACGAGGAGAAAACTCGATCGATCCCCAGCTTGCAAGGAATTTCTGGTATTTGGAGAATTCATTTACAGGCGGCTTATAGCTAGATGTGTTACATGAGAAAGGAAAAGAAGGGCCTAGCAGAAAACCTAAGCCTATCAACACATGAAGGAATCATTTTAAAATATCAGGTTCTCGATCTCGAAGAAGAAATGAGATGAAGGCTTTGCCCTAACCCTTCAAATTTTGAACTGGAGAGAGATTCTGCATTTCCCCTGACTCTCGCTGTTCTTTCCCACTCTTCCTCTCCTCTTTTTTATTTTTAATTTTATTAAAAAAATTCCGGGCTACAAGAACTCAGAAAGTGCAGTCAACATCAGCATTTACGACATGAAATGCCCTTTACACTGACTCCGAATTATTACAGACTACGATGTATCCATCCTTCACTGTGTTTTTTTTTTCACCAGAGGAAGCCAGCGCCGGTCCCCCACACCCACGACACAATCTCATGTTTATTTTAGAAAAAAAAATTAAGCAAAAGTTCACCCTTGGTAAATCTTATACGTGTATATATATATATATATAAGCATATGAAGGGACTATGCAGTTCAGTCGCGGTTTCGTATCCTGCATTACTTTATTTTTAGTCTGTATATGTGTTGCTCGTGCCATTTCATCGTCACTGGGCCCGTAAAATCTGGAGGTTGACCTCTTGAAGGTCCGACATTTGTGCGGGGCCAATTGCTTCTATACATGACCCACTCAAACTCGGCTAACTCAGTATCTTCTTCTGGAAGAAGCAATGCAAAGTTCAGTGCCAATTCTGCCGAACCGACCTGTCTCAGCCCACCGTGGGCTAAACGGAGGCGGGTGGGCTCATCGGAGACCCACCCAAAGCATTTGTAAAAAATGGGCTTCTCAGGGGACATTTGGGATCAAGATTTTCGGTGGGAGGTGGCCGCAAGTGAATCGCTCCGGCCGGTGCCACCCTCACCACCCCTCATTTTTTCTTTTTTCTTTTATTTTTAATTTTCATTTAAATTCCATGTCAGTATTAAAATTTTATTTAAGTTTCACCTCCCCCATACCCGCCCTCCCCCATGGCCTCAAATGTGAACATCTCCATCCATAGAGTCAAAGATTTAGATTTACATATCACGTTATGAAATGGACGAAATCTTTCTTGTGGTTAGTTTTTCGACGCCAACATTCCTAGACAGTTAGGCGTCCTGAGTGTACGAAAAATGCCTTGTCGGAATCCATCAAAATTTCCATACATTCACAACGCAATGCTGCATTGCTGCAAGAGAGGGGGATAAGTCCAGCGGACATATGAATTCTATAGAGAGAATAATGTGCACATAACATGGAAAATTCTTTATATATATATATATATATTTTAAATTATAATTAGTAGATTTATTTCAATTTTATACACTTACAATTTTTAAACTTATTTTTAAATTATAATTACTATTATATTCAATGCATATATCTTTATTATTTACAATTTTTAAACTTATTTTTAATAATATTATAAGATTTTTTTTGGTATTGTACAAGTAATGGAATAATCATTACAAGTTGTATATTTTTCTTTAATACGTTATTAAATCACCAATGGAATGTAAGGTTGCGAGTCAAATTAATATAAATATAATATTATTATTATATTATAATGAATAAAATACATTTAATATTGATATAATAAATAAATTATAGATTTATATAATATCTACCTTTATATAAACTTAATAAAAAATTTATGAATAGAGAAAATGTATTGATAAATGAGAGAATATAGTAATATATTATTAGAATTTTAAAAAAGTTAACATATTTAAGGAGTTTATATATTTTGAAATAACTAGTTGGTATTATTTTTTTGACTTGGGTTTAGTAGTGTATTATTAGTATAAAATAATTTATTTTATATTAAATAAAAATACGATTACATGTCAAAAATATTAAATCCCAATAAGACGTAAAATGTTTTCTGCTATAACATATCTTAATATTCATCTACCATATTAAATACACGACTCTCAATACTATATGAGTTTAATACTTTTATTTGGGTATAGAATGAAAAAAAAAAACTATTGTCTAATCTAAAAAAAATCATGTGCCCACGCTCTAAAGAATTCTTCTTTTTATTAGAGGTGTTTAAGTTAACTGATTTTATATTAATTAAAATATAAAATTATTATAAATATATAAGATTAAACTTATCAAAATTTTAAATGTACATGTGATAAAACTCTTATTGACCTATAATAGTTTCTCCCATATT
Source organism: Trapa bicornis (assembly GCA_030064425.1). Lineage (NCBI taxonomy): Eukaryota > Viridiplantae > Streptophyta > Magnoliopsida > Myrtales > Lythraceae > Trapa > Trapa bicornis. The sequence goes on along the minus strand of CM057755.1, from coordinate 33,664,486 downwards.
ATTAAAATGATTTTACTTGTCATTATAGTTCAAAACTTAACTTTGTGGTTATGGAATAAAAATACTTAGCACATGTTGGTTGTTAATAATTATATTAAACTGGTATAGGCTTATTGAAAATGTGTTAAATAATTTATATAAAATAGAAAAATATTATATATAATTTTAATATTTTTTAAATATAAGTGAATATGAATTAAATTTGTTATATATATCAATTCAATAGTTTGGTTACAAGTGAAATTACGAAAGGTTTGAGAGTTGTAATTTGATCCAATTACACACAATTGCACTCCTTTATACCCTTTTCAAGTGTTTGGTTAAGAGAATGACCATAATCAAACTTTTGTGACCAAGAAAATAGGTATGAGTTTTTGGAATTCCTTCCTTCAATTGGACTGGGGAGATGAAGGGTTCCTCTAATTAGTAGAAATTTCATGGGTGGGACAAGGGGCAATACTAATTGCAAATAGAGTGCCAAGTTGGGAAAAAGTGGGTTAGATCTATGGGATATGTCAATCTCTTGCCATTTTAGAAGGTCTATACTCAATTATTTGTTTCCTTTTTCTATGGCAACATTATAGGGACAGTAGTGTACTCCCATTTTTATGTTATTACAAAAGAACATTAACTAATTGTTTAGTGGGTTCTTACATCCACATGGAGACAAAATTATCCATATATATAGATATTGTAATAAAATAACATCTAATCTAATAATTAAAATTTTATAATAATCTATCTATAAAAATTTATTTACTACTTAATCATTTTTTCAAATATAATACATTAGAGATGGTCATCCTCCTTATAACATATTTAATCCTTAGTAGTTATTCCATTGATAAATAATTAAAATTTTTTTGTATTTGGTTAATAATATATATTTTTATTATTTTTAATGTCTATTACTATTATTTATTTTAAATTATAAATATTTTATTATAATAAAAAATAGGATAATCAACTGTCTAAGTTCAAAAGATCATTAGTATAGTATTTATTCGTGTTTTTTTTACAAGAATTAATAATATTGACGTCATATCCTTGTCATGCTTAGTTTGAGATGGAAAACAGAGTTTGCCTAGCAGAAAACTTCTCTTCCTGTCCGAGCCTGACTTTTTCTGTGAATGTAATTGCCGTGTCACGTATTCTTCTTCCTTTCCTCCATGTGCATATGTGCAGGTAGACCTTGGAGAAGAAAAAAGTCCAATGGTTGAAAGATGTGAAGCCAACTTTATGGGCCCTGAATCACACTTTCCTCCATGGCTTGGAAAAGGTTGGGATTGTTAAATTTCAACATCTTAGGTCATAAATACTGAATATACATTGTACGGTTACAAATATAACAATTACAATATCATAATGTTATAAAATAGTTATTATTACACAATGAATAAGATATATTTAAGAATATTATTGTATTGCCTATATATACATATATTGTAGGTATTCTATATGTGATGGGATGATATTTACAACTCTATCTTCATCTTCCTTAGCTATAAATTCCTCATCTTCCAAGCTCCCTAAAAAAACTAACTCCCTCTCTTCTCCTTTATTACAATTTTACTCTTACATCTATTCTTTCAAATTCAATGATTGGTTAATATTTCATGGCAATTGAATATAAGTAGGAAAATACCTTGTGAGAATCCATCAAAATTTCCTTACATTCAAAACTCAATTCTACATTGCTGGTGTAGACCCGTAGGCGATTAGCCGAGCCGGGATATAAGTTGAAATTATTATGCCATATGAAAAATATGAGCCAAAATATGGATGGGGTCCTCATTTGGGTGAGACCCACCTGGCTACCATTATATATGCTTGATGGGTAAGACCAGTGAATTACTACCAAGGGGTAATTAAATAAATGAACTTCTATAATTATGTTTTATATTTAATAATAATAAATTATATTTATTCCCTTTTTAACTTTGAAAATTTGTGACATATGTATGTTGTGCACTAGAAATGAAATGAAGGGATGCCAACCTAAGTTGTTCATGGCTGATCCTTTCACTAATCCTGGATGATGGTGCTTGTTAACATGTATAATTTATGTGGTCCATGTTATATTTTTTTCTACTTGATGGAAAACTTCGGGCATGATGAATGGTTAGCCCCCTTAGTTATCCATCTTACCAAATTAGAAATTTGGACGGCATCCAATCATTAATTTCCTCTATAATAAAGCTGTGGGCAATAGTCATGAATATGTCACATGGTGACATATGACCAATATCAACCTTTGCGTAAGCATAGGTGTATCCGCCCTTCAAGTTATGACCAAAGATTATTCCTATGGGGGCTCCTCAATGGGTGTGATTTGCCATTAGCATTTACACTAAAATAGTCGTTGTTCATCAATAAACTAACTATTGCCACGCGCATGCTTAATGAATGTATTTGTTCACGTGAAAATATTCAATATATAGAATGCAAGTCTCTTTCATACATAGTGTTCCTGTCAAATTCATCAGTAGACTAGGCTGATACCATGGACACGGCTGGTTTATTATAGAAATATTTAATGGCCGGTGAATAGAACAAAATAATCATCAATGTTTACCACTTGCGGCTATCTCCATATTAGTCAATATTAGCTAGCAGTTCCTATAGACAAGACGGTGTACTCTTATTGGATATGCTTGGCTATACATGTAACAAATCTCTCCTGTGGGAGATGTAAAATGGAGGCTTAAATTACTTTAATACATGTTTCCATTCTCTGGTCGGATAGGGTTAAATTATTTTAATAAATATTTTTAATCTCGAGTCGGTTATGATGCAAATAAGCTTGCAGTAATAAAAAATTTTAACCGCTAGTTTGACCGGGTCAGCGTGTAATTCTTCCTTTTAGCCAGCCAGACGAACAATATCCAACAATCAAATCGTTCAATTTATATTAATATTTCTGTGATGGAGCATTCATTTATTTTTGGATGGACATGCACTCTCTCTTGTATTAATTTTATTGTGAACCAGACCAAATTTAGTTGGGGGTATTTTCAGGACCATCTTTTGAGCCAGCCAGAGATGTCACTTGGATGATACTATGTTGGATGGAGGGACGGGGATATGTTCCGAGGAATTCACGTCCTAGAGAATGAGTGGACGCAGATGGAAGACCCAGAGCATAATATAGAAATTTTAAGTTGGATCATTTTCAAAAAATGAATCTTAGGTTGGATATCTCATCTCTGTCATTCAAGACTACAATCTTGCTTTCATCCTATCACCATTCACGGACAAGGGTTCCCATTGTGCACCACTACCTGGCAAGTCAGCTAGAATTGCATCTAAATCGTACTGGTCCCCTCCTTGTAAGGGTCCGTCTCTTGGTAGCTTCTGTGCTGAGCTCCAATGGTGATTGTAAGTGAGGTGGCTTGCAGCTTCCTTTCGCCAAGGCGAATATAGGAACTGTTAGTGATTTGGCATAATAAATAGAAAAAGACTCGCTCCTAAATGTCAATGTAATGCCATTCCAGCTTCTTGGTAGGTTCATTCATACACGTAATATATATAATAATTGCTTTTGAAATTGCATCTTTTTACCTAAACTCTCTAGCTTCTAGAGCTAGAAAGTCTTTTGAATTCACATAATAGGACAAAAAAATTCACATGATAAATCTGTACAGCACCATTAATTACATACTGAAGTGGATCCGGTGAAGTTATTGCAGGAGCTTTGTTTCTACTTGAGAGGATGAATTCTGACTTGTAAAAAGGCAAAATAATGGGCAGTGTTGAAATTTCAACGGAGACCTGTGTACCTATAAATGGTTGCAGAGATGAGATGGACTCTCTAGTTGGTCAGTGAGTGTCAGATCGATCTCAGGTAACAGTTAATGGATCTAGGCTAGGTCCACACGTAGCAGAACTATACGAGGGCAATGGCAAAAAATAATCTATAATCTACAGGAGAAATGTATTATATGTTTCAATTTTTCAATACTTAAATATTATATATATATATATATATTATATTTTTAATAACTTTTAAGCTCTATATATATTTTGTAATATTTACATTTTCGATATTATGTATAGTAATTTATTATAACAAAAATTATTAATTTAAAAATATATATGATTTTAAATTTTATCGTAAGATATATAATTGAGAAATTATTTTTAAAAGTATATATTTTAAATAATAAAAATAAATTAAAATGATGCTTAATTTATAAATTTTATAAAAATATTTTCCAATAAATTTAAATTTTATTTTTTATAATATTACTGGTGATAAAAAATTTAAATTATATTAACTTAAATATCAATTTTTTATACGTGCATTAGTTATATATTTACTTAATATAATATCTTAATTCTCAATAATATACTAATACATTTTATGCACAATTTTAAATACATTTTTAACTGTTATATAATAATCAAATATAATTCTCATTTCCCTTAACTGAATAATTTCAGCAAATTAAATATTTTTAATACTCGAATATATCACTAATGGGATATTCGAGATCCTATTAGATTCAAGTGCAACCCCATTTAATTTTATAATATATTAGACAATATTTTGAGTAAATAATAACTTATATTTATATATAATTAAAAGTTATAATTTATAAATACTTATAATATTAATTCTGAACTATTTTAATAAAGTGGTTACATTAATAATGTAAAGATTTTTAAAATATAATTTTAATGACACAAAACAAATTTAACATTAAAAATTAAAAAATAAATGAATATACAAATACTCAAATTATTAAATAAATATTTTATAGATAATTTTAATTAGGAAAATGTTAACTAAGTGTAATAAATTATTTTTTTCATTGGTGATAACAAAGAAATTATGCATAATTTTGGGAATTGTAATTAGGAAAAATGAAATCATCCCACCGACCATATTGGACCAAATTTTTTGGTGGCTGGGCTCCTACTATTCAAACAAAGGCGGTCGCCTCAAGGTTAAGGCACCTGATAAATCTACATAATTTTAGATTTTTCATAGGCCTAACCTGAGCACAATTTGTCGATTAGGGGAGATATTTCCATTTTGTTCGAGATACTTCCTCGAATGCAAATGGGTAGGTATGATTTGCAGTGGTAGGCTGCGTTTTTAGTACATACCATGTGAAAAGTTGATATACAATGATATTTTTTGAAAATTTGACAAATGATATATATATATATAATTTGGAAATTAATAAAAAAAATAAAAATAATAAGCTTTGAAAGACCCAATAAGCTTAATATATATATATTTTTTGTTTTGGTGGGTATCTTCGTATTTGCCCACTTTTATGTGTTTGTGAATTCCTTACATAAATGGAATTACAAAAAAAAAATTAAAAAAAAAGGATTGACCTCTATGACTTTTAATTTCTTGCATCACGATCACTTCAGTTGCTCGTCAGCCATACGTGATCGAGGCGAGAAAATCTGCAGTAAATTTGCTTGAGTGGAAAAAAGTGGAAATGCCCTAAGTAATAGTCAGCAACTTGGCTACCACCACACCACATCACTTGCACAGTAACAGAAAATTACATTTTATAATTGAACCCACATAATTATTTTTATAATGGCTTCCATCTATTCTAAATAAATTCAAATTGGAGTGATACAGCACCAATTATCCTATAGTTTGCAAACATGTCCAGTCCAGTGTTCTCTTGCATTACTATAATAACTTGGGGGTTCGCCAATTGCCCTCCCTATCAGGGAGGGACCTATCCACGGATACCGAGGACAATGGGATGGATCGGATCCGTGTTCCATTGGACCCGGACCGACCCATTGAAAGATACTAGATCGAGTCTCCTTCAGGTCGAACGTGACCCGTCGAAGGATAGATTGAGAATACCCAATTCCGGCTTGTATACGAACCCGACCCATACAACCGGGACAAGTTCAACTGGGTGGGGCGGGGGCAAGTTCGGATGAGGGTGAGTCAAGTCCGAAATTAATGCCATCCCTGTATACGGTAGTGGGAGGGCCAACCATGTCCGAGAGTAATGTCCTTCCCATACTGTACTCCCAGTCCACCACCCCCCCATGATGGGTTGGTTAGGTGGAGAGGACCGTTAGTATGGGTGTGTACTTATTATATTATATCAATAATTATTATAATATATATTTTTATTAATTTTTATAAAATTAAAAAATTAAATAACCATTTTGATAGTTATAATGATAGTTGTAAAATGGGAGCTCAAAAGATGGAAAAATATGGTCAGCCAGCTAAAAAACACTTCGTGCAAGATTCCATGCCCGGTCGGTCAAACAATTATTGATGATGGAGTTGAACCCAAGGTCCATTCAAACCGAGATGCACACTCCTCTTTTCCAAGGTTTGAATTTGCCCTCAAAGAAGGGTATCGCACGCAGGGCTATGGCCGGCCAGAAGAAAATGATAACTGCCCGAGTTTCTAGCAAGGAAATGACATTTAGCTAGGGACCCACCACCACAACCCTTCATCTCTAGTTAATAACCCTTTGGATTCATGCAGGAGCAGGACTTCTACCCAAGTTGGCTTTGGGACTTGGGGTGACAGTGGCACTTTTATGGTGGTGGGTTGGCTCCTAATGATGGTCCGTCCATTGTCCATTGTCCATTGTCCATTGGAGCTTGAAAACTCACCCACCAAAGTACATCTCGGTTATTCAAAAACACACTCCTAGTCCTCCATTCATTTTCAGGGTTACTTGATGGATGATGATCATTATCCATTGCAACACGAAGAGTGATAAACAGGAAGGGGGCTCAGTCCATTTTGTCCACACAGAGCATGCAGCCACGTGATACTTGTGCTGTAACATAACCTAAAGTCAGCATCTTCTCCCTCCAACCTCTTATAAGGATGGCCCATTTGGGGGGAGGCATTATTTCCTCGTCCCCATCCCACCCACATCACACTCTTTTTTCATCCTTTATTTAGCCATATGGTGTTTACATTATTATGCATCGTGACATAAGCTTTTACACTTGTAATAGTCGAAAATTGGACATTAAAAAAATATTTTTTTATCAATAAAACAATTTCTATATAAATATCTACTTTTGCACCCATATTGCCACAATTAGAAGGAAGCAAGCCTATCCCTCTTTTATATAGAAAAAAAGAACTTATCCCTCTCGAGTGAGCTAAAAGCTAACCCAAGCCATATACGCTGCAGATGCAGATGGAAGAGTTCGAGATCGTGTCTTCTGCCACCTCAAGCCCGCCGGGGACGGGGGACGCCTCCCTCACCCTCCAGCAGAAGCTGGCCCGCCTGATTCAGACCCGTCCCGAGTGGTGGGCCTACTCCATTTTCTGGCAGGCCGGCCGCGAGCGTGCCACGGGCCGCCTCATCCTCACCTGTCGGGATTGGCACTTCCGCGGCCCCCAGGACTGGAGGCCCTCAACCTCCCCGACGAGCCGGAAGCACGGCGGCGCCGCCATGGAGGGGTTCTTCAACGGCAGTGCCTGCGACACAGAGTTGCACTACATGATCTCCGTGACCAAGTCGTACTCGGCCTCCGCCGACGGAGGATTCCTGGGGAGGGCCTTCAGCTCCGGCGCTTGCATCTGGCTGAGCGGCGGCGATTACGAGATGCGGCTCGAGGAGTGCGATCGGGTCCGGGAGGCCCGGTCCCACGGGATCGAGACGATAGCCTGCATACCGGTGGCCGGCGGCGTGGTGGAGCTGGGGTCCATGGACGGAATCAAGGAGGACTGGGGGCTAATCCAGACGACCAAAATGCTCTTCTCCACGGAACCCACCAGCAGCAATGTTAACCACTTCCACAGCCACCATGAGACCTTCAATTTCAAGGGAGTTCATGAGATGGTCGGTGGAGGAGCTGGAAGCCCTGATTTCTTTGATAATTGTTTGAGCAGCAGGTTCTTCTCAGGGTCCTCCGGTAAAGAAGACGACCTAATGGGCGGGAGCGATCTGAAGCTTATCATCAACGGGAAGAATTTGACTGCAGCTGCAGGTACAGCTCGTACGATCCCTGGCATTTTTTTTCAAAAAAATAATTGATGGATCATCTAACGCTAACGCTAACACTAACGAAGAACATCAATCTCAAGCAACAACACTAGCTCATAATCGCATTTGTTTTAGGGTAGAATTCCAAACCCTAAAGAAAGTAAAGCTCTTAGGTTAAATCTAAACGCAGTATCTAATTTCACGGTTAAAACTTCTAGTCCAGCAAATGCTAACTTCATTTTTCCTTCATTTTGATGGGTTTTCAAATCTCAGTCTCAAGTTATGAATTAGGTGACGCCCTGTGCATATAGTAATGCATGAAAGCACCCTAAGATTACCCTTTAAATTGCATTGAACACCATCAACCACAAGAGGGGGAAATATTTTTTCAGGGCTCAGTGACAAATCAGTTTCGGTAGACCAGGAGAGGGTTAGCTTGTGGACTAATTAACTTAGGGGCATATCATGGGAACATGCTACGAGTTTTGTGTGGTATTGCGTTAGAAAGTCTTAGATTACCCATGTAGAGTTGGAGGTTCCAAGACGATGATTGAGGGTAGCATGCACAAATTTCAGTCACTTTCAATTCCCAAAAAATAATGGCATCATCACCACTCCACTACTTAGGGTTTACCTTTGTTACTGCCTTGAATGACCTTCATATCACTATACTTTACTTCCTCTATCAAAGCTAACCCTTATCCATGTCCACTAAAGGTTTAAATCTACTTAGTACTAGGCATCTTTCCTCCTCTCTTTCCTTCTTTTTGGCTCCTCAATTTGCTGATGGAAAAGGACCCGCGTCCTCTTCCACCACTGTTGCACAGCAATTGTTGCCTTCACGAGCCATAAATTCTTGTGGGTGTCATCGTCTTGAAGAGCTGGATGGATGCTGGGTTCTACATAGTTTACAATCTAACCGTAATTTCAATGACCATAGGAGTATTATATGATTAGGGTTAACATTCAATAGAAGATTAAACCATTTACGAAAATTTAGGGCGCGTGACAAATTAAGAGCAACTCATTAAAATATATAAATTGATAGTAATATTGAGATTTTTATGCTTGAATTTCACTCAAATATAAATTAATTATAATATTAAAAAGATAAACAAAACTGAAACAAATAATTAATTTTGATATTTCCGGGGAGGAGTAAATCACTCGTGGGAAAAAAGCATGCATGCTGATTTGTGATGGTGTTAGAATTCCGAGTTTGACTCGGTCCAACTCTCTTTCCATGGATATTTTTTTTCATAGCACTGTTGGGTCTTGATTCTAGTGGCTCAAATGGTTAAATATGTGCCTGATGGAACCTTAGTCTCGTGGTGACCCATCCATCAACGGTGCTTCACCACTTGTCTGCATAATTGATGCTTATTGATTAAACTATTCCGTGCTACAAATCAACCATCACCATGTGTGTTTATAGCCCTACCTTCACTGCAACCCATGATCCATTAACCCTAGTTAGAGCACAGTTTTTCTGGTAAATGGATGCAAAAGTTGATGGGCAAAAAACTAGACAAAATTCACCACATGGTAAATATGTTATTTTATTCTAATATTTATTTTAACGCGGTTCGGCTTATTTAATTGTTCTTGCTGTGATGAAATTGGAATATATATATAATGTCAGTGCCACTTTTGCTTTTTGGCCACACACATGTCCAGTCATTGTATGGAACAAATAATGGCTCGTCCTAAGAAAACCGGGTTGTCTTTTTGTTTGTCCTTGTACTCAGATATTTTTATTATAAAAATATTAATTATTTTATTAGGGCCACATGCGCGTTAAGGATTCCTATATTTAAGGAATATTTGTAATTTAAAAAAAAGTGAAATATTTTCATTTACAGCATTTTCCGTTTTATTTAATCTCTGGCTGCGAATAATGAAACGGCGTTCTCTTCTCAACAGGGGGGACATCCTCGGATTCGGGTAGGTCAGACTCCGACGGCAACATACCATCCACGAACACGGGGATGACGATGGCGGCTCCCTCCGCCGGAAAGAAGAGGGGCCGGAAGTCGTTCAGCGAGAGAGAGTCGACCCCGATGAACCACGTGGAGGCGGAGCGGCAGAGGAGGGAGAAGCTCAACCAGCGGTTCTACGCCCTGAGGTCCGTCGTCCCCAACGTCTCCAAGATGGACAAGGCGTCCCTCCTCTCGGACGCCGTCACCTACATAAAGGAGCTCCGTTCGAAGATCGACGACCTCGAATCGAAGCTCCGGACCCAGCCACTGCCGCAGCAGCAGCAGAAGAGCGTGCCGTCTCTTCCAGAGGTGAGGCCGTCGGTGGCGGCTGTGAACGGACACGTCGGAACGTACTGCGCGGCCGGTGGGCGGATGGAGGTGGAGGTGAAGGTAGTGGGGACGGACGCGATGGTGAGGGTGCAGGGGCCCGACTCCGACCACCCTGCGGCGAGGCTGATGCAGGCGCTGAGGGAGCTGCAGCTGCACGTGCAGCACGCGAGCATCAATAGCGTAAAGGCGCTGGTTCTCCAAGACGTTGTCGTTCGGGTCCCCGAAGGCTGCTCAAGCGAGGAGTTCATTAGGAACGCCATCCTTCAGAAACTGCACCAGAGTTGAAATGAATAATCCTCTTCTTCTTCTTCTTCTTTTTTTTAATTTAATTTTTTTATTTTTCATAAATAAGAAAATATGGAGGTTGGCACTCTGTGCGAAGAGAAATATATCCAAATTTATGTGCTCATAAGTTGTAGAGTAAATCTAGAGAGCGTTGTTGCAAGTGAAAAATAATTTATAATCTAGAAATTAGTAATTATTGTAGGATCAACACCTCCAACTTCTATTTCAATATATCCAACACTTTTTTATATGGATAATGTCTGATGCTCAAATTGTTAAAGGGTAAAAATGTCCAAATACATAATTTCCTAATTATTGAGTCATTTTTAATATCAATGCATATTTTTATTTGGAAAAAAAAACAATTATGTAAACTATAGGTTAAGCTTGGCGGATTAAGCTCAACACATTGGACATTTTTTTAGTATAAATAGAGGCTGAATTTGCTCTATTCCTTAAATGATATCTTAGTATGTAGTCCGCTTATTTCATGGATAAGGGTTAAGGGCTACACGTGGAGAAAGTCGTCTATGAAAACTACATTTTAATTCGTATAATAATATAAAACTATATTTAATTATTAAATAATTATTAAGAACGTGTTTAAAATTAGATATAAAAATATATTAATACATTATAGTCAAACAATTATGGCATACCTAGAAAATTTGTATTGTTACACCACTTCAAACTTTTAAATGTATCATCGGAGGATGAGTAAGAGAATGGGGAAGATAGCTCGTGGGAGAAGAAAGACAGGTGCCATCTTTCGATTAGCTGTGTCAACAGTTGACCGATTCCCATTCAATGGCATGCCATGTGAGCATGTGGTGAGTATCACTTTAAACGTCACGCTACGGCCCTCATTAGTTCATAATATTAAGATAGGTCGTATGAAAATTTGATATTTTGGGGGAATTTAGTAAATATTTTAAATACAATGAATATTGAATGATGAATAATAATATTATTATTATATGCATTATTGCTCTCTCTCTCTCCGCTTCCCCTCCCTCGTTCTCCCTCTTCAATTCTTCATCTCCTTTTCCATGGGGACGTGGGTCCTACCCACCTGCATTACTGGTAATGGCAAAAGCTCGTAGAGGGTGACGCAACTCCCTGTTCAAGGGACCATATTTGCATTAACCCATCTTGTCGTACTCGTAACAAAAGCATCACTAACTAACATCAAACTGCAGAGCTTCATCTGGAGACAAGACAGTGCTTCCTTGTTAAAACTCCCATGGCTCCATAGAATTTTCAAGGTCAAATAACATTACTTTGCACCAAATCTATGTGAAATATGCAGTGAAGTGCTTCAAAACTAGAACCAAACACCATTAGTGCCACTTGTAAGCTATTCACATTCCAGGCCTGACCAGCCCACAGCACATTATAGATGGAAGATAAGCCAAGTCGGGCTGACAATCGTTTATAACCGATAAAAAAGGGCAGCACTACACTGCACATGGAGCTGGGACCCTTGTGTGTCCCTACGTAGTACACAATAAATTTATTTTATAATAATTAATTAAATTTAGTTTTGTCCATCTTTATAATCATTTTATTGGTTATGGGACTCATCATGCTCATTGAATATTTACACCTTACTAATAATATTTAGAGTTGATCAACACAACACCGGATATGGATATGAAAATGGTTTAACAAGAAAATGATGTCCAATAATTTAACAAGCAACTCTTTTGTTTCTAGGTATTTTCATATATTTAATGAGCCGGGTGGTAGGATTCCGATAACACAGCAAGATTCATCGAATTTGGAAAGGGGTACAGCAAAATCAAATTTCGATGCAGAAGACAAGAACCACCCGAAAACGACACCTAGAGGATGGATTCAGTGGACGGAAGAGGAAGGTGTCCCCAGCTGACGTGAGGATGGATGGTGCCTATAATTAGACTGCTCGTCCGGACTCGGCTCGGCCAGCTCAGCTCGTAGCTAGCAATGACATCATATAGTCCCACACACACATAAGGGGATAATTAATTATGCCATTTCAGACATGTGTGTCGTGTGCGCTGACTGCAGGGGGTTTGTCCAGCCAGATTCAACACCCCTCTTTCGCCTTTCTATAGAATTTATATGCACAAAGAGTTGCATGTTCCCATTTAGTCTATGGTCCCCCAAAAGAGCTTCTTGTCCTTTGAACCATTTTTTTAATGAATTTGTATGGGTTGCTACTTCATGAAGTATTATTGCACCAGGGGGTCCTTCGATGGTGGATGATTGCTGGACTTTAATGATGAATTCGTGCAACTGGTTGGATAGTTTGTCGCGACATCCTTGGAGGGTGCCAAGGGGATGAACCAACACGTGCTAGTAAATATCTATGGTTGTTGTAAAGGGAACCCGGGCCTAGCCGCTGCAAGTGGGCATGATTCGAGATGCCCCGAGTGGATTGGATACGCGGCATTTTATGCGGAACCTGGCGATTTTCAGCATCGAGGATGCGCCGGGTATAGCCCATGCACGAATCCGCATACGGTCAGTTGCGTGTGGGGTTTGATTCGGCCGGAGGTGGTGGTGGTGAACGTGATCAAATCGCCCCCAGAAACTCTTGGCATCTCAGTATTTATTAATGGCCGATACACGTGTTGACTTGACTGGTTTCCTAACGCAGCTCCTTTGTATGTCTTCATCATTTATTATCTCGTTGGTCGTGGGAGGAGGTTGGGAACTGTCTTTGTTGATGACCGACAGCTAGTCATAGGTTTCTATACCCGTATGTGTGTTCTATGCCTTTAATCCACGGGCTAGCTATTGCCACTTTTTATCTCTTCTCTTCTTTTATACTTAAAAAAATGCATCTTGCTGTAATCTGAAAAAAAAAACAATAAACAAGTGCAAATCATCATGATTCCCTCAATTTTAGTAGGTTCTATATGACACCAGCTTGACCCACCTAAATTACTGATGAACAAACTAAAAACCAGACTTGACAGTAGTCAAGTTGTCTTATAGTAAGTTCTGAAGGTGCATGGGCGGCATTAATGTCTGTTCACGCGTGAATTGATCCATGTAATACGTGATAAATTGATCCGTGCAACACGTGATAAATATGGTGTTGTTATTGGTAGAACTATGCAGGACGTCAATGATGCCGTGATCAAAATGAAGTTCGCCAGCTATGCTTCGGGAATTATGAACGTGGATTCAAGAACTCGACGTTCTAATAGAGACTAGAGATCAATTCTAGCTGTGGCAAATAGCTTTTCATACGAGAAGTTTGAAGGATTTGGGGAAGAGATAATAAGCTCACACGACTATAATAGTTCGTGAACCATGAGATATCTACAGATAATATATTATATATTAGATACTGTATATGTGATGTGTTAGGCCGAGACCATTACAGTAATTTAATATTCCATTGTCGAGGGACATGCGCAGATTCTGAGCCGAAGAAAACGTGACAAACATGAAGCTCTTAGAAGTAGAAAAGTCCATGTTTTCCATCAGACATGATGTGTTCAAGCATGGGCATGGAGTATTACTTGACCGAGAAAACTTGCCAAGAGGGGCTTAGCATCTCAGATATTTATGGCTCAACATCAGGACCATGGGTACAACAAGCCCTGACCGGCCCACTAAGAGGGCTCCAATAGATTGAATTCTAAATGGGTCAATGGAAGGCGAGGCAACAAAGATTTGCATTTTTCTTAGTGGGCTCACAAAGTATTTCAATGCCAATCTAATATTTAAGATTAAATAGATATATGAACTCTCACAATAGTTTATATTATTATATAATTCATTCATTTACAGTAAGGATGGACCATTGACTGAAGGATATATGGATAATATAAACACTGTATATTGTTGCAGTCCCTTACCCTAAATGTAAAAAGAGAAAAAGGATATGATAGTATGTATGCGGTGGCTGGCTGAGGCTCCGTTTCTTGCTTACTCGATGAGAACGGTGACAGGCCGGCCATCACTCATTGTTGGTGGATCGCCGCCAGATCTCTTCGAGCTCCCGGGCAAAGGCCTTCTGCCTCCCCACCACGATGGTTATGTGGTCCTTGTTCTCGATCACCTTAAGGGAAGCCCGTCTGATTCTCCTCTGGACGTTGTAGCTGCACTCCACCGGGATGATCTCGTCGTCCTTGCCGTGGAAGATGGTGACGCGGCACTTCAGACGGGCGTTGACGGCGTCCAGGTAGGAGTTGAGCTTGGCTGCGGCCCCGCATATGACGTTGTGGAGGGTGTGCCATGCGGCACTATGGGTGTGGCATAAGAATTCATCGAACATAAATTCTCTAATCCTGCATCATTAAAATGGGATAATAAAATAATAAAATAAAGGCTGACTATGTCTTATTATGATGTGAGGGTGTTTGGGAGGGAAAGTGTACCTGTTCCTAGTGATAAGTTTGGCTAGGGATTCCCAGAGGCGGTGGTTCTTGCAGATGACCAAGCAGATCGTCCTGGTGATGTGCTCGTACCAGCAGAGGAGCGACCCCCCGAAGGCCATCGGCGGCCACACCTTTCTTGGCGCCAACTTCCTCATTACGTACTGCGGCGCCTGGGCCCCCTTTGGCACCTCATAGTAAGGCTGCACAGGCCGCATCAAAAAAGCTAAAGATAAAATTATCTATTTGTAAACTAGGAAACAAAGATCGACTTAATCTATAATAGTATCTTTGAAGTGTAGTTACACGTGTTGCCCTACCCATATCATTGCTCATGGTGCTTACCGGTGCTAGAAGGGTGAGGGACCGCACGGACTCCGGGTGCTTGACGGCTAGAGCCAGGGCCAGGATGCAGCCCAGTGAGTGAGCCACGATGTGGAAGGACTTGACCTTGTTGGGTTCCAACACCGACTTCTCTATCATCTCCAGGTGCTCTTTTAGAGTATAGAGAGAGTCCCTTGGCTTCGGGCTCCTCCCGAACCCTAGGAGGTCGATGGCTAGGAACCTGTACGTGGCCTTGGCTGACTCCGAGAAGTTCGGGAACAGCGTCCCCGACCAAAACTGCGACGATGAGATGAACCCGTGGATGAATAGAACATCTTCTGGAGCCTTATTATCATCTGGGGACATACATCAAGGGGGTAACATTATTAGGCCATAAGATTATTAAAAAAATAAAATTTGCAAGATAATATTACTAATAAATAAAAAATTGGAGGATTATATTGTTAAGATAAATAGTGGACGTGTCACCTTTAACCCCGGCAGCCCTAACAAAGAGCATATTTGTCCCTCTTGAAGTCCAAGACGTGCAATGGCTACAGGCACAGTCGGACCACCTCGGAACCGGCCGGCCGACACTGATGTTCTCCTGCAGCATCTCTAGGATATCCGAGTTCACTGTAAACAACGTCGGCCTCGTTGGTCTCCAGGCCTTGCTTTTTCTGTAAGAAGAGCTAACGGCCGTGGCGGTAGGCCGGTTCATCACCTTGA
Organism: Trapa bicornis; assembly: GCA_030064425.1. NCBI lineage: Eukaryota > Viridiplantae > Streptophyta > Magnoliopsida > Myrtales > Lythraceae > Trapa > Trapa bicornis. The sequence goes on along the minus strand of CM057755.1, from coordinate 33,648,510 downwards.
GCCTCTTCACGGTGGACCTGGAAACCTCCGATACGAGGGAAGGCCTCGAGTAGAGTGTATCAGAGACCTCTTCCATCATTAGCTTGCCAGAGCTGAGGCGGACGACCTTGCACTCGCCTCTCTCGGAGACGACGATCTGGCCGCCCCCGCCGCCATCGCCAGCGACGTCTTTGATGCGCCCCTTGGCGGAGGAGGAGCAGTAGCAGGGTCTCCACTCGGCCTCTATGACGAAGTCGGCCACCTTGAAGACGTAACACAGGACTGCGTCGAGGAGGTCGAGGAGGCAAAATACGAAGAAACTCACGACCTCGTTGATTATATTCCCGAAGAGCACGAGCACTGATCTCTCCTTCTCTACGGAGGCCATTGACCGGGTTGGTATAAAAGCTAGAGGATATTGTTCGTCTCTGGGCCGAGATCCGGTGATGTCAGCACGAGAGACGTCAGTGTTTAGAACGTGGAACAATGCGTGCGGAGGAAATGGCAGTGCTTTCTTCTGACTTCGGTGGCTAGGAACCCTACAGTGTGTCTTGTGCAGGAGAGGGCTAACGAGAGAGGAGGAGGGGCTTTATTGATTACCAGAGGGAGGAAGTAGGTGTAAAGGGAAGGGTGGGTGGTAGTTGAGCCCTTCTAGGAGCCATATGAACAATTGGGAGTGGATCTCGTGGATCTCGTGTCAAGCCTATATCCGTATATATAACTTACCTCTTGAAATTTGATTACCATAGCTAGCATTATGGGGAAAACGACCTAGATCTTACTATGATTGAGGGCCTATTTTCTTGAGCTGATGAAGTCTTCTAGGTGAAAATCCATTGGGGGTAGGGTGCGGTGCCATATGCCTCATAAATGAAGTAATGCAGGCTGGTTGGTTTTTTCAAATGAAACAGGTCACTGATTTCCGTGAGAACCTCTCATGAGATGTGTGTATTAATGGCAGACTCTGTCATCCACACGGCCAATATCTACCATCTCCTCCTAGCTTAAGATTTACAGGTATCAGCTCCACCAGTAGCAAGCACCACCACCACCACCTGCCCACCACCGTCCTCCAAATATCTTATTAATTTTTCATCGCTCTTTTGATCTGTCACGCTCTCTCTCTCTTCCCTTTTCTTCTACACATGGATTGATTTCTGAGTACAGAAGGTGCCACGTATCAGATCAGTGGGATGCCCTGAAGATGTAAAGGGATTCGCTGAAGACTGTCACTACCGATTAAAGTAGATCATGTGGACTAGGGTTTTGAAGAAGGTGACGTGCCTTATGTTAAACTAGCAGTTAAATGAAAGTAATATCGACTGAAATATCACGGCCCGTGTCATCTGGTGAGCATATTGGCCAAGAGGTATTCCAAGCCAATAAACATAGAATCCCTCTGGGCCATGGCTGTCAGTGAAGATGATTCTTAGCCTTCAACTGCATTATGTACTAATTTAGTTGGTGTTGATTGCGGGAGCTGATGCACAGCTTAACCATATGGCCATATCGAGTATCACATTCGTTTTTAATTTGCATGTATATGACTATGATGGAAGAAGCAGCATTTAATGGGTAGGGAACGCCATAAAAGTAAACCCATGAAGATAATTAGTGAGTTAGAATGATCAAGTTACATGTCCCATCATGCATTCATCATGCATGCATGCCGGCTGGGCTGGGCTGCTACAGAAAATGTTAAATGAAAACATCGTGTCAGTGCATTCAACGTTGTCATTGATTCCAAACTTTTATCTTCCACCATTTCTGCAGTAATGGTGAGGGGCTCATATATTGCAAATTGCATTGATATGCATGAGTATTTCTGCAAGTTTCATGGGGGGTTAGGTGTTGGCTCTTCTCCATTATGAGCCTTGGACGTCCGTTTTTCAGCCACAGTCTCTATGGAGATCGTTGGTGGATAGGGGATGACTGATTTGTATAATGACATAATTGATTACATATTTTAAGATTTTTTTCTATTTAAATTATATATATTTTTAAAAGATATATATTTTTAAAGTAATTTATATTTGAATAGTATCATTCTTGTTTTTATCAAATTATACTTTTAAATATATAAGATTAAAAATACTATTTTTAAGATAAATAAATGAAAACACTAATTATTTTTAGAATATAAGATTTAAATGCTCAAATTAGTGAAGTGATATACATGTTTTGAGATGAACTTTATTCTAATTTATTGCAAAATATATATATATATATATATATATAAATTTTCGAGTGGAATGAAACATTAGATCAAAGGGTTGCATTTCTTAGTTTTTTTTTTTATACAACCGAAACCTTCCATTAATCAAATCAATCAATATTGATTCATAAATAATGGAATTATTAGATGAAATAGTTTTTCTCGAATAAGGAAGTACAATGGCAATTCTCCTACTTTATTTCCTAATGTTATTATAATATTTATCCTTGAATTTGTTAATTTAGAAATGAATTGTAACGGGATAAAAATAAAGGAATATTTTATAAATTTAAGGTGCTAATATAGAGGTATACTTAGATTGTCATAGAGTTATTAATAGCTCATTAAAGAGAATCTTAAGTTTAGCTCTAATAATGATGATAATGACCTATTCTCATGTTGAAAATTTTCTAATATTACAAATTTATAATATTTTTATATTTTATTTAACAACTAATATACTTATAAAATTTTTAAATTCACTAATAATAATTGTATACGAATTATTTATTATTATTTGGATATCAAATCATTAGAAACAATAGTTTTAGGTTGATTATTCTGAAAACATTATCTAAATTTCTATTATTAAGTTGAATAAATATTTAAGTACAAAATATTTAATTACACTAAATCTAATATAATGTGAGATAAAATTACATTAATATATATATATATTTAAAATGTATAATTTAACAATAATGTAATATTTCTAAATTTTTAAATTTAAAATGTTTATTTATTTTATATAATTTGTTACTTCAAACGATCAATTTCACTTGGTTTTGTTTTGATAGTGGTAGAGAAAATAATAAAACCCCTTTAGAATGGATACAACCCATAGACGCTATACTCTTTTGAATTTATAAATTGGACAAATGTCATTTTTAAAGACAAAAAATATCATTTTTAGTCTATCAATAAAAAAAATTAGACAAATATGCTAACCGGAACTCAATCTGAACCATTTTTGATAAGGAAACCTTCCTGGCCATGGGATTTAAGGTGGACTACTGCCCCTACTCTCTTATCACAAATGCCTCCGGTTATTTTCTTTAGCTAGTTTCATTACTTCCATAATAGCTCTTAGCTCTTGCTTCTCCTTCAAGGGGACCACTTTCTTAGTGTAAGAGATGAGGAATGATTTCATTGCAGGCGGTGTCCTTGTGGTAAAGAAAATCTATGCAAAATATGTTCATTTAGACTTTCCATTCTATGTCTCATGGTTTCCATTTTCATTTTCTTTGAGCAAGGTTTATTATTCCGAGGGGAACAAGACTATCCTTGATCGACCACTGAACAACCGTTGAGGTTTCAAGTGGCTTACGTCCACCACTTACTAGAAAGTAATATTAGGAAAAATGAATATAAACCTAAAAAATATCGAAAAAATTAAAAGGGTAATCCCGCAGCATCTCTTCATTAAGATCGACAGACAAACAATCCATCAATTTTGTTAGGTGGCCGACAGATGATATGACATTTGAATTGGAGTATGTCTTATCAGTCTAAAGACGATAAGAGAGGGCTTGTGAAACCTCGGGTGATCTCCAGTGGGCAATGGCCCGATTCTGGCGTAAGAGAGTCACCTCTGTCTGTCTTGTCGAGTTCTTTATTTATGCTATATATGTCTCACCATTGGTCAATTTTTATACAAAAATTTGAGATATTTAATTAAACGGAAGACCAACTTTTAAAGCAAAGGAGAGGTGGGGGAGGGAGGCGATGGAGAGGGCCTGCGAGGAGCTGGCCAGGGAGATCTCGTGGGCGAAGCAGAGCATCGAGATGATGAGGAAGGAGATGGAGGTGGAACGGAAGATGCTGAGGATGGCGGAGGTTTTGCTGGAAGAAAGAGTCCAGATGAAGCTCGCTGAGGCCAGGGACCTCCTTGAAGAGAAGATGTCACGGTTGAAGGAAACCTCCGCCTCCGCCCCAAAGAAAGGAGGAGGAGAGAAAGAAGAACCCAAAGGACTAATATTGATGGCTCCCGGAGAGGATTTTCCGGAGAAATCGACGATGAATAGGCTCGCGGTGAAGCAGAGATATTGCCGTGCGACAGAGGACAGTAATGGCGGCAATAGCAGGGCCACCACGACTCCGCTCCAGAGGTGGTCCTCGCCGTCAACGGAGCCGGAGAACCCACACATAAAGAGGGGTATCAAAGGGTTCGTGGGGGTGAGGGCGATCCGGTCGAAGGGCCAGAGCTGGGGGTCGAAGAAGGTCGAGTACCAGAAGACCCAGATCAGGATCATGCTCAAGCAGAGGAGCCCTGTTAGATCGATTAATAGCACTATCATCTGGGGCTCTTGATCAGTTCCTCTATAGGCAATTTCTTTTCTCTTCCTCCTCTAGAACACTAATCTTGGGGGGTTAAGAATGTGGGCTTTAGATGGAGGGTCGATCTTGCATTGCCTTTTGTTAGTTAGATGGACAATTACTTACGGCTTCCTGTTCTTTCTCCTGTGTGGAGATGCTTCTTGGAGTCCAATGATCAGTGGATAGATTAAAAGTTTCCTCCAAACGGACGGTTTCTACTACTTGGTTGAAGATGCATTTTCCAGATAATGCGAACATAAATTGTGGGTTTCTTTCATCATAAAGGGCTTTTTTTTAACAAAACAATTCATTAATCAAAATGTAAATAATGATCATTGGAAGAATGAATATTATAGTGTCCCTGGACGACTCCTTAACATTTGTACCGGTGCGGAAATATCTATTATTGCACCCCCATGAATCTCTTCATAAGAGATATATAAACTCATTTAAACGACTTTAAAAACTGAATGGTACCTAAAAGTGATTGGAGCTCTAAACTTAGAGATCGTTAAACTAAATTAAATCAAAATTGAAAGAATTGAATTAATCGAAAATGAATCATTTAGATGAGTTGAGTTGAAATTAAATTAGAAATAAGATTTATAAATTGCATTTTATTAGTTAGATGGACAATTACTTGCGAACATATCTATTATTGCACCCCATAAATCTCTGTATAAGAACTCATTCAAACGACTTTAAAAATTGAATGGTACCTAAAAGTGATTGGAGCTTTAAACTTAGAGATCGTTAAACTAAATTAAATCAAAATTGAAAGAATTGAATTAATTGAAAATGAATGATACAGATTAGTTGAGTTGAAATTAAATTGGAAACAAGATTTATAAATTGTATGGATGGGATCCAGTGTAAATTAATTTTTTGAAATAATTCAAAAAGGGAAAATTAGTTATTTTGGATTCAAATTTTAAATAAATATTTTAAAAATATTTTTTAAAAAATAAATAATTAGAAAATTAATCCAACCAAATTTAAATTAGTTGAATATGGACTAAATTAGTAAACGAATAGTTAGGAGGTTTGAAAATTGGGTATGGTCTCTATCTTAAACTGCGTGTCAAATAAGAAGAAAATGGAGGTTTAGTAACTTTAATTATAATTTATTCATTAAGTTATACCTTAATTTAAATTAGTTCCCTAATATTATTAAATCTTATATTTGGTTACTTAATTTTTTAAAATTTTAATTGAGTATATTATTTTTTTGTTAATTATAGAAAAATTTCTAATTTTTTAAAAATTATAATTAAGTTCCAAAATTTTCAAAAATTGTAATTTAGTCATCCAAATTAAATAATATCAATTCAACCTTAATCATTCTCAATTAAGTCCTAACATTATTCTAATTATCTTCCTATGTACATGAATCATTTCAAAATTTAAAACACTAAATTTAGCTTATAAATGAGCTTAAACAAAGATTTATCGGAAAATTGTCCTATATAGAGAAAATTTCGATTACTAACCTGTAAGTATCCAACGAGTTGCTTTTTTCTTGTAAATTCTTTTCAAATTAAATTATGTTTCAATTGGTGGATGTGTAGTGCAAATTACTTAACTTATTTTTTGGACGAAAAATACTATAAAAAGTAAATTCTGGTGAAAAACGGCGGATGATACTTACCACTACGGCTGAACAGGAGGTCTGGACTTCTTTATTGAAGGTATTGGTTTGGTTGTGGTTGGCTCGAGGGTAAATCGAGTTGAGCTCGACCAAATCTGGTTACAGAATGTCGAGGGGTAAGGTTATTGTATAAACTCACCGACGCTTTTCTGATAACACTCAAGCTAGGTGGGGTAGAGTTATATCTCCGGTAAATCGAGTTTTAATAGGAAAAATAATCTTATTATCAGATTAATCAGTCCTCAGTTCAGAAATCTCACTCACACGATATTCATAACTTGATTGTTATGGCGATTTCCAAACTTGAAGTGCTCTTGTATTTCATGAACTTGTAAATAATTCGTAACTATAATAGTTTAATTAATTAGATCCCATAAAATAAGGTAATCGTACTTAAAATTCATAATTTTCCTCAAGTCTCTTAAGGTATACCTTAATTTCTGATTAGTCTATTAAGATTTTTAAATCTTCCATTAAGGTTCATAATTTACTCAATCTTCCAATTAGACAAGTAATTTTTACATTATTTACATAAAACTCAAATTTCTTAAAAATTAAAATTAAATCCTCAACTTTCTAAAAATTACAATTTAGTTCTCCAAATTAAATTTTCTCACTTCAACCTTAATTATTCTTGTAAATTCCGATGAAGTGCATTCGAGGAGATGACTTACTATTACGGTTGAAGGAAGTTCTACCTCCATCAAATCATATATCAGTTATCCTAGTGGGTTTTGGAACTTCGGCCGGACGAATCGTGTATAATTTTCGATTTTCGGACCTTTAGTTAGGCAAATGGGATAGTGCAGTGCGACGCTTGTTTCGTTAATTAAAGCCTCCAAATTCCAGAATTTGAGACGTGGAATTTATATCTGGGTTCGTGCATCCCCAAATTCTAATTAAAGCAATGAGTCATGACCTTTATGCATGGTACAAAAATCAGAATATTCTCATTAGAAGGCCAAACTCCCAATTAAATTAAATTGGCTAATATTTGATTTATTAATAATTTGAGTAAAGGACACTGACTATATATATATGGTTATATGGCTAGAGCACAAAGATTTTGTTGATCATAGAAACTTAAAGACACGATTTTGCAATGGATATTTGACTTTGAATCTGACTCACTATCTAGCATTCCCGCGGGAGAGGCTCCACTGGTCGGATTCGGAGAAGCCTCCCGAGGAGTATATCGACGACGACGATATATCCGCCGCCGTCGACCCTTCTCGGGCACCCCGCATTTCGCCACCACCCTCATGCTGTCGATCAGCTCCTGCGTCCGATCCCCGCTCGAGAGTATCTCCTGCAACTGCTCAGGGCTTATAATAAGCTTCACTTTCCACACCCTCCTGCTGCGGACGCTCCAACTGTACCGGGACAAAGCATCCGTATAGGAGCGCCTCATTGTTTCTCGGGAGTCGACAGACATCCTGTAGGGAGTAAGCATGCTAGCGGAGTCTGTAGGTACGCTGTTCGACCGGATATGGCCGAATGATTTTCCCAAGCTGCTGGATACTGAGCCAGCAGTAGTAGCATGGCCACTGAAGGGGAACAAGTAGTAGGTCTTACCGGCCATGAGGCTCTCGTTGTAAGGCAAAGGCTCCCAGAAGAGTTCTTGGGATCGGACTATTCTGTGACCGGGGAACTCGTCGAGGAGGGACCCAGCGGTGACCGGCGGCTGGAACTCCAGAACTCCGCCGGTGGTTGTGACAACTCTGACCAGCCTTCGGGCTCCTCCTCCAGCGGCTGCTACGCCTGGCCCGAGGCTTCCGAAGAGGCAATTTCCCATCACAGAAAAATGAGCAAACGATGCAGATTCTCTCTATTAAATTGTGGTAAACCTCCAGAGGGTGATAGCCATAGCCGCTGGGTGGAGGGGGAATGAAAATGGGAGAAGATATAAATGGAGGGATAATATTAAAGTGTGCTGAGACTGATTCTATTTCCAAGGTTTTAGCCATTGATGGATTCAGTAATCCAACTGTGGATGCACTGACGTCGGTGTTCTCGTAAGTGAATATTTTGACACAATTATTCATAATTAATAAATATCAAACACGTCTTTTTAATAGTGATATTATCTGATAGTATTAAAAATTATACTCTTCTCAATATTATCTGTGATCTTTGCAAAAGGGAGATCATAAATATTAGAGGGCAAAGTTCAATGTGCAAGTGATACGTGAATCAATGGCAGAGTATGAGAAAAGATAGAAAAATTATAAATTATGATCATATTTTCTTCCAAGTATAACAAAATTAACTTATCAGAGAAGCTAAGAATCAAAACCTTCAACCTTATGTAAAGAAAACAAGGAAACATCATGTGAAACGTACGTGGATGGCAGCAAAAGTCGCAGTTTAACAAGTGGTATCAGACCCACCGGTCTAACCTACATGAAAGACAAAGAATTGCGTTTTTTGGTTTCAAGAAATAGAAAGGAATTTCGTGGAAATAGAGTTTGGAAGAGAATTTCATCTGCAGATGTGCATGAAGACATTCCTGGCTGAAGAGAAAAACTTCAAAAGGGCATTGAAGTTATGAAAAACCAAATTACAATTTTTGGAAATGGAAAAACAACCAAAGTTGAAAGGAAAAATATGGAAGTTTAAAGAAGGGGAGGACAAGAACAATCAATCACAGATTAAGTGTAAAGTAAGAAAGGAGGTTCGGTTCAAACTCGAATTAATACCAGCAAACGACAAACAAATGAAGCAGACACACGCACACATTCAAGTAATAGAATCGCGTCAGCTTCAGGCATGGAATAAAAGAAAATATGGTGTAGTAAAATGCTTGCTTGTAGCACGTTAGAGGAGGATTTGTTGAAAATTACATGTAGTTTTGAATGAGTCAATAAATAGTTAAAATGTGTTTCTACTATGTTTTGTAAAATAGATGTATAATGCAAGTCCTAATACTAGGTATATGGGTTTGCATGCTATCATTTGTATGTTGAATTGAGAGTATATACATATTAAAAGAGTCCTGCATAGAAGGGTGAACAATGAGAAATGAAATTTAGTGGTTTATCTTTGTGTTTCTTTGTTGCTATTTCTACGTATTTATTGTATGTGATACTTGAGTGTGATAAATGAGTGTGAGAAAATCAATCATCCGAGAGCATCTATTCAATGAGCAAGAGTGATAGCTTCCTTGAGAGTGTTTAATATGCAACGAACAAGGGAAGCAAACATTAGATAGTTTGAAAGGAAACAAAAAAAAAAGGAAGGAGATACACTTTGGAACACCTAAAAATTTTAAAACATCTTTCAATGGATTTTGCATTGGGAACGGAGAAATCAAATTCAAGAAAATCAGGATTAGGGAAATGGAACAATACTCGGTTAAATTCAAGAAAATCAACCCCAAAGAACTACACATCACATCAGTGGAATATATGGATGGGAAAGATAGAGTGAAAACTAGCCCCAAACCACAAGTAAAATGACTTGGGACTAATAGTCCCAACTTTTTAAGAAAATTTTAACCAATCGAAAATTGGTAATTTATGAGCCTAAATAATGTGGGAATTAAGGGAAAATACTAAGAAAAGAATAGGCAAACTAGTTTAAAAAACGGCCAAAATCGGTCAACTCAAATTTCCCAATACAGTCATCATCCTGTTGTACTGGTGGTCATAAACCTATTCCAGCTAGACTCGTCCTTACAACTTATCTCAAATCAATTCTTGTTCGTATGCTCTTTCAAGCCATCTGTCTTGGAGGAACGAGCATTCCGGCTGCTCGAGAGGATCCATTGGTCGGAGAATCCTTCTGAGGAGGAGGAGGACGAGGACGAGGACGACGACATTGTAGAAGCCGACCCTTCTCCAGCAACCCCACATTTAGCCACCGCCCTCATGCTGTCCATCAGCTCCTGCGTCCGAGCCTCGCTTGAGAGTATCTCCAGGAACTGTTCTGGGCTTATAACAAGCCTCACTCTCCACAGCCTACCACCACCACCACCTCTGCCGCTACTGAACCCAGAGAAAACGTCCGTGTAAGAGTGCTTCAATGCCCCTCGGTGCTTGATTGACATCCTGTAGGGAGTGACCATGGCGGAGGAGTGGTCCGCAGGTATGCTATTCGAGCGGATATGGCCGCACTTTTCCAATGTAACTGGTCTAGTGCCGGCATTAATGTGGCCGCTGAAGGGTAGCAAGTAGTATGACTCACCGGCGGCAAGGTCCTCGTGGTAAGGCAGCAGCTTCCAGAAAAGGTCGTGGGACTGGAATATTCCATGGCCAGGGAATTCGTCTGAGATGGATCCGGCGGAAACCGGGGCTTGAAACTCCAGCACTCCACCGTTGACTGTGATCACTCTGGCCAGCCTTCCTCCTGCTTGATGGGCGGCCCCTCGACCAAGACCTCCAAAGAGGCAATTTCCCATATCTTAGAATCAACAGATTTATCCTAATAAGTGATAGTAATTTATGTATGTGTCCATGGGAATAAAAATAAGGGAAGATATTTGTGAGGAATATATATACACGTCAAATTTGGACTATATATCAAGGGAAGCTACAGCGCATAGAAGTGTATGGTACTGTGTATTCCTTTGTGCTCTCAATGCTCCAGCTGTGGATGCACTCTCGGCTGTTCCCCTACCACTTTGTTTTGTCCAAACCCCTGGGAAGCACTTAAGCAAGCCGTGTTAATCAGCAAATTGTACTTTAGGCGATCGGATTTTTATCTACAGTATTTGATCTGTCATTTTTTTCCAACCCTTTAAGAAATATTGAACTAGTTATATTTTAAAAATTAAAATTATGGTAAATTTTCTCTTATAACAGGTGGGGTGGTGCTTTACTGTAGTGTATGTGTATGCCCTAGTCAAAAAAGTAAAAACAAAATTCCACAAGTGAGTGCCTGCTTGGTTACCTCACTTTCTCTTTACTGAACCCATAATGTGGGGGTAGCATGTCTTTATTAGCTAGACTTTTTGGCTATTCTTGCAAACCCTCGTATTAGATAAAACCATGCCAAATTGTGGGTTATCCCAGGAGCAATGCTGAGTTAGCATATATGGAACCTCCTGACACTAACTCCAACATTAATGTAATCATTAATATTTTGGTCTCTATAACATTCCATTTGTTTTTGTTATACCTAAAGAAAGTGGTGTGCCTGTGCGCTCACCATTGTCCCTAAAGAGAAAAAGGAGAAGGAAGGTGGTGGGAAACTGCAGGAACCATGGGGATAATCATCGCATCACCTTTTGGTTACTTTCATATAATGCACACATAAATGTAAACTATTTATACATTAATGGTGTCTAATGAGGTGATATTCAACTATTTAACAGTCCTTATATATTAAATACTGGCACAATAGATTGAACTTATATAAAGGTAAGATGATCAATGTAATAATCCGTTATAAAAACGTGCACACATATGATACTTACCATCAATCTAAATAGGGAGAATAATAACTAACTCTTACCACAATAACCATAAAATATAATTATAAATCAAATAAAATAAATAATTATTATAAGTTTATAGTTTGAATGGAGGGAAAGTTTTTTAATTAAAAATTAAAAAAAATTAAATTTACTATTTTTAATTAAATTAAATAATATATATTTAAAGTTATTTTTAATTAAATTTAATAATTTATTAAGTAATATATATAATTAAATTATATTAAATATACTATATAATAAAATATAATATTAAACTAAATGTATAATTATATTATATATGGTGAATTATACTGTATAAATAATATTATATTATATATAATTATATATACCAAAAGCCTTATAATCAACACCGAAAAATAGTAAATGACATATGTGAGTAAAGGAATGGTGGCCACACGTGACACATTTAAAATAGCCAATAAAAGAATTTTACTAGGTTAGAACGGGCGACAAATGGGAGAATGTTAACTAGGTTAAAGTTTGCACGTGCGGATAAGGAAGATAATGGCAACACTGGAAAAGTTACGCGAAAAGTTATTAAGGAAAAGTTATAGCTTTCCAACGAAATCACTGGTCTTTCCTTCATCTCAGAAGCTCCCATTGGTGGAGGAGGTAGGAAGTTCTACGCCCAGTGACAACCTCATTTCGGCCAAAGGATTATCTTTAGAGCTCCAACGAGCTCAAACAATATCACTTCTCTCGGTTGTAAGAAAGTCGAAAAGCTCCAAGCTACCCTTGGGTCGCCCCTAGCCTTTTGCGGCTAGGCCAACCCCTCTCCATCCCTCCTTTACCGATTTTCGATTCCGTGCAACTTTTGATATAAGCTAATTCCACCACTGTGTCACCATAATTTCGAAGTTCCTGAAGTTAGAGCACTCAAATTTCTATCATCAAGTTTGTTGTGCTCTGCAATTGACTTGCACTTGGATTTTGGAACGACCCACTAATAAATCACAAGGCGTCCATATTGAGAACTTGGATGGCCGCTCACTCAACGGTAAAAATCGAACATTCTCTTTCTAAGAATTTTTTTTGCCAAGTCTTTGTTTGAGTTTGAATTGTCATCAAATGAAGTAATTCAAAAACCTAAATGCTCGTAGAGAAGGGGGCGATTAGCAGCATGATAGGAGACAATCAACTAGGTAGTTAATTTGATTAAATAAAGATTTGGGAGGTCAAAAGGTAGAGAATTGAGGAAATTAGGTGAAATTGAGGATTTTTGAAAAATTGGATGCTAAATTACAATTAAGGAAAAGTTAAGGATTTGACCGAAAATAAGATGAAATTAGGAATGCAAAATAAAAATTAGAAAATTTAGGGATCCAATGGAAGATAAAGGAAGTATTAGGGACCTAAAGATAAAATTATTAATTTTAGGTAACTAATCACAATTAAAGCATAATTAATAGTCGAATTATCAATGTGTACAAGTATAATGTCATTTGTGCAAAATTATACTAATATAAATACTAGAGGTTGTGTTGGATGAGCAATCTAAGGAATTATGAAAAAATTGTATAGTCAGTTAATATACAGTTAGAAGCAAGTAACGAAACTCCGAGTTGGTGAATTTTTTTCTATCACGTTTAGTTACACTAATAAATACTTCATTTTAAATTGAAAAATATTTTTTAGAAATAATCTTATATATGTATGTGATCCTACTTAATATTATATTTTATTATATAATATATTTCTAATATAAACATTTTATTATATCACTCCCATCTTAGTAGTAGCTTAGTTGAATTTTCTTACTTTGACAGAGTACATATGTCGGTCACTAATTTGTGAACGCTTACCGGACCCGAATGTTAATGGAATTGGTAATTCGAAATAAAAAATTGTTCGATTAAGTTTTAATTAAAGACTTGTTTTATAAAATTTAAAAATTTATGTAAATTAATTTCCTATCAATTGATTAATTTAATTTTTCGAATTGATATTTTTATATTATCTAAAAAATAAATCTTTCAACATATAAGAAAATCCAGAAATTTACTTGAGGATCAATTTTTAATTCTAGGCATTTCATTTCCTATGAAGAAAATAAAAGATCGCAAAGATACATTTTTTTGTTTGTTTTAGTGGATGCGTGATGTTCTATGTGTGTCCTTGACCTCGGAGGAGCTCTTATGGGTTTTTTGTTTGTTTTAGTGGATGCGTGATGTTCTATGTGTGTCCTTGACCTCGGAGGAGCTCTTATGGGTCCATGCAAGCACGGGTTTGATTTGTTCGAAGTAATAAATTTATCATATGCTTGACTTTGATCAAGACCGTACGGATGAAGATCTCAACTCCTTTGGTTCAAAAGAGTATGTTGAGAATATAATGCTTGATAAAATAAATGAAATATAGTATTTAGTCTCCATAAATTATTGGACTAAGCAACTAAAGAGTAGTAGCCGATTCTTATTTGATCAAATAAAAGGGGAACTGCGGGCAAGCTGACCAGAAGAAAAATCTCTGAGCAACAAGAGTATGGTGTATCCATATATGAAGCGTTCAAAGTTGGCATGTTAGCAGCAAATGCATATAAAAATGGCCATCCCTGCATCAAGCGTTTCCTACTGCAGCTCTCTCTATATGTGCAAAAGAGAGAAGTGACATGATAGACCCTATCACGATGTCTCTGTCCAAGTATATATATAAAAGATAGATAGAGATCAACCACAAAATGAGCCAGTTCTGCATAGAACTTCCAGCATGGTTGGCAATGTAAATGGTGAAGTCAGAGATCAGAACAATTTTCAGTGTATAGGAGGCCGAGCAGCTCGAGGACGAACAGGAGTTTTTGATGGGCTGACCCTGAGTACACCATGAAAATAATCCAATGGTAAATATTTGAATTGGAAGACAGACAGATGCATCATTATAGTACATCGTTTGGTAAATATAAAATTGAACTGAACTGACCTTATGGGCAATGTTCCAAGAACTACACCACTGCAGTTGAGAGCAGCTATTGCACTCTCAGCCTGCAAATATCATGAAATATCAGAAGACCCTTCTTGCATTAACTTGCAGGCCATGTTTGGTAAGCACAGATTAATGTGTATTCTATTTGAAAATTTTATTGCTTCAATATGGTGGAATGAATAATTCTTCTTCAATCAAATTAAGAATGCTCATTCAATTTGATAAGCAAGTGGAATTTGCAAAGGTGCAGATTAACCCATATGAGAGTTCAAGTGACACAACCGTTCTTTCACTCAACATGATAAAGTCCATGGATAGAAAAGAACTCCTAACGAAAAAGTTGTTTTCTTTGCACGGCTTAGGCCAATCCTAAGTATCTGCTAAGCAGAGAATACCTTGTGATGCACTATGCAAGGAACCTTCATTTAAAATAAGAAAAATCAACCTGAGTCCTGACAACTGGACTCAGTCTGAATACTGCATAATCAAGTGCTCTGCTTGAACATAGTCGTGTTTATACTGAGTGTTAACTGGTAGAGAATACCTTGTGACCCTAACATTTGACATTGTTGAAGTCAGACCTTTCTAAGCCTAGCAGTTTCTTCAGATCCACAAGCTTACAAACAGGAGATTCTTCAGAAATGTTCAGGCTACTGCATGTTAAATGGATAGGAAATTAACTTATCTTACCATGACAAACTCAACAAAGGCAATACGAGTAGAGTGGTGATAGTCTCCCAGCAACCTCATACGATAAACCTTCAGAATGTAAAATACAGGCATTCAGTAAAAATAAACCTAATGTCCTTGCCCATAACATGTAGAGCATTTCACATTTAAAGAAAATGATTTTCTGGTAAAAGAATAAGAAAGATCAGTTCCATTGCGACATGCAGCTTTCTGAGCAAAGATTTAAATCCTCATTAAAGCCGAGTAAATAAAAAGCTACGCATGGAAAGAACATTTTTTGCCAAAAATACTTCAAGGAGAAAAAACAGAAGATTATTCATCAATTAAGAAAGGATTCCAGTATATTTTTCATTTTTCTAATGCACAACCTAAATTTCCAATCTATTTGAAGAAACGTGTTAGATTAATATGTCTTTCAGTTGTTAAACTCAAGTTCATGCACTTTTAGAAAAACTCTTTTCATATATTTTTAACAAAACTCATCTCATATCCTCAGCAAATGAACACTGATATCTGGCTTCTTAAATATAGGGAATGAATTGTAATGAAAGAACTAGCAGCCCTCAACAATGTAGAATGAGTAGTGAAACACAGATAATAAAACAAATAAAGTTAACGTACCTCTCCACAAATAGTTTCAAAGAACAACCTAACATCTGTCTGAGTAACCTGAAAAAATAATATATTTAAAAAGAAGGTATAAGAATTAATTTTCAGGAAGTACCCGTAAATACTAGATCCAAAATTTCTGTTACAATGAAGAAGTATTTACCTTCTTATCAATGTTTGTGCAGTATATGGTTCTTGAGCACATTTCCCTCTCATCTTCATTCTAGAATTGAAGAAATGTGAATTTCTTCATCAGTTGACAAACTATAAAGAACTTAAGCCAGTCACTGATATTGATTTCTCACCCGAGGCAAAAAGGTTGGATTAACTGGAGCAATAGCAGTTTTTGAGGGCAGCACTTTGACAGGATAGAACCCAAGCATAGTCCCTGATAGGCTTAAAGCAGTCCTTGCACCTTCTGTTTGAAACAAAACAAAGCAGTAAACTAGCTACTTCCCCTCATTACAATAGAAATTAAGGTAAGTTGAATCAGCTATAATTCATAAATGGCTGCAACTTACCTTCATCAGTGAACTCAATGAAGGCAAACCGAAGAACTGAGTTAGGATCACCACAAATACGGCAGTCGACAACCTACAGAAACATAACTAATTGAAAAGAATAATTCACGCAAATTATCATATTTAGAGAATCAGCAGAGGATTACCTGCCCACAGCTAACAAAGAGAGCAGCAAGTTGCTCTTCAGTCACCTATGTCCGACATGAGATAAGTGTGAGGTCCACGACTAGATTGCAAAAGAAAAGATGAAGAAAAATAATATCAGACAAGGAACCATGAAGCAGTGCACAGGCATAGAATCTAACCTGTTGACCTATATCAGATACATATACTGTCCTCCGAATAACCTCTTCACGTTGAGCCATACTTGTCCGGCTGTTAATCCGGCGTTTCCCTTGGTTAAAGTTCCTCTTCTGTCAGATAACAATTGTCACATGGAGTCTCAAAAAAAGGGCAGAAAATCACAGTAAATAGAAAGCATACATTTCAAAGAGAGGAAGTGCAAAATAATGGACATCCTTGAAGAAAATAAAAGATTATGAGAGTTATGCCTTTCAGAAAAAATTATAAAATTTGTGATATTTTTTATGCCAACTAGGAGAGGGAACCAAATCAATTAATGTTAACACCATATACTTTCGTTTCTTAATGAGAAATAAATGTGCCTATTGCCCTCTCCACTTCCATCAAATTCTCCCTCCAATTTCATATCTAAGAGTAAGAAAAGTTATAGTTACATTTTCATCTTCCAACATATCTGGAGCATTTGATCATTGTACTAAGTTATCCGATTGCCAGCCTAAAAGAGTATGTATATATGTAAGTAGCTAACCAACATATTCCATAATTAATTATGATCATACTTTTCAGTTAAAAAGGAGGCTTTTGGTGGGAAGGAGTAGTGTATAGAGGTAAAATCCAACAATAAGAATCATGACCTCCTGGCCTAGCTTTCAAATATGCAAGCATGATTTATGGGTAATGGTTGACACTAGTAGAAGAATGTTAAACATTAACTACCAATATAGTTATTACCCCGTTTGTACCTACACTTTCCTAATTCAAATGACTACAAAATTAACTTCTTGCAACACCTAAGTGCATATGCATAATGAAGAAAAGATGCACTCAATATCCTATCATAGAAATATGTGCATACCAAAAACTACATTGATGATTCTCAACTCTGCCCCTTGATTAGCAGAAATATTTGATGAAGTTTTCTTTTCCCTATTTTTAGTCGAGCAAAACATGAACTGTTCTTACACTTTTGGGTCCCAATTTCGACCTACCAAAGAATCTCACTGTTTCCATCTTCATTACACAGGCAATAAAAAAGCTGCCTCATCGTACTTTATTAAACATGCACACTAATAATTCATAGCATCTAACCTAATCAGAGAATGGATCAACAAACATAAACCAAATCTGAATATAACATATGTGAAATTCTAAAACAAACAGTAAATTAACAAGTTCAAAACTCATCTTTTGTATGATAAACCTGAAATCCTTTTTTTAAGACAAAAGGCAAAAAACCTAGGTTGCCAAGTAAAAACTGAATGGCTGCAAAACACTGCTACAAGGACTCCATACTTGAATTTCTCTCTAGATATGGTTCTCACACGGGTATCAAATAGACAACAGATTCTTCAACATCTATTTTCACACAACCTAGCATATAATTTCATAGGAGAAACGGGAAGACAGAAAT
Organism: Trapa bicornis; assembly: GCA_030064425.1. Classification (NCBI taxonomy): domain Eukaryota; kingdom Viridiplantae; phylum Streptophyta; class Magnoliopsida; order Myrtales; family Lythraceae; genus Trapa; species Trapa bicornis. Next base: position 33,630,462 of record CM057755.1, on the reverse strand, counting down.
TTCGAAGTTTCACTATTAACTGGCCACATGACTCTCATCAAAGTTGCCAATCAAATTCCCAAATCTTATCAGGTCAAGATTAGATATTTTCCTCCCTAGACCTCAAACAAACTGATGGCAAGCAACACTGCTCTAGTGTCGTTCATAAGACATGAAAGGACCACAAAGAATTCAAGGCATCAAACATACCAAGTTTTTTTTTTCTGTGAAGATTGAGAGCGTATAACAAATTAAGGGCATCATACCCGTCTCCCAGCGGTTCCACCATCAACCAGACCATTAGGACCACCATGAGACAAGATCGAGCCGTTGTTAGAGAATAGCTGCCCGAAGATGCCTTTGCCGTTGGAGAGCGAGGGAGGGACGAACTCCGCAGCAGACGGATTAAGCTTAGAGAAGAGCTCCTGCAGCTCCCTAATGTCCCTCAGCTTCTCGCCTTCGAGTTTTCCTCCATTTTCATCCGCATCCCCTCTGCCGTTGACCGAGATGTGACGGTTCTGATGATTGCTGTAAAGCGGCGGCTGGTCCATGCGCTGCAGATGAGTGGCCTGGTCCTGATCAACCAGGTCAGGCTGCAGCTGAGAAGCCTTCTCAAAGCCTGTCCCTAAATCCCCCGCAGAGTTCTCGATAATGGCCATAACTCAGAGCCCCTCGCCTGCCAATCACATCCCAAGTCGGAATCTCGCTGATCCAACGAAAACAACAAAACAAAGAAAAAAACCCCCACAAAAAAAAATCCGAACATTCCCGAAGATGAAGAGAAACACACAAGAAGAGAAAGAGCAGGAAGAGTGTGATTCTTACAGTAAGGCGGTACTATCTTGTCTTTCTCCTGGGCCTTCACAGAGATTGGGAGATGAGGATGAGAGAGTAGATAATGGAAATTTCCACATACAATCAATCCATCATCGATCGTACTATAGATGGGTTGAAATTTTGTGCTGGGTTCAGGTATTTGCCTTACCCTTCCTCTCCGCGGTCTCTAGTTCACTGTTGTACCGTACTGTCGCTAATGGTGAAGCAGCCGTAGGTCGCTGTCGAATTTCGAACGCACCACTGTAGAACCCTTCCAGAGACAGACACGGACATATACTCTGGTCTGGTCTGGCAGCTCGCCCTTGTACGTGGAAATCACCGCGTACGCCTGCGGACAGGAGATACCCTGTGCCATTCCCACGTGGCATCTTACTACCGGTAGCACGAGGGTATTTTGGGCACTAAGGGTTTGCATTTCTTTATTTTTATTTAGCGCCAATCAAAATAAGAACTTCGCTCTCATAGGTTAGTGTTGATAGCAATTCATAAAAATAAAATAAAATAAAATTTATTAATTATAAAAAATTCAAATATTTAGTTTAATATTAATAAACTTTATTTCTACTATCAGCATTTGCCCACACCTCCTAAATTAGGGTAAGGGCAATGGAAGTGGAGAAAGGGACGCATGCTATGAAGAAAACAAACAGGCCTGAGGGTAGTATGGTAAAATAAATACTTTTAGGAGGGTAAGCATAGCATAGGGCGCTGTTCATGCTGACATCTTGATTGCATTTAGTGGGTTGTATAGAATCTGACAAGGAAACTTTACCCACCATTTTCTGCATAAAAGCTTTAGTTTTGACTTTGATCCTTCCTGTTATTATCCCGTCTTTTTATTTTAGTAGTCTACTTGTTCAAAATAGAATATATATTAGAAAAATATAAAGGTAAATAAAAATAAGGAAGGAAACTTTGACATTAATTGTTTAATGGCTTTCTTGTTGTAGTAACCTAGCCCCATCCTTCCTGCTGTTAGAGGAATGATTCCTAAACCTCCATGACCAAGTTTTAAAAAAAAGGCATTCTTTCTGGGAAAAAAGCACCAAAAAGTTTACATTTTCCGATCACATTGCAGTAGCAATCACAAAATAAGGCTGTCACTGGAAATCTGATCAAATGGAGGACGTGTTTCTGCGAGCGGAGCAGTTTTTTCATCTGTGAGCGGTGATTAATGTCTCCATGAACCTTAACCCATCGAATCTTGGAGCGAACTTCTCCTTCTCCAGTGAGTCAAGATTCACCTTTGATCGAGAATACTGCAGCGGAAGGATCAAAACAGAGGTCAGAGAAGTAGAGAAACAGCAACTCAGCTTCAAGATGAAACAGGTGATTCCCAATATCCACAAATCAATAGGGGTTTGTTTTAATGAAGGGGGTGACTATGCATAATCCAAATACTGCACTTGCTATGAGCCCCGAAATCAATCGGACATATCAAGGAAACCCCATAATCAGACAAGCTAACAGTAGCCAAACAAAATCGGAGAAGGGAATCGGAAATCGCCCACACCTTATTCGAGCAAGGACAAGAAGCGGCGTCAGGATCTGAAGGGGAAGCAGAAGCAGAGGCAGAGGGGGAGGATGTGAGAGCCGCGGTCGAAGCCGTCAGGACCGACGCCACCAAAGTGTAGGAGCCTTTCATCTCGGCCAATTTCAGCATCAGCATCGCTACTACGCTCCAAGCCCCGAGGAAACTCTCGCCGGATCTCCTCACCACAACTAATCACAAGAACCTCCAACAGCTTCTTCTCCCCCGAGCAGCTCTCAGTATTTTGTCCTTTCTTAAATTCTGATTTTTCCTGTAATAAATATATTCCAGACACGATAATTAACGAGGATGTGGATCGGTACTAGTTGCAGACCAATTCTCTGAACTGAACATTAATTGACCCGACCCGAGCCCACCAGAAATAGTTTATAGGTTGTAGGTTTGATCTTTGTCCAAGTGCATTCAACTCCCATGTGCCAACTTTATTTCAATTTCATGACAAGATGAGTATCCAAACAAACCAACGGTATGTATGCATTTAGAGGCGTCCAAGGATGAAATTCATTGAACAATAATAGAATATGATATGGTCATACTATTCCCCCAATCAACAAGCAAGCCGTAATGTCTTGTAAGAAACAGCTTGCCGGTCACATTGGACTTCAACTTGCCGAGGAGAGTGGGAGGGAGGGCCATAATTGCTGGCACCAGTGTGATCCATGTCTCCTCTTTAAATTTGCAATTGGATGGACCGACCTCTAAAATCTCTACATTAATAAATATTTTTTTATAATATTTATAATTTGATTTGCATGGCAATGATTTTTTTAAGAGAAGATTTCGTGAGAGACTTCATACAAAAAAAACAAAAGCTTCCGTGAAAGTGTAAGTAATGTTTGTTAGGTTTTGCTTGATCAAGTGGACAAAAGTAGGCTGTCACCACCCAGCGAGCAATTCCCAAGCTGACTGCTTGAAAGAGCCGTCGTTGGCCAAGCTTCCATATAAGAAAGGTCTCGCCTTCCTTCATCTTCCATTACACCCCAAAATCCCCTCAGTTTCCGATCCCCTGAAAAATCCCCTTTGAGATCTGCTTCTATATCATCATCATCATATAGATAAACTTTTACCTTAGAGAGTTTTATACAGGAAAGGAAAGGCACAGAGAGAAGGAGTTTGGAAAAGGCCGGTTGAAGGGATGAATTCGATGTTCAGCTCCTTCGATGCGCTGTGCGCCGAGTTCTTGGGTCAGGCCATGAGGGTCAGCTTCCCCTCCGTGAGGCCGGCTCGAGAAAGCACTGGTGGCCGGAGCTCCGATGAACTGCAGGTCAGGAAAGCCGGAGGCATGGACAGTGGAGCTGGGGAGACCAGGAATAGTAATCAGCAGCAGCAGAAAACGGCGCCGAGGTTCGCACCGGAGCTCGACGGGCTTTTCTGCTTCGAAACCCTGGTCTCGCACTGATTAGACGGTTGTCATCGGAAACCGAATTATTAGTAATTGAAGATACAGAGATGTGCTACTGTTTTGACAGATGAATGTGGAACTGAAGTGATTAAGAAGAGAGATCGGTGAATCTGTAGCTTGACATAAGATGCCTAATGAATTTGATTCTTTGACCAAATGTTCTTCTATTCTTTTCATCTTTGATTCGCATATAGTATACTCATCTTCTTCAAAGAGAGATTGGCAGAAAGAGCAATGAGCAAAAAAATAACTGGGCAATGAAGAAAAAGAAAAATAGCAAGGAAGCAATCAGATCAGAGCGAACTTCTGGGGAAGCCGAAAAAGGGTGGTCTAGTCAGCCTTGGATCGCCTCCAAACCGCATATTGAAAAAAGGAGGGCCCACTTTAGCTTAGGTTAGCACAGCACCACAGGCGATGTGCCAGGCTTACAATGCTGTCTCTTTGACTAGCGTGTCGTATCGTGTCGGAGTCGCTGAGGTCCCCAACTCCGTCACAGCTTGGTGTATCTACATATTCGAAATTCACTGGTAGCTCAACTGTACCAGACAACTTTTGGGGCAAAACTGAATTTGCATTAAAGTTCATCAAACGGCCAAGTTGATCCAGTCAGTCGGGTGTTCCTCTACTGTACCTCCTCTTCTCTCGCATTCTCCGCCCCTTCCCACTTCCCCTTCTTTATTAGCTTTCCATTTCCTCTGTGTTCCTCTTCAATCCCTTTTCTCCTCTCTTCTTCCGAGCTGAATTTCGCCGTTCACTTCGGAGGCATTACTTGTCTTGTGCCCCCACCATGGCGACCGCCTTTTCGTCCATCGGTGTGATCCAGAACCCTCACTGCGAGAGCCGATCGGTTCCTTCGAGGAAGCTCTACTCCGCCGTCCTAGGATCCACCCAAAAGTTCCGGTTCAATCCACCATCCAGATCTATCTCCGGCTGCTCGGAGACCCTGGGGAAACCATCGCCCATCTACGCTATCTCCGAGGTTTTCAAGGAGAAGAAGCGGAAATCTGCCTCCTCAAGCTCCGGTCTGGTATGCTGCTGAGTGCCCATTGTTTCTGTCTCGTTCGTTGCTTTAAATATATCCATTATTCTGCTATCAAACGTTTGGAAGCCTGGAAACCATCGGATATGTTATTCACGTTCTTGTTTTGCGTTATGCATAGCAATCGTCATTTCTTATAAAGATCAATAGTGAAGGTACATTATGCTGTTTGAAAATTGGACTACGATCATTCTCATCGATTGATTTGCATTTCACAGCTGATCACCAAAGAGGAAGGATTAGAAGTCTATGAGGACATGGTCCTGGGTAGATGCTTCGAGGATATGTGCGCCCAGATGTACTACAGGGGCAAGATGTTTGGATTTGTCCACCTGTACAATGGCCAAGAAGCTGTGTCCACAGGCTTCATTAAGCTCCTCAAGAAGGAGGACTGCGTCGTAAGTACTTATAGAGATCATGTACACGCCCTGAGCAAGGGTATCCCTGCTCGTGAGGTAATGAGTGAGCTTTTTGGCAAGACCACGGGCTGCTGCAGAGGCCAAGGTGGCTCAATGCACATGTTCTCCAAGGAACACAACTTGATTGGTGGTTTTGCCTTCATTGGTGAAGGAATCCCGGTTGCTACTGGGGCTGCATTTACTTCAAAATACAGGAGGGAAGCTTTGAATGAAACTGACTGTGATCATGTTACTCTAGCATTTTTTGGGGACGGGACATGCAACAATGGGCAGTTCTACGAGTGCCTGAATATGGCAGCCTTGTGGAAGCTTCCCATTGTATTTGTTGTGGAAAATAACTTGTGGGCCATTGGGATGTCCCACCTCAGGTCAACATCTGATCCTGAGATCTGGAAGAAGGGACCTGCATTTGGCATGCCAGGAGTCCACGTTGACGGAATGGATGTGTTGAAGGTCAGGGAGGTACCCAAGGAGGCGATTGGGAGAGCTAGGAGAGGGGAGGGCCCTACCTTGGTTGAGTGTGAGACCTATAGATTCAGGGGACACTCTTTGGCTGACCCTGATGAGCTCCGGGACCCTGGTTAGTCCAGAATTTATTTATTTTACTACCTTATACTTTATTGATACTTGCTATGTAGGATGTGCCGATATTATCTCTAAATTGACACGCAATTTATTTTCCTTTAGTTGTTTGATCTAGGCATGCACATTTGAAATTGCTAGTTGATTATAGCCTTTTGCTTCAATTATGTTTGCTCTTTGGATACTTACTTGTACACAATAATACAAAAGAAGAAGAAGAAGAAGACAGGAAAACATTGTATTCTGCAGAAACATTTTCTCTCAAGCTTATCTCACTTCATTACAAATTTCAGCTGAGAAGGCCCGCTATGCTGCAAGGGACCCAATCGCAACATTGAAGAAGTACATGATAGATAATAACCTTGCCAATGAGGTTGAGTTCAAGGCAATTGACAAAAAGATTGATGAGATTGTGGAGGATTCCGTGGAGTTTGCTGACGGGAGCCCTCAGCCTTCCAGGAGCCAGCTCCTTGAGAATGTCTTTGCAGACCCCAAGGGCTTCGGCATTGGCCCTGATGGACGATACAGATGTGCAGACCCCAAGTTCACAGAAGGAACAGCCCATGTCTGAAAATATCTACACCTACTGTTTTTGCTGCTATTTATTGTTTCCTGATGGGGCTGTTGGCAACCACTTTTTGCATTTTTTTTTGTGGCATAAAGATAAAAGTAATTGCATTAGGTAGTAAACCTAAGGTAATGTCTCAGTGCCTTGTTTCTACAGAATCAATTTTATGTTATTTTACTAGGTTGGAAGGGTGTAGTCAAATGTTCATCCTTATCCTAAAACAACTACAGATGCTTGTCTATGCATAAAATGAAATTACAATTTGTTCCCTTAATCTTTGTTCCTTCTAATATGTTAGTAGTGCCCAACTCCAACTCTCATTGTTGCCTTGAAGTTGCTGTGTATGGAATGTTCATCCGAGGTTTTTATAGGTTAGCTTTGTGGGTTTATCTGATGGGATTTTTGGGGGCATGAAAGATGATTGAGATGACAGTTCCTTCACTCGGTTGAACCAGGAGCTGCAGGGGCTTGCGCCAGTGCTGCAGTCCAAGGAGGTCACTGCACTCTACTTGATACATGCCTCAACGCAGAAGCTTCTAGGCATCCACGGGAGGCATTGCTGGAAGCTTCTGGCAGAGGTGTACTCAAGTGATACCCAGTGCATTGCATGCTGAAGGTTTGCAGAGGTTCTCTATGCTCTCATCTGAGGTTCATGGATTGCACGATTTGTTCAGTCAAACTGTCTGTAATTAGTCTTATCTGAAGTTATAATCCAACTCCAAGGGTGCAAATTTCATCTTGGGGCCGGAATTATGGGGAAAATGGCATGGTGGTGGACCTGCAGAGTCAATCTCATCTTGAAGGAGGCTACTTGATGATTGTTTTTCGAGCTCCATAACGGAGAACAAGATATCTCAGACATATGAATGCTTAGGAAACAGCATTCAAAATAGAATGTTGATACCACAGTTTTTGAAGCTCACAAATGAACCATTTACCTCTGGGTTTCTCTGCATCTCTATGCATCATAAGTGGGAGCGTTTCCATTTCTTAATACAAGTATCAGCTTCTATTCCAGTAGAAACGAAAATCTGTATTTTTTTTTTGTTTCTTGAGGGGGTGTGAATGAATTGAGTGTTCTGTTCTCTTCTTTTCTCCACAGATGAGCTCTACCTTCTTCTGATTTTTCTGAGGGAGAGCTGTATTCTCGGTCGACTTTCTTGCACAGATTTGTTTAATCTCTTTGGGTATTCTTATTTATACTCTCTGCTGGGTCGAGTTGTTCATTTGTAAAGCAAATAAGGTGTTGCTTTCCTTTTGCCCCGTGCTTTTTGGGTACTGCTTGGAGTTGCTTCAGTCCACAAGAAAAGCTCACGAGGTTAGAGTTTTTTTTTTTTTTTTTCTGGTACTCCAAACTTAAAGCTAAGAAATTTCTATTTAATTTCCCGGTGACCTTGTAAGTTAAGGAATCTTGGAGTCTCAAAAATCTCCTTTCATATGATATCTTAATTATTCTTGCCTGGACTAAGGCAAAGTGGGCATGAAGTTATTGATCATGATAAGAGAGTTCATGAAACATGAAATAATTCGAAAGATTGAGCTTTCTTTTCTTAGTTTCCATTCACCATTGTGTGAACTGCACAACTTTTTGCCAACCTTGCAAGTTCTCTTTCACGAACATTTTGAGGAAATATACTAAACCTTTCTGCTTAGGTATTGATTTTAGCTATAAAGATAGCACTTCACATACAGATCTGCTCGTCTGGAAGAACATTCTTTCGAGCACGATGAGGGTACCAAAAACAATACTGTCTCTGCTGTTCTTTTGCCTTATCTTCAAATTCCAGAGTTGCGCAACAGCAAATGCAGATGACAAGACCAGCGTATGCATCCATGTGAACATGCTTTTTCAAGACCCTTTCTGTAGAGAAAGCTAACTTTCAAACATCAATGATGTCTCATTTTCTCTTCTATTGCAGGTTCACATTGTGTACCTTGGAAAGAAGAAGCATGATGATCCTGAGTTGATCACCAGTTCATATCATGACATGCTTGCTTCGGTATTGGAACGGTAATGTTCAAAAAGTTATTTGCAATGACAGATTTGTCTTCCGGTCCTTGTTTCTATGATCGATGGATCACCATATGTCATGCTTATTTCAAGATGTGAACTTCTGCTGCAGTAAGGAATCAGCTGTAGAAAAGCTTGTCTATAGTTACAGACATGGATTTTCTGGGTTTGCAGCAAAGCTTACAGAATCTGAAGCGCGAAAACTTGCTGGTAATTTCAAGAAAATACCTCTTATTGTGCCATATTTAACATTCAGAAAAATGTTTAGCAGAAGCATTAATCTCTTTAAATGCTAAAAGCTTATTCACCTGCTCATACTTGGCATATTCTTTTGAAAATCCAGAACTCCCCGGAGTCATACAAGTCATGCGAAACCGCATTTATCGTATACAAACTACCCGGAGCTGGGATTTCTTGGGCCTACCCTCTCCTCCTATTAACAATCTTCTTCACAGAAGTGTGATGGGTGATGGTGTTATCATAGGGGTCTTTGATACAGGTACCTACCTGCTTTTGTGCTACATTGTCAATTTCCGTATTCATTAAGTGTACCTGAAGTACCTTAAAGCCGAAATGATCACCCAGAATCTTTCTGACCACGGGCTTTTTCTCTCGGTGATGCAGGAATATGGCCGGAGTCAAAATCATTCACGGATGAAGGACTAGGACCAGTCCCCTCTAACTGGAATGGTGCATGTGAATCGGGGGAACAATTCGATCCAGTAAAACATTGCAACCGTAAAATCATAGGGGCCCGTTGGTACATAAAAGGCATCCTTGCGGAGTACGGGAAACTGCTAAACTCGTCGGGAGAGACAGAGTTCTTGTCACCCAGAGATGCGATAGGACATGGTACACATACTGCAAGCACTGCCGCCGGTTCATTTGTGAACAATGTAAGTTACAGAGGAGTTGCTTATGGAACTGCTCGAGGTGGTGCTCCACGTGCCCGGTTGGCCGTCTACAAAGTCTGCTGGAATGTGCTCGGTGGCCAATGTTCCTCCGTGGATATATTGAAGGCGATTGATCAAGCTGTACATGATGGAGTACATGTGATGTCCCTGTCCATCGGATCCTCAATCCCTCTTTTCTCAGAGGTTGATGATCGTGATGGTATTGCAACAGGTTCGTTCCATGCAGTGACCCATGGCATCACAGTGGTATGTGGAGCAGCAAATGATGGACCCTCTGCTCAAACCGTCCAGAATACAGCTCCTTGGATATTGACGGTGGCAGCGAGCACCATTGATCGAGAATTCCATACTTTCATTACACTAGGGACCAATGAAGTCTATGTGGTACGAGTTGAATTTACATGAGAAATCTACTCATCTGATCCATGGAAATTTTGATCTCGGATGAATCTGACACTCTTGACTGACTTTTTTTTTCTTGATAATGTTTAAAAGGGCCAAGCACTGTATACCGGGCAAGAAGTTGGCTTTGCTAGCTTGGTATATCCAGAGGGACCAGTTCTGGCCCCCACTTCTGCAGGGTAATGCCAAATCAAGCTGACTGTTCATTTCCTTTGAGATGGTGAATTTGTTATACTATTTCATCAGTATATTTCTTTGAATTACTTGCAGAGTTTGCCAGGATCTCTCCCCTAATGCTACATTATTTGCGGGAAAGTTGGTATTATGCTTCACTTCATCTCGAAGAGCTGCCATTACAATTGCTGCAGCTGCTGTCAAAGCATCAGGGGGGCTCGGCTTAATTGCTGCAAAGGTACCGAGTGATGGATTAGCACCTTGCAGCGACGACTTCCCATGTGTTGAAGTGGATTATGAGATCGGAACCCGAATTCTTTACTACATTCGCTCTGAAAGGTGATACTATCAGGAAGTAAAGATAAATAGACTAATCTGCATTACATTACATACACAGTTTTCTCTGAATGATTTCATTTGCATTCCCTATTTTATGCAGATCTCCTGTTGTAAAGATAAGCCCGACTCAAACAGTAGCCACCAGCAAGCTACCTGCTCATGTTGCTATCTTCTCTTCCCGAGGGCCCAATTCCATTGCACCGGCAATTCTTAAGGTGACTTAACAATCTGGGATAGAAATATTAGCTTCTTCATTCCATCGGCATCGTCTGTTTTGGTCTCTTATATCGAACATACAGCCTGATATAGCAGCACCAGGAGTGAGTATACTGGCAGCTTCTTCTCCTCTCGATCCATTATCCTACAATGGGTATGCAATGCACTCAGGAACCTCCATGTCTACTCCTCATGTTGCGGGCATTGTAGCACTCCTCAAAGCACTCCACCCAGACTGGTCTCCTGCAATGATCAAGTCGGCGATAATAACAACAGGTACACAAATACCATTTGGTCTAAAGACTTGCAGGGAGTGAACCGTTGGGGATTTATTTAATTTTGGAATAAATCACATACAGGCCGGAAGAAGCATCCATCAGGTTTCCCAATACAATCTGCAGGAGCTCCTTGGAAGGAAGCAGATCCCTTTGATTTCGGAGGTGGGATTATAGACCCAAATGTGGCAGCAAATCCTGGGCTGGTATATGATATGGAAACGCTTGATTACATCAACTACCTCTGCAGTCGAGGCTATAACAAATCTACTATCTCTCGTATAGTAGGAGAAACTACAACCTGCCAAGATGGACTGCACTCTGGTCTTGATACAAATCTCCCATCCATAACAATCCCTAATCTTGGATCTTTCCTCATAATCAAAAGAACTGTGACGAATGTCGGGCACCCTACATCAGTCTATTGGGCCTCCATCAAGCCGCCTCCTGGTACAATGGTAAGGGTGCATCCGAATGTGTTGGTCTTCAGTGCAACGGCACAGAAAAGAACCTTCGAAGTTACCTTTGAAGTGACTAAGCCAATCATCAACTCGGGGTATTTGTTTGGGAGCCTGATATGGTCAAATGGGATGAACCGTGTAACAAGTCCCCTTACTGTGAGACTAAGACCCAATGAGATGCAATAGCTTATACTATCAATAATATAAGTGAGCATTTGGAATGTTAAAAATTGGCTGCTCATATTGTGTTTGACCCACAACGCCCAACTTGACATGTAGGGAAGAGTTTTTGCTGGTCAAACCTGAGTAGCTTCTCTCTGACTTTTCCAATGCTCTATGTTTTTGTTTTGCTCGATCTTTCCATACTTATCCTTTGTTTTGAGTTTGGGTTTGCTCCATCTTTCCATACTTATTCCTCTTTTTTTTTATGCCGGTAATCCACTCTCCTCACTATTCTGAAAAACATTCAAGACACTCAATGTTTCAAATTTTCACTTATAAGGATGAACTCAACTAATCCAAAGAGAGCTCCAATAATTTAATCGGGTCCCAAAGAATTTTGAGTCGAGCTCTGTCCACTAATGGGAACAAATATATTTAAAGCCAATATTTGATTTAGTGTGGCTTTTATCAATATTTACTTATTTTCACTTTAATGGTCTGAAATTAGTATTTGCAGCCATTAACAACAACTTATTAAGAAAGATAATTAAAATAATTATATCATATTCATAATTTAATATATACTCTAAATAATAATTATTAACATTTAAGAAAATAAGATTTAAATTATATAAGTATTCAAAGTTTTAATAAACAAAATGGACAAACGAAATATTAACGAGTCTCTAATTGAAATAATCGGGATGGAATATGACACGCATGATTTATAAAATGACATATTTTATTATTTATCAAAAAGTTACTAGGGCTCGAATTAAAACATGAACTAGTGCGATAAGATAGAAAATAAATTTGGGGCCACAAATTTAAGTAATCGGGCAAATATCTAAGGTAACTTATGTGATATAAGTTAAAATATAAGACCAATTATTAAAATATAATATAAATGTTAAAATTGACAATAGTTCATGAAAGTTATGAATACTAGGATAAGTCTCAAAAGAATGTTAAATTAGAATTATAACTAAACATATAGTGTAATATGACATTTCAATGCATGCTAAAGTGGAGTTTGAAGCCTAATGAGTTATGTTTTCCTATTAATTTTAAATGTTTATGATATATTGTATAATATATCATATTGAATGAGGTATATGGGGAAAATTATATTATATACTTGGTTGGATACAAGTGAGAGATAATAATTATAAATAGAGTATGGTAAAAATGGGTGAATTTATGTTTTTACGATTACATTATTTAATGGTGGCACTTGAAGACCTGAATATAGATAATAACATTTTTAAAGCTTTCTATGGGCCAAGTATCAAATATATACTTTGGTATTTTCATGCTATGGGGAGAACTAAGAGAATAAGTTTGAATTTTCTAAAATAGAGGATAACTCTAAACGAAATAGGTATATCTATACCAAATAGGGAGGGTAATTTTAATTAAATATGTTTTAAGTACAATACCTAATTATGCAATGAGTTGTTTCTTATTACCTCATGTATGGTGAGAAGATGCACATAGGAGCATGATAAGATAAGCTCGGTAAGGTAACAAATAATTATATAAATTAAGAAATAAGATGATCAAGGATTCAAGTATATAAACAATTTCGATAAGGCTATATTTATAAAGTTGGCATGGAGACTCTTAAAGGATCTTGACTTGCTGTGGAGTAAAGTTCTAAAAGGAAGGTACTTTGGAAATTTAGATCCAATGGAGATCAACCTGAGGTCGGGACATCGTGGGTATGACAAAACATTCATATGGGTAAAAAACTATTTAAGGAATGACTAACATGACAAGTTGGGGATGGCCGGAATATAAGGGTACGGGGTTCAGATGGATACATGCACTCAAAGAGCACCGCTTATAATCCCTTATCCAAGATTACTCGTTGGCAGAACTTAGAGTTAGCTCTTTTATTGAGCCACAATTGTGATAATAAAATCTAGATTTACTACTTAATAAGATTAACCCAGAAAAAGAAATAGCTATAAGAAGCAAGATTATATTACTGTTCTAGTAGAACTACACCTCATGTATGTATAACAATATTATACCTCCTTAACAAAGGTGAGACAATTTATGTGGAATATCTATAATAATGCTCTAACTACTAATGAGAATATTTATAATAAACATATTAGATTTGATAGTTGTTGTATATTTTATCAAAAACATAAATATGTCGAACATTTATTAGTAAATTGTTACTAGACCTGAGTGATGTGGCACACATTATGTGATATTAAAATAGATACTGCGTCTATTATTTGTTTTCGCAGATAGATGGAGAACTTAAAATTAGAAATGATGCATTCGAAAGATGATCAATTGGAATAGGGCAATCTCACGCGAGTTATACAAACAGCGCATATCTCTATAGAAGAATGGGTAGAGAGAGCTAAGGAGGAGTGAGATACTAATACAAGCAAGACCTAAGCCTACCCGACCCAATAGATGACAACTACCCCTGAAATAAATAACTGTAATGGTTATTTTGTCATTGGATAAAGTGTAGCAGGAATAGGAATAATAATTCGAGACAAGTAATGAAGTTTTATATTTAGTGGTGGATAATAAGTTAACTAGTAGTAACTTGGAAATAAAGATGGGTGCTATATTTTTTTGGTGTATAACTAGTCACACAAAATAATATTAAGAAAATTATTATAAAAATTCAGTGAATATTTTAAAGCATTAAATAGGAAACATGTATTAAGAATGAGAGAATTATTATTTTCTAAAATTAGCTTCAAATTATTTATATCAAATTTAACTAACTTATATTTAATTTGATTAATAGAAAATTTAATGATATACCTATTCTATCTCACAACAATATCAAACTAATCACACATAAATTAGGTGTTTTACTACTTTAACCTATTTTTTTATTATTTTTATTATTTCGAAATAATAATATATAATAATTAAAATATTTTAATAAAATGTACTAAATTTTAAATTTCTAATATATAAATAAAGTTTTTAAGCAAAAAAAAAATTCACCTTGTAAAAACTGTATTTTGGGTTGGGAGCCTATGTATACATATATTAAATTTTGCAGGCCAACATGTATAGGGTGACAACTACGTCTCCTTTAATTTCTTTACCCAAAAAAAAAAAAGAAATCCATTAATTGGACCATCATCGCTGACCCACCACAAGCCACTCAAGTAGGGTAACGTGCGTATGATTCGTTCACACGTGCGTAATGGCAAATTGCTTCTGGATATTATTTATGAGGACAGTACGCACGTGCGTAGTGTGCTCCTATTTTATTTCTGTATTTATAGATTAAATAACTGGTCGCTGACTAACAAATAAAAATTAGGGATGGATTTATAGGTTAGCTCGATAAAAAAAATCAAATATTAGATCAAATAAATTCGACAAATGAGGTGGGCTCAATAAAATAATAGGCGGTTAAAATATTTTTTTAATCATTTTTAAAGAATATATAATTTTTCTCTAATATGATCTTACTATAAAGTTACTATTTTTTTCATTTACATTCTGATTCATTTCCTGCTGAACAAATGAGTAGCTCTTGACTGAGACTGGGAGAAAGTAGGCAGAACATAAAGCTCGACCCATCTCTCCGATAGAGCAGCAGCCAGCAAGTTCCTCTGCATCCAGTGAGTTTGGAATCATGTTTCCGTCGTTTTGGATCTTTCTTTCCCTCCTTTGCCTTCAGCTCTCGTCCGCAGTTCGACAGAGCCTCCCAAGTGGTTCCTCCCTCTCCGTGGAGAAACCGTCCGACGTCCTAGTCTCGCCGGAAGGCGCCTTCTTCGCTGGGTTCTTCCGTGTTGGCAACAACGCCTACTCTTTTGCTATATGGCATGACAATCCCATATGCAGGGCCGAGAGCTGCTTCCCCGTCTGGATGGCAAATCGCAACGTCCCGGTCAACGGGAAGGGCTCCAGGCTGTCCCTGTTCGAGAGCGGGAGCCTGGTCCTGACTGATGCCGGGGATTCCATTTTATGGTCAACAGTCATCGTTGGTTCCAGGGCGACGAAGCTGCAGCTCAACGATACGGGAAATCTCATTGTTGTTGGAGAGAAGGGCGATATTCTTTGGCAGAGCTTCGATTATCCTACCGATACCCTTCTCCCCAAGCAGCCCATGAAAAGGGATACCGTCCTCATATCCTCACGGAGTAGGTATGCTCTCCGAGGCAGCCAACTGTTCGATAAACTTTCCTCCTCCGTCTATATAGCATAATGCCAATTCACTTTCGCTCTGGCTCTGGTTTCCTTTCCTATGGGACCTTACATATCTTTGTTGAAGTTCGTCTGCCTGCCTTAAATTTTTTCGTTTTTTTAGTAAGTCCTTTTTCAGTTCTAATGAATATTATATATATTAAAGGGATAATTTATATCATTTCTGCAGGGCCAACTATTCAGCTGGTTTCTATCGGCTCTACTTCAGCGACGACAACGTCCTCCATCTCATCTTTGATGGGCCCACGTTCTCGAGCACCTACTGGCCCGTCCCTTGGTCACGGCCATCTGATCAAGGCCGGTTCATCTACAACACCACAAGGTCCGCATTCCTCGACCCGCTCGGCCATTTCCTTTCATCTGACAACTACACGTTCTTCTCTTCCGACTACGGAGCAATCCTTCCAAGGAGGCTGGCGGTCGACCCTGATGGGAATCTGAGGTTGTACAGCCTTAATAATGTCACTAGAAAATGGTCGGTCACATGGGAGGCCATGCCCAGCACGTCTTGCTTAGTTCATGGAGTTTGCGGCAATAACAGCCTGTGCAGCTACGATCGGCTATTGGGTCGGACCTGCTCATGTATACCTGGATATTTTATGGTGGACCAAAACGACTGGTCCTTTGGGTGCAAGCCCTCGTTCCAGCTTTCTGATGGGTGCAGCAGCGATGTGGGGTTTGTGATGCTCCGCGATGTTGACTTCTATGGGTATGACTACAACCAGACGTCTAATACGACCCTAAGCAATTGCCGAAGCATGTGTGCTAGTTTATGCAGTTGCAGAGGGTTCCAGTACACAATGTCCTACACCAAAAGAACCTACGTTTGCTTTCTTAAGAATGAGTTGGTGAACGGCCAGAATCTCCCAAACTTTGAAGGTCAGTTCTACCTCAAGGTCAACAAGTCGATGAGATTCACCAGAGAGGAGCTCGAGAAGAGGAAACAGTATAACTGCACTAGCCGACCTATGGAAACGCTTAGGAGGAGATACAGGCAAAAAGGAAACAGTGGGGTCTTCAATTTCATGCTATGGTTTGCCGTTGCAGTCGGGGGAATCGAGATTCTTCTCGTGTTTGTGGTTTGGGTCTTCTTCTATAGGGACGAGCAGGATACCAAAGAAGGGTACCATAATTACCTACTTGCTGCTACTGGGTTTCAGAGGTTCACTTATGATGAGCTCAAGAAGGCCACAAAGAACTTCAGCAAAGAGATCGGGAGGGGATCCGGTGGGATCGTATATAGAGGCATTTTGTCCGATAACCGTGTGGCGGCCGTAAAACTACTGAATGATGCAACAACCGGAGAGGCTGATTTTCTAGCTGAAGTGAGTACAATTGGGAAGCTTAATCATATGAATTTGATCGAGATGTGGGGGTATTGCGCCGAGGGAAAGTACAGGTAATATAAACTTAGCTGATGTGCGAATTTTCTTTCATCGATTCAAGTTAGTACATGAATTTAACCTCTCACATGATTCATGGGAATGTTGGATATGCTCGTTCAAAAGTTGCTATGAAGTTACAATGTCTCATCCTAGAGTAGCCCATATAATTTACATGCTTTGAGTTGTTCTATCTGAATCGTAATTGATCGACAGGCTCCTGGTTTACGAGTATATGGAGCATGGCTCTCTAGCGGAGAATCTCTCGTCCACAGAACTTGACTGGAGCAAAAGATTCAATATTGCTGTAGGTACAGCAAAGGGGCTGGCTTATCTGCATGAAGAATGCCTTGAATGGGTCCTCCACTGCGATGTCAAACCTCAGAACATACTTTTGGACTCAGAATACCAACCCAAGGTTGCGGACCTTGGGCTCTCCAAGCTGATGGATCGAGGGAACGGGGTGAACTCGGAGTTTTCGAGAATAAGAGGAACCCGAGGCTACATGGCTCCTGAATGGGTCTCCAACCTGCCCATCACGTCAAAGGTGGATGTCTACAGCTATGGCATTGTTATGCTGGAGCTGGCCACAGGAATGAGCCCGACCGGGGGCGTACATTCGCTTGGGAGTGGAGGGGATGTGAAGAACATTAGGCTCGTCCCATGGGTTCGACAGAAGATGCAGGAGTCGGCTTCGAATCCGACCCGAGTGGATGAGATGGTGGATCCCAGTCTTGTGGGCAATTACGATAAGAAGAAGATGGAAACCCTTATTCAAGTCGCATTGCAGTGCGTGGCCGAGGAGAGGGAAGCGAGACCCAGCATGGGCCAAGTCCTTGAGATACTTCTCCAGCACGAGAACACTGAATAATGGTAAAGCTCGTAGGTTCTTCTGCTGCACAAAATTCATGGTGCCGTGCACATTTATCCAATCTCATCATCTCCTAACTACCCAAACCATCTTCCTCCTATGACCCAAGTATGTATAATAGTCAGTAATCATTTCTCTGATACAAGTATAGTAACGTTTGTATTCCTTGTGGCACACTAAGACCTCTTTTTTATTGATTTTTATTGATGTTGTTAATATAGATTGCATCAGGACGGAGTCCCCTTGTCTGGTCAATGAGTCTCCTTGGATGAGCTTAAAATGATTTAAGACTCTCAATCTATATTAAAATTTATAGACTATATATAAACTTTTTACAAACACCTTCATTTGTATTATAAAATTTTCTAAAAGTCTACTTGTAAAGTTGGCTAACATATTGTTATTAAAACATGTTATAATACTTATCAACCATCACATTTACTGTTTTGTTTGGGTATGTATTATGTTGCAATTGTATTCTTGAGGCACTAGTATGTAATTATGCTACTCTTACTTTATCAATAAACTCCATCAACCCTAATTAGTGTGTTTTTGCCCTCTCACCTCTCCACAAATTGTATCCTCTTCCCAAATTGTCTCATCTCCTTCATTTCAATTCAACAATCAAATGATTTAAAATACTTTTGGTATGAATAAGTTAAGAACGTCAACTTATCTTCGACTTCTTTTGGATTGAACTTATATTGTCAATACTTCCGATTTTATAAGTAGATGATAGGTATGTTTTAAAAATATTTTAAAAAAATAAAGAAGTTAATTTGGAAACTTTTTTATAAAAAGTCAAGCAATTTTGAAAAGGGCTTATAACTCATATTTTAAAATAGAGGGTGTCAATTCAAATGTTTAAAAATAGATGAGAACGTGATAATTTATTAAATTTATAAAAAATGGTTGATACTCAGGTTTATCAGAAATGATTAATGCTCATATTTATAAAAAAAAAAGATCTATTTTTATGAAAAATAGCTAATTCTCATATTTATAAAAAAAAATGGTTAAATCATATGTTAATAAAAGAAGACTAATGTTCATATCTGTAAAAAAAATAGTTAAAACTCGTATTTAGTGATAAGTTCAAGTTTACTAAAAAGTGGAAATATATATGTTTATCGAATGAGTAATACTCACTATTAAAAATGTGTTGACTTCCAATATTTATTAAACAGCATACGAAAGGGTTAATGATCAAGGTTTAAAAAAAATTAATATCTAATATTTATGGAAGAGGCTAATGATAATATTTATGAAAAATGGAAAGAACAATTTGTATAAAATGAAATGATTACCGCCCAATTTTTTAGAAAGACACTTATTAACTTGATATTCTTTTTTAAAATAATAATATTTATAATGAAATAACATAACTTTTATTGTCGTATTGTGAATTATTATAAGACACTAGTATATGGGTTATCTCGTAGTAAATTGAAACATCAACTAATTAATTTATAATTATTAAATTTATTGTTGTGTCTTTCTTATACCATTGTTTGACATTTGGGAAAATGAGTTAATACCATTTATATGAAATATATGTTAAAAATTAGTATTGATATATATAGTAGACTATAAATTGAGGATTATGAGGAGAATATGATAACTTCTAGATTCCCTAAACCATTGGGAAAATGTACACGGGTGAGTGTCCACTTGTCTCATGAATGAGGTGGAACGTGACCATAAGCAAATGGAAAATTGATATTGGATGATAAACCATCAACGTCATCATGAGGGGAAGATCATGTTATGATATATGTTTTGCAAGTATGTGCTATGGCATATAAACCCCTAGTAGTAGACTCGGTTGATTGTGTGAGAAATTTAGGAAATGATTAATAAATGTTGATTAAATGTGTGATTTAATATAAGATTTTATGATTAAACAAAATTATGTTAAATTATTTAAAAAATTATTTTTTTAAGAAATAATTTTGAAAATATCTCATAAATAGACTATTAATCTTTTAAATTAATATCGAAAAATTGAAAAAAATATCTATAAATTTTATATTAGTCATTTTGTAAATGATTACAACAGGATAAGTGGGCTTATTAAGCCTTATTTATCCTCTCATAATATATTTTAAGAAAAAAATAAAAAAGTAAAAAGTAAATAAATTTTTTAATGTTGAATTGTAACTTCAATTAAGATTAATATCAAATTTAGGGATGTTAATAGCTCGAGGTGGGGCGCATTTTAACGAACCCGTGCCTAACCCGAGATCGAGTCCAGCAGACCCGTGCACGAGTGAACCCGAGCCTCGGGTTCACTTGGTGGGTCCAAACCCGACCCCAATTTTGGGTCTAATAGATTCGAGATCCGCTTTAACCTTAGCCTTATGCTCGGATCTATCTTATTTTTTTTAATATATATATTTTATCAAATATAAATAATTTAAAATTATTGTAATATATAAATTTTATAATATTTGTTTGGTAATTTAATTTTTTAAATATTTATTATTTTTAATTTACCTAATAATTTACTGTTATAATTTTTTTATTAACTTTAACCGATAAATAATAATAAACGATCAATAAATAATATGATAAATTAGTAAAACTGTTAATCTGAGAAAATTAATTGAAAAATAATATAGTGTAATATTAATATAATTTTGTATTAAGATATTAATTTAATGTAATATAAATTTTATAGTATAATTTTTAGGGAGTATTTATATATTTATTATTGTATAAGAAAGAAAAAATAATATATTAGGTGATAAGAAGGAAAAAAATTAATATATTATATTGAGAATATATTTATAAATTTATTAGGGAAAAAAATTAAGTTTTAAGAAAAGAAAAAAAAAATAATATAATATAATGAAAGGATAGAAGAAGATATATTAATTTTTAAATAATTTTTATATTAAAAAATTTTAATATTTTTTTCTTAAATTTAATGAAACGATTTGGTTGTATTAAAAAATAAAAAAAATTAAAACGAAGCCAACTGACTCGAGCCAACCGGAATCAAACCAGCGGACCCGAGGCATAGGTCTCGGATCTAATCTATGGGCTCGAATTCGAGAATAGACCCGAGCAGACCCGAGGTTATTTGGGTTTACTCGGGTCGGGTAAGAACTCAAATCTTGGATATCGATTACATTTACCTGTCTATTCAAGTTAGAAATATTTTGAAAAGAATAAATATTTTCCATTAATTATTATATATTTTTTATATCGTTTAAAATGTGTTATAAACATGTACCTTACCCTTATGAAAAATTTTAAAATTTTAGTGCAAATTGATTGTATCATAGATACTATAACAGTGAAGGGTGATACTGTAGAATAAGGAGTGGTACAGTAGGTTGCTTAACTCCGAAACCCGGTTGGGATGTAATAGTGTCCCTCCAACGATACCACTCCCTTTACCAATGCAATTCCAATCTAGCAAGCATCAATATGACCCCTCGACCTCCATTCTAATACCATGCACTCATAAATCGAAAATTTCAAACAAAATTTTCTTAAATGGAAGGGAACAGATCAAATAAAATAAGATATGATTCATGAGAGTTCAATGGGTAATACTATTTTTTTCATAAATAGTTTTTGATGGAAAATGGAACATAAATAATGATGAAATCACTCATACCTTATAAGTCAGATGTGAATTAATTAAAATAAATTAATTCAGTAAAAATTAATTTAATCCTCTGAAAATTACATGGTTATTAATTATCATATAAATAAATATACATATAACATATATATTTATATGGGAACTTAGCCACGTATTTTTATAATAAATCAATTTCATTTAAAGAAAGGAACCTTAGTAAGCATCACAATAACGGTCCAAACATAAAATGAGAAAAAAAACTCAAACTATTGTGCTAGACATTTTATTTCCATATTAGGAGCTCAAATACAAGTAACTCATGAATAAAAAGCCCTGATTATACAGATATTGTGTCACTCATGAAAGAAACTCTATGAAAGAAACAAGAGGATAAAACAAAAATGGACCAGCGGCTAAAGTAAAACTTCTCTAAGAGTTGGACTTAGCTTGTTAACTTGCAGGAAGGGTTGGGCTTGCTTAGTAAATGTCAAGCATTATGGAGAACAAAAGCATTCCATATGTGATCTTCCTCCGAAACCCAAATAAAATTCAATAAAGAAAAGAATGCATGCCTATGCAATCACGAGGCCTAAGAAATAACCGGGTAGGGTAAAAACCTTATGTATTCATGGGCTGGGCAATACTGAATTAATATTCGACATAATTTCTTTCTTGAACATGAAGAAGGGGAACCAAATTAACGCATTAATCATGCATAGAAAATTGAACAACAATCATAAAACCAATTATGTAAATTAAATCACGATTCCACGTAATTATTGTCAAGGAGAATTAATGGAACTTGATTTAATTACAGAGGCTACAGGAAAGGTTACCCGAAATAAACATGATCAGTGAGTTCAAATTATCTAAAATTCCTATTATGAGTGCTAGAAGCAATAGAGTTTTACCCAATTGAAAGATCAAGTTGTAGACTTTTCATAAACCTTTATGAGCATAAATATTTCTCAAACAAATATCAAGAATGGGAGTTGTTGTTGAACCAGAGTAAACTAATATCCTTATTATTCACTCTTAAAAGTTCAAAATTGTGATATTTTAAGTTATTGCCATTCATTACTCCTAAATAATGTTGGCCTGGAACCATATATTGCAATTATTTAGGGATAGAGTATTACATTGCATTATCAATATTTTTACTATGCTAGTTTTTTTTTTCATGCCAGGAATTTAGTTTGGAGTCTCTTATGGAGATTAATAATAATTGATTGAGCTTCTTCGGAAATGCTTCTACAGGCAAGGCTCGGGTCTTATTGAAATTGCTAGATGTCTTAGTACCTTCACCTAGCTGCCTTGACACAGTCATTACTCTTCTCTCAATTGCCTTTAATAGCCCTTTTAGGGCATTGGGAGCCCTATGATAGACATTTGACTGAAATTTCATTTATTGAATGAGTTAGGGAAAACACAATTTGAGGAGGAATCAAGTAGAAAGAGCAGGTGCTAGGCTAGACTTATTTCAGACGACAGTTTGACATTAGTGAGTTCTTTGAGTTTGGCTCACAAATCCGATGATGAGGTGGATATCACTGGAACTTAGACGCTTGATTAAGTAAATCCAATCGGGTGCTTCCAAATTTTCAATATAGCAGAATTTTCTAGATAATATTTATATTTTTTTTATTATTTATATAAAATAATAATTAATTCATCCCTAATTCATTCATTCATTCATGTGCATGTGCAATAATGGCGGGCTGGGCTATATACATTTATATGTTTATGTCCACTGCATGGCCAAAGAAGGTCCTCTGGTTTTACTATACTGAATTATGTTCAGTGGGGGGTTAAAGCAAAGGACTTTGTCAGCCTGATCAAACCGGTTGAAATTAAATTAGTGGTCACATTGAGGCTGGTTATTTATGAGACTTCAATGTCTGATCAATCCTGTTGGTCCCAGAGGGCAGTACTGCTCTTTGGAGCTAGTATGGGATAATTGGATGCTCTTTGAAATTGTCTATGGCACACTACACAA
The DNA here is from genome assembly GCA_030064425.1 of Trapa bicornis. Taxonomy (NCBI): domain Eukaryota; kingdom Viridiplantae; phylum Streptophyta; class Magnoliopsida; order Myrtales; family Lythraceae; genus Trapa; species Trapa bicornis. Next base: position 33,607,083 of record CM057755.1, on the reverse strand, counting down.
GTCTAGAATTACCAGGCCCCAAACATGGACTAATAGTTATTCTAGGGTTGATAAAGATATTTTGTTCCTTTCTTGCCAATGCACTAATTTCCAATGCTCACTGAATTGCAGACTTCAGAATGCAGAAACCTTCGTTGGAGCTCTAGCATATGCAAGTGATGGGTGCATGCTGCACACCTCCTTTCTCCCAATGTTTACTTTTTGTATACGTTGCATTATCCATAAGTTTTCAATAATCCAAACAACAACAATGAATGGAAAACTCAGCACACTTTATTGAGTATTGTTTTCTCCGAGCAGATAGACCCGAGGGCCCGGGCTCTGTACTAGACATAAATATATATATATATGTATATAGCCCGCCATTATTGCACACGCACCATGAGAGAGAGAGTGTGAAAGAAGAAGTAGGTGAGGTCGTGGACCATTTTAGGGCATTAGAGTGTGCATTTGTATATGTGTGTATATATTCACACAGAAGGAAGAGAGCTATAATGGTCCTTTCTCGACTACCTAGCTAGCCATATAGGAAAAGAAGAGCTTTATTCCAGCAGCTAATTGGCAGCAAAGTTACTCCGCCCATCTCTCTACTCCCTGTCTCGAATTCTTTTGATGCTCTAGAGAGCTCTCTAGTACTACGGATAGAGACCGCGTGAGGTAGCTTCCATGAATATGGTGGACTGGCATGGACAGACATGGATGACCCTCTTCCGGTCTATATATATATACATATATATATCATGACCCTTTCGTGGACGGGACCAGCCAAGCCTTGTCTTTTCAAATAGGTGATCTGTCCGTTGTAATTAATGAGCTAGCATCTCATCATGACTGGTCTTAGTTTGCATGTTTTTGCGTTGCAAGGTCAAGCTAGTTTGCAAGTTGGGGTGAATAATTAGAGCGCTTTTCATGCCTTAACTAAGAATTAGGCAACTTGATCATGAACCCTGAGGTAACCTCACACCTATTGCTTTTTGTTATAAAACTGAATTCGAGTAAGGGAAAATGAATATATTGATAGAGAGGCATTGGGGATGAGAAATTGAAAACCCCTTTATTTTCTCCAAACCCTAACTTAATATATATACATGTCTATTTATTAACTATCTTAAATAGAATATATGATATAATCTTAATATTTAAGATTATATCATAATTACCTTAAATAACTTATACTATTTCAACACTCCCCCTTAAGATGGGCGATAAATATCTATCATTCTCATCTTTTTACAAATATTAATCCACTCTTTAGATCCTAATCCTTTAGTTAAACAATCTGCTAATTGTTCGCCAGTCTTCATGTAGTGTAGCTCCACAATGTTGCTCTCAAGTTTCTTTTTGATGAAGAATTGATCAATTTCAATATGTTTGGTTCTATCATGTTGAATTGGATTGTTAGCAATGCTGATCGCTGATTTATTATCACACCATAACTTAATGGGTTCTTTCCTAAATAAACATAACTCCATCAATAAGTTCTTTATCTATATTATCTCACATATGCCTTGAGTTATAGCTCTGTATTCTGCCTCTGCCGTTGATCTTGCGACCACCTCCTGTTTCTTATTTCTCCAAAATACAAGATTACCTCCAACAAACACGCAATAACCTAATGTCGATCTTCTATCATCTACACAACTAGCCCAATCAGAGTCACAAAATCCTTCAACTTTAGTATGACCTTGAGACTTGAACCAAAGGCCTTTTCCCGGGCTACTCTTTAGATATCTCAATATTCGCATAACTGTCTCCCAATGTTCTGTCCTAGGATCATGCATATATCTACTTACAATACTAACCGCATATGTTATATCCGGTCGTGTGTGACACAAGTAGATAAGTCGTCCCACAATTCTTTGGTATTATTCTTTATCCACTGGGTCCCCTAACTGAGCACATAGCTTATGATTTGATTCAATTGGAGTAGCAGCAGTTCGACAACCCAACATCCTTGTTTCAGTAAGTAGATCCAATAGATATTTTCTCTGAGAAAGCACTATGCCTGTCTTAGACCTGACTATCTCAATACCAAGAAAATACTTAAGTGCACCCAAATCTTTCACTTCAAATTCTTTGCTTTAGTCGTATTATCTCATCGCTATCATCTCCAGTTATAATAATATCATCTACATATACTGCAAGGATAGCAACTTGACTATTTGAGTGTCGATAGAAAACTGTGTGATCTCCATTGCATTGTTGATATACCATTCTAACTATTGCATGTCGAAATCGGTCAAACCAAGCTCTTGGTGATTGCTTAAGTCCATACAAAGACTTCTTAAGTTTACATACCTTCCTAGTGGTCTTCATTGTATCAAATCCAGGTGGAATTTCCATATATACCTCTTCTTGTAAGTCTCCATGCAAAAATGCATTCTTTACATCTAATTGATGTAATTTCCATCCATAGTTGGCAGCACATGATATAAGTATTCTGACGGTACTTATTTTAGCAACTGGTGCAAATGTCTCATCATAATCTATTCCATACGTCTGGCTGTAGCCTTTTGCTACCAATCTTGCTTTATACCTTTCAACCTTTCCTTCAGCATTTTGCTTAACAGTGAATACCCATTTGCATCCAACAACCTTTTTTCCGCTTGGAAGTAATGCCAGTTCCCATGTCTTATTTTTCTCTAATGCACGCATCTCCTCATGCATCGCTGCAAGCCACTTTGGATCATTTTTAGCCTCTTGCCAATTTCTTGGTATGTGCTGTAATGATACAATAAAAGTCTTGTATGTAGATGGGATAGATTCATATGAGACATAATTAGATATATCATATTCATAACCATATCTAATTGGAGGTTTTCCTGTATTAGCTCTAGATTCTTTACTAATAGCAATGGGCAGAGATTCATTACCATCTGGTGATGACGAGGAATCGTCAGGAGATTGATGGGTATCTAGGACATTTGGTGATGATGAGGAATCGTCAGAAGATTGATGGGTATCTGGGACATCCGGTGATGATAAGGAATCGTCAGAAGATTGATGGGTATCTGGGATATATGTGGGCAATGAGTGTGGTATAAGTATCTGTTCTTGTTGCTCTCCATCATCTTCTTTATCTTCCTCCCCCTGAGCACAACTCTTGTTCTTTCTACTATAAACCTTCAATTCTGGTTCATTGGTCCCTCCTTCATTGCTACTCAATCTCTTAGGACATGGGATTATACCTACAATGACATCAACTTCTTTATTATCACTAATTCTCTCTTCATTTCCATGTTGTGCTTCAGTCAAATCATCTAGCACTGTGGATGACGTTATTGATTCACCATAAAAGGGTTCATTCTCACGAAATGTTACATCCATACTCACAAAAAGTCTTCTCTCCAGCACCTGTAACCTTTTTGAGTGCTAGAATAGCCCACATAAATACACTTCAATGCACGTGGATCAAGTTTAGTTACTGTGGGACGATAATCTCTCACAAAACATACGCAACCAAATACACGAAGACGGATTGCATATATATTACGTCCCATCAAAAGTTCACAAGGAGATTGAAGGTTTAATATCTGAGAAGGCATCCGGTTAATTAAATATGTTGCCGTTAATACTGCTTCACTCCATAGATATTTTGGAACATTTATTGTAAATAGAAGTGTGCGAGCTACCTCTAACAAGTGTCGATTCTTCCGTTCTACCACTCCATTCTGTTCTGGTGTATCTGGACATGTGGTCTGATGCAGAATCCCTTTTGTAGATAAATACGATGATAATTCTCTATTAACATATTCAGTATCATTATTTGTATGGAGAGTACTCACTTTGGCATTATATTGTGTCTGTACCAAAGCTAAAAAATCTTTAAAGCAAACCAGTGTCTCAGATTTATTTTTCATCAAATATACCCATGTCATCCTTGAGTAACAATCAATAAATGTAATAAACCATCTGAATCCGCCAATCGAAGTAACTGGACATGGTCCCCAAACATCAGAATGTATCAACGAAAATGGTGAAATACTTTTTAAACCAGTAGGAGAATAACGTGTTCTTGTATGTTTTCCAAACTCACAAGCATCACATACAAGCTTGCTACGTTCTACATTATTCATCAAGTCAGGCCTTACACTCTTAAGATTCTCAAACATTAGATGACCAAGACAACGATGCTCCAATATGACTTCATTCATTGCTCGTTCAGACAAAGTAGTGGTTAAAGCTGTGCTAGACTCATCTCTCATAAGATACCACAATCCATCAAGCCTCCGTCCAGTCCCAATTATTCTCTTGGTATTCCTTTCTTGAATGACACATGAATCTCGATCAAAGATTACTTGACAGTTCAATTGATCACTAATTGCACTAACTGATAATAGATTAACTGGAAATGATGGGACATGTAGAACTAATGATAATGTAATTGATGAAGTGCATTTAATCGAGCCGAATCCCATAACCGGTTGAAATGTGCCATCAGCAGTTTGAACTCTATTATGGGAAAAAGGTGGAGAACCAGTATATGTAATAAACTCTACTGATGTTCCTGTCACATGTCTAGATGCGCCTGAATCAATAATCCATTCTGTGAAAGATGGTTTAGAAGAAAATGCATGTGCAATAATACTTGAGTCAGCATTAGCATAACACATGTCGTTGTTTGAAATGTCAGCACCTTTAGCACGATAGGTTTGTCCCCCAAATCGTCCATAACCTCGAGCTTGACCTCGGGCTCCACGTCCTCTGATGCTATGACTTGTTCCACCCCATGCAGGAATACGTGTCGAGGAACAATTCCAGCTAATATGTCCATTCTTCCCACAATTATAGCATTGTCGGTTGTCAATAATCGGTTTTGCTAGAGTAGAGCGAACTGGTATTGCTGATATCTTAGAAGTGTTCATAACCTTTTGTCTTGACTCCTCATGAATTAGTGCAGCAATAACATCTTCCATCGGAGGAATTGGAGACTGATGACATATCATTGCTCTCTTGTTTTCATATTCTAGATTTAGTCCCCTCAGGAGGTGAATCACACGTCGTCGCTCCATCCATGCTCTAATAGAAGCTGTATCTGAAGGATCAGATGTAATTAATGGATCATAATAATCAAGTTTGGACCATAACCTTTTCAGCTCAGTACTGTATTCTATTATGCTTCGCTCCCCCTGCTTTAGTGCATCCAATTTATCTTCAATCTCAATCACAGTCATCATATTCCCAATACTAGAGAATTGAGTAGCCAAAATCTTCCATATATCAGATGCTTTATTAATACCTTCTACCAACCCCGCGATAGAAGGAGAAAGTGATCCTATTATCCATGCAACCACCAGAGAATTAGTCGCCCTCCACACCTTCCATGATGTGCTGGTAGTATCAGTGGGTTCTTCATACGAGTCATCAATGTAATCTTCCAAATATTTTGACTCTAGTATGAGTCTCATATTTCTCGACCAACTCAAATAGTTTTTCGTTCCTTCAAGTCTCTGCTCTATTGGGAGTAATTTCAACTTCAAATCTCGATTGAGAGTATTGTTATGTTGAGACAATACATCTTCTCTTCCTACAAGCAATTTGGCCATACCTTCTAAAATTTCCTTCAACTCCCTTCCTGTTAATGCTGCATCCGTTTTCTCCATCTTCTACGACAATTCAGTTATGCCGTGTCTTGAGCCTTCAAATAAAAAAACCTTAAAAATAGAAGAAAACCTTAGCTCTGATACCATGTTATAAAACTGAATTCGAGTAAGGGAAAACAAATATATTGATAGAGAGGCATTGGGGATGAGAAATTGAAAACCCCTTTATTTTCTCCAAACCCTAACTTAATATATATATATGTCTATTTATTAACTAATTTAAATAGAATATATGATATAATCTTAATATCCAAGATTATATCATAATTACCTTAAATAACTTATACTATTTTAACACTTTTAAAATTCGAATTACTCCAAGTCCAAGGGGGAAATAAAATATGTATAATTCTGTCTAAAGAACAAAAAAAAAATGCAGACATATTCAGACGTATGCAAGTTAGGAGTTGGAAGTTACACCCATATATCACTGTATCAAACACTTATTCTTAAATAAAAAAAATAGAGATTAAATAAAATGCCTCTATCACTCCTAAATTAAGTTGTTCTCTATACTCTTCATGATAATTTTATTGTAAGCTTCATATTGTGTTAAGGCATGCTTAAATTGTCGGTTTAATCTTCTTGAAACGTCCAAACAAATTAACCTATCTCAATATTAGATTATTCTTCTACCATGGGCAGGTTACCTCCTTCGAGGGTTTTCTTCACGTTCTTCTTCGTGAATTCTATATTATCTCAGGCCTCTAATTGAATGAGGGTTACGTGAATTCTATATTCTCTTATTACCCCTAGAAGAATGAGACTAAAACTAAGTTCTTACACGCACGCATACTTAAATGTTGCCCTTACACAATTTAGATCGAGCTCACTCCATGTTCTCTACCTGGGGATGCCATTGATATTGACGTGATACTCAGCTACACACTATTCTATGCTGACTGATGGGATCATAGCAAGGATACAATCTTAGACATCTAAATCCTTAGCTTATGCAGGTCGTGTACAGTCTTTCACTTGATGAGTCACTTTTGGTGCTCGCAAGGAAGAAGGCTGTCCAACAAGTTGACCAAACATGCTTGTCTTTATTTAGAAAGGGGATGCATGTAGTGGCAGTGGGACATGAGTTTCTTGGACGTATAAAAGATCTATATTTGTAGAATCGGGCTTGCCCTATCAAGAATCTATGGAGAGTGAGTGGCAAGATATCTCATAAAAGAAGGGACTATTTAGACTATTCTCCTTCCTCCTCTTCCTGGCACAAACTTCTCAAGTTGATGGCATTTGTTCATCTCATCTCATGCATCATTGACATTGGATAAAATATATTATTATGGCATGATTATTGGCATCTACATGGTGTCATGATCCATAATCTAACCCATTTGTTCATCTCGCATTGGCCTCCCTCCAGATTAGTTTTATTTGTCAAAGACTCGAGATTAGGTATGTTATACTCAACTTAATCTATTGGTAATTACGTTGTTTTGTAATTACAGGTAATTACATTATTTAATACATAGATACCCTCATTAATCATTTTGACAGGAAGGCCAACTTGCCTAAACTTTGGGAAGACGAAAATGCATCATATTTATTACTCTTACTCCCCCTCCAACTGGCCCGGTTACCATTAACGCGCATACAATTTGACTTGAAATTCAAATTTAAAGCATGTCATTAAGCATATATCATGTGTAATGTAACGTGAACTGCTGCTCTAAAATGAAAAAAAAAGAATGAGATAGTAAAGTAATGCATTATTCTATCCATTAAACCATTGGATTTTGCTCGAATATGAATTAATTATTGAAGACCATGCATTATTCTATTAAAGGGTTAATTTTTCCTAAGCCATGGACAAAATTTAGAAGTAAATTTATGGCTTTTACAAATCTAATCACTCTATATAACATATTAATTACTTTTATAAGTTGCATTAAGGTCAAGTAACTCCCACTTCCATTGTTAATGTAAAAATGGGTCATATTTAAAGGTATACTATATCATATAAGATATAGATACAAAAATATGCCTAAGTATGGAAAAATGAGAAGGTACAAAGTGTTCTACTAAGCCAAATTTCCTACGTTCGTGGGCAAGATAATTTACTTAATTTTTTTTATGGAATGATATCAATGTTTAGTTTTTAGGAGTCTTGGGATACTGACAAGGCTAATCAGAATCTAGCTCGTGATGAGCCAATAAGAAGCAGCTAATGTGCCAATTTGTGTGCGATCTAAGTATTATTAAGAATAAATATTGATCCACTTGGTGGCCAACACACTGTCTTCCAGCTTCATTCGATTGACTAATAATATATTTACCCATCAGAAATTGACAAAATATTATATGAGTCAGGTAACAACTTCCAATTGGATGCATATTGTTTACTGGGTAGGGGTTTTGTAATTTGTATACTTAAGTATACAATTACAAATAACAAGTTTAGATATAGAATTGAATATGAAAATAAGAGAAGTTTAGATCAATGTAGTTTGATTCCACTTATTCATGAAGAATTAAATAAGAAGTTATGATTAGTGCATATGGAGGAAAAAAATTAGCTAATAGCTTTTTCTTTCTTTCTTTCTTTCGTTCTTTCTTTCTTCCATATGCTGCAAGAATTGATATGCAATATCAGTAAAATGGACACTGTTCAATTTCCCTAAAACAAACAAAAAAAAGGGAGGCTTATTCCATCAAGCATATCACTTTTTGGTGAAAGGCACTTGACCATCAATAAGGCAGGGGGACCGCAAAATTGTTAGTGAGCTCTCCGTGGAATAGGCTGGTCCTCATTTATGCCTGCCTTATCATTGAAGGAGGAGACAGAGGAGAAAGATGATTAAAATAAGAGAATGGAATAGAATAAGCTTCCAAGTGTACCACCCATGAAGGTGACAGGAACTACTACCTCACATGACCCAACCAGACCATACACGGCCTCAATTGATTAAGCTCTCTCACGGCCTCAATTGATTAAGTGGGCAATTGTTTTTACATGGGAGATTCTTAGATCTACAAAGAGATGGGAGAATAGGACCAACTAGAGAACCTATGCAGAGGTATAGCTCGTGACAGCAAATTGTACATCTACTGCACGTACCCTACTCTCAAGAGTCTACAAGAAATTGGGCAATAAAAACTCCCTTTGGCCAAATTGATGTCTGAGCCTTGTTCTTAGTCGAATATTGTGAAAACTAAAGCACCCACGACCACCATTGTTTGTCTGAGAGTTTCCCTCTAGTTCATAACCATAACCTCTATCTCTTCCTCACCCCATCTCCCCCCATAAGTTTCATTTGACTCTCTCAAGAACGAAGGCTTGGCGGATAGTTCTATCGTCCCAAGAAGATAAAACCATCAAAATTGGTAGCCCAAATGGATCTTAAATCTACAAAGGGGTTTCCTAATTTTGTTGAAGAAGATTATCCGGAGGCAAACAGAGGTAAGCATCATCAGTTTTACTCATTCGCTTCTTCCAATGGTGCGGCTCCTCCTCCTCCTCCTCCTCCTTCTCCTCCTCCAGGTCCGTACAATGGAGGGTTTACTTACGGAAACAACAACCACCGCCCTCAGATGGTTACTTGGCTCGGGGACCACAAACTCAGCATCGGGGATGAAAACCCTACTAAACCTGCAGGAGATCATAGTTCCACGAAGAACCTCAGCCTCAGGTGGACAGACCTGTCAATGAACTCAAAGTATCCACAAGTAGCAGATGAAGAAGGCGAAGTTGGCAATAAGATTATAAGGGAAGTGGTGGCTGAGAAGGAGCACATGTTTGACAAGGTTGTGACCCCGAGCGACGTGGGCAAGCTCAACCGGCTTGTCATCCCGAAGCAGCATGCGGAGCGGTTCTTCCCCCTTGATTCTCCGGCCAGTGGGAAGGGTGGTCTCCTGCTGAGTTTCGAAGATCGCACTGGTAAGCTCTGGATGTTTCGGTATTCTTATTGGAACAGTAGCCAGAGCTATGTGATGACGAAAGGGTGGAGCCGCTTTGTCAAGGATAAGAGTCTCGATGCAGGTGATATAGTCTCGTTCCTGCGGGGGGTCGTCGACAAGGATCGCTTGTTCATCGATTGGAGGCACAGGCCTAATGCGCGGCTTGAAGCGCCCGTGTCCATCAGTTACCCGGGCGCTCTTCCAATTCCTCACGGCCATAGCTTCTCATTTCACCAGCCGGCTCCAACTGGGATGGGGATTGTCAATTACCCCATAAATTTTCGAAGGGATCTTCACCGTGTGGGTTTAACAGCAATGGCAGAAGTGGGCCGCGATCCACCTAGGACCAACATTTATGGGAGCATAATTAACTCGGCGCTTAGGGATGGCTCGGTATTCTACCAAAGGCCCACTGCAGCTGCTCCGGCAGGCAGAGGGGGTGGCACTTGCGGATATGGGATTGAACCACCGGAGGTATTTGAGGCTGAAAAGGTGGTTAGGGCGCCTGGAAAGAAACAGCTTAGGTTGTTTGGGGTTAATATGGATTGCTCGATGTCGGAATCCGATGAGAGTGAGATTCCTGACACTTCATCTTCACAGTACACGCAGTATCGAAAGTTGAGCATGCACAGTAGCATGCTGCAACCTAATATCGAATGGGTGGACAAGGTCAGAGGACCAACATCATCCTAGAACTCTCGCTCTGCATCTTAGGATTCGAGATGAAGAGAGCAATTTTGCGAAGAAGCTGCATGATCTACATCGAGCAGCATAATTGGGGGGCGGCGGAATTGTAACATCAGATCTCTTTACACGCGGGGATAATTATCATATGAGGGCTGAAGAACTTGCTAGATAATTTGATATGCAAAAGTTTGTTTAATAGTCATAAGTTGATGTTGGAGGGACCTTCTGTCCTTGTGTCCTGATTTTGAGTGGGAAGCATTTTAATCATTCTCCCCTCTACCGCAACTATACTTGATTTGGTGAAATAGATGTATATCAAACTTGGGGGTACATCTGGATATTTCTTGACATATCATGTTCCAAATTATTTATATCTTTCATCTTGCAGACTCTGTTGTTTCCTTTGAACACTACTGCCCTCTTCCATTCAGGCTGTTGTCGTTGTTGCTGCCGGTTGAGTTAATTCTGGACATTTTCAGACCTGCACGGGAGGGAGGGAAGAAGCTAGCAAAGTTCCCTTCAGAAGGTACAATATGTCCATCTTGTAAAAGTCAATAATATCTTCTTTTTAATATAAAAAAATCACGTCCCACATTAAATTAATTGTTTATGCTTCTTTGTTGAGACGTAGTACTTCCATGGCCAAATGGTTTTCCTACAAAAGTTCATTTGTTTGAATATTAATTATGTGGGATATATTATGTTCTATATATATAAATAATACCACATATATATATATATATATATAGTTAGCTCAGTCATGCAGGGGATTGTATAACATATATATATATATATATGTGATGAATTTCTGATATTTTAACTGCTTCTAATGACATATTGTGTGCTTACAAAATGTTCATAAAATTAAAAGGTTTCCTATGATCAAGGCATGCGTAATTTGAGTGTTGCAATTCATGGTCTCCATTGAGATAGAAGGAAAATCAGTTTTCTAAATCCTGGATAACATCTCACAGACTAACACTAAATCCAACAGCAGAAGCCTAATACATACATACTGGGTGCATGTTACAGTATATCATATGCAAACTACTGATAATCATCAAACAAATATGGTGCTTTTGTTACCTAGCTGTACATGATCAACTGCGTATCCGGGTCCAGGAAAAACAAACTTGGGCTGTTCTTGCCAGTTTCACAAGTGATCTGTCGCCCCTAGTGTTGGTGCAAAAGCCATGTTTGATATTTCCCAAGGTGTTAGACTTTTCGTTCTGTAGTGACTTCTAAATCCAAGAAGATTAAACTTTCTTGTCAGACTGGTCTGAAAAGTATCGAAATGTAGACTCAGCGATGAACTTTTTTGAAATATAGTTACCATGATAGAGGCATTGAGTAAATGCTTAACGTGTAAATATGAGAATTGTCAAGCCTTTTGCTGTTTTATGCTAACTGCGGCCTGCCTTTGAGAGGAAAATTGTCAGAGGCAGAGTTTCCATTCTCTTCTCACTGATTGCTGCTGCTGCTGCTCTTGAAGTATGGGGCTGCTGGCGCGTGAAGTACGTACTTTCGACTGAGAAACAAACCGAAACGCAGTGGACAGACAGAAGTAACTGAATCGCTTTAAAGATAAAAATCTGGATCCATCAGAAGACACTGCTGCTGCTGCTATATATTGAATCAAATTCACTCTCATCTCCTAAAACCGCATTGCTTCTACTAAATAATATTGTATTTTAATAAGAAAGGGCAGTTTGCTTCTCTATCCATACTTTGCCGACACAGGGAAGGCGCGCGAATCAGCCATACATAAACTTGGCTAGGGTGGATGGACCACTTGGCCATATATATATCTTATCTTGGACGTTCGTACCTGACAGTTTGCTGGTGCTGCTCATATTTTATCTTAGTATCATCTTAACAGACTATATAGAGATAGCCACCGGTCATTCAAATGTAGTTACATTGCATTGTATAATTCAAGAGGAGCTGCGGAATGGATAATCTCTTCCATCTGGTATGGTTCGTCGGATAATCTCCAGCCTTTCTTCTTGTTCGGACATCAAGTCTTTGGCATTAAATCATAGTAGCAGAGTTTTTTTTCAAGTAAATATAAACTTCCGGCCAAAAGAGCAAGTACAGTAGCTGTAAAGAGATCTAACAGTGAGAAAGCCAGGGGTATCAGCACCGGGACCCAAGATTCCAGGGACCCAACTGCGAGCTACACAGCACACAACGTTGGGAAGTGACGTGGATACTGTTCGTATTATGATAAGACAACTGTTAATGATCTGAGGTCCAGTTTTCTCGTCAAAACCACTTGCACATGATGGGCTACTACTTATCCGTGTTGACCTTGTAAATGGGTGAACGGGATAGATAACTCAGTAGCCCATTGTTTGTGTCAATTATGATCGATTAGGCATGAAGCAAAATGATGCTTTGCTCCACTTGCTGCATAAATAGGCTGAATTATCTATAGAAAAAAAATGCAGGCTACTACGGTGCAGATAACATATAGATCAACACTTATGTGTATGTGCCACTCATTTGAGATGAGGAGACTTTATTTTTCTTAGAATTTACATGAGACTGCATGCGTTGACGTTGTCATCGTTGAACATGTTGCTGATCTTGTCGTCCCCGCGGTGGGTTGCCGGGATGTTGCCGTGGCGGTCTCCGAGGTTGTAGCCGTGGCGGTAGTAGTTGTAGCTCTCCTTGAACTCTTGGGTGGTGTTCTTGAAATACGTGTTGGTGGAGGTAAAGTAGAGTGGTGGATTTGGGTAGGGCCAGAACTCCGCCCTCTTCCCGGCCCTCCTCACCGCCTTGAGGGCCTCATTCCGGTCTACGTACCCCACCACCGTTACCTTCCCCATATGGAGACTCACCTCCACATAATCAATTCCTAGCATGCCCATAGAATTGCAATTTCATTAAATATATAAAACTAAAAATTCTACTTAAAAATAATAAAAAAAATATAAAATTAAACCTGTAGTTATCGATTAAAGTATGATCTTATTCGATATATATATATATATATATATATTGCAATCATGGATATTTTTCCAAAATATGACAATATTAGAAACTACTGTGGCTGATAAATGATTTAGTAACATACAATTGAAGGATTTGCAAAGTTTAATTGATTGGAATTATTATGCATGAGAATATTATACTTTGATCGGTCGTACCTTTGAGCTTTAGTATGGCCTTCTTGACAATTTTTTCACAGCCATTACAGCACATCCTGACTTTGAGATCCACAGTCTACATGAAAACAAGGCCAAAAAGTAAGATTAAACAGCGGGGAGAGAAGGGAAAATATTTCTACATAATTGCAGACCTTGTACAAAATATTTTAAATGAGCAGTAGGCCAAGCTAACCTTCCATTCATTATAAGCATGATTGAAAGACACAAACAGGAAATAGAACGAACTAGATGGGGACAAAGTCAAAACTAAACCTGCAAAGAAAGAGGTCGATCCTTCTTGGCCATGTTGAAGTTTGGGGGATGACCTTTGTGCTTGACAATCCGATGGTGATGCCGAAAACAGAAGCAGTTTGCGAGGGTGGATACAAGAAAATGAAATGTTTTACTTAGATATGTGGTCATATATATCGTCTTGTCTTCTGGGAAGATCAAAGAGGCTAACTAATCCTGAATTAAGGAGTTGAAAGCATATAAAAAAGGGCCAAAGATAGAAGGTATTCCCTTCTTCACTATGGGCATAGTCTCCCCCAAAATAACAAGGAAAAGATCCCCATGCCCTCGCTTTAATTTAGTTATTTTTCTCTCAAATTATTAATATAAATTCGTGTTAGGCCATCTTACACTAAAAAAGCTGGTTTTTTATATTGATGGGGAAGAATGACAAGCAAGAAATTGTCTAAATTTTATAATTAAAGAAAAGAAATTCTTGTATGATTTTATTCTATTCTCCTCCCATTTCTAATTGAATGACAAAAAAGATGACAGAATAATTAGTGGATAACCACTTAATGATGCATGGAATGGAGGAAATACTCACTAAGCATCATTGCTAGAATAGAATAAAGACGGCAAAAGCGAATACGATTCTAATATATACAGTTTACACACTCATTTTATTTATATTTACAGTATTTATTTTTATATATTGTCTTATTATAAAAATAAAATTTAGGTTTAGAAATGTTAAAAATTTAGTTCAAATATTAGGATGTATTTAATATATGATATTGAAGGCCTTTTTTTTCTTAAAAGAAGCATCATATAGTAATTTTAAATTATCGTAATAATATTTGAAGGGATTGATTCACATACTTTGGTGCAATGAGATTGAAGTTTTGTGTAGTAAGCATGGTGGAATTCAGGAAAGAGGAATATATTATTAAAGTTTTGACGAGATAATGTTCACCAAAATAAGAGCATATGCTTGTGGAATGACAATTTCCATTAGCTCATCACCCTGACAACATCCTCTCAAGTTCTAATGGATCAATATCAACGCTGAAACAAGGCTAAAAGAGAAGCTATATACATCATAAAAATTCCTATTGAATGAAAAACAATTATATTTAAGTAGGAGACTTAATTTGGTTGCACGAGACATAATAGAGAAGAAGTTAAGGATACCCATTAGACTTAGACTAATGGTCTAAATCACCTCAGTCTAATCTCTTAAGGACTTCAAGCAATGGGGTCATCTTCTCTTGGAATGAAAACATGTTAAAGCTGCAATAAAATAAGCATAATTGTTAGTTCTTACTCCTACAAATATCTAATGAACGGTTACCCAATCTTATAAGGTTCTATTGAGAGAGATAATTACTCCTCTAACAAGTATAATCAAGAGCATTCCCAAAAAGTTGAATGCTATTCCGCCTCAAAGAAATTGTAGAATGTCACATCCGTTCCTCCTCCCCCGTGAGTTAATTTTTAATCGGAGTCTATGGTGGGTGAAATGGAAACTCTGATAACGGAGGAGGCCAACAATATTATGATTTAATTACATTGCTCCGTACTTTATATGAAACCTGAATTTTGATGTCACTCTAGGTAGATGTTGTCCTCCCAAGCCTCTCTTCCCAACCCTATAACTAACGCCTGAAGCCACCTTCAGTAAAGCCCTGGTTATCAGTGTTGAAACTGTTCTGCCCAACCACAATCACGACCGCCCTATGATCGAGAGCTTACTGCGATAACTAGTCTTGCCCCTCCCTATTCTTCAAGTCATGCAAATACTTATGTGGAAGCGACACACAAGTGGTGTGCCATTTAGACCCCTTCTTTTTACATTGATGGTGTCCGTAATCGATCCCCGAGATGATATTTTTTTATTTACGAGTAGTGGCAATCAAGAGTAGCCTAGGTTGACCTTCCAACCGACATACAAATAATGTACTACTCAATTTATCAATTGGTAGCGTTCCAAAATGAAGATTAGAGACACCCTTATATCAATGAAATATGTCATCCGACATATTCAAGATGGAACGAAGTGGGAGAGGACTATATTGGGATCAATCTCAAAAACCTTCAAATAGGTTCAATGGGTTACTCCATTTGCAAGAATTAGAATTTTGGCAACCTTAGGGTTCTCATGGTTTGGGTATTGATGGAAGTTGTTTTAGTTACTACACAATTTCTAGAAATGGTTGTGATGAAGTCGGACAAACATGCATTCCTTCCGACCATATATGTAACAATGTAAAATTTTAAAAGTGAGATTGGAATGGCTTGTATGAGAAATTAATATTAAATTAAGATTTAATTGAATTAGAAATTAAATTTTGGAACAATAAGTAGCTAACATTTTTGAAAACTCGATTTATATCTCATTGGGATCGGTGGATATTATTTAAATTACTGATATAACTAAAAATAATAAAAAGGTAATTTTGAAAAAAAAATATAAAATTATAAAAAGAGTCAATAAATTGGGTCACTAGACCGGCACCACTTTAACGGCCCATGACTTCTCCTTTCCACACGAGTTGCTTGAAACATTGTCCAAATTTTCTTATTCATTAAATTGCATGCAATAAATTCCATTTTTAAACGGAAAACTTCTATACTAGATTTTCTATAATATTAATTAAATTATATACTATCCATCAGATTAAATTTATCTCTTAAAATTAGAAAAATCGTTTTCTAATATACTCTTAACTAAAATCTTAACTAAAAGAGCTTTAATTTTGACCACTAGATTCTTGTCTTCAAATATCGTTAATGGACCTTTTGACTCGTGTGATCCCAACTG
Source organism: Trapa bicornis (assembly GCA_030064425.1). Taxonomy (NCBI): domain Eukaryota; kingdom Viridiplantae; phylum Streptophyta; class Magnoliopsida; order Myrtales; family Lythraceae; genus Trapa; species Trapa bicornis. The sequence continues at coordinate 33,590,677 of CM057755.1, read as the reverse complement.
AAGATGGTCGGAAACCATAGCACAAGAGTTATTTTCTCAACGAAAATGCGCAACGTCGACAACCTTTTGAGGTTGAACTTCGTTGCCTCCGACCACTCTCCCGTTAGCATCAGTGCCAGAAGATTAGTTTGCCACTTCTATATCTCTCACAAGCCTAATCCAACCTTATTTAAGCAACTTTTTGTCGCTCTGAGTTGATTTTAGATGACGGGTCAATTTTGTAACCTTCGCTTACAGTTATTTGAGACCAAACTTTGACTATCCTAACCAATCACTACCACAAAATGAGTAATATGATTTTTAAATTTATTTCACTTATCATATGATCATAAGTGGTGTTTTCTCTTAACCTAATAATTCAGTTATAATTATTTTTGAAAAACGAACAAATTCAGACCATTAATGCTATTATAATAATGGTATCCAGTATAGTAAAATAGGAAGGATATAATGAGTTAACATGTCTCTATAGTTCGGTAAAGTCGTAGGAGCGTGACAATTTTAAGTAGTATGAGAGTTAATTTTTCGAAAAACTGAAAAGGTAGATAAAATTTTAGGAAAATTAGACAATAAGGGGTGAAATTTTTAGTTGAAAAATCCTGTATAACAACTTTTGTAGGAGAAGTTACTGAGAAATGCTAACAAATTCAAACTCAGTTAGGAATAAGCCTTAGGACAGGAGCTCAGTCTACCCAAGGGATGGTGAAAAAAAAGTAAAATATGGAGAAGACACATAAAGATGGATGCACAGTTCGCTACAGGGAACCAGAGATTAGGCAGCAAGACCTAAATGGACTAACCAATCAGCCAGCGTGGGTACATATGGTAATAACATATACTGTCAAAAAATAAAATTGACTTATTTAAATTAATTTAAGGTCTAGAAAATATTTAAAGATAGATTTAATAGAACATAAGGCTAAAATAAGAAATACAACTTTATTAATAAGTGAATAAATTAATTATATAATAGATTTATCTACTTATATACTTAAAATAAAATAAATAAAAAATATAAAAATATACGATATAATATTGATTAATAAAATTATATTATATATTATAATTATCTAAAATACTATAATAATAATTTATAATAATATTTTCAATAAATATTAAATTTTTATTTATTTTTAACTATCAATAAAAACATACAAACCTTACGTTAGAAATATTAGTAATTAAATTGTACCATCCAACAAGTCAGCGTATTTAGTGAAATATTAAGATAAAATTGTAACTTATTACAACTCTTATATTCTGAATAAATAGAAAAAGTATCACACATAATGATTAATGAGTTTATGAAATATACATAGTATTATTGGTGTGGAATAAATTCTATTATATTATACTCAATTGTATAATTTTATACCCAACAATGTTATAATTTTTAGTCATGATATTTGAGTGGTATCTTAACCACTTAATTCCAGTATCACTAATCTCATTTTTATGATATATTCTCTCTTATTTACCATAGTGATAAAATTGAAAAATTAAAAATTTTACCATCTATAAAATTTTTATGGTACAAATTTGAAAAATTATTCATATTTAATTGAATAAATATAACTCTTAAATTTAATTATAAAAATAAATAAAAATATATATTATTTTAATATGAATCAGATTAACCAGAATATTATCTTACTACTCGAGCATAAATCGGATTTGTCTTATTTAAATGCCACCCTTAACTGAATTTGTCCTATTTCAATATCATGTTTTAGCTAGTGAACGTTAATATTTAGCGGATCAACTGAATTGACAAAATAAGATAACTAATTAGTTTTTGCTCAAAGTATTACATGCATGGTAATCTCTAATTATTTGTTTACTCTATAAATTTTTCCAATATAATGGTCATTTTTAGCTGAAAATTTTACTAACCAAGTGATATTTTTTTAGAAAACACATATAATTGATAGATGTGGATGATGAAATTGATCTTGAGTTGACATGAAATCGAACTTATTCTTAAATCGACGTCCCAAATGCTAATTGTGCTATACAAACTCAATTCCATGCAAATTCTCTTATCAAACTATCATTTCAACCTACATTATTTGTGTGCCCTACACCACAAAAACAAATGCAGTCGAGTTGCATTTAAAACGATGAATGCAAACACTAATTTTCCTATCAATTGCTCTACTAAGGATGTCAATAAATCAACCACAAAGTCCTTCCATTCCTTTAGGTTAATAACATTCATTATACCCGCATGTCCTCAAATAGAGACACCATGCTCTATATTTCTTCTAAATATGGAATATGCAAATAAAGGATGACCATAATATCATGATGGTTCATGTCCTTAGGATTGGTGTTTTTTCCCTCTTCCAACATCTCCCACCATTGATAAATGTTGATTGAATAACTATCATAGGGTGTAGTAAATTAATTCAGTGAATTAATTGAAACTTTCGAGTTTGTATTCATATAAAATATCACGAGAATTATGAGTATAATTGAATTTGGTTGAATTTTTCTCAAAGTTATTGGTGTGAGTACATCCTTAAATTTCTTTTTTTTGTACATAAATAAATCATATTTTATTAATCATCTAAATCAAATACAAAATTTTAATCTATGTTCACAATAATTATATCAATCATTATTTCTAATTGTACGATACAATAGAACTTAAACTATTTAAACATATATCAGAAGTTCGATACTCTATGTTTATAACATAGATGAAAAATATTAAAAATAGGTAATATAGCATGTATATCCCTAATAAATAGATATATTTGTTAAGGTATCGTATCTTATTTCAATAAAATGTTGGTCAAAACCAATTAGTCAATCTCAAAATGTGCTCGCATCCATCCAAGAGTTACAGCATATATCGCGACCTAGCTTCTATCCTCAATTAACAAATGCAATATGTTATATTCCTACAAACCTAAACAACTTATCAAATGTCCCATCACAGTTGATCGTAGGTAATTGTACTGGTACTTAAATCTTAAATGGTAGTTAAATTACACTCCTTATTCTTGACTCTGTGTTCTTATAGTCATGTAATGAAGTCAAAATATTACAAATAATATTATCTAATACCAAATTTTCATACTAAAATAAAACTCTATTTCTACCCTTCCAAATTAATAAGACTAAGTCTATCTTATTTGCTATTCATACTTATTGCATCATTTTCTATAATGGTATTTAACAAATTCACAAAAAAATCTTTAAAATACCATCTATATGTAGTACACAAATAACAAACCATATGGATCGTGTCCAGGAATATTTAAGCAGCATAAGGTCAAACCGATTGTGATTGTTTCTTGACTAGTTTACCTATAATTCAAGTGGTACTTCGTCCTATTTATTTTTCTAAATTTTTTTGTATAATTTTCTACAAATTAGATTCAAGAATATCAGTATTGGTACTTGTGGTGACTTCTCCAAGCATCAAGTTATTACTTTCATCTATATAATTTGATTATGAGATTTTATATATTATTAATTTTATATTTATTCTTATTCATTCTAAGTGCATAACTCCCTTATTATAATTATAATGTAAAAGAAAACAAACTACATGAATATAGATTCGCAATTTTGACCGAAGGTCATCACTATTTTAAATTAAAAGTGATTTATTAGTATTACTTATATATAAATATTATATCATAATAAAAAAATGACATGAATATAGAGGACGGGAGGCCTTAGATGGCTATCTAAAAAGAAATGTTGACTTATTAATATTATATATGTAAAAGGATGACTTATTACAACCCCCTTTATTCAATGTGTTGAAGGCTGTACGCGCTAAGTACGCACTAAGGGCTATGGGCGGCATGTTTTGTACATATGATATTTGATGGATAATAAAATATCTTTAATCCATAAAAGGCATTACAAACCCTTGTTTAATTTGCAATTAACCAAATGATATTTATTATAATGGTCACAAAAAAAGGTGTTATTGAAAAAAATAATGGTATAAAAGTGATATTGAACATAATTTTCCTTTCATGAATAATTCATTTTTAAATTTATTTAAAATAAAGAGATACTATTAAACATTTTCAAGTCTAAATGGTTCCATTTAAAAATCATTAAATTTCAAGTCTAAATGGCTATGTACCGTGTGTATAAACTATATCGTGCTTTTAGGTGTAAGAATGAAATTTCATTAATGATTTTCAATTGGTCTGCCGTGTACAGCACGTTCTCAAGACTTCTTGGGCAAGGGATTGGTTTGGTAAAGAGGATCCTTGGGTGTATATATAAGTTGGCTAGCAATTGCTCTAATTTGACTCCAATACATTCTTATTTTCCCCCAAAAAATAAGAGACACAGATATAATGGCTTCTTCCTTGTTTCTCAAAATTTGGTTCATCAACTGGTTCAGCTTCTTCACCATCCTTGCAATCTTCCTCCTCCATCTCTTCATCCAAGAAGCTTCTGCCATACGTGTGGTTGCTCCTGGTATGGAGATTCTTATTTTTTTTTTAACTTTGCTTAAATATTGCATGTTTAAATTTATTTTTAAAGTGACTTTATGGTGTTTAATGTTTTGCAAATGTGACTTTTAGGGTGTTTACATCTAACCAATATTAAAAAAAATTAAGATTGCTAACTTAATGGTATACATGGCATTTACTTGATATATTTGATGAATAATAAAGTAATGTGTAATTGTAATATTAAACGTGTTGTCATGTGCATTTTTTTTAAGTGTTCAATTATAACCCTTGAGAGAAAGTCAAGAGTGGAAAAGTGTCATATTTTAGAAATTTTTTACGCTTGACTTTCAAATATTGTGATGTTCTGTTCCACCACTGAGCTGATGCAGTGGGCCATCCAGGTATAGCAGTGGGTCATCCACCTATAAAGCCATGTCCTTGTATCCCCCGTGGTTAGGTATTTATTTTTCCCTATTCCTCACTATGTATCTCAGTTCCTTTCATTGCCATCCTGTTGGACTGAATGACGTTCTAAACGATAACCTTAAGTTTGTGAGTCAACTTTACATTAGGAAATAAAGAAAATCGATCATTTCCATTACTTTATTTGTCGAAGAATCCATGCCTTATTAATACGACTGCCGTTTATGCTCTTGAATCAACCTTGACGAGTGGAAATCATCGAAAATTGGTGCAACGTATAGCAATTGCGCTAAATTATTGAAGGGTAAATATTTCACTAATACTAATATTCTATTTGCTTCTATATGTACAGACCCCTTCTGACTTTGGTAGATTTCCCTCCCTGCAAGTATGCAGGTGGAAATTCGGCTCACGCTCTCCCTCTATAGGAGGGAGGACCGTGTGATATGACATTCGGAAAAGACATGTATGTTCACATTAAAGTATGCAAGTAATTTGTTCGACCAAGATGAAGTGATGTCTTAGTTATGCGAACTTGATTTGTAAGGGTTTGATAAGTGATGTGAATCGAAATCATCGTGAATTTTGAAATTTCTCCGGGAGCTTGAGAGAACTTAGACTTGCAACAAGGTTTATAACGAGACTTGTTACTCAAGAAACCTCATACCAATTTGCTGACTATAATTAAATTTGGTCCGCATTCCTCCTTTCCAATCTTCTCTTTCCGGGGGCATTTGGAGGGATGGCTTCTTCCTCGTATCGGTCAAAGCCAACACTAATGATTACTCGAGAATACTTAAATATTAACTTACAATTTCAGTCCACAAGGTATTGTTCATGGAAAAATAGTATAATGATGTGTGAACTAGAATGTGAGTTTGATTTATAACTTTGAAACTTATTTTAATATTAATTTATTATTTATTCTTAATCATCAATCTTAAGCCTATAAAGCTTTTATTATAATGGAAAAATATATAGAGTACAACTTAACGAGAATGAAGATGAGCATCCTATCCTGGTATTGGACGAGAGTTATTACTTCTAATCAATAATCTTTTATTAACTTGAACTTGAGCGGTATTAAAACTTTTTGAATTTGTATTCATAGAAAATTATGAGTAAAATTTAATTTGCTAGAATTTCATATAATTATTATTCTCGTTTTTATAGAAATTAATATCAGAAATAGTTCGAAAATCGTATTACTTACAAGTTTTCACATCGAAACTAAGTTATTAAAAATAAAACAGGCACACTCTGTTACTTATTTGATGTATATACCCATCAGTTTACATTGTAACTAACCAATTTTCGGTGAATAAATCAATTGATTCAGTCAATTGTGATCGTTTTTTAATCGGTTTAACTCCAATTCGACTGGTACTTTACCCTATTTATTTTTCTAAATTTTTTTTATCAAATTTTCAATTTATGTGACACTTTCTAAAAATTAGGATTGGAGGTGACTGCTTCGAATAGGTTTGATCGATTTTGGCTATTTTTTGGTCGATTAAACCCCAATTTTATTAGTTCTTGCACCAATTTATTTTTTAAAATTTTTTCTAATTCCATATTAATTCGCTTTAATAATTATTATTTTCCAATTTATACAACTATCCTAAAAATCTGGATTTTTGTATATTAAATCGGTTCAATTCCGATTCAAACAGCTTTTCAATCGTACTATTATTTATTGTATAAAATTATGGTTCTAACTAATTTCTAATTTTCGATTAATAAAGGTTCTTTATGGGTAATATATAACTATTATTCATGGTATAAAATCACAGTCCTAACTGATTTTTAATCCGGTCCGATTTTTAATTTTAATTTGGGTTTTCGTGTCCCATTTAATATCGATGTTCAGTCCAATTAAGTTAAATTATCATTTTAAAAAATTACGATGTTACAAATAATTTATTCTTTTTTAATAGTTTTATTCTCAAAAAAATTATTTATTGGAAAATGATCTTTTTAAACTCGACTTCCCATTTTCTCTAATTTTATATGTTCTTCATACATTCTAATAATCTCAATTAACTTCATTACCACTCTACCTCTTTGTATAATAGTCTTATTTGTATTTGTTATATCCTATTTACTATTCTCTCTCAATCCATCTTTTCTACTTATTCCTTAGAGTATTATTTTGTTATACATTATTCTCCTTTTGGAGTCCTTCCTAATATTCTTAGACAATCTTTTTAGTTCATTAATCATTTCTCATTTGTTACTCGTTCTCTCATGTATTCTAAATTATCCTCTATACTAAATTTTATTCTTCAATTTATTTTAATATTTTAGTATATTCTTTTATAAGCATCCTAGTTATAATTATACATTTCTAATAATTTATGTACAATCATCATTTTTTTCTCCTTATTTTTTGAGCATTTATCGTTGATCCCCTTAAGTTTCAATAAAACTTCGTGTCATTTATGTCATTATCTCTTAGTTATTTGGTATTAGTTAGGTCATTATCTTTACTAGTACTATGGTATTTCCCCACACATATTGCTCAAGTGGTATTCACTTCTATTTAAAACAAATCTACTCAAGATCCACTTCTAGCACATCTCTCTTTAGTAAAACTCATACCTCCATGTGTAGAGTTTTATCGTATTTATTGTCTTGTGATACTTGTACCTTAGTTCATTAGTATTTGTACGGATTCCTCCTTGCACTTATAACTATAAGTGTGATTTCCTTGGTAGGTACATCGATTTCACAAATAATACCATACCCTCTTTTCAAATTCGAATTACGGTGCACTTATAACTATGAGTGTGATTTCCTTGGTAGGTACATCGATTTCACGAATGATACCATACCCTCTTTCCAAATCCGAATTACTGTCTATCATGGTTCCCACAATCTTAACACCGTACTTTTTTTGTTCACGAAAATGTGGCACTAATACATATATGCCCATTGGTGTACACCTTATCATATAACTCAATCACCCATGATATTTAGTGTTATTTACTTTCTTAATTATCCTTAAATTTATTTTTTTAACCCTCGAGATCCTATGCTTATATTTCTCGAATTTCCTTACTCCATCTACTTAGCTCATCATTACTTATGTTGTGTCTCATGGCCCTACTCTCCATCCACCCTTATTTCTATCTTTCCTTGTTGTTATTTCCTCACCCTTCTAGTCAATAGGTTCACTTCGGGTGCTCCCTCACATGCGCCCCTATCTATAGGTTCTCCCAAGTCAACTTGAACTTTTAATTTCCCATATTCACAATATTAGTCTCACGGTCCTTACCCAAATAACTTATTAGTAATTTTCTCTTTGGAAACATTATAATCCAATTAAAAAGGCTATTTGGTACTTAGTGGCTCCTCCATAACATCAAGTTGTTACTTTCATCTACATAATTTGATTATGAGATTTTATGTATTATTAATTTTATATGTATTCTTATTCATTCTAAGGGCATAACTCCTCTATTATAATTATAATGTACAAGAAAAAAAACTACATGAATATAAATTCGCAATTTCAGTCCATGACCGAAGGTCATCACTATTTTAAATGAAAAGTGATTTATTAGTATTACTTATATATAAATATTATATCATAATAAAAAATGACATGAATATAGACTTAACAATTCCGGTCTTGGACCGGAGGAGGCCTTACATCGTTATCTAAAATGACATGAATATAGACTTAACAATTTCAGTGCAGGACCGGAGGCTTGAGATCCCTATCTAAAATGAAATCTTGACTTATTAGTATTATATATGTAAAAGCATGGCTTATTACAACCCCCTCATTCAATGTGTTGAAGGCTGTAAGCACTTAGGGCTTAAGGGCGGCATGTTTTGTACAAATGATATTTGATCCATAATAAAACATCTTTAATCATAAAAGGCATTACAAACCCTTGTTTAATTTGCAATTAACCAAATGATATTTACTATAATGGTCACAAAAAAGATGTTATTGAAAAAAATAATGGTATAAAAGTGATATTGAATACAGCTTTCCTTTCATGAATAATTCATTTTTAAATTTATTTAAAATAAAAAGATACTATTAAACATTTTCAAGTCTAAATGGCTATGTACCGTGTGTATAAACTATACCGTGCTTTTGGGTGTAAGAATGAAATTTCATTATGATTTTCAATTGGTCTGCCGTGTACAGCACGTTCTCAAGACTTCTTGGCAAGGGATTGGCTCGGTAAAGAGGATCCTTGGGTGTATATATAAGTTGGCTAGCAATTGCTCTAATTTGACTCCATATAATGGCTTCTTCCTTATTCCTCAAATTTTGGTTGATCAATTGGTTCAGCTTGTGCATCATCCTTGCAATCTTCCACCTCCATCTCTTCATCCAAGAAGCTTCTGCCATACGTGCGGTACCAAAGCCTTGTATGGAGATTCTTATTTTTTTTAACTTTGCTTAAATATTGTATGTTTAAATTTATTTTTAAAGTGACTTTATGGTGTTTAATGTTTTGCAAATGGGACTTTTATGGTGTTTACATCTAACCAATATTAAAAAAATATTAAGATTGCTAACTTAATGGTATGCATGGCATTTACTTGATATATTTGAGGAATAATGAAGTAACGTGTAATTGTAATATTAATCTTGTTGTCACGTGCATTTTTTTAAGTGTTCAATTATAACCCTAGTGAGAAAGTCAAGAGTGTACATTTTAATTAATTTATTTATTTATTATACTTTAATGTAAAAAAATGGATAGAATTATATTATTCACTGTACTAACATACTATTGAAAAAGAAAATTCAGCTCTCATTATTTTAATATTATATAAAAAAGTTTATACCAATAAATACTCGAATTCAATTCTAATTAAAAGTTATTATTTATAACTAATATAATTTTTTCAAAATTATAAATTCACGGTATATTTTACCGAATTTAAGATATTATTATAAAAAATATATCAACTTATTAGATTGGTTGAAAATCTGAAAAGTTATTCTTTTTTTTAAATAAAATTGTATATGATAATATCGATATCATTCCTACCTTCAACCGAGTGTTGATCAGCGGGAGCGTCTATATAACTAGCAAGATCGTCCTGATACATTCTCATTGTCTCTCTTGTTCAAGAAGACAAATAAACTGCCAACCCATATAGTAACAATGGCTTCATCTTGGTTTTCCAAATTTTGGTTTGAATACCTTATCATCTCCATTATTGAAATCTTTTACTTGCAGTTCCGATGATGCGGGAAAGGAGTCGGCCTTTTTTGGATCTTCGAATTACCTATCTTTCCTTTATCCCAATTTGGTAAGATCTTTCTGTACCTTTTAAAGGCTGAAAGTAATTCATAATTCACAGAACTTGATTTTAACGAGAGGTTTTCTCTTTTTTGGGATTAAGATATATAATTCGCTGATTTAATGATACAAGCTTAATTATGGCACAAGAGGACTTATCAGTCCACATAACCCAGGACCTTCACCGGGTTGTAGATAGATCCAAGTAAATGGTACAGTCTACAATCTATTACAATTACTCCTTGTCTTATTTTGTCTACGGGTGTTGTATAATATTGGAAATTTTATCTAGAAAATGTTATACATAATCATTATGTGCAATATTTTAATATAAACAATCAATTTCATACTAAAGAATCAACTCAAATGGAATTAGTAAGTATGCATTAGATGGAAAAAAAAAGCTAAAAATATAATAGTTGATAATGTGATAAAATAATAATAATAATAATAATAATAATAATAATAATAATAATAATTTTATTATTTTAATATATTATTAGATGCCTTAATTTGAAGTTACTAAATTATATTTAAATATTACATATTAAAATATATATATATATTTGCACAATAACCTCATCCATATATTAAAAATTTTAAATTTAGTATAGTTTATCAAATTATTCTGATTATTATATTCTATAATCTCGAAATAATAAATATGATAAAAAATTGAGTATAGTAGTAAAACACATAATGAACCCCAATTCCCTTGATATTGTCGTGCAATAACATCGACAAATCCTTTAACTGACAAATTAAATATAAGTCGGTTAAATCTAATAGAAATAATTTGAAACTCATTCAAAAAATGAACAAGTCTCTCATTACTACTTAATATTTTGAAATACTTTAGTAGAGTTTAATTGTATACCAAAACCTATAGCAGTCATCTTGCTTTCCAAGGCACTACTATAGTTGACTTGTTGTCCACCACAAAAGAGAAACATTCCTTTCTTTTCCCGAGCTATTACTCCTATTCCTGTTGCATTCTACCCCATGACAAAAGAACCGTCACGGTTAAAAAAATAATTATCAGACCTCATATGCCTAATATAAAGATTCTCATTAGTAGCTGATGCATTATAACACACATTCCACATAAATTATCTCACCTTCAGTTGGCAAGAAAGATTCCATACCTAGCATAGAGTTCCACTAGAGAAGGTGGCTCTTATGTTATGATTTTGATCTTTTTCTTTGAAAAAAGTGTAAGCTGGGAGAACTGTAACCTCCCCACTCTTCTCCCATGTCCAAATTCTATAATCTTGCATATTTGCTTCAAGCACTGGTATCCTTCTTATTGCTATTTCTTCTTTCAGGTTAATCTTATCAATTAGTACATTTAGCTTCCATTATCTCAATTATGGCTCAATAAGGGTTCCCTAAACCCTTATGTGTCGACCATTCCCAACTTGCCATGTTAGTCCTTCCTTAAGCAGTTCTTTACTGATATAGATGTTTTTCCATGCCCATGATGCCCTTGTTCTCTGGTTGGACTCCATTAGATCTATCTTACCTTTAGAATTTTGGTCCACAACGAGTTGGGATCCTTTAAGAGTCTCCATGCCGATTTCATAATCATAGCCTTGTTGAAATTATGTATATCCTTGAACCCTTGACCACCTATTTCCTTAATTTATGTGGTTGTTTGCCACCTTACCCAGCTTATCTTGTCATTCTCCCTTGTGCCACTCCTCCAAAATCTGGAGATCATAAAATTAACCTCCTTGCACCATCCTTGAGGCAACAAGAAGCAACTCATTATATAATTAGGTATTGTACTTAAAACATGTTTAATTAGAACCGCCCTCCTTACTTGGGATCGATATACCGATTTTCATCCTTGGAGTTTAGAACTTATCCTCTGTTTTAGGAAATTCAAACTTCTTCTCTTGCTTCTCCCCCATAGTATCGGTAGACCAAGGTATTTGTCTGATACTTGTCCCATAGAAAGGTTTACGGTTGTTCTAATCTCCTCGTGCAAAATGACTCTAGCATTTGCACTAAAATAACACAAAAATTTCTCATAATTTACTTTCTAACCTGATGCCAAACACTACATGTTTATCAATTTTTTAAAAGATTCTATGTTACTTTTGGATGCCTCTAAGAAGAATATAGCATCATAAGCAAAGAAAACATAAGATATTCTAGGACATCTTCTATTTATTTTTAGCGGCACTAATCATTTTTTATAGCATGCATCAGTAATTAATTTAGATAGTGCATTTGCTATGAATAAAAAGAGGTAAGGATAAATGGGGTCTCACTGACGTAGTCCCCGACTCGGTTGTATCAGGTCTGATTTGCTTCTATTTATTAGTATACTATAGCTAACTGAGGTCACACAAGTAAGAACCCAGTTAGTAAAAATTGGATCGAAACCCATTCTGTTTAGAAGGGCCCGAAGGAAGCCCCATTCCACTCTGTCATAGGTTTTCGCCATATCAGTTTTGATAATTTACCATACTCTCTTTCCTTTATTTTTATATTGGAGAAAATGGAAGCATTCATTCACAATACCTATATTGTCGTGGATTACTCGACCCGGGATGAAGACACTTTGTTGGCAAGAAATTAGCTCATTAATAAGAGGTTTGAGACGATAAGTAATGATTTTTTAAATAACTTTATATGAAAAATTACATAAAGAGATTAGGCAATACTAATTTATACTTTCAGGCGTGTTTACTTTTGGAATGAGAGCGATACCCATTTTATTTAAAGAACTTAGCATCATGCTTATCTCGAAAAAGTTAAGAACAACATCTGCTAGATCAGGACTGACCGTATCCCCGTTTGCTTGGAAGAAAGTCCCATTGTAACCTTCTAAACCTGCAACTTATTTAGCCCCCAATTTGAAAACTGTCTGTTCTATCTCCAATGGTAATACTTGAGAAGTCAACTTTTTGTTAATATCTGTTGTTATAACGGGTCGGACCCCCTCATGGCTTTCTCTGTATGAGAACATTGTTATAAGTTATAATCTTTCTTATAATAGCTATAGATCTCTTCCCTAATCTTCTCTTCCGACTATGTCCATTGCCCATTGCTCTTTTGAATTTTATGTATCAGTTTTCTGGCTCAGTGTTGCAATACACTCTGGTGATAGAACTTTGTATTCTTGTCACCCTCTACAAGCTATTTGTTTCTAGCTCTTTGTTACTAGACAACTCTTATTCGGTACATACTTGATTAAGCCTTAAGATAACTTGCATCCTCGTCTGGTTGGCTACTCAACTGCTCATTGAATGTTTTTATCTCGTCTTGTGCGTTTAGAACTTCATTTTTCCTCCAGATTTTAAGACCCCGATATGTTTTGCACAATTGGATTTGAGCACGACCATATCTCTTCCCCTATGTATACCCTACAAATTTTTTATAGTATAATTGTATCTTGGATAATACAGCCATTTGTCCTCGAATATAAAGTTACATGTATATGTTTTGACCTTCCGATCATTCTCTATTATTAGAGGAGAATGATCCGTGTCATCATGTGTAATACACATGTCCGAGAATGATACTATTTAATGATATTTAAGATGTTATTAATGAAAATCGTGTTAGTAGCAAATATGGGACCACTTTGAAGCAAGTAGACAATTCTAAGGATTTTTTTATAATTTGTGAATTATGTTACTTGCCTAAGTTAAAACCGTTATGAGTATGTTTAAGAACTTTTAGTTTAAGGGTGGATTTATGATTTTTGGCTGAAATAAATAAAATTTTTAAACAAGTATCCTTTCTTCCCATAACAACTGATACTTTTTCTAAAATGTAGAAAAAAATTCTGTATGCCTAAATTTTGACTTACAATTTCAGTACACATGGGCATGTAATCAATATTAGAGAAGAAAATTATAACTATGGTCTAATCGAAATTTCACCGTTCTACTCAAATATTGGTAACATTATAATCCAATTAAAAAGGCTATTTGGTACTTAGTGGCTCCTCCATAACATCAAGATGTTACTTTCATCTACATAATTTGATTATGAGATTTTATGTATTATTAATTTGATATGTATTCTTATTCATTCTTAGTGCATAACTCCTTTATTATAATTATAATGTAAAAGAAAAAAACTATATGAATGATTCGCAATTTCAGTCCATGACGAAAGTCATCACTATTTTAAATGAAAAGTGATTTATTAGTATTACCTATATATAAATATTATATTATAATAAAAAAATGACATGAATATAGACTTAACAATTCCGGTCTTGGACCGGATGCGTTACATCGTTATCTAAAATGACATGAATATAGACTTAACAATTTTAGTCCAGGACCGGAGGCCTGACATCCCTATCTAAAATGAAATCTTGACTTATTAGTATTATATATGTAAAAGCATGACTTATTACAACCCCCTCATTCAATGTGTTGAAGGCTGAACGCACTGAGGGCTAAGGGCGGCATGTTTTGTACAAATGATATTTGATGGATAATAAAATACCTTTAATCCATAAAAGGCATTACAAACCCTTGTTTAATTTGCAATTAACCAAATGATATTTACTATAATGGTCACAAAAAAGATGTTATTGAAAAAAATAATGGTATAAAAGTGATATTGAATACAGCTTTCCTTTCATGAATAATTCATTTTTAAATTTATTTAAAATAAAGAGATACTATTAAACATTTTCAAGTCTAAATGGTTCCATTTAAAAATCATTAAATTTCAAGTCTAAATGGCTATGTTTCGTGTGTATAACTATACCGTGCTTTTAGGTCTAAATGCCGTGTACAGCACGTTCTCAAGACTTATAGGGCAAGGGATTGGTTTGGTAAAGAGGATCCTTGGGTGTATATATAAGTTGGCAAGCAATTGCTCTAATTTGACTCCAATACATTCTTATTTTCCCCCAAAAAAAATAAGAGAGACAGATATAATGACTTCTTCCTTCTTCCTCAAAATTTGGTTCATCAACTGGTTCAGCTTCTTCATCCTTGCAATCTTCCACCTCCATCTCTTCATCCAGGAAGCTTCTGCCATTCGTGTGGTTGAGCATTGTACGGAGATTTTTTTTAATTTTTTTTAATTTTGCTTAAATATTGTGCAAATAAGTGTGAGATACTTACAAGTTTTTATATTACACATGCTCATTTTTTATTCATCCATTTGCAATCTTTCATTTTGGCCCTATATTCTTCTTAAACCTTCATTTTCTTACATAAAACCTAATATTCTTATGTAAATGTCCAATATGGATGATTTTTATTTAGTTTTTAATAATTTAAACTCCATTATATATAAAAATATTTGAGTAATATTCTCGTTTTCAAATTTATTTCTAGCTATCACTTTCTAAATTTAACCAAATTTTAAAATATTTTAGTTCTATTTAAAAAATTAGTCATGTCCTTTTTAGTAAAATTTTCAAAATTTTGATCATGTTCTTGACTAATATATTAAATTAATAATAAGGTGGACCGATAATGTATATCAAAATATAAATTAAAGATTTTAATATAGAAATAATTTAGTAGTGCTATATTTTTTAAAAAAATAATAAATTATATTGCATACCATGAGTATATTATGAATATGATTAGGCGGATATATTTATTTATTTATTTCTTCAATATAACATATATTTTATCTCTTATTTTTATATATAATAAATATTATTTAATTACTTACTAATATAATTTATAAATATTATAATATCAATTTTATATAAAAAAAACTGCTGTGTACTATTATAATAATTGATATTCAAATATGTCATGGTAAATTTTATATATTTAGAAGCTTTTATAGCTAAGTTATATACATTTTAAAATAGTTGTTTCATTATATATGATTACAAATGAGATTTGTTTAGTATTATATATTTGAAAATTATTTTTTGAAGTATTGTATGTTCAAAAAGTGACTTTTATGGTGGTTAATGTTTTTCAAATACGACTTTTATGGTGTTTACATCTAACCAATGTTAAAAAAATATTAAGATCGCTAACTTAATGGTATACATGGCATTTACTTTACTATATTTGATGAATAATGAAATAACGTGTAATAGTAATATTAAACTTGTCAGGTGCATTTTTTGAAGTGTTCAATTATAACCCTTGAGAAAGTCAAGAGTGGACAAGTGTTATATTTTAGAATTTTTTTTACACTTGACTTTCAAATAGTATGATGTTCTGTTGGATCATCACTGAGCTGCCGAATCACTTGTTTTGCCCACAGTTCAAGCTGGTCTAGTGGGCCATCCACCTATACGGAGATGTCCTTGTATCCCCGGTGGTTAGGTATTTATTTTTCCCTATTCCTCACTATTTATCTCAGTTCCTTTGATCGCCATCCTGTTAGACTGAATGACCTGCTAAACGATAACCTTAGTTAACGAATTAAGTACTTTGGTCAATTTCTTTAGGGAAACTAGTATCATATTATTGATCCAAGGAAAGTTTAGTTTCTTATTTCATAATAGTTTAGATTTTCATTTGAGGAATAATAATGGAGCTAATAAACCCACTGATGGCTGTCTCTAAGGTAGGAAAATTTATACCACTCGTGGTAAATGAGGAATTTGAGCTTAATGAAGTTATTAAGTTTATGGTAATGCAGGTATTAAACATAACCAGCTATAATTTGCATCTGCAGGTAATAATACTTGCATAATGAGAAGGGCAGGCACTCTGAGAGAGCTGGTTGTCACAACAATATATATATATATATATGGTGCTATAAATGTTCGAATAGAACTATGCATCATCCATCCTAAGTATATATGCATGTCTAAATGATCCTCATCTATAGTTTGTGAGTCAACTTTACATTATGAAATAACGAAAATCGATCATTTCCATTACTTTCTTTTTCGAAGAATCCATACCTTATTAATACGGCTGCCGTTTATTCTCTTGAAGATCTAGCAATGGATCTAAGTTTTATCCACTTTACATTTTCCTTCCCTCCATTTTGGGATACTGAGGATATTCTTAAGCATAATCGATGATTGAATCCGTCCCTTTATTATTGATTTGGCATTCACTTACTACAGAAGAGCGCCCCCAAGAAATGACACCCATCATAGTTTGTTTATAATGTATAAGAATTAATATGTTTAATAATATATTTTCCCTATATTTGTTTATATTCCTTATTTGATGTTCGATATATTTTTATGGAATAAAATGATCAAATTAAGGAAACTTCAACTTGTTGGGATGAATTGTGTGATGTCAAGTCTCCTATAAAATGATGATTCCATTGTGAAGACCCGGTCAAATGCACAAATTATTAAAACCTCATACCAATTTGCTGAGTAGAATTAAATTTGGTCGACATTCCTCCTTAATGTTACATTTCTACTCAAATATTGGACACTATAATGGAACTCGAAAGGCTATTTGAAAAAAAATAGCTTATACTCAAACTATTGCCTGTATGATGCTCCAAGTGGATGGAAAAATAAGACAATTATGTGTAATCTGCAGTCAGCCCAATGGTTGACTATGATTTATGGCGTCTAATCCAACTAATTATGCACATGGGATGATAAACCATTAGTCTCCTGAGTTGGTCATCTCTCGTTAGTTGATGGTTAGAATTCTCTTTAAAATTAATAATACTCGGTTTTCTAGTGAGCTCCATACTATAAATAATATCTTTTGATTATGACCACCAAATTTGGCCGTTCTATTTACTTGATAACTGATTTTTAAAGATACCTATGGTGGGATATAAAACTCTTGAATAGTTTAAAAAGGAAGTGAGAAAAAAGAAAATATTATAAAACTTTGTGTTAGTCATTTTTTAGTAGAGTCGACGTCAAGCCATGAATGACTCAATGATCGATGATCATACTCACTAAACATTGCTCACCCACCTCCCAACACATTTCTAATTATTAGAGAGGAATAGTGGAGGAGAGAAAGAACTCATGCATTAGGAACCAACTTAATTAAGGTCGATATAGAGGTAGAAATACTCCAAGAGAAGTATATGAATACTTTTCATTTGGAATAATATGCGTTCTCCAGTGTCTAAATGTTTACGAACATGTGAAATAACTTTTATAAAATAATTTTAATTTTTGCTGAAAATTGTATTTATTTTTATTGTGAGCCATGGTTATTTCAGTACTATTTTAGGACTGTGATAGGTTATTATTAGAATCTGACTTTGGAAATGGAGTCGGGGTGTGACAGGTTCACTATAGTACAAATCGGTCGGTGTGTTACATTGGGCACACGCATACATAGTCTTCACCTAACTTATACCTGAAACTTGACCTAGAAACTCGTATAGTGACCCAATTTCACGTGATATCAAACTTACTACATTTAAGGAGAATTAAATGGAAAGCAAGGCCTATGGTGTACAATCCGACCAACTAAGTACATTTAGTAATGGAAACTTGGTCCTCGAACTCCCATATAAGACTCAGTCGCTCTCTCATCGATCGGTGGTCTGAATTTTCTTTAAATGTAAAGGTATTCAGATTTTAGGTAATTTTACATCCAGAGCTGATAACTTTCAATTCTTACCACCAAACTTCATATTCTATTATCTTATAACTATGTGAAAGTCAATTTTTCAACCGTAACTCTCTTTGATGTCGATGCGCCCTCTACCAGTGTGGACGTGATCAAATAGTATACTAACTCCTTAATGCAAAAATAAAACAAGAGTCTTCGAGCCTATCCCAACCTCCGTAACAGCCAACTACAATAAAAAATAATTTTGAAAACTCATCTTCCTCCCCTCTAACCAATACTACTAGTCGTTCAACTTCTAGGTAAGTTTCATTGCCATGAAAATTCTTGAAAACTTTGATAACTATCATATTTTAAAGATATATTATAAATCATGTTTTTCATGTGACTTATACCATCATTTGGAATGGTTTAAGAGGCCACGACCAACTTCACCTACGACGCTGACCGACTTGTCATCTTCAGTAAGTTCTCGACTTATTTTCAATCTATGTCAATTTTCAGCGAAAGTTCGATCATGGCCAAAATGGTACTATTACGACCAAAGCTGGCCAGAAAGTGACCGTGAGGACATGAGAAATAAGATAAGTGAGCTAAAAAGGATTTTTGGAAAGTTTATAGAGGTGTTTTAAAATAGAGTAAAGTTGAGGGATTAAAATATATATTTAAAAATGTTTGAGGGAAATTATAATTTTGAAAAATAAGAACACAAATAAGAGTTAGTAGAAATATAGGTACTTGAAATAAAGTTATAGAAAACTTAAGAACCTAAGTGGTAGATTAAAAGAATATAATGATCTAAGTAAAAAATTTAGAAATATTTAAGGGTAAAATGATAATTATTAAAAATTTTGGAACAAATTTTGCAAGAGTTTGAGAACCAAAAGAACTTATAGAAAATTATAGTAGGTAAAATAAAGATTT
The DNA here is from genome assembly GCA_030064425.1 of Trapa bicornis. Classification (NCBI taxonomy): domain Eukaryota; kingdom Viridiplantae; phylum Streptophyta; class Magnoliopsida; order Myrtales; family Lythraceae; genus Trapa; species Trapa bicornis. Next base: position 33,571,150 of record CM057755.1, on the reverse strand, counting down.
GTAAGAGTTATGATTTAAAAAATGGGTAAGTGGAAAGAATATGGACAATGTTGTAATTTTTGAAAATTGAAGTAGTAAAGTGCAAAAAATGAAAAGTTAAGTAATTTAATAAAAAAATTGAAATATATTGAAAACTGAGAGTAAATATATTCAAATAAAGAGATAAAATATAGAGAATTAGAATATATTAAAATAATAATTATAAATTACTTTGATGATATACAAATCAAGCAAAGCCATTTTGAGTGATAAAACTATAAAATTATAGTAATACACTAGAATTAACTTTTAGATTATGTTTGTATCGAGTTGTTAGAAGTGATTTAAATGTAAAGTGTTAGGATGTTTTTGGATAAAAGAATTGATTGATTTAGAAATGTTAAAAATTTTTAATAATTGGTTGTTGGATTGAAATTAAATAAGGTGAAATATTATTAATAAAAAAATTAGAAATATAAATTTACATTTTTAATTAAATTAAATAATTTATTAATTATTATATATAATTAAATTATATTAAATTTTTTTATACAATAATTTTTTATTTATAATATTTGTATTATATATTTATATTATATAATTTTATATAAAATATTATTAATATATAAATTTATTTAAAGTATATAAAAAATAAATAAATATATAATATAAATAAGAGTATTAAAATAATTTAAAGATACAATCCTACCCTTAATTCTAATTTTGGAGTTATTATATTATAGTATAAATTAAGAGATTTAATAGATTTATAAGTTCAAACCACATTATTTTTTAATTAAATTATTGATTAATGCGCCCACTATAAACCATTATCCTCCAAATTACTGTAAACTTCTCAATTAAAATACTGTTAGAGTTGAAATTAACTTTTAGAACTAAATCTTAATTATTAAATATTATTTAGTTATTATAGTTTAAATTATTGCAAGTTGTATGCGAAATTTAATCAATTAAAAACTCGTGTGAAAACCCAATTAATTAACAAATAAGTTTCTTATCAAATTTTGAATGAGTTTATAAATTGCAAATAATATTGTATGGATTTTAGTTTTTTTATAGAAATTATTAAAATGATTTCGTGTAAAAAGCATTATAAGTATTTTATTATAATATTTAGTTTTATTGATATTAATTTAGTTAATTATCATTTTAGTATAAAAATAAACTCATTTGATTTAATTTCATTTCATTTCTATAAATTAGATAAGAAAATAACATCTCACAAGAAAATCGCAAGATGACATAACATCTCCCAATAGCAGTTTTAGGGATCCATTAATTATACTCGTTTAGATATTACACAGCCTATGAGGATAGTATTTCCACGTATTGATTCCCAATTCCCAAGGATGTTCTATCAATGTTATGTTGTTTTGTTCCTTCTCGCCATTTCATCTATGGGATCCTACAACCAACCAGATTATCGACCTACATATTAAGAACCAACGGGAAGGCAAAATAAGGATGGATAACTCGAGAAAATGAACAAATCAAAGGTAGGAGCAAACTGAATTAAAGCTAGGAAACTTGCTTCATGAGTGTAGGATAGCAAAAACCTGCCAATGATGGCATCTATGTCATGAACAAAGCACAAGAATAGTTTAGTTAACCATATTCCGAGTGCCTAGGACAAAGTAGAGATCCGTTCGTGATAATGTTCAGTGGATATAATCAATCGGTCCTTTTTATTTCCCCAGATGAATCCATGAAATGAATTCAAAGAAATTTAATATTATCGTAATGTTCACCAATTTTTCCTCCTAACAACCGAAAGATGCGCAATGATTACAGCGTTCAACGCACAAAATCTCATCAGGAAAACATATACATAGATAGCATAATACTATACTACGCTTGAAAAAAAGTTGTCCTCGTCCTCCCTCTTCTTTATTTCTAGCAGCTACGGCGGGGTGAGAGTGAAGGGATGGGATAGGGTGGTGGAGGCGGCGTAGTAGTATAAGGGAGTCTGCTGAGTATTAGGAACCGCACCCGCCTCGGGAAGGGGGCGTCCTGGAAGACATTCTCCAGCACCCTCGCAAGCACCACCGTGTACTTCTCCATCATCTCCGCCACTATTGCCACCAGTATCATCCTTTCCACTCTTCTCTTCGATCGCTCCTCCTCCTGGAGTATCTCTTTCGACAATGATCCACCAACGTTGACTACACTCGGGGTATCTCAATCTGTTCTAGAATATAAAGCCGATGCCGATAAGTGCGCTGCAACGACAAGATTTATACGGCGGGCCAAAATGAATACCACGGCGGCGCCTCCCTCTCTGGTTTTACATACAGTGTGCTACTGCTGGTGGGTCCGGGTACCACGTGGATGCGACGGTCCTGAAAAGTGGACCCCGCCGACCTACTTTCACATTTAATGTTGAAGCTGATGTTGATCCAAATATGCAATCCAGTATTTTCGTCTGTTTGTTCTAATTCTCCTTCTCAGCCATCTATCCTTATCCATCCCCACCCGCCATTTTCACGTCCCCACAAGATTTCGCATATTAAAAAAAACAAAAAACAAAAACTGTCTTCCATCAACTTGTTCAATTGTTTCCTCTCCCACTTTTGTCTTGTATTCATCATGTCACTCTATCCTATTCTATAATATCCTATAAGATATTTGTTGAAAGAAATGATATAAAATAAATTAAATATTTAATAATTACGGGCTTAGTTATATGTAATAGAATTTATGAAGATTCATATAAAATTGTATAAAAGATATATCAAAACTCTTTGATGGTGACTTCAAGTATTAGAGATAAAACCAGAGATGAGATGATAGCTTGCCATTACCTCCCTAATTACAGGAGCAAAAAAAGACTCACAAAGGAGGAAGGTAAGTGATATTTACATTCGTGTCCAACCTCGGAACAGGTCTCCTTGAGCTCCATTCATGGTAGCAGTCGAGCATGAGCCGCAGTGAGGTTCCCAAACCGAGGATGATGACTACTCCTGAAAAAAAGGTTGAAGAAGATTTCAAAAACCCAATATAGCGACAATTGAATTTACGTGGGCTGCTGGCGTTAGTTTTTGGTTAGCCACCTGCCAATAAGTTTAATGGAGCCGAGAAATTGGAATTACCTATGATGACATTGATAGGGACCGCTGAGACACCAAAGGTCATCGATAGGAGGACGTCTAAAAGGAGTCCGCCAACGACGATCACAAATGCGACACAAAGGGGAGTAGAGCATGCCTGCTATAGTGGAAAAAACAGAATCAGCTTCAGAATTATTGAAAGTGAAGCGCGTTGAAACTCTGTCCAATGGCTCTTTACCCTGCGATCCTCTGTAACAAGAGACCTTCTTATCGTTGGATCGACCCTCCAAATCCAGGAATTTACCTGGCTCGTGAAAGATGGAGATAAGTTTTGACAGAATGCAAAGCTCAAACTCAAAGCCAGTATGCATGCAATCAGAATTACTTTGACAAAATGCAAGACATTGAGGTACAAAACAAGTGATCGTTTAATTATTAATACTAGTACCTATGTTCATAGAGAAATTGTACTTCATATCTTTCTCATACATTCACCAAAAAGAAAGCATAACAGATCTAGATTCAGTAATGTCTATTACATGACATTTTGAGTTAGGTGGAAGGTCTAAAACAAAGGGTAGCATGCCTGAGTAAATTGATAAATGTTGAGATGAGATTTGTTGCAGAAAAATAAGAGGATACTTACAGCAGGAAGCGGCGGAGGAGGGGGCACATTCATGGCTGCCTGTTTGCGGTTTTAAAAGTCAATGGAATAGTGACATTGTTGAAGGCACAATTAAGGAATGGATTTGGCTAAGCAAAGTTCTTTACTAAAGGAATTCAAGCTGAGATTAATAAGTTTGATCATGTTGATTGCTTACTGGCATATCTCACATTTGTTAGATCCCCTCGAGCAAAACCATCTGTCTATACAGGACCGGTGGGCTTTTGCTAGCTCACCCCGACATTGGCATCCAAGATCTATTAGCACTTCTTCGTTTTCCAGCTGACAAACTCTAAAAACAGTTGAAACATATTAGCCCTCAACCATAACAAGTATGAAAAGGTCAAGTTCAAGTTTCCAGAGTAAGACTCAGCTAGAAGAGCAAACAGGGCACCACTTCATGTTGGTGTCTGTGTAGATCAATCTAGTAGATCTTCAAAGGTGCCTCCAACATGTGTAACTTATGACCAGGAAATCAGAAGAAATCCACATAAGCATAGGAGCCAAACTAATGCACAAATTCAAGAACAGAACAGGTTTCGTCTATAGCCTAAAAGACAACAAGCTGAAAAACTAAGCCTCTCCTAGAACCAAGCTTGAAAAAGAGCTAAGATCGTAATGCATAACCAACAAAAGATAAACTTTCACATATGGTGGATGATCAACCCTCCCGATGAAGCAACTGACAGTATGAACTACTGAGAAACAAACTTTAAATTGTATGTTTTATCAGAACATAAAAAAGCATGTTGATCGAGAGAGAGTTACACTAGAAGAAACTACACCTGCATTGCTCGTGAGAGTTTCCATTTCTGGATAAGTGACCCTTTGTACTAGAAGCCGTAGCAATCTCTTCAACAAAAATTGCCACAGATTCATCCGAAGCCTTTCTTTTGCATTCAGGAGGCGCGAGCCACTCCTCCCCTTTTGACACCACAGATGTGAGCGCCAGTGGCGACAATAACGGAAAGGGCGGTTGCTGTGGTGGTGCCACAGACGTTTGGTCATTGCTGCCTGATTGATCAACCACTTCCCCACCGCGATCACAAACAGCACCGCTATCCCCTCCCATGAAATCGAACTTGCAGCTCTATTATGGCTCCTCAACCAAAAAAATAAAACCCTAAACTTCAGTATCAAGAAATCCCTAATTCAAATTCATCAGCAGCAAGAGCTAAAATTCAGGGATCTAACTGTAAACAGAATTGGAAGAAATTTGCCAAATCAATCAACCAAAAAAATATACTACTTCCAGAAGAACAGCAGGCTCTTGAGACAGGAGGAGAAAAACTGAGACTCCCACCAACCAATGGAGAAAGGAGGGAGAAGAAAATTGAACGGGAGCATTTTTGGGCAACAAAATTCGCATTTAATGATAGTTTCCATGTAAACTCAGAATCGAATGCCTCCCTCCATCACTTCTCTCGCCCATGAAGGTTTCGTGATCTTCAACTATTCATCGGACAAGGTGATAAGCACATGCAAAAGATTTTTCAATCCCACCACGTCAGTCAGTCAAGTCATTCAGTCCATCATGCGTTTTGATCTTCCATTTCAAGTCGGTTACATGTATAACTGTGTTCCATGGTTTTTTTTCCAGGAAAAAAAACAAAGGATATGTGTGACAATTTGGGTCAGCCCTCCCCGACCATACCATCTCAACCCATTATGACCCGACCCGAAAATTATCTGACTGGACAGCGGCCACGAAGAAAAAAAAGGAAAGGAAGATAAAGAGTCTTGTCGTACTTCCTTAGCTTTACACCTTCGAGAGAACAATATAAGGATGTATAGGCTATCCATCCCTTAATTTTGTGAAAAGATGAGATGGTCTAGACTAGTAGGGATGTGGATGCTGCAAACTGAACGTAGAAGATGACTCTGAACATTCAGGAGATTGGATTTGCGTAATTACTGTTACAAGAGACCCTGGACCTGGTGATTTCTTGTGCTAGGCTCTTCCTCTTGCTCCTGCACCTTCACCTCTACGTCTAGTTCTTCCTCTTCTTGAGCGATCTTGGTGGCACATTTCTGCATTTCCTTGTTCTTGCCCCACAGTAGAAAGTACAACCCAATTATAACAATGATTGATCCCACAATGCTGCCAATGAACCACATGAAAAAGTTATAGAAAGTATAGGTCATTCTCAATTCAGTATTGGCGTGATAGAACATAATAAACGATCGAAGAAATTCTTCGACTCTACCTTCCTATGTGAAGCTGCTCGTGTAGGATCGGGATATCGAGCATGGCAGACATTATTTGAATGAGAGGGCTGAAAGCCGCAGTGAAGACGGGTCCCCGCTTCTTCACACACCAAGCCATCCCCACGAAACATAGCCCCGATCCTACCATTCCCTGCGAAATCTCTGAAGTCATTAGTATATATGCAGCATATAACTTTTCATGAACAAAATGATTTGAGATAAAAAAAAAAGTCGATCACGCAATATCCATATGAAGCTGGTGATGATGCTATTTCTTGAAGATATAACAATGCAAGCTTAACTCACAGCATAGACGACAGTTAATATCTGAGCCTTTCCCTTGAGAACCCAGATGGAGAGGTCATTCCCCGTAGCGAAGGCAAGAACAGAAGACTGAATAGACCCGAAGAAGGACATGATCACAGTACTCGAGTACTGGCATGGAAACCTCCGGGCTATGCTGGCTTGTATGAGGAACCACGAGGACCAAAAGAGGGTTCCCAAGCCCAAGCCGATGAGGCCTATGCTCCACCTCTCCGCCCTCTTCTTGGGGCTGAACCCCAGGGAGGGGCTGTGACTCGTAGGTGCATATTGCTGCGGGTGAGATGAGTTGAATAGAGCAGGTCCCCTGTAAAGGATTAGCACCATTGCACCTCCTATGCATATTAGGGTTCCCAGCACCTTGGCCCTTCCACTTCTCTCTTTCATGTCCACCTTCTCTGTCCTGTACAAAAGAACAATATTTGAGTATGAGATGCAAAGGGAAACAAGATTGCAGTCTTTTACAAGCATGCATTATAATGGAGTGCAATTTGCTAGAGGTTAGAGTGATTTCTTACCTAAACGGCAAGGCCATGATGAATGTGATGACAGGGACAATGTTGATGAAAGCACATGAGAATGTCGCTGATGTGTATTGAATCCCAAGAAGGTATAAGTACTGAGTTAGGGATGACCTGCAAATAAGGTTAAAAAGCCTTTTTCAATAAAGAAAAGGATAAAGATAATCTATTAATAAATCATTCTTTGACCACTGTCTTGTCATTCGTAATCATCTCAAGGTCCGTTTGACTCTCCCAAGAGACTTTTTTTTGTCTCTAATGGGAAGGGTAAGTAGCAGTAAAATGTGAATTCTTTTTAGTAATTTATGGGTTCATTTTATAAATTTAATATTATGATTTTGGTTATTTCAATTCATTTATCCGTACCCGGGTATTTTCTAATGATTTTATTCACCTAAAAATGTATCAAAACTTTATTTGAAAAAGAAAATTTTGACCATTTTAGATCACAAGGGGCACTATTTAGCTTAAACTTGATGTTATAATCGGAAAATATTGAGATTATGGACATCATCTTCTTATGTTTAAGGGTCGTGCAGACATGGAATATTTGACATTGAATATGACCTTTTGAAGTATGAGCATTCATAGGTGGTAGCCCTTAAATCTAATTATGGAGTATTCATCCAATTTAATCATACACAAGAAACTTACCCGACAATCGCGCTGACGAATAAATAACATAATATGCGGAATGTGAGCTTGGGCCTGGTGCTCCTGCAAACACACCAAGTGAAAGAAAGTGATGAGATGCTCATGTTCATCACAAGAACGATATATGTATGTATATGTCTATACCTTTCCCAGAAGTAGCCTACTGGTGCAAGGAAAACAGCAGAAATGGACAGCCGGTACGTGATGAGGACCAGATGGTTTATGCCCTGGTCGAGAACGGTCTTCAGCAGAACATTCACGCCGGCAAAGCACATTTCGATCGCTATCATGACAATGAAGGGCTTCCACTCATCGAAGCCGAAGCCCTGATTGCTCATTGCATCCATTAATTGGCCGGTGATGGTTCTTTCTTCACTCACTCTATCTGCATATATACATACATAGCATAGGCAGTGATCATGTCTTGTGAATTTGTTTGGGAGCCATCTTTTAATAAATTAGCCAGTGGCAAAGGAAGGCCAGAATCAGTGGTAGCAAAGCAAGGTTGAAAATCTGATCAGAATCGAAGCTCAAGTGCTTTAAGCTATACCACAGCAGCTTTGTGATTTGTTTAATATTAATTTGATTATTCTTCTGCCAGCGTCTTAGCCCCCATTTATACTTTCCTTTCTGTCGACCAACCATAGTGTCTCCTTCAACCCTAATTCGTAAACCCTGAATATAGTCTAACCATATTCCAACACAACCCTCAAAAGGTTGACAGATTGTGTATCTTCTGTCCATCCAAGGGTGTTTTGCTACATGGAAGAGCTGAAGTTGACCTGCAATTAATAGCACGCATGGATATCAGTCGTCAAGAAAAAGATAGGGCATCTGTGTGTGGTCAAGATATGAATTGAGTGGGAATGTACTATAGGTGGATCCTCCTGGCACCTTTAATGTTCTTCTAGCTTTTGTAGCATCGAATGCTTTCGCTTTCATATGAACACTTAGAGATTCCCCAAGGGAGAAAGAACAATCTGTCAAATCTCTCACCTTTCAAACGTTTGCAGAAGCCCCTGTGACAGAAAAAAAAATATATCTATAAAACTACCTATAGAAAAAACCCATCTAGAGAGAGACATATATACCTAAAAAATTTGAGAATATAGTGAGTCATCATCTTTCTTTCCACACATGCTTTCAGTGTGGAGCAGAAAATGGGAGATGGAGTTGCAATCTGAAAAGAGGGATTTGATGCTCCCTTCTAGACCTAGAAAAGGAAAGTGGTAGACTAGCAAGGAGAAGCAAAAGCCAAGAGATCTATCTCTCCCACAACTTGACATTTGAACTTTGAAGAGGATCTGATTCAACCTAGTCACCACTCTTGTAAATATGCTAAAAAAGTTGCAAAATAATTTAGTTTAATCTAGGTGGAAGTAATCGGGTCGGGTCGGGTCGGGTCGGGTGGGATAGAGGCCATGTCATTGTCTACTGATCACCCCGGGTCGAGTTTAGGGTTCTTTTTAACTTGGACCCAACCTGTTTTTTTAATATGAGCCGTGAATTTTTTTCGTAATTTATGAATCCTAATATTTTTATTTAGTTTTTAAAGAAAATAAAAATCACTCAACACCATTTTGAACTAAACATATAACTAAATTATAATTATTTATAAAATTAAAATAAATATAAATTATTATATAATAATTGAGGGAAAAAATATTTTGTATTACATCATTAATGAATTATTAATGATAGATAAATATGATAAGAAATAATAAATGATAAAATAAAATATAATAATATAATATCATACTGGTTATAAATTATTTATTTGGGTAGAGAATTTTTCTAATGATTTTCAATCACCTAAAAATACTCTAATTTCATTTAACATATAAAAAACAGACCACTTTGCATCAATCTTAGTATGGTTTAATTTTTAAATTTCCATTTGCTTGAATGTCTATAATATAAACTAAAGTCAAGTAATCCAATTGGAGTGACATTGCAATCATTACCCAGAAACGAAATTGATGAAATAATAAGCCCAACAAGTTCCACAGGTCATTCATTTTGACCCGGGTGAGTGAGGAGGTGGCCCAAAAGAAAGAATGAGCAAGATCATGCATGCATGGCTTAAGTGACTTGGTGGAGATCAATGTTAACTAGAGTCCAATGCATCTCTGGTCGTGATGATCTTTGGGTTCAAGTGAATGAACTATTTATGGGTACCGTTAATTTTAACTTGTTGATTAAATCCAAGTGAGTAGAGACAGACAGCAACGGAAGAGCAGAATGTGGAGAAATTTAAGGCTTTTCTGTCTCCTATAAACGCTGCCATCCTTATCTCCTCCACCTTAGACCAGATCCTCTCCCCACCCCCCTCCCTCTATCTCTATTTTTTATGGAAATTATTCACTTTTTCGCTTAATCTTTAATTATTAATCCATCCCTTTTTCTTCTGCTAAATAAACTTTCCTATCTTTCCCTCTCCCCTGAAGTTGCTCTCTCCCTCACCTTCCCACTCACCACTCACCGATCGCCACCTTCTGGAATGATGGGAGCTGTCTTCTGCCTTCTACTTTGAGGATCAATACCCATTATTATTCCTTCTTGTCCTCATTGTCCTGTTGAGCCTTTTGACCAATTGGATCTTCCGGGGTTCTTGGCATTTCTGTGATGCGGAATGTTGGATTGCTTGCTTTAGTCAAAGCCTTTTCGTGTTGCGAATAATACAGAGGATGAGACGATAAGTTACCCGTCCAAGAAACGGTGGTTTTGATTTATTTGAGTGGCACTGTATATCTTCATCAAGATTCTGCCCAAGGTAATGGTCCTTTTCTCCATCATTAGAGTATTCTCTCATTACTGATAAAATTAAGAGTAGGCTACCGTATTCAATAATATAAAATAAAGATAAACAAAGAAGTAAAGTTGTAATTTTTTATGATCATATTACCATAGCCAAAAGTGTCTGTGTGTTGGATTCTATCTGAATGAATCTGGCGCAGATCATATCTATATATATATAGAGAGAGAGAACGTGCTTGTGCCATCAATTTCAACTTGGGTTATAAAATCTTGCAAATAATGATGAGATCTCTGTTACTTTGGTGAGTAAAGAAAGGAGTTCTTGGTCTTGATTGGATGATGGGTGAGCAAGAATCAGTGAGAACCGCAATTTTTTTCTTTGAAGAACTCTGAAATCTTGCATCTTCCATGCTTTCTAGTCTATTCTGTTCCTTTCTTATGGTATCTTCCTCCATTTGAAATGTAAGTATATATATGCAGAGAGAGATTTCAGTAACTTGAGAATGGCCAGGGAGTATATTGGGTCCCCGAAGCCTCACCATATTGATCCAAAACGCAAACGCCTCACTTACATTGTGGGCGGGAGTGGCCTCTGCATACTTTTCTATGTCCTGGGAGCTTGGCAGGCCACTTATCCAGGCTTCACTAGCCCATCCGGAGGGGGCGCTAGCAAAGTCGGGTGCAATGTTGAGAAGTCCGCCTCCACAGATGGCCAGCAGTCCTCTGCATCATCATCATCCGTCTCTTTGAACTTTGACAGCCACCATCAAGTGGCAATCAATGACTCCGGCGCTTCCGTGGAGAATTTCCCGCCTTGCGACATGGCCTACAGCGAGTACACTCCTTGTCAGTACCCACCCCGGGGCAGGAAGTTCGACCGCAACATGCTTAAGTACCGAGAAAGGCATTGCCCTACAAAAGAAGAGCTTCTTCGATGCCTTATCCCGGCCCCACCCAAGTACAAGACCCCCTTCAAGTGGCCTCAGAGCCGGGATTATGCGTGGTACGATAATATCCCACACCGGGAGCTCAGCATCGAGAAGGCAGTCCAGAACTGGGTCCAGGTCGAAGGTGATCGATTCAGGTTTCCCGGTGGAGGGACTATGTTCCCACGCGGCGCAGATGCGTATATTGATGATATTAATGAACTGATCCCTCTCAAGAATGGGAAGGTCAGAACTGCAGTTGATACAGGCTGCGGGGTAAGTAGCTCTTCTTCTCAAGAAGATGAAACATCTACATCTGCAACTTTTTCTTTTTTGTTTGTTTTATGTTCAGGAGCTGAAAATTTCAGGTACTAAAATAGTCACCATCTCTTATATGACTAAAAAGTTTCACGTCTCTCTTTTCTTTTTCCCTTTTGGATAAATTGTTGGGTTCCTTTAGGTTGCCAGCTGGGGAGCTTACCTGCTAAAGAGGGACATTATCACCATGTCTTTTGCCCCCAGAGACACCCATGAGGCACAAGTACAGTTTGCCCTTGAGCGTGGAGTTCCTGCTATGATTGGCGTCATGGGTTCACAAAGGCTTCCTTACCCATCAAGAGCATTTGATATGGCCCATTGCTCTCGTTGCTTGATTCCTTGGAACCAGTTGGGTAAGTAATGCAATCAATTGGTTCTTTTTCAAGTCCATGGCATAAATTCAGTCAATTTCCAACCCTCCACCACATTACATTTTGATCTAGGAAGTGCAGGTTGTGAAAGTGTAGTTTATATTCTGCAGATGGGTTGTACCTCATAGAAGTGGACAGGGTTCTGCGGCCTGGTGGCTACTGGGTGTTTTCCGGTCCGCCAATCAACTGGAAAACATATTGGCGGGGATGGGAAAGGACTCAAGAAGACTTGAAGGCAGAGCAAGACTCTATAGAAGACGTGGTCAAGAAGATTTGCTGGAAGAAGGTGATCGAGAAGGATGATCTTGCCATTTATCAGAAGCCCCTCAACCATATTGAGTGCGTCAAGAGCCGGACCGTGTACAACAAGCCTCATATTTGCAAGGGGGACAGTGCAGATTCTGCTTGGTACTCTCTTTATTTCAGTAACAAGCTTTCAACTGTTATATTCTTCCTTGAAAACTTGATGATAAGATGAAGGCTGCATGGAGTGCCTTTACAGCATGCATTTGATTAAAGAAGAATCCGAGTTATAAATGAATTCTAAATCTCTTTTTGATTGGTATTCCAAAGGTACAGAGATATGGAAGCCTGCATAACTCCACTACCAGAGGTGAACAGCTCAGATGAAGTTGCAGGTGGAGAACTTGAGAAGTGGCCTGAACGGGCGTTTGCAGTCCCACCAAGGATAAGCAGAAGTTCTATGCCCGGAGTCACACCTGAGATGTTCAAGGAGGATAATGATCTCTGGAAGGACAGGGTTTCGCACTATAAGCGGACTATAAGCCCGCTGCCTCAGGGGCGGTACCGCAATGTAATGGACATGAACGCGAATCTCGGAGGTTTTGCAGCGGCACTGATGAAGTACCCGGTGTGGGTCATGAATGTGGTACCTGCGAACTCAGATCGAGACACCTTGGGGGTGATTTACGAGCGGGGATTCGTCGGAACGTACCATGATTGGTGTGAGGCTTTCTCGACTTACCCAAGAACTTATGATCTTATCCATGCCGGAGGTCTGTTCAGCATATACCAGGACAGGTAAAAAAAAGCAAGTAAATCAGCTGTTTACAGTCATGTCATGTGGGCCGTGGCTGATTGTGTGGTTATCACGTCTTTCTTTGGTTGTAAGGTGTGACATTACCTACATACTGCTGGAGATAGACCGGATCCTGAGGCCGGAAGGGACGGTGATCATCAGGGACGTGGTGGATGTACTCGTGAAGGTGAAGAAAATAGCAGATGGAATGAGATGGGACAGTCAGATCTTGGACCATGAGAGCGGACCCTTCAACCCTGAGAAAATCCTCGTGGCTGTCAAATCGTATTGGACTGGCAAACCCAACCAGCAGAAGCGGCTGTAGGGTCCGCCATGAACAGGATCGTAGCTCTGTAATTTGTAGTATACAAGAACTTCTCCATTGTTGGCTGGACAAGAAGAGCAACAGCTCCCCGTGCTTTCTTCTTCCTTCCACTTTTCATGTTCCGGAAATTTTCCTTGTCATCAGGAACGACTTTCCCTTCTGAAGCTTTAGACAGTTAGATTTGCATTCTGTCTTCATTTTATAATCATGACTTTTGCAGAAAATAAAAGATGAGTTTTGCTCCATTCCCTCTGTAGTGTGCATTGACCTCAGTGGTGATGACTGCTTTATTCATATTCCGCCATATCCCATGTGATTTGCAGAAAGCATTTTTTTTTGTAGAAAGGGCAAAAAACACATTCAATATTCGTGTGGACGCCATTAAATTGAAAAATCTACTTGGTCCGGGCCCACCCTCCCTCCCACGTCATATTCTATTCGCGGTCCGGGCGTATGCTCCCTACTTCTGCAGCTCAAGGCACCTCCTTCTGTATGGCGTATGTACTTTATAAGGAGTATGCACCTGGAGCGTATTATAGTCTCATCTCTTCACGTATTTCCGTTTTTTTCTGTGAGCCATCTTCTCAGATTGGCCTAGAATATGAAAGTGCTGCGTGCAGCTCATTCCATTTGGTGATTCGTGTTGCTTAAGGAGAGCATAGCAGAGGTCATTCTGAACGTCATTAGAGCCCCCAGGTCCCCACCTGCTGGTTCTTCTCTTCTCCTCGGGAGAGCAGTGTGAGTTCCCAAGCCAATTGGACTACGGACTGGAGTGATCGATTCCGGTTGGCAAGGCCGGTCCGGCGGAGGATCAATGGAGGAAACGGAGACGAGGAGGATCGAGGAGGAGGTTAGGAAGGCCGTGGAACAGGCCAAGGAGCTGCAGGACTCGGCTGCGTCATTCCTCTCCAGGGCCTCCGGGGATGAACAGTCGCTGCGCCAGCGAGCGGCGGCGCTGGACACTACCGTCCGCCGCCTGAGGTCCTCGATCGGTTCCCAGCTCGCTCACAAGCTATTGGATCCGAAGATTGCCGACAAGGCAAGCGTCCCCCCGCTTCCGAACTCTGTTTTCTTTTCCGTTAATTCAGCAGTATTCTTGTCGCTTATATGCACACAGTAACATCATCAAACTCGGCCCCGAAGCTCGCGACGTTCGTTAAATTAATTAATGAAGCCTATTTCCTGCTGGTATACTGGTGAAGAATATGGAAGCTATTTATGATCAGTCTAGCAATTACTGTTCTTTTTTTTCTCTTTGTGGAAACTCATAGACTTAGATCCCAAATAAAAAGTTTCGAGCACCACTTCGGGAGATTTTTCTTTCCCTTTTTGTATGGAACATACCTTTTTCCCCAAATTTTATGTCTGAATGATGGTGATCTCTATTGCGATGGAACTTGCAGCTAGAAGAAGAGTTGCAGAGAGCAAAGTGTGTGATTACGGATGGAGATGCCTCTTCCTTCCTCCCTTCTAAACCTCAAGGTGTCTCCTTTTCTTAACCCCGAAATATTTTCCTGTTTCTTCTCCATTACAAGCTTTATGGGTTTGCTTACCAATTTGTGATCATACGTCTAATGGGGAAATCTGCATGCAGTGAGGTTTCTGAGGATGTTTCTTGGTCCGGTTGACGTTCGTGCCTTGAAAAAGGATATCCAATTGAAGGTCAAAGAAGAGTACAACAGCTACAGAGTAGGTTCCTATTAGTTCCATACCAACTTTTGGTTGTCATGGCTTCTGTTATCCTTTTTAACACAAATTTGAGCAGACCAAGCTTCCCCCCTGCACACTTCCCTGAAATTTACTTTTACTTTGCTCCATTGTCAATATTTAATATATTACTGGTTGAATAGAAGCAAAATCATTTGTATCATACCCTTTGCAATATATTTTAACTTAATTATGAATGTAAGAAATAATACCCTTTTGGTATGGAAAATGTGAAAAATAAAAACTTATTTAAAACAGGCATAAAAGACCTAACTGCGTTAGGAAATTAAAGTTTCCACTTCTCATTCCAAAAGGTACAAAAAAAAAGTCTTATGCCCAGCCTTCATATGATTCACGCCTCTTGTAATATCAATGTGCTAACTTTTGAGTTTTTGAGTGTCCTCATCCTGCTAGGCTTTGCTGCTGATTTGTTCTAGAATGAATGTTTGGCTGCATCAACATAAGCATGTATCTTTATGAAACTTTTCCTTGCAACATGCATGCTGATGAGTTCAGTGCCTATGGTTAGGTACTTTAGGCCCCTAGAATTCGTTGTTTCCGTCATCTCAAGAGACACTCTTAACTGTCTCTTGCAAGTCATTTCAGTTAGCAGAATTTTCATTTCAAGTCATATATAATTAATTGTTTAGACAGAATTATATAGAAGCTATGAAGGCAATAGCTAGCTGACTGATTCATTCATGTACTTAATCATGGCCCTGGTACAGGATAGGACAGCCCTTCTATTTCTTTTCTTCCCAGCTGCACTGCTTATATTAAGATCATGGCTATGGGATGGGTGCTTGCCTGCATTCCCTGTTCAGCTCTATGAGGTGATAATTAAATGTTTAAGGCTGATTTGAGTCTTCTTGATTTTCTTTTGTGCAATATGACATCTACATCCATTTAACACAAGTATTTCCCCTGTTTAGGGATGGTTGCTATTCCTCTACACAGGTTTGGCTCTACGAGAGAATATATTGAGAGTGAATGGAAGTGATATTCGTCCATGGCAAGTTATCATTTGTTTTGGTTTCATGTTTCCAATTGTAGAATTTAAAAATGCTCTTTAATTCACTTGCACATATTCATCAACCTGCAAGTCTGAAAATCTCCCCATTTGTAAGGAAGTCAAGAATGATGTGTACCGAGCTTTGATTTTTCTTTATAAAAATTTGTGAAACTCCACAAATGTTACTTTTTCTTTTTTATTTGAGCTAACAGGGCAGCAAAAATACAAAGACTTCATCTTTGTTGACGGTGCTATTATGTATGTTTGTCTTGTCAAAGCATTAAAGCATGAGGTATTGATACTAATTAGGTATTCATGGACAGGTGGATATACCATCATTATTGCGCGATGCTTATGGCCCTTGTCAGCCTCACTTGGGAGATAAAAGGACAACCAAATTGTGCCCAGAATCAGGTTTCTCTTACTCACTCCATTAGTAAGTATTAAGTATTGCATTTGCATGCTTCTCTTTCATTAAATAATAAATTTCAACCATTTGCAGAGGGTAGTACAACTTTTCTTGCAATGGGCAATGATGCAAGGGATCGCTATGCTACTTCAGAATAGATATCAACGCCAACGACTTTACACTCGAATCGCTTTGGGAAAGGTGCTTTGATGTACCACTTCACAAAGAAAATCATATAATTACAAATTCTTGATCTTTACATGCCTCAAACCATATTATTGTCTCCTAGTTACTGATATACTACATTTTAGGGGCTTGAAATCTTTCAGTTAGTTCGTCCTTGCATATATGAGATCATTCTTCTTTATGGCATTTCATTCAATCAGGCAAAGAGGATGGATGTTGTCTGGGGAGAGTCAGCTGGTGTTGATGGCCAACTGTGGTTACTTTGTCCACTGCTTTTCATTATGCAGGTAAACAATTTGGGCCATGCGGTATCATTTTCTGAAATGTAAGCTTGCCCTTGCAGCTGGAAAAAATCTTAGCTTCATATCCTGAATAATTTGATAGTTTTAATACAAAAAAAAAACTATAGAAGCTTCATTTGTCTTGTACACTTGCTCATCCTTCAACATTAATTGATATTCAAATGAAGAGTAAGAAGCCAAAAAACAGTCCATGTTATGTGCACAGTCTCCTAATTACCTACTCTCCAATTGACTCTAGGGTTTCGAGGCGTATGTTGGGCTGCTGTTGCTCAAAACTGCACTTGTGGGGATGGTTTCCGAATGGCAGGTACCATTTCTTCTGGACAATATGTTCATTATAATATGCCACACTTTCGGCAACATAAATTTGTCTTGAGAAGAGCATGGCTGATCTTGATATAAGCATGGAATGCTTATGTGAAATTGATGCATCCAATCAAGTGCAAATATATGATGTTTGGAAAGTGACATGTGGAAGAAATTAATATGGTGATGATCTTTGAGTGGGTCATGGCAGGTCATAGTTTGCGGGGTACTCTTGGTCTTGATGGCAGTGGGGAATTTTGTGAACACAGTACAGACTCTCATGGCTAAGTTAAGGTTCAAGGCAAAGATGAAGAGATCTAAGAGCAAGCAGGAATTAAACTGAAATGGACACCCCGTGCCATTGCAAATAAGCTGAGGAAGGTGGAGTTTTGTAAGGTGTCAATTTTTGAATTCCTTCTTTCTTTCAACTATGATTCTGTGCTTCATTGTTGCTTGATTTTGTAAGTCTCAACAAACTTCTCTTTACAAAATGGAATTAATTGTTCAAGCAGGAATAAACTGGGCGATCAATTTGGAAGATATAACTTGCAGAATGATATTACGTACTCATATTCCAGCGCAATAAGAAGCATTTGATGATAGCTTGCCTTGCTATCTGAGGAAGAAACTGGTTTCAGTGGTGCTACTGCTGCCTAAATAACCATCCAGCCAAAGCTCTCGGAGAATAATTGGCTGCGTCCACCTTGGGGTCTCATGCTCCAGGATGCTTATATGTGACTGAGCTGTCAAGTTTTCCGGCTTTTCTGTTCCCCTCCCCCACCATTTTTTCGGCGGCCGGGAATCCCGTGCGTGCTTGCACATATTCAGAGAATCAACCTAGAATCTGCATGGCCTTGCAGAACTCATGAGGGGAAAACATTTGCGTTATCTCTGTCACTGTTCCTGCTCAAAGCACCCCCTTCAGCAACTACCATTGGATTCTCAGGAGTGGAATATTTTGTAAGGATAAACATACTATACTTTTTTGAGGGCAAAAACTGCTGGAGCCCTTCTAAGACTTCAACTCCAATACTAAAAAGCTGCTGATATCACATCATTAAAATCTCCATGTCATCCGTACCTATATGTAAAAAAAGAATTAATTTATATCAAATCAAATAGAATAAAAAACAACTGAATTAATATTTTTAACAATCATACACAATAATTTATAAACTCGTGTACACAAGATTATAAACATACATAATATAAATAATGAGTTTTGGAAGATTCATGAATTGTGTTGATATGTATAAATTATGTACTTTATATCTAAATAAATTTCCTATTTATTTCATACATATTTATGTTTTTTTGTATGTACATGATTTATGAATTATTTTATATTTATGAATTTCCTATTCCAGCCTAAGATGAGAGAAGGGACTGTGACCCCATTCCCCAGTTGAACCAGCTGCTCTAAATATTTTCTAAATAAAAACAAAGGCCCAAGAATCTCATTTAACCAGATTGGGGGAAGAGGAATTTTACTGGAAGTTTTCAAGTAGTTAGATGGAAGCACGGAGAAGAATTACCAGCACCGGGCTTGCAGTCAAATGATTATTTGCAGCCAAGTATTTGTATTTCAAGTCTCAAGCCTGTTTCTTCCCATATATTGCCCTTACACCTCCCTGATGGCACTAGTGTTCGATCAGGTTTGTACCTGCCAAAAGGAACCAACTTAAAGCAATGAATCAGCACCTTTAATCTCACTATCTTAAGAAGATTAAAATTGTTTTTCACTAATCCTGGCTGATGGTCAGGTGAATAAGAAATTCACAGCAAGATACGTGATATAATAAACAAGAAAAGTATGTAGTCCTGCTGTTTCAGGACCGTATAAAGTTATGCAGACAGTTAAATTTGGAAGTTGCCTACATGATGCCAAAATTAGAAATTGTAAAAAAACAATCTTGTCCAAGAGCCAACTGGGTGCAGCATCTGTTGCTTGCCAATTTTATAATAGAAATTGTTGAAACCATAGAGGATTGAACAGGTCACTAGCAAGTGATATGTGCCATTATCAAATATAATTCCAATCAAACACTGAATCATAGAAGTACCTGACAGGTCCTTATTTGTGATGATCTTAGCCTCCAGGCCCTTCACAACATCAGTCATACCCTGAGCAGTGTATGCTTGTATCAAGGTAGCATAAGTGATCTTATCAGGCCTACATTTCCTCTCTTTCATCGTTTGGAACATCTCACTCATCTTCTCTACTTCCCCTGCTTTCCCATAGGCGCTGATGATGCAGTTAAAAAAAGCAGTATCCAGTTTAACATCTGAACTGTTCACCTGCCTCAGGATGGAATCAACCCTTGAAATGAATCCAGCTTTACTGTAAGCGTTGATGACAGAACAGTATGTTATGGAGGTTGGCTTCATTCCTTGATGTTTCATTTTCTTGAAATACTCATCCATCTTCCTAAGGTCACCAGCTTTCCCATATGCATCTATCAAGATATTGTAGGTCACAACAGTTGGCATGAAGAACCTCTTTTCCATGTAATTGAGAACAGAGGTCATCTTCTCATACATACCCAATCTTCCATATGATCTAATGAGGATATTAAATGTTATCATGTCGGGACTTATCTCCATGAACTGGAATTCCTCATACCACCGCTCCATATCATCAACATGTCCACACTGCCCATAAGCTGATATGACTGAATTGAATGTGAAGATATCGGGTAGGCACGATCCACTCAGTATCATGTCCATTAGTGAGCTCTCCATCTGTTCGAACATTTTGGCTTTTCCATAGCCATCGATTAGTGTATTGTAGGTAACAGCATTGCATTTGATTCCCAAATAAGACATCTCAGAAAGTATCCGACTGATCTGATCAAAGTGATGGAATCTAACACAGCAACTGACAAGAATCGAATAGGTGTAGACATCAGGCTTGCAATCCGAGACTGACTTCATGGATTCAACTGTTGATAATGCCTCATCAAGGAGACCACTTTGACAATAAGCATTAACTAGTGCAGTGTAGACATCAAGAGTTGGCCTCAGGCCTTCTGACAGCATCAGCTCGAAGAGAAGACTGGCCTGCTGGGGTTGTCTACACTTTCCTAGCATCATTAAGAGCTTTGTGAATGTTTGGCATCTTGGCTTGTACCAGTGCTGTTTCCTGAGAAGACCAAAAATCTGATAGGACAGAATGTTATACTAATTCAGTCATCAAGTTCGAGACTTGAAAAGTGAAATTCCGGACAACTAATGTCCCTCATGTGGGAAGATTCTTTTCACAGGTATTTTTCCCACATACTTCTATGCTGCCATTCGGCAAAAGCATAAAGCCAGAACCAGAAAAGCTTTGACTCTTGGCACATAAACTTCTATGCACGTTCATTGTGAGGCAAAAATCAAACTTCAATAAAGTAGCCTTGGGCCTCGGCTTTAACCCAACTGACGGAGAAAGTATTGAATTAAGATCATTACATGAAGCTTCAAGTTGTTTCTAACATACCTTGAGAGCAGACTCCCAGCAATTATCTCGAATAGCCTCGTCGAGGGCCTCCATTACAGCTTTGGGCCACAATCTAGTGTACTTACTCGAGTTGGCTTTCTTCTCAATTCCCCTGACAGCAGATTCCGTCCTGAGAATCCGGGAGAGGTCCTTCATGGAATGCTTCTGGAGTCCCAAGGGGGCGCTTTCGGAGCTACGCTTAGAGGACCGGATGGTGAAGGCATACAGTGGGATGCGTTCCATTTGTGCGGGGATCATCTAATTTTCCAGGGAAGCTCACTCATGTCAAACAATGGTGTCATATAAGGTTCTTCAGTACAAAAAAAAAGATAGAGCAAGGAGAGGCAAACAGTCAAACGATGGGCAAGAAGCCAAATCAAAATTCACGGATAGTCCACTGGTAAAGATGCCAAGATAAGTACGTTTTCCGGTCCTAAAAACATAAGAATTATCATTTATTTTCACTAATCCGCTTGGAATAGCTGGTAACATCCCCTTTCCAGCATCTAAAGAACTCCGATATAGCTCGTCAACAAGACATCTAACAGCAGTGAGTAAAAACAACGGTATATTTTGGAGGTGATTACCATGGCTTGAGACTGATCTGGGATAGCAGGACCAGCTTTGAGAAACTTGGAGCCGACATATATCACCACAGCTGCCATAATTGGAATCAATTTCTACTCAATAGACCCAAGGGACAGGAGCAGCTGATGCTTGCCCGAGATGGCAGCAATTCGACAGAAAAAGGAAAAGCCCCTGCGAGGTAATTGCTAGGGTTAATACAGAACTTTGGGGACAAGGAGGGGTTACACACATCCAATTGAGGTCACGAGAGCAGGCGCCACCTGAGAGTCAATGAGGGGGAAATGGCTGTGAAATGCATGGAAAGGAAAAGGAAAGGAAAAAAAACAGGATTTAAATAATTCCTCGCAAAGGGAAAAAACGTCTTAGTCCTCACTCCATTACCTTGAAGTGGAGATGCACTCAGCATCGGCAGCAGAGCAGAGATAAGATGAGCTTGAGATGTGGAGGAAGAAGAGAGGACCGACGACCGACCTGTAACCACCGTAAGTGAGGAGGGAAAATAGCCCAAAAGGAAGCGGGATGGATTCATTATTATAAAATGGTCCAGTCCAGATAGGAAATGGGCCTTAGGAAGTGGCCAGAGGGAGGGGCTATTGGCGAGGCCCCTCCAGCCCCTACCTCCTCGATTTTTTGATCGAAAAGAATATATATATATATAGAGGCTGCCAAAGAAAAGCTATATTTTTTTGGCACGTTTTTCCTCAATAAATGATGATTTACACGTCAGATCCACCAATGTAGAGCGAGCAAGGGCCCAGTGTAAATAGGCAAAGTCATGGAGGCATTTAGGCGAAACAAGGTCAGCAGTAATGCCCCGTATTCTATCACCATTGCCGACCTCTTTTCCGTTTTGATCCCTTCAAGTTTCCCCCCTCTCTCTCCCCCTCTCCTTCCTCGATTCCTCCTCTCTTTCTACCCTATGTGCAGCTCTGCGCTTTGAAATCTTCTGAGAAATGGCCCAAAGAGCGGAGAAGGAAGAGACAGAGTTCAAGGTACCGGAAATCCTCATGCTGTGCGCCAACAACTGCGGCGTCACCGGTAATCCAACTACCAACAATATGTGCCAGAAATGTTTCAATGCCACCAGCACCCCCTCCTCCTCTTCCCCTTCTAGTTCATCCAACACCATCTCCTCTTTGGTCGGCTCAGGTGGCAACTCAGTTCTCAATCCATCCACCGAGAGGAGCACGAGATCTAGCTCGTATCGATCGCCTAACCGTACAGGCACGCCGATGGTAACGATCAGGAAGCATGTACAGCTGTCAACGCCACCTGCCGCCGAATCAACGAAGACGAGTGAGGTCAATCGGTGCTCCGGCTGCAGGAGGAAGGTAGGCCTGACCGATTTCCGGTGCCGCTGCGGGGAGCTTTTCTGTGCGGATCACAGGTACTCGGATCGACACGACTGCAGCTACGACTACAAGTCGTCCGGTCGCGAGACGATTGCCAGGGAGAACCCGGTGGTCAAGGCCGCTAAAATCATTAGAATTTGATCGATCAACGGCGGTAGCTACCTAGAACCATAAAAATTCCCGAAGAAGGCAGGCCTGCAGGCATCAGCAGTCCGAGCGACCATCGCCAAGATCAACCTGTTTCGGCAGCGATCCTTTTTGTGTTCAATGAAATCTTCTATCATCATCTATTTTTTTCTTGTGCCTGATTTCCATGTCCCCTAGCTGAAGAAACTGTATGTTTTTTCACTTGGATTGAATGAATGCAAGTCCCATTCGGGCGCTGCTGCTGCAAATTTGTGGGGCGTGAGGAAAAGTAGGCGGGGCCACGCATGAATCGCCCCTTTGCCCATACCAAATAAATGGATTAAAATTCCACCTAATGTATTAATATTATAATAAAATATTAATTTAATGCTATTAATAAAAAATAACGCTGTTAATTAAAATTTAATCATTTATATCTAACTTATATGTATTAAATATTTTGTAGCAAATTATAATTTTATTAAAATATTTGTAGATTAACTCCTAATTTATCATAGATAAAATATTTTTAAACATCAATTATTATTTAATGTTTATTCCGGCCAAAAAAAGTCAAGAGCCTATTCAATAATTTGTATAATTAAATAGAAGTTTGGTATGATTTATGAATAGAGAATGAAAAAATGAAGCGGGGAACATTGAACTACATCCTATCCGGGATAAGAATAAGACTGTCCTTCTCCAAAAATAAGACACGTCCTCCCTTGTTTGCATTTCCGCGTGATTATTGTGTATTATACCAATCCAATCCATCCAACCACATGTTTCCTTGTCGCTTATTAATTAGCGACATCTTAACTCCCTGGTAGAATAATGTGATTAAGAAAATCCAACTGCATGTCTGATTCTGCCTTCCCACCCACCTCCACCCCTCAACTTATATGGATGGATTAATTACATATAATTTCATATATTATATTATATTAAATATTAATATCAATAATATAAGTTAATAGCTGTCTAACTACATACTAAACTCCCACTAATAATGGAAAGAGAACCCCATAAAGGGTATAATCCAATTCCATTCTCCTATATCATAATAATCTCTTCTAGATCACAGGCTTTGGCTTGGCTTGGCTTGTCTGCAGGTTGTGGTGTCATATATAAGTTCCATTCAATTTCTTATATGCACCCGTGCCATCAAAACACAGGTCAAAGCTACCTTCCCAGCAGCTTCCTCCGCCCACTGTAACCATTACCCACCCACCCCCTATGCTTACTAAGCCCGCTTACTTCCCCCCCATCATATTGATTGCAGGGTAAGATCACTAGGAGTCGTGGGGCAGTAGAGAATCTAGTGGGCACAGTGTTGATTATAAATACGCACACGGCCTTCATGCTCGCAAGTGGTTGTAGTAGAACGAGAACGAGGACGTGACGAGACAGCCTTTCTCCATCATAACATTCTCAGCTTCTGGTTTCTGTAGTTTTCTGTCAAGATGGGGTGGATCCTGAAGTACCTCCCGTCAAAGCTCACCGCCTGCCGCCGTCGCGGATCGCCCCGAGGCCATGCGGAGAACGATGACCGTGAGAGCTGCTCCGTTCGTGGCAGCGAGTCTAGTCCGCTGTCGGTGGCGAGGTACAGCTGGGGGGCCATAGAAGCCCTCACGAGTGGCTTTTCCACGGTGATCGGGAGCGGCGGGTTCAGCACCGTCTACCTCGGTCGGATATCCGGTGGCGCGGCCTCAAAGCTGGCCGCTGTCAAGGTTCACTACGGCAGCGAGCGGCTGCACCTCGCCTTCAAGCAAGAGCTGGACATCTTGCTCCGCCTCCGCCATGAGAGCATCGTCAGCCTTCTAGGGTACTGCGACAACCCAGGTTTCTGTCATCTGATTCCATCTGATGGCTAATATAATATTATATAAATCATATATTTTTGACGATTACTTCCCGCTGAAATTCATCTATTATTTTGATATCTTCTTCAGATTCCGGAGCTCTCATCTTCGAGTACGTCTCCAATGGCCACCTCCAGGAGAAGCTCCACGGCGGCAGCGAGAAGCAGCCGGTCCTCCCGTGGAGGGCTCGCGTGCGCATAGCCTTCCAGCTGGCCCAGGCCCTGGAGTTCCTCCACGACAAGTGCGCCCTCCACATCGTCCACGGAGACCTCAAATCCTCCAACATCCTCCTCGACGAGAACCTCAACTGTAAGCTCTGCGACTTCGGGTTCTCCAAGCTGGGCTTCTCCTCGACAGTGCTGATGCCGTCTCCGAGGTCGAAGCACGTGATGATGGGGTCCCCCGGCTACGTGGACCCGCAGTACCTGAAGACGGGGATAGCCTCCAAGAAGAACGACATCTACAGCTTCGGCGTAGTAGTGCTGGAGATGGTAATGGGCCTGGAGGCGTTCTGCGCCGAGAGGGGCCACCTGGCGGGGCTCGCGGCCCCGGCGCTGAGGGACCTGGAGCGGCGGACGGCAGAGGAGGTGGCGGAGATGGTGGACCCGCGGCTGAAGGGGGAGTTCGATGTGGAGGAGGTCCGGGCGATGCTACATATTGCGAGGCTATGTCTCAGCCAATCTCCAGCGGTGAGGCCGTCAGCTGTCCGCGTGGTTCAGCTGATGAGCGAGAAGATCTCCTCGGTCTTCTTCGACTGGGCGTGGAAGTGCCGTGGTAAAACTCCGTCCAATAAGATTGAAAGATGGTATTAGCTTGCGGGACAAGGGAGTTGTATGCACTACTCATGCCAAATTCCTACTTTCTATCCCACATAAATGAATCTTTATAGCAGGAGGCAGGAGGAGTTAGCGGAGTTGGTCCATTTATCAGTCTAAAAGGTACCACCAATTTTGCAAAAAAATTAAAGGGCATGTATAGCATAGCACCAAGCGGTTATGAGTTGTAAAGAAGAAGTAACACTAGTGAAATCTCTTGTAATATATCATTGATTTTAACATAATTATTTACAGACCCATGTTTATAATTTTATTTTATTTGAATTATAAGAAATTATTGAATGTTTAGATGAAAGAGCAAATTCTCCCATAAAATCTCAACTTTTATTAGTTATATAATAGTTTTATCATAAAATTGGGAAGTAAAGTGATGGGCTTCAAGGGAGATTTTAAGAAATGTTATATATATAAAATTTGAAATAGTACTTAAAAATATTATTTTTAAATAAAAATGAGTAAATTTTTTTAGCAACAATATCCTTTTATATAATATTAAACTTATATAAGTGATACAATATTACAAAATTTATATTATATTCCTTTATGAATTTATATGCTTATTATCTGGACTATTTTTTATTTATTTTGATTTTCCACGTATTTTTCTTTTCATTTTTATCTTATACCTATTATAATTGGAAATTATAATTATAATATATATTTTTAAAAAATTATAATTTTTAATATAACATAACATATTTAATATGGATCAATACGAGTCACATCCTCGTGTAGATGATGTGCTAGGGCCTAATCTCATGGAAACATCACACATCTCCAATAAAGAGGTAGGTGATATATAGTTACATAGTATGTACTGATAGTGGTGAGTCTGCTAAATATGTTTATTAAGTGTTAGAAAAATATAATTTCATGGTATACAAGCTAAATTATTAAACTTGAAAGGAAGGTTCTTTCCCATACATTGTAGTATGAAATCTACAGTACAAAGCAAGCATTGTGTCTTGATTTTTTTTTTGTTTTGCACAAAAAAGCATTGTGTCTTGTTTGGGAAGGAGGAGATGTGCAATGAGAAATCTCCATGGCTACTGCTTTGTTTTTCACACCATTTCTCATTAAATAAAGCAATAACTACATGAACGTGAGTTCCTTCCTAGTCATAGAATAACTCATGAAAAATGGAACACCACTTACAGATTCGCAATTCAGGTCGAGTCAGTGTGTGTCAAGTGTCACGTTTCAAGAATCTGTAAGCCTATCAACTATCCTCAGGATACAGCCCTATATTTCACTCTTATATGTATCAGTCGCATGAATGAATTACTTGTCATATTTGCTGGGCAGAGTAATAGATTCACATACCGTGGCAACGGGGCATTCACCATGGCGGCTGGTCATCTGCCGCTGATTGTAGGGGAACAGGTTTCCAATTTGGCTTCTCATCCCAATACATGTCATAATAAATATGACCTGGATCGTGATCCGTGCAGCACCATATCCCTACATAGTGCTTCATCCGGTTCCTGAACCTGTCTTCCATTGCCTGAAATCATGATTGCACGCTGCTTCAGCAACAGAATTGGGACTTGAATCAATGGCGAGGAGGGGTTGGATGGCCTACCTTGTCCATGAAGCCCGAAAAAGTATCTTGTATTGAAGAGAACTGAATCACTTTGATGTCTTTGAAGTTTGAGAAAACCATCTTCAACTGTTCATTTACAAGCTAGTCAGAAAGCAGTCTAAAATTGAAAAGCTATATGAAAACTATGAAAAACTGTATAGGTCGACATGGTTGAATTAAGTTGGCTTTGAGCTCACTACAGAGATAACAAAAAGGCATCATAAAATGGAAATAAGCACAACTAGGGTAAGATTTCATAATCAAAAGAGGCAGATAGCTGAATCGCTTACGTCTCTTCATTACTGTGCCTTGGGAGTCTGAGCACTCCCTTGGAATTTGTGCTATTCGATAGTTGGCAATCCTTATTTCCCACTTGACACGGTTGAACATTAAGCCATGAATCCTTAACCTGAGAAATTTTCGCAAGAGAAACTTACTACGACATGGTTAACTATGAAATTTAATGTACACTGTTACGTAAGTGGCCCCAACTTGTTACCTGTTTGGACATAGATGGATTATCGAGGAAAGAGTATTCTCTGATATTGATCCTTGGGCCAAATTCCTCTTCTGGTAATTCTTTCACCATCGTTTGTATCTGCAATTAATGAAATCACAGGTCCTCATTGGTAATCAGGCATAACAGTTCTTCCAATTGATGAACTGTAGCTCAGATAATAGAAATTGAAAATATAGGAGACAAAGGTTTAAGATCTACATAACCAAGAAAAATTATGGATTACATTATTATTGAAGAAATCTGGGAGGAATAAAAAAGAAATCAACACAATGATCCTTATGTTCCTAGTCGTTTTGCTTACTATGAAAACATAATCCTTAATAGATTATCTCAAATTCAGAATGATTTACCTCAAACACATGGTCAAGAGGGCAAATAAAAGGTTGTCTAGTTAAAGAACCCTCAAGAACACCAGGATGGGCAAACCACAACCTGTCTATTCTGCACCAGAGGGGAGGTAAGACCTGAAATAAACATATCAAGAAAGCACTTAATTTTACTCTCCAAAAGTATGTACTAAAATGGCCAACTTATTGGATACCCTCGTCAATTTACAGTCAACAGGCAGATTATCTTCTTAATTGGTAGAGATTGCATATTAACAATCTTACCGCATTAGGATACTCTTAGGCAATTAAATATTTAAAATCAAACTCTCTCTGTTCTGAATTATAAGTTACTTAAAAAAGACAAGCTGGTGGGCTTAACATATTCTCACCAGTGTCCGGTTTAAGACTGAAGCAATAGCAAAGGCTGTCCTGATTTGTTTCAACTGTATAAGCAATTCAGTGGAATCAGGGACAACATTCTATAATAGTCAAAGAAGTTCCAGGACTTGTCGGTATTGGTTTCGTACGTGTACCTGATAATTTATCATAGTAAAATGGGATTCAATGTTGTGCTGCCCATCAAATAGTAAACTTTTTGGAATGGAAGGCTTGAATGACAAGAAACCTCCTGCAAAGTTTCTTGGAAGAGTCAGTTGAAACATTATAACTGTTAAAGTATTTCCACAGTTATTCAATTTAAAAGCCACCGAAGTGGAGAAACTGTCTCCCTTCAGATTTATACAGCCTAGGCTAATATGCATTGGGTAATGATCCTCACAAAGCAATGGCTTGTAAGAATTAAAAAAAAGTGAAGGAAAATGTCTAGTAGTAGTAGTTTAGAAACTGTTCAGGTGAAAAAATTTTCAAAAAACCAGAAACCGCACCAACTTTTCCCTTTTTCTTTAAAATGAATAATGAGAAAACAAGAACCTTATATTGGTTTGTAAACAACCAGAGACTTGGTACCTGAGAAAAATTTACCTGGAACATCATAATACTCTGGAGGATCATAAAATAACATGCCTTCACGAAGTCGGTGACGTTTCCCATCAGTGCCTGCATACTGGAAGGTGGTATGCACAGCATAAGGCTCTAATCTTAGCTGTTCATACATGGCCTGCACATAATTAATTGCACTTGAGAAAAATACAACAATTAATTTACATCCTGCATACATAGTGGAATGAACCCTCGACAACTGAAATATATAAGATTGGTAGAAAAAGAATAGACCGAGACAAGAAATATTGGGGCAACATAAGCATAATTGTCACTCGAAGAAAAATGTCTAGTTGATTGGTCTTCCCAGATCTCTAAATCTTTCTCTACCTCCCTTCTCTCCCCCTCCCCCTAGCAAAAATCCAATTAACTTTTGGGCGCTATGCGATTATCAGCAAGGCGCATAATCTCCATCAGAGAAATTATATGACCTAGCACTTGTCAATTTAACTTAAAAGAGAAAAAGGGGCTTAACAACCATGGAAAAACTTAGCAAAGAAAGGTTCCTTTACCTGGACAAAATATGTGTGGCCACTGCAAAAGATGCTTGCAGGTAATATTCCCAGCTTAAGATTACGATCAAAAGCATATACAAGTCTGCTGTCCTCATCTACAGATGGCCCTAGTTGCGTACGAACTATATCATTGAACCCATTTTGATCCCAGATCTTGTCATCAGCCAGAAGCATTTCTTTCCACTCTCTAGCCAATTTTTTTGCCAATTCTGTCGGACGCCAGTGAAAAATTCCAATGTTGTAAGCAGCAGGCACTGTGAAAAAATGAAGGTACCTTTTAATTAGGCAATTTCTAATAATCAATTCTACTTACAACTTCTGGCAAAAAGCTGGATCTTTCCAAACTTAATGGGAATGAGCAGACATAAAACATTATAAATTTGGTAATAATAATTTTTTTTAAAAGTAGAATCCGGTAGATGGACAATGATCACCTTGTTGCCAGATATCCAAACTATCATCAACAACTGTTGGAACAACTAGATCACTTGATGTTAAGACGTCTGCTTCAGGGTATCCAGCAAGATATGGAAGAGGATTCTGTTTGACAAAGATGTTGAGGCAAGTCAAAGACTATACAGTCTAAACACCTGGGATACAAAATGAGTAAGGCCTATTCCTCCATAAATAAATAGGTTTAAATAGAATAAGGCCAATATTTCAACAACCTATTTAACATGTCTACAGCATTTCTATCTGAAATAACATCCATTAAGCAGGAGAATAAATCTGCCATTAATTTCGAGAATTTGCTAAGGTAAACCTGCTAAACTTTCAGGTTATATACTTTTGGAGGGAGCCTTCAATATAACTAACTTAATGGGTGAATGAAATGACTTAAAAAGATAAACTTGCATGGCCATCCCTATTCAACTAGTTTGATACCCAATAAGGAAAACACCGAAAAAATGAGTAAGAAACTAAGTCGCTCATTGTAAAAAAAAATTAGACCCTTGTTGAAGAAAATGGAATAAAGTACCTTCAACCAAACCATATCTGTGTCACACATCAATAATTCAACTCCAAAAGGTAGAATCGCATCAATAAGAACAACTTTTTCTCTCCCCATTTTGTGAAAAGTTGGTGAACCCCATCCGACGTCAATAGTGCTCATGTGGCTTTCCATGTCAAAAACTGGAACGCCCCTCCAATACAAAGCCTCCAGCAGCTTTATGTCCATTGCACCTGCAGTAACAATTACAAAGTTTACTCATGCAACGAAGGTACAGGATGAGGACTAAATAATCATATACATTAAAGATGAAAAAAACGAAAGTCTTATATCCGGTAATAAAATGCAGCTCTTACCGACTAGAAGATTGCTAACATCCAGATCAGTCAAATGTTTAACCCATGTGAGGATGAAATCCATGAAAGCAAAGTTTCCAAAAGTCACTATAATGACATTATATTTAGCCCTTTGCAGAACCAACTCTTTGATCAAACGAAAAGTCTTTAAAGGAGGCATTTCTGTATTTCGCGGAGGAACCTCCCATATGGGTTTACCAGGCTCGCTTGAAAGCGGTGTAACATCATGCATTGCAACCGGCGAATAATTGGATAAGTGCTGAAAGTCTGCATCTGTAGAAATGAAGCCGGCCATGTGACAAAGAAACATCAGATTAGAGCCACATTTGATTCGTGAAAATATTTAAAGTGGTAGATTTTCTTGCCTACAGGAGAAATACATGAGGAGTTTATTGTCCAATCTTTGAACAGAGATGAAATTCTCTCTGAGGCAATAAATGTAGCCACAAATCCTACTAATGATATAGAAGCAATCAACTGAAACTGAAGAAAATTTCTTCTTTCTCCCTTGATAGACAATCTAGATAAAAACATTCCATGCCTGTGCAGCAACAATGAGATCAAATCAATAAGAGAAGCTTTCATCATCAAGAGAGGCATCTGAAAGGAACTTATCAGCTTGCATTGGCCAATCAGCCAACGAGAAATGTGAGATGAAAGGCGTTTTTTATAAAGTTACATTCATCTAAATGATAAACATCTAGAATTAATCAGTCCAGAAATTTTCCCTCCATTTCCAACTTCTACTTAAAATGAAGCTCATATATCAAACACATTTCCAGAAAAAAGGCAGACAAGGATACAGATTCCAACAATTTATCTCTGAAATTTAACTGCTGAACATAAAGTCAGCCGTTCAATGTGATCATCAGTAAATTACTGGAAGAACAGCCTAGAGAGACGGAGGGAAAGATTACTGGAGAGAGGTGGAGGAGAGGAGAGCCAGGACGTGGAGGTAGGAGGAGTCCTTGGCAGTGTAGACAGCGGATAAGACGTAGAAGGAGGAGATAACGATGCCACGATCACAGTCGTGTATATGGTGAGGAAGAGCGGCTTCGATGAAGCCACCTCCTGGAATGTTTCCTTCAGCCCCATTCCCTTACCGAGCTCCGGACTAGTCTCAGTCTCACTGATCCATTACTTTACCGGTCAGCCACCACCAATGAAGACGAAGGAGCAAATGAGTCCCAAGGAAGGAGAATGAGATCGAGAACTGGAGGATTTGCTCGCCCCTACGATCCTCCTCGTAGTCCTTCCTCTCCGTGCACGCCTTTGGACCTCCATAGTTGTCCCGACTCCCACCAGATGGATGCGGCTTGGATGGTTGACTTTACAGCTCCTTTTTCTTATTATATTTCTTGTAAAAGATAAAAAAATCATCCAAGATAGGACGATGAAGAAAATTCTTATTTATAATCAACGGTGCTCATTATGTCGTTCGACTTCAATGTCTTTTATCCTGTTAGTATTCCAATGCCTAACTTCAACTACTCAGTTGAACTCACTTTGCCATTCGTCCACAAATAATCCTTGCACCAGTCGCACTGATAAACTAAGGTACAAGGATCACTCGTTTTACAAATTCAACACTAGGAGAAGGAGATCGATTGAGCAGATATCCATCCATAAAGAGAAATTACAGAGCCTTGGAAGTAAGAGACTTCAAGGCAAAGAAAGAAAGAAAAGGTACGAGAAAGGATTTCACTTCAACCTCTTGACATCTCTGATCTGACACCAGTGGCATCATCTTAGAAGCACTGTCTCCTGATGCAGTGCTGAGATTCAATCAATACCTTGCCTGCCATGAATTCAATACGTCATCACTTATCCAGAAACATCACAATGTCATTCAGTGACTATAAGCCCTCAGATTTACATGACTCTAGTAGTCTATTTTAGTAGAAATGCATCCCCTCCAAGCTTAGAAAACATACAGTTTGAAAATATTAGTCTGAGGGATTTCATTATCAATGAGAATGCGAGTTTCTGTCCACTACAAAGATGCTAACATTTTATCCAGTATATCAATCATGGAAAAACTGTTTATATCAGCAAATATGCACGCCTCTGTATATTCAACAATGTAAAGTTTTTGACAATAAAACATATGCATTCTGACTGTTGACTTTCCAACTTACTGATCCCAAAAAAATGAGGAGTTTACCAGATTCCCACATTAGAATCTACTGTCCTATTCAGTTTAATTTTTTGAAATAGATATGTTTTGGTCTAATTATAAACAGTTTGAAAAAATATTTCTGAACTAGACATAAATATATATAATGCTCCCTCATAGCATAAACATATAAAATTTCTAAGTAATTAAACTCCTGGAAAGAGAAGAAAAGACAACTCATACCTTCTTGACAGCAGAGATCGCTGTGGCAAAGTCTTGTTGTTCTTCCTTGAGCAACTTGATCTGTGCACGGGTTGCCTGATTACGTTCTTCATCCTGATGGCATAAATAGTCATAAAACCTGACATAATATTGTTATCTACTTTAAATTGAGGGACAATTGCAATGTTGCAGACCATCATGCAACCAAACTACTTGAAAGATAAAACAGGTTTCTGTAAAGAAAAAGATCTATGATGTTTTGCACATGGAAATTGCTCTTCCATGAGCTGCACCATGGATTCAGATGATCACTCATATAGCCATATCATAAAATCATTGCAAATCCCTTGCTGACTGAATGTTACAATTAATCACAACAACATATCCTTATGAATTTTTATGAGAATTCAGTTATTGATTTTTCCACACATCATCTGCTCTTGG
This sequence comes from Trapa bicornis, assembly GCA_030064425.1. Lineage (NCBI taxonomy): Eukaryota > Viridiplantae > Streptophyta > Magnoliopsida > Myrtales > Lythraceae > Trapa > Trapa bicornis. The sequence goes on along the minus strand of CM057755.1, from coordinate 33,537,797 downwards.
TTTGACATTGGCACATCAAAAACTCAAAATACACGAGGACCACTAGAACTCAAACAATTTTACAACAACTTTTCATCATCAATGTTGCCAAATACAAGGAGCTACCGCCTCACATTATGGTCACAATTTCCTTAAGACCAAACACACATTTTTGTCAATAGCGTCACAATGAGATATGAAATCTTATAATGGTGGTTGATCTAATCCACTTGTGAGGTAAACTCCACTTTCTATGGTAATTGTCTGATTATCAGATCCAATATAAAAGAATGCTCAATAAAGTTCTATGTCCAACTTACCACTGTTAGCTCAGCCATCAAATGCTGAATTTCATCCTTCTTGGCTGTCAATAAATCTTGAGCTACATCTAATACATTACTCCTGCATATTGTATTTGGATAACTATTTTAGTTTAAACTCAAAAGTTTAAAGGCGTTTGATACATCCTAGATGCCTTATTCAACACATAAGGAACTACCATTCCAGCAGAAAAAAAAGTGTCACCACTAGGAAAGAACTATAGATGGAAGAATACATAAAACTACATCTACTGAAAAGTAGATATATAGCTACATCCAATGCAAAGACTTATTGATCTCTCACACTCAATTTTAATTAGGAAGCTCCCTCCTTCAGAACTTGGACTAGGTAAGTTATGTCCCTACCAATGAAAGAGGTTTTGTTACAGAAAGTCTCAAAAGCATTTTCAGATTCAGAAGACATAGATACACTATTAACAGGGTTATAGAGTAATTATCTATCTATTGCGATAAGCAAGACCTTCAGGTATATTGTGTCTAAAACCTGGATACATAAATTAGCCTCAAGCGCTTTATATATGGAAAATGTTACCTACTTATCTGCAGATAACATGTCTAGACTCTGCTCCTCTATTAGTTGTTCCACAGTATCAAGAGATGTTCCCACCTGCAGATACGACCAGAGAATGGGGTACTTTAATCCATCTTAGAAGCATCCAAATACATGGTATGATGGGATTATTGCTTCTTCACACTCAATATTCACTATCTCCCCTACAACTTTCAATGATGAGCAGAAAGTAAGTGGATGCAACATTTAGCATGGTTAGAAGTTATCAGCCATGTCAAATTGGAATTTCTGGAAGATAGCTGCAATTTGAATTTTGAATAACATTGAGTTGTCAAGGAGAATGCTATATAATTTTTAAAATTTTCCAAAAGTGCAGTCAACACAAACATGCAACTGATTCTTTCCTTCACCAATGCTCAAATAGATGTTTCATTACCACAAGGTTTTCAACTACTGGGGATATAGTCATGCAAGAGAAGTACATAGCTAAGTAGAGTTGTCTGATTAGCACATCAAGAATCATTAAGCTGTTCAAAACATCATCCTATGAATCACACCCCTAATCATTACTGTAGATGAGTCCATACTCAAGTAGAAAAATGTCATAATAAGCACAACTATAAATATTAAGTTGTTCATGACATGATTCATAGATCACATCCCTCATCAGTAATGTAGTTGCTAATATAATATACTACTCTTTTCTAAGATATATGCAGGCCAGCAATATATCCAATGAAGAAAATTACTGAACAAAAACCTATTTTACAATCAGTAATCTCCAAATCATATTCATTTTCCATATATACACACACACACATGTTGATACTCTAAACTTTTACAATACAGTATATAACAAATAGCATGGCAAAGTTAAATAGTGAAAATGGAAAAAATGAATATCTAACAACTTTTAAAATAATGTGAATTGTCACCAATAATAAGCATACCTGCAATTCATCACAGAGAGATTTAAATTCATCCTGTAAGAGAAAAATGCACTAGTTAATTTATAGGTATATATCAATTAAGAAGATCAATGGAGTGAGTAATAGACAACCCACCATATCTCCTGTACATTTTTCTAACAGATAGTTTCTCACATACCTTGATTTCCTTCTCTCAGAGCACAGAACAGCAGAACCCTACTAATCTCAGCTAATGTAAAGACTATCTATAAATAACTTTGTTCCCTTTAAAATAAAAGCATATGTCCAACTATGAATCCAGGTACTGCAGAATACCAGAGAGCAATTTGACCAATGCAAATTCCAAAGTATTAAAATTAATGCAAATTCTAAAGCAATCCATGGTAAAATCCACGTACTGCAGGACCTAAATCAAAGATGATAAATTGAGACATCTAATGACATACAATTCATGAAAAAACTTGTGGTCATGATTTAGGTTCATGCAGAACACTGCAAATCCAGAACTAGAAAATTAAGGATCAGCTACCTACCTCTATTTGTCCATGCAAGGAAGTGATAACCTGCCAATTAGACCAAGATCAGGATCCTCTTGTCTTAAATCTCATAAGGAATTTCCAAAAACCAAATATATTCAAGAAAATAATGGATAAGATTCACTTCACATCCACAGGTAAAGACCTGAAATTTATTTCCAGGATCTATAAATCTATATGCTAGCTTTGTATTCTTAATAATCAACTCTGCAGTTAGTTGGCTTTTTTTCCTGGGGGCCATAATTACAAATGCTATTGGATGAGGACAACACGATCTATTTAACAATAAATTAAGCAACTAAAATTTGATACCTATGAATCAAGGGTAAATGAGCAAATCAACCTTCAATCCATGGTATTGTATCCCGTATAATATGACAGTAGCATAGATTGCAAGATATACCTTGATGAGGAGCCGATGAAGATATTTCTTCTCGTCAACAGAAAACCCCGGAAACGCTTTATGGATTTCCTGAGCAAGGTCATCATTTTTATCAACTTCCCCAAAGCAAAGTTGCATTTAGAGACGGACAAACATACAGACCGAAAGTGAGGAGTTAAACACCTCCTCGTGAAGCATATTTTGGAGAACTCGTCCGAAATACAACCGAGACATAATTTCTTTTTGCTCATCATCAATAATAAATCCCTTACAACCTCCGGCAATAGATCGGACGAGGAAAGGACGCACATATTTCCAAACAAAAGCCTGCTGGTTGCTCGATTTACAAGCTAGTCAAGTGAGACTGATAATTCGGATATGGAGAGACGGAGAGAGTAGAACCTCCGTTGAGCAGGTGGAGAGAAGAGAATGAAGAGCACGCTTGAAGGACTTGCTCAACTTGGACTGCCTCAGCCCCATCGCCACCGGAGCCGCCTCACTCCTTACCTCCATCTCGCTCTCGCTCTCACAGAGGTTTACAGTATGCCCAGGAACAAGGATTAGATGGAGAGGAGGAGAGTGGCCAATGAGCAAAAAATGAGGAAGTGGAAGGACAAATTTGAGATTCTCTGTAAATTTTGTATTCATTTTATTAATTGTTTGTTTATTTTTAACTCTCCACTTCGAACTTGAAGGCGCGCCTTTCGTAGTGGGCGCTACAGTTTCAGCATTTACGAGTGAACCATTTATAAATGGGCCGTAAAAGCCCATATAATGATGAAAGGACAATTCAAACCTTAAATTCATATATAAATATTTTATTAATTATTAAATTAAAAAACAATATATAAAAAATATATATACCCACACAAATAAACATCTAATTTTGGCAAAAAGGGCATCCGTGTCTTTTTACCATGCGTAGTAAACCTCGTATAAAATGTCCATTGCAAAGGGGCATAATGCCAAATAAATGAATATTATTAAATAAATTCAATGATAAAAATCAGTTAAAAAAATACATATTTTAAAGAATTTTAAAAAATATTTAAACAATCTACGGAATAATTAGTCGTTATCCCCATCCCTGTCGGGCGGTCTTCGGCCAGAGTTTCTCATCGAGGAGGCGGAGCCGATGATGCAACCAGTGGCCACAAGAGCTAAGGCAGCAGAGCTTAGGTACACGCCGCGCTTCACGGTGTAGCACTCGCCGTCCAGCCACCCTCTGCCGTAGCCCTGCTCCCTGTTCATGCTCGTGGCTGCTCCGATCAGCGTAACTGCGATCAGGAAGCTTACCCTGCAATTAGAACTCGATTGAGGTCGACCAATGTGCATCATCCATAGCTCTTCTTTGAAAATGTAAAAAAATAAAAAATTCCGGCCTAGAATATCATCAGATCTGGTCTTGGCGGGGCCAGTATTGCAACTTGTTATTGTTGACAAATAAAAGACCATGTTGTTAGGCGTGGTGAGTGAGTGACCTACCACGACACGGCCAAAAGGCCAGCTGTGATTACCATTCGCCGTCTCTTATCGTCGTTCGATCTACTCCCGATCTTCATCCTCCAGCAAGCCCAATTGGTGACGATCCCGAGATTTCCGACGGCCTGAGCGGCGCAGAGAAAGGTCAGGGCCGCCGCTCCGAACATATACGCGCCGCTGTTTCCCGGCAAATAGCAGAGCTTGCCGTCCAGTTTCAGCTCATCTTCCTGCATAAGGAAAACGAATTCCCCCTTTTCACGAATAATCCTCAAAAGGGGGAAGGAAGGAAGGAAGGAAGGAAGGAAGGAAGGAATGTACTAAACCTTGGTTCTCTTGAGCTCAGAGGCGATGCACGAGAGAGCCGAGAGGAGGCCGAGGACGGCCGTGGCGACGCAGAGAGAGATCGATGCGAGGCCCCAGCGTTCCTCCGCCATCTTGATACCTTCAGAGCGTTTCTTCTTCCCTCCTCTTTACTTCCTGGTAGGATTTGGTGTGGAGAATATGACCAGATAAGAAATGGATCATGGGAGGAAGCTTGGCCTTCACTCCTGGAACAGAGGAAAACGCCAGTGGGGATGGATCATATGATGGGTAGTAGTTGAGAGACTCTCATTTTCAACCCACTTGATTTTTTTTTTAATTTCTTGAGCTACAGAAGAAGATGGAAGAAAAGAGTAGATCAGATTCCTTCCACCGGCACTCTGCACATCCACTTCTGGCTTTCCAGCCTTCCATTTTTAAAATATCGGGGCAGCTCAACTGCTGCAGCACTCCTTAATACATATTGCTGAATATTTGTTATAGAATAGCCAGCTAGCTTGGTATGGCCGGAACTCTCTGGTAATATCAAATCAGCTGTAAAATTGTAAATGGGAATATATGGAAACGGGGATTTTTCAAATTTATATTTATGTTATAGGATAAATAATAATGAATTATTTTCATTTTTCTCAATGATTAATTATTTTCTTCAATTACATAATTATTTATCAACTAATTTTAAAATTTTCTTGGAAATTATATATATTAATTTTTAATTAAGTTAGTTTTTTAAAAAATAAATAAATAATAGTAGAAAATAACTTTTTTTTGCTCAGATAAAAAATGAACTTGTGACTTATTTGATGTAAAATGAAGGTATTTGATGTATGAAAATGTATTTAATATATAAAATAATATAATTAATTTAGATATATTCATATAATTACTGTTAGAAAAAATATCAACAGCTAAACAAAAGGGCCATGGGAGTTCTTAGTGAAACTTCTTCCATGCATGTAGTAAGGCAGTCTGACTCAGTCGGAAAACTGGTAAAAGCTCCGATTGACGACTCGACTGTTTTCCCGCTCTCGCCGACGCGGTTTGATTCCCTCATCTGCTACCGCCAGCTTCTTTTATCATAGCTTCTCTCTATATTTCTTCATCTCTATAGCTCGTCAATTTTTACGGTAGAATTCTCAGGGACGCACCCCCGAACCTAGGGCTGGCTAGCTTTTGTTGATGGTTTTCTGTATTGTCAATTGCTGAGCATGGAGCTGCGGTTTGGATAAACTGTTCCTGAGGTTACTCGACTAGAATTAGAATTTTAAGCTTCCTTGGCAGAACTCTGCTTCTGAGGGTTTTAGTTTAATTTTGGCCTCTTCAAATATGGCAGCCATGCCCGAGAATCCTAGATTTTCGGGGCTCTGGTACCCTCCTAAGATTGCCCCTTCATCTGAAAACTCCTATTCTTCGATTCTGCCTCCGCCTCATTTACAACCCCGCCATTTTCCTTCCCACGAGGACGTGCCTGATATCTCCCCAATGGCAAAAATCCTATGCGAGATCCTTGTTCGGACTCCACCTGGATGCATTGAGGGCGTTCTTGGAACAACAGGTATCCCTTCAAATCCTGCACTAGTAGTAGAGGTTCTGAAATTTTCATACAACTATCCTGCATCAGCTGTGAAGTATTTCCGCAGGGCGGGGTTAGCCCACAAGCACTCAATTTATTAGTGGAACCTCATGGTTGATTTGCTTGGAAAAAACCTTCTGTTTGAGCAAATGTGGGACACGATAAGGTCAATGAAGAAAGGGGTTGCCTTCTCTGTGGCAACTTTTGCTTCTGTTTTTGCGAGCTATTGTGGTGCCAAGAGGTTCAACGAGGCCATTATGAGCTTCGATGTGATGGAAAAGTATGGAGTTGAACATGGTGTGTTATTCACTCCTCAGTGCAATCTGCCGGGAAGAGAATCAGACTTCAAAGGCACTTGAGTTCTACCACAAAATCAAGGCAAAGATAAATCCTGATGGGGATACCTTTGTCATTCTATTTGAAGGGTGGGAGAAGGAAGTCAATGTTAGTAAGGCCAAAATCACTTTTGGAGAGATGATAACCCGCATTGGATGGAGTCCATTGAACATGTCAGCTTATGTTGCTTTCTTATCCACAATGGTTCGTTGGTCTCAGGCTGATGAGGCGATCAAGTTTTTACAGGTCATGAAAGGAAATAACTGCTTAACAGGTCCAAAATTCTTCTGAAACTCGCTTGGTATTCTCATTGCAAACAATGATTCCTCTAATGCTCTCCAATTATGGGATATCATGGTTGAAAATGGGATGATGCCCAACTTAAAGATGTATAATGATATGATTTGTCTCTTATGCAAAAAAAAATGAGATTGAACATGCATTCCATCTCCTTGACTCTATGGTGTTTCATGGAGCTTTTCCGGATTCTCTAACATACAACATGATCTTCTATTGTCTGGTCAAGAACAAAAAGGTTCACGCAGCAGCCAAGTTTTTTCCGGAGATGATTAAAAATGAGTGTCCTCCTACACCTTCCCACTGTGCTGCAGCAATAACCAGAAATGGGTATTGAGATATGGGACTACATGGTCGAGAACCACTTCTCACATTCTGGTGCCAGTGCAAATGTGCTTCTTCTTGGGCTCTGTAATTTGGAAAGGTTGTCAGAGGTTAGGAAGTTCTTAGAAGATATGTTCAACAAAAGAATCATTGTCTATGAGTCAACAATGGAAAAGATAAAGGATTCCTTCTGCAGGAAGGGGAGGAGTTCAAGAGAAACATATGAACGTATCTCCAGAAGCTTTTAATTCATTTTTTGGTATACATAAGATCTTTTTTGGTATACATAAGATCTTTTTTGCTACATGGGTTTGCATCATTTCTTTCTCTGTTACTAATTTCTTAGTACTTGATCGTTCTAGTGCCTATATGTTTAGATGCTTAGCCTGTAATGCTTCCTGCATTCTCTTCCATCAGTCAACAATTTCAGAAAACGGGTGAAGAATCATGTTGGCTTTTATTTGTGCTAAACTTTTTTCCCCTTTGTCCCCAGTCATGCTTATTCCATCATATTCTGATGATAATGTATTTTCCATCGACCTTGCCTTAGTGTCAGAGTTTGATTAGTAAATCGCCTTAGTGTTATATCTTTATCACTTAATTCAGTGAAGTGCTCTTTAAAATTAGAATAATCTCATCATGGTTGCATACAATACCAGCTTTTCATTTTCTGGTCCCACATATTCATGCATCTCTCTCTCCTTCTCTCCACTGAGTTTCCAATTTGGTCTGGAAGTGGACAACCACTTCACCAATTTGATTTTGGAGTTTACATCCATTTGGAAAAATTGATTATTTTTGTATTTATCTTGATGCCTTCATTTTGTCCATTTCCATCTTTTATTCCCTATCAGTTGGATAGGTATGCTGAAGGATCCATATTGTGGCGTGGCCACCATTTGATTCTTTTCTCAACTTTCACTGTATGGTTGAGGCTTGGGCTCGACAAGGCTCTTTTATGGGTGCATTGTTCCAATGCTTATTTCTTGTTAGGTGACTTCATCATTGACATTCTTGTAGATGGAAAATATGTTACGATGCCTTATAGGTAGGATATCTAACACTAATTCTTAGTTGATGTACACTTTTATTGCCAGGAGTAAGCTCTGATTTATTGTGGTAGCTGAGTTTTTAGAAGAAATTTTCTGGTTCACGTGGCAATGAATATCATACTTCAAGTTGAAATGAATATATTAAAATATGAGACAATTATTGCTGCAGGCTGCAATATGTAGGAAGGCACAGTTGAATGACTGTAAGTTTGATGGCATGTTTGCTTTGACCTTTTAGAGCTCCTGTGCAGATTAAGTGCTTTCTACGGCGTGGTACTGGAGGAGGGACTGATGCTTTTGTTTACCTAGTTTATGGTTTGAAAGCTCGTATAACACAGCTGGGGAATTATTTAATTATTTCTTTGCTTTTGCGTGGAAAACTATGGTGGAAATAGAGACTAGACTAACGTTGTCCTTTAAAAACAAACCAGTGCAGTTCAGTCCATTGGGTGAAAAGATGACCGCAAAGCCTGATTTCTTTGCTTTTGATTATCTGTGCTATTGATATCAGGATCAACATCAATAGATAGCTAGCTGTTGGTGTGTGTTTGGGTATCTGGGCATCTCATCAGTTTTATTGACTAGCCACCCTTCCATTGTGCGAGAATGCTCACAGCAACTCAGCTTAACAGCTGTGGCAGTGGGCCGCCAGACGGGAAACCTTGATAAATGGGTTATATTGTCTGTTGACTGAATGTTCTGATGTCGGGACATATTACTCTGTTGATTTTTACTCATTTATATTCCTCATGTGCTCTTGATCCCGGCAGCCTGAGTCAGGAAGAGACCTGGCGTGCGCCTTTCAAGAGTTTACCCTCGCATCTGCCCATCTTTATGGAATCGGAATCCTTGTTTTTCTTCTTTCTTTTTTGGAGTTCTTGTAGCAGGACCAAGATCACAGCTTTTGGGATTCGCAATGTCAAACAGAAGAGGGATCCTTCGGCTGTACTGAGATACTTGTATGTAGAGATTAGTTGGTAAAAATTATAGTGATATACAATGCCCTATAAAAGTGGATTGAGCAGTTTCCTTCACATTGAAGTACAGGGTTGGATTGTTAGATGGTTGCACCATTTTATAGTCAGTATGACATTTGTCGATTTCTGAGCCACATGTTAGGGGCAATAATGTTGTTCCTTATCATGTATCCTCTCTACTTAAAATACTAAATTTTAATTTTTTTTGGAGTATAAATCACATCATATTTATTTGTGCACGTTCTTGTATCCATGTGTATGCATATACTTGCAAAATTCACACGCATACACATATATATCTATTTGGTGTAAAGCACTCAAGATACCAAAAGAGCTTCTCCACTATTTACAGCTAAGAGGCCGGACCAGAACCAGAAGCTTCAAACCTCCCTCCCTTCCTCTCTCAACAGCAACCTTTTCAGAAGAAAGGGAAAAAAAACAATCTGGCTAGGCACGTTTCTCCTGCACGCCGGCGGTTCAAATGAATCCGAAGAAGTACCTGAGCAAGTACCAGGGCCGACGCACCCACCCTGTCATCTGGTGTGCCGCCATCATCTGCGCCGTCCTAGCCGTCGCAGTCATCATCGCCGGAATTGTAGTTTGTGTCGGATACATCATCATCCACCCGCGAATCCCCTTCATCTCCGTCCTCTCCGCCACCCTCGACGCGTTCCAGTAATAATCATACATGCACTATGTATCCGATTCCGGCATGGCATGCATTCTCGTGAATTGAAGGTCATCGTGGTCTGTCTGGACTTTACAGGTACGATGAGGCGGGGCTTCTGGTGGCGCAGATGACGATGGACATCCGGGCGACGAACGACAACGGGAAGGCCCGCGCGAGCTTCCAGGACACGAGCATGCTCCTGGTGTTCGGAGGGACGGAGGTGGCGCAACTGGTGGCACCGCCATTCGAGGTGGAGAGGAACGGCACGAGCGACCTCCACTACGTGGTGGAGTCGCGGCAGATACCGCTGAACCGGGAGCAGATGGAGCTGATGAGGCTGTCGCTGAGATGGGACGAAGTGGGGTTCGACCTCCGGGGGAAGTTCAGGGCGCAATGGAGAGTGGGCCTCCTCAGCTCCTTCAAGTTCTGGTGCTACCTGAAGTGCCGGCTCCGGTTCCACTTGAACGGGACCTTCACTAACACGGACCGTTGCAGTTCCAGAGCTCAATGAGAGTTCAAATCTCATAGTTGGGTCTGCCTGTGTGTGAGTCTGACCATTCATGAGTTAGTTGTCCATTTAAGCTTAGCTAATTTAGGTTTAGCTTAGGCACGTCCATTCGATAATCTTAATGAAGTTAAGTGTATGTGCATAAAAATGTATTATAGATGTTATAAATGAAAGAGGAAAAAGAAAATTAGTGAGGGCCAACCCAAGCAAATGGAGCCGTGGTGCCTTTACCAACTTTTCCTTTCCAATTAAGCAAAGCAAGCAAGCAAGCAAACGGCTTCTACTACCCCGCTACGTGCACACACTTTGTCCTCATTTTTTGTCCATCTCAAGCGTCATCTATGGCGAAAGCACGACAGCGTGGCGATCCAGCAACACGTGTATGTATGTCCCATTGAGCCCGCAGTCTCTGAATTCTAGAGGTAAATTTTGCTAGGTGATTATATATATATATATACATACACGTATTTCAGGGGAGAAACAAAACCCTAGGGGTAGAGGACTCCTCACATAGCAGGGAAAGGAATATGACAATGCAGTCTGAGTCAAACGTCAAGAAAGAACTATACACCATCTAATACCGAACATTGCAAGGTTTGGTGCAGATCGATACAAGGACATGAAAATAAATTGTGTTTGGACTTTCCGACTAAAAAAACAACGTAAAGGTTCAAGCAGGAAGAAGAAAGAGATGAGTATGGTATATTACTTATAATTTTTGTTCACTATATTGTGTCGTCATTTATATAAATTATGACCGACCCCAAAGATAAAATTACAATAATAATAATAATAATAATTTTGTATAATTTCAGGTATGAGTGGTGCTCAGCCTCTCTCGTATAGGTGATACTTCCTAGTTGTGCATGCCTCATATGACTCTATAGCAGGTGGAGGCACATGGTGTGTTCCCAATATTGTTGACTTGGGTTGGGGTGGACACCGTTGATCTTGAAAATTACCATACTTTTACAAACTTTCACTAAACATCGGATGAGAGAGAATGTACTAAATTGTAAATCCTATTTTTTTAAAATAATAAATTTAAAATAGAGAATTAAAATTTTTTTGAAATAAAATAATGTTTTAAAAGTAAATTGTGCAAATAAATTAAAACTGATATTTAAATAATATCTAAACTTTAAGAAAAAATAATTATATTGAAAATTAAAAATTAAAATTGAATCAGTTAAAAGGGTGAAACGGAAGGGACGGCAAGTATGTTAATTCAAAATTTTATTTTTAAAAATAAATTAAAATTATTAATTTTAGAAAATTAGAATTATTATAGTTAAAAATAGTTATCATTTTTTTTATTGATTCACTTACTTTAATAAACTTTTTGCAAGTTCAATTTTTTTTAGTTTATCAATTAGATTGCGACACTGTATTTATTTTATTTTACGTTAGAATTAATAAAAATTCATGTTAAATTAATGAGAGCGTGATAAATGATAAATATGTTAAATACGTGGCTATTTAAAATTGCTTAAATTATTTTAAAATTTATTTTTATAATTAATATGAATAATGATTTTAGTACTATCGGTTAAATATGTGTGAACAAACTTAAAGTGAGCACTCTAATTACAATTGTTAATGTTAGATATAGGTAGAACACATGATAAAATAGTTTTTTAGATCTAGTTCTCTAAAATAATTAAAAGGTCACCATTTTAAAACAGAACTGACTACAACTCCATATTTTAAAAACTTGTACTACTAAGGTAAAGTTAATTCAAATCGATCAAATTTTATAAATAAATTCTAATTTAAAAGTATTAAAATATAATTATTTATACTAATAGATATTATTTATAAGATAGTGATGATTATAAATACCGCTAGACAAAAAATTTGGTATAAAAAAAATTATCAGTAGTCTAATATATCACAAGCTATAAAAGTACCAATGCAAATGATTGAAATTGTAGACTTAGGGCCAATTTAATAGAAATTCTACCCTAACTCATGTAGTAGAGATTATATACCTATAAGGTTTATTATGGAATAAATAATACATTTGATAATAAATGATATTTAAATGTTTATCTATGAAAATGTATTTTAAAAAAATTATAAAAAAATTTCGATAAAAAAGAATATATTTTTTGATTGTGAGATATGAGTAGTAATTTTAAACTAGAAATTATGTGAAAAAAAATTTTAATGATAAAAAAAATAGTATATTGTTTATTTGATCACCAAAACTAATTTAATTTAAGGAAAATCATGATTATATCTTTTTAAGTATGCCATAAATCATGAACAATAAATTACTATTTCCATAAAACCATACTTATTAAGTTGTAATTTTTCCTAAATCTCTTACATCAAAATTTTAAATTCAAGAGAAATAATATATGTACTTCTCATTATACGAAGAAAAGATATTGTAAATAAAATAATTTGTGAATAAAATTATAATTTTATATTTATAAATAATTATACTAAATTATTTAATTTAAATAAATTAATTTTATTGAATATAATTACTATGCATAAAATTAAAAAATAATTATAGTAAATAAATATTGTTATACATATAAATTTGTAAATAAAATTACATTTTTTAATATAGAAAATACTTAATATAAATTATTTAATTTACCTAAATTAATTTTACTATACTAAAATAGCTATTATACATAAAATTATAATTTTTATTTATATAAAATATTTATTGTACAATATATATTAAATTAAATTATTTAATTTACGTAACTATTTTCCTCCCTATAAAATGACGATTGTATTTAAAATTAAAAAGTTTTAATTATAGTCAATTATTTAATTTATGATAAAATTATAAATTATTATTTAACTATACATAATTATCATAAATTATTTTATTTACATAAATTAATTTTATACAAATAATTACTTATATAATTACTATACATAAAATTAAAATTTATAAAATTAATAAATTATTTATCGTAAATAAATTGAGATTAGAATGATTATTTATTAAAATTATAAATAAAAATAACAAATTTTAATTATAAAATTTAATAATTATATATTTTAAAAAATTATATATACAAAAATAAATCAACAAGTATAAAGTTTACATTATATAAATTGATATAATTTTAAAATAAGTTTATTGTTACAACTCAACTTATACCATCTGTACAAAACTTTAATTGGATTATTGTTGCTTGAATATAATTAGCGTGAATTCATGAATTAAAACTCAAATTGAATTTAGGATCACAAATACAATTTGAATATAACCCGATCAAACGAATGAGAATTCATTCCGATATATGTGATCGAATCATATTATAGTTATAAATATGGTAATTAATTGTATACGAACCAAAATTGGAGTCCATTGCTAGTCCTACTCCTATTACATTTGGTGAGATTAATGTGGTTTTTGGTGATCATGTGTTAAAATATATATTAGCTAATAAAATAAAATGAAATAAATATAAATTGTTAATGAGGTTAACAAAAAAATATTTATGAATATTTAAGAAAATTAGTATAATTTATACATTTTAGATAATTAAATGTCTTTATAAAAGTTACCTATATTATAATATAATAGTAACATTACATCTATATTATAATATACGTTAATATAATATACTATACTAGTAACTTAAATTTAAATGAATTTTATATAATCGCTGAGTGTTATTTTGCTCCAATGATAGTGTTTAAATTATTAAATTAATTTATATTATAAACTTTCATTTAATTACTCAATTTAAATTCTGAAAGTATAAAGCATTAATCGGTCTATCAATCAGCATAATTAGGGCAGGGTATAAATCGCCCAGGTGCTTTCACCGTAATTCCTGACCAACTTACCTGATAGCTATGCTGTCGATGCCTCTCTCTCATTTTTCTTAACCTTCTGCCTGATACCATCTTTTAATATCTCTGACAATATTACCTAAGAATTTGTCTGATTGAAGGCGGAAATAGGGCCGGCTAGCACTGACGGTGGGTGGTGTGGGGACTGCCTTTTTAGTAATTTTAAAAAAAATTCTAATCAACACCAATTTATTTTTTAATCGAAGTCAGGGACCATGGATATTTCGTTAATTTGGAAACGTGAAAGTAAGAGAAAATCAAGCAATAATAATATGAAAATTTTATTTCAATTTTCAATTTCATTGCACAAGTAAAATTAGAAAAAAGGAGTTTCCCTTGTTCTGCTCTAGGAGAAAGAAAAACGAGAGGTGAGCTGGCACACGCGGCATAATGCAATTGGTCTGTTTTTTCTATAAAATGACACCTGACCTTCCCCAAGCTACTCGTAGCCGAGTCCTTAGCAGTAGGGTTGATAGGCTATGACTACATATGACAAACTTCTTTCTTCTTCCCTCTCTCAGCTCAGTTTCGGGTTTCAATTACCTGTGCTCTCTGATTCGCTTGGTGCAGGTCGGGAATCGGTTTGCTAGTCCGGTGTACGCCGTTCGGGTGGCGCTACCTCCGTGGCGCACGGCCGGGCTGAGCTGTTGAATTGGATCCCGCCTTGCATCAACTGAATCGGAGACCGCGGTGAAGGGTGTATATAGATCCGGCTTCGCTCCGCCATTCTTCCTCCTCTCTATCCTCCTATTGTACTTCGCCGTGCTTAGATCTCAGTTCTCGACTTAACTTTTGTTGCTGTTGATTGCTTCATGTGTCTGGCGAACTTGAGTTGGGTTCGGGCATTACTCGATCTGTCACTGATTAGTGTTTGCTGGCCTTAAAGCCTTCCGTGAAAAATCTGATTTTGTTTAGTTATTAGTATGTTAATTATCCGATTCCATTTTCGCATGGGCCCTAGTATTTCTCTCATCGAATTCTTCCATTTCATCTGTTGTTATTTACTTCATCCATGATGAATAGTTAATCAATACGGAGATGGATGATGCTAAATTTTGTTAGTATTTCTGTGAATTGGTTCTGTTATATGCTTATATGCCTTCTATAAATATCATGGACCCTCATGGACCTTTTCAGAAGCACATCAAGTTGGAATATTTCGCCCACACCGGCAGTGTGGCCTGGTGTCATTGTGCAGTATTTCAAGTAGCTTTTCTTTATTATATGTACCCGTACTTAAATTGGATTGCACTAATTTTTAGTACATTTTTTCTAAAGCTGTGATTGATGTAAACCAGCAATGCCCAACCATGACGCCAAAAAAGAGGACCCTCACCAACGCCTTAGTTGAACAGGAACAGGCAAGAAGAAAAAGCGAAGAGATTCCATAAAGCTCGTTACCTCAAGAAATACCATTGCCTGATTTGTGGGTTGGTGTACGTTGGCAGGATCATTTTCCATGGAATCTAACCATGGGGTATCTTTCTTTTTCTCTCATGTTTTATATGGAGAATTGGATGGATGACAGCACGTCTCCTTCATAGAAGAATACTATTACTACATACAAAACCAGAGAATTGAATGAGTGGAACTCTGTTTCATTGAAACCAGCTTTGGGATGGATTTCTGCTTATTAGAAGGGAGCAATGTTCCCTTGATAACATAAGAGAAAAATACAGCTCTTCATGTTTCTGGTCTATATATGAATGTCTGCATCTTAACATTTCGTATGCATGTTGCTAGAGCTGCAAAAGCTACTACTAAATCTGTATTTCCCCCCAGCTTTGTGATCCTACATTGACTGCTTGAAAAGCTTTTTCTTTTCATATTCTCTCTCCTTTCCTCTTGCTTAATCTAGCTGCCTACAAGCTTTCGCACTTCCTCTATGAGCAAACTGGAAAATCCCATTGCGCCTCCTGGCCTCCCTCTTGTCTTTATTCTCTGTGATGGACGCCCATGGTTTATTTATTTGTCCAATTTGTCAAACTAAAGCTTTTATTTTCTGGCTTTTTCTGTAAAGTAGATTCCCTTCTTGCAGCCCCGTAGCCCACCACTCACTTTCTTTCCCTGCCTCGACTTCTGTCTCGCTAACAATGGAGTCGTGGTCCCAAATACAATGGTCAAACCGTGTTAGATTTGTGCCCATTACAAGGCCTTTTGTCTTTTCCGATTAGGCTGCCCTTTTTTCACGTCTTGCAGGTGGCTTTTTCCTCCAAGTTATGAGAATATCTCTCTCCTTATAACATGGTTTTCATGTCCTATCAGTGCATAGGATACTATGAATTGAGAAGGCAAAAGCTTATGATATCCAGTCCTTAATTGAGTATGAGTATGATGGCGAATAAAGAAAGTAATCAGTATGTACCATAAATAAATTGTTCGTAAGCTGTATAAGATTAATACTCTCTTGGGGGCCTATTCTTCCTGCTCAGATTAGCTTTTTACTTGGCATCCTTGTCCTCGACCAGAAATACAAGGCCACCTTGTCCATGTTCTATCAGGTCCCCGGCTATACCTTTGAGCCTAAAAATACACTTTACCCTTCTAAATTATAGGCACCTTTTTCCTCTAATTTAAAAGGGTTCATGCAAGTATGATGGAAAAAATATGGTTAATCCAATATTTATTCTTCCCTGGCGTGAGGCGTGTCTTCTACATTCAGATCAGGGCCCGCCACTCCCGTTTCCCATTGTCAGTAATTAAAAAATAAATGTGAACTGTCTGTAGGGCTTTCTGAGCCTCTGCAATCAAAGTGGGTTTGCGTTGGATAGTTCCACTGGACGGCCGTACATCGACCTATCAAATGCCCACATGACCGGACTGGCCCAACAATCCAAACAGGCTGGCAAATTAAAAATGAGCCATTTTGAACTAGATCACCGTTATTCAAATATATTAGGCGTTATGATTTGAAAAAATGGTGACCGACAGTGGGAGAATATACTATAAACTGATATTTAAAACGGTAGTAATTATAATATTTTTAAAATTAAAATCAAATAAAATATTGTGAACGTTTTTAATATTAAAAATTCACAAATAATTCTTAATTTTATATAATATGGGATTATATTTTTAATAAAAAGTATTTTATTTATTTATTTTTTTTACATATTCTCATTATTTGTACTTTAAATATTAAAATTAAATTGATGGTAAATTTGAAAATAGTCTATTATCTTTCAAAAAAACTCTAAAAAACAATTTATTACATTGTTCGTTAAACCTATTGCCCGGCATTTTAGATGTGTATAGTGCAAATTTTCATATTCAATCTCAAAAATATAATATTTCTAATTAATAAATATGAACGAAAAATTATATTATAAATTAAAAATGATAAATGAAATTATAATATTATATTTTAACAATATTTTCCATATAACAAAATCTATAATATATATATAGAGAGAGATAATGATGAATAAAACTGAAAAATAATATAATATTTTTAGGTCTAATTTTAGTTATAATAAATAAATATAAAATTTAATAAGTTTCAATAAAATGAATAAATAAAATATTATTATATAAGTTTATTTTTTATAGTATAAGTAAGAAAAATATATTGGGAAATACATTGATAGTTATATGGAAAAAATACAGTACTCAAACTTGAATGGGTAATAATTATGATTAAATTTACTAAATAGGTAACACATGGATTATATTATCAAAAATTGTTAGAATGGGTTCATTAAATTGGAGTGCTTTGAAATTATACCAAATATATATTATATGATTTTTATAAATTCATTTAAATATAATTAATTAATTTTCAACCACATTGTGGTACAATTTTTTTCTACATTAAAAAAGTGGAACCATATGCATTAATAAGGGGGAAGATATGTATATTTAAATTAAATATTTTGTAAATAATTTTTTATAGACAATAAGAACAAGTGGTACTTTCTGGGGGTGGTGGGTCCCACTACGAACAAACAGACGGTTCAGATTTGCTGACAGAAGCATCAATCTTCGTCTCTGTTCTCTCCTAAATGTATGCCCGATATAATCTCCCCTTGTCACGCAGCTCTGCCTACCTGTTCCCCTTTTGCTCTGTTCTTCCGCCTACTCCTAAAAACAGTGGTTGGCCCGCATTCAATGGAGCCCCGACAGGGAAGAGACACACTCGCATTGCCCAATCCGTGCCTCTGTTAATTCGAAACTGTAGGTGAAGCTCATCATCTGGAACTCCATTTCATTGTTGTCTGCTCAAGGCGCGATGGTTCTCTGCTAGAAAAATGCTCATGACTGCAATCCCCAACTCAGTAGCAGTAGGTGGACGAGGCGGATGGATGAATGTTGTGTGATGACTGAAGGCTAGGGTGCTCATCCTGGTAAAAGGTCCATCCTTCACTCATGCTCTTCATTTCTCAAGTGAGCATGTTCTGTATTTGCGGAAAAGAGGGGCTTTTTAACAACCCCATCTCTTTATTTTCTCTTAGTTTTCTAGAATCTGGTTTCTGCACGTAAAACTTTAATGAAGAGAAGAAATGGTGTTAGGGAGTAAAAGCTTTTATTCCGGGGTTTCCATGATGTTCGTTCAAACTCAGTTTTGGAGGTTCATTGACCAGGAAAGGTTCTTGAAATTCTTCGATTAGAAAATGAAACCGAAAAGATAATATTATACTTTTTCTCACTGTAAATTATAAATTTCACGCCCTTCTGTTAGTGTTTTATGGGTAGGAACTGTATTCACTTTTGTGGGTAAGAAGTAAGAACAGCTACTTCACCATGCCTAATAAGAACGACCAACCACTTCATCTTCTAGGCTTTGGAGTGCAAATTTTGGATCTGCACTCCGTTCTAGAAAAAGCAACAGCAGATGATGCAAGTGTCAAACTGCAGATGAAGGAAATTTTAGAAGCATAGCTTTTTATCATAAGCAAGTAAAGAACCTGAAACAATGGTCCGTTGTTATTTCCCTGATTTAACCCACACCAGGAGAGAAATGTCGGATCCTCTGAACAGGGTTTCTGCGTTTTCCCATGATTTTATATGCAGTAATTAAATACCCACAGTTGGGAGAAAGGGTGGGAAATAAATTTCTTCAGTGCACTGATTCTCCTAATCTTAACAATGTTCAGATTTTGTACAGTGCGTGGGGGGCATTTACGGTCATTTCTGCTTCCCTTCTGGACGAATACATCCTTCTGTCCCGAAGGAAGAGGAGAAGAAGGCAGGAGCAGAGGCCGAGGTTAATGATAACTATGAGTAGAACACTTGTTTGCTGCACACGAGGCAGGGAGATTAGCGTCGACTTCGAAGAGCAAGAGAGTAACATCTCTCCCTCTCTCTCCCTTCTCCTCTTGTTTTCTACCACCATTAATCTTTTATTACATAAATGCCTCGAGCTGTTTGCTTCATGTGATTTTTCTGAAGAAATTTTTATGAGCATCTTCTAAACAAAATCATGTTCCGTGATTGAAGCATATAAGTTCAAGGCATTTGAATATGGAATATGGAACTGGGAGAATTCTAAGGTCCAAGGCATCAGTCCTGGCACGCTTCCCATCCTTGGAACAGAACCAATACATGTGTTCTCTTGTATAGTGGAAGGAACACACTCAGATCTAGGATTAGACATGGAGATTCAACTTTTCCACTCGCCCCAGCACACCCTAATACTACTGCCTGTGGTAATCTATTATTTTCTATTCTAAGGTAAAAGGTCTAAGGACTAGAAAACAAGGTGAGAGAGTTTTTGAAGTGAAACTGAGAGCATTGACTGATTGTTCTTTTGAATTTCTGGTGGATCTCATTAGGTGATGTTCCCCTCATTGATACCTCAGGGGGCCCCATTAGTCCTATCAACTTTGTATGCTGGTGCTCATGCACATGGTGTTATGCACTTTTTGGTTGGGAGTTTTAGCCTTCCATGAAATGGAACAGTCGGAAAGTTTAGCCAAATTTCATGTTTTCTACTCAGAACAAGTATATCTTACTTCAAAAAAGAAATGGAAGAAGGTCCCCACATTAATTGTGCTCCAGAAAATTGCATGATTGCTTTGATTGAATCTGGGGGCCCTCTTATTTATGGAATCATTTTCATTTATTCCACCATGCACCTTGCAGTGGAATGGACAATGAATTCATTTCGTGGGGTCTATGTGATTTTCAGTAGCATCTTGTTCATGAAAACCATTGGTGCCGTATTTCATGTTTGGTATTTTAGCAATGCCTTCTTCTATATGTTTCATAAGAATTTATATAATCACACCTTTTAGGAAACTTCTCTCATATTAGTTCAAGAATTATTAGCTATGCCTAGTTTATTGGATATATATAAAATAAATAGTTAGCATGTGATCATCTTGACGATTTTTGCCCATGATTATCATTAGTGTAACCAAAGGGAGATATAAATAGAAACTAAAAGGGAACCATTCTTAGAACTAGCAGTGTTGGCCGAATAGTAAACTGGTAATATCCTAGTATAGTACATCCATTTTGCTGCTATGATATTGCAGTTATCTGTTTGGTTTAAGTCGAGAAGAACGAATGGAGAGTATCTGTCTGCTGCATATATTTTGGAGCGTTCATCTATAATTGATTATGATTTTATCCAGAAGTTAAGATGGAACATAATTCATTTAACTGACAGGGGTAATAACCTATGATGGCCTGGAGACTTGTATCCTCAACAACCAGTCTTATGATAATGAAAGCAGGACAAGCAGAGATGATTGGTTTCCCACTGATTCATTGGATGAGGATGACTCTAGCTGTTCTTCCAGTAAAGATGCTTCTGGATCATTCTCATCAAAGTGGTCAAGCCTCAAGAGGGAGGATCATGATCAGGAGAAGTATGACTGGGAATTCACAGGAAGCCCCCAGCATTGTTATGTCAAAGAGAAGCCGATGTACACTATTAATCCTTCTAATGTTGAGACGATGAAGGAGAAGTTCGTAAAGTTGCTGCTTGGTGATGATACCACAGGAGGAAAGGATGGACTTAGCTCTGCACTCGCTCTCTCTAATGCTATTTCAAATCTAGCAGGTACACCATACATTTGTTCCCTGTATGATCCTTGACAATATACAACCATGTATACAACCAGGTAACACAACCAGATCTGAATCCCCACCCATATCTAAACCCTTCCATTTGAGAAAAGAAAATATGGAGTCCTAACATACTATGAACCAATAGACTCCAAAGACAATTGATGAAAAATATGGAAGAGTTGAAGAATTTCTACCTTGTTTATTTATCGAGTTTGCTGTTTTTTTTCACTCCTTAGGCCCTAGCATTCACTAGTTTTAATTTTCTTACTTGGCTCATGTCCAGGATACACTAGTATTAGGAATGGCCACCCTGGTTAATACTAGGGGTGCTATCTCCTCATTAACAGGTTCAATCCAGCTGTTAAATATTACTACATAAGCCAAGGCTGTAAAGTACTTTGGTCATATAGACTGATCTTGGGTTTTGCAGTATTATTTACCACTGGAAGCATGTTATCAGTAGAATCCCTTCATTGGCTAATGTAATCAAGCAAATCTGAATTGCAGGAGTAGCTTTCAAATTTATAGTTATGCAAGAATTCTTGTTCTGATGATTGATAAGACCATAATAAACTTGCAGTGTCGGTTTTTGGTGAGTTATGGAAACTTGAACCTCTTCCAGAAGAGAGGAAGCGCAAATGGCGGAGGGAGATGGACTGGCTTCTCTCACCTACAAATTACATGGTTGAGCTTGTCCCTACCAAGCAATGTGGTCCAAATGGATGCATGTTGGAGGTAATGTTTTTTTTCTTTCCTTTTTCACCCTAGGACAGTGTCTTGGTGATGTGGGATTAACCTTTTTGGTTGTTTTTCCTTATGTTGAAGCAGATCATGACACCAAAGGCCCGTGCAGACATCCTATTGAACCTTCCTGCACTCCAGAAGTTGGACTCTATGCTTATAGTAGGGGCAATGTGTTCAACTTACTGACTTTGACAGCGTTTTCTCCATTTTACAGGGGACTCATCTTTCTTGTGGTTTTCCCATTTTCACAGGAGGCTCTTGACTCCATGGTAAATAAAGAATTCTGTTATGCCGAAGGGGTTAGCCAAGCAGAAAGAAGAAGCAAGGGAGACATACTGAATAAGCCGTGGTGGCTTCCATCTCCCCGGGTCCCTAGTTCAGGCCTTTCAGATAGCGGCAGGAAAAAGCTGATGCATCAGAGGAGAGTTATCCACCAAGTGATGAAGGCTGCTAAGACTATCAATGAGAACGTTCTGCTTGAGATGCCCATTCCGACCATCATCAGGAATGCACTACCAAAGGTAAATAAGCTGGGCTAATTAAGAACGGCTGTTATTTTGGTTAAAAAATATGCTCTTTTACTATTTTCTCTTCATGGAAAACTTCAGTGAGATAAATAGTAATAGGCATACTTCAGATGATATATTTTTTGAGGGAATAGCGAAAAGTTCTATTAGTTTCTGGGAGAAACTAGGAAAAAGTGAGTTTAGGCATACTTTTCTCTCTCGATGAAGGAGATTTGTAATTTAGTTTTTCTTGTGAAAAATGGACAGAGTGAAAAGCTCTAAATGGTTATCCAAAAGGACCAAAATGTTGACGGTATATATTTCATTTGTAGATATTCTACACCTGTTTTCCACTAACATATCAAGTAGAGAATCTATTTCTCCCAGAGAAAACCTGGATTCCAGGATGAACAATGTGCATATCTTGAACAAAAATAAAATTGGAGAATACTTATCAATTCAATTCATCTGATTCAGCATATTATTTGTCTCCGCTGTCATAAAGATGCATTGATTAGTTTGTTTGGTGAACTTGAAAGATATGTTGTAGTGTCCAACCTTTTAAATTCTGACTTGTTTCTGCTCTACATTGGCAGTCTGGAAGGGCCAACTTGGGTGATGGGCTCTATAAGGTCTTGACTTCGACCTGCTCCTCAAATGAAATGATCAGGTTTCTGAACTTGAAATCTGAGCACAATGCCCTTGATTGCTTAAATAGATTGGAGGCTGCAGTGTTAGTTTGGAAAGAGAAGATCATGGGAAAACTGTTGAATAACTCTCCTATGGGGAGATCTTGGACATTCATGAAAGACCACATGTCTGAGGTTGATAAGATTGAGTCACTTGTAGACCGCTCTGAGAACCTTATTCAGCATCTAAAGTCCCAGTACCCTGGCCTTCCCCATACATTTCTTGATGCTACAAAGGTTCAGTATGGAAAGGTAAAATCAACACCTTAGAAGTTCAAAATTTTGTGATATGATGTAACAACATTTTCTGAAAATGGGGAATCAGATTGACACTTATTTGCCAATGCACTTGTAGGATGTTGGGAATGCCATTCTGGAGTCATATTCCCGCGTTCTTGGGAATGTGGCATTCAGGGTACTCTGTAGGATACATGACATATTGCAAGAAGATGCCCTGTGGAATCCAAACTCGCCATCACTGTCATGCTGCTTTCCTGGGATGAAGTACAGCGATCCTTTTGAGGATCCAGGAAAGAATCGAAGGTTAGGCACCCTCTGACTGATAAAATGAACAAAGCTTTCAGGGAATACTTCACGAACAGTACGGTCGAATTGGAGTCTTCATCTTGTGAGCTGAAGACAAGCTTTGGGACAATGGTGCAAGTGGTAACCAGGTTTGCTACCTCAGGAAAGAGGCTTGTGGAAGGGATTTTTACATTTTCAGCCCATAGATGGCCTTGAGCCATTTCCAATATATATTAAGTTGTCATTTAGACGCCTGGGTAGCGTGATCCGCTTCTCACGCTTATCACCCAGGCAAGGAAGAAGAGTGCACAGTTTAATTTTGGCCAATATGTTGCACCCTTTCTTAATGCGCTACTGGTCATATGTACTTGCTTGCCAAAAGTAGGGATATCAAAACCGAATCCAAAGTCAGAAGTTTTATAAATGGTTCTTGATTCCAAATGAACCCAAGAGATTTGAATATTCACAAACTTAAACTTGAGTTCGTGCCTGTGGTCGAAAGATGGGTTCGACCCAACATCGAGTGGAATATGAACTCGTATTTGAGTATTTAATGTACGTGGAATTTGCCTTTTCTATTATGATCTATAACCATTCTCTTGATAAGGATTCAAATTGCATAAGAACAATTTTAAGAGAAAAGGAATTGCTCCATTTTGAAATAAATCTTACTATCATCTAAACTATGATATTGTGAGATTAGGAGGTGAGCAGGTGTAAAGCAGATACACAATAGTCCATTGGGCATGCCTATTGTATGTAGGTTGCACATTATAATAATAAAGTTATGCATTATGCAAAATTATTTAAATACTAATAATTTAAAGTAAAACATGAATGCTATGTTGCATACAAACTACTTAGCTGATTTAATCTTCATTGCATCATTCACTAATAATATTAGCTTTTAAGTTTAACATAATATTCAAATTTTATGTGAATCTAATAATCAATTCTGTTAGAAAACTTGAACGATTATTGAAGCCAGATTAAATACTTAAATATTAAAAGAACTAATGGAAGAAATTGTATAAAACTTTAGTGTTATGCAAGAATCTAACATGGTCCAATTTTCATTTTGTAGGAGAGATTTATTAGTTTAATACATATTTTAAATTTAAAAAAGATAAGAATATACAAATAAGCTAATATGTTAAAATTTAAAATATTGAATAAAATAGATAATTAATATTATATTATATTATATAGGATATTTTATAAATTAAAAATAAATAGTTGATATATGAACTAGAATATATTATTATTTTTATTAGATTATTATTAGCAATATAAGTTTTGTAAGGATATATATTTTATTTATAAATATATTGTTATTCTTAACAAAACTTTTGAGAATTGATCTGTTTGAGGATTAAGTAATCATATTTATTATTACGATTTTTTAATAGTTCTTGTTAGATGATTTATATCTCATGTTTTTATCAATCAGTTCATTCTTTCCCACCAAACAAAGAAACATTTCATTTCTTTACATGTGTCGCAAATTTTTAGGTTTTTTTTTTTTCATATTTAGCATTGTATTGTATGGTGTCAATATATTGACGAAATTTAAATAAGTTTATCAAGACAACACAATTATACCAAAAGTTATATCATACATTGTCTTATTTTTATTATCTTATACTTATTTTAAATCTCATTTCTTATATCTAATTTCTGTTCAATAAGTGGAAAAAAAGTGTAAAATAAAAGAAACACCAAAGAAGTAAGTGTGGGAAAAAAAAAAAGAAAAGTGCTGACAAAAATAAAGAAGATTGAAAAAATATTCAAAGAAAAATATGAAAGTTTATTTTCCTTATTTTATTCTTTTATTTAATTTTATTACCTTTTTAATCTTATTTTTATATCACTTTTAGTAAATTAGTATCTCAGAACTATTTTTAAATTACTTTTTAAAATCATTTTGATTGATTTTAATTATTTCTCAAGTTGAACTATTAAATAAAAATAATTTGATTTTAACTTATTTGATTGAAACAAGACATAATAAAAGAAAATGCAAGAGCATTTTGAATTTAGAAAAAATCACTTAGAGTGTGAAATGCGAGTGAAATATGAGCCTTTAAGCAACAAATGTAATAAAGAGTTGCCATTTCTTTTTTTCCTAATATTTTATAGGTGCAAATTGTCCAATGACAAGTAAACACCCCTCAATAAAGAGTTTCATACCATCTGTTATAAATCTATAATGACATCCCGTGATAAGTGAGAGACTGTACCAATTTCACAAACATATGGATCACTTATAAGGTGTAAGTTGGGATTCACATCATCATAATCTCCCTAAAAAAAAAATGAATTTATCACTTTTGGTCAAGAAGTTTTATCAATAATAGTAAAAGTTTGATTATATTAAAGGTAATTATAATATAAAGAGAATACATATTACGCTCTAATATAATTTCTAGATTGTGGTTCAATAATAATTTATCACGTCCCCAATACTATAATAATGAGTACCTTTATAATTATATGTCCAAAATAATAAAATACTAAGAATATAAAATATATTTTTAATAAAATTTTAAAATTTTTATAAATGTATATAACAAGTTTATAAATATTTGAAACTTTAGGAAAAATATGTAATACTAAACGAAAAGTATTCGTTTAATTCTCTTGTAGTAATTCTACCTTAATCTCAGCCTCAGTGGGAGATGGGTTCTAATACTTGGGATTTCTTTTCTTATTTTATTTACTCTCTAATCCTTAAAAAATATGTGTATAGTAGGGGCAAACAACTTTTAGTAAATGTGAATACTGTTGTAGTTTATAATATGATATCATTTTTACTTAAAATAACTAATACAAAATTATTTGAGTTTTATAATTTTTTATTCTTCAATTTCTTTTTCAATACTATTTTTAAGAGTTAACAAACTCCGAGTATTTTCAAAACTCTTTGTGAGTGGTTCATGATTCATTTACATATTATTGGTTGAAAATTCTCTTTTTTTATCAATTAACTGTGTGACATCCATCCGTCCACACTTTTTATCATTTTATTATTTTTCATTTTCAAGTGAAAATTATCTTTCTATTTTTCATAGAAATAATATTTATATAGGGTTCAATGGCCAATAATTCCTTTATCTTCATTCATCACATATAATATGATTAAAAACTCTTAAGAGTTATATTCATCCATGTAATTATCAATAGTCCAATTAATGGTGTTTAAATCAAAACCAATCCTCTTGACTCACGAGTGAATTCCTCAAATCAAATCTCAATGATTAAATGCATTACATCATGCATGTACCACGGGCTCATTATCTAAAATAATTTATCAAATTAATAATAATACAATATATCACAAATCATAAGTATTATTATTTTTTTGCACAATTAAGTATCACCTTTATTATTATGAACGTAAATAAATTATTTAATCAATAATAATAAAGTACATCCTAAATCACAAGTATCACTTTTATTAATATTCACTTATTTAAATTATTTAATCAATAATAATGTAATGTATCACAAACTACAAGTAGTAGTCTTATTATTATCCACATATAAATCATTTAACCATTAATAATGCAATACATTACAAATCATAAATATAATATTTATTACTATCCATTGAAATTATTTAATGCATCTTATATAATAAGTACTACCCTTATTACTATTCACAAAAATCATTTTTCTCAATAATAGTGAAAAACATCTAAAATTATAAGTACTACCTTTATTATTATCCACATATGTAAATTATTTATCCAGTTATTACTATCCACTATTATAACTAATAACTCTCCCTTATTATTATTCACCTAACTTTTTCTCCAAAACATAAATACCATAATTATTACTATCCACAATTATAGTTACCAACTCACTTTTATTATCATCCACATTTTTAAAAGTAAATTTTCTCCCTTTTATATCTTAACTTTTTTCAAAAGTGGCCAAAATAAAGATACTACTAGAGACGCCACCATCCATAGTGGTAGGTAGGCAAAATAAAGACAAGGACCATGAGAATTATTTTGTGGTGGTTGTGGTGGTGATCGACCGAGTGGTCTCTAGAGCTAGCTGAATTTTATTCTCAAACAATTAGAAGTTACAAAATAAACTCGTCTTCAAAAAATGGCTCGGGATAGCTCAAAGTCATCTTGTTGGAGGATGGGCAATGCTTGTGGAATGTAGAGAATAGGCATACTGGAATGGCGGTGGGGATCGCGGCTAGAATGGTGGTCAGAGGTGGTGAAATTTGGACCCAAAGGTTTGATAATGTCGTGCGAGTTTTCTATTCTAGAAATAGAGTTAAAAAATGACCATTGTATAGTTTTTACAACCAATTTTAATCGGAACCCCACCACTGAACTCAAAAAGGTTCCCTTAATAGCATTTTGATATAAAAGTCACATAATTTAGTGTTGGAGGTATGTTCTGTAATAATTTTTCCTATTTTGAATGAGAAATTTGATATGTTGAGAGAAATATAACTCAATTAATCTGATAGGAAGATATGAGAGTTTTTAACTCAATTATTATTTTTGTGACGTATAATTTGATATAAAATTAAATCAATTAAGCTAATATTCTATGGAATGTAGCCACAATTCGTCCATGCAAAAAGAGGGGCTACCAATAGTTTCCAATCATGTCAGATAAAACACATCGATGGAGGTTGAGTTGACTTGATCTATTGACTTATACTTTTTAATTAAATTACCCTTTTCCTCTCAGTAATATTACCCAAAATTTCAATTCGAATCAACTTTTTTCAAAAATCTAAGTTTCTTGCTCAATAAATTAATTACTAATTCGATTGGATCTCACATATTTCTAGCAATTGGGGTGTCATGCCCACTTCTCGAGCCGGGGTCCAATAACAATCATTTGCGTGTCTTCGATTGTCACGCCCCGACCCGGTTTGGTCGGATCCCCGTGATCAATCCGCCAGTCTCCCGGTTTATTAAAGGGTTTCCCCTTATTGTAAACCGTAAAGAGTAAGGCATCATTTAACCTGCACCTTTTTCCTGGAATAGCATAATCAAAACTGTATTAAATTTAAAACTTTACATACCTGTCTTACAGGCATCTTAGTTGATGGTCTTTAAGGGGAGGCTTTTCGGGATTTCCTGAAAGGGATATAAGGGAGGGGGTGAGTACGATTACTCAGTGAACGAGTTTTTAAAAGCTTTTGACTTTTAAGAAAAATATTTATATGGAATGTGCCAGACTCCATTATTTTCAAAAATCCATTCATTTAAAAATTTAGATTTTTCCATTATTTCTTAGTTACCACGGTGTGTCATCACCCAACATACATCCTTCATCATGAATGTTACACACATTCGCAAGTCAATACCACTACTGAACCTGCTAGTGGCTTCGGAGCAACTTTTCCTGTCACCCGGATAGAAGTACGACCTCTTCTACCCTGGAAATGAGTGGATGTACATGACATCTGACCCACAATCCCGAAATCACTTCTTTGTGTCCGTATGAGGACAGAGACCTCATCCTGTCCCCACCCTGGTCTCATGCGCTTGGTGCTACTCTAGATTTCGCACAGACACCTGGAACGACGAACTGCCCTTATAGCACCAGGTCGTCCAGTGCCCTTAGGACGCATCACTACCCCTCATGGGCGTCTTGATGATCCCGTACTCACAGTGCATGCACAAACAATGTTTTCTTATATTGCCATGTAATTTGTGGTGCCACTGGTCCAATGGCCCCGACTCTCAACTCAACTCGCAGTTGTTTGTCTTGATTGGTCCGTCGACCTGTCATGTCGCACTACCGCTAGTTAACTAAGCATGTCGGTCCCATCTTGGTACCATGGCCAAACAATTCAATTATTACGTTTTATGGCACATATATCATGTTCATTTACGAGCTCCTGCTCGTGCCAACTGGCCTTGGGCCCACTGTACGAGATTTTCAAAAACTGGGCATTTAGCCCCCAAGTTCCAAAACCGAGGCCCCCGGCCTATCAGAGCTATTCGAGCTCCCGTCGAGAAGGTCTCCCAAATTGTTTAAGCATTGGCACACAGTCAGGGGAGAGCACTTCCGACAAAACATATGTTTTCTCTATCCATTATACCGCCTGGGTATAAGGACACCTCCGTTCATAACCGATGAACGGGTTTTCAACTTCCTTCGAGGAAGTCTCATCGTACCAACCGGGTATGATCTACTTACAACCGGTAAGTAGTTTTTCCGCATAATTTTTGCATCACTTTCTCTAAGTGGTGATGATTAAAATACCACTAAACAGTGAGTTTTTATACCGAGGTACTTATCATCCCCTACCGGGTATGATATAAAATTTCCACTCACAACCGGTAAGTGGTTTTTATCTTTAAGTTGTACTCATCATCCCAACCGGGTATGATGTTAGTAAACCCACTTACCCGTTAATGTCGTGAATTCCACTAGACTGGTTCTTTGTATTCACGCGAGCTTGTCCTTGCTGGCGTTCCCGGTATTTCACGTTCCTACACGATATGAACATCTTGGTTTATTATCCTTCGGCCTAATTGCCTTCATTCATTCCAAATGAATGAGAAAGTCAAAGTTTCATTTATTTGCAATTAGGTCCCTAAAGTTATTCCTCTTTAACTTTGAGTCTCAAATGCCGGTTTTTCCTCAAATTGAGTCCCGAAACTTCTAAAATTTATCATAGGACCTCAATTTATTCCATTTCACAAAAGGGGTTTAATTTTCCAAATTTCCAATTTGGTCCCCTAACTTTTCCAAAATTACCATTTTGCCCTTCCTTTACAAAAATGGTAAATTTTGCCCCAAAAATTTCAAAATTTATCAATTGGTCCTTCAACATTATTTTCATGCCCAATTGACCCTCAATTTCATAAATTTTCATTTTGGTTCTTTGAATTTCGAAAATCCCCAATTTGGTCCCCTAACTTTTCCAAAATTACCATTTTGCCCTTCCTTTACAAAAATGGTAAATTTTGCCCCAAAAATTTCAAAATTTATCAATTGGTCCTTCAACATTATTTTCATGCCCAATTGACCCTCAATTTCATAAATTTTCATTTTGGTTCTTTGAATTTCGAAAATCCCCAATTTTCCCCCAATTTCAACTTATTAACACAGCCGAATTTGATTTCATCAAATTGACCCGTCAAACGTTTCCAATTGTTGAAATTGAAGTTGAAATTGAGTTTTCTACATGTTCATACGATTCTTCAGAAATGTGAATCGCAAGTTTTAATGCCGGGACGAGCTCAAACGGAGCTTCGCTGAAAAATGAACTATAGAGAGAGAAAGCTTCGATTACTCACCGGTGAAGGCACGACGGTTCGAGCTTTCGATCTGGACAGATAGCTCTCATCCTGAGGTTCATCCTAGAATCAAGAATCGCATCAATTGATGCGGAATTGGATTAGAATTTCATCACTGAAATTCAGTCGACTCTCTCTCTAGCGCCGATCAAAAATTATAAAGGGGAGCCGAATTGGCTTACCTTTCGGTCCTACTTCGACCGTGGAAAGGCTGATGAAGTGTTGGGAGGGCTTGGATTGGCCTGAGCAGGGCTTGAAATGGTTGATTTCAGTTTGGCCGAAATAGGGCAGCTTTGGTCCGCCGGAGCTGCTTCACTATTCTATCACGCCGGCGCTTCTCCAATGATTTTCGGACTGACTGGAGTTTGCTATCAGATAACTGTCTTCTCCCCAGTTCTAAAGAGCCCAACCTTTGTTCAAGTCGAAGCTCTGGTTGGAGCTTTACCGGGAAATGGAGCAGTAGTGAGAGAGAAAAGTGTTTAGGTGTGAGGAGAATGAAATGGAGATGAACTCTTTATATATGTGTAAAACCTGTATATTAAATGGACGAGATTTATTACTAGTATTAATATTACCATAAATTATTGGTATTAATTTCAATAATTTAATTTCAGTATTAAATTATTGGTTATTTATGATAATGCGTACATACAAATTTTTGACCGAAATTTAAGGTTACAAAAAAATTCATACTTCCCAGTATAGGAGGTCACCCATCCTCACACTACTCTAATGCAATCACACTTAACTTTAAAGTTCTTATGAAATCTAGTTCACGCGAACCACTTTAGTTTTTATTTCTTAATTTGTCTTAAGTTTCTTTTCTAAGGTTTAATTAACCCTTTGGATCACCCGAGAGTTGTAAATTCTCAACTTGCCCGTTCAGAAGTAATCGGATTTGTGAACCGGTTCTGAATCCTCACTTGGTTTGACCAGTTCTTTTCCTAGTTTTCCTTAACTCAAAAGGGCGGGTTTTACATCGATAGTACAAAAGTAGGTACATTAGACACTATAGGACCAATAAAACAGAAGGCTCTAAATATAAAATAAATACATTTTCACTAAAATTTAAAATTTTCATAAATATAAATAATAAATTTACAAATATTTGAAACTTTAGGAAAAACATGCAATACTAAATATAAAGTATTTGTGCACTTCTTTTTTAAGTATTTCTACCTTGATATTGGTTGCATCAAAGTTGCGTTCCAATGATTGGAATTTTCTTCACATCTTTTATTCATTCTCTAATTGTTAAAAATTGTATTAAGGAATGGATAAGCAATATTTAATGAGTGTGAATGATGCTCACTTTCATATCTACTCAAAATAGCTCATACTAAGTTAAAAGTTTTCTTTCCTTTCTCAATATTATTTTTAAAACTCAATAAACCCTCACAACCATATTTTCAAAAACTCATTTTCTATTATGGTTATTGAGAGAACCCACCTATGAGTACATTTATTCAAGACATTATTATATATTATTTATACTCTATTGGTTGTGAGTTTTATTTATACACAGTAATTATCACTTTTTATTTTCTAATAAATATCATATTCATATTGAATTTATTCATAAATAGTTTCTTTATTCTCATTTTGTAATATGTAATTTAACAAAAAGCCGGTAAGAGCCCATATTCATGAAGTTGTTAATTAAAAATTAAATTAAGTATGTTTAAATCAAACTGAATCTAGTGACTCATCCGAAAATTTGTCAAATCATATATTAATTATACAATGTGTTATATTTCAATTTATTTCTTATTTTTAAAGGAAATACACACAATATGTCATACTATAATCTTAACAATTTACTCATACTTCGTTATTTTTTAAAATCACATATACTAATAATTATTTTCATATTTAAGTTTTAACTCTATTTAATATTGTATAATTTAAGCATATTTTTCATAAATTCTTTTGGTATTAGATTTTATTGTAAAATTTTAGGGAATAGCCACTTTTAGTAAATTTCCCAAAACTTTATATTTAAATTAAATTGTTACAGTTGATGTGAATTAATTGTGTATCAATTCTTCTTCACCATAGATCTGTGTTCAATTCTTTTTAATGATAGATATGTGAATTAATTGTATATCAATTCTTCTTAATGTCATTTCTGTCATTTCTGAATAAAACTTATAGAAAAAAATAAAATACTTCCTTCCAAAGTAAATTGAATATGATCGGTCTCATTTAATAAATACATTCTTAGATAAACTTATTCTTTTCTTATTGTAATACATGAGAAAATTGCTACTCAGATAATGTGGACATCATGCCTACAACCAAGACATCTTGGGGAAGAAATTTAGTACACTGTTATTGGGTTTCGCCCCAACTTTGTTTTCTATAAAATGACTTTTGACAATGTAATGATAATAAAATTATCATGAACCACTGAATGAGTCTACATGTAGGGTTGTTCATGAGGCAATTAAGATACGTTCTGGCAAGTGGGGTTGCAGGGATAAGCACAGTCGATCTTCTTATGGAAGCCATTCCTGTCATAGTACCAATCTCCAACTGCCCTTGAAATTGTCTGCAGCAAATTGAACTTCAGCTTCTGCTTAACATAGAGTTGATATACATTGCATGTAGGCAACGCCAGCGGAAATCCGAGAACAATAGGAATTAGACGAAGGTTGATCTCACCGCATTTCCTACCACCGGGGCACTAAACCAAGTCTGTTGCGCATCCGATTGGCAATGGGCAAAGCAGCCGTCTATGAACATCCCATTATGAGGAGAGAACCTGCTGGCTTTCCTCAGTGCAGTCAGAAATTCCATCCTGAAGTCTGAAGATGCACAAATGAACAGATACCATGTGATCAAACAAAGCCAAGAGGTAATACGAAACATATATGTGTAGTTCCTGAAAACCATGAATCCATTCCACCTTGAATGATTTTGAGTTGTTCCGGTGTGCAATTCTGTATGTTGGTCCTGCAGCCGTGCCAGACTCCACTAGGATCAGAATCAGGTGGCGCTAAAATATTGGCGATCTGAAGACAAGGGACACGGCCTATTTCTGATCAGTACTTCTAACTACCACAATAATTTGATAAGAGTGCAGTTCGTTCTATATACTGAACAAGAGTAGTGATTAGAAACCCATATAGCAGAATCCAGTTCTCAAAAGCTGACCTGCCATGAATCGTGTGCAGCATTAAGGAAGAATATGGGTGTCTGAATTTGTTCAACCACGTTTTCCGGGAAGAAGCACTGGAATTTTCATCATGTAATAACTGATCAGAATTGAATTGAGTCTTGTTAAAACAATATCATAGAAGATATGTAGTTTCACTTACCAAACTTGGCTTCATTCTTGACGTGCAGGAAGCCGGTAAATTATTGGCTGATCCCTGATGAAGTTGATCATAAGAAGAAATGAGGCAATAAACCAAAAAATGGTGTGAAAAGGAAGAGCTGTAGAGTGATGTGGATGAGTACATGCGTAGCAACCACTTGACTGTAGAATTCTTCAATAGAGGGAGCTCCAGAAATGTCATTGCTGGTGTATAAGAAAGAGAACAAGATGGTATAAATCAACTAAAATTTAGGCATGAGCGGGGGCTAGCCAGGGAGGGGTTTTATTGTGAGCTTACGCATTGACAAAATAACCTGCATCTGACAGGCATTTTACTCTGGCACCTGATGGGAGGAGAGCCTTGAACTTGTCACAGTGAAGTATAGAAGTCAGCCCACCGGCAGAACATCCCGACATAATAGCCTATCATGATATAGAATTTATCATCAGGACTGGAACTTTGTGAGAAGGGAAAATGACAAAGCACGTGAACAAAATAGACCAGTTTGCTGTACATTTTGGGCATTCTTCATCCCTCTTGAAAGCAAGTTTTCCATGACAGCTTGGAAAACTCTGGCTCCTCTGAAGTGAAGATTAGTCACCTGATCAAGATTACCCGAGGAAGGAAGATTAGTATATCCAGTATTGGCACCACCTAAAATTCACGCTGGTAGAAGGTTCTACGAACGTACAGGGTCAACAGCTTCCACGTCACCGGTGTAAGAACCGCCGTCGCAGTACCGGACAAGGATTCGGTTCCAGTTGTAAAAGTCTAGGACATTAGATTGAAGTCAGCTTTCTAGTTTCTGATCAGTAGATCCTCAAGAATTTTAGAGAGGAATGAATACTCAGGAGCTAGCTAAAAGTGAAATACAGCAGCTTTCATGCAGCAAAAGGTTCGTGGTGATGCAAAGATGTTTTCAAACATGAGAGATCTGTAAGGGACAGCTCCATTATTTATGTTCATAATTTTACCAGGATTGAATTCCTCTTCATTATTCAGTAGACCGTGAAAGGTGACCGCTGTTTCCATATGCGCAGAGGAACCTAAGCTCGTGTCCCGACGGGAAATGCAACTACTGACGTTCTGGCACCAAGAACCTCCCTGCAAGCACGAAACATAATCCAGCCAAAGGTTACAGGAGCTTGAAAATATCCGGAAACATTTGGAACAGTGTGGACTTCAGCTTGACAAGACTGGACATTCTAACTTCATGTCAGTGGTACAAGAAGGAATCAAAAGTGGTTTCGTTTAGTATTAACAGCAATATTTGGCAGGACTTTGAGTTCAGTGTGTATCTGAATTTCCACTTGATTGGTCTCATCAGAAGGCTGAAGATGGAATGATCTTAAAGTCTATTATTAGGAGAAGAAAAAGGCTACTTTGGTAGAGTTTTCTGCCACCTCTTTCTAACCTGGAAATGGACGAGCCAGTTGTTGATACCAGAGCCGAAGCCCTCGCTGAAGTGGTAAGCAGGAGGACTACCATCCAAGCAGACTGCAGGAAAGGGAGCACCATTAAGTTCCAGGTTTCTCAAACCAATGAAATGGCATAAGCTCGATAACAGCAACGTACAAATGAAATGGACTTACCAGCTCCACTGGCTACAGCTTCAGTGACGTAAGTGATTCCCACATTGATGGCGCCTTCTGCTCTCATATGCAGCACCAGCAAGCTCACAAGAGCAATCACGTATCGACCAATCATTCTTGAAGCCCCCAACATTTTTCTAGCAAATATCAGACACCCCGCTAGCTCAAATTGATGATGTAAAGAACTATCACGTTGCCTTCTTGTTGGAGATGTATCAAATGCTTTTATAAGGAGATTCCATTCAGTCTACATTCATTGGGAACCTTTGCTATGTAATGGATGTCAAACGAATTAGCCAAATTTGAGTCAGTCCATGTCGTGTCCGTAGGGGTAGAATGATTCAAAACGTGGAAGAAGTGCTGGTCAATGGTTAGAACATAGAAAGAGTACAATATGCAAGTTCCCATTTTTTCAGAATGATTAAAGTAAGTTTAAGGTATTTAAATTATTATATACTATTTTAAATTATTTAATTTTGATTAAATAAAAGTGTTGGGTAACATGTTGCTATAACTACTTTTCACCTCCTAGCTTTCCTCTTTCCTCTTTCCTCCTCTTTTTCCTTCATAGTTCCCATTCTTTTACTCCACTAAGAAATTAAACTTTTCTAATGGATTCAATTAAAAAATAATTAAGTATTTGAAATATATGCCTTATTAAATTAAACGAGTTTATAATGAGGTATATATATATATATATATTAAATTTAAAAAATATAAATTAAATAAGATATTCATATAACAACAAATTTGCTCTTTTCTCTTATTCTTCCTTCATAGTTCCCATTCTTTTACTCAACTAGTAAATTGAACTTTTCTAATGGATTCAATTAAAAAATAATTAAATATTTGAAATATATGCCTAGCTAAATTAAACGACTTCACAATCGAGTATATATATATATATATATTAAATTTAAAAAATATAAATTAAATAGAATATTCATATAATATCAACTTTTCTCTTTCCCCGAAATTGAACTTTTCTAATGGATTCAATTAAAAAATAATTAAGTATTTGAAATATATGTCTAGTTAAATTAAACGAATTCACAATTTAGTGTATATATATATATTAAGTTTAAAAAAATATAAATTAAATAGAATATTCATATAACACCAACTTTCCTCTTTCTTCGTCTTCTTCCTTCATAGTTCCCATTCATTGAACTTTTCTAATGAATTCAATTAAAAAATAATTAAGTATTTGAAATATATGCCTCGTTAAATTAAACGAATTCACAATGTAGTATATATATATATTAAGTTTAAAAAATATAAATTAAATAGAATATTCATATAACACCAACTTTCCTCTTTCCCCGTCTTCTTCCTTCATCGTACCCCGTCTTTTACTCCACTAGGAAATTGAACTTTTCTAATGAATTCAATTAAAAAATAATTAAGTATTTGAAATATATACCTCGTTAAATTAAACGACTTCAGAATGGAATATATATATATTAAGTTTAAAAAATATAAATTAAATAGGATATTCATATAATACCAGCTTTCCTCTTTCCTCGTCTTCTTCCTTCATAGTTCCCAGTCTTTTACTCCACTAGGAAATTGAACTTTTCTAATGGATTCAATTAAAAAATAATTAAGTATTTGAAATATATGCCTCGTTAAATTAAACGACTTATGGAGTATATATATATATATTAAGTTTAAAAAATATAAATTAAATAGAATATTCATATAATACCAGCTTTCCTCTTTCCTCGTCTTCTTCCTTCATAGTTCCCGCCTCGTTAAATTAAACGACTTGAGAATGGAGTATATATATATTAAGTTTAAAAAATATAAATTAAATAGGATATTCATATAATACCAACTTTCCTCTTTCCTCGTCTTCTTCCTTCATAGTTCCCGGTCTTTTACTCCACTAGGAAATTGAACTTTTCTAATGGATTCAATTAAAAAATAATTAAGTATTTGAAATATATGCCTCGTTAAATTAAACGACTTCAGAATGGAGTATATATATATATATTAAGTTTAAAAAATATAAATTAAATAGGATATTCATATAATACCACCTTTCCTCTTTCCTCGTCTTCTTCCTTCATAGTTACCGGTCTTTTACTCCACTAGGAAATTGAACTTTTTTAATGAATTCAATTAAAAAATAATTAAGTATTTGAAATATATGCCTCGTTAAATTAAACGACTTCAGAATGGAGTATATATATATTAAGTTTAAAAAATATAAATTAAATAGGATATTCATATAATACCAGCTTTCCTCTTTCCTCGTCTTCTTCCTTCATAGTTCCCGGTCTTTTACTCCACTAGGAAATTGAACTTTTCTAATGGATTCAATTAAAAAATAATTAAGTATTTGAAATATATGCCTCGTTAAATTAAACGACTTCAGAATGGAGTATATATATATATTAAGTTTAAAAAATATAAATTAAATAGGATATTCATATAATACCAGCTTTCCTCTTTCCTCGTCTTCTTCCTTCATAGTTCCCGGTCTTTTACTCCACTAGGAAATTGAACTTTTCTAATGAATTCAATTAAAAAATAATTAAGTATTTGAAATATATGCCTCGTTAAATTAAACGAATTCAGAATGGAGTATATATATATATATATTAAGTTTAAAAAATATAAATTAAATAGGATATTCATATAACACCAAGTATTGGACCCTCACCCCCACCGACCATGAGAGTCCCTCTAAACAGACGCTCCCACCGAGTTTGCAATTGTTACAAAACTGAATTCGAGGAAAAGAAAACGAATATATTAATAGAGAGGCATTGGGGATGAGAAATTGAAACCTACTTATTTTCTCCAAACCCTAACTCAATTATATACATGTCTATTTATTAACTACCTTAAATAGAATATATGATATAATCTTAATATCCAAGATTATATCATAATTACCTTAAATAACTTATACTATTTCAACACTCCCCTCAAGATGAGCGATAAATATCTATCATTCCCATCTTGTTACAAATATTAATCCACTCTTTAGATCCTAATTCTTTAGTTAAACAATCTGCTAATTGTTCGCCAGTCTTCATGTAGTGTAGCTCCACGATCTTGCTCTCAAGTTTCTCTTTTATAAAGAATCGATTCATTTCAATATGTTTGGTTCTATAATGTTGAACTGGATTGTTAGCAATGCTGATCGTTGATTTATTATCACACCATAACTTAATGGGTTCTTTCTTGAATAAACATAACTCCATCAATAACTTGTTTGTATTCTGCCTCTGCCGTTGATCTTGCGACCACCTCCTATTTCTTACTTTTCCAAAATACAAGATTACCTCCAACAAATACGCAATAACCTAATGTCGATCTTCTATCATCTACACAACTAGCCTAATCAGAGTCACAAAATCCTTCAACTTTAGTATGACCTTGAGACTTGAACCAAAGGCCTTTTCTCGGGCTACTCTTTAGATATCTCAATATTCGCATAACTGCCTCCCAATGTTCTGTCCTAGGATCATGCATATATTTACTTACAATACTAACCGCATATGTTATGTCCGGTCGTGTGTGACACAAGTAGATAAGTCGTCCCACAATTCTTTGGTATTGTTCCTTATCCACTGGGTCCCCTGACTGAGCACATAGCTTATGATTTGGTTCAATTGGAGTAGCAACAGTTCGACAACCCAACATCCTTGTTTCAGTAAGTAGATCCAATAGATATTTTCTCTGATAAAGCACTATGCCTGTCCTAGACCTGACTATCTCAATACCAAGAAAATACTTAAGTGCACCCAAATCTTTCACTTCAAATTCTTTGCTCAATCTTTGCTTTAGTCGCAATATCTCATCGCTATCATCTCCAGTTATAATAATATCATCTGCATATACTGCAAGGATAGCAACTTGACTATTTAAGTGTCGATAGAAAACTGTGTGATCTCCATTGCATTGTTGATATCCCATTCTAACTATTGCATGTCGAAATCGGTCAAACCAAGCTCTTGGTGATTGCTTGAGTTCATACAAAGACTTCTTAAGTTTACATACCCTCCCAGTGGTCTTCATTGTATCCTCAACAACCAATCTTATGATAATGAAAGCAGGACAAGCAGAGATGATTGGTTTCCCACTGATTCATTGGATGAGGATGACTCTAGGTGTTCTTCCAGTAAAGATGCTTCTGGATCATTCTCATCAAAGTGGTCAAGCCTCAAGAGAGAGGATCATGATCAGGAGAAGTATGACTGGGAATTCATAGGAAGCCCCCAGCATTGTTATGTCAAAGAGAAGCCGGTGTACACTATTAATCCTTCTGATGTTGAGACGATGAAGGAGAAGTTCGTAAAGTTGCTGCTTGGTGATGATACCACAGGAGGAAAGGATGGACTTAGCTCTGCACTCGCTCTCTCTAATGCTATTTCAAATCTAGCAGGTACACCATACATTTGTTCCCTGTATGATCCTTGACAATATACAACCATGCATACAACCAGGTAACACAACCAGATCTGAATCCCCACCCATATCTAAACCCTTCCATTTGAGAAAAGAAAATATGGAGTCCTAACATACTATGAACCAATAGACTCCAAAGACAATTGATGAAAAATATGGAAGAGTTGAAGAATTTCTACCTCGTTTATTTATCGAGTTTGCCGTTTTTTTTTTCACTCCTTAGGCCCTAGCATTCACTAGTTTTAATTTTCTTACCTGGCTCATGTCCAGGATACACTAGTATTAGGAATGGCAGGTACGACAGATGGGATCACAAGGTGAGGATATGATCTTTGTGGTTTATGGATTTTAGAAGATAGTAATCCATGAATGATCTCTGAGTTTTGCTTGGATGAATGCACACTATACACGATCCATTACAGTTTCGGTTTGTTCTTACTTATTAATGGATGCCTATTTCTCTTCTGTGCAATGTACCTCTGCATTTGTTCTGGCAGGTCAGGCGGATGCATTCACCGTGGCTGCATCAAAGTGGAGGAAATGTCGCTGAATTGAGGATGAATGTGGCTGTTACATGATTAATCTGTGATTTAAAATTCACAGCAAATTGCCTTGCTATAGAATTTGTGAGTCCACGTTATCACCGCTGCCGGAATCACCAGGTGATCCAATCCGACCCGCTATATCAGACCCGTTTACGTGAACAGGTCCCGATTTCGGGTACCTGGGCAAGAGCTCCATGGCCGAGTTCGAGTCTCGCGAACCCAATTTCGATGGATTGACACCCCTCTAAGTGCATCATTCATTGCAAGAATCCAACACTCCATTGATCTATAATACTATTAGTTATTACTCATTCTTTTTACTATTAATGAAAATAGTATTAGTAAATATTGTAAAATAGATAGACTAATATGAAAAATAATAAATAATATAATAAATATTCAAATAAGTATATACTTATAAAATAATGAAAAATAAAGGTAATTAAATAATATAATTATTAACATAATAGCAGTTAAAACATCTAATATTTTAACTTTCAAACCAAACTTAACTTCCATTTAAGTTATTTCACAATTGTACGTAACATCAATATAATTCACATTTGTAATTTTAAAATTAACTTCAAACATTAATAATTATGCAAAATAAAAAAAATCCAATTTAGTTAGATTATCTTGAACTTCTAATGGACTAATGTTAATTAGTTTTCAAATATTTTGTAGTGCATTTCTTTTCTTGTATATTATTTCAAATGATGTCATATCCAATATGATAAGCATAAAAGTGAGTTAGAATTCAACCTTCACAATGATAGTTTTTACTTATTTACTTAAATATATATTATTTATTATTGTTTTTTATTTTTTTAATTATTATATAAAGTTTACCTTTTATGTGGTACATGCTAAGTAATTATTGTATAAAGTGGAATATGTGTAAATTTCAATTCTTGTATAAAGTTTCGTGCAAATGTCCTAGAATTATATGCATTTGATACTTCAACACTAACACTAATGTTATTATTTACGCTACTAATACAATTATGAAATTAAACTTAAAAATAAACTAAATAAATATATTATTTTATAATTAAAATTACATAAATATATAAATTAAATTTACCTCAAAATATGAGAATAAGATATTGGTGTTAAGTATTTTTATGGCCGACAACACCATATGAAAGTTATAACTTGTAGTTTTCTTCTACTTCATAATCCATCTTTTCCTACAAAAAAAAAATTAGTCATATTATTAAGTTAAATTATCGTCCATTATTAATAATTTTATTTAACGTATTAATTCTAACATATTTTAGAACATTTTTCTCACAACCATCTAATAAATAACCAAGCACATGAGATTATGTGTGCTGTGATGATATTCATATTCATGTATTACAAAAAGATTATTGACATTAAAAAATTAATATTGCATTAAAATATAAAAAAATTACAACACATAATATATGTATAACATGATTAAATAAATATAATACTACAATTTCTCAACATATTTAAAAAGTAATAACAAAGTGTAGCACCTAAAATTTCTCAAAGTACAAATATTCACAAAAATAAATAATTAATTAAATTTATAATCTACAAAATAATTACAATAAATAGTAATTCATCCAAATATGGAATTCATCCCATTTTTCCACACGCCCGAACTACTTCCAAAACTCATTCATCGAAATATGCCAATTGGGCTGTAAAATTGGGGCTTCAAAATGAACCATTATTAAATATTTATGAATACATACACAACGTATTGTTCTTAATGCAAAGAAATAGCCTCTCGTAGGCCAGGGCCATTTTCTCCGCCGCAAACATGGAAGCCGCATACTTCCGGCAGGCCCGGCCCCTCAAGGCCAGCCTTGCAGGCCCCTCCTTGACAGCCGCGAGGATCGCCTCCACCAGCGACTCTGCGTTCGGCGTGAACATGAACCCGAACTCCTCGTCGACTACCACCGTCCCCTTTATGCTCGGGAACCTCGAGGCCATCACGGGCTTCCCGCTCATCATCGCCTCCATCAGGGTGAGGTCGAGCCCCTGGGGCCTCAGGGTCGGGTTGAGGAACACGTCGATTGAGTTGTAGAAGGCACGGAGCTGGGATGGGTTCATCGAGCCCAGTACGACCACTTGTGGCCCGAGGTCCCTGTACCGCTGCTCCCAAGGGCCCGACCCGGCCACGACCAAGTAGACCCGAGGGTGCTTGGCGATGATGTCCGAGAAGGCCTTGAAGAGCAGCGGGTGGCCCTTGTCCTTCACCAGCCTCCCGGCTACACCGAGCACCAGGGTTGCATTCAACGGGACCCCGATCTTCGACCTGAAATGAAATAAATTCTATGAATAATAATAATACATAAATGGAGCTATGCTCTCTTGTGTCCAGTAGCAATCAGTACCTGAATGACATGCCCAGTTTGGGGTCTTCACCGAAATCGTTCTCATCTACGCCGTTGAGGATCACGTGAACCCTCTGGGAGGGAATCTGATAGATGTCCCTGAGCATCTCACCGCAGCTGTCACTGATGGCGACGTGGTGGCTGTAGTACTTGAAGAACCGTATCTCATTGAGCACCTTGGGGATCACGCCCTGTACGCTCTGGTTGAACGCCGGTGAGATCGGCTCGCTGTCCGGCCGGAGCGCGAGGTCCTGGTAGATGTCCGACTGAAGGCTCTCCAGGGCGATCCCGTGCCACGACACCGCCAGGTTTGGGAGCTTCCTGGCCAGCCAGTGCGGCAGGGCCACGCTTTCGGAGTGGACCACGTCGAACGCCTCCCCGCCGACGGCGTTGTTCTCCGCCTCGAACTGCTCCCACGCCTTGTTGTACCGCCACCGCCCGGGCTCCCCCTCGTGGAAGTGCAACTGCGGGCCCCCGGCGGCGGCGTCCTCCGACGGGGTGGAGATGCTGCCGGCTTCTCCGTCGCCGACCGGGGAGGTGAAGACGTGGACACGGTGCCCGCGGCGGGATAGGGCTGTGTGGAGGGTGTGGGCGTGGCGTTCCATGCCGCCGGGGGCCGTTCCGACAGGCCACTTCCTGGAGAAGACGGCGATTTTGAGTGAGACAGGCGGCGGGAGTCCGCGGTGATCGGAGGAGAAATCGAGACGGTTCCAGGCGAACTCGGCTGAGCGGAGGTCGCCGGACCAGAGCTTGGCGGAGCGAGAGGAGGAGGAGACGGAAGAGGTGGAGAGGTTGGCGCAGAAGGAGGAGGCTGCGATTGGTGTGCGGAGGAGAAAGAGAGCCGGAATAGTGAAGAGGACAATGAAGAACAAGGTGGTGCAGAGGCTGGACTGGAAAGCGAGGCTGCTGCTGCTGATGCCGGCTTTCTTGGATTTGCTGTTGGAAGCCATAGCCGCCTCACACTCCGATAGCCCTCTATCCGTCTCCGTCGTCTCTACTCTCTAGCTAACCCGGGAGCTATGATCATCAAAGTGGCCTTACCACATTAGAAGAAGCATAAAAAAGTAGGAAAACAAAAGATGGGTTTGTTGGGGCACACGCTCAGCAACTTTGGTGTGTTTGGAGTCTTGCACACCACTCGAGCGAGCCTCCCCTCCCTCCCCAGTGCATTTCCCACGCCCTTTCCCTTTGGAAGAAAAAACGAACATGGGACTTTCACTCACATGTGAAAATTGGTTTGGACCATACGCATTCTGCACGATGGGGGAGTTGAATTTTGACTTTCATGGCCGCCTTCCATCCTCCTCCAAAGTCCAACGCCACCGCAAAGTTTGGTACGTGCTAAGCTAAGTCTCTTCCTGCATTCATTGCCTAACTTCTGATTAAAGATGTAGACAAAATTCTTCTACCTTTTTTGAAGAGCATGGAAGATTTTACTAATATGATTAGTTTCTCATCCTGCGTGCTTCAAGTATGGAGGGACAAATGGCCTACTAAAAAGGTCTAGTCAATTGCCCAAAAGAGGTTTGCTTGGTCCCAAAGCACGTAAAGATGAGAGGGCTCATTTGCTTGGCACTGCAATCGCCCATGGATCATCAGTCAGCTACGCAATACAATAGTAGGTTTCATGCTTTGAAAGCTAGCTCTCACATGGGTCCCCG
Source organism: Trapa bicornis (assembly GCA_030064425.1). Lineage (NCBI taxonomy): Eukaryota > Viridiplantae > Streptophyta > Magnoliopsida > Myrtales > Lythraceae > Trapa > Trapa bicornis. The sequence goes on along the minus strand of CM057755.1, from coordinate 33,493,066 downwards.
AGGTTACCCCTTTGCTTGTTGTAGCAGTTTCCTTATATTGTGCAAGGATAGCCTATATCGGTTTGAGAATTTTTTCCTTGGAAAGTGGCACAATGAAGTTTTGCATATCACCCCTAAGGAGGGGTTTGCTTCATCGAAATTGGATCCAATCATAGGAAATTGAAGAAGGCAATGGAAGCAGAAGACTGACAAGCCATAACACTTGAATTTGCCTTGTGGATTCAGATTCAGTATGAATACAACAAGCATACTACAGTTTCGGAACTGTCACGGCGCTCGGCCCTGATCCCGAGGATCCCAATAGACACTTGATCCACTGATGAGATTGAATCCAGATCTCTCTTCTCGTCTCACATATTCCAATCAAGCAGCCATACACATATTCCAATCAATCAACCATACGCATGGACTCCTGCCTCACCACCCTGTCCACCATCTCCGCGTTTAACCTGGCCAGCTCCTCCACCTCCTTCGCCTTCTTCAGCCTCCTCTCCTGCTCTTCCACGGAGAACGTGCTCAGATCGGTCAGCAACCCCTCGTTCCGGCCCCACCCCCCGTCCTCCGAGCTTGCAAGTCGAGAAGCTCCGGCTTCGGCTCCGGACCGGGTATTCTTCTTACTTTTCTTCGACGGGAAAGTAAAGCAACAGGCGATCATTTGAAGGGGCCGGGATCGATCGTGCAAGTTCTACCGGGGAGGGTGGATTGATCGTGCAAAGAAGAGCTAGGCATCACGGGGAAGCCTATATTGGATGGATTGCTGAAGAGAAAGAGGGGAAAATGACGGGGACCCATCCATACGTAAGAGAGCACTCGCTCTGTGTGACAAAATGAACCGAAGGAAATATCACGGATTGTTCGTAGCTGGTGGGAAGTACACATCAAAGATTTGGCCTTTCTTCTTCCAGACCTTGAAGGACTGAGTGAGATTTCTCCAACTGATTGAGAAGCCAAACTAGAAGATGCTCATTTTAATAGTAAAAAATAGGCTGAATTATATTTTTGTTCAATAATTAGTAGTTAACACCTCAATAGTTCACACTTGGTGTTGCTCTTGAATGGATTGTTGACTGTAATTTTGATGGCTCATCTCATCATTCAGAGAAAATATTATCTACTCTTCATCATGTTAATCAATAATGATGAGATTAAGACAATAATTCTACAAGCACATCCATTGGATGTTACTTTTGTGTTAAAAATTCACGCTCATACTAATTAATATCTCATTATTTGCCAACAAAATATATTATTGATTTCTAATCTGAATGTAAAATGCTCAGTCTTAAGCGGACCCTTTTTTCAATGGACTAATGGACTGACAGAAATGAAGGACTAATCATTCTATTTACTATGGATTGGAGTCATCTGTATAGATTTGAAAGTACCAGTTTTAATGGTGAAAAAATCTCTTATATAGTAAAAAATGATAGTTTTTGTAGTATTGAAAAATTATATTCAAACTATTTAATTTACACTCGAATCAATACTAAACTTTCGGGTTATTTTGTATTATTGTATAATTTAATACTTAAATTATTTTAATATTCTGATTTATTGTTTATAATATTATTTATTTTTAATTTTATATATTTTAATTATATTTATATATTAATAATATTTTATATAAAATAAATATATATATTAAAAATTAACCGTATAAAATATATTTAATATAATTATATATATTAACTAATAAATTATTTAATTTAATTAAAATAATAAATTTATTTATTAATAATTATTCAGCTCAATTAACCTCAATTTAATCCAAAATATAGATTATTAAAAAATTTTAATAACTCCAAATGTATCGATTCACTTATCTTACCAACATATAATTTACAAATCACCTAATCAAAATATATAATTAAGCATTATAAAATTAATCTATCTAATTCATACTCTTTTTTTCAATTCATGCAGAATCCCCACACTAGTCACAGTAAACTTAAACTAATACTTGGATCAGAGAGATTTTCTTAGATCATACTTTTCTAGACTTAGTTGTGACTTAGTTGTTGATTGTAATTTAGATTAGGCAACTTGTGAACGATAACTTTTCATTGGACATCTTCTCAACTCTTCATCGCCTTCCAGTTGCCATTTTCAATTTCTTCCGTTAAAATGTCTCGTCCATTTATATCTTTTGTCCGTTTATATCTTTTCCTAGATTCATTTATGTGATGAGTAGAGATTTTCTCCATGATTTATAAGATAATGCTGGCAACTCTCTTTTACAAATGATGCAGATATAGATAGTCTCTCTTGCATTGAATCAAACAATTTTTTGTTACACTTATAAAAGTGTTCTTTCTCTCTTTTCATTTTTTTTATAGAAATAAGAAATATTATTAGAAGAAAATTATGAGATAAAATATTTTATACTAATAATTTATTAACTAATTTTTTCTTAAAATTTATTATTTTTAAATAATATAACATTTCTAATCTTATAAACTAATACCATTTCTCAATTCTCCCTCACATGTGATTTATAATTCTTAATACAGACTACTGGCCGGTTTACAATACCGAGTCGATTTATAATTTTTACTATAGACTACTAGCCGGTTTACAGTACCGAATCGAGTATAAGTGCGAGCCAAATCAATACTAAGTCGAGTATAAGTGGGAGATAAACTAATAAAAAATTATATATATTTAAAATTTATTACTTAAAATTAATATAATATTTTTAATTTTATAAATATATAATATTTAATTATTTTATTCAATACAATTTCAATTTGAAACTACTCATTTTTTTGATACGATCTTTTGGCACGATCTTCTTTTCACTCATATATTTGGAGGTCTACATGCAGTAAAAAAGGAATATGCATGTTTGTACTTTCTCCTTCTTTTCAACGATCCAGTTGGCCTTAACTCCTCCAAGAAGTTCTCCAAGCCCCGTGCAAATCCCATATCCAAAACCTTATTTTGGAATTGGCCAAGATGCTCATGGTTCGGGTGCAAAAAAAAAAGTTTATCATGATCATTAGCATTGCGTGAGCCCATTTATGTCACCTAATTTGATTCTTCCGAGGAAGCAACTCATAAATGCCCACCTCCATTGTTTTCGCCCTATATATGATGTTAAATGTATAAAAAAAATATTCAACACTCTAGTTTATCCAAAATTAAAAAAATTATAAGAAATTAATAGTGCCACCACTTATTAATTTTTATTTTCAAGTAAATGTAAATTTTATTTTTAGTATTCAACCATTTTTTCACACATTGATCAACTTTATTTTTGTATAGATATTAAATAATTTGTTACCCCTCTCTAACAATTAATTTAAAAGCTAAAATTAATATTTTATTCTAATGTTTTGATTTTAATCTCAATATAAATTTTTATAGTTATTTTATTAGTTATACTCACTCACTTCTTTCAAGTATAAAAGCACATGATATATTCGTATATAAAACATACAATATACAATTTTAAATATTGAGCAACTTTTAACTGATTAATCTTATTACTTATATTTTTTATAATAATTTATATTTCATTGTAAATATCATATAATAGACTTTGGGTGAGTACCACTTTTCTCGTACTACTCCCTAATTATTTTTTTATAATACTTAGCTTTTACCCCTTTCTTATAAAATAAGTTTTAATATTAATCTTTTTCTTATAAAATAATTAAATTTTAATCCCTCTCTAATGATTTTTTTCTTATAATACTTAGTTTTTGCCCCTTGATTAAAAAACAAGTTTCAGTATTAGTCTTTTTCTTATAAAATAATTAAGTTTTAATCCATTTGTTTATATAACTTTATTATTTTCTAAACATTTGTTTTAATTTATTTTCATAAATATTAGAACAAGTCATTTTATAAATATAAATTTTAGTGCATTACATAAATATTGAGTTATATGACTATTATTATAATAATTGAGTATTACACTATTTTTTATAAATAATTTGGGTTTTAATTCACTTATTATAAATAATTTGGTAATACCTTTTCAACATATAGATTTTAGTCCATTTTTTTAAAAATAATTTGAATTTTAACCTTTGAACATTAACCCTTTTACATATACATGATCACTAGCTCATTTTCTTAAATATTATAAACGATTGTAGACATTAACCCTTTTATATATACACTAACGGGTATATGAAGCTCATATTTTATTTTATTATATATATATATATTCTCTTATAAAAATTACCTATATTTATAATATTTTGGGAAGAGAATAGAGATAGGATATGAAAATATTGAATTCTTAAATACTAAAAATAATTATAAAGTAAGTGTAAAATTAGAATTTCTCTCATGTTAGAATCTAATATGGATAGATCAGTAATCCAAGATAAATCTAGAATGAGAATCTCATATGAGAATTGGGATTGAGATTGAATCGTAAGTTATTTTTTTCTGAACAAGAAGATAAAACTTTTACCGAATCCAGTTTAGGTAACACGGAAATGAAAAGTGACATAATTTAAATTATTAAGAGGGTACAAGAAAAAAATGTGCAATTTTGGAATATATAAAAGAGATGGTCGCCAAGTTTGGTCATATCCAACCCGACTTCTCTAGCCTGATCTCACTCCGTCCCACTTGCATCCCACTACTTACTCTGGTTTTTATAGATGCAACTTTATTAATCAGCGATTTTCACCAACTTTATTTATCAATATAAGCCAAGTGTACTATAAATCGAGTGTGAACTGGGTTGGGATTTGAAAAATTAAATTCAAATCATAAGCCGGAAACGAGATAGGTTATCTAATATGAGGACTAGAGATCATATCAGATTTGGGATTGGGTTTCATACATAAAAACTAAAGTTTTTAGGAAAAGTTGACTTGAATAAGACCGAGATTTCGAATTTAATTACCAAATGGACTCAATAAAGGTAAAATGGTAATTTAAAGTTTAAAAATAAAAAGAAAAAGAAAAAAAAAGGAGGTTAGGTAAGATGAGACCAAGTCTGGTACATCCTACTTACCCACGAGACATCACTTACTTGCAAGACATCACTAACGAAACGATAATTAATTCGATTTTTAATGAAATTGAGTACTACAAATTATAGAAATTTAAAAATTGAGTTAATTACTTACTTGTAATAATTGAATTTAGAATTTAAAGTTAGAATTCTCATTCTCGTCCAACTCCTTAATCTATAGTCCCTCAAACCAGAAATAACCTCCCCATTTGTTTCATTACATTTAAATCCCTATATAAACATTAAATTCATTCCATTCTAATTGAATTAAAATTATCTTACACAAATATTTGAGTTATATAAATTAAAGTTGTCAAATTTTTTATAATTTCACCGACAAACAATCTAAATGCGATATAAGTACTATAAGTTTTATATTTTATAGAATTTTCTTAAATTATTTATATTATTCTTAATTTTGTATTTTCCACGTAATTTATCATTCTCACGGTACTTATTTATTTATATATGCAATAATTAAATATCTAGAAAGATAAAAGAAAATCACTTAGATCCCATCCATCCACATCAGTACATGAATTTAGTTAGCTTGATGCTTATCCTCCAGAATATTGCTTCCCAATTAAATCATAACCATCTGTAGTGGCATCCATTTCAGTGATTATTTCCTTCCACTCAGAACTTCCCAGCTGATTGTAGTTGGATTTCCCTAAATTAAAAGTAAAGTAAGTGGGTATTAATTGATCTTACAAGATTAAGTTGTATATTATTAAAAATAATTTATTATTTTATATTTTCTAATTAAATTTAAACTATTTGGTAGACATTATTACTATTATATATATATATATATATATATTTTTTTTGTTCAATTAACATTACTTTTATTATTACTATTTACCATTATTATTTTCTCTCTCACTTTTATTTTTATTACTATTATTTTTTATATTATATATACGTGTATTTTATTATATTTTTCTTCTTTATTTTATTTTACTATAAATGAGTTTAGTAACAAATATTGTTATCACAATTGATTTTATTTTATTATTATATAAATGAATTTTATAACTAATATTTGGTAACTCCATTAATTTTATTTTATTTTATTAGAGTATTTTCATTTTCTTTTGTATGCTCTCGCTACAACTTTCTATAACTCCCAATTTTCTATTTGCTCCGTTATTTCTCTTTTTTGCACGGTATACATAACCTGCAAGTGAGCTCTCATTGATTCTCGGAAGGATGATGCTTCGAAGCTGACAAGAACAATTTTTATATTAACCAGTTGTAGATTATTCTGATCTTTCATCCGTTTATATATTACATTTTCGGCTAAAAGTTGTATAATCGCCATTGAAGGAGATTAAACGTTGGAGGTGGTGGCGTATGAGGGGGGAGCATGAGGTAATTCATTTTTCTCTTTTATTTATAATTTATTTTCTTTTCTTTTAATTACCTACTATTATTATTATTATTATTTTATATGCAAATACATTTTTGTTTATTTGATTATTGTTGTGATCCAACTATTTTTTTACTTAGTGTAATTTTGTTGGTTTATTTATTATTTTTTATTGTTATTATTCTATTAAGTGTTGTTATTTATATTATTATTTTTATAATATCTTTCTTTATTATTATCTCTATTTTTTATGGTGTATTATTTTGTTTGTTAATTTTACTTTTCATTCACCCTAGCTTTATCTCAACAATCTCACATGTTGTGATAGAAAGGATTTCATTGATTTAAAGCAAGCCAATCTTAAAAACATCAATCTTTGAGTTCCGCTTATTATCAACCTCCTAGAAAGAATTGAGTAAAAAATTAAAAATATATTTGTACAAATACATAAGATTAATACAGATTTAGAAGTAAAATATTCTAAAATTTCTAAAAATATTATAATATTTAAGTGTACCAAGAACATATAATTTTTGACAAATGAGTAGTCTAACTTTATTTACTTGATACGCTAAATAAGATAGATTTAAATTATTTAAAAAATTCGAATTTTAACAGTATAAAATTTTGAATTTTAATCAATGTATTCTAACTCTATTCTTATTATATATAAATTCTTGGACAATATTTTAATATGTATAATTTTTTTTGAACTTTAATCAACGTGGTTAAAATTATTTACATATAGTTTTACAAAAAAATAAAAGTTTTATTATTGTATTTATACGCATAATAGCACTCTAAGAAAATTTTCACTAATTGAACCTATATGTAACCATTTTGGTTCGAGTAGTTGTATACACTACTTGTGTAGACTTATTGACAACTTAGGAGTTGTTCCACTTTGACAAAAAACTTGTTTTCAATGTGGTGAGTGAACATGATCCATCCACGAGATCTACTACTTTTCTTTTTTTTTTGCTCAATACTAAGTCTACTACTTGAAATGAACGTAAACAAAGATTTTTATTGAATATTTTTTATATTTGAGCTTGATATCACTTGAGGTGTTATTAAGTTTAGAGTCTCTTTTTTTTTTTTTCGTCAAGTGTTTTCAACTTACTTAATTATAGAGTTGCATTCTATATTATTATGAGTTTTTTCTTGTATATAAATTCTTAAAGATGAGATTTGTTGTTAGATTGTGAGAATAACTTATACTAAATATACCAATGAGTAATTAGTGGTTAAGTTAACATTGGAAATGTAGTATGATATATACAAAGGATTTCACCCATCTTCTCAATCTTATTTTGAACTACAAATAATATTTTTAACAAATTGTATAATATTTTATTAAATACTTATACGAACCTATTTATAGTTATATTATATGTTGATAGGTTCTACCACTTGAAATCAAATTTCTCGCACAACTTATCCATAATCTTACTGTGAAATAGTCTTTCATCAAGGTACATCATACTTGAATATAATTTTTGCTCATTTTAAGTAGCTAAAAGAATGTAAGCATGCATGTAGATGAATTTGGTGTGAATGTCCCAATCACATTAAAGCCTCCAGAGTAGAAGGCTATGATTCTAACATAAGGTATCGTAATTCCTGGTGAATAAAGTTGACATGTACATAACATAATTAATATCTCATTTATATAGTCCATCCCATTTTTCACCAAATTTAATTAGTAGTACCCCATTCTTTTTAGTTAAAAGTGAAGTTTTCGAAAGATTGGTGTGAACAGCATCATGTATCCCTATTTCAATGTTTTTTTCCTATTTATGTCCCATTAAGATATTGTAGGAAGAAATTTTTGAATCACCATCTCATAGTTTAAGAAAATACGTTTTAATACCTTCAAATACACTTTCACAAGAGTTATTTCAAACGAAATCTAAGTCTTTTATCAGTTGACTAAAAGGATAACAATGACCTGTTTTGTAACACTAGAATCGTGTTAAGTCAAGTGGACGAGAAATTGAGTGTAAATCGGTAATAGGATCCCGAAGTAAAAATGAGAACCAAACCAAAAATGAAATTCTAAACTCGAAGTGGGATCCGAAAATAGGAATGAAGATCCCAACCTAGAGAAAAAACTAAAATCGAGAATCCCCAAATTGAAAAATAGGAGTAAACCAGGGAAAGTAGGCATGAACCAGAACATTGAATCGAATCGGGCTAGGAAATAGGTTCGAGGAGGAACCTTAAAATAATGAAAAGGGTCATAAAAGATTTTACAAAACATCCCAATGTCAAAAATCAAGAATTGGGAAGAACTGATTCAAACAGGAGTCTTAAGGGGAGGAGGGTGAGCTCATAGCTCAATGAATAGGGCACTAATGGGGCATGATGTCGCACCACTACATGGTTTACAACTTAGGTATCACCCCTTAAACCACCTAACAGAATTTCGAATACGGGTTGATAACAATATTATAACTCTATAGTTTATCTTGCCCCTTGAGACTCCTGTTTGAATCGGTTCTTTTCCAATCGAATTGATAACAATACTATAACAATAAGCCTGAGGTAGTTCCCTTACCCTGCACACGAAGATCCCATTATATATGCTTATCAAATGCTATCTTTTCCAAAATTTGTATTAATACATTTATTGGCTCAACCATTTTTCTAAAGAAAATTTTAAATTTTCACTACAAAATAACAAACAACACATCGAAGGGAGCCTTAATTTTTCCGATTTTATTGTGGTGAATATTTTCACCATGGTAATATCAAGGGGATTGTCGGGGTTCACGAGATCGCCGACAAGTGAATTGGATCGGGACGTGGCATGTTAGATTGACAATAAAGCGATTGATTTATACTAACTTCTCATGTAAACTTTTAAGCTTATGTAAATTTTTGGGTTTAGACATATTTAAGATAGTATTGAGGTCGATCACAATGCTACAATAATGGATGAAAAATTCGAGAAACTTTTCTGATAAAACACCGAAAGTACACTTGAGGGTATTTCATCGTGAGTCGATGAAGTTACAGCAAAAAACTTTAAACAAATCATCATGATATATTTATATTTCTTTATACATTACTACTCTCAACTTTCTTATAAAATATATTATTGAATATTTTCTGCATCGCTTTCTGAGACGTTGCTTTTGTATTATTTAGTACGAATGACATAACTTTATAGTAGCTCTCAACATGCTTGTAAAGCATATCATTGCTTTCTGAGACATTGCTTTTGCATTCTTTAGTACAAATGGCATAACTTTATAGTAGCTCTTAACTTGCTTGTAAAGCATGTCATTGAATATTTTCTCCATTGCTTTCTAAGACGTTGCTTTTGCATACTTTAGTACAAATGGCATAACTTTATAGTAGCCTCTTTTGGGTCAATGTGAATTTAAGTGTATCCAGAGATACCGTTCATGAATGATAATACTGTTACTTATCCTAGCATGAATCATTATGAGCGAATCATTAGTTCAATTATGAGCAAAGGAAAATTATCATTTGGCACACATTGTTGAAGTTGCAAAAGTATACACAAATTCGAATCTGTCAATTTTACTTTTTTACTGTGAAAATATTTGAAATCTATATAGAATAGGAGAATTGGCTAAGAAACTTATATCAATTAACTTATTGACAATGACTGTGATTTAAGGTAATAAATCAGGATGATATCTTCATTAACTTTTCTTAGCACCATGTTTTACATCCAAACAATAAAATATTACATTTAGGTCTAATTCGAGCATCTCTTGCTATGACCAAACAAACATATTAATGTAGTCGAGTAGGAGTTTCACATATATTTCATACTTTTTATAACTTAAGTTGGTGTTGAGGATGATGAGGTAGTGTTTTGTAAGTTAGCACAATCACCCTCCATATCTCTTCCACTGTTATATTTAGTGATAAACACATTTTCATTTTTTAAGGAACATTACTATGGAGGTCATTTATTTCTGCAAACAAAGACTGCATGTCTTTGCTTCCATGCAGCCGAGCTCCCATTTTGATTAGTTTTCTTTTGACATGATCATTAATGTTTCCATGAGATCTCCATCTTTCCATCTTACATGAGAACCCAGCCCTTTTTTAATGTCCTTAGGTTTTATTGAGATCTCCATCCCATTTTGATTAGTTTTTATTACATACATTATGATCTAATTGTTGGCCAGCCGGATTGTAGTGGCTCCAATAACTTATACATTAACTTCCATGGTTAAGATTGTAGGAATAATAGTAAGGCAAAACTTATGAGTTTCCTATTATTCGAATTCTAGGTTTAACTTGTAGTCATCACCTTCTTTATTTGTTTAGATGATAAATTGAGGGTGTAAATATTGAAGCATATCCAAGGAGGCAATATACTTATAGAAGATGATCTATATTATATATTCCTACATAGTTGTTTGAACTGTACAGAAGATAATCTATATTATTTCTCCCTACATACTTGTTTGAACTGTACAGTTTAACCAAAATTGGAGTAAGAAAGACGAACAGTGACACAATAAAAGACGTATAGCTCATTGTAACTTTTTGTTCCATGCATATTATGAAAATAAGCATGTAGAGATAATGTGCTCTCCCACGGAAAAGAGCAAGAAGCAAGACCTAAAATATGATAAGTCATAAGTTGATAAGAAGTATCTAAGAAAAATTGTTGCAAAGGAAAAGAGGTGTGATGGGCCTGATGTGAGATTGATATGCTACAAAATAACATGATATGACACCATGTAAAAGTGGTAGAGATACTGAAAGTAGTGAATATAATTCTATATAAGTGTACATTTTATACAAGTTTAGTATGATAAATACAAAATACACTATATCCAATATATTACAAGTTATGTTATACAAAATACATTATATACAATATATTATAATTTATGTTATACAAAATAGAGATTATACAATGGTAGAGCATATAGAGATAATGTGCTCTGCCACTTCTATTAAAATGTGGTCTACTCTGCCAATATGTCATGGAAGAGGTGGTGAGGTAGTCCCCTCATGCCCATAAGGGCTTAACCCTTGGGTGGTGAGGCCCCTCTAGAGGTCTAATAGGTCTACTTACAACCTCCAAATTCATGAATTCTACTGAAATGGGTGATGCCAATCTCTAATTGGGCATATCGGATTCTATTTCCTTCTTAAGAGCTAAAACTTTATTTCCTTGCTCCTTGAAAAAACTAGGAAAAAATGAACAGACTGCTGATGAGTAACATTCATATGATGGTAACACTATTGTTAATTATTTATTTAAAAAACCTCTATCGTTTATTAACTTGACAGGTTTAGTGAAGAAAAAACATTACATCCTAGGAACGGATTTCAGCATTACAACCAGCTACCATCTAGTAGTACAGGGCAGAGAGTAATATTGCCAATATAATCATACAAGATCCGAGCAAAAATGCCTAGCATCATCGCGTGAAGAAATTTATGGCAAAAATGCCTCAATACACAACCATAATTTCTTCCACTCAATTGATTTGGATTTAAGTAATACTTACTTTGGATGCTTTGAGAGAGAATGAAACCCTCTGTGGAGTCTGCTGTTGCTGAGGCTCATCAATTGCCTGCTGTTCTTGAGATGGATTTGTGTCACTTCGTTCATCCTCCATTTCTTCTACTGCCTGTGCGGGTTGTCTCCTCCGGATTGCAAGCTGGTAATTTGGGTTGATCAATGTATCATGTTCGGGTGGAAGCGGGATACCAGGCCCTGTGAGAGATTTTGGTAATGGAATCTTGTTCCTGCTGCTTGCAAGTTCCAGTAACACCTGACACGTACAGAAGAAATGTTATATCATGCAAGACCGAAAAAACAAGCATAATCATAAAATGCAAACAAAGGTAAGGAAACCTCAGCTAAGGCATAAGTGATATAGATTCTGCAGCAACAAAAATAGACAATCTTAATGAACATGTAATAAAATAGAATCTTATGTTATTCCTCAAATATAGCATAATAGTAAATAAATAACCAAGTCAGCTATCATACGAGACTCCTCTGCCTAAAGCTATAATAAATAAGACTCCAGATATTACATGAGAGGAGAACAGATGAATCAGCCCCAGCTTCCACAAGGGAGGAAGATAAAGAGATATGAACACTTTGCACTATACCCCAATGAAGCCTATCAAACAAGTCAAGATTCCAATTCAATCCCCATGGAAAGTCAATATGTTTGAGCGAGAAAAAGCAATCCATGTATGGCATGCCCTGCCCACAACTTCATCACATGGCCCTTGTGAAATACGTTAACAATAAATATACAACAATGTAGATGCAGCGTAACAATGCAAGATTACCTCTCTTGGAGGAGGTTGGGAGAAGCTGAAATTAACTTTTGACTGTATGGACAGTTTAACATCATCACAATCAATTGTACTCTTGTCAGCATGCTCAGAGTAGACTTGTGCATCCGTTAGTACATCAACAACATGCCGGTACCATAGCTCCAAGAATTGGTGCATAACACAGGGCTCATATTCTTCAACGCCCATAGACTTGAGAAGTGATTTCACAATTCTAGCATCTCTTGGTAGGTCCTCATCTTTATCTGCCATTCCTTTTAACAACTATCTCTGCAAAAATAAAAATCATTTAAATTTCTTCCAGTGAGCTCAAGAGAATTTGAAATTCCAAAGTTTTAGTCACGCCAATTCATGCAAACTGTAGTTTTAAAAATGTGAGCAGGCCAGGAACTGGGCACCTTTATGGGTTCCTAATTCTTTAGGTCAAACTAAGTTTTTGAGGGGTTCAACCAGGTAGAATAATAATAAAATACTATACATATAATATGCAAAGCCTAATCTCAAAACAGCACTATACATTTAAATTTAGTACAAACCATATAATACCAAAACTTAAGTACTAAGTAAGCACTTACCTAAATTCACAATACATATATAACTCAACATAATCAAATGCAACTCAAAGACAGAAAAGCAATGAAGTCAAAATTATCCACTAATGCATATCTACAAGTCACTAGAGTTTGCACATTAAAAAATCTCTAATATTCATTCAAAGTTTCTAACCACTCCAATTGACCCGTCACATCTTGGTCAAATCTGCTTGCAACAATATACTGATTACCAAAACTTCATCATTGTCATGCCTTCCTCCATGATTATCATTGCATCATTCTCCATATCAAACTCACCAAAATTCACCCATTTACCTAAAATGAGAAAAAAAAAAGGAAAACAATAGAAATAACAATCATAAAACTAACTCAATCGGAAATTTTGACAGCACATAACAGAAATTGAAAAATAAAAGAGACACCCTGATATTAAATTAGAGTTTGAATAAAGATTACAATCGTATATACCTTCTTCTAAACCACCAGCAAGATGAGGCCTAGGGTGATATGGTGATAGATAAAACTAAAGTGAAAGGATACTACCAAGTTTTCAAATCAATTTTATTGCATATCAAATATGAGGCTATATTTATCATAGTTCAAAAAAGATACCGACACCTTAGCATTGATTCTATCCATAGTCTCGATATTCCAAAAGGATACTGACTCCATATAACCAAAATGAAAGTCAACGAGATAAGTTGGATTGTCAGAATCATGTAGTAGACAGTCTACCAGTATACATAGTGCAAAATCAGTTTTATTCGGCATGAACAGGCTCCATTGACTATGGAAATTGAGAAAGATTTATGAACAAGCTCTGAACTTCCGATTTCATCCAGCCATCGCTCTGTTTGAGATATAGATAATGAATTCAAGAAAAAGAAGGCAGTATAATACTACACACACAAAAGAGAGGACATGGACGGCAGGGTAATATTACACATACAAAAAGAGGAAATCAAATCAGGTGACGGTATGCGTAAAAGTAAGCTAAATAGAGAGTTGATGAACTCACTGGACAGAGACGGAGGCGAGACAGGCTGGGGCTAGGACTGTAGGCGCGCGGAGGCGGAGACCGAAGACGGAGCAGCAGTTTCTGACGCGACAACAGGTGGGCGGAGGCGGAAGTGAGCGAGGAGCCGGTGGATAGAGGCGAATACTGTGGTCCTCTGTTGGATCGATTTAGGGTTTAAAAGGCAGGTACTATTTTTTGTCCTATTTTTATTTTTTAATGTGACCGATTTATCCAGATTTACGGTTCAACCAGAAATTCTATCCTCTAATTACAGGGTCAAACAGAACCGGTAGTTGGTTGATTGACCGGATTGAACCGGGTCAAACGAGACCATAGAGCTTATTGAGAATGTGGATCAAGTGTTTCTTGAGACTGCCCTTCCCAAGTGTTATGGCAGTCTTTTCTATTTGCATTTTGCCTCTTTATGATACCAATTCATTGAACTATCCATCAAAAGATAGTCAGCCATGAGAAGATTAGGTTGAGTTCACAACCATGAACGGTAAAAAAAAATCATTTACATTGAAGATAATATGAGTTGTTCATACACTACTATAAAGGTAATCATTCTCCCTCAAATCTTCATACTCGCTACTTCCATGCACAAAATGCACCCTCTCAATGATACCCAATAGGAGCAGGAGCTGCCCTCAGCTCATGACCTTGATAATGTATGTCCTGCACAACCAAGTTGGACAGTTAGATGCATTGGTGTCTGGTTGAACGCCAAAATAAGGCTAGAAGAAGCCTAGAAATGATGTAGAAGAATCCGCAGAATGCTAAGCCTTACCGATGCAAAGTGGTTCACGTCACGGTGATGGGCCTCATCAGCCCTCACAACCAGCACGACGTCCCTAAGGGTGGAGCCAGGGGGCAGGCGCCAATAGTCGATGGCAATTGAAGGGGCAGGTACATTTTCAATGTTCCCATTATCTATCTCCTTGAGGAACTCGGTGTAGGAGTGAATAGCTTCCTCCTCAAGGTATCCAACCATTCGATGTGCAAACTTGGGGGAGACCAAGTACCCAAGGAAGTAGGCATTGAAGAAGACACCCTGCACTGCAAAGACAAGGGCTCTCTCGTACCATCGGGGCTGGGAGACCTCCATGAAGGTCATAAGGTGCATGCGCTCGTTCTCAGCCTCCTCGAGCAGTGCCTTAATCCATCCTCCGCTGTGCTCAAACCTACGCAGGGATTTGCAGTGTAGCAGCATCCCACCTACCATCCCAGGCACAGCAGCCACAGTCTCCAGCATCATTGCTCGGCAACCATACCTTCTCTGTTAAAAAAAGAGCATGAATAATCTGCATTGAAAGCCACACCACTCCAAGGATAGAGGGCTTCTTTGTCAATTGAAATGGCAAGCTATCAACAAGTCCAAGCCTGCAAATCTTGGTCCAAAAATAGGTACCTGGAAGAAAATGTCAGTTGGGAACCTCAAGGCTTTGACAGTCCAAAAGGCCATCCTGTCCAAGAAGGTTGAAGGAGCATGATGTTTCTTCAGATCTATTGACATGTCAGCTTTGTACGCATCCCATGGCTGCATCCGTCCCCCACCAAAACCAAAACATTCATCAGTCATTATGGATATCTATCTTCCATAGCAAAACAATGTCCAACAGCCAGTACATCTCCATAGTGAAGAAAAAAGGATGACCCTTCTTACCTTGATTCTATATCGCACAAACCAATAGATTGTATGAAGTTTTTTTTGTGCAAATTATGTCAAACCAGATCAAAAGTATTTCAAAGTATCACCACACCATTAACTGTCTGATACTTATATGACCATTCTAATGGGAGCCGAGGTGGATACAGGGGTGGAAACCAAAAATCGTGTTCCATTTTCAATAGAACAGAGATAATCCCGTGGCTGTATATCCTTCAGCCACTCCCCCCTCGGCCTCCTTGTAACAAGGATTAATCCTGAAGAATTTCATTGAACACGAACAATATTAAACGTTTTTTTACAGGAAAAAAACATATTTATGAAAGAGAGAGAGGGGGTGAGAAAGAAGAATGACAGAGAAAGATATGAGCTCATTACCCTGAAACAGTTCCACTTCCATTCAGTCCCATCCTCCTTGGTGACCTTGCTCGGCGGTACGCCCCAATAGCTCACAACGCCTTTATCTTCGCCGCCTGCTCCTGCCGATCCGACCGCCTTCTCCTCGCGGGTTTCCGGCTGATGACCCCTCTCTCCAAGAGCAAGCGTGCTCTCATTCCTCCTCAGTCCGATTGCAGGAGCTCGGATCCATGAAGCCGTCACCTTACGAGCGGGACCGGCTGAAAACTGCATCAATAGAGGATGAACGCCATTGGAAACGCCGCATGTAGTGAAGAGGCGTTTCCCGGCTGCCGCTGCCGCCAGCCTGCCACCTTGACGGCCGATGGTCATCATCATCTTCTACGTGAAGGACCGACGCGAGAATGGCTGGACAGAAATTTGGAAGACTTTCACTTTTCTTTCGCTGCTGAGTGCTTTGAAGGATTTGGGTGGGCTTCATATATATTGGAAGTTTTTTTTTACCCCTTTCCCTGTTGGGTTTGAATTTTTATCAATAAAAAAATGTTTTGGAATATTTTTATTTTTTGTACTTGGAAGATTTTTATTATTTACAAGTTTAATTTAGTTCAAATTGAATTAATTATAATTCATACATCAGTTATAAAATAAATAAGAAAATTAATATGGTATTAATTATTATTTAAACAAAAATATCATAAAAAGCATATATTTTATATTTAAGTAAATGCGATTATTATAAAAGAAATAATTATATTTTTATTTATAAAAAGAAATAATTATATTTTTATTTATAAAAAGAAATAATTATATTTTTAAAAACAATTCTGAATTAAATGTTCTGAATGAAGGAGCTGCCTGCCAGGATTGTGGTCGGTCTATGCTTCATAATTAAATAGCTCGTGGAGAACCACAAATTGGGTTTTGCTACTAGTCCGGAAAAGGCACATGCTTGGGCAGAAAGAAACCTTCAATTAAATGCAGCCGCGCAGATTTTGGAACTTCCATTCTGCTTTTTGACCAAACTGTCCTTGCCCTTTTTCC
Source organism: Trapa bicornis (assembly GCA_030064425.1). Classification (NCBI taxonomy): domain Eukaryota; kingdom Viridiplantae; phylum Streptophyta; class Magnoliopsida; order Myrtales; family Lythraceae; genus Trapa; species Trapa bicornis. Next base: position 33,475,759 of record CM057755.1, on the reverse strand, counting down.
AAGTTTCCATGGATAGCTACGTATAATTGACTGACTGAAGGGCGCCTTAGGTAATTTCATGCTTCTTTAGGTGGCTGGCATGCTAATTCTAGAGAGAGGTATTCTTGGGGAGAAAGAAAAGCATAAAGCATGTTATCTATCTTATCACTTGGTTCATAATTATCTAATTAACAAATTATTGCAAAGTAAGATAATCACTTTTCCAGGGTAAAATTTCCATATAAAAATTTAAATATATTTCAAATTAATAATATTTTAAATGGAAGGAAACCATTTTCAAAATCTTAAATGAGATAAATATATTATTTATAGTTTGTTAGATAATTACATGTTTATGCGAGTTGAAATTGATATTAAAAGTGAAATTAATATTGCAAGTTAAAGTAATATTTAAAATTAAAATGACATATTTTAGTAATATTTTATATATTATAATTTATGTATCAGACTAAAATAAATAATATGAATATAAATATGGAGATTGGTGAGAAAAATTGAAAAAAAAATATAATTATTGGAATAATTGTGTAAACTTCCATATACTGTATAAAATCTAAATATAATTTATGAACTTTTCACATAATTTTCCGGCGAAAAAGACAATTGCCTAAATCAATACTATTTTTGCCCTTGGTTGACTGATCTAGGGCTTGACTAGCCCAGTTGAAAGAACAAAACACACCTATTCCTATATTGAAAATTTCAACGTCAATTTTCGGCTACTGCCAACTAATTTAGAAACAAAGGTTATTCCATCTTGCTCGTTTTTTTTTCATTTTTTGCTTTCTTGGGAGCCGAGCTGACCATTTGGCCAGGAATACCAAATTTTCAAAGTACAGATGGAAGAAAGCCAATGAAGGTGGCTATAAGCTAGAAATCCTTTCAGCAAAAAGTGAGAGATTCAGAGAACATGGAAAGAGTAATGCAGAGCCCAAGTACGAAAAAAGACATAAGAAATGTATGCAGCCCAGAAACAGGGAGGCCAATAAATTTGGGGAAACTGTCCAGAAAGAGCAGCAGTTAAGGATGAGGCAATCAGATCCCTCCACAGAGACTCTACTTCTTATCTTCCTTCTCAGCCTCAGCTGCCTTCTTCAAGCGAGCACCAAAATGGCGCTTGTTTGTCCGCTCCACACGGAGCTTGGCATAGGCATTAAGCGCTTTCATCTCATCAGTGACCTTGACAAGCTCCACAGTAGGCTTCTCCCTGACAATAGGCATGTAAGAGCCTTGCACCTGAGTGGCACTTGCAAGTTCCTCAGCAGTAGAATCACCAGCCTGCACAAACGAGTCAAAATGAGCATGTCTTTCATCTACATTACACATCCCAAAAGGTAGGAAGTGAACATTGAAGTGTTGAAATCCGCTTCAAAAATGAAATTTCCCAGCTTTATCAGATCAGTCAGTCTCGAAAGAACCTCTAAGTCCCAAAGAAAACAAAGGAAGACTATACTCATTACAGTATGTTCGATGCAAATGAATTTGGATTTTACCTTGAACTTCCTTGGTCGTCTTGGGAAAACAACCAACTTGGCCTTGTAGGTCTTCAGTCTTTGCACATTGGCCTGTAGACCTTCCAAGGATCTGTTCTTCCGACGGTGATCCACTGAAATTCCGATAGTTGGCGCCAGTTTCTTAGGAATACCAGCAGCCTGAGATACAGGAAATATAAAGAAGCAAATGTGAATCCATCTTCTTTCAGAAAGAGCTTATGATATTATAACAGGCACCCTCATAAAAGACATTGAACGAACTCCTTTGAACCTAAGAATTACAATCGGACCTTGAGCTCCTCAAGGGAGAATCCCCTACCCGCCCTGATTTTCATGTTATATTTCAGGGTCTGGCCATGAACAATCGGCCTGAGTGGTCCCTCAGTGGGCCTGGGGAAAATCTTCACAGCCTTCTTTTGCCTAGCTGTTGATGGTAATAAAATAAATAAATGAAAAATGATGCACCAGTTCAGATATCAGAGAAACACGGTGAAATCGAACAGGTACGAAAATAAGCAAATAATTGGCTTACCAAGGCGTCTCCTCACTTTGCGGGCAGGTTGATTGAACCAAGTCTTAACATAGTTCTGCCAGTGCTTCCTGAAGTGCCCGTTAGGCACAACATTGTTATGTTTCACCATAACTTACCCTGCAATACCAGAAAATAACAGACATTTAAAACTTCAAATTTCATAATTTCCTTGGTGCTCTGAAACTAGGGTAGCAGAATCAACTCCTATACTTCCTTCCATCAATTACGTTACTCAATTGATTCCTTGAAAAAATAGTTTAAACGAAAAATGAGCAGACGAGAAAAAACAATGACAGCAACGACAACATTCAACCACAACAGAAATAGGAACGCTGAGCTAAAGCACGTTAAAAGATTTCAATTGGAGGTAATAGACATTAACAATAGCAGTTTCAGCACCTTAGCGAAGCAGTTGCAGGCGCTGGTTTTCCTTTCTCGAGCTCTGGACCACCTGCCGCTACAGTTTACTGTCCAACGGCGGAGACAAATTTAAAGAAACCCTAGCTCCGAGACTAAGCTTGAAATGACAAAAATGCCCTTCACCTTATACCGAAGATCCTGTCCCAAATTCATATAATTAAGTTTATTTATATTGGCAGGCCTGATCCAAAATGCTCGGCCAACTTAAGGCCAGGGATAGCAATTACGAAGGTGAAGATCTACCCTCACCGGCAAGCCCGAGTAAGGTCTACTATTTCCAATAAATATTATATTTAATAAAATATAAAAGATTATAATTATATCATTTTAGAAATATTTTATTCTTTATATCTTATAACTTTTAAATTAACATAAATATATATTTATTTACTAATAATATCATTTCACAATTTAGCTCAATTCAATTTTACATTGCAAAACATCATTTGTTTGTGGCTTAATAAATAAAAATACTAAAGTTGGGTTGTTATTACCCTTATCCAATATTTAAAAAAATAATAATCAATTTGTATAAAGTTGTTAATAAATAATTTAAATAATTTCAAGTTAAGATTTTAAATTAATAAAATAAAAAATTATATATTTATATATATTCCCTACATATTTCTTTCTTTGTAATATTCACAAGTTTAGTATCAAGAAACAATACTCTCCAAACTTACTCTAAAAAAAATAATTTTTTATAACATAAAATTTAATGGTTTGAAGTGGTAGATAATCACATTTAAATTATACAAACGACTCTATTTATAATAAAACGTAATATTACACCTTTGAATTATTGGGATAAATTGTTAAATTACTTTAATATACTTATTTATTGTTTATATTGTTTTTTTTATTTTTTTATTTATTTTAATTATTATATTGTTTAAATAAATTTTTGTATAAAATATATTTAATATAATTTAATTAGATGTATACTAAATAATAAATTATTTAATTTAATTAAACCCTAAATTTATTTTTCTAATTTTTTTATTAATAATTTTTCAACCCACTTTATCTCAATTCAAATAATAAATTATTATTATTTTTAATATTTCAAAATTTATCACCTTATTTCCAACCTATTTAGTATACGTCAAATGTCATTTTCTTTATACTCTAATATAGAAAGATAAAACTACCAACATAAGTTAAATATGGGTTCCATAGATTTTGCCGTTAAACCATTTCCTTAGTTTCAATTTTTTGTAAATAGAATATATATATATATATAGATGTATATTTGTTATAAAGATTTAATATTGTACGATACATCATGGGAAAAGTAGGAGATGATGATGATGATTACTGGTGGTAGCAAGGTTCATTGATTATGATATTAAAGTGTAGCAAAAGCTCGTGATGATCCACATTAATAATACACAAAAAAAAAAAAAGAAGGGTGTTGTATCATCATCACATGCGTTTGCATGATACCAGTATGCTTTTTTCATCCAACTCTATAGTTCAATAAGAATCACACTATAAAAATTTATTTATTTATATATAATTATTCTATTGGACAATGAGATATATATAGTCTAGAAAAGTTTTACTTTAATAATGAAAATAGAGATTGGTTGATTAAATGTAGAAACCTTTTTATTAATATTCTTTATACATATTATTTGTTATTATTTATAAATTAATTTTTATGTTTTTTTAATTTTACATTTTTATAAAATATTATGTTCATATTTTTATATTATAAATTTTAAATTATTTTAATTTTATCGAACTTAATACCAACTATTTTAATATCGAGTAAATTTATTGAATTATTTGAAAGTTTAACGTGGTAAAGTTAAATATTTTTAAATTTATATTTTAAAAGTGAAAATATGTTTGAAAAATAAGAGAATAAGAAAGTATACAAATATTTTATAAAATATATGAAGTGCAGTACAAAAAAATAATAATAAATAGAATTTTGGTGCTTGAATTAGTATTTAGGTATGTGACATTGGGTATAACTAATGTTGTCCTAAAGTAGTGTCACATAAATTAATTGGACTTGAGAATTATGAAAAAAATTCAGTACCAACGGTTTCTATCAGAAATGGAGAAATACAAAATAAATAAAGTTTTGTAGAAAAAATTGTCCTTTATAGTAAAACCTAGATCTACATCCCTAAAACCCTTACCAAAAAATTTATAACTTATATAGATTAGTAAGATGAATAAATAGATGAATCAGAATATAATTCACTAATAATTTTATACAAATATATCAAGAAAAGTTAAAAAATTATAAAAAATAATTATTTTATCTATAAAATTACGGAATAAAATCATTAGTAGTAAGTAGATATTCTAACATAGTTACACTAAAAAATAAGTACAATAATTCACAGATCATAATAACTGAAATATAGATATGATGAACTAATAAAAATAAGTGGATGGAGAATATCTATCAAAAAAATATATTAAGGGTAATAGAACACATTAAACCATAAGTGATAAGGGTAAGTATGTATAGATGTCAACATATAATGAATTCTTTGGAAACTTAATAACTCCCCATAAGGGAAATTTATAACTTATTTTCAATATTATACAAATAATGAAATTAATAATATAACAATAAAAATTTAATAGATCCCAATTATTTATATATTTAATTTAGTATACATATTTATTAATATAAAATTTTCACAAATAACCTATTATTTATAATTGGAATTTATAACTTCTAACTCTATATTTTCTTCTTTTAACATAATGATGTTATACTGCTGTATCCACTGAGTCAAAGAGCATTTAAGCTTTTAGTAGGTTTATAATGTTGTTATCCACTGAGTTAAATAACAATAAAAATTTAATAGGTCCTAATTATTTATATATTTACTTTAGTATACATATTTATTAATATAAATTTTTCACGAATAACTTATTATTTATAATTGGAATTTATAACTTCTAACTCTATATTTTCTTCTTTTAACATAATGATATTGTGCTGTTATCCACTTAGCCAAAGAGTATTTAAGCTTTTAGTAAGTTTGTAATGTTGTTATTTATAATAATTGATGTTGTTAAACTTAAATGGTAAATTAGATAAATAACTTGGTAAAATGATACTAGTTGTATTGTATATGAAGATAACTTAACATTTTTCGAATATATAGAGATAAGATTATCATCTATAAATTTAAGATGGATAGATGATAATTTCCAAGAATTAAAGTAAATTATATCTAAAGAAAAAATGAGTTGTTGATTAATCTGATAATACATACGAAAGAAGTGGAAGAAAAAAAAGATTATATGAGGAGAAAATATATATAAATATATAATTTTAAAATTTTACACATTTTATTTATCTTTTTATAATGTAATTTATACAAAAATAATTAAGAAAATAATAAATAATTATAACGATAGAAATCCCTTCATTTCTATTACAAATGATTGTAATGCTCAATGGTGGCTGTTTATGCGATTTATTAGAGATGCGATTGCAATTTGTTTGAACTTGGTTAGTTGGAGATAATTGAGTTAGGTGAGCTATTGAATTTACTTAATAAGTTAATATTCAATTTTTTGAGTTTTCTTAATAATACTTAAATTAAATATCTTATTTCTAAAAAATGATCAATTTTATTACAAGTTTGAATTTGTGTGCTTATATTTAATATTATATGCTTACAAATTTATTTATATTATCATAAATTCAATTCATTTTATTATTAACAATAAGTATATTCTTATATATTTAATATTATACAATTTGTAAGTTTATAATGGGTAAAATGTAAAATTTTGAATAAATTTAAGGTAGATAATTTTGACTATACAAATACAAATAAGCCAACATGTAATTCATGGTAGATGATTATGAATAATAAGATAATTGATATTAAATTAAAAATAATTATTATTTTAGAAAAAAATAGGGGAGTATTATTGCATTCTCGACCTACATCAAGTACATCACACATCATTTACATTTAGTTCATCATTTTTATTTTATCTTAATATTAATTATTTTATTTTATAAATAATTTATTTATAATATTTTTATCAATTTAATAATTAACTCATAAATGGTATATATGCATGCCATACAATCAATCGTCTTGAGCATAACATGTCTTAATTTCAAAAAATATCTAAAACGCGTTGATCTTGTCTCAGAGAGGGTGGACATGATTGATGGCTTACAATCTACCACTCTCATTTTTTGAATAAATAAATTTTATAGGTAATGTTTTAAAATAAACTTATGTAATATTTTATAGGTAATGTTTTTTCAGGTGTAATTTCACCTAAAATTTTAAATAGGCATCAACAATAATATAAATTAAATATTTTTAATATTTTAACGCGTACAGTACACTTACTGATTATAATATTATATTAGATAATATTATTATTCGATAAATAATTATCTTTATAGATATGTAAAAGTTATAACTTATATATCCAAAATCATTTTAATTGTTATTTATCATTTATTATTTTCATTTCAAAGGTTAATTACACTTTTTATGTGTAATTTTATACTCATAAATTAAATATTTTTCTATACTTTACCAACTATTATCTCAATCTTACTTTTATACCATATTAAATAGTATAATGGAAGAAAATAAGAGATATAAAAGTAAATATTTGTAAGTAATAAAATTATTATAATTTTATATAATTATAATATTTTCTATATTATTATTATTATTCACTTTATTTACAAAAAGTTTATAACCGTAAACATGTAAATTTGTTTTTAAAATCGCACTAAAAAACTATATGCATATAATTCCGTTCACTCCAAACACTCATTTAACTCCAAAATATGCAATAATATCACACCATATATTCATTCTAAATGAAAGTTCTTCATAACTAACCTTTTGGGTGTGGCCAATAAATAAAAGGCTCTGTCGGAGAACATGGGATGTCTACACGAGAACAAGCATGCCACTTGATAGTACTGTGCCCATAAAAGAAATTAAAGCGCGTAACAAATAGTACAGTATAGTATAGTATATTCATGCTAATCTCCAATCGAATCCTAAGAGATCACGTAACATCATCCACAAAGGTCGCCTCTTCAATCCAATCTAGCATCGAATCCCGGATGTCGAGCTAGAAAGGGAAGGAGATGTGGTAAGCCCGCCGAGCTTGTCTTCTACCTACCGCCACTGTTGTATGAAAACCATAAAAGCCAAGGTGATGTGGTAAGCGGCCGAGGAGAAGAAAAGAGGGAGACCGGAGATGGATCCGCCTACTTAGATCGAATTAGCAAATCAAATCCCCTTCCCTCTCTCCTCTTCTTCCCGTCGCCACAACTCCATGACTGCCATTGATGGTGCTGCTCTATTTCAGCCATTGATAGACAGACACAAGCACATGCTTAAGGTGAAGAGAAAGATGAAAAAAATAACAAACCATTTTATATATTAATCATTAAAATTTGATAAGATATTATATATATATATATAATAAATTTGTAAAATTAATTTTAACTTTAACTTAAGATTAAACATCAACGTCAGTATTATTATAAGTTTTAAATTTTGTTTTGTCAAACGTACTAGAGGAAGAGTGTGACTGTGCATTAACAGTCTTATCATACATTTACCATTTATGAGCATTTCATTTATATTATATTTTCCGATATTTATTATTAAATTTCAAATAATTAAACTTATAATAGAATGATAATTTATCCTATTTGACCGACAATAGCACTTGCTTTATATGTGGTTTAAGTTGTGTGAACAAGTGATAAAGAATTGTTGAGCAAAAAAAAGAACAAATGGTAAAGAATAACAAAATAATTGGCCTAGCCTCAACATGTGCACAGATTGCACTAATTTCCACGTAAACGCGTTGAATGAATGAGCCAAAAAAGGATTCCTAGGAAAGCTGAAGAAGATATAGGGGGGTGTGTGGGGGTTCTGCTCTGTTTACTTCACACCTCTCCTTCCTTCCCTTCATCCCTCTCTCTCTGCATCTGTTGAGTGAGATGAGACAGGAAACTTGAGACAGGATCTCATCTTCAGTCTCAGGTTTTGGAGCAGAGCAGTCAACTCCGAGTCAGAGACAGAGGTACTTGCTCTCTTCCACCATCTTTCCTTAAGCCAAATGTGTCCGACATTGCCATTTTCACTCTATTATTGTCCTCCAGTCCCAACACTGCCTCTCCACTGCCTGCTCTCCGATGTGATATTTGCGGAGATCTGAGCCTTATCCTCTGCGATTTAGTACATATCTGATGTACTCTGTTTTGATAAGATTCAGTTGTTTCTTTACTCAGTTCTTCAAAAAGAGTCACATTTTTGCTTCCCTTTTCATCTAAAGATTAATGGGCAAGTCTTCACTCCTTTTTCTCCGGAATTTATCACCTTTCCAGAGATGAAATCGTGTAAAAGTAACAGAGGTAATCCTCACAAGTTGCAAGGAATATGCTCTTTTCCCATCGGTAAATTTTCCTTCTTCCCCAATCAATGGCTTTATTTCTTTTTTTCCCCTCGTCTGGTTGATGGAGAAAGAATTGAAAATGACTTATTTTCCTACGTCCACACACACTGCTTTGTTTGAGTCGGGCCCCATTGTGAGGACTTTAATGGAAATATTGATAGGTTAGATATGAAAAAGAAAGCAATGCGTAGCTCAAGTCTGCTGTCGCACTTTATAACTTTGTAAAACTTCCCAACCCAAGTGGTTCTTACATTTGCTCTTCATCACATCACAGACCCTTCCACTGATCTACAGTGCACTGATTTTCTTTCCCCTGCTGTCGGTCCGGTCAATTTCTCTCTCTCTCTCTTCCTATGCTTATCAGCTGTTCATTTGCTGATTAGAAGGGCTGTGATATAATTCAGCCACTGTTAGATGTCTTGTCCCCATCAATCCACGATTTTTTTAATTGACTAAAAATAGCTTGTCTTCTCAGGCCTCTCATGGTGTAGATCCATTGCACTTGATACTCCTAGGCTATCTAGTTTCGTGAGTCTGCAACTTACAATTCTTCTGTTCATATTGCAGATCTTATCGCACTTGAGTTATATTCTACTGGACAATGAAGCACAAGGATGGAAAACCAGGGAACCGAAGGGACAAAGAGACACGGGTTGTGCCCTTGACGATATTGCTTGTTGTGCTCTGTGGCCTCTCATTCTACCTTGGTGGAATCTTCTGTTCCAAGAAGAACTTTGAGCTCAGAGATCTCAAGAATGTTGCCGAGGCTGTCTCTGCCCCTAAAGAGTCAGCAGTTGCTCCTCTTCATAGTAGGACTGTCTCATTCCCTGAGTGCAGCTTAGACTACCAGGACTATACTCCTTGCACAGATCCTCAGGTATTTATTATATTCACTTCTCTGTCCATGGAAGCTTATAACTGATAAGGAACCACATTCGGGGGTTGCTGGGAATAATCATGGAACACCTAACAAATTCTAATCCTATAGAATTTTTATGGGCAATATATTTCAAGCTTCAGTTATTACCCAATATTGCACCAAGAGTGTTGATCACATGCGCAAAGACCATTGTTATGGTGGTGATATGGTGCTGTATGTGCACGCTATTTACTATAGTTTAACCATGCAGAGATGGAAGAAGTATGGCACACATAGACTCACTTTCATGGAGCGCCACTGCCCGCCAGCTTATGAAAGGAAGGAATGCTTGGTGCCACCGCCTGATGGTTACAAGTCGCCCATCAGATGGCCCAAGAGCAGGGACGAGTGCTGGTACAGGTATAATTGCTATTGAGACTGTGATACCTATCATCTGCCATTTCAGATTTTACAGCAGGAAACTTTTGATCATCGGATGGTGGGACTGACTGACTTCTGGTGTTGAGTTCTGATTCAGGAATGTGCCATACGATTGGATCAACAAGCAGAAATCCAATCAGAACTGGCTGAGGAAGCAAGGGGAGAAGTTTCTTTTTCCTGGTGGGGGTACCATGTTTCCCAACGGTGTCAGTGCCTACGTTGACATGATGCAAGATTTGATTCCAGGAATGAAAGACGGGACTGTTCGAACTGCCATTGACACTGGCTGTGGGGTATGTCCTCCAACTTCCTTGAAATCATGTGATTATGTTAGGCCCTGTTCTGGTTAATGAGTTTATGCCGTCGTGTTCATTATAAGGTTGCGAGTTGGGGAGGTGATCTGTTGGATCGCGGTGTACTAACGGTTTCCCTTGCTCCAAGAGATAATCACGAAGCTCAAGTCCAGTTTGCGCTGGAAAGAGGGATTCCTGCCATTCTTGGCATCATTTCTACCCAACGCCTACCTTTCCCCTCCAATTCGTTCGATATGGCTCATTGCTCCAGATGCCTTATCCCATGGACTGAATTCGGTAAGTTGTTTCTCTTCCATTAACACTCTTAGCTCCACTGCATCCAATCGATCAGAGAATTGCTGACAGATTGTTGCAGTTGATCATTTGCAGGCTACCTTCTTTTGTCACTTTTTGACATTCGTTTCTTGCAGGAGGAATCTACCTTCTAGAGATAAGCCGTATTCTTCGTCCCGGGGGATTCTGGGTCCTCTCTGGGCCGCCTGTTAACTATCAGCGTCGATGGCGCGGGTGGAACACAACCATAGAGGAGCAGAAATCTGACTATGACAACCTCCAAAAGCTCCTAACCTCTATCTGCTTCAAGCTTTACAACAAGGAGGGCGACATCGCTGTCTGGCAGAAGTCCACAAACTCGAGCTGCTATAGCAAGCTCTCCAAGCCCGAGGCTTACCCCCCGAAATGCGATGATAGCCTAGAGCCCAACTCAGCCTGGTACACTCCACTAAGGCCATGTGTCGTGGTCCCAAACCCGAACCTGAAGAAGCTGGCCTTAAACTCGATCCCAAAGTGGCCCGAGAGATTGAGTTTCCCGCCAGAGAGGCTCTCGGAAATATTTGGTGGCAGTGCCAGCGCGTTCAAGCACGATGATAGCAAGTGGAAGGTGAGGGTAAAGCACTACAAGAAGTTGTTGCCTGCACTTGGGACTGATGCGATTCGAAATGCGATGGACATGAATACAGTCTATGGAGGGTTTGCTGCAGCTGTGATCAACGACCCTCTTTGGATCATGAACATTGTCTCCTCATATGGTGCGAATACGCTCTCTGTGGTCTATGACCGTGGACTGATCGGGACTTACCATGACTGGTATTCACATTATTTTTTCTTCCTACAAGCTTATTTGATCGAGTTATAAAAGATATATATACATTTTTTTACCGTCTTGTAGTCAAGGTAACGGTTGCTTTTGATGTCTCTTTGTAGGTGCGAGGCCTTTTCGACTTATCCTCGGACGTATGACCTTCTTCACCTCGACGGTCTGTTCACTGCTGAGAGTCACAGGTGCGACATCCTTTACTTTCCCCTTTTTCCTCTTGATGGAGTTCATCTTTTGAGCTTGAGCAAGCATCATGCTTGTGCAACTTGTGAGATTGAGTAGATGATGACTGCTCTGGAAATGGCACTTGTGGGCAGATGTGACATGAAGTTTGTCCTCCTGGAGATGGACCGAATCCTCCGTCCCAATGGGTATGCAATCATTCGAGAGTCGAGTTACTTCGTCGATGCTATCACTTCCATCGCAAAGGGTATGAGGTGGGGTTGCCGAAAGGAAGCGACTGAGTATTCAGTGGAGAAGGAGAAGATACTGGTTTGCCAGAAGAAGCTCTGGTACTCCTCTTCTTCCAGCCAGACCTGAGCTAGTAAGCTATGCCTCAGGATCAATGGAGGACAATCACAGGCACTGGACCACAAGTACAGCAAAGTCAATTGCAGAATGGGGTGAACGCCATAAATACAGGAAGATCCACACTCATCAGCCAAAAAAATAGCTATGGATAATAACGATATTCTATTTATTCACCGCCCCTCTAAGCGACAGGAGTACTATCAAAGGCGCTCAAGATGTGCCTATATATCTTTTTTTTTTTTTCTGATAATTCTTTCCTTATTTTTAATTTTCGCCATCTTTGCCATATGGAGATATGTTTGAAGGAATCACGGCCATGGCTCATGGGAGTGAAGCAAGAAGCATGTACCTACTTACAATACAATACGTGTTTAAGATACCATACTGTGTCTCTTGCATTCATTTGATTTCCTTCCTTTCTCAGCAATGAAAGAGAATTTCGAACCAGAAAAGGGGAAATGAGGGGTTCCATCAAGGATGACCGATCATGGAGGCAACCAAGCCTCTCCCTAATTTAGGTGAAAATCTCCATATAATGCTGTCCTTGTCCTTGTCCTTGTAAACACTAGCTGTTAAAAATACCGGTAGGGTAGGTTATTGTAATGGGATGCCTTGATATGGCCATCCCATTTTACGTTTGAATCATTAATTTGGGTGAGCCGAATTGGAATGGAGTGGGTTGGATTATGATGCAAAAGTAACTTAACTAGGGTGGGTGAATCTAGATGCCAAAGTGAGTGGGATAGGTGAATCCAAATTCTAATGGGAAGTGAGTATGGCAAATTAAAAATTGAATAGATGAGTTGCACATACCTCAACTTTCAAGTATTGAAAGAGAATCTCGCTCCATTTAATTCTGTACTAGGTTATCAAAATTCCATAATGAAGAGTATGGTCATCCTATTTTAAATTTAAATAATTAATTCTGGCTATGTACATTTAGATGAAGTCAGTGAAATTATTATAATACTTAAAATTTGAATGAAAATGACTTTAATTCATTTTTATTTTTATTTTTTTCAATTAAGGTTCTGCTACTACATAAAGATCCAAACCCGACCTACCTCACAGAAATTGGATCCCACCAAATCAAATGAGATAAATTTTACAACTCGGTGCTCGTCATCTAATGTATAGGATCGAATCTCTCCGTTGAACTTGTCAGAACTTTCTTAAAATAAAAGACTGTCTTGAGCAATGAATGAAGGCTTTATTTTTATTTTTAAATTTTTATGATATATTTATTTGAGCTTTTCATACTATATTTATCCATTCAATTGGTCACACTTTTGCAACTCTTACTTCTTTTTATTTCTTTAAGTTCTCAAACTTATTTTGTATGGAGTGTCTAGAGCTTTACACACAGTTATACATATTGGGTTTTCTCATATTGTGTTTTCCTCCTTTTACGGCAAGTCAGATATGTAACAATTAAAATTTCCAATAATAAAAATTAGATATCAATGGAACGGAAATAAAAAAAATGAAATGAGTATGAAATTTGAGCCTAAAATTAAAATGGTGTAACAGAATCGGAAATTAATATATTAGAATTCCAAAATTAATTGATAATGGAAGCAAGTCGGGATTTGAAATAATATTGAATTGAATCGGATTGTAATGGAAGGTTATTTCACTAACATTAAATTAAAATTTTCGATAAACTAAGATTGAAATAGTGTTTAAATTATCGAAAAAATTTAAATAGATAAATTATAATTTTTAAAAATTATAAAAATTAGACTCGGGTAGTACAAAATTTTACAGCTAGTAGATTATGAAAAGGTGTTTTATAAAATAGTAAAATCCTAACTTAATAATTGTACTGAATTAAATGAAAAATTGAATACAATCAAAAAAATAAGATTAAACGTTTAAGTAGAAGGGGTCGAATTAAAGGTAATAAGTGATGAAAAAAAGGGTAATTTGAAACGATTAGTAATGTTAAAAGAATAGAAGTAAAGTATTAGAAAAAAATTGAAATATAATCGATTTTAACTATTTTCAAATTAGGTTAACTTATTGTGCAAAAAAAATTAGGTTAACTTACAAAAGTTGTTAAATTTTTAAATGGTAAAAAAATTTAAATTAAACTGTTATCGAGTATATTTGATAATAAATTAAATATAAAATTTTTAAATATTTTTATTTTCTTAAAAACAGTTGAAAAAAAATGTAAATTGTACTAAAATTGTTGAACTATACCAGAAATTGTACTAAAATCAATTGGATACAATTTTATAGGACGTAGGGCGCACGCATGTCTAAACATACTAGAAATACTCATACACGAATTCCAACATGCGCCCGACCCAAACAGGACCGGAAGTTTTTCGGAGACTAGAATTGAGTCCAGGTCTGGGGGCCCTGGGGATCCTGAACCCAACTGGGGGTCATGGACCCGAAGTAAAGACTGCATTTTCCATCATACCGCGTCTGCACTTGAGGGCGGAACAGTTTTGCAATAGGCTGGCGCTTTAGAAAGGGGAGTAGAGTAGTGCGTCATTGTGAACGACGACAGCGATGAAAGTATCGACAATCGTAGGCCGAATTTCTACGACTTCATGGGAAAGAATAACGACCAAAAAATCAACTCTGGTTCCAGCTGTGTCACTGGGCTGTCGGACCATGAAGTGAGCAGCTGCAGCGGCAACTACGGTAGCTTCCCCTGCTTTAGAAGAAAACATTAATGCCTTAACTTGTTCGTAAGGGGATTGATGAACTAATTAATCTCAGCTGAGACAGTCTTAGTTACTCCGTAGTTTCTTCCTTGATGAAATAGCCCATTTGAAAAATCATGGAGAAGCAGCGTTTCTTCCGGTGTTTGGTTAGTCCAAGCATCCATTTGATTACCGTCAATAGAGATTGCCATTCGAACATCGAACTTACGATGCTGCACAATGTAATCGAACATAAAAGATTAAAACTTTTTAGTGATTTCAATCCGGCAAGAACAACGATTATATTGATCATCCTACTGTGGATTTCCTTTTGCACTTTAGAGGATTCCGGACTCTTTCGGCAATATTTCAACCATGGGAAGGTAATCTGTGTTGTGGAGGATGGGGGGACCATTTCCTCGAATGAAATCTTCACCCACACTCCAAATTCAAATCGCATAAAGATGGGTAGCTGATTCTCTACCCAAAGAGAAACAGACATTCTGGTCGCACTTTTCTATGGGCATCGGTTGCGTTTCTCGTCTACGGCATGGGTTGCGTTTCTCGTCCACGTCGGTAAATAAGAGCAAGAGATGCACCAGTACGGCGGGATTAGGTAAAGCCCTTTTCGTAGTTAAAAGTGAGCCGTACCGAAACACGAATCATGGTGGTAACAGATGGAGTACGAAGAAGGAAGGATGAGTAGTACATCTAGATGATATCTTTTGTAGATGGTATAGCAAATTTCGTCTCGAACCTCGGATTGTAAAAACATATGGCGTACCATGCTTCTAATAGTGAGTTTGCTGAAAGTCGTATGTATAGAAGAGAGGAGTTACTACACTCACTAGACCCTTGACCCTAAACTTGGGTCCAATTGACTCGAATCTCGACTTTGGATCCTATGGACTCGATTATCGAGTCGCGTTTGGGTTGCATTGCGTAGACCCGAAGTTCAGATTTAATGAACCCGACCATTGGGTCGGGTCTGAGCCCTATTGCACGGACCTGAAACTCAGTTTTGTAAGAGCTCGATCTATAATATCCAATTTGGAGGCAAGTCAGAACCTAATCAATTGATATCACTATATACTCTCTACTTCAAACCATTCTGTTTTATCCGATATATTAGCTGTTGCACCGATTGAAAAAAATAATTTATTTTAAATACCACATTTTATAAATTAATAAAAGTAAACTATTAATAGATTATAAATAACGTTTAGAACACCATTATGTAAATTGAAAATATACTATTTTTTTAATTTGTTAAAAATACTCTACCAACTACTTATTATTTCTAAATTCGACAACTCGAGTATTTAATAAATTATTTACTGTTTAATTACCGTGTACAACGTTTTTAATACTACCATAAACCTCAACCTTTTATTGCCATATTTCTCGACACTCAAATAAATCCACTTTTGTTGTTATCCGTCAAAATCGAACAGGATTCGATCTCTAATCTAAAATAAATTAGTTATTTTCAATTTTAATTCCGATAATCACAAAAACCTTCTTAATTTGAGAAAAATTGGATGAAATTTTTGCACGTTAATTTTATATAATATCTGATTTTTTTCAATTTAAATAAGAAATAAATATAAATTAAATCATCAAATTCTTAATTTACAGGTAAAGTAACCAAATTAACTAAAATGTTAATTTCAACAGTAACAAATCAATAATTAAGTTGATTTAAGTGAACAATAACTCTTAATATAGTAAATATCTAATCCCACCAACCTCGATAGTACACATGTCACTTTAAATTTATGATTATAACCCAATTTATAACGTACTGGTTTACTACCGTTAATCCAAATTTACAATCGAATAAATGGAGAAAATAGTAGCCTAATTATATGGATCAAAATTTAATTTTTAAAATATAAAAATTTAAAATTTAGGTAACTAAAATGTAATTAAACTTTTTTTATGAAATTTTGATAAGGAAAAAGTTAAGAATTACCACTCAAGCATGAATGGTAAGATTCATTCTAGGGTCTATTATTCTCTAATATTTAAGGTGAGACTTAACTCATCCCTAATAGTACTCGTATGATTTTATTAGTCAATTTTCATACATTTGATATATCTTTTTATATCTTATTTTTCACAATATTTTCATAGAAAATTTTTAAAATATATAAATATTTTTTATTTTATTATAAAAATAACAATAAATACAATTAAAATCATTATTAATAAATACACTCACGATTATCACCTGAACTTGTATATTCCATAGTTTTATTTCCAAAATTCTATAGTTTGCCTTGGTACTTTGTACCATTAGGCTTTTCAAATTTATGGTTTAGCATTTGTGGAGCCCAGTTCAATTGGCGCATTGCTGCTCTTTTTAAATTTGTTTATAAATCTACAGTATCTCCATTATTTAGCTTTAATTCACCTTTAGTTTTTAATTTTTCACAAATTACCAAATTTTTATTATTTTTTTAAAATCTTTTATTTAATAGCTTAACTTTTAAAACTTCTCAATTTAATTTTTATATTATGCATTGATCTTATTTTTATCTCCGTTATAAATTATATTTCGACCCCAAAATTTATACTATTTATCATTTTGTTGTTAAAATTTTTAAAAATTCTATTTAACTCCTTAACCTTTTTAAAATCCATAAATTAGGTTTAAAGCTTTCTAACACATTAGTTTAAGTCCCTATATTTTTACTAGTTTACCCTCGAGTCCCCTATATTTTCAAGATTTTATTTTGATATCGTACTTTTTAAAAAATTATATTTTAGTACTTTAATCTTTTCATTCACTTAATAAACATACAAATAAACTTGTAAAAAATTTTATACAATCTTAAATACATTCTCTAAGTCTCGACACTCCTGCACCGGCCATAGTAATTTTTTACCGTATTTTATTTATTATTGGAAAATAAAACAAAGTCGAGTTTTAAGTTATAATTTATTGGAGAGAGTGATAGTATAGTTTAAAAGTTAACTTTTCAATTAATAGTTTGTAGCGTGGATCGCCTCGAATGATGGTCGGAGTTATCTGCGATACTTGATTTATATAAGTTAATTAATAATTAAATTTGATCGAATTATTAGCTAAATTTAATTTTCTAAAAATTAATTTATCATTTTTTATAACTTGGATACAAAAAATTCAATTTTTAAAACCAATTAGAAAAATCATGTATTTATCGACTCATCTTGCTTAGGTAACCAACACTTTAATCTCATTTTATTTCGTTTCTATAGTTTTTTTCTATTTATGTTCATATATTTTTATTTTTAATATTTAATTCAAAATCCACTCCTATCTCAATTTCCCTATCCGTTCCAGAATAGTTTGTTTTATAGTGTTACGCATTCTCTCCAGTATCTCTTATTATTATAATATCGTTTTGGATCACATTTATCTCCAACCAGTATTTTTCATCAGCCATCCATCGTTTAATTAATACCTCCAGATTCTTCTCTCGGGCCCTTATTCATCCAATCCTCTAAAAAATGCCCCATCTCTTACCGTAGCAATAACTCTTCCATGGATCTCGACCTCCTCCTATGTTTTAACCTCTAACTTAGTCCTCTCTTCGTTGTCAACCTCTTCTGCAACTCCAACCTTAGTTAGATCTACCATCTCCGGTCGTCGGCTTCTTCTCTTTATGCTATGCATCTTAGCTGAGCGGTCCACAATACCTCCACTGTCGAATTCCAACTCCTTCCCGTGTAAATTATATGTACTACATTGCTGCACTTCAAAGATTTTGTATAAAAACTGTTCCACATTGCAAAGCTTTTGTACCACACATTCAATTTAGCTGATTTTAAGAAAGTATTACACACTCGTAAATGATGTGTAGATAGAGCTAGTAATCATTTTGTGATATGATATATACTGTCACACACAGCCTCACACGTAGCGCTTCATATATTGCTCGACCGTTGTGTAGTTAACGTCAGGATAGAGCTGGCAGGCTTCGACTTCATCACCATGACCATCTTCTCCGATCTCAAAGCTTGTCAGGCAGCCCTCGTAGCAGACATGATAGTAATGCACCAGCCCCACCTGCTCGGCGTATTCTTTCTCTTCATTATATATTATTGTTCATGCACCAAAAAAACCAAGTTATACAAAATTAGCAAGATCTACAAGCTACCCAGTTGTCCTCTTTTGGTAGCCGTAGAGAACTAATACATCTAACTCATTAACGTTAATGCATGCAGAGGATGTACATCAGCAGCTAGTTAACTAACTAGCTACAGTATCTGAGTTTATGGAGTGTTCAGTCTTTTTCTTCAGCAGAAAAATAAGCAAAGTTGTCTTTCTTGATTGATCTATCTATCTATGGATCTCTTCATGAGTATGGAAGGATATGGGCACATGCACCCGGAGATTTCACTACAATAATTAACCAAT
Organism: Trapa bicornis; assembly: GCA_030064425.1. Classification (NCBI taxonomy): domain Eukaryota; kingdom Viridiplantae; phylum Streptophyta; class Magnoliopsida; order Myrtales; family Lythraceae; genus Trapa; species Trapa bicornis. The sequence goes on along the minus strand of CM057755.1, from coordinate 33,456,570 downwards.
TTCTTGTGATGGCCCATCATTCATATAAGTAATTAGGGTTTTTCTATAGATTGAACGAAGAGAGTGAAGTATTATTTATTATATAAGACATTTATTTATATAATATTTATTAATATATATATATATATTACATATTGTATATTAATAGTATTGAATAACTTTATTTTCTCACATATTTATATAGAAAATAAAATATATTAGATTTATATAAAAATAATTTAAAAATATTTATATAATTATAAAAGCTAAATTACAATAATGATAAAGATGAAAATCATTTTGGTGCAAAATGTTTCATAAAATAAATATCTTTGATATCAATTTTAATCGAACGTGAATGTTATCAATTTGTACCATATGATAATTTGATCAAACGTTTTGTATACAAGAGATATTTTTATCATTTGACCAATTTTTTTATATCACTATTGTAATTTTACATCTATAATTATATAAATATTTTTTTAATTATTTTCTCATATAAATGTAATTTATTTCATTAGAAAAATAAAAATTTTCAATATTATTAATATATAACATATAATTATATATTATATTATAGATTTTTATAAATGTTATATAAATAATTTTTTATGACATAAATAATTGTATTGTAAATTTTAATATTTTTTATATTTTATCAAATAAAAGTATATCAAGAGTTTAACATGTTTTTACTAAAATAAATATATTTTTGTTAATACCGTTCATATAATTTAAATATTAATAAACACTATATTTACTAATATATTTTATTATTATATATAATATATTTGTATACATTATATTTTAAAAAATATTATCATTATTAAGAAAAGTTAAAATTGGTAATAAAATGTTTTATTTTTATGAATCTTTTCTCATCAAAAGTGATATTTTGAAAAGGCTGGTACTTTATTTGGCTAAATTGTAATTTGGCATATGATTTTTTATCCAATACCATAAGGATATACAATAAATTAATTGAAGTCTGACACATATTTGTTTAAAATTTATATATAATCAAAAGTTATATATTTTAACTTACAAATGTCATTTTTATTATTATTTAGATTTAGATTTATTTACTATATTTTTGTATTTGATTAATTTAAAAACCATTTAAAGTTTATCAATCTATTTTGGATTTATTTAATATTTTTAAGCTTGGAGGATTTTAAAAAAATAGGATGTATTAATTCCCTTATAATTTATTTATTACATTTAAATTTCATTAATTTTTATTTTTAAGGTTTTATTAATATTTTTTTAAAATTTTATTACTATTTTTAGATTTAAATTATATTAGTATTTTTTAATCGTCCATCTTTTATTTAGTATTTTGAGATTTAACATTAAAAAATTTAAAATTTCTGAATTCACTTGTTTATTTTTAAGTATATTAAATATAAAAAATATTAAATAAATCCTAAAATAATTTATAAACTTAGGTCAATATAAAATAATATATAATATAAATTATATTCATATTTATTTATTGTGTATTTTTTAATAAAATTATCGTAATACTACATAATATAAGGTAATAATAGTAAATGATGGATAATTTAGTATTAAAAAATTATTAGATATTATAATAAAGTTCAAATAATATATGTATTAATAAGATCATATGATAGAAAAAATTATATAATTATAACTATAATTAGTACCTTTCATGGAGGCGAGAAAATCTCTGGCGGGGATGGAGGACTTGAAGAGCTCTTTTCCGATGAGTTTCTCCCAGATCTGGACAACCTCTCGCTGCGAGAGGATGTTCTCCGGCGGCCGAATGTACACCGTCTTGTCCAGGGCTCGGGGGTCGTCTATAGTTCTGATGATGTAGATTGCAATGTCGTCTTCATCCACATATATTGCTGTATGCGTACAGTTTCAACATATTAATTATTGTACGTGACCCAATACTTTGAGATTTTATTTCTCTTAAATATAATATTTTTAATTATATATATTTGAAAATAGTTTTTAAGTATATATAATTCTTATATCATATTATTATTACTATTATTATATGGATACGTACCTTTCTGATCACCTTCACCCAAAATCGTCACCGACTCCCTGGACGGAAGGATGTAGCCGGGCTGGCAAAGGCCACCGAGGAAGTAACCGGCGAAGCAATTGGCGGAGATGTAGGTGTGAGGAATGTGGGCTTCCTCTATGGCTCGCCTGACCGCCATCTTGTCATGGAACGTCACCCTCCCTGGCTCCATCGCATCCTTCATCCTGGCCGGGTCAGTCCCGAACTCCGACGGATAGAACCTCTGCGTGCCAGCATTGTACACACATCAACAAATTAATTCATCTCCACGGCGTCTAAAATATTCCGCGGGTTTAAGATTCAGTTAAGGAACTTGTTGAGTAATAATTACCAACCTTGATATTACCGGCCTCCTTGATGGCGTCAACCAGCTTGAGCTGGAGGAGGATATGGTGGCTCCTGATGTGGACGCCGGAGATGGCGCAGATGACCACATCCACCAGCCTAACGGCTTCCACCAGGCTGCGGTGGTCCTCAAGGCTAGCGGTCACGAGCTTGGCCCCCATCCTTTTGAACTCCAGCAGCATCTGGACCTTCTCGATGTCGACTCCGATCTCCGGCCGATGGAGGACGAAAGTCTCGTGGCCGTGGGCCAGGCTCGCCCTCACCAGCCTCTTCCCAAGGTACCCTGTTCCCCCCACTACCAGCACCTTGCTCTTCTCCGAATTCATGGTAGCCGCCATTATTATTGATCGTTCTGTCTCTTTTTCTTTCTCCTCCCTATATAGCCCTTCTGCTGCCTCTATTAAAGTTTGAAGAGTAACTAAATGTTATCCTAATAAATCGTATAATATATTTTATAGTGTGAGGCTTGTCATTAACTCATGGTGGGTAAAACAATGCTAAATTATTAGTGTTTAGAGGAGGATGTGTGGTGTTGTTTTGTCTTAGAATCCACCCCAGCAGGAGTTGCTTTGATGTTCACATGGCAGCTGCTTCAAAGTCATTTTTTGCCTAAACTTGAATACTACACATCTATGTATTGTGCATATCTATGTAGGTGATCTCATACTGAATAATGATCTGTGTTCTGAGGTGTTGAATCAGAATCAGCAAGGCAAAGGGTTTTGATCAAAATTCAAATTGCATGAGTGAAGGCAAACAGGTATCAAGCATCCACCACAAAGAATAAAGGTAGGGAACATAGAGCCTATTAGGAAGGACATTCACACTAACTGCTGCGGCCTGTCTTGTCTGTCAACAGTATAGATGACGACCCTGGATCAGCTACTAATCATTTGTCTTTAACAACAGTTTGGATCCCAAACAGTATATGAAACTGAATCCCTACAAACCAAAACTGAACTGAACAAATAATATAACGAAGGGTGAGAGACAAGTGAGATTCAGCGAATTCACCACTTACAGGCCAACAACCAGATATCCTTGCTCCAAATAATACACACAATCATATCACATAACCCCCAGCAAGAGAAAACGCGTTAAAACCTTTAGCTTGGCGTGGAAAAAACGACGAGTTAAATCAACATTCTTCCTACCGTTCTGATGATGATGATGATGGAAGTCAAGCCGTGTCTCGACGCACTGAGTCCTTCACTATGATCTGCCTGTCCAGCCCATCTAGGGGCGACCCTTTCTCGCCATCGTCCCTCACGTTCCCAGCAGCCACAGCCCCGCCGAAGTCGCTCACGTTTCCGAACACAAGCATCACCGCACCGATCAACCCGATACAGAAGGCCACGCCGAAAGAGGTGCTCACATTCTTCGGGACAGACGAGGCAACGGCGAATCCTGCACAGGTCCCGACCGCACGGATCCACGAGAACCACGTGGCAAAGACGCCTTCTTTCCCACGTGGGGCGCAGTCTAACACCAAGACCCGCCCGAAAGAATACAGAATGCCGGTTGCCGTGCTCTGGATGGCCGCTAGGAAGAGCACGTGGCCTTTGGTCCAGTCTCTCTTCCGGAAATAGAACCCAACGCCGGTTGTGACCATGGAGAGAAGGAAGCCAAGGAGCATCATCTTCACCGAGCTGGCCCTTATGAGCTGCTGGAGTGGCTGCAGAGCCGGTAGAGTTAGCACCGGCACGAGGAAGTACACTAGCCAGAAGAATAGTACATCCACCGGCTTCAGGCAGATCTCACCAGACAAGTAGAGCACCGCCCCGGTGAAGATGCACATGGTATTGAATGAAGAGAGGAACACGCTCACGAGACTCCCTATGGCATGAGGGTACCTGAAGACCGACAGCACGTACGAGTGAGCTGCTGGTGGGTCGCAGTCTTCCCCCGGGCGGTATGTTGTTATGACATAGAGGATTCCAGTGAGCCACATGATGCCACTGAAGATCGAGACGACCCATAGGCTGATGAATTTCTCCTTCTGCTCGAGCATGTGGTAGGTGAAGGCGGAGATTATCGCCGAGCCAAGGCAGCCCGCAGCAGCCGCATAGAGGGAAAGCCACCCGGAGATGGATCGCCTGGTCTGAAACTGATGCTTGTGGAGGATGGGACCACAGAAGCCCCGGATCATGAGGGCGAGGTTGCGGGTGTGGAAAGAAGAAGCAATGCCAATAGCGGTAACGATGGGGGCAATGTAGAGGGGGAAGATCCAGGGGGTCCGGAAGAAGCCAGTGGGCAAACAGAAAAGGGCCCCTGCAAGGGTTGCAGCCCCGGCCATGAGCTGTTGGGCATGGCCATGGTCTAGATGGACAGAGACAAAGCTGAGGAGAGGAGCGGACAAGATCAAGCCAACCAACCAAGAGATTGAGGTCCACCCAAGAGGCGAGATCCCAGAGCCAACCTTAAGAGAACTGTGTATCAGAGCTTGGTAACTGCATCAAACAATCATACAAATGTGATCTGAGCGTCAGCGTCTTATATGCCATTCCTATGAATGTCAGAATATTTTGTCATCCACTTGGTCAGGCGTTTAAACAAACAATTAAGTCTAAATATCTACAGGATTAACATTTGACCATAAATAAAGCAAGCGCAAAACCATTGAAAAACATAATGATTATGTCCTTGACCATGGAAGCTGCAATTATTAGCATATCTGAGAAAGGCCGAACAACCATCATCTTGGATAATTTTTTACACTGATCAATGGTGGATCCTGGAGAGACAACCCGCGGCCAACACTGGTTCAGGCATATCAGCTAAGAAGTCACCAACACGACAAAACCCCGGGCATATTTACAGATCGGTAGGCGTGTCCAGTAAAACCAGGCATTTGCCCTGTTTAATCGGAAGCTACCTACAAACTAAAACAATTTGTCCTCGCCAAGGGACTAGGGATTCACAGAATTTACTTATCGGGCGAGGATTCTAAGATTTGGATTGGGGGGTGCATTTCAAGGGTGGACCAGTGGGACCTCATGGACCTAGACCCAACAACATCTCTCATGCCCCCAACTTCCTTACAACACAGAGTACATATATAAAACCGACACACGTGGTTTCAGCAGGGCGTTAAAAAGCAAGCTCGAGAAAAGCGAAAGATGGAAGGGTAATCATTTTTCTCGACCTTAATTATAGGGACAAGGTAGCCCAAGAAGCATATGAAGAACTACAAAGAAGAAAGACAGGGTCACAGGGCAAGGCAACCCCCTACAGTATCTCCAAGGGGACCTGGATCAAAACAGGGCTTCGGAATTGCACAAAGAAACAACACTTTTATTAGGTGAATTAAAATTTTTTCTACTAGTAACAGTTATGTTTTATAAATAACTGGGGTAGCCGTGAGAAACAAGAGGAAACACCAAGCTGCCATGAATCTTGAGAACAATGATTTCCGGAAACAGGTAAAAGAGAAAAAAAATTTGGTTTGCCTCTTACAGACGTTATGTCAGGTTATTGTAGCTGATTTTTGACCACCAATGACCGGGTTGCAGAGCACCTTGACCCGACCAAGAAAAAGGTGGTCAACGAGATTCCTTGGAAGATGGAAGGCTTGCATGACATCACCTGAGCTTAACCTCGAAAAATAATCTTGCAAGGAGGCCCAGAAAAAGGTGGTAGTTCTCTCCTTGTAAGGCGAATTTGGAAGGAGGAAAAAAGTTGCTCAGAGACGCTAAAACTGACTTAGAGGAGGAAAGAAGAACCCTTGTTTTCCCTTGGGTACACGAATGAAACTATGGAAGCTGGTGGTTTTTAACACTACTAAGGGAGAGGGAGAGAAAAAATAGAAAGATTCGAAAGAAGAAGAAATGTTAAACTTTGAACTCTGCATGAGAAGCTGGGGAAAAGAAACAACTTACAGTCTCATCTCCTTCTGGCTGCAAGGCAAGCCCTTGAAGCTGCGGTTCCACCCCTGAGGTGGCTCGGGGACGTCGGAGATGGTCTGGCTGATAATGAGGGGAAAGAGGACCGGGATGAGGGTGGTCTGGATAAAGTAGGTGCAGAAGCCGTAGAGGTGCCAGCCGAAGACCTCCGCCTTGGAGGGCTTCTCCTCCACGGCGGCGCAGTCCCTGTACACATCCCTCGCGCGCTCCATCTGCTGGCCCGAGCGGTGTACATCAGCCGAGGCCGCTATAACTTTCCCTATGGACGTCGGCCCGTCATGCGTCGACGCAGCCATCTATCTCGACGAAGCTGTCCGGAGGCTCTCTTTCTTCTTCTTTGGGTAGGAGGAACGGACGGGGAGGGAGGGAGTGTGTTATGGAGACGGAGAAACAGAGAGTAAATTGGAAAGTGCAGTAGAGAGTTAAAGCAGAGGGAAGGAGGGGGAGAGAGGAGAGAGGAGAGAGGCAATTAATGAATAGAAAGGTAATAAGTGCGATGGGAAGGCGTGCAGAGAGCAGTGAACCTGCTAGCTTTTTTGAAACTATCGAGAGGCAAAAGAGAGAAGCTGATGAAGAGAGAGAAGGAAAAAAGAAATGTAGATAGGAACAGCAGAGCCTACTTACAAGCAAGCTGAGATTTTTTTTGGTGGATCATTCGTTATTCATTTTTAGCAGCAATGTGAAGTATTAGCTCTTACACTATAATATTTGCGAAAAAAAATAAATTATTATAATATTAATTAATTTTTCAACTTACATTTAAAAAAAAGCTAATATCGAAATAATAAGTAGGATTATAAAATTCTAGTTCAAAATATTTATCATTATTTGTCTTATTGTTCATTTTTTCTCGTCTTTATGGCATTTTCTCTAAAATTTATGTTATTTATATTAAACACTATAAAAATATTTTTAAAATTTTTACTATTATTTTTAAATAATATAATCTTACAAATAACTATTTTGAGATATTATTATACAATGTTAGTGGTGAGTACTATACCATGTGATGTAGCATCCGGGGCTGAAGGGTAGTTTTATTATGATGGCAGACCAACGACCTTGATTGTCTGATATAGAAATTAAATAAAGACAAAATACAATTATTTTTATGAAAATAAATAAATAAATAAATAATGAGGAAAAAAATGAAAGAAGGAGAGGGGCTGCCTGATTCTGGGCACTGTCCCCTTTCCCCTCACAAAAGTGAAAAAAAGATGAGGGGTGGGAGAGGGGCGGGGCCCTCTTCACGGCCACATATTGTTCTTTCATGTTGCTCTCTTCTCTTTTCCTGCCTCTCTCTTTTTTTTTCCCTTTTTTTTCCTTACTATTCAAATTCAATAAATCAAATCTTATACTCTCCTTATCCCAAAGAAATCTTTCCCTTTTTCCTATTACAATTTTATTAATATTAAATTGATTATTTGTTTTATAAATTATTATATATAATTTTTAGTACATTGTATATATTTATAATATTTATTGTTCGAAAAAAAATAAAGAGACAAAATATAATTAATTTATTTTTAAAGTTGGTTCCACTATCCCTATAATGAATTTTTTTCACCATAGAAAAATTAAACTGCCCTGCCCAATTGAAAAACAAATGCTTTAGGAAAAGGGGGGAAAGTTGTCATTTTCTTTACTGCTTGCTTTAAGGGTTACGTTGGATTAATGAGCACCTTCTTGTTTTTTTTCCTTTTTTCTCCTTAATTAAATCATTAATTAATGAGCAATTGGACACACGAGCACAGGCTGGTGAGCCCTGAGAGTGAAGACTCACTGACATTACCGTTGTGCCTCACTCTGTTCAGTATAGACGAAAAAGGAGAGAATGTATTTCTTTAGAAAAATAACCGTTTTTTAATTATTAAATATTATTTCATTTATAAGATTTTCATTCTGTGCATTTGTCTTTAGGCACAAACAAGTGGCAAGTGGTCGGAATTAACCGATTAATAAATCATTAGGAAAAAACTTTAATTTTAATTTATTTATTTATGGTTAATTTTAAAAGGAAATTTTGGCCTTTTATTCTAAAAAAGAAAGTATAATATATATTTTACCTTTTTATTTTATTGGAGAAAAAGTCTTCTGCCACAATGATTATCTGCATAGTCGATCCTTCTGCGATCATTTTCTCTTAATCCCCAGCGCGCCCCATGATTTTGTGTCTGTGGCCACGTGCCTCTATTAGTTTTCAGTTTATTCAGTTTACCCCCCTAGGATTCCTTCACGTTCGCAGCATTCTATTGTACGGTTGGGGGGTTAAATGAAAGTGCTAGATAATTCAGCGGCAGCGCTTACCAAATTACAATGGACATAGAGTTGGGGGTTATGAGTGCAAAAAGGAAAAAAAAATGAGACTTTCAGGGGTGGTGATATCCGACAATGGCCCCATTTTCAGGGACAACTTTGCAATTATCATGTGTCATAATAAACTGAAATAACGACAAACTCGGCCAGTAAGTACGCTAGTTACCAGTGTCTGCATCGTGTGTTTATTCCATTTTCTATCTTCAACGTTTGTGTTCTTACCACCAGGGGTAGAGAGAGAGAGAGGGGTAATTAATAAGGGGGTAGAAAAGTAATAGGGTAGCGTGCAGAGCAGTGAACCACCACCAGGGAGGTTGCTGGTTTTCCAAAACTATTGATCAAGAGAGAGAGAAAAAAGGAAACAAAGAGAAATAAAAATGTTCATAAGAGTGAGTGGGACAGGAGGAGGAGAGCCGCGAGACCTCGGTTTCTTCATTTGTTTATATAATTTATATCAAATAAATATATTAAAAAAAATAAAATTTGCCAATAATTCTTACATACTGTTACTTCTCAATTGGAAGAAGTAGAGAGGAAAGTGGTAAACCGGAGGAGGGGGGACATGATTCTCTTGAGCCCTGTCCCTTTGCCCCCATTGGATAATATTAAAAAATTATGATGGACGAGGGCCCCGGCCCGCCCCTCCTCTTCCGGGTGGGGGTGGGGGTGGGGGTGGGGGTCCCTTTGCTTCCTTCACACTGTTTGTCTTCTTTTCCCTGCCCTTTATCTTATTTTACTCTCTTTTTTTTGGTGCAATTAATTGACAGGTAATTGATAAAAAAAATTAATTGAGAGGAAAAAGATCCGATGGAGAATTGTGGGTGTGGAAAAAGGTGGCAGTTGGTTTGAAGGGCAAACATTTTCAATAGTTTATTATTCTCTTGATGATGCCATGACAAGTCAACATGAATATGATGTCACAGTAGAATCATACTTCGTCTATGCCATAATCACTATACTGTTGGCATATATATGATAAGCACAAGTTTATTCATTTTCCAATTAAGATGAATGTTTCCGTTGAGAATAAAAATAAAGATAATGGGCATATCATATTGAAAATAGGTAAATTATTTAGTGTTTATATAGATATAATTTTTTAAAATTTTATTGTAAAGTGAAATATTTACTATAAAGATTATTTAATTTTTGTAAATTAACTAATTAATTAAAGAGCAATTGGACGCCTGGATTGAGACACAAAAAACCAGACCAACATGACCGTTGTACTACTGTTCCGTAACCAAAACCAAAATGCAAAACCAAAGGATTTTGCATTTACCTTTCCCATATATTTGTCATTGTGCACAGATAGCAAGGCACTGTCCTTAGATGGTAATGGAAAGGAACCATTTACTGATTATTAAATGATTATAAACGAAAATCCAAATTATCAAAAAAACAGCGAAAATCCTTTTATCTTTAAATAAAAAAATAATTTAATGTTCGATAAATAATTTTAATAGATAATAATAGTGGTTATTGTTATTATCATAGACAATTTATGTTCTCCTTTCTAATGGGAAAAGCAAACGAGAGTAAACTTGGTGGGGTTAATTGCAAAGGGAAATTAGAATTCCCTAAGAGCCATTGGATGCGCCTGCAGTGCTGCCTCTGTATCCGTGTACGAGATAGAAACGTTAAATCTGAATCAACGGTCCAGATTATTCGAGTGATATATGACAAAGATATTTTATTGGCAAAATCCTGCAGTAACGACAGATTTGGATGCAAGTGGAAGGGGAATACACAAGGTTTGAAACAATAATTGATATATATATATATAGACTTTAATTTTAGATTTATAATTAATTTTAAATAAATATAAATATAATTTATTAATAATTTACAATAACACACATTATCCTATTGAATTGATGTCCCATACATTACTTGGTGTCCTATTTACACTCATAACCTGCCAAGGGGCTGATCTTGTTGTTCGTAATTCAATGTCACGAGGGCACCCACGTGTTTACTATGCATACTATTAACATTTAAAAAATCATTATTATCGATTTATATACTCATTTCACATAAATGTTTCCAAATTTTAAACTTGGAATATCCATAAAAGGTAATAATAATGAAAGATGTATAATTATTCCGTGAATAATTTCAAGAAAATCCATGGAAGAACAGGGAGGTCTTCGACATGACAGTCGCATCAATGACCTATCGCTTAATACAGTGGAAGAAACACTGTTTCACCTACAAATTTACCATCCATCTGTGTGGCAGTTGAAATAGAAGCATGAAATTCAAGACTTCATACGGATCGGTGCGCTTCTTTTTCCATGGCTAAAGACAACAGAAACCCAAAAGGGAGGGAGCCAATGCCCTTTCAAATTGCCACAAGTTTGAAGTTCAAACAGTAAGAACATGGAGCCTTCAGTTTCACTAATGGCCCTTCTTCTACCCCTCCCCTCCACTCCATCCTCTCTTTTTTGCTTTCGGCCGATAAAGTACTATACGGTGCATCCGTCCAAATATAAAACCTCCCATCTTTTACTTTACACTCAACAGTGTCAAAGCAATTATTGCAGGCAGCATCCCCTCATGTGACATCCACAGTTAACCTCCATGGGAAGGAAAAAGATGGTGCAGCATGTAAGATAATGGTGCCAAAGCCAAACAGATGATCGAATTAAGAGAAATAGTCGAGTACATCTTTTATGCACACATTATTTTCTTCTCCAGCTCACCATGTAGATCTTCTATTGATTTTCCCACAAGTATGACTTATATTAGTACTTCTGTAGGACAGGTCTTTCTAGGGTTTATTCTTCCGTGGCAGCATTTCCATTTCGTGCGAATAACCCCCAAAATTAAACTTTTATAATGCATGCAATAGTGATGTATTTTATATTTTAACAAATACATGCGGGTCATATATAAATGTATATGTATGTAGTGCATATGCATATCTTCTTCTCCTTCGTCAAGGCGCCGTTCCTTGAGGACACGCAAAGATGACCTTGATTGATTGAAATTGTCCGGAGGCCTAGGTATATATAAATACATACATTCATATGTGTGTGTATATATATATATATATGAGAAAAGACTTCCTAGGAAGTTGCACAAAATTTCCCTCATAATCCATGATTTTCCATGGATAAGGGCACGCATTCACATATATCTTCAAGGCACGTAGCTTACATGCACGCAATCATCTAATAGACTGATGGATTGATGATGGTAGAGAGTGTGTGCCTATTTCATTGGTTGAGATCATGGATGATGTGACTGTGGTCGGCTTAGTACTCAAATAACTTTTTTGACACATATATATATAGAGAGAAAAAAACCAAATTGATGTTGGATCATCTGGCCAATTGGTGAAGATAAATTGTAAATATATTATCAAATATTTTAAATAAAATATTAATTTAATATAAAGAAACACTCTATCACTATATTTTTTATGGAAACTGTTGATGATGTCCTCAAGTAAGTCTATTGGAAGATAGATTACTAACAATTGAGATTTATAGTGCAATTCAAAGAGTTCAAACTGACACAACTCTGTGGAATGTGGGTGACAAAATAGTCCTACCAAATGGACAAAAGACTAGTGTAACAATATGATATTAAGAATCTCTTTGGTGACATAACTGACATGTTGGGGGTAAATATTGAGGTGAAACTGGGTATAGTCCCATGTTGTGGATTTTGTTACGAGACTAAAGAAAATATAGATAATTTGGTTTTTTTGTTGCCTCTGACAGACAATTCAGATATGGGAGTATTGGAAAATAGAGATTCAGAGTTTGAATGATTACATGGCCTGCTTTTGTAATTCTGTGAATGAAAATTACTTGCAAAAAAAAAAAAAGAAGAAGAAGAAGATACAGTAAGCCATGTGGGTCTGGTATGGAGGTTTACAGTAGAAGACTGAATTTATCCATCACTGAACTTCAGTCTTGGTATCTTCATCTAAAGGAGATGAAGAATGATAGCTTTTACTTGTAAAGCAGCAGGTTTCTTTACTTCCCTGGGAAGGGTGTGTGCTGCTAGCCTGTGGAGCCGGGTCCATGACAGATTGTTGCTGTACGGTGAAATGATTATAGGCACAGAACTGAAGCCCCCTCATTTAAGCATCAGGATTCAGAACAGAAGCTTTGGTCGATGGATGCCTACTTCTCTTAACTACAAGTTGCAGCCTATAGTATATATACATGCCATCTGCACTATACGTATACCAAGTGCCTATCATTTAAACTGCAGTGGGACAACGAGGCAGCAAGCAGGGGAGAGAAGACCGATTTGTTTGTTTGTTTGTTGTATTTGAATAAACAAACGGAAATGCAATATCTGCATCATTTACATCTGCAGGTGAAAAAGGGGGTGCTGCTGTGCTGGCTGCTGGTTAGGCATGCGTGCCTTGTCTCTCTTTTGATATAAAATTGAAAAGCTTAACAAGCTTCTAATGATGTCTGCCTGCTCTTGCTCCCTTTTGAATCCTCACATTAACTGGTCCTGCAGCCTCTTGATGAATGCCTATGAATCTCTTCTCCTGGATAGATAGGCCTCTAGCAATGCAGTCATCATTATCTTCACTTTCTCCTTTAACTAACTTCGATTTGCAGATGAAAGCTGGACCTTGGTTTAATCTAATTAATTTCTTATGATGAGTCAAATCCTAACCCATATCATGAGGAAGAACATGGCTGTTTTTTAGATGCAAATAAAAATTTGTAAGTATTGGAAACTTTTCAACATTACAATATAAGTTAAAAGGCTACACTCAAACGGAAAAGCTCTCCTTGTTAGAAATCAAAGGAATATCCATCAAACGGAAGTGATAAGTGGATTTCATCACTTGAAACTAGATTTCTGTAAGGTGGGGGTTGATGGTTCTATGATGGTAAAGCTATAGAGGCTAGGATTGTGTTGTGTGACTACATTATACTCTCAATACATGAACATTAGTTCTAAGATGGCTTGAAACTTAATTTCAGTGCCAGAGGACGTCAGAATTTTGATCTGATCAGTTTTTGGCGGTACTCCTGCAAAACAATTGGTGAAGCGATGGACGTTCAAAGCACAGATCATTGCGTGAAATTTAAAATGTACGCCACAGGTAAGTAGCAGGGAGAACGGATGGAAAGGCTGCTCCTGAAGATGCTTGGGATCCCACCTTTGTTCTTTTAGCAGGTCTCAGACACTCCCAAGCAAAACCTGCTGGTCAAACCTGTATTTTCTGCAGAGGGCATATGGATGGGGAAGGCTGAATGATTGATTGATTGGACATGGACTCAAACAGTGCTGATATTTGGTTCATATCTGTGGACAATACAATCACACATCAAAAAGAAGCTTGAGAAGTCTGAGCATAGTCGCCTCTCAATTTAGGTAAAGATGAGTCGAATCTAGGATGATAGTTTTTCCCCCCTCTTTCCTCTTTAATTTAAGAACTTTTTCAGCAGGATCTCTAGTTCATGATACAGGCAGAGACTGTCTCTGGTCTCAGGGATTCCTCCTGGCCCAGAAGATCCAAATCCAAGCCAAGCATCGGCAATAGATTGTATCATCGATGTTCAGAGAATTAGGCAAATTCCTAGTTTTGCAAATATCAGATGTTGGTTGGTCTGGGAAGGAAAGGAATCAACCTTCTTTTATAGTCAATCCGGCTATGGCGGGACATGGTAGTCGCACATGGCATACATAGGTGTATACAATACATATACTCCCACGGTTCTATTTCATGGTAATTGGCAACAATATTGCATACATGTTCTTCCTCGACGAATTACATCGATAAATCGATAACCGGTCAATTCGTATATGGAGACTCCACATGACCATCGGGGTAGGGTAGCTAGCTAGCTGGTAGCTACATGGGCAACTTTAGTACTTGAGCCAGAGGAGGCTTGGGAGCTGCTTCGTAATGACGGGGGCCATGTCCATGTCGAGTCCATGACTTCTTCTTATGCCAGCTGCCTCTGTGCAGCCCATGAACAGCATGATCATTTCCCCGGTGATGGACGATGCTACCATGGCTTCCCGTCGGTCCGGAACGTGCCAAGGTCGGCGAGGTGAAGACGAGGAGGAGGGTGATGATCGCAAGGATAGCAGTCGATCGCGCCATCATTGCTCCGAGCTTCTAACTAACTTTGTGTAATTCGATATCAGGCACCCAGATGGAGGGAGATTATATAGAGAGAAAGAGGAGCTTCAGTTTGGAGAGGATGGATCAACCAACGGATAGTCTTCTTCTTCTTCCTCCTTTACCCTTCTTTGGCTTTGGACGTCGGCAATTAGGGGAAGAAACAATGATTTAAATTTCGCACACTTGCAATGATTTCGTGGAAAATGTGAACGTTATATGGGTTCAGTAGGTTTGCTTTCTGGTGGGTTTGGTGGCTGCCCAGCTTCTTGCTGTCATCATTCCCACTGGGCACACCATCATATAATAATAGCAATAATAATAATCAAACAGGTCTCTATGCACACACTGCTTTTGGTGCTGTTTTCAAATTTTGAAAACTTCCATTCATTTTGTCCCCCAAAAGAAAATTGATTTGAACCAAATAATGAGATGGTGATAATTGCTTCTCCCTCGGCAGATTGAATCTTCTGTTTTTAGTCTGTTAGAACATCTGATCATGTACTTAAATTAGCCAATTCTGCAAGTTTGGAGATCCCTTTTGTTTCCAATGTATCCACCCAACCCAAGGTATAGCCATGTTATGAAGACATGAACAACACAAAAGCATGGGAACAAATGGACATGCATAAGACATTCTTTCTCCATTAACCTCCCTCAACATCATGTATACCCAATATGAACTGAAAATTACATCCCACTACTTAGTACAACAACATTTTTTCTAGATTCATTCACCTTCCAGATAAAAGACACCCACCAGATCACAACAGTAGAAATGATACAGAGACTCAAATCTTATAGCGCTTGCCTGATATAAGGTGAAGAGCTCATGTCAGTGCTGTAAAAAGAATCCTCCTGCCCTCCATAGTAGGCATCCTCCTTCTCCTCATCCCATTTGAGCACTTCCCTTATGTACTTGAATGCATCATTTACAGTGGCTTGTTCCCTAGCCCGAGATTGCCAGACAAAGAGCTTCCTACCCGTTATGGATGCGTAGAGGTCCTTGAACTTCATGGCAATATAGTAGTAAGCCTGATGAGCAAGAGACTGATTGTTGCCATGAGGCTGGACTGGGCAGAAGTCGTCGAACCACTCACATGAGCTCAGTGGAGTGCAGTTCACCTTTTCCTCGAAGAGATCGTACTTGTTGAGGATTAACACAAAGGGTGTGTCCTTGAAGCAAGGGTGCCTCACAATCGACTCAAAAAGCTCCTTGCTCTGCACCATCTTGTTCTGAAGAATGGTTCGGCTTCTGTTACTATCAAAAGAAGCTGATATCTTATCATAGTCGCCGAGTGCAACACAGAATACCACTGCCCGAACATCTTCAAACATGTCCAGCCATTTGCATCCTTCATTCATCCCTTTCACATTTACCCTTATAAGCTGGTACCTGAAAAAACAGGAAACCAATGAAATTTGTACATCCAATAGGCAAACCCTAAAAGTACAGTAAAAAGATCATAAAGGTTTATTACAAGATTGGTTTATGGGAGCTATTCAGCGGGTAATAACACACTCAAGCGCAGAAACTTTTCCTTTCCCAGTTTTCCATTTCAGAGAAACCGAGGAAAATAAGGGGAAAAATGGAATTCCAGATTGAAGTTGCATACCTAATTTTGTATATTTTCAATACCAAAGAAAAAAAAACTGATCCAAATGTCATGTAATACTGTACTTAAGATATCAATACCTGGTCAAGGACTGGGGAGTTGCTTCGAGTTTGTCAGCGTAGGTCTCAGACATTGGACTGCGATCACCAAATGAGAAATCCATAAAGGCCAAACTGTTCCCCTGAGTAACACCTTCAGCATACACCATATCCTGTTCTGAAGGCTCATACTCATTGCTAGACACCTCCACTGCCTGAAAAAAATTTAAAGCACAAGATTATTATTTTAGAAAGTGTGCACTTTGACATTTCTCCAATTGCAGCCACATTAACACATGGGAATCATACGCGGCTCAAAAAATACTCGGCAACATCTGGAAGGAAATGGAGCTCGCTCTTTCTTCGATATGTTTCCTGCAGTGCAGGATCCTTCCAGAGCTCTTCAACAAGTGGGGCATATTCCCGAGTAGCAGCTGGGAAGAAAGCGTCCAAATCTCCCGTAGCTATTATGTCCAAAAGCCAGTCTGAGAAGTGTTTCAACCTCGAGTTGATAGAATAGGCAGATTGAGAAGCATCATTAGCCTGTCCTTCACTACCTGAGAAGAGTCTCAACATGCATATCATTATAAATGCAGGCTATACATTTCAACTCAATATTGAGGGGACATGGCATCCGCATGTCATTTTTCAAGGAAACTCTCCCATTTAACCAGATTCAGAAACAAATTTCTTCATTAAAAATTACAGTCGATGCCATAGAGAAGCTGCTTCCTCACAAATTGACTTGAATATATATGGAGGCCCTTCTCATGGAACACCAGAATTGAATTGCACGGAGGTAAATAACAGGTGCAATGCAAACTGCTGGTCAGATACCATGACAAGTTATGTTAAGATTGAAGGACAAACTTCACACATGATTGGATCACTTAGATGAAGTCATGTACCCTGTGAGCAAGTATACCTTAGATTTGAATGCTTTTTCACATTGTGCCCCTAGGGAGTATATAGAGACTATAAAACAAAATCCTATTCTGATCAATTTTGAGATCCATGAACTCACATGAAAGGACTCCATCATCTGAGACTTAAAATAACCTTTGGTAAGGGGTATATTAACTTAAATTGCTCAGAAAATCTGCAAATTGTAAGATTACCTTTTTCGGAAACTTGATTGTGGGTGTCTAAAATTTTCATCCTAGATAATGCTTCTTCCTCAAAGCGCTCTCGCCCATCAAGCAATATGCTCAAATATCTGTACATGTTGCTTTGGATCATCAGCTTAATTTCCTGCATTTCATCTGCTGTGAACTTATTTCCATACAGAAGCTTTGCCTGCATACAATTTGTATGACAGAGAAGAAAAGTCCACAGTTAGGATCAGGCCTAATGAATTCAAAACTCCAATTAGCAAACAAAAGATTAGTTGATCTTGCAATCATAGATCTTTGAAATCAACTCAACATTAATGTAATGAAATTACTTGGACATAATAAGAAATACCTGCTTAAAGATCGTGCTAGTACCAGAACCCTGAGGTCCAAGCAGAAGAAGCTTATGCATCTTCTTCTGCTCCAGATAAGTCGGAACAGAAGTAAAATTGGTAGCTTCATATTGTGCTCCATGTGGTTGACCTCTGGGAACAGGCAAAGAGAACAGAGTGCAGATAAACCTTGTTGATGCCTGCTTTGTAAGATTGATCAAGCAATAAGTGAATAATCAAGAATAGAACAAAAACCAGACACTTCCTATCCGTCAAAAAACCATTGGTAGCTTTACTTTCTCCCAAATGTTTCCTCGGATGTTATTCTGCCCTTCTTCCTCGTATCGACCATCATCATAGACCCAGAAGTGAGTGTCCCGAGGGCACTGAACTTTTGCCAACTACAAAAATCCCAAAAGGATGGTTAGAAGTACAACTACTAGGAGAACTGACAGAAGAAAACAATTTGGCAGATAGAATGCACTAATGATGATGTAATATCAGCTATGATGATCAACCAAGAGGAAGAGGAAAATCCGTGAAAACCGGATGAATCTGATTAAGGGAACTTCTTTCCTTGCATGAACATGGCACTTTACTCTTGTTTTAATACAGAAACATCACATCAAGTACAAACTAAAATTTGTTGACTTCTCCTGTGGCTGTGCTTTTCTATAAAGGAGAACTGGACTGCAAATCTGATGCTCTGGATAGCAAAGCACACTATGCACCAGAACCCTATGCAAGCCAGTAACATGAGAAAGAGGAATCATGCTTAGGTAAAAACTTTACCTTAAGCATCCTTAGCTCGAGCTTTGTGATTTCTCTTCCATTTATGAATACTTCTGTATTTCCCTTACTAGCATCAGGTTTGAGTTTTCCAGAGAAATTCAAGTTTGAACTGATGATTTGATCAGGCTTTTCTCCTTCCTGCACAATGAATGGAACATTTTCAAAATTTGTAACCCGTAAGAGAACATGCATATAGAGAAGTATTGGACATAGACATACCAATCCCCAAAGACCTGATTCTTTGTCATACCAATATTTCCCCGGTTTCAGCTTCTTAGGAGGCAAAGGGCATGCAAGCAATTCTGCCATTTCCTCTGGCTTCAAAGGGAAACCATTAACAATCAATTGCCAGGACCTCAGTTGATTAGCTGCACATTCTCTCTCAGCCTTCATTATTTGCTTCACTTCCAAAGGACTGAGCAGACGTGACAGGACTCTGGAATGCTTTCCCAACTTGTTCCGTTTGGATTCATCAATAGGCTCCCCAATGCAGGTCACACATTTACGACCTTCCGGCATGGACCCCATGGCCCTGAGCACACAGTTACTGCAATACTTGGCCCCGCAAACCAGACATGGCTCCTTGGTCTCCCACTTGCCCCTATGACACCTGTAACAAGCTCTTTGCATCGTTTTCTTCTCTTTTGAGACGCCAACATACTGAGGAAGAACAAGCTTCTCAGAGAAGTTCACCTCCTCTCGCTCTAATCTCTGATTGGTATTGAAAGTCACAATAGGAGTTCTTCTAGCAGCTTGATTGTGATCATTGTTTGGTGGGTTGGCCACTGAGCCCGGAGAAGCCGAAGGTGAACCTGAGGAGGAACGTTGGCGTTGCAGGACAGAAACCACTGATTCAGAGCTAGCTGATGCCCTTGGGCTTTGTTCTGAGGAGCTTGCTGGACCGGCAATCTTAGAGACCGGTAAAGTGTTCGGCTGGATAACGGGGGCACCAAGACCAAGATGTGCATTAGACCTTCTTGATTCGGAAAGGGGCTCGGCAACAGGAGTAGAGCCAGCGTTTGGGTCAACTGGTTCGACTCTAGGAACATCATAAGGCATCTGTGGGCCCTCATACTCCATCGCAATTGAGTAATCAAGACAGGCTTCATCTTCAGGCAAGGGAGCCCCAGGTGGAAGCATTTCTCTCGTCATTTTCCTCCAAAACACTCTTTCGTCCATTCTTTTCAATTTGCCCTCAATTGCACATCTTTTGTTTGCTGAGCATAAGACAGAGCCAAAGAAGAATGTCTTACAGAACAAATGCGGAAGACTAGTCGCAAATGGACAACAACTTGCGAGGCGTAACAAGGTCGTCTTGTGGCAAAGGGTGGAAAACCGAGGTTTTAGCCAGATTAAAATCACTGGAGCAGCCGCAATCTGACCAGGTTAGAATGTACACGTCCATGCCTCCGACTTTGAAAGCTTTTGAATTTGAAGATTAAATTAATGAGGTAAAAAAGCGGAGAAAACGAAATCTTTTTGCTAATCTTCAACCATTCAAAGTCCAACATGAACTTTTGTTAATAGAGAATCAGATGCCCCAAAGGAAAACTACTCGACCCGAAAATACAATGAAAGCTTGAATCCTTCAAACATGGGACCTCTTCCAGCAAACAGGAGGCATATGGTTAAAAAAAAAAAAGCGGATGTCAAAGCTCTAGTAACACAGCTCTGTAAGCAGCATAGCAAGGAGAGAGAGCAGGGACTCATTCATGAGCATAATTTTTGCCCAGTTGGGGAAGAACGAAGAACTGAGTATCAGGCATGTCCCTTTACGGGATGAAAGCAAAAATGTTCAACTTTCGAGCAGGGATGAGAGAGAGAGAGAGGGAGATGGAGAGTTTACCTGAGACCGAGGGAAAGGGACATGGATAAAGGGGGCGGAATCTGATAGGCCGAAAATCTGAACTTTAACAAAAACGATCAACTGCTTTTCGGGTAATGAGCTTCCAGAGGAGGAGAAGAGAGGAAGCTTTCAACTCGTGAACTGAGCAAACCCACAACACACCCTCAAAAGGAGAACTGTGCCCGCACACCCATTTTTAACACACGGGAGTGGGTTTCAGCCTGCTCACGGAGGAGAGAGAATGAGGTGAGGGGATATGGGTCCCATGCTTTAATACTCCTCCTGCAGAGCTCGCGATGATGGAGAAAGGCCGTGCTTTTTGGCGTCTCTTGAAATGCTGCTTCCAGCGTTAATGAAGGAAGCACTATGATATGCAGGAAATATAAAGGAAAAAAAGAAATGAAATATAAATTTCCAACAAGATTACTAAGAAAAATGGTTGAATGAATTTATAAAATATTTTAATTTCATACATTTTTAGAATTTATTTTTTCAATAATACATGAATTTATGATTTTCCAAAGGGTAATAAAATAGCTAGTAGGGATAAATTAACGTATATGCGGTAAATTTTGGATATTGCATAAATTTTCCTTTGAAAATATCATTTTAATCCAATTATAATATATTATTTTTAATTAATAATGAGTTAATTACTTTAAAATGAACCAACTCTCATTTTTTATTTTGTGGCAAACTTTTTTTAACTAATCTCATAATTTGGTATAACCTTCTTTTTTTAATTATGATAATAATATTAATATAATTTATTTAATTAATTAATATGACATAATATGAGTAATACATCATTAATATCATTTCTAATTGGGGTATTTATGATATAATTTGTGAATTTTTGAATAATTTAATCCGGTTAAAAATTTTATTTTTAAAACTATAATTAATGAAATATAGTAATGTATTGGTGAGTGAGTTGATATTAAATTAATTAAAATAAAGAGAATAATAAATATATAAAATTAAAACGATTTTACTAATTACAATTAATTATTTATAAATTAATATATATTTTATTGACTTAAAATATTTTTAACATGTATAAACTAAAATTTTATTACCAGATGAAAAATGAAAAAAATTGTGTAAAATTTATGATTTTTAAATGATTTACCAAATCACCATCGAAGCATGCATGCTTTGGGTTATAATGACAAGTGAGGCTCATAAATAAATAAATAAAATAGGAAGAACGACAATATAAATAGGAGAATAAAAGTGTTAAAAATAAAATTAAAAAAAGTACACTAATTATAATTAATAATTTTTAAATAAATATATACTCAATCCATTATCTTATCAAATTATATTATCACATTTCACCTTGCATTAAACCCGAAATTAGAAACTCAATTTAGGGCAAGAATATGTAAGAAAAATACTCAATATTTAAGCACTTTTTTTTGTACTTTAGCATCTTGTTGGATCGTCACATGGTGCACTTCTCTCTTTCTTACTTAAGAGGGCATCCAATTGATTGTACACGCAATTAGAATTGTAGTTGGATTGGATAATTTGGATTAGAGCAATGAGCTAAACTGGCCACTAGCATTTGTGGTTCGGTTGAATGATAATTGGTGGATGCTTGATTGGGATACACTCAATATAGCTGCTCTTAAGAGGTTGACCAGAAATAAATAGGAAGAGCAGCTTGAGATACTATAGTTCCAGCGGTAAAAATGGTAAAATAAGGAAGGAGATGAGAGCTATCTTTGACTTTAATATAGCTGATTTCTACCCAAAAAGGACCTTATTAAATATTTTTATTTTATGTTTTGTGGTCACCTTTCTATTATATGTATGCTAACTACTTGTGTACAATCGTGAAAGTAGTTATAGTTTCATTTCTCATACTAAAAAATTGAGATTCACACTATCCTAAATTTAATATAATACGAGATTTATAATATAAAATATATCTAATATCTATTACAATTTAAAACTTTCATAAAATAAAATTTAATTATTTACCACTCATATAAGCCACAAAAAAATAACTAAGTATTGAAATGAAATTTATATATGAAATCTTTTAAATGGTTTTAACTCAAAACTAGTGATCACAATTCTCCTTCCAAACTCATATATCTTTCTTCGCCTGAAACGAGTTGGGGAGGTAAGTGAATAGTCGTTCAGTTCAGTGACCGAGTTGCCTAACATCGTTAATCATGCTCTTAATTTGATTTTACTCTCCAACAATTAATATATATGGTTTTATTTTTATTAATTTAAAACTTAAAATAAAACATAAATCACTTTTCTTTCGTATCAACTTTGTTATTATAACACAACACTGTTGGGAGATTAAACTCTCGAACTAATATTGCTTGGATACTCAACAAATATGAAGTATTGAGTACGATAACTATAAATCTACATTTACTTGATTAACATGCAACTATGTTACTCAGCCTGAAGTACCAACTCCATATAACTCATAGTCGAGAATTCTGAAAAATAAAAATATGTCACCCTAATAACTTTTTTCAAAAACACCTCACACAATTCAACCTATTATATTAGGCACCACACTAATCTCAAAATCAATATTTAGTCACACATAGCATCAAAAATAAACTCTTAATCATACGAGTAATTCAATTAATATATATAACTAGCGAGCATACATGAATAATATTATTTTAACTTTACAAGATTTACAAAAACATCGACCAACTAATAGTAATTTATAATCATTTTGTTACGGCCCATATAAAATAGTAATTTATAATCATTTTATTACGGCCCATATAAAATATAAGTATACGATTTATTATAATAATTAAGTATTAATTCTTATTTTATAATAGTAGAGAATTTAGTCTGTATTTTTATAAATAGTTCTAAACTTAACTTAATTTTTAAAATATTTTATATTTTCATCCACATTTTTAAATGTTTATAACTTTATTTTTCTTTTAAAATACTTACTTTTTGACCAACAGTTACTTATTCTATCATTATTATTTTCGATAAATTTTATTTTAGCTCTTTTTTAAATAGTTTTAAAAAATAATCAAATTCAGTCAAATTTAGGTATACCCAACTACTCCTTTCAATAGAAATATAATAAAATTATTTTAGAGAAATTTGTTAAAATTAAATTTGATTTGAGTGATTTTAAAAAATAGGGTAAATTGTAAAATTTAAAAAGTTTGGATCGATTTTTATAAAATAGTAAAAATTGTAGAAATGACAATTTTTAGATAAATTTAAATATTTAAAACTATTTTCAAAAATTTGCCCACAAAATAATAATTTTTCCATCTTTCATAATAATTAAGCCTCGTTGCTTACTTTATAACAATAGAAGATTTATACTGTATTTTTCCATTTTTTAAAATATTTTATGATTTTGTCCGTATTTCTAAGACGTTCGAAATTTCATTGTATTTCTAAAATATTTGGCACATTGATCGTGTTTCTAAAAAGGGTTCGAGACTCCCTTTCTAAAAGGTTAAGACTCCACTCTTTTTTTTAAATGTTTGGTTCTGGCTTGCTTTGAGAAAGTACAGGTCAAAGCCTGCATTTAGATAACATGTCGGGTTTGTGCCCATCTTTTAAAATCCGTGGGATTGTATCTCATAATTTGATTAAATACAATAATTCGTATTGGCGTGTTATTTCACACATTTGTACAAGTATGCACATAACAATTTATAAAGTTTGTAAAGAACAGTGCCTCGGTGCAGTAAGAATCAACAAATTAGTTTGAAAAATGACTTTATAACAATATATTTGATTGTATTCTATATTTTATTCACTATACAAAAAATCAATAAAAATGGAAAATTGTGCAATATGTAATTACCTGTCTTCAGCAATGCAAACTATACTCATTTAGGTTGAAGTTACATACAATTGGAAAACCTAAATATGAGAAAGGGAAGAGGGGAAGACAAGCAACATATTGACTTTCTTTTCTTGATGGGTAGAGAAGGAAACTTCACATTTTTTAAGGGTACACTTCAATCACTTGGGCCTCATGGGTGATATCCATTTGAAAAAGACCATCAAGTCATCAAATTAAGTGAAAAAGACCAACAGAGTCTAACCAAATGCTACCACTAACTATGAGCCCTAGGAGCAAATAGAAAAGTGAGAGGGAAAAGGTTGTATTAGGTCCATCTGCCCCTGCACTGTAGTGAAACACTTGCTCGCCCAACTATGATCTATGACCGGACTAACCTTGTTTGGCATATGTTAATGGACAAATCGGCAGCCATAAAAGAACCACTTGGAGGGAGCTAAGGTGAGAGCAACAGGATTTGACGTGGCAGCACGTGAGAGGTCCAACCGCAGAGCGTGGAATCTCCATAACGAAGGATCCAACCCATCCCTCCTTGGAGGCATTATCCTATCCACAAACGATCTCCCAGTCCCACCTCTCCATCATTTTCTTCCTCGATTTTCAATCTCCTGGCTGCAATTAATTTACGTCTCAGTCTCAAGGCTTCCTCCCAAATCTTCCTCTAAAACATGGTTTCCTCGGCTCTTTCACAAGCTCACTGAGCACTTGATTCCTGATTTTTTTTCTTTCTTCGTTTACTCCGTTCCGGAATCCACTTCTGTTTTCTTGCTTCTTGTCGGCATGACTGAGCAAAGCTGCTTCTTTGGAGGAGCCTCTTGCACACGCCATCAGCTTTCTGCAGGGCAAACCAGATGGGTAGAGCAGTAATCATGATGCGTCACTGTTTCTCGAGTAGTTCTTATTTACCCTGAGTCTTAGCTTATGATTGTCTGGAGGAGAGGATGATTAGCACAGCGGTCAATCCGACCCATTTTCTGCTGCCCTCACGAGATCAAACCCCACATTTCAGTTCCAATTCCAACGAACAAGAGTGTCTGGTCTTGCTGAAGAGGTGCAAGAGCTTGGAGGATTTTAAACTGATCCATGCCAAGATTCTCAAGTGGGGCTTGTTCTGCAATTCATTCTGCGCGAGCAATCTTGTGGCTTCTTGTGCACTGTCTGAATGGGGCAGCGTTCAGTACGCTAGCTCCATTTTCAGGCAGATTTATGAGCCGCAGGTCTTCGATTACAATACAATGATCAAGGCTTATGTCAAAGATCTGAACTTCGGGGATGCTTTGAACCTCTATGTTGAAATGCTCCATAGTGGACTGGAGCCTGACAAGTTCACCTTTCCTGTTGTGCTCAAAGCCTGTGCCCAGCTAAGGGCACGCGAAGGAGGAATGCAAATCCATGGGAATGCGTTCAAATTCGGGCTTGAATGTGATGTATATGTACAGAACAGCTTGATCAGCTTCTATGGGAAGTGTAAGAAGATTGAGCCGGCTTGTTTAATCTTCAACCAGATAGAGGATAAGAGCATTGCATCTTGGAGTGCCATCATAACAGCTCATGCTAGTCTAGGACTGTGGAATGACTGCTTGATGCTCTATGCTGAGATGAATCGTTTGGGAACTTGGAGGGCTGAGGAAAGCATTCTTGTCAGTGTTCTCTCAGCATGTACCCATCTGGGTTTCCTTGATCTAGGAAGATCAACTCATGCTGCACTCTTGAGGAGCATAACCGAGCTTAATGTAATAGTGCAGACATCCTTGATAGACATGTATGTGAAGTGTCAGTCTTGGGACAAGGGCCTATCTCTCTTCAGGAACATGAAGAGGAAGAACCATTTATCTTACTCTGTCATGATCTCAGGCCTGGCAATGCACGGGCAAGGCCGAGAGGCTCTGAGAGTCTTCTCAGAGATGCTCCAAGAAAGGATTAAACCTGACGAGGCTGTCTATGTGGGAGTCTTGAATGCTTGCAGCCACTCTGGACTCATCAAGGAGGGTCTGCGCCTCTTTCAGGTGATGAGAACTAAGCATGGCATTGAGCCCACTGTTCGGCATTACGGGTGCATGGTGGACCTCTTGGGGCGAGCAGGTATGGTTCATGAAGCCCTAGAGCTAGCCAGGAGCATTCCCATTGAGCCAAATGAAGTCATATGGCGGAGCCTGCTCAGTGCCTGCAAGGTTCATGGACAGCTAGAAATAGGAGAGATTGCAGCCAATGAGATATTCAAGCTCAACAAAGAAAACCATAATCCTGGGGATTATCTAGCACTCCTGAGCCTGTATGCACAAGCCAGAAGGTGGGACGATGTTGCAAGGGTCTGGTCCCTAATGGCCGAACATGGAATCCCCCAGAGTCCCGGCTTTTGTTCTGTTGAGGTGAACAGAAGGTTCTATAGATTTGTGTCACAGGACATGAACCCAGCACAATGTAAAGGTGTTCGTGAGATGATTCACCAGATGGAGTGGCAGCTGAAGTTCGAGGGCTACTTGGCTGATACATCGCAGGTGCTGATGGATGCAGATGAAGAAGAGAAGAGGGAGAGGCTGAAAGGTCACTCTCAGAAGCTTGCCATAGCCTTTGCACTCATCCATACATCCCAGGGGTCTCCCATTAGGATCACTAGGAACTTGAAGATGTGTGTCGACTGTCACACTTACACGAAGTACATATCAGTGATCTACAAAAGGGAAATTACTGTACGGGATCGAAATCGTTTTCACCATTTTAAAGATGGGACTTGCTCTTGTAGAGATTACTGGTGAATATAATAAGCATATGCTCCCAGCCTCCTCCTCCAGATGTGTGGATGAATGGTCAAATTGTTTCTCCTTTATAAGCTCTACTCTACTGCACATGAACATTTGACAGCAAGTTAGCAGCAGCAACATCCTTCTTCAGTGTGTTAATGGTTGATTCCAATAAGAACAGAAGTCGCTGCAACCTAAAATCATGACATCAAGATCAGCACAAGGGAGGGTAAGGACTGAAGCTCATCTTTCTTCTTTTTAACCCTGATAAACTCTACAGAGCATCTGCAACATCAGACTGACAGCTTCTTCCACAAATAGGCTCCTTGATTCAAAACGCTTGCCCTGAAGAATTGAAGAGAGTGGCTGAGAGTTAGGTTCTCAAGTGGAGCATAAAAGATAAAATTAGGAATTAATAAAAATCAGTATTTAAAAATATAAGATTTCATATTTAGGCTTAAAAAAACAAAAAAGGAAGCAAAGACCTTCACGAATCTCGTCTGGATTGCCGGGATTCTAAGTTCCGGTGACGGCAGGCTATTCTCTCCCACCGTCTCTGTAGACTTCATCCGTTTTCATCCTGTGTGTGTGTGTGAGAGAGAGAGAGAGGGAGGTCTTCTTCATCATTACCACAGCATCACTGTCAATCCAGTGACGGACAATGACGGCGGACTTACCTGCAGCAACGGTGCAGAACGTACTGGACCAGGATACCCTCAAGTGGGTATTCGTCGGAGGGAAGGGTGGCGTGGGCAAGACCACCTGCAGCTCGGTACTTGCGATCGCCCTCGCCAGGGTTCGTACCTCCGTCCTCATCATCTCCACCGACCCTGCCCACAACCTCAGCGACGCCTTCCAGCAGCGGTTCACCAAGACCCCTACACTCGTCAATGGGTTCACCAATCTCTACGCGATGGTACGTGGCACCTCGTTGTTTGTGCTACTTCCGTTCGCCTGCGCGTTGCTTTGATAAAGCGATTTTCCAGTTCACCATTGCCGTTGAGTATGTCTAATGGGATTTGTTTGCGGCTTGAAGAGTATGTGACGAGATTTGGAAAAAAAGTGTGTTGTTCTATGAGATCTTAATACACAAGTTCCTGATGTTTGATTTGTTCGCAAGGCTGACTATTTCTTTGTTTATTCTCGAGAAATTGTGTGAGCCTACCTTTGAGATCATGTTCTTGCTGCTCAAGAGCTCATACTTCTTGTAGTGGTCCTTGGCAGGAGGTGGATCCTACTGTTGAGCATGAAGATATGGGTGGTCCCGAAAGAATGGATAGCTTAATCTCTGAGCTGGCAAATGCAATTCCTGGAATTGATGAGGCAATGAGCTTTGCTGAGATGCTGAAGTGAGAGCTGTGGACATTTTGCAATGCAAAATTGTTTATTGTCAAGAGTAGTATTGCTTGCTGGACCAACTAAACTATTAATTAACTTCAATTCTGCAGATTGACCCAAACAGTGGATTATTCTGTTATAGTATTTGATACTGCTCCAACTGGCCATACACTTCGGTTATTACAGTTTCCATCAACCTTGGAAAAGGGATTGGCAAAGATGATGGCACTGAAGAATAGATTTGGTGGCCTGCTGACGCAGGTATGTATTGTGCTGGATAATCCTTCTACTCGTACTCATTTTTCATCAGCATCAAGCAGTGAAAGTCATTATATCTGGGGTTATTGACCATCATATGCATTGTCAACTTGATTCTTGAGAAACATATTGGTTCACATCTGACGTTTGACCACTATTAAGGAAATGCATGGCATATAATTCACTACATTTAGAGTTCTTTAGCATCTGTTACCTGTGGCAGCTGAGCAACTGAAAGAACTATATTTACCAAAGAGGGCATGATGCTAATAATCTAGATTGTCTTAACAATGATAGGTTACTCGTCTTTTTGGTGTTGATGATGAATTTGGTGAAGATGCTCTCCTGGGAAGGATGGAGGGCATGAAAGATGTTATTGAACAAGTAAATACACAATTTCGAGACCCTGTAAGTGTTCACTTACTTTACAGTCTTTCTTTCTTCTTGCCTCTTTCAGTTTCTTATTGTTTTGGTTCTCCCTGTTAGGACTTGACTACATTTGTTTGTGTTTGCATCCCCGAGTTCCTCTCCCTTTATGAAACGGAGAGGCTGGTACAAGAACTCACCAAGTTTGATATCGATACACATAATATCATCATAAACCAAGTACTTTTCAATGAAGAAGGTAATCATGCCTTAGGCTGCAAGTTGTACAATTATGCTTTTGTATTAACTGGGAGTTGGGAGTTGAGTCATTGCTTTAGGAAATTGCAGATTCCGAGTCAAAGTTGCTCAAAGCTAGAATGAAGATGCAACAAAAGTACCTCGATCAGTTCTATATGCTGTATGACGACTTTCACATCACAAAGCTTCCTTTGCTACCAGAAGAGGTAATCAATAGTGAAATGCATAATCTTCCAAAAGATCCCTTGCTGTATACTGTGTTTGCCCAGATTAAATTCTCAATTTTGTATTAACTGGAACATGCTTGCAAGAAATTATATATGCCCTTAACCTGCTAAGCATATCATTGTTTTTTTAAAACTTCTGCATAGATCAAAACTTAGCAGTAGTACAGAGCATAATCAGAAAAATCCGTGGCTACTTGCCCTAAGCTATGTACATCTTCTAACATACTCCTATAAGCCCATTTTATATGCACATGAACAAAAGTATGGGCTCTATCTGATATACTGCTCCTTGAACTAAGCTAAACCATGACACAGCCTGCTGAATCTGTAGCCAATATTTTCAGTTACAAGAAGTTGCCCTCTGCATTGTGGGGCATAGGAAGAAAACTATACACATGCATCATTAGTCTCTTGAATACAAGTTGCTGGAGGATTTATATGTACGATTTTATAACCGTAGACCTTTCATGCATTCCATGATCTGCTATGTAACACAGCCTGTTTCCTCTTTCAACAGGTTACTGGTGTGGAAGCTCTGAAGGCATTTTCAAGGCATTTTCTTACACCATATCAACCTTCAAGCAGCATAAGCACAGTCAAAGATCTTGAAGGGAGAGTTTCCACTCTGAGGCAGCAGCTGAAAGATGCTGAAGAGGAACTAGAGAGGCTGAGGAGAGGCAAACAAAAGGCCCAAGGCCACTAGCCTTCTGTTTTGGCTTCCCTTTCCAAACTTAAAGTGAGAGTAAATGGCAAGACAACCTAGCCTAAATTGCCACAAGGCTTTTGTTTCCATTGTCCGAGTGAGGCATTCATTTAAAACAATTTTGATGCATTGTGTAACTTTGTATTGCTTTTATTTTCTCCCAGATTCAGTTGTATTACTTTTTTTTTTTTTGCTGAATAGTTGTTGCCTTTATGTGACTGCCGGGAGGAGGATGCTGTGGCGCTCGCCTGGAGATGGGAGATGTGCAGGCACAGTGTAGCTTCACCGAGGGTAGTTTTTCTGCTAGCCCCAAGTGACCGCAATGGGGCTCCTCACAGAGTACTTCCCCGAGGACCAACTTATCGACCCGAAGGTCGAGCCAGTAGTGGCCCTCGATGGCTTCTTCAACGCAGCAAACATCACCTTGTAGCTCAGCTTCTCTCCGAGCATCTTGAACACCAGGGTCCGTGGCTGGACGGTCACCGACACCCCTTTAGGCTCGACCACCTGCACTCTGTACGTGCCGGCCGCCGTTCCGACGTTCGTCACTGTCCTCTCGTACGTGAAGGCCGGCCTTCTCCGGGCATTCCTATTGAACAGCACCGCGAAGGAAGGGTAGTTCAGATCGCCGGACTGGGCATCCGCTTTATTGGCTGGGCAAGTCTGGCTACGCTTTCCGACGAAGATGGCCAGCTGCGAGGCCGTGTAGTTGAGGCTGCACAGGTACTTCAAGTAGTCATCGGTCGATATATCATAGATCAGGCCGGGGTCTGAGGCTCTCCCAGGGTCCACGTGCCCCGAGCCGTACGTGAAAGGGTCCGCGAGGCCTGAGCTAGACCCGAAGTCGGTTATGGGGGCCCGCTTGCTGTCTAGGGTGTAGGCGGTGGTCATGAGTGCAGACTTTATCGCTGCAACCGACCAGTTCCCTCGAGCCGACCTGAAGTGTTGAATAAAAATTTTCATTATTTGAAAATTTAACCAAATATTTAAACTGGCTATGTATTGTTATTCCAACTGAATATTTAGTTCACCTGAGGAGCGCGGCAATCCCGCTGACGTGGGGGCAGGACATGGAGGTGCCAGAGATAATGTTGAACACTACGGACCTGTGGTCGCTCTTCAGGAGCGATGGTCCGACCACGGGCGGCCACGCCGCAAGAACATTGACCCCTGGTGCAGTCACGTCCGGCTTGATCACGTCAGGCCCGACTATGCTCGGTCCCCTCGACGAGAACGCCGCCATAGCCGGTGCAGGGCTTCCGTACACGGTGCCTTGGAAAGAGATCGATACCGTAGGGTTCGCGCTCGAGTTTGCGTACTTCCTCACTGCGTCCGCTGCCGTAGCTCCGAGGGAGGTGGCCGGAAGTACATGCGCGTCGGCGAAGAGCTCTTCCTTTTCTCTGTCAGAGTTCAGTAGGAGCATCCCTTCGCCTCCCGCGAGCTTCACCTGCTCCCCCTTCGCCGTCCGGGAGTTCATCCCTCTCTCGCAGGCCACGATCTTGCCCTTCACAAGGCTCGGGTCAAGGGAGCCGGTGAGGCAGTACCCGACTCCCTTGGCCCTTCCACCGGCGCTGGTGTTGTACACTATCGGAAGCTGCCTCGTTGCCCTACCGGAATACAAAGACGCGCCTTCAAAGACCAGTCCATTCCCAAGCTTCACTTTCGTGGGGAAGCTTCGGTCGGTATAGCTGGCTGCCACTGTCATAATCCACGGGGCGGCGTTGCTGACGGTGGAAGGAGACGGGCCCGAGTTTCCGGCCGAGCAGGAGACGAAGACGCCCTTCTGGGTCGCCCCGAAAGAGGCTATTGCGACGTTATCGGCGTAGAACGGCTTCGACGAGCCACCCAGGGAAAGCGACAGCACGTCAACCCCATCAGCCACCGCCTGATCCATCGCCGCCAGAATGTCCGAGCTTGCACATCCAAACTGCCAGCAGACCTTGTAAATGGCGAGCCTTGAGGTGTACCTCATCCCCACGGCCGAGCCCTTTGCAAACCCGAACAAGCTGGCCTTCTCGACGGGCCTACCCGCCGCCGTGGAGGCAGTGTGGCTACCGTGGCCTTGCCGGTCCCGGGGAGACCGGAACTCAACCGATTCGTTCACCTTCCCCGCGATCATCTCGTAGCCTTTCAGGTAGTACCGTGCTCCGATGAGCTTCCGGTTGCAGGAGGCGGCGGAGAAGTTCGTGCCTGATTCGCAGGAGCCCTTCCATCGGGGAGGCACCGGCGGCATTCCGGCGTCTCGGAAGCTGACGTGCTCCGGCCAGACTCCCGTGTCGAGGATGCCAATGATCACGTCCGAGGCCAGGTTAGAAGCGCTCCACAGGCCTTCGCCGGAGTTCAGTCCGAGGAAGCCGGGGGAGTGGGTGGTGTGGAGGCTGAGCAGCTCGTCATCGGTGGCCGACAGGAAACCGTCGACCTTGTTCAAGGACTCCAGCTGCTCCTCAGACAGTTTCACGGAAAAGCCGGAGAGTGCAGATTCATAGACGTACAGAATCTCGGGCCTGGGCCTATCTGCCGATTGCGTCTTTGCTGCACCAGTGCCGGAATATGAAGGTTCCGATATGGAGTCAATTATTTGCTCGTGCCATCTTTCGGACTCTGTCTTCGCCTTGTCGATGTGGACTATGTAAGTCCGCTGATCGGAAAACGAGCTGGAAATCAGCTGGAAACTGGCCAAGAGGAGAAGAAAGAGTGCCCCTGTAGCAACCATGGCTGTGGCTGCAGAGAGGGAAACAAAAGAGAAAATAAAGAATTCAAAACCTGAAGGGTAAACGATCAGATCATCCAAGTAAATAGAGAATATTTAATGGTCAACACTCCACCACATAATCTTAAATTCGAGTACTCATTAAGCTCAAAGGCCCCAAGTAAACCAGTTGCGTGTGGGAGTCTCCTCACCATGGATTTCTAGAAGGGATATAGACTCTCCATTAAGCACTTATTACCAGGAAAGAGGACACTATGGAATGACTAATCTTAGGGTTGCCAAGTAAACAAACACATGCACACGCGGGCGGTTCTCATGTTCATGTGGCACATGGATAAACATGCGTACGTACCTTGTTGGGTGCACCACTTTCCGACCCAAGTGCCGGATCTGATAATGAAGGCAAGTGAATAGTGTCAGCTGCTTATAGTATTTATACAAGGATGGAAGGTATGTCTAGGCTGGGTGGAAAATGTAGTGCACGCCTCTTATCATGATGATGATGATGTATGATGGATCTATAGATGATGACTGAGTGGAGCTGGCACTTGCTTTATTCATACTCAAGCACTTGCATTTTTTTGCAGTACCACGCTCCATGTTCCATGTTGATGATGACTCAGCCCACCCAAGAGAGTAGGGTAAACTAATTAACTCTATTTTGGGACGAACTCATGTTAATCATTATAAATATATATAATATATAATTATTTAAAATTAAAATTTTTTAACTGAATATAAATTAAATATTTTATAAGTTCACATCCTTTTCCACTACCACTAACCAATTTTTTAGATATAATTAGAGTGTAATTAGAATGTTTAGTGAGAGAGTGCCCTCTAGCTGCAACATGAAAGGAGGAGAATATTCCTTGTATTTATGACTTGGGAGTGATTTTTTCTTGGATGAGATCAAGGGAAAGATCACTATGGTTTAATTTCTCATTCTGGGTGTTGTTAGATTTGTGGACAAAGGCCTGGGGAAGCAAGCTTAAAGAAACTTACATGGTTGGTATTCAATGGCTTAAATTAATGGTCTGGGAACTCTTAACATTGATGATGACACACATGAACAATTAATCCATAAGCAAAGAGTGATAGCAGTTCCATTGAGGAAGGAGATGATCAATGGTTTGTTCAGAGCTTCAACTTGATGGGAGATGGGAAGAAATAAAGTCCACCTCTTATAATTTGACATATAGCTTCGAGTGTAAGCCTTAGATTGCCTGCCTGCCACATTGCTTCAAAGCATTCACAGGTTGTCGTGGACCAGCATCGCCATCACTCGTATGATTCTTTTCTTTTTCTTTTTGCCTAAAGCTCTTCTCTTTCATGCCATGATCCCTCGCATGTTGTGGCCTATAGGGAATGTGCATTCTAAATAAAGTTAATAACACTTTGATAAAAAGAAATTAATTATAATATCTTATGCATTCATTTTTATATGGTATTAAAATTAACAAATAAATACGGCGCACTAATTTAAAATTTTTAAAAAATGTAGGCGATAATCTTATTATAGTAGTAGCACACTATTTTCTCCAAAAGGAAAATAAGGCAACAATATCCTAAATAATGCTGAGAGGTGGATTGACTATTCTTAGGATCCACATATATTCAATCAAATATGTTATTATTTCTATTCCTACTTGTTGTATAACTAATTTTCCTCTTACATTAGGTGGTGTAGTCATATATTCTTAATAATAACCAAATTCTGGTGGGCTCAACTAAGGAGTATCATACGGTGAAATGGCTGAGTTGGACAAAGGTTAGAGAGGTGAATCTGCGAGTGAGAATAGGGTGTAAAGTTTCCCATTCCTATATTAAGTCATGTTGACGTTTGGTGTCTACTTAAGGGCCGGAACTCATTATAGGCTGAGTGATATAATGGAGGCACTTTTGTAACTCAAATTTTTGGAGTGCTAAGTATGAATTTATATGTAACACTTAAAATTTTCAAAAATAAAAATTTAACTTAATTGAATAAAAAATTAAGAGTAAATTGGGATTAGAAATCAAATTTAAGTAGTAAGATATTACAAATACGATCTTAGAAATTGATTATAATGATATATATCAAATTTAAAATTTTTTGAATGATAAACAAATTTGTAAAAAATAAGTAATAATTGAATTAAATTAGCCTGATAATTAGAATTCATAATTTTTTTGAGAGAATTAAATAAGAGTTAAAGGGGAATTTTTTGCCCAGGTTGTAAAAAATAAGTTGAAAAAATTTTAGAAATTTAATTTAGTAAAAAAGTCAGTCAAATTAGATGTTAACCAACTAAAAATTAGTTAAATTTAATTGAATGAGTCGAATAAATTATCAGAAATCGATTTAGAACCGTGCAAATACATCGATGACCAAACCAGTGAAAATGGGGCAACCACACACATGGAACCATGATGGCGCGTTGTCTTCACCCGACCTGTGAACTTGACTCTGATCCGACACCGTACATACTTTTCAACTATCGATTGACAGATTTTGCTAATGTGATACACAAAATAAAATTGTTCAAAAACTCTGAATTTTTTATTAATTTTCATATAACAAAAAATGTGATTAAACTAATAATTTATCTATCCACCTCCTTAAGAAATATTTAAAATCTATGAATTTATATGATCGAATTTCATTCTATAAATATTAAAAAAAATTTCATTAACATCCTGATCACTGAAATTTTTGACCCAAAATTATTCATTTGGAGGTTGACTTCTTTCCTCTACCTTTGCAAAATATCGACAACCCTTTATTTGCACCGACAAGCCCACAAAATAATTGCACCCAAAATCTTGAGAAAATCACTCTTTCAAGAGGTCAAATCCTAACGACCAAAAATTGTGAAAAAAATTCCTATAGACTCTTCACCACTCCCTCTACCAAACTACAAGTTTTGTAATCGTATTTCTGAAATTCCTAGCAACCATATATTTCTAATCAAGCTCTATAAATCACAAATTGAATACGATTCCAACCACCATATGGAGTGACTAAGAGGCAAAAGATGCACATGGAAGTGACCCAACGATTCCAACAACCCTCCTACGCCAACCGTTGTCACCTGTCTCTATTGAGTTATAGCTTCAAACACAACTTTGTTTTATTTTTCGGTAAAAAATTTTAAAAATCCTAAAAACTCTAAAATGTATCTCTAAATTCATGAAAAATTCCTATAATAATGCTTAGAGCATGGTTTTGTGTAAGAGTACATGCTCCTTTTGGATGATTCCAAGGAGTCGTTGGCGACATCAGGCTATCCTTTCTCTTCTCAAATCCATATGTGGCAACATCACGCTATCCTTTCACTTCTCAAATCCATATGTGGGCATTTTCGAGTAAAAATCTCTACTGCTCACAGTTGAGTAAATTATCCATTCCCATGCAACATCTTACGTCTAAGCTTATTCCATCCAAGAATCATTGACCCATATTAGTGGGGTTGGGAAAATCCAGAGAAAATAATCTGAGGGCATTAAAATAATTCTTGTACTCTTACTATTCCCTAACCGTTGTAGTTTGAGAAACTATTGTTTCATCCCATTCATCATATATGGAGACATATATTCTACATAGAATTTTGTCTCGAACTTAGCACTCATGGCATAGGTGTCGTAGCAGCATGTATGTTTAGTCCCATTTTCTTATAAAAAGAATCGATTATAGTAACTCTCTGTTTCAGGCACTTTCACCATGTTTAAAAACTTCTGGGTAGTTCACAACCAATTTTTTGTTGCAATAATATCCTTCTTACCAAATAAGATATTAAATATTAATTGTCTAAGGATATTGAGATTTATGGGAATATCGAAACCTCGTGCATCCAAGCTTTCTCTTCAAGTGGTAGAAAATGAAGTAATGCTCTAACTCATTATGGGGTCATTAGGAACACTTTCATAAAATCTCGGTAGACCCA
Organism: Trapa bicornis; assembly: GCA_030064425.1. Classification (NCBI taxonomy): domain Eukaryota; kingdom Viridiplantae; phylum Streptophyta; class Magnoliopsida; order Myrtales; family Lythraceae; genus Trapa; species Trapa bicornis. The sequence goes on along the minus strand of CM057755.1, from coordinate 33,419,762 downwards.
TATATACTATGGAGTCAGGTCGGTACCAGTGAGTTCCCAATATAAAATGCCTTGACTCTATCTCGGGTAACACGTAAGTTTTTTAGGTCATTAGTAATTAAGGTAATCTTGTTATGTTAATATTATAAATAAATGTCATATTATTATTATTACTATTTTTTAACCATCCAAAATTATTATAATATTATATTTTTAAAATATTATCTCCTATACCACTAAAATTGTCTTGTGCATTGAATGGTTTAAGTGTAACATATCCTATTCAATAGATGTTAGAATGGTAGATAATTTAATATTAGAGAGAGTAAGAATTATAATAAAAATATATACCTCTAATTTCAGCAAAAATTTGAATTTTTCTTTCATAAGTAATAAACTTAAAACTTTATACAAATACGTGATAATATAATAATTAATAAGAAAATAAATTAGAATTTTCGTACACAAGATTTGAGATATATACCTCAAGATCGTGCTCATTTTGTAGGTAATGTCTCGGTTTGTTCCACATGAATCTTAGCTTTCATGAGATTACAACTCAATGAATGATGTACTACGATCCGATTATTACATGGGTTACAACTTTATACTTCACTAAAATCTATATATAGAGATTTTATTCATAATTTTATAAATTTAGTTGCTTTCATAATTTTACTCGACCATTAGGACTCGTGTCTTAAGTTTCTTACATTTATATCTATAAATACTTCTGGTCAAGATCTCGCTCCCCAAATCACATCATCAACGATTCATATACATAAAATAACATATATTGAAAATTCATTGCAGTGTATGAGTCATATGTACTCTACACAACAGACATCCCTCATATTCTTCCTTTCATACAAATGTCTCACATCCTGAGGTTCATGACAATATTCTACTAGATTACTTGTCATGTTTTTGTACACATATACATACGACTCAATTGTTCAAATACTCTCTTAGGAGTAGTGTACTCATTGGAAAATCACATGTACATCAATTGGGAGTCCCTTATAATTTGAAAGTATTATTTCAATTTCTCCTTATTTGTCACTTCCTATATACCATTAGTGTTAACTCTACAACGATAGTATCAACAGCACTATTGGGATCCATTGACTCGACTTCTCCTTTTTAAATTACTTTTTTTTCAAACCAATTTTTTCTAAAAAATTTAACTTCTCAGTGGGTAAATCGATTTCTAATATAATTGGATCTCGATTATTTGTTTGAGTTCCTATTCAAAATTCAAACTCAATTTATGATCCGATTCGATTTAAATTCCTAATTCAATCTTAATTTTCAATTCAATTGAATTTGAATTTTCTATTAGAAAATTTTGGTATTATAATATGTGAGATTGTCGTGAACAAGACTTTATCTACTCTTAAGGTTGTTGGACCAATTTTGTTACTAAATAATAGTATAACTCTTGATAATCCCCATATCTATTATTTTGGAGTTAAATTATTACAACATCTCATATTCAATTCACAACATCTCATAATTATTCATCAAGTTTATTTGCTTATACAATGTCATACTTTTGTTCACTATATTTTTGTAAAACAAATTTTATATTATCTTAAATGGATTTGATGTCATAATTTTTCTATGGTAAGACAATAATCCAAATTTTCATAAATTTTTAGATGTAGGCCAATAGTGTGCAATTTTTTCGACCGAGTCTCATTTTATAAATTTCAAAAAAGTATCATATTAATATTAATTTTAGAATAATGTGAAATATTTGACGATACTCCCTAATATTATATATATCCAACCATGGTTATTTCAACTTTGACTTTTTTTTGTATCTTTCGCTCTATCTCATCTATATTATTGATAATGTAGTATTTCATATCCACAATAATGATTAATTATTATTTTGTAGGTAATTATATTAGTTATTATCCATTACTCATTGGCTTTATTAGAACAAATTCTCAACTTTTATCTCCTCGTTAAAGTTCTTTCAATTGCTGGATTTTATTTCACATGCTGGGAGCTCAATATTAATGATATATCTTTGATATCCACGTTTAGTAATTAATATAAATAATCCTCCACCATGTCAAAGTCACTACTTCCACTAAGTTACTACCTCTTTTAGTACATGATCCCTATCAACCTTGCACATTTTTATTATTTCTTTACACGTTTAATCTTTATAATTGCCTATACATTGTACAAGATTCTACTGGAGAATGTAAAACATATAATACAATACTAAAATATTTTATTTGTTACCTTTTTTTTTCTCCATTTAGGTTCATAGGTATAGAAAGTTATCTAACAGTGTAAATGTCAATGAAGTAGATGCATGTTTTCAGCCCAGAAATGTCTACTAATTTCTATTAGGAAATAAGGAGAAGCCCTTAGAGTTGGGAATTATCGATAATACTAATTTTAGAATTAAGATGTGAATATCAAGTTAATCTAACTAGTGATTATTTGAATAAATTCGGTTGAGTTTGATTGAATTCGATATTTTTTATTTAAATTTATTTGATGTATAATTAAAATAATATTATCATTTATAATATAATATATATTTATTATTTACTTAAAATATAAAAATTTTAAAATCATAGCTCTTCTAAATTTTCCTTTAATTTTGGAATTTTTAAATTTATGTTAAGATTATTTTTATAATATAATATTTATATTTTAAATATATAATAAAATTAATATAATATCGATTATTAAAATAAATTTATTATTACATTTAGGTAGTGTTTAAATAATAAAGTATGAGTAAAAAAATGTGGCTTAGTGAGATATAACAATCGAATTTGTGGAATTTACAACTAGTAACTTATAGGGTAATAAGACCCTATAAGACATGTACTTTAATCCCCTCCAACATGCCAAAAAAATAAACCAAGCTTTAATCTCTTCTCTTGATCCTTCTACATGTAACGTAAGAAATGGATCAACTTGATTGTTACTTCCATATTAAATATGAACAAATTTTACTATGTAATTTGAACAAAATTATACTATATAATTTGAAAATAAAAGAAGTGAAATATATGGTTAATTAAGTTATGTTATATTATGATAATGATTATAATTTCAGATGAGCTGAATTAAATAATTTAGAATAAATTAAACTATTATTTGAGGTGAACCATGATTTTATTTTATAAAAAATAAATATTAAAATCTTATTAAATATAAGCTCAAATTTGAGATTAAAAAGCGTTAGTCCAAAATTTCCCACGCGGGTAATTGAATTCCCATCAATACAGATTGAATATCATAATACCATACCATGTGACATACATTACTGATTATAATATTAATAATATCTGCAAAGAAATATATTCGTCCATTCTCTGCCGCGTGCATCGAGGCAATCAGTCACGCTGCCGCCGTGCGTGACGACTGACGAGACGATTGCCCAGGCTCAGCTGCCGCTGTTTGAAGCGGAGCCGACCCAGACCCCACATGTTCGATTTGATTGGTCGGTCGGATTCCTTCCTTTTTTTATTAAAAAAATAAATTATTTTTTATTATCACTATTTTATTTGCCTGATGAAAAAGAAAGTGGGGGCGATGAAGCTCCTCCACAGTATTTGACCCATATCTTTGTGGTGCTGATTATTTTTGTGGATATGCTAATGGCAGACGAGTTGGACCCGGCAATTTTTTGGCCGATCATTATTATTATCTATAAAAATTTTAGTGTAATGGAATATTTAATTTTATAATAAATATAATTATTTATAAAATATAACTAATTTTAAAATTATAAAAGATGGTATAACATAATTTTAATAAATTTAAAATTAAAAAAATATAGAATAAAAGTATAAGTGGAGAAAAAGAGAGTGCCAGAAAAATGAGGTAACATGTGAAACATTTATTGCTATTTATTGTATATTACTAATTGCAACATATTCGGGAAGATAATAAAAAACCAATTGCCCTAATTTGCTAATTATACCAAACATCATCGCACCAGCAGCACGTGCCGGAAAATCAATCCAATTTCTACTTTCCATATTTACCCTTTTGATCTGGCCTAATAAAAGCTTAAAGTGGATGGTGAATAAATATGAAAGGGCCCGCGGGATGTTTTTGGACAATTTTCTCAGTATTTCAAAACAATAAAATATAAATGAATATATTTATTTATTTAAAAAAGTAAATAAAGCACGTTTTTGTTTCTCACTCTTTACTCTTCTTGGCATTTTCATAATAAATATTCTTTTGGAATATATTTGGACATTAATTGCCTTATCACTTATTTATTATTTTTATTTATATATATAAAATATCAATAAATTATATTAATTACTACATGAATAATAATTATAAAAATATAAATGAATAAAAAGAAGCGCACGCATTAATCCATTTTTATAATATTTATGGTATACTTATTTAATTTATTATCATAAATATTCATAATAACTTTTTGTATTAAAAAGGATATAAAAAAATAAAAATAGCCATTTATAAAAGATTAAGGAATAATTATGTTTAAAAAAATTAAATTTCAAATAAAATTCTAGCCATTCAATAAAATATCAAATAACACAATTCTTTAGTTTGGAATAAGCCAACGTACATGCCTTCCACTCAGCTTCGTTTACATCTCTCTCGTTCTCTACAGCCAAGCTGTTTCATTCTTTTGAAAGCTCGAGCCCATCCCACCAATGGCGCACTCCGATCTAGCTTCCCCACTCCTCCCGGTCTCAGGTCATCGTCCCCTATTCTCCGTCATTACAATCGACGAAAGCCCGCGTGCACCAAATGGTAAAGCCCACTCCCAGAATGACAGCCACCATGCTCAGCACCAGAACAACTGGGCGGCCGCCGTCACCCACTGGAATCCATACGAGTTCCTGGGAGGTCGTCCCTTCTCCGTCCCCCCGTCCACCAGTGTGGATCCGTTCAAGAACGATACGGAGAAGATCGATGGGTTCTACGAGGTCCTGAAGATTGTTATTTGCCTCCCCATCGTAGTGATCAGGCTTCTGATCTTCGGAGCTGCTATGTTCGTGGGATATGTATCCACGAGGTTGGCCCTCGAAGGATGGAAGGATAAGCAAAATCCCATGCCCGTCTGGCGGTGTCGAGTCATGTGGATCACCCGAATTTGTGCCAGATGCATCCTTTTCTCTTTCGGGTGGGTCTGATCGAATCTCTTGTTTTTCATGTTTCTTTAATTCTTTGCTGAATGAGAGAGAGAGAGAGAGTGCTTTTCTCTTAATTGATGGACCACAGTCGGGCCTCTCCTCTCAAATTTTTGGTTGACTTTGCATGTACAATTCTGCGTAGTTCTTCTGCTACGTTATTTTTTCAAATAATCATTCATTGCAGTTCATGGAAATTGATGCGGGCTACTTGTATTGTCTGGATTTCCCTCTTAGTAAAAATTTGCTAACTTTGTTGAATGTTGCCAGTTCAAGGGTCAACTGTGATTTTGACTATGTTGATGAATTCGGAATACTCGTATAACTTGTAGTCGTTTAAGAATCACTCTAGCATTCTGAAGTCCATGTAAAATTACGGAGCCAATGGTAGCTGAGCCCATACCTGCATTTTTTTTCTGCTGTTGCTGAATATCTGAAACCTCAGATATGGTAATCCCTTTCAGCAAAGAAAATATTGAACTTAGATTAGACCAATGCTTCTTTTTCCTTTTATTTTTTAATTTATTTTTCACATTTTATAAAGGAGTAGTCAGGTCACATGCTATTAGACCAGCTTGGCGTCTTAATCTTATGAATCCATGTTTCAGAAAATGGGAGGCAATGGATGCCAAAATGAAATGGATAGTTTTTCTTGACATTTTATCTATTGATGGTGCAGGATGTCATGGAGCATAACTTGGTAGTGTTTCATTATGCAGGTATCAGTGGATTAGACGAAAAGGGAAACCTGCTCCAAGGGAGATTGCTCCAATTGTTGTGTCAAACCATGTATCATATATAGAGCCTATTTTTTACTTTTATGAACTTTTCCCCACCATGGTAGCATCTGAATCCCATGACTCTATGCCCTTCGTTGGAACTATAATCAGGGCAATGCAGGTAACTTTTGATATTTTTCTTTGAATTTCAGATATCAATTTCCTCTGACTATTAATGAGCTTAGACTTGTATCTATATTGTAGGTAATATATGTAAATCGGTTCTCACCATCATCAAGGAAGAATGCAGTTAACGAAATAAAGGTACAAAAGTTTTGTTACTTGCTATCAGAATACAGACGATATAGTTGCTATTATTTTCAACCATTATCTATAAGTATCATTGCCAGATCCTTTTTGCCAGAAATGGCCCTCTGCTTATGTTTTCTACTATTTTCTTAGTAAAACATTGTAAATTTCATATTGCATGATGCATTTTGGGTTTAATGGCATATTCTAGCCTGTATAACACACACACTACTGGTATATTATTTGGATGCTACAACATTCAAACACTACCGATGTTTAAAAATACCCTTGTCATTTACTATTTAACAAAAAAATGATTTGTTACATATCTTTCAATTATCATGGCCTGAAAGTTGTCCAGTAAATTCTCAGTTTTTAATTTTACAAATCAACCATTTGAAGACTAAAATTTGAGCTAACCCAAAGAAAGTTTAGTTATGTTGTTGGATGTTTGGAAGAATACTTAAATGTTCTTCATCAATCTATTAGCTATTTGATACAGAAATTTGGTTTCAAGGATCTGAATACAGAGAAAGGCATCTTGTGATAGATTTCCTCGTGTGTTGTTATTTCCCGAGGGAACGACAACTAATGGACAGTATATAATTTCATTCCAACTTGGAGCGTTCATCCCATGCTATGCAATTCAACCAATTATTGTTCGATATCCTCATGTGCACTTTGATCAATCTTGGTAAGTCTCTATCCGATGTCATATTCCATTGTTTAGAATTGCCTCCAATCTTTGTCTTTGTATGTAGGGGCGATATCTCCTTGGCAAAGCTAATGTTCAGGATGTTCACACAATTTCACAATTTTATGGAGGTAAAAGAAAAGCACAAGCTAGATTTGGCTTTACATTAGGCTTTTCATTTAGAAGTTTGGGTGGAGGAATTTGTAGGAGGAAGAGGATTTTGAGGGAAAGAGTTATCTTTATACATCTCTTCCGTCAAGTTGGTATTTGCTAGATGTAGAATCAATCCTTTTTTTTATCTTAAATCTTTTCAAGACGAATCCCATTTTTTATTAAAAGAATAATCCCAAATGAACAAAAGGGGGTTTGGAGGAATAACATCTTATTATTGAAAACTCTTCCTTTCAACTCAATCCAAAAATTAATGTAATTGTAATAAATTATTATAAATTTCCATATGCTGATTTCTCATTGTTAGATTGTTTCGGGTGATTTTCTGCACTAATGTTTCTTTATTAAAGAACTCTATACCTGATTCTCATTATTGTTGATATATTGATATTTCATCACTACTTGAGGCTTAATTTATATGAGATGGACAATTTACAGGGAAACATGCGCTATCTTTTAGCCCTCTTTTTCTTCTGAGCTTTACTAAAGTCCATTTCATGTTCCTGTTGTATGAACAGGTGGAGTACCTTCCTGTTATTTTCCCTCTTGAGACCCAAAAAGAGACTCCAGTCCATTTTGCAAAGAGGGTAATCTTATGTTTCTTTTGACTACTAGCCAAGATTCACTTTCTGATTTTTTTTAATGTGACACTATCATCCATTTTTAGGCTTTAGCTATCCCAGATCAAGATAATAAAAAAGATTATGAGATGAAACTCCTGTCTCTAGAAAGAAGTATTTTACTTATAGTTTAAATATTATTCAGTCATGGATTTTTTTTTGCAGACTCGAGATGCTGTTGCCAGGTCTCTTAATGTTGCCCAAACATCTCACTCCTATGGAGATATAATGCTTCTTGGGAAAGCATCTGAATCACAGCAGGTACCCTACTGTCAAAGAAAATAGACTATAAAAAATTCCTAAGATGGCTCACATCTATCTACATATCTTGGCCCTACTGCATTTTTTTGTAAATTAGTTGCTACTGCATTTTCTTTTTGTTTGTTGGAGGAAGTTTATTCTTCCTTGTTTTAAAAGCTGTATGGTCACAGTCAAAAGTAATGTTAAGTATCACCAGATCATACATTTTTTGTTTGGACAACAACATCAGATCATACATCATATGCGTGATTTTAAAGTTAAAAAAGTAATTACTTACTGAAATGCCCACATTTAATTTGTCAATTCAATTTTCTTTAACCTAAGCTTCATGTATTTTACAGGAGAATCCGTCAAGTTACATGGTTGAAATGGCTCAGGTGGAATCAGTGAGTTCTCAAATGGCGCTATCTTTCTTCTTCCCTCAAATCTGAATTTTCAAATGGATTTGCACCATCTCAAAGAAAAGCTCATGCCTGCACCTAGAAGCTCTTTGTTTTGTTTCTTTGGAAATATTGGGAACCCTTGAGATCTTTTAGCATATGTTGTTGGTTAGCCTCGATAGATTTTGGGTTTCTGATGTTGAAATATCTAAACCCAAGTTATCTTCGTGTGCAAGCTTTTTTAGATTGATGAGAGTTTGTACAGCTACACCGTTAATGTTTAGTGCATTTGCTTATGGCTTACTTCATCATATTAGCCATTTTAGCTGTTGTCTTTCTTTTTTCCAGCTATTTCATATCAACAGCTTGGAAGCTGTTGATTTTCTCGACAAGTTTCTCTCCATGAAGCCAGATGCCAGGTATTATTTCCATTATGTTTTCCCATATACTTTTATATGAATCATTGTTATTGAAACTATTAATATTCTATGTTTGAAACCTTTGGATGAGCTCAATTAAATGTAATAACTAACATATACTTGTGTCCAAAATTAATTACTAATGTATATAAAGAATTAGGAACAAGGTATTCAAGACACCAAGCAAAAAAAACACTAAGTTTATGGATACAAATTATTGAAACGGTGTTTTTTACTTTAATTCTTGATCTGTTGAATACTTGCACATTCACTCCTTGTTAAGTCCTAGCTTTTACTTCTTTTTCTCCATGTACATTATATGAACTTCTGACAATATTTAACACAATTAATTGAACATTTACATATTTCTTTATCAACGCCATTCAAATATTCAAGATTACATGATTAAAAAAAACTCCATTGTAAGCTGTGGTCTCTTTCTCTTTTCAGTGGTCATGTTCATATCGATGGTTTCTCAAGTGCCTTAAGATTGAAAGTTTCTAATCTCAAGAATGAGGTTAGTTCCCCTTTGATCTCTATCAAATGTTGGCAAATGTTTTCACTTGTCGAGCTTTCTTCTTTTCATTTAATTATGCATATCCAAAATTTCCCTGAAGACTGAATGTTGATGATGACAGATATTCCAATTCATCGACATTGAAAATAATGGCTACATTACATTCAAGCAGGTAGTTGCTTGGGGTGGCTCCCTTATTTTATTTAATGAAGTTTGCATGAAATTAAATTCATGAAGCTTTTATGCTTTCCTGATTTTCTAATGATCACAAGATGACTACAAGTTGATTGATAGCCATCCATCCCTTTTTGCAGTTCTTATTTGCTTCTGCACATGTTATGAGGCAACCACTTTTCAATCAGGCATGCGAGCAAGCATTTCTGGAATGTGATATTGGAGGGAATGATTACATATCTGAAGAGCAGGTCAGTGAATTTATGTTTTCATCTACTTCCATTAAAAAAAAAAAGATGCTGACTGGGAGTTCATTATTTTCTGGTCTTGCCTTAGTTTGTTGACAGTATTGGACCTGTGATTGCTAAGATGAACAAGGAGGAGGTAATGGCATATTTTTCCCCTAGAAGCTGGTTGTTTGTTCTTGCACCCTGGAGCCCGACAAACCCCCCATCTGATGGTTCTCATTTTGCAGGTTCATCAGCTGTTTGTTCTATTCGATGCAGATGGTGATGGAAGATCCAGCAAGGAGGAGTTCCTCACCTGCTTGAGAAAGAACCCACTTCTGATAGCACTCTTCTGTCACTGTTTTGGACAAACAGACACATCAGAAGATGGGGAAACTACACCCGAGCAGATTGTATAATTACAATACATGAGCATGTTCATTTATCTTGTTTGAGTTTTCATTGATTTGGTTTTGTGAGTATAGATATTCATAGCCTCTGCACTTTTAATCTGTAACCCCATATAGCTGAACTGGGAAGAGGGAGAAAACAAGAAATCTTCAACCCATATTATATTTTTGGGAACATTTAATTATTCATAAGAATCTGTCACTGCTCAAAAAGCATGCCTGCTCTCCACTGCCTCTGCTAAACTCAGTTGAAGCTAAGAGAATGGACTATTTTTTGGCCTAAACTGGTGGAGCCTACCTTCTACTCTTCTTCACCAATGTCATGTCTTGAAGCACCCAATCCAAACTACATGGGCTATGATAGCTTTTGCAGGGCATCTGCCGTAGCCCAATCTAGGTGTTTTGGGCCAATAAAAGCCCATTCAATATATCTCTTTAATTTTAATTAATAGCGCAGGAAGAATAAAACCAGTCTGCCGACAGAAATCGCGGCGCAATAAAACGGTGTCGCTTTCACCATCTTCTACGCCAGCTCTGATGAGCAATTTTTTTAGACGAGCAATGAGTATTCAGTCGCACAGCCAATCTGGGAGATTAGTGGGAAAAAATGAATTATAGATCTCTGTATTGGATATAGAGAGATAGAAAGAGAAGACTACTTCTCTCTATGTAAATCTTCCTTCTGCATCACTCCATCACCTGTTATCTCTGCTTTCTTCTGTTCGACCTTTTCAGCAATAGAGCCCATATAGCTGCAATCTCCGACATGGCATTTCAATTCCTTTAGATCTCTGCATGATTTGACCGGTAAGCAACTCTCCGTCTCTTTCCTAATTCAGCCCATATAGCTGCAATCTCCGTCATGGCATTTCAATTTCGCTGATACTGTGCACCCACTCTCTCCTGCGTCAGATCCTAATTCAGCAATGGCGTTGAAGCGGGGGCACTCTAATGTGGGCGTTCACCGGAGCGTAGTCAGTGGATCTTGGCTGCCTCTAACTGTCCTCGTACTCTTCTGCGTGATCTCGTCTTTCGTCTTCTTCTTTGGTTCTGGCATCCGGTTAGGTCAGTCTCATACAGTTGCCTCTCCTAATTCCTCTTAATGCATATAAGGCTAGGTAAATTGTTGAAGATGGTTTAATAATTACCGCCAATCGTCTTTACTTTGAAATTTACTAGCTAGTTTTGCTCTGGGTAGTCCACAAATTTCAAGTTGTAAGGGTTAAATGGAGTTTCCAAATGATCAATCCTGATTTTTCATTTGTTGAATGCGACTCAAAGATCCTAATTTTAGAGGAGCCTAGCTTGGGTCATTGCACCCAAGGGCATCTATTGTGTCGTGTGCTGAGCATCTTCATCTTTTGTACTGTTTATGTTCCTGGCACTTACAATTTTCCAGCAAGTGCAAAAGGAATAACAGTATGCTGCTTAGTTTTCATTTTTATATGTAAAAATTTCAAAGGCGCGTCTTACCTTGATCTTTCCATCTAAATGATTATTGTTGAATTGCAGATGCGAATGAATATTCAGATGGGTTAGGAAACGAGGTAATGCGTTATGCTGCTGTGTTCCATCTGGTTCCTTCAGTAATAGATATTTTCTGCTGTTCAATTTACTCATCAGAAACACCTTCTGGAAATGCAGAATATTGATTGGAGAGAAAGAATGGTAGCACAACATCTTAAATCTCTTCTTTCTAAAGAGGTGAGCTTTTATTAAAAAAATTTCCCAAGCTAAGTAGTTGTTCTCTAAAATTTCAAGAGTCAATAAACAATGCCCATTATATGATCCCGAATTTTGTTTCTATCCAGGTGATCTATGCGATTACAGCTGCCACAGATGATTCAAACCCCTTCAATGTGGATGCTTTCAGAAAGTCCAATCTGTCTGCATCGTGGAGAATAGTTGGAGCTGATTCATTAACTGAGAACAACTCAATTTTGAAGGTTAGTATAGTATAATGCAAACAGCCACATATGTTTTTAATATCTTCTGTGTGCTTTTTCTTCTGAATGTTTAAAATTATATCTTTTTGATAAAATCATATCTTATCCATTTTCTTCAGACTAGCAGAATACATGGTGATAACAAACAAAAGCTACCAAGGGGCAGAAGTACTGTTTCTTCAGGTTAATTTCTCTGTTGACTCTTTCTGCAGGGTTTTTCTAATGTTTTCCTGTGGCTGACTTCTGATTGGATGCCAATGTGCAGATGATCATTCAGACTTGGTTGATAACTCTGCAAAGCTTACTCGACGGGTATTTTGCTTTTCTTTCGTTTTTTCCTTGATTTCCTCTCTATTCCAATATCTTTGCTTAATGCTAAGTCCATGCTAGAAACTATGATGTGAATTGATGGAAGACACTGATACATTCTCTCACTCAAATGTTTAATTTTCATGTTTTCTGCTTTCATCAAGTCCTTTGGTTGGCTATCATGTGTATACTTGATCAGGAATTCACTCAGTTCGAAATCTTTCTTTCCTGAATTTGTAGCAACTGAGAGAGAAGAGACGTGAAAAGCGTGTAGCTGAATTGGTGCGGCATGATGATGAAGCAGCAATTAAACTTGAAAATGCTGCCATTGAACGGTCTAAATCAGTTGATTCGGCTGTTTTGGGGAAGTATAGTATTTGGAGGAGGGATATTGAAAATGAAAACTCTGATACAACAGTAAGGTTTATGAGGGACCAAATGATAATGTCAAGGGTGTATCTAACTCTAGCAAAGATGAAAAGCAAACTTGATTTGTTCCAAGAGTTGCAAACTCAAATAAAAGACAGTCAACGTGTCTTGGGAGAGGCCACAACAGATGCTGATCTTCCTCACAGGTAGTCATATTTTTCCTGATAATAAAATGACCTTCATGCTGCATGCTGACATCTGTTGTATCTATAGTAAAGGTCCCATCGAATTATTGTTTTTTCTAATTTTTAGTGCACAAGAGAAAATGAAAGCTATGGGGCAAGTTTTATCAAAAGCAAGAGAATAGTTGTATGACTGCAAGCTAGTTACTGGGTAGTCATGTTTTTCCTGATAATAGAATAACCTTCATACTGCAAGTTGGCGTCTATTGTATCTATAGTAAAGGCTCCGTCGAATTATTGTTTTTCTAATTTTAGTGCACAAGAGAAAATGAAAGCTATGGGGCAAGTTTTATCAAAAGCAAGAGAGCAGTTGTATGACTGCAAGCTAGTTACTGGAAAGCTCAGAGCAATGCTGCAAACAGCAGATGAGCAAGTGAGGAGTCTGAAAAGGCAGAGCACATTTTTGAGTCAATTAGCAGCCAAGACCATTCCTAACGGAATCCACTGTATGTCCATGCGCCTGACAATTGATTACTATCTCCTACCTCCAGAGAAGAGGATGTTTCCGAAGAGTGAGAACCTGGAAAATCGTGATCTTTACCACTATGCACTATTCTCAGATAATGTCTTAGCTGCATCAGTGGTTGTCAACTCAACAATCATGAATGCAAAGGTAATTATGCATGGTCTTTCTAGGTTATAGTAGCTTATAAACATAACACTGAATATCCCATTTTTATTAAGTTCTTCATGTAGCTGTAATAAATTTTGTTATTCATATTCTTCTATTAATTTTCTCTGCACTTATCAATGTAGCAATGGTGGTATCAAATATGGCAATGATCTTTGTAGGATCAAAGTAGTAATACTCACTTTGAGTTGGTGAATATCCTCAATGCTGAGTCACTGTAATCAACATATAATGTGTGTGCATCTTTAGCACTGACAATCCCGTCTCCTGTGTTATCTTCATCTTCTTTTCTTGACTATAATGATTAGTTGGTTTGATCTATTAAAAGAAAATTTCAGGTGATCCGCGATCAAACTTTCTTATCGAATAGCAGCTTCTTTGGTTACTTGTCATCGTTTCATTGGACTATTATCATCTTTAAAGATATTTTAGAATATATTTTCTTTTCTGAACTGCAGGACCCCTCAAAACACGTTTTTCATCTTGTTACTGATAAACTCAACTTTGGAGCAATGAATATGTGGTTTCTATTGAACCCCCCAGGAGAAGCCACAATTCATGTTGAGAATGTCGATGAATTCAAGTGGCTTAATTCATCATATTGTCCAGTTCTGCGGCAGCTTGAATCTGCATCCATGAAAGAGTACTATTTCAAGGCAGATCATCCCACCACACTTTCATCTGGGTCTTCCAACCTGAAGTACAGGAACCCAAAGTATCTGTCGATGCTTAACCATCTGCGATTCTATCTCCCTGAAGTCTACCCCAAGCTGGATAAGATTCTATTTCTTGATGATGACATTGTTGTCCAAAAGGACTTGACTGGATTGTGGGCAGTGGATCTGCAAGGAATGGTGAATGGTGCAGTTGAAACTTGTGGAGAGAGTTTTCACCGTTTTGACAAGTATCTTAACTTCTCCAATCCCCATATATCAAGGAACTTTGATCCTAATGCTTGTGGGTGGGCCTACGGAATGAACATGTTCGATCTTAAGGAGTGGAAAAAGAAAGACATTACAGGAATCTACCACAAGTGGCAGAACATGGTGAGCTACATCCCAATTTCTTCTGTTCTTATTTATACTTTTTTTGAGCCGTGAGGAGTTAAAGTTAAAGTGCAATTTCACAACTTATCACCATTAGACTCTTGCTAGGCCATGCTTTCTAGGCAAATTAGTGCATTTTAGGCTTACAAGTTATGCTCCCTCTTGTGGTCATCTTTCACAGAATTGATGCATCACAATCATTTTGTGTTCAGGTCAGGATGATCTAATTAGTTGGCAACTCCTTTTCCTTTCAAAGGAATTGTTTGGATTTGGAGAATGGCTTTAGCAATTAAGTTGTCTTGCATAGAGATAGATGTATTTAGTAGGCCCCTTATATTTTCAAAGGGAAAAAATAATTGAGGCAAGTTCTCATGGCTTGATCAGAAAACATACTCTTTGGGACTGTGGTTTGATAATTTCAATTCTTAAAAGCAAGAGGGAAGACGATTTATAAAAGTTAAAATGCCCTAACCCGCCTCTCTTGTTTTGTCTAATAGAATGAGGACAGGGTGCTCTGGAAGCTAGGGACATTGCCTCCAGGTTTGATGACCTTTTATGGGCTAACCCATCCTCTCAAAAAGACATGGCATGTGCTTGGTCTAGGTTACAATCCCAGCATTGACCGCACAGAGATTGAGAATGCGGCTGTTATTCATTACAATGGGAACATGAAGCCGTGGCTTGAGATTGCCATGACAAAGTACCGGTCTTACTGGTCAAAGTATATCAAGTATGATCATCCTTATCTTCGCAGCTGCAAACTTAGCTAATGAAGATGCTCAACTCAAAATGCTCACTGTTTCCTCCCTCCAGAGAAACAAAGAGTAAGTCCGCCCCTGTGCATCTGATACCAATAGAGGGGATGATATCACTGGGTTTTCTTAGTCCTCTTCCTGCACAATCATTGGTTATTCATCAATAACAATTCAATTGATTCCATTATTACCTCAAATCAGACCTCATGCCTGACCCTGTCAAAGCCCGGTCCGACATAAGATCAAAAATTGCGGGTGGAAATAGAGAATAGGGATATTTGTCAGGCGGGTAGTTTGTATTTATTTTTCTTCAAATGAGACATGGACCTGTCAAAACAGGGAGCTATCAGTTTGTAAATGGCATGAATGCTGCTGCCGCTGCTGTGCCTTTTGATGGTATTATTTAGTTTCCACCTCTTCATCCGGAGCTGTCCTGTTTATATGAAACATGTGAGTTATGTTCAGTTCTTGTCTTAGGGCCTACATTCACGAGGCAAGGTTTATACTCGTGCCCAATTGATGGAGATCTAAGGGAAGGTTGCATGAACAAGTGAATGGGTCGGTCATATATGCATGCCCATTGAAGCATTTATGTGTTTCCAAGAATGTCCTGGACTGAAGAGGCACAAAAGTGTGCAACTGTTGAGCAAAAGTGTTGGCCCCACCCCTCAGATTCTCTTCGTGCAAGATTTGAGCATTGACCCACACCTCCCAAACACCAGACCCCTGTGGACCATACCAAGTGTGCAATCCTTTTGTCAAAGAGCGCTTACTTTTGGTGGATGATTTGATCTATTTCGTACCATAGGGATTGTTTGGGGGAATCTCGAGACCTTGTTCACTGCATTCATTCGTCCATTCCCACGTATCCTCAGTCACCCTCACTCATTTTTTTCCCTACATGATATGACATGATGTTACCAGTGCTCCAATCCTTCTCGACAAACATAATCTCAAATCTAATCAATCTCCTCAACAATTACTATTCATCCGGCTATATTTGACCAATGTGTCCTCGTAATGTTCGATCTCCTTCCACATCACAAACCCTTATTCGCCCTTTTCCCTTTGCATTTATTTTGATAGGCCAAGCTGGCTATAACATGTTCATTTCCTTCCTTGGGATGAGTTTGCTAATTTAGTGGCTTGACGGGTGGCAAAAACTCCGACCGGTCCAGACCCGACCCTGCTCCCCGGAACCGTCCACGTAGCCTTGTCTGAGTTTTCTTCTCTCCCGGAAACCAAGTTGTTTCGTAAAAGGTACAGAACCGACGTTGTTTGCCAGAGATAAAAATGGAATCGTTCTCCTTTACACGGAAACAACGTCGTTTTCCCCTTCAAGCGGAAACGTCTTCGCTGTTTACTCGGAAAACTGTTTCGTTTGTTTCCTTTGATAAAGAATATTTTCCGGTTACCAATAATTTTGTGCTCTCAAGCGGGCCTAGAGAAGGGAAAACAACCCTTTCTTTATACATGTTAAGATTCTGCACACGGCCTCTCCTCTGGTGGTGTGGTGTTGTCCAAGTAGGCTCGTATCACATGCATGATCACTTATTGCAAGGCAATATAGACACATAGATAGATAGCATCATCCACTTTTACACGAGACTCTGTATATCTTCCTTCTTCTTTACAGTATTGTCATCATCAAGGCAAAATTGAGATGTCGAGATCTGTTGGAATTTATGTTGGAGTTGGTTAATTTGTTTTTTAGTAGAGAATTCAACCTATTCAACAGTGGCCCCCGACAATCAATCTACTGATGTTTCGCTTTTCCAGGCATATATATGCAACATTACACGTACGTCCGAGAAAGTGATCAGTATACGGTGTCCAATGATCCATGGGCATGTTTGGGCAAATAATGAAACCCAATATTCGATTCTCTGATTGGTGCATTTGTCACAATCAACATTGCAATTTGATTAGCAAACATTAATTGTAGTTAATTAACAACAACATTTGTCATAATCTCCAACGTGAAGAATATTAATCATTCCCCCTATTTATCATCAACTTTCCTTCCTCCTAAACCGACCAATCCACAGTGTCCACTCTCGTGCTTATATATTCAGCTCATCGCTTTGTTTCTTGCATACATTCATACCCTCATCGTATTCACCGCCACCTTCTCAAGTCCTCCATTGAAACCCTCATTCCATCCTTTCTGTATATCCATTATCCAATGCCCATTACCGGTTGCATGCCAATAATGCACTCCTGTCATCACATCTTTCCATCAGTGGACACCCTGATCTTCGACGCTTCCCTTCTCCGGAACCAGCACGAAATACCTTCCCAGTTCGTATGGCCCGACGAGGAGAATCCGGGCCGATCTCTGGAAGCCCCAGAGCTCAGCGTCCCCGTGATCGACTTGGCCGCATTCCGATCACAAGATGACTCCACGATCACTCCTATGTCCCAGCTCCAAGGGATCACCTCCCTTGTCGATGAGGCCTGCAGGAAACACGGGTTCTTCTTTGTCGTGAACCATGGAGTTGATCCTGGCCTCATTGCAAGGGCTGAGGAGCTGATGGATGACTTCTTTGGCATGGAGCTCTCCGAGAAGCAAAGAGCACAGAGGAAGGTGGGTGATCCTTGTGGGTATGCCAGTAGCTTTACTGGGAGGTTCTCCTCCAAGCTCCCATGGAAGGAGACTCTCTCTTTCCGGTACTCCTCCGGCCACGATAGTGCACGATCCCAGATTAAGATGAAGAAGAAGACTGTCAAGGAGTACTTCTTGAATGTTATGGGTGAAGACTTTGTGCACTTTGGGTAAGAGATATATATATATATACATACATTAAAATGACATGTTAATAGCATGCTCTCACACATATATACTAATCATATAGGGATGTTGTTTATATAGGGATGTGTATCAAGAGTATTGTGAAGCAATGAGCAACCTCTCTTTGAACATAATGGAGATCTTGGGAGATAGCTTAGGAGTAGGGAAGGATTACCTGAGGGAATTTTTCCAGGAGAATGACTCCATAATGAGGCTGAACTACTATCCACCATGCCAGCAGCCTCATCTAACACTTGGGACTGGCCCTCACTGCGACCCCACTTCCCTCACCATCCTCCATCAGAGCCGGGTTAGCGGCCTCCAAGTCCTGGTCGACGGCAAATGGCACGGCATCCGTCCTGACCCGAACGCTTTCGTCGTTAACATCGGAGACACCTTTATGGTATATGCAACCATCATCATATATGCTATGCTGCAAACACCATACTGATCCCCCGATCAGATTTCCATAATTTTCCACCTTTATCAAAATGTACTTTTTTTTTCACTTTGATCATGGGCTATATAACTGCAGGCACTCTCCAATGGGATATACAAGAGCTGCATGCACAGGGCGGTGGTGAACAGCCGGACTGCGAGGAAGTCGCTGGCCTTCTTCCTGTGTCCGAGAATGGACAGAAAGGTGACCCCTCCCATGGAGCTTCTGGTAAGGTCGAGTGATGATGATGATGATCACTGCAGCCGCCGGAGGTACCCGGACTTCGCATGGAGGGACTTCCTTGAGTTCACGCAGAAGCACTACAGGGCCGACACGAAGACCCTCGATGCCTTCTCCGACTGGCTCCGGCAGAAGAACATGGACAATCATGATGAGTAGTCAGCCTCCAAGGATCTATTATAAGCTCATGTTTGTGTGCGATGGTTTCTCTACGTGTTCTAATACCATGGCCAGATGATTAGCCGGGTGTTTTGGCCCCCTTCGGATCGAATTGTATGCCGTAACAATAACCCCAACGTACCTTGGGGAGATGTAAATTGAGCATATGATGATATAAGATGAGCGAGTCAATGGATGAAGTTTACCCTTTCATTCACCAAAAGAGTCCCAATTTCATAGATCTATCACAAATTTGAAATCATCAATCAAAAAAGAAGTGGATTTGTCGTTTCCTTTCTCTTGTTTTTAATGTTTGTCACAAGCCAAAATTCGTTATGTTATACATTTTTTTAATTCGCAATTATTTAATAGACAATAATTAAAATGTAGTATTGTTATATATTACAAAAAAAATATATTTAACAATATAACGTTTTAAAAAGCATTTTGGGTATTTTTAAATAATATTTCAAAACAATGTTATTATATAATATAAAAATATAAAATTACTAAAAAAACCCTTATGTGTTTTACTCCAATTATTATCCACGAGAGTTGGTCTTGTATTATACTTGTATCCCACTCTTTAATATTCCATAATTGGGTACAGATCGTGTTATTATGGCCTTGTGATATGTATTTACTACTCATATTTACCTGAATGATTTTATTTATTAAAAATAATATTATAATTTAAAAATAATAAAAGAAAAGAAAACAATTTGGGAGGTTGACAAACCTAAGCTGGGGACCGTGGGCAGGACAGGAGCCTCCCTTCCTTCCCATTTTTTAGGTTTTTATTTTTTATTTGGATAGAGGGATTTGTATTAGTTTGAAAGTAGGTATTGGGTGGTATTTAGATGTGAAGGGCAGTAATAAATTTCTATACATTAAATTTTTTTTGATAATTAATAATTTGGATAGAGAAAAGGTGAGGTTAATAATTATTAATAAAAAATTAGAAATATAATTTTATTTTTTTAACTAAATTAAATAATTTATTAGATAATATATATAATTATATTATATTAAATATAATATATAATAAAATAATATATTAGATAAATAATTAGTTTATTATTATAATAAATAATTAATATTATGTATATAATAATTAATATACATACATATACATATTTTATAATTATAATAAGAAATATAATATAAATATAAAATAAATTATATTATATATATTCAATATGTTATTTTTTATTTATAATATTTTTATTATATAGTTATATTATATAATTTTATATAAAATATTATTGATATATAATTTTTAAAGTATATAATAATAAATATAAATTAAAATAAATAATAATATAACACTTAAAAAAATATTAAATTAATTTAAATAATAAATAATAAAACCACTGCAAAATCCACTAAAATTGTAATGTGTGTAAGATATTTTAAGTGGAAATTGAGTTACGAATTTGGAGTTGTTAAATTTTTTTAATAATTTATTGTTTGAATGGAAATGTAATTAATTGAAATATTATTAATAAAAAATTATAAAAATAAAATTATTTATTAAATTAAATTAAATAATTTATTAAATATTATATATAATTAAATTATATAAAAATATACTATATAATAAAATAATATATTATATAAAATAATTAATTTATTATTATAAATAATTAATATTAAATATGTAATAATTAATATATATTATAATATAATAAGAAAATTAATATAAATGTATATGTAAGTTCTTTTTGGATTATATATTTGGAGTGGCTTGTAAGGTACTAATTCAAGGTTATTTGGACAAGAAGTATAGTGATACATTTGGAGAATTTTTTGGAAATTTTAAAATTGTTTAATAATTTATTATTTGAATGGATTTTGTGTGATTTGAATTTTATTAATAAAAAATTAGAAAAAAATATTTTTTAATTAAATTAAATAATTTATTAGATATTATATATAATTAAATTATATTAAATATGTTATATAGTAAAATAATTTACTTATTATTATAATAAATAATTAATATTAATTATATAATGATTAATATATATTTTATCATTATAATAATATAAATGTATATAATATTTGACATTTTATTTTTTATTTATAAAATTTTTATTATATGATTATTTTATATAATTTTATATAAAATATTATTAATATATAAATTGATTTAAAATAAATAAGAAAATAAACTAATTATAATACAAATATATAAAAAGTGTATATTAAAATAATTTAAATAATAAATATTTTTTTATAAACAATAAATAACTCAAAACTTCTAAAAACAATTTTTGAGAGTTTAGGTTTTAGTTTTAGTGTAAAATGAAGAATTTATCAACAACTTCAAATCATTTCATATTAATTATAATATAAATATATAAAAAGTGTATATTAAAATAATTTAAATAATAAATATTTTTTATAAACAATAAATAATTCAAAACTTCCAAAAACAATTTTTAAGAGTTTAGGTTTTAATTTTAGTGTAAATAGAAGAATTTATCAACAACTTCAAATTATTACATATAAATACAATTATAATTTAAATATAAGGGTTTGAAAATGTTTAGGAGTGGCAATTGAAATGAATAAGTCTACTTGTACTAGTACTCAATCCAATTTTCTTCGTACACAAATTCGGTAATTGAGTTCGTTAATAATAATATAAAATAAAAAATTATTATATTTTTATAAATTTAAAAATTTTATATTACTTACCATTTATTACTTTTAATTAGAAATTAATTCGAACATTTACACTGAACTCGCACAGGTACCCGACTCAATATTAAAAATCTGGCTCGTACTCTATCCGAATATAAAGGAAAAATAGTCAACTCAATTTTATTGTTTTCACTCGTTTGATACCGAAATAATAATACCCGAAATGTAAATATTTATTAAGTGTGGATTTAAAATTGCATTTGATAAATTTATCCATTTTACACGTAAGTGTAGTTGTTGAAAATAAGATTTTATATTAAATAAAATAGAAAAATTTTATTAGTTTATAATATTTAAAATATTATACTATTTATAATTTATAACTTTTTAATATACAATAGTTTAACTCTTTATTAGTTTAAAATACATTTTCAATGGTTACATTTATTTAATTTTAGACAAAATTATAGTATTAATCGAATTTTACTAGATCTGATTAAGTTTAAATTGAAAGATACGATCCAGCTTATATAAATTTAATCAAACTAAATAACTAAAATATATTATGTTAATAAGTATATTCAAACCTTATTATCAATTTTGTTATTTATTTAAATATAAATAAATGTTTGAACAATAAATTTAAAATCTTCACCCTTATTAATTTTTTATCTAAAATTAAAAAAAAATTATTTAATAAATTTTTATAATATAATATTTATATTTTAAATATATAAAAATTTTACTTCAATTTAATTAATAATATTGTCTTATTATTTATATTTATGTGTTCCAATTTTATTTGTACCAAAATAAATTTTGGTTTATTATTAGATAACAAATGGTAGATAATTAGGCATGTACTACTATACTTAAACTTGATTACCAAGTTTAATCAAGATAATTGAGACCCAACTTATTCATTGGATATATTCCCTTAATCTCTGGACTGTGTAAAACTAAGTGAGGTCCCAATGAAAATTTCTCCACCAATTCGTTTTATTTTATCAAATAAATAATTACTCAACCCTACAAATCATTTAATCCAAACAATACATTAACAACAATTATACCCATAACTATCCAAATCACTAAATACACACAATAGATTGAACACAATCATAATATTAACTCAATTTTGGCCATTCATGTATCATATTAATATTTTTTTGAAATATCTATTATATTTAAAAGGTTTTTAATAAAGTATTATTAATGTAAAATATTTTATCACGTAAAATTCTCAATATTCTAATAATTTCCAACAACAGTGTCACACGTTTAAGAAAATAACATGTTTGATCTGTCAAGTGAAAGGATAAAAAATGTTCCAAGGAGCAAGCACCATATTTAGGTTAGCAAGTTGGAGCTTTTCGAAATTAGAATTCTTTTGGAAACTGGAACTGGTTGTTTTTTTCTCCTTTTTAATCTATACTTAGTGATGTCACTATTGACTGACTTATCGAGTGGCTTGCATACGTATACATGCACACTCACATCATCACAAGGGGATATAATAAATTTAAAAGAACTTTTTATTCCATTTTCACCCTCAATACAATCTTAATCTTTGTATAATGGTACAAATAAGATCATAATATTTTTATAATAGTTAAAATTAAATTTTATATATTATACGCGACATAATTATTATTTAAAATAACTCCAAAAAGTTCACACCTAAAACAATTAGGGTATTATTTAATTATAAAAAT
The DNA here is from genome assembly GCA_030064425.1 of Trapa bicornis. Taxonomy (NCBI): domain Eukaryota; kingdom Viridiplantae; phylum Streptophyta; class Magnoliopsida; order Myrtales; family Lythraceae; genus Trapa; species Trapa bicornis. The sequence continues at coordinate 33,396,435 of CM057755.1, read as the reverse complement.
ATGATATTGCTTGAAATATTACTCTTTTATTGGAATATTACGCATTTAAAAAGATGCAGTAGAATCCAAAGTTGAACATCTTAAATAAAGGCAATAAGAAAAGTATGTGTTGTGGATATTATATATAAATATGATTCATTGTTCTACCCAAGTTAGGTGGTGCTCAGCTCATGGTTATCAAATGACCCCACTACATGTTGCCTCTCATTTTCCCCTTTTTTTTCCCATGTAAACCAAGTAAAACTTTTGCTTATAGTCTAATTTTTTAAACAAATCTCTCACTAATTACTCAATACACAAGTGAAATTTTTGCTCATTACTTAATTTTCCATACAAATCTTTATATATAACTCAATTAATAAATGAATATTCACTAGCAACTCATTTTTTTAATACAAAAAGTATCTTTGAAATCTATATGCTGGTTTTCCGCAGCATAGTCAGGTACGGAGGGCATCTACATGTCATTCTACACTACACTCCACTCCACAAAAGAAGAAAAATGTGGAGAGTGGTTAGAGAGTGAGTGGCCCCAATGGCGGAAGATGAAGACGAAGGAAGGAAGCCCACTTTCTTAAGCTCTGACTTGACTTGACCTGACATTTATTTTTTCTTTCTACCGACTTGACTCAATTTATTGTCTTTTTCCTCCGTGAAATCAGATTCTCCGCCCCTTTTAGAACCCTCTTAACTTTCTTTGTATGTAATCATCATTGCCGTGATCCATGCTCTCCGAGTCCACCATTACATGCCCATATCTTCCATGGAAGATTCGGAATGAAAAAAAGTCTCCAAGTTAGTGCATGCTTATTGTCACACCCAGTTAAATTAAATTTAGTATATAGTATGTTGGTTGGGTGGATTTTTTCAATGTATTAAAATTAGATATATTTTTATATTTATAAATAAATGAGTAAATAAATAAAAGTTTGAAAAAAATTGGTGTAATCACACCTTCTCCAAGCTGAAAGTTCTCCACCATCCTTTCTCTTGGTCGCTAAAAAGTGTGCTTTTTCACTACTATGGACAGATTTTAAGAAACTTTTTTATCTTTTTTTAGACTTTAATGAAAATTTTATAACGAAAATATTATTTTAAATTAAAAAGATATAAGAATATTAAATAAATTATAATAAGGAATAATAAATATAGAACATAATAAATAATTAAAAGATAAAAAATAAAATAAATAGGTAACAAAGGAGAATATTTGAAGGAAACTTTTCTCTTCATGTAAGAATTTTGCTTGGTATAATTTTTGAGATCAGGTTTTCTCAAATCCAGACTCAAATGAACATAGTCTCATGTAAACTCAATTTTTGAATTTGCATGATAAGACTCATATCCAATCAATTATATCCCTTCCGTTCATACCCGGACTCGATTAAGTTCGGATCGAGTACGTTTGAATTAATAAAAAAATTATTTTTTTTATCTAATTGAAGTTTTTTTTTTCGTCTTAAATCGTATTTAATTTTTAAAATTTTAAATATTCTAAATTTTATATATAAATAATAATTCGATTAGATACTAATTTAATTTAATTTTAATTTTATACGTAAATTCAATTTAAATTTTATACTCGATTATTTCAATCTAATTCGAATAAGTAAATACTAATGAAAAAAGAAGTGATATTGATTTACTTTTATTTTTAAATAATCTAACTTAATATTTATTTAATTTAAATATTAATTTTACATAAAATTTATCTTAATTTTAAATTTAAATATATTAATATTTTATACATTTTATACGAGCTAATTCGAATTAAATAGTTCAACCAATATTAATCGAGTAAATTTGAACTAAATCCAAATTTTATAAACAAATTAAGTCTTAATTTCAAATACAAACATTATAAGCTAACTTGAAAATATCAACTCAATATTAAAGTGTTAACATTAATATAAGAGGTATGACCCGAATGACTCTACACTATTTAAACGGGTTTATCAAATTCGAACATATACAAATAGACAAATAAAATATTAATTAAATTTTAAATTGTAGTTGGATTGGGTGGGTCGAATATAATTTTTATATTAATTTTCTAGTTGAATTTGGTCGATATTTACTTTTAAAAGTAGATTATTACTATATTTTTTAATTTATAAATTAGATTCATGAATAATTTATTAAATATAATCCTTTAAATTTAAATAATTAAAAGAATTTGATGGTTTTTAAAAAAAATTGGGGAGTGCGTCCACCATTTTGTGCAAATTTCCTGTTATATTTTAAAAACTGAACCATCTAATATGAAAACTTTAAATTTTCAAAAAACAAACTAAATCACTTATAAGATTTAATGTATAATAACATTAGTATAATAAAAAAAGAGAAGAACCCTACTTGAAAAAAATTAAGAAAATAATATTATAATTAAATAAATTAATTTGATTTGTAGTTTTAAATTTCTACTCCAACCTCATCAGTAATGATTAGTCACATCTTAAATTTAAAAAATAAACTTCAATGAAATAAACACAAACTCTTATATTTGATAAATATAAAATATAATGTTTATAAAAATTATTATAAAAGTTCAAGATCAACTGATTAAATGCTTAATAATATTCAACAAAATTAGAATTATTTACAAAATTTAATATTTTAAATAATTAGCACAATTTTACATATTATAGAAATTCAAATATTATAAGTAAAACTAACTTATAAGATAATTTTATAAGTAAAATTAACTTATAAGATAATTTTGATTGTATGGATATAACTATTTTAACATTATCAACTTTAATTATACTATATATTTTATACTTATATCGAAAAGTAGATTATAAATTAATTGGACTAAATTAAATAATCAATACATCATTGAATAATTTGCATTCCACTAATTAATATATTTAATAATTTGCCTTTTACCAATTTAATATATTAAATTTATTATCATATTATATAGTTATTTAATCCAAATATATATATAGATATCTACATTTCGGATAACTATAACTTATTCTTCTTAATAATTTCATATTTGTAAAATAAAAATAATATAACTTTAAACTTATTTTTACTTCCCCTACTAATAAATTTTCACAGATATACTATCAGATTTTAAATATTTTCTAATTAATTTCTTAAATATACTAATAATATTTTATATTTATAATATAGTTCTGGATAAAAATAATATATTCTATACTTTGATAAAAATTGTTGTAATTTTTAAAATAATATTAACTTTTTACAAATATTTTTTAATTTTTTTCATTATTTTTATGAGAATATAACGTGAATGTTTAATATCTATATTTATTTAAAATTTATAATTTAGGAGAAGTGTAACATTTAAAATTTTATAAACCTACAAAAATTATATATTTTATCCAATAAATTTTATAATTTAAAATAAGTTTATTACACAATTTCATTGTAAAGTTAAATACTCAAAAATTTCCCATTTTTTATTATTCCAATTTAATATAATAGACAATAAATATTTTATCAATAATATCTATAATACTATTTAATTATAATTTTACAACCAACTTAAAAATACGTGCACAAAATTATATATGTAACATAATTACTCTCAATATAAGTGATTTCAAATAAATATTATCAATAATCATACTTAATATAATTATTTTTTAAACAATTATCTATTAAAATAGTTGATAATTTTGAATATATATTTCAATAAAATATTAATATTGTAAAATATTCACAAATTAATTCACCAAAATTTAGATATGATAATTGAAATAATCTATAAAAAATATAAAAAATAATTAGTATAAATATAATAAAATATAAAGAATATTAATTAAAAGATTATGTATTTAAGAACATATATTAACATTCAACTTTGTAATATACAATTATTATCCACCATGACTATTCAACTCATCATTTTTAATTACATATAATTTCATATAATCTCTTTTATTGTATTTATCCATAATATCTTAAAATTTAATTGTAGCTTAATAATAAATATTTAAAAAATTATATTTTTTACTATTTTCGACCTATATTAGTTCATCATCATATGACATTATTACCGATTAAATTTAAATTTATTTTTATATGCTTAGCAAATGTTTTATCAACAAAATTCATAAATTATTGATATATATTATTAATTATTCTTATTAAATATCTACTTAACACGATGTAATATAGTTTTATTTTCTCAACTTACACTTTAATATAACTATTTATACGTAGAGTTGGAATACAACTATTAGTACAAAACCTCAAATGTTACAAGTACAACAACTATATTATTTCATAATATTTTATCTTACAAATAAAGAATACATAATATCATATTAAATAATTAACCTAATATAAAATTCAACAATTATTATAATATGTTATAAACAATGCATATCAACTTAATTTCATTCTGATATTTTTCATCGATACGATTTAATAAATGTGGGTCGGGTCGAGTCTTGAATTTGAGATTTGAAGTGGGTCCTGAAAAAGCCCGGAAGTCGGGTTCGAATTTAAAACTCAAATTCAAGTCTCAAATTCTGGATCCAAATTCACGTCTTAATTTCCAGACCTAGGGTTTGAGTTATTTGGCGGATAAAACTGACATCAAACAACAATAAAACGACCACGTTTCATTTTGTCCCCCTCGTTAAGTAAAAGGAGTAGGACGTGGTTTTGTAGGAAACCCTAAAACAAAAAAAAAATCCTAGGTATGAATCACTTGGATTCATACCCGTGATAGGGTCCATAATAATAGACCCAAATCCGGTCCTCCAGTCCAGAATAATAGACCCAAACCCATTGCTTGGGGGGCCATATCCCTCCTCGCCACTCCAAGAAAGCCTCTTGGATGACTTTCTTGTTCACATGGTAGAGAGAGAAGAGGAAGATCTGGATGTATGGTACCCATTCATGTTCATGCAATAACTTTTCTAAGTAGCACTAAGAATGAATTGATCACTAAGTCACTTAAATCCACTCTAGTGTAATCTTCTTACAATGTGTTGGAGAGAACTATTTGACTTAAAATGTTGGATAACACTAATTTCCTGATTGATGTTATGTTTATAAGACTAGTAAGTACTTAACATTAGTCGTTCAATTCGTGTGATATATTGGTGGTTAAACATGACGATCTAAATATTACACTGGAGGGGTCAAGATAGAATGACTGTGGTGTCAAGATGGCTGGAACAGACAGTAATGGAGGAGAGAGCCAACCTGTTAACCAGGAAAAATACCATGAGTGCGTGCACACGAGTGCTTAAGAGCACAGGCCAGAATATTCAAATAAGCCCATCTTGTTAATATTACAAGATTGTGTTCATTGGATAAGAATATGAGCTCACCAACTTCAGGGAGGAAGATGCCAGCTTCTTATTAGACCTTAAGCAACGAAAATTTTCAAGTTGCAGATACAGAGATTGGTAAATGCACCACAATTCATTTTCGTACGCAGTAGATTGGTAGATGATACAGATCGCGGAAATCCCATTGGACCGGGGATGCCATTCCAGGCAGCATTCGCGATCAAGCATCATATACAAGCACGGATGCTTACCTCCCCCAGATTGTTTATTTGAAAGGATCAAAGGGGGCCTCATGAGGGACATAATACACTCTGAACAGAAGGCTGGCTGCGAGTCTGTTCTCTGTTCTCTGCACCAATTAAAGCAAGGTTCTTTCTCAGGTAACCCACTGGTGATGTGACCATATAAGCAGAGGCTGTTAGCTCTATATTTCCTCTATATTACAACTATTGCAAGTATTCAAACGTTATGCTTAAAGAAGTACTCATCTGTAGGTTATTTGACAGTTAGCTAGCCACTTAGCTTGAGATACAGCAAACATAAACCATGGAGATGGAGATGGAGAGGCAGTACCAGGTTCATACCATACGAAAGTGTCAGACTTCTTCTAGGGCAACTGGAGAAAGTAGGGGCTTATTAGAGAAGAATGCTTCCAAGTTCCCCACCACAAGCTGGCACATATTGAAGAACGACTCAGGGGTGAATGCAGCGCAGTGCGGGCTCAACACAACATTGTCTAGCCCAATCAGCTCCTGTGGGAAGTGAGGCTCATTCTCGAACACGTCCAGCCCTGCACCACCCAGCTCTCCACTCACCAGAAGCTGGACCATCTCCTTCTCATCGACGATGGCCCCCCGCCCAATATTCACGATCACACCGTCCTTCCCCAGGGCCGTCATCACTTCCTTGTTGATCATGTGGTGAGTTTCGGGTGTCAATCCACAACATATTACGAGGGCATCGCTGTTGGATGCCAGGTCGAGGACATCGGTGTAAAAGGGAAAGGAGACAGATGGCTTCTCCTTCCTCGAGTTGTATGATATGATGCAGCCGAAAGCCTCCAGTCTTTTGGCCACTTCGGTGCCAATACTTCCCAGCCCAACTATCCCTACCCGCTTGCTTCCAAGCTGCAAATAAATCCAATTGCAAAAGACACATTAGGCTCCCTCATTAAATGGGAGATTGATTCACCGCCGGTAGTAATACTACTACTGCAGTTCTGCTTCACCGTGTTGTATGAGGAAATGCATGTGTTATCAGTCATCATCCATTCTATTAATAATGCCCTTTTTTATCAGAAAAGAAAGGCAGCAGTTTGATGATAACTCGAGCATACAGGTGCCACAGAAAAGTGTGTTCATTGGGATGAACGCAGGCAGTCAGCCAATCATCAATGTCTCTGAAATATGAGCAGAACGGAGGGATACTACCTTAGATCCGAGAGGGAAATCCCCGTCTCGGGCCCACCGGCCGGCTCTGACGTACCGGTTAGCGGCCGAAACCTTTCTCCAGAGATCGAGGAGCAACCCCACCGCCAGGTCGGCGACGACCTCGGAGTACACGTCGCCAGCGCAGGCGATTGCAATCCCGCGGAGGCGGCACTCGGCGAGGTCAATGTGGTCGAGGCCAGCGCTGGTGGTGACGATGAGGCGGAGATCCGGCATCATGCTCATGAGGTCGGCGTGGACGGAAATTCCGCCGGTTGTGACGACGGCTTGGGCGGACCGGGCGTGAGCGAGGACGAACTGGTCGAGGGGGAGCGGGGATTCCCAGGGCTTGAGGAGATGGAAGAGGTGGTCGGGTAAAGGGTAGTTGATGTGGCTAAAGTGTGCGGGGTAGCGGAGGAGGAGAACATGCGGGAGAGGGATCACGGTTCCGTTAGGGCTCTCTTGAGTGGAGGCCATGGAACGTCGTGACCTGACCCCAAGAGGAGGAGGAGGAGGCGGCTGAAGCAGCGGTCACCGCACCAGGGATGTGCTAAAGCAGCCATATTCCACATATATCTTTGCGTCTGGCTATTGGCTACCACAAGGAGTTTAGGAGAATGTTAAGTTTAATTTCCACATTATTATTTTATTTTATTAGTAATTTATTTTTATATTTTCCCAAGAGAAAAAAAAACGCCGATGTTTATAGTACAATTATGAGAGAGAGAAAAGATAAGATGAGGATACTTTCTACTTTGTCATTTTACGTTTTTTAGCCCAATAATATATATTAAATTAAAAAGGAGTGTTAACCTCCATAACAAAGTTTGACTCCTAATACATATAAATTCTAGAGAGGTTTCCATCGCCCATCACTACACAAATTCTGGAGAGGCAAGAATTCTCTCTCCATACCTATTATTTAGTCACAATTCAGTTTGATTCAAGTATGGCGCTCTGCTCTGTTGAGCAAAAAAAAAGTATGGCTCTCACAACCTCATCCTTGGAACAGCATTAAGATGGAGCCCTCCCCTGATGTGAAGTGTGAGCATGGTCCGGTAAGTCACTGCCCTCGTTTCATCAGCCAGTTTGAACCTGAAGAACCGAAGCAGCGCTATGGAGACTATCTTCATCTGCCTGTAAGCGAAGTCCTTCCCGAGACAGATTCGAGGTCCGGCCTGTAAATATCATGATCGTAAATCTCCAAAAATGAAATCAGATTCTGCAAGCAGGAGAGAGGGTTATATGTGAAAGAAGATCCGGACGTTAAAAGCCGCGAACTTGAAGGGCGATTCCGGTTGGAAGATGCCGTCTTTCAGCCACCTTTCTGGCTTGAAATCCTCGTAGTCATCTCCCCAGAGGCTCTTCATCCTGCCCATGGCGAATGTTATGTTGTAGACCATATCCCCCTTCTTCACCTTGTAGCCATCTGGAAGTACATCATCCATCTCTGCTTTCCTTCCATCCTTTTCCACACCCAAAGAAACAAATACAGTAAACGTAAGCCAGCATGAGTACGCTAAATGGAAGACACAAGAATGTTACGTTTTGGGAAAGGTCGTCATTATTACAATGGGAACTGCCGGATACAGCCTCAGGGTCTCGGAGAGAGCTGCGTGAAGATAGTGCATCCCATCAAGCGCCGACTCAGTGACCTTCCTCACGAACTCATCCGGGTCGTCGTCGTTGTCTCTGCTTTCTGTCTCCGGTGGATCTCGGCCCTCGTCGACCACCACGTTCATGATCTCCTGGAAGATGGTCTCCTGGACGAGGGGGTTCTTGCATAGCATGTAAAGGAACCATGACAACGTGTTCCCTGTCGTGTCTCTTCCGGCAAGAATGAAGCTCAGGATTATGTCCCGGAGGTACTTGTCGTTCATCTTCTCGGGATCCTCCTGCCCCGCCAGAAGAAATCTCGATAGTATGTCCTCCTTATCGCTCTGCTAGAAGTTCACAAGTGATCATCATTAATAATGGAGTACTGTATATAAGAGTCCACAAGTGATCTCTTTGATCATCTATCAATCTTCACTAGTAAGTCACTTACACGGCCTCTTTGGTCTACTAGAAGTTCCCTCTTCACCCTGATGAGTCGAATCACAAAGGTGTCGATGATTTCGATATTCTTCCTAAGGGAGGCCTCCTCGCAGATATTGAAGTACCTCTTCAACCTCCACAAAGGATCAAAGTATCGCCGGAAGATCAAAGCATTTGCCTCGTCGAAGGCCTTCATGAACACGGACCCCTCTTTTGAATCTTCCAAGCAATTCAAATCTATCCCGAACCCAACTTTGATGATGGAATCCATTGCAACCCTCAGCAATATATCCTGCAAATGCAGACCAAAAAAGAAGGAAAAGTACTGGCTATAGGAATGGAACCGTATAGAGGATGCATTTTCAGAATTTTTGCTACGTATTGTTACTGACTTGCACATCGAAATCCATCCCTCTAGCAGCCATGTCTCCGAGGAATCCGACTAGCCTCGCGGCGTTTTTTCTGAACACCGAACAGCTGAACTCTCTCAGGACCCTCGTAGAGAACTCGAAGCTGGCCAGCTTCCTCTGCTGCCGCCACTTATCACCGTCAACCATGAAGATCCCCTCACCTAGCAACTCAGTTGTGATCTCCTGGTTGTACTCTCCCTTCGTGTACCGATCAAAGGCCGTCTTCATGATATGCTCCACGTTGCGAGGATCAACCGTGCAGACAAGACTCTGGCCAGAGGCCAGAAGCCGGAAAGTTGGGTTTCTCTTTGCATTTTCAGTATGCCGATCATATAATCTGTTAAAACAGAAGGCCATATTGAACACGGTCCCCCTCACAGGAGGATATCCAGGATCTCCTATCGATTTCCCAATCAGGATCTTCACAACAAGAAGAGAGAAGGCCGTCAAGGGAATGAGTATGATCACTGCCAAGAGATTGAGCAGAGCTGAACATGCTGCCACATCCATTTTTTTCTCCAAGTATCAGAAAAAAAATTTGTGTTCTGTATTGTCAGTGAGGATTTGTACTTCTCTTGTCCATCCTGCAGTATCATATGGCTCCTATAAATTAATGACCTTTGAGAAAGTTTTGTGTTATCCCCTCCATCTGCTAGTTCGTTGTGTGGCTCCCATCACTTGAGCCACCCGTCAAGAAGATAGAGTTTGAATTAGGGTTAGGGATATTGATAAAAAAAAGTTAGGTTTATGGATTGCAACTCGCCCCGTCGGTTGGACCGTTATGACATAGACTTGTATGGGTGAGCCCAATTTGTTGAGTAGGCTGGTTATTTTTCACACTATATCCAGTTACACAATTCACATGTATATATTAGATATAAATAATTAAAAAGTAATTGTATCCAATCATGCCTATATTATGAAATTTTATTACTACTAAATCACTATTATTGATTCTCTTCAAATAATAAATAACTTTAAATAAATATATTTAAACAATAATTAGACTCCTAAAAAATTCAGACTCACTCGTTCTTGAACCCGACCCACCATGGGGTCCGTGACATGAGTAGTCATCCCACCACAGGACAGCTCATCCCACCGTGTGAGATAAATATACTTTTTAAAATAAGTATAATTATTTTTTAAAGTACATTTGACTAAAATTATTTATTATTTAAATTGAATTAATAATATCAATAAATAAATGAAGTGGTTGTAACCTTCTATCGCGGCACTAGAGAATTCGCATAAATTTAATTTATTGAAAATTAAATAAAAAATTATAAAATAAATAAGTTATCAAAAGTACGTGGAGGATGTGAAGTTGGGTTGTAGTTTCACACAAGTTCATAAGGAGGTCGGAATCCGCCCCTATTTTTTTATTATCCCTACTTAGGTAGTTTAGCCACCTATTTGTAACTATTTAACAAAATGATATATATGTTATTTTTAAAATAAAACAAAATATTAAAAATAAATAAGTAATCATAAAATAATAAATACTATGATAAAAGAAATAAATTATGAATAAAAGAGAATATAATATTTCATATGAATATCATATTATTTATCTTTATATATCTTTATCACCATCAATCAATCGAGCTTTGATCGCTACCACCAATCACACCCAAAATACTTCTTCTCCACCCCCAATTGGAAAACTTTATGCTCCCGATAAATAATGGTTTTTGGGTGCTGCTTCAACTGTATTCTATTAATTCGGCCACTTGGCTATGGGATTTTCACTCATGCTCAAGTTGCGCGTCACAGCCCAACTCACACCTTGAGTGCGAACATACTTTAACCATATTATTTCAGGCCTCAAGAATCATATTCCTAGAGCACATAGTTATCGGGCACACTCTCCTACACTCATATGTCAATTATGTCAACAATCAGATTATATAACCATGGTTTGCCTAAATTTTTCACGCTCAACTTACTCATGGGTACATTAACACTCCAATGGTACATTAATTCCAATCACATCACTATCGAATACAAACCTCTCGTGTCTCACCCATTTACGGTTTCTCTCATCCAATTCAACTACTATCTCTACATCATTTCATAGTTTTTCCTTAACTAATATATTTTATATCCTTACAAATTATATAAATATTTTATTTATCTATCATTTGAACGGTGATAATTTATATTATTTTAAATTTTATTCAAATTATTTTATTATAAAAAATCAGCAGAATCACACTGATTTATTTTACATTAAATGTTCATTTTACTTGTATTTAGTATCAATTAATTAGTTGTGCCACATAAATTATTTTTTAAGTATTATCTTAAAATACAAATAAAAAAAATTGTATTCTTATTTTGATATTTAAAACTTATGTGTTTAATAAAAATTACTCAAAAATATTTTCATGAGTCAAATTCTCCTTAAATTGTCACTATTAAATTAAATATTAATCATATTTATTATATATATATATTTTTTAAATAATTGTATCAAATACTTATGATTTTATATTATAAAAAATAGGTCGAATCTATTACCAATATTTCGAATTTTTTAGAATTCTAATCTAAAAAAAATTTCTATTTAATATTTATAACAAAAATACAACTAATGAAATTACTCGTGATATTTGATGCACACATACCATAATAAAATAGTTCTGATAAAATAAAACATATTAATATGTGAATATAAGTTTTACACCTCTTACTCACTCTCATATTTCTTTAAATTTTTTGAATTTTTTTTTTAAATTCTTCTCAACCTAATAAATCTTTCAATTTTAAAACTTATTATCTTATATTATTATCATCCAAATTATAATTTTTTATATTTTTTTAGTTATATTTTTAACTCCATTCATATCAAATACAAATTTTAATTTTACTACAAATCTTTTGTGTTTTTTGGATACCCTCCTAATTTCATTGAATATAATTATCTTGACTCCTATCTTCATATGTTGTATTATTTATTTCGATAAATTAGACTTTCCCTTTGTTAAAGACTAAATTATTAGGAGTACACATTCCTCAATCCAATCGGGGAAGAGCTCTCCACGATATCCCTGTTCATATCTTTCCTACTGTCCTGATAAATGAACATGATCTTCCGATAATAATTTATGGTTACTTATCATATTTGGAATGCATTCACTTACTCAAATGGATGCATCAATAGTATCACTGCCCCATCAAATAGTTACACAATTACAAGATGGAACTTTACCTTCCATATATTTATAATTGATTATATTGTATTTATTATTGTCAAATTTATGTGTGAATTACTTACCTTTTTTCAAATTTGTCAAAGTTTATTTTTGTTTATAATTATTAATGATTAATATGATTCTCTTCAAATAAACTATACTTAGAATTTGATTTTAATTCCTAATAGTCATATTATCGATTATAACTAAGTGTATAAAATCAAACTGGATAATACTATTCTCCGTAAAACTCGTCCTATTGCTAAAAAATTCTCTCCATAAGATAACAACTATAATAATACATTCAGTTATATTATTAAACCTATTATAATTTAACTTATTTTCTTAATTGTTAGAGGAAATATTGATAGCCCAACCACTAGGTTTTATTAATCTCACTCAGGCTCCTCATTTATATTTACTTAGTAAATTATTATATAAGCTTAAACAAGCTACAAGTGTGTTTCCTTCAGTTTAGTACTCCATATTGATTGTACTACATTAGGAGTCTTCCGTCAAAACTTTATTTTTGGGATTAAAGTACATTCTCATAATGATGAGAAATGGGATCTCTTCTCTCACTTACTTAGGGCAGCAAGCTCATTTGATGGGCTCTAAAAAGTAATACACTGTGGTCATTCTATTATCCAAATATAGTACAAAATATTTAAAATACTATTAAGTAACTTATTTGTATTCAAACTTTATTTTAAAAGGTCATATTTTATCATACACCTCATTGTTCAGACTTTATTTTGCTAATTTTTTTACAATTTATACTACAAATAATATTTTATTTATAGATAAATAAAATATATTAAAATTGATTAGAATTTTATTCAACATCATATTTATTATTATTAATTTTTTATTCAATTTATTATCATTTATATCCAATTAGCAAATATTTTCACCAAATGTCTTTACTTTCATCAATTGAAGGAACTAATTTTCAATCTTAATGTTAAAAATGTACATATAAGGGAGTAATAGAACATATAATATTTTACATAATTTTTATCTCTCTCTTTATCTATATATATAATATTTTACATAATTTTTATCTCTCTCTTTATCTATATATATAATATTTTAAAGGAATATTCTATAAAATATTCTACTATATATAATTTGTAATAAATAAATAACGAAAAAAATTGGCATTATCACATCAAACCAAGATGCACTTCATATTATTCTTATTTTAAGTCTTCATCAACTGGAATATATATCACCCAAATTCGGGCATAGAGTAAACTATAAAATCTTGATTAGTAAATTATATGATTTATATAAAATATTTAAAATGTACAAAATACTACTAATGACAGTCAACTCCATCCAATCAAATTAAATCCATCGTATTAATTACTTATATAAACAAAACAATATCCGTATTTATAGGTAGAATTAGTCTTTACATACATATAGTCTACCCCCACATCATTTGCACATCAATGCAAGTTAAAAATATACAATTCTACCTATATAATATTTCCTACTCTTCAAGATAAAAATGCTCGTTTCATGGTGCTCTAATAAGTAATACATCGATGGGGCGTCCCCGAACGTAGACTCGCATGGTTAAGTGCAACCTTTTGAGTAGTATAATTATTTTATCTAATATATCTAATTATCCAATTCACATGTATATATTAGATATAAATAATTAAAAAATAATTGCATTACACAAGAATAACACATGGGTATATACTGCAATATGATATTATTTCACTACTACATCAACACTTCATTAATATTATTAATTCTCTCAAAATAATAAATAAATATATTTTAAAAATAACTATACCGGTAAAAAGTTCAAACCTAATCACCCATGTAAGAACTCCACTCCACCACGTGACATAAAATCATATTTTTTAAGTGAATTAAACTAAGTTATATATGTAATTAGAGGTACTTAATCTAGTATATAGATATCGAATCGAATTTAAAGTTGATTCAAATTAAAATATTAGATATTAATCAAAATAGTTTAGAAAAATTTCGAATGAATATATTTAATAAGAAATTAATAATAAAGAAAAATTCGATTAAAAATATATTGAAAATCGAAAATATGATAAAAAAATTTGAGATTATACTGTTATCGATTTCGAATTAAAAGTTGATTTGTACTAAAAACTTAGTAAATAATTAAAATAAATTAGAATGATAAAAAATTTGAGATTGTACTGTTATGTATTTTAAATTAAAAGTTGATTTAGATTAAAAACTTAGTAAATAATTAAAATAAATTAGAATGAAATAAAAAGATGAAATTGGATAGTAAATTCGGATCAGAAATTATATTAAAAATTAATTTTTAATTTTTTGAATTAAAATAAAATAGAGCAATAGTAAAATTTGGTACCAATTTCAAATTCTATTCATCAATCTACCTATATATTTTTACAAAATTACATTTAGATCTCTTATTTTCTTAAAGTATCATTTTTATCCTTAAAATTTCTAAATTATTTCATTCTAGTCATTAGAATTTTTTTATATACGATCTAGTGGTAAAAATCCTTTTAATTGCATTTTGATTCAATTTTTCTATAATTATTATTTTATCTCATATTTTATAAAATTTACATTTTAGTTTATTTTATCATATACCCAAAATTTTTTAACTCTATTTTTTAGACTTCAATCTTATTGAATTGATCGAATAACTCCAAAATTTTTAATATTTATATTTTAGTCTTTAAATATTTTTACTCAAAAATCTCTAAACTTTTATTAGCATGCTAATATTTTCAATATACATTTATATTATATTTCACATTAATTTCCCTATTTTTTCACAATCTTTTTTATATTCAACTATTTTCGATATTCTCTAACCCTTCACAAAAAAACTATAAATAATTATATTAAATATTATATTTTCTCATATAGTGAAGAATTGCATTTATAAGGATGGAAAATTAAGTTCTCTCCAAGTTTAAGATCACTTTAATTATACTTAATAATGGTAAAATTCTCAATTGATTTATAAAGTAGTGTTAAAAATAAAGTATTTGTGGAGCTATTTAGTTAAATACGGTCACAAAGCTGACCTTTCGCTTGCAAGGCCAATGTGGTTCGTTTATGGGACCAAGGGGCATTTGTAGGATTTTTGATATGATTTCAGTAGGGTTATGGTCAGCAAATTCCTACTCGAAGTGTGTCGGTCCTCTTCGGACGGAACAGAGCATGTTATTGTTCGTCTTTACTAGCGCCGACAAAGAGATTGTCGGTGCGGATTGATGGTGGGAGGTGAAAGCTTACCCTCACCGAGTTCATAGACACAAAAATCGCTGATGTTGGTGGCCTAATGTGAGAGAATTTCAACTTGAAACTCTTTAGATGACAAGGGGTGGTCATTTTCTCTCACAAGACTTTGAGAGTAAAATTTATTTATCTAAAATCTTAGAGCTCGATTAAAATCTATAAATGGATTGAGTGATAAGTTATAATCTCGATATTAATTTTTTTAATGTAAAATTTAATAAAAAAAATTAGTGTTTCGGTAAAAAATTTTAGAGTGAAAAACTGTAATTGAATCAAATAATAAATGTACGATATTAAAAATAGTGTCTTAAATCCAGTAATTTACCAACTAATTTTTGACAAATTAATTTACTAATTCATTCTAATTTTCTCTTTATCAATTCAATTCATTATTTTTATCATCAGTTATTAATCTAATTTATTTTTATAAAATTTTTCTTTCGTAATTTAAAATTTCTTTTAAAACATTATAAAATTTATCAAATCAATTAATTCGATCCAGATTATACTCAATTTTTCATCGAGTTTCTCTCATACTTACAAGTATTCTCTCTCCCTTCCAAAGTTTTTTTTATCTCAACCGTGTTATTCTATTTCTACGATTACTCTCAATTCTCTGTATTGATCTTTTTTACTCGAGTAACTCATATTTAATATTATCTTATCATTTTCTTTCTTACTCCCGTGCACTTAGGAAGATGATGAACCATGACTCCACACGTCCAGCCTGCGAACGTGCGGTCAAACATGTGTATCCTCGCAAGCTTTGGCTCAATGGTCATGTTTGTTGACCAAATTGGCTACACGTATGTTGACTTTATCGATTGAACGATCGGTTTGACCAGTTTTTGGATGACATGGCTGTTTTTTTTTTATCGATTTTAAAATTTATTTTATTTTTAAAAATTTTCTAAATTTTTTTATTTACATTTTGAAATTTAAAATTACTATTTTTTCTTTTTATTTGTATTATCGAAATTTGGTCTGAATCAATTCAATGGCCTTCCTCGCCGAATTCATTGGTTTGGATATTGGACTTTTCTTAATTTTTAATTTTAAATATTAAGTAAACTTGTGTATTTTATTCAATTTAAGTTTTATCAATTTCAATATTTTTTATTCAAACAATTTCACGGTTCATTCCATTCAATTCTTACTTGCAATTTTTCTTATTTTAATCTTTTTTTTGAGAATGTAGTGTTACAATCCTTAATATTAGCAAAACTTGTGACAATAGTTAAAATTGAGGTTAAATAAGATATTATTGGGCAATTACTTTTTATGATTTTTCTTAATCTTTTATTTAGAATTCAAACTCAGATATCAATATAAATAATATTTCCAACTTGGTTCATTTTTGTTAAGCTTGATGTAATTGGGAAAAAATAGGATTAATATTTGTTATCAATGAATTATTACTTATAGATTAACAAATCAATTAAGCTAGTAAAGCAGTAAAAGTAAATGAGTTATAAGTTTTTATTTCAACTGGGATTCTTGATTTATTGATCAACATCCTCAATTGTATTAGTGATTATTTGGGGTGCCGAAAATTTTTAATATGCATATTTGAGTATACGATACTGTTCAAGTGAGGTCACCGTGTTGTTTTCCAAATATAGAAACTAGCATTATCCGTAATAGTTAGTTTATGGAGAAAATTGGGCAGTTGAAGTTTGAATCATTTTGTTGTAGGTAATTGATGTAATTACAACAAAATGGACATGTAGAAGAAGCTAGCTGATACATTCTCATAAATAGTAAATGATAAATTGCAATTATATTAATAGAAATGGTTTGTTAATTGATTATATGCTGAATTTATCTTTCATAATTATTTTGATGAGGTGTATGCATGGTTATCAAACCTACCTTATTGATGAGATATAGTCATTATGGGTTGAATGATATTTCTGCTATTACTTGCTCTTACTCAATTTGTATACCCATAGAAGATGGGGCTTCAAAATTATCCAGTCAATCATGTCTTTTAGATGTCAGTGAGTCGAAATGTAATATGTAGTTTTGAGTTTGTCAAGTGAAAAGGAAGTTGTTTGCAGGTTTGTTTTTTGGAATTGCTATGCTTCAGGGTCTGTACAAGGCAATTATTTCTATTATGCGAGTTTCTTTGATCCTCATTGGGAGAATCAACCGTGTAGTCATAGTTTTGGCTGGGAGCTAGAAGCAGGAAAGTGAGGGTCTCTCTTGGCGTCTTCACTGTGTCGATCCTATACTTTGTTCTAGTAGAATGCCTGGCCCAATTTGGTCCCCTTCTAGAAGGCCGGGATTCCCTATCGATTTCCCGATCGGATCGCCAGAAGGCCATCAAAGGAATAAGCATGATCATAGCCAAGAGGATGAGCTGTACTGAAGATGCTGCCACACCCATTATTCTCAAGTATCAGCAAAGATCAATGGAAGATCACTCTTTCCTTGGTAAGAACAATGGAAGCCCTCTTATAATATTAAGCCAAGGGAAAAACTTGAACTTTCTACCAGCAACGAAGCCCTCTTATAACTAAATTACATAGATATCATCAAACCTTTGCAAAAACTGACCAAGGATAAGACCAATTAAGAAGATAGAGTGTGATTTAGTGTTAAACTGGTAATTAAGCAGACGAGAGAAATTTGATACTTTTTAAAGCTTAATGATATCAAAAGCATTTATACCTGCACTTCTTGTTGATGCACCCGTGTAAGATGGGCATCCAAACCAACTCAGGTATGAAAACGAATACTCAAAGGAGCATCTCTGAGTTTGTATGAACACTGGAAATAGTGCAGGAGAGCCTTGTTAGCAGGGTCAATCACCAACCTTGATTCCCAAGATCAAGATTAACATAAGGTTTGATATGGGGCACAAAACAAGCCATGGCTGTCACCTGGTTGTGATGTATGCAGTTTACTATGGATTCTCAGGGCGTAGGCTCCATGGTACTGCCAGATCTATCTATCAAAGAGGAGCTACTGGTATGCAGCAATGGTGGTATCGCTGAGAGTTGTGTCACTCTCACTGCAGCTGTTAGTAATACCCCTATTCTCTACCCTTTGACTTGCTGCAGGAGTTGAGGTAGAAAAGCTGGTGTTTTGATCTGCCGGACTTGAGATTTGAGCAGTCGGGGAAGTTGTTAGAGGGCCAACATTGTTGACAGAGGACCCAAATAGCCGAGCCTGTGAATGTCTCTTTGAACCTCTGTGGATATGCCGCTCACAATACTTCTGAGCGGGAAGGACTTCTCTACTGCACCGCCACTTCTTCCCATCCGTTCTCCTGCATCTCCATGGCTTAGGCACCTGCTCCACCTGCTTACTCTTGGGCCAGGATCGACCAGCCTGACCTATTGCTTGGAAGGCAAAAATCAATGTGGGGGGAAGCATCAGTCAGCCACTTCATAAACCAAAATGTAGACATGGGCCAGAAATTAAACGCTTTAACCTTACATAATGCAAATAATGCAAATAATGCAATGGCTTTCATAGGAGAAATCGTGAATTACTCTGATCACGGTGACAACATATCTATTCTGGGATCTAGACATATAATATACTCTGTTTGAGGGTAAAAACATTAGGAGCATGCAAGATCAATTACAAATCAGTGAATTACTCTGATCATGGGGTTAAGTAACATATCATACAAGACAAGTCACATATCAGGTAATCTTGCAACAATTTTTATGCTTCAACCGGGACTGAGATAGATACTACCTTGAAGAATGCTCTTAGGTGAGTACCCCAATCTTGGGAATACGTTCCTTCTGATCACATCATTGTTTCTGCCAAGCCCATTTTTAGGCAAATTATGTTGGTAATCAGCATAGCCTCTGCCTTGGTATATCCCATGGCTGCTGAGGCTAGTTCCTGAACTGCTACTGCTACTGACAATGGCCATGGAAGCTCCATAACCACCTTTAACATTAAGAGAGCTCCTGTTTGCCGAATTGACCTCAGAAGAAAGACCAGTATTTAGTCCAAGGCCAAGAGTAATATCCGCTTTTGAGTGCCTAAGATCATCCTCGGTTGGAGAAGCAATTCTCGCAATTTGTAGAGGCCTTCTCCACCGCTGTTGGCCTCTGTTGACATGACTCTCACAATACTTCTGATGGGGGACTACCTTCTTACTGCACCGCCATTTTTTCCCGTCCGTTCTTCTGCACCTTTCCTGGTCTGGAATCATTATATTTATATAATCAAGCGCCTCTTGCCTGAATCCTATTGCTGCATCATATCCCAGGCAGGTAAACACGCACCAACAAGAATATAATAATCTTGTTAAGGAATGCATCACAGTCTACCACATTCAGCAGCTGACCACATAACTGCCATACTCTCAAGCAAGAACTAGCCACCACATATTATGATCAGAAACTCACCCTTTCTGAGCAGCACGCTAATGTCCATCCAATAATATCAATCATCAAGCATTAGAACAGAACGACAACAGAACCACATAAAGCATTAGCACAATAGCCACTATCCTTGGGATAATCAGAGAACAGTAGCAATCATCAGTTCAGTTCGAAATCATACTAAAATCTCCATTTTCTGATTTTCATAATGTGACAAGAATAATTACTTACAGGTAGATTGATGCTTCAGCTGGGGGACACCAACATGGGTCGGATGGGAGGAAGTAAGCTCACTCTTTCGGAGAGGAAGCAGGAGGTGAGGGGGAACAGGGAGACGAGCCGCTAAATAGTTATGGACGAGAGATTGATGGTACAGTTCACTAATCTGAGCACGCGTTAGCTCCACAGGCTTTTCCCGTTCAAACTCATTATCAGTACCGCCGATCCCGAGGCAGAGGCTCAAGGACGGCTTAGAATCTCCCGCGGCGTCCTCTGCTCCAACCATCACCGCCCATAGCCCTGTGCCACCGGTCCACCCCCCGTTTGCTTCTAACAAATCGAACAACAACGCACATCATCGAGATTAGAGCTATTAATTCCATCCTATACATCTGTCGGTTAGACAGAGACAGGTGAGCGACTGAAACCACGCAGAAGAAAAAATCCCCAAAAAAAAAGAAATCATGCAGAAAATCTAGAGAGAGAGAGTACCAGCCGGGACCAGGACTGAAGGCGCGAGCATCCGAATAGCCTGTGCTTCCATTGCTTAGATTCTTCAGAGCTTCGGGAACGCGAGACAGAGAGAGAGAGAGTGCATACGTATGAAGTTCAGAGCAGAGCAACTGTGACAAAACATCAGAGATTGAGGTGAAGGCTGGGAAACTCAGAGCTGAATTCAGATCAGTAGCTGTAGCTGAATAATCTGATCGATATCATCTTATCCCGATCACGAGACAGCCATTTATGTATCTAGGAGAGCTTCCTTGATGATGATCTTCACTTTGAATGGTGTACCATTCTGAGCTTTTTTTTTCTCCACAGGGAAAGCGAGGGGAGTGAGGCGGTTGTCAGAAGTCTGACAGGGCTCCTTCCCCTTCCTGCTGTAGCTGTGTCAGGAGTTTGTGTTCTCTGGACTGGCAAGAAGGTCGATTTACATTTGATAACGCGTGACTGTCACGCTCCTATTCATAAACTATGCGATGGGAGCGTCCATCTCACGCATCCGAAAGAGCGTGTCCGAACTTTACGGAGTGATGCCACGTGGCGCGGTGAGGTGGCTCTATGGACGTCCTGGAAGCCCATTTCCGAAAATGGGCAACTTGCAACCCAAGATTAATGAGATGTCCAGTCGTTAGATCTGTGTAGGTGTTGCTGGGCTTTCCTTGTCCACTCTTAAAAGTTACTGGATGATAGTTGGAAATATATAATTTCTAGGGACTAAACGCTAATTTACATAAATATTCCCAATATGGCCGACACCTGATCTGGGCCACCGCCCTTCCATCTCAGTTCGCCGATCACTTCGGCCTCAGTGACAGTGAGCAACGGCTTCCCTCCTTCTTCGGCCGCAATGTTGGTGGAAGAACAAGGCAGCACGAGCCCTAGAGCGGCCGTCTCTAGTAGTCCCTTGACTCCCGTAGGACCGAAGGCCCTGACGGAGCCACCCCTGAGTCGCCAGGAGTTCATCAAGAATGTCGCGTCCAGAATCGCCTCAGAGCCCCTTCAGGACCTCGACCCGAGCGTGTGGGCCGTCCTCACGGCTATCAACACTAGAGCTCGTGAGAGAAAGCAGGTTTGTGCGGAAATCTGACTGTCCCTCGCCCTCTCCAGTTTCTTGTAGTTCGATCTTAATTCTATGAGCATAGTGTTCAGATTAATATTATCAATACAGGCTACTGTTACGGGCAATCACAGTTGCCTACAAAAAAATGATGCCTTTTGTTTTAGAATAATTCGACTTGAATTGGCACTCATTATTTATAGTTATGCACTTGTTTACTCTACTGAAATTGACAATGTAGGGCTTAAATATGCTTCTTAAGGCAAATACACACTGTATCGGCCGATTGGTAAAGGATACCCTGTTTCGAATTGACTCAAATGTAGTTAGTGGAGAACATTGCAAAATATTCAAGGAGGTCACTGGCAGAGTCCTCTTGAAAGATACCAGGTTTTCTATTATTTTCACTGCTCTTGCACTTGTTTTCTCTGGTCTCCATTCTCTAATTTACTGCAATTTGGTCAGCTCAAATGGGACATTCATTAATTGGTCAAAGTTGGGAAAGAATAGCATAGAAGTGGAAATTCACCATGGAGATGTTTTATCATTCGTTGCTCCTCCTGATAGTGGTAATGTATATATCTCATTCATCTTGGAAATTACAGCTCCTTTGGGGTTTTCAAATCTATATTTAATATATGTATATATGGGATTTTGGATCCTTATGCATTCTAGGGTGAAAAATGACTCGCTTATTATAATTTATGAACATATGAATATAACAGTCTGCTGCAGTACTAGTCAAGTTAACTAATTTTACTTTTTTTCTGTGGATTAAAGTACATCTTTTGCTCTTGAAATTGTTTTAGTTTGATAAAAATGATATAGATTGTGCTTTTAGTTTGGACAAGAGGATCCTTGGGATATGAAATATATAATGTGCTCACAATTTATTCTCACATGATATTGTCAAGAAAAAAGTTTAATGAATAGCTACTATTGTCATAGGGAAGTTGATTGAGTTTTCTCACCCATAGGTATAGATATTTTCACTTGGAACATAGAGAGTCCAAGTTCAGGTTTCACTGTTGGATTTTTTATCTCCAATGTGTTCCTTTCTATTATTTTACACCTGTTGGAAAAAAAAATCTAGCTGAGACAATCAGATGTTGCAGCTGCTTTACTTAGGGAATATTGACGTAGTCTTTTGTTCAGTTACATGCTTCTGAAGGTAACTACTTTTTAATCAGTATCTGCAGAAAAGTTTGGATAATTCTTTTTTCTATGAGGCTTATTATTCTCTGTTTTCATGGCTAATGGGATCTGATTGCTGTGGACCTATCATGATTGTTGCTCAATTCCATCAACTCATAATTTCCTTTTTTTGTAGTTTGTTAAAATCAAAATGTTGAGATCCTTGGAAAGGTATATATGTTTAATTAAGGGGCTAAGCTATCACATATTATTATGTTATGAATTTTTAATGCAAAAACTTCTTCATTTGTATAACACTATTCTTCTGCAATGGTGAGTCAAATGTGTCCAAGCTGGTGTTTTACTGAAGGTTCTTGAGCACTCTAAATTATAAGGTCTTCAATATATCTTTTCTTATCGCAGACAATGCATTTGCATTTGTATTTCGGGAAGTTGTGAAAAGTACTCCGACCACCACGGATGGTACTGGTACCAAAAGAAAAGCTAGTAAGTACATGATTTTGTATATTAATTTTTTATTCTCTTCAAATTCCGCTCAACATGAATATAAATGGTCAAAGGTGTATCTGGAAAACATTGAGACATTTTTTTTCTCATGGTTGATTACCATGAGTATCTCTTCAATGGTGATACTGAGCATTGCCACTGTATTGTCTTGGCCTGAATGTTTTGTTTTATCATTGGCTTAATCCACGTCCTATGATGGTGGAAATTCTCATATGATTGGACAAGGCAAAGAATTATGTAAAGAATACAATAAGTTAATTGACAAAGGCTTTTAGCTATAAATTTGTTATTCTTTCATTTCCACGTGAAAAAGAGGTATATTAATCCACTTATCTGTGTAAAATGTCTACATTATGACTTTTCATATTCATGTGAAATATTCATTTTGTTCTCTATTGCCAATAAAGTTTTTTTACAATATCTTTCCAATTTTGGTAAGATGTTGAATTGGCTAATTTTGATGTTAGATTAAGATTTATTTTTTTAAGCTAAGATGATTTAAAATTAACAAGAAGACTTTTCATTTACATCGTCTAGATGAGTTTGGTTCCCAAAAGAAAAGGCTTAAAGGCATTGGTCTTGGTGCTCCAGAAGGTCCCATTTCTCTTGATGATTTCCGTAGCTTGCAGCGGTCAAACACGGTAACCCTCATCATTATCACATATGTATAATTTCATAGATAATTAATCCTCCCAAAGTTTAGATTTTGCAATGTTGGTGTTGGATGCAATTATTATACATTAAAAATGCATTCATTCGGATTTTACTTCTGTAGGAGTTAAGGGAGCAGTTAGAGAAACAGGTCAAGACCATTGATGATCTAAGGAATGAAAATCGTGCTTCCGTTGAGCTTCATGAAAAAGTATGTTCACTCACTTTTTTCTTTCAAATCTTTCTGAAGCCTTAATTATGTCATTACTAATTGATTGATTAATTATGCACCAGGACATTAAGGATCTCAAAGAATCAATCTCAAACTCTTACCTTCATCAAATCAATGAATTGAAAGATACGCTAGACAGAAAACAGAAGGATCTATTAGAGTTGACCAAGTTGTCTTCTGAGCAAAAGCAAGGAATAGAAGATCTTAATGCAAGGCTTGGTGCTTCTGTGCAGTCTTGCAGAGAAGCAGATGAAATAATGAGAAGGTAATGAAATCATCGGAAAATTTTCTATTGACTGTCACCTTGATGCATTTTTTGTCTGTTGTATATGACTGAAACTTATAAAGTGATAATGAAATAAAGGGATATTGTCAATGTTCATTCATCTTTTGCTACTGATCTAAGATGTAGTAGAAATATAGCCATATCCCATCTTTAATTCTTCTATTCTTTTTTTCCTATTTGATTGAATTTTTTGACTTTAATTATAGCCCCTGGGTAATATCTTTTCACATATTGCTGTTTTTGTTTCTTTGGTTGGACAATGTTCCTTCTCATATGGACTAACTTCTACTCAATTGAAAGGGAAATATTGATAAATCTGGAAAAACTATGTGCGTAATTACTTGATTCCAGTCAGAAGGCATCTATAGCCGACATCAAGTTGAGGTTGGAAGAAGAGCGTGACCAACGAAGGCAAGAGCGCGAGAAGGCTACAGTAGATTTAAAAGAAGCAGTACATAAAGCTCGTGTGGAGGCTCAGGCTGAGCTGAAACAATGGTCAGATGCTGCACTCAGACGAGAAAAGGAGCAACAAGAAGTACTTGATAAGCTTCAGGTTTGCCAGAGTTAAAATATGGAGCCCGTCTTTAAAATGATTAAGATAAAGAATTAATGTTACTTCATGTGGATGACTTACAACTGAGTCCTCAGGAATTGGAAAAAGAGAGGTGCTTGTTGCTAGAAAATATGAGGTCCAAATTGGTAAGAACTAGACCTGCTCTTTTGTTTTTACAAAATGTTAATCTATCTCAAACCCAAATGAATTTTTTCGGAACTATAATTTGCAGGAGGGTGCAAGACAGAACTTGGTTATTTCTGAAAATAAAGTACGCCAATTAGAAGCTCAAATTCATGAAGAACAGCAGCTCTCTGCCAAGGGAAGAAATGTAATTAATATTTCTTCATGACTGTCTGCTTATATTTACATGGAAGTTTCTTCTTTTATCTTATGCATTGACTCCTTTCAGAAAGTGGAAGAACTTGAGCATGAATTGAAAAGATTGCAGAGGGAGCTAGAGAATGAAAAGGTAAACTCAAGAATTCCTTTATTTTCTTGGCCCAGTCTAAAGGATTGCCAGATGACTCCTAATGCTTGTAGATAATATTTTGGAAATGCATATATGAGGATATTCTGATGCATGCAATTTTACTTTCAGTTGATAATGCTGTTAATACAGGCTAAAATAAATGGACAATGCTGTTAGGTGGATATATGAATATGTGGCACTTCTTTGGAAGATGGTGATAGAATCTTAAGCTGAGGTTTTCCTTTGTTTGCTTAGCAGGCCGCTCGTGAAAAAGCCTGGGCCAGGGTTTCGATCCTTGAAAAAGAGATAAGCACTGCAATCAGAGATCTTGATTATGAGAGGAGGAGGTTGAAAGCTGCTCGGGAGAGGATAATGCTTAGGTGAGCTATAGTGCTTAAAATTTTTATGCAAAGAAAAGATAGTTCATCTTAATGGCATTGTTGGACAGGGAAAGGCTATAAATATAAAAGGAAAGACTAAAAATTTATCAATGAGGATTAAGCGAGCCTCAAACTACAAAGAGTAGAAATTTGGTTTGAATGGAATTCAAAGACTACATTAGTCTTTATATCTATTTGGTAGTAAGGAATGGAATAATAATAGGATTAAAGACTATTTTCAGTTAATCAGATCACAAAAATGAGTGGAGTTCATTCATTTTCATAAAGTTTCTTGTAATTTAATGAAATCAGCGTTCCTTCAAAATAATCAAATTGTGAAGAAACTTTCTCAGGAGGAATCAACTCCACTCATTTTTGTGATGTGATTAACTAAGACTACTCTTTCATCTTATTCCCAGTCCAAGTCTTCCTTTGCTACCAAACAAGTCCTTAGTATAGAGGGACCAAACAGCGGGGTTTCTTATACTTAACTGAGACTTGTTAATGCCAAATTCCTTCTAATTTGACTTGACTCTGAATTTCACATGCAGCCTCGTTCATTTTCCTTTCTATGCTTTTTCCATATGAGCATACTTACTGGCTATATTCTTTCTCTTTGGCTTATTCAGGGAAACACAGTTGCGCGCTTTTTATTCCACTACCGAAGAGATCTCATTATTGTTTGCAAAGCAGCAGGAACAGTTGAAAGCTATGCAGAGGACTCTCGAGGACGAGGAAAATTATGATAATGCTTCAGTCGACATTGATCTCAATGTTCCATATGGTGCTGCTGCTAACAATCCTGTTAATGTAAAGGGAGGGAAGAGGAATAATCAGGAACATGCCAAGACAACTTCAGCCACTTCAGTCCCGAGGTTTGACATGAATGAGGTTGCAAGTTCTAGTGACGAGGTCAGTGCTACTGAGGGTCATGAATGTGACAATAGAACTGAGGAAGAATGCCAAAACACACAAGAGATGGAGTATGCCATTGGTGACCCAAACACAAAGGGTGGCTTTGGGTCAGATATTGATGTTTTAGCAGGAATGATTCCTGAGGAAGAACCCATTGATACCCAGCAAGTGGGGGAAGCTATTGAAACTGAAAGGCAGGTGGATGTCATTGGAACTGAGCGAGAGGGAGAAGATATTGGAACTAAACAGATAGCCATAGCGGACCACCCTGTCGGAACTGAACTGGAAGTGGCTGGAGAACAAATTGGAACTGAATGTGAAGACCCTATTGAGACTGAGCAGGAAGGAGACCTTGTTGGAACTGAACGAGATGAATATGGAACAGAAGAAGGCAAAGTAAACTGTACTTCAAGAACCATGAAGGTGACTGATGATTCTATGGCAGTTCTGGACACAATGGAGCTTGACGATGGAGGTCAGACCCCTAAGGACGTGGAAGATACTGTGGCAGAAACGGGGGGGTCAATCAGAACAAGCGACCTCTTAGCCTCTGAGGTTGCAGGGAGTTGGGCTGGCAGCACCGGTCCATCTGTCCACGGAGAAAACGAATCTCCCAACAGCAGACATGAGAAGGATGATTTTTCTCCTTCACCTAGTAAATTAAGCGGGCAGGCTGAAGAGAGTCAAAGCAATCATCCATCTAGCCTCATTAGGCCAAACCGAGAGCATCAAGCATTGACCAGGATGATCGGGATCATCGCACCTGATCTGAGGAAAAAGTTTTCAGGATCTGTGGGATGCGATTCTGATAGAGGAGAAGAGGGGGATATTCGGGCATCTGAGACTGAGGATGATGATGGTGATTGTAACAACGTCCAGGATGTATCAAATTCAGATTCGGAGACTGAGGGAAGCGATGGAGGAGATGGTGGGGATGGGGGGCTTCAGGATCCAATTCTAGTGGAGGATGATGATGATGAAGCTACACAGGCAGACTCTTTCGGGTGAGGATTGAGAGTAATTACCTCTTGGCCTCGTAAACTTGAGCATTGCAGACTGCTGATGAGGTGAGGATGATCTCTTTAGCATTTCACGTCCTGTACATGATACCTATTGCAGGTTTGCTAATGAGATATATTTCGTGGTGTGCAAAAGTTGCTCTCTATCAGTCTATCAATAATATACATAAACGGGGAAAGTTGCAAACGCAAACTATTCTCATACATAGCAAGAAGAACCACACAGCCATTGGTACTAGTTTCACTACGGTACATCAGCTTATTATCAAGCAAACAAACATATGATATTACAGTACAAATTTCACAAGGAAATTTAGGGTTTTAGTACCTGCCCACCAGGACAAAGTCGTCGTCATCAAGAGGCTGAACATCTTCATCTCCCACAAAGTGCTCCCTTCCAGTCTCCTTCACCAAGTTTACAAACTCTATCCTCTTCTCAAGAGGAAGAGGCACGTAAGGAAGCCTGAAGACCGGTCTCACAACTCCCAGCTGAGCGAGGGCTGTGTTTAAGCCAATGGGGTTGGGCTCATGGAAGAGCCACTTCATCAGAGGCATGAGCTTTGAGTTCAATGGAGGATATTTCCCACCAAACATCAGCTCCCGCATCAAACCGGGGACCAAGTTGCTCGTGACGGATATCACCCCGGTAGCCCCGTAGTTCCACCTTGAGTCGTGGCACTCGTCGTCGTTTCCACTCCAAACCACCATTCCCTTGTCCGCGTACTTCTTGATCCGGTCATTTCCTGTGCACTCTTTGATCCCTGCAAGGTTAGCATTCACTGAAATGGTATCGATAACCCCAGGGGGGATATCTTGCCCAGTCCTTGAAGGTACATTGTATATGATTGTAGGGCCTATGGAGAGTACGTCATTGAAGTGCCGAACCAAACCCTCCATTGAAGTTTTCCCATAATAAGGGTTGATGTGAAGGGCAGCATGCATCCCAACAGCAAATCCTTGTTCAGAGGCATGAATTGCTTCCCTTGTAGAGTTGCTTCCCGTGTTCCCTATAATCTTGATCTTCGCACCAAAGCAATTCACAGTGCGGCCAATTAGCATTATATTCTCATCCCAGTTCATTAGATGGCCCTCACCAGTGGTCCCACCAACTATTATACCTTCCACGCCCTGTTTGATTTGCATGTTAACCAATTCATCATATGCATCAAGATCGAACCTACCATCAGGCAAGTACGGGGTCTTGATGGCTGTTATCAGCCTCAGCGACTTTATGCCCTCCACCAGCACACTGCAAGCCATTGTAGACATTGATTCAGAAATGAACAATAATACTTTGAAGCAGAGCTTTGTTGTAACTTACTGCCTTGCAGACTTTTGTCAAGTTATCATGCACAAATATGAAAATATTAGATATATTACTACCCTTAATCTCTGTATAGCAAAAAACAGTTTTACAAGAAAGAGATTCTGTAAGAACTGTACAACCTGATGGTTAACATAAATATGGCATCCAATACCTGCTTTTAACTTCATTGCTTCGCATAGGAAGATGAAAACTGGGCATTACAGTAGCCCGAGGAGATCCCCATTTAGCATTCCTACTGCCACTGAGAAAATAGAAATCCCATCAAAAGAAAATAAAAAAGGTCAGAGGAAAGCAACAAGAAAGGTTTGAAATACTTCACCAGATATAACCAACTCAGGAAAAATTATGGAAAGACAAATGCATTTTGCCATAGTCAAAAGATTATTTTGTACATGAAAATTGCTAACTAGGTGAAGACTGGCTCGTGTTAAGCGACAGAGTATCTATACATAGTAACAAAAAGTACCTAAAACTCCAAAATTAGGGAATGAAAGGTAATAGTTCAAAGTATTGGTCTTGAAGCATCCTCTGTAACTTCTTGAATGAAGCAAGAAAACCTCTCAAGCTTAAGAGCAATCATATACCATCCTCTGTAACTTGAATCACCGGTGCATGAAACTGAAAAGGAAGGAAAGCCTTTTGCTTCCTTCCAATCCCAAATTCTACAATGACCATAACTAATAAATGCAACACAATATAGGAAGGTTTTGCATCAGGAGAGGAAGAAGCTTGGATTAAATCACCTGGTGCCATTTTCTTTCCTATATCTCACTGACATTGATCAAATCCAGAAGAAATTTCCTTAACTCGTTAAAAATTCACTGGATCACTTTCATATTCGCCAAGCAATTATCTCAGCTGATCAATAGTTCAGGTACAAAAGTATATACACGTAAAATTATGCAAAGACTTACTTTTGTAAACATGAAGAACCTATATTAAATTAAACTAGGAAGGTGCAGGTCGTGCACTTTGTTGCTTCTCGCCTTCCGCGCGTGGGCGTAATGGATCAAACAATACAAATTTGTAAAAAGAACAAGAATATCACAAAGGAGTGCACCTTATAACCCAATAAGTAAAGGCAATACATGACTAGAATCAGCATCACATCACCATATAGTACTGACAAAACCAGGCTGTAAACAATAAAACAACTGAAACAGCACACAGAACCTTTTATTGCAGTCGCTGCTCCTCGGAGACAGACACTGGAGACTCAATCCTCTTATGGACGTACCGCAACTATCCAATGTAGCCATGAACTGGTACGGTCAAAGACGTCCGGATCCCTTCAACGGCCAGCGGATTCAGCTCGGCAGGGAACTCGGTGAGTGGTGATCGCGGCTGAAAATGATGCAGGTCGATGGCGCAGGGCGGTGATCGCGGATAAGGTGCCTCTGCAGTGAAAGCAGAAGAGGTGAAACCAGCAGGAGGAAAGGTGCCTCTGCCGTGGAAGCAGGTGAGAGAGTGGAAGTCGCGGGTGCAGTGAAATGGTAAGTGTGCCACAAAGGGTTTTAAAGGGGATACAGCAAGAGATAAACAAAGCCTTTGGGCAAAAAAATAAAGAAGAATAGATAAACAAGACAGGAAGGATAGTGGGTAGTGGTTAAAGATATTTTATAATTACTTGGCAACAAAAAATTAATTTTATATATATAACAAGATGTGTGGTGTAGAAGGCAAATATAAAGAATATATATTGATGGAACTAAATTATATCATATCAAATTTTAAAAATATCATTTTATATTTATTTTTTATTATCATAGACATTTGTAAACACATGAGCCAAACATTGAGTTTTTACAAATGCGGGATACATTAGTCTAATTTAACCGTATCAATATGCATCCATCCCTAGCCCATCGGTACATAGTACGAGCAGTAGTAAAATAGAGCACAAATATAAATATTTGTATATATATTGATATTAATTGTTATATAATTAAAATTTTTATTTATATACTTAATTATGTATACCAGTAATCAAATAATATAAAATACAGAAATAAATAATTAACTAATAAAATATTATTCAAATTAAATACTCAATACTACTAATAAATATAATTTATTAATTTTATTTAAAAAGTTTTCTTATATGCGAATAAATGAATTTAATACCGGTAATTAATTTATTTTATTACTAATAACAAGTAAAATGAAATATCTCCAACAGATTGAATTGAATAAAATTAAAACTATAAAAAAATATTTGGTGAATATATTAAAAAGTTAATCTTTAATATCCATTAATTGAATAATTAATTATTTATTTTTTACTTTTTATTAAAAAAAGTGATAATATATTATAAAAGATCGGCAAGTATGAAAGATTGAGGTATTTTTTATATAAATTACATATAAATTATCAATTCAGTTAGTGGTGAGTGAAAATGAATATCAAATTTATAAAATATAAACTTAATTCAAATAAACTAGTTAGTTGTATTGCCCAAAATTTTATATTCACTACTATAAACTAGAAATAAACAATTGTATTTTACTTTTTATCACTTTAGAAAATTAAATTACTATAGAAAAAAGTAGAAAATTCATTGATGGGGAATTGATTATCGGAATTGTCGGTACAATGTGCATCAAAAAAATAATAAAGTTGAGATTGAGAGGTATCCAAAAGTAAAGATCATAATTTGATGTGCATTGTAAATATCGAAAAATTTGCTTAATAATTATCTAGTTAGTAGTGGTCTAACACTTTATTGACTGCATATTAAATATTTAATTTTGTCAAAATTAGATATTGTAAAGCCCCAAAAACCTATGGATAACCAATGATCTAAATATAGACGTATACTCATACTTACAGTAGTTATCATAATTTTATAATCAATCATGAAAGTCCAGGTAAGTAGATCATGAATATATTTTTATTGATTGAGAATGAGTTCACGCCCAGATTTTTAATTAAAAACTTTTATTTGAGAATATATAATAGTATAATATTATTCACATTTACTAGAAGAAAAAATAACAAAATAGAAAGTTTTGTAAATGAATAAAAATGTATATTTCACTTATATAATATAAACCCAAGAGTAAGGAAAAAGTTGCTTAGGTGAAGGAACCAAGCTTGAATTACTTGATTTAGTCCATAAAATTACAAATGATGTCCACAAGAATGAGAGGTTGAAAAGTATCAATATAGCATGGAGGTTAGATCATATGAATTTCTTCGTCCATAAAGGAAAGTATTATCCACATCAATTGTCGAATATGCCAATAATAAGAAATAATGAGAAAAATAATGAAGAGAACAACTTTAATAGTGCCTAGTTAACCCAACTAAACATAGCACCATAATTAATACCTTATTGTTGGAAAAATCCTTGGGCGCGCCATTTACACCTTTCAATAGATCAATTCAGATGTTGTTTCAATTTATAAACCAATTTACAATCAATAATATGTTTTCCAAAATGGGTTGGAACAATATCACATATATATTTTTTTAGAATAGCTAGATATTTAGATTTTATAGTACAACTCAAAAGTGATATTGTTGAGCTTGAGAGTGTGTAATTTCATTAGGGATGTATTAATAAAGGTTCCAGGATTAATTTGAAAGCTGGACGATTGGTAACTTACCATCCTAATATCTTGTAGTGTTCTAGTGAGTTCAAGACTGAATATGTGTAAACATTTATTAAAAGAAAATCTTGTTTTATTAAAGTTTATAGTTAGACAATAAATAGACACTTGTCCGAATATCCAAACAATGATAGCCAATAAATTCAGTTTGATACCCAAGAAAGACAAAAGTCTTTGAACAAGGTTGTAGCATATGGGATTGATATGGTCGAAAATAGGAAAAATATAAATATTCAAACACTCGCAAATAAATATAATTATATGATCTTTGATAAAATACCTGATAAGTAGATTGAGAATTGAGAGTGTGAGTTGGTAATCTATTTATAAGATAAACAGCAGTTTCAAATGCAAAATTAAGAATGAGCTTCATGTCAACCATATATATATATTTCCTTTTTACTGGATCGTTTTTTTTTGTGGTGTATATTGGTACGAAAAAGGATGAGTGATCCATTACTCTAAAATTCTAGTTGAAAAGTTGATAAAAACTTTTTAGTACCATTGGATTGAATGGATTTAATTTTAGTATTAAAAGTATTCTCAACTTATATTCGAAAAGTGCAAAAAAATTTGGAGTGATTCGAATCCATTTTTCATAACAAAAAAATAATGAATATTTACTAAAGTTAATATATTATATATGTTTAGTGTGAGATCAGATTAGAATTGTTCACTAATTATCACTTTCATTTGTCAAATTTATGAAATGGGTGTATGGAATTAAAGATCAATCTAAGAATATTAGAGTTTTGATGGATAACAATGGTTGTCATACTACCAAATGGAAGACTAATGATGAAAGTAATGGTGAGCAACAACGTTTACTGAAAAATTATTTGAGTAGCGAAATTCTCTTTATTTTTATAAGCGTGGTGTGAGTAAGGATTCGATCTTTAATTTTATATTCGAATTTGAAGAGACTAATTTAAGCTAATTTATGGATAAGTTTGCGGGGTGGTAAGTTAAATGCTAATAATTTTATTTTTTTTAATTGTATCTCTCTAATAAAAGTTTAGAAATTCTAGTCCAACTTCTACCTCCTTAGAGAAAAGTAACCCCACCTAATCCCACATGTTAGCTGTATTATAAATTTTTATCACATAAATTATATCTAAATATTCGATAATAGTAATAAAGTATAATTGCTAACAAATTTTTCATGTAGATATGTTGGATTTAGAGTGTGAGTTGAGCAATCTCGTTTGCAAAAATTTTGGAGTGTAGATATAATTGTATAAGCAAACTCTAATTAGATATTTTTATCACAAATATACGGATGGTAACAAAAACAACATTCAACTGTTGGAGTGAGATTTTCTCTAATTATTTAAGTATAGGATTAATTTTTGATTATTTTGTTTTCATTGATGAATATAAAATAAGGTTTAGTATATTTATGCTATTAAGCAATTTGTTTGTGTTACTATAAAAGAAAACAGTAACAAATAATAAATATATAAACATTTTTATATATTGATATCAATTGTTAAATAATAAACATTTTTATTTATAGTCTAAAAAAGGTATATGAGAATTAAAATAATATTAAATACATAAATAATTAGCTAATAATATATTATTTAAACATTCAAATGATATTCTTAAATCCAAATATACCATTTCAAGACTATTAATAAATTTTATTTATTAAATTTATTTGAAAAGTTTTATTGGGTAGAAAAATTCATAATTAATGTGGATTATTAATATAGAAAGTAAATATAAAGAATATATATTAATGGACCCATATTATATTGATGTGATGATAAGTGATTATTTCATATCATCTTTTAATAATATTATTTTATATTTAATTTTTTATGATACTAGATACTGATAAAAACATGACCCCAAACATTGAGTTTTTACAAATGCTGGATACATTAGTCTAATTTAACCGTATCAATATTAATGCCTGCATCACTTACCTAGCCCACGAGTACATGTTAGCCTTCCACTTGCTGAGTCTCCTGCATATTCGTCACATGTTTTGCATGTGTGCATATTCAATACTCGGTTTACCCGATTGGCTTGTCCATAGAGAGCCTTTTTTACTATAGAGCATACAGCCATGGGGAGGGGGGCTTCAGCTGTATCAGTATACGTACATGGGCTTCAATTTTGAGTCTACTTCTCTCTTTAACAGCAAAGACATGAAAGCAGAGACTCTGAAGATGAATGTAATATCTACCATCAGCAAATGGAGGAAAGAAAACTAGGACTTGGAGCCATGGCTCAGTACAACAGAATCATCTCTTAGTGTCATAAGAAACTACATTTCCTGATAAAAACTAGAAAAAATATAATCAAAAGAGAAAACAAATTGAGATGAAAGCTTCTTTATAGCAAAATAACCCTCAAGAGATGCAAAAGCTAAGCTTGAACAAGAATATTATACAATCTAGATATGAAAACATAGATATAGAGTGGTACCTCCTGTGCCGAGATCAACAGGACATGAGCAGTATAGGTCCAACGGATGAACTAAGCATCTCACTGAGGGCTGCCTGAACTTCATTGGACCCGTGTTCGCAGCTTATTAAGCCTGACAGCAGGGGGAAGAATCTGCCCAGATTCTTCTTAAAGGACCCTTCCCTGAGGTTGCAAATGGCCTGCAGAGTGGCCACGATCAGAGGGGCCCGGGCTGCTAGTTCCCTCCGTTTCCCTGAGCCCAGAGGAATGTTCCACTGTGGACTATCCCTCAGAGATGATGACAGTTCTGTTGTGTGTCCAAACTGAGCAGTCGAGATGTAGAACTCCAGGACTTCGCTGCAGAGATTGACCAGGTGCACCTCCACCTCAGCCGCATCGTAGGATGGTGGCCTGTCGATGATCAGATTTTGCAGGAAAGTGAGGCACAGCTGTAAGGACTCATTCTCGAGACGAAGCAATGGAGGATCTTGCATTTGGGTCAGGGAGCCAAACTCTTGTAGCCTTGTCCGGAGGGCTGAGTTTGTGTTGATCTTGTGGGCATGGGATCCGATATCATGCATTGCATCAAAGAGGAAAAGTGTGCTCTTTGGGGAGATACGGGGCTTGTAGATGTTATAGATCTCCACCACTGCCTGAAGATATAGGGATGAGTTTATCATTTGTCAGTTGACAAGAGAACAAGAATCATGGATCAAGATGGACTCTTTCAAAATAGTTTTCCATTTCAACCCCATAAAATCTAGTCAAGATTACAAGTGATCCAAGCTCTCACAACTTCAAACAGAGACTCTATAAGAAATATTGTTCAGATTCTACCACCAACTGAAAATGAAAGTTTTGAACGAGCCATTACTAAATTACTATCCATCACCATGTGATGCAAAAAATTTGGTCAAAAACAAGAGCAGCCAGGAAATAAAGCCTTAAATTATTCTGTATAAATTTCAGGATCCCCATGGAACAACAGAATCGCATTAAAGAAGTTTTGTTCCCAAATATACCAATCAGTACATATAAAAACATTAGTATCTAAAAGATGATCCATCACAAGGGAACAAGTAAAGCATGCTGCTAACTGATTTATTTGTACAGCTCATTACGAGTATAAATGTAAAAAAGGTGTGAAAACGGTACATTGAAATATGGAAAATTTGAAAAGTGAATGAGGAAACTACCTGAATCAGTAGAAGTTGAACAGCAGCTCGACACTTTGCATCAGAAATGGAACCATAGAAGCGCTGCATATGAAGGTCTGCCTCAGCATCAGGCATTCTTGAGTCAGCGGATTCACCATTACTCAATCTACTAATATGTTCATGGCTGTGATTAGTGCCCTCTAAAATGAAAGTAAAGTCGGGACGTGTAGCATTAGCAGCTTCTTTCAATGACAAAACCACTTCTAGCCACTTCTCATCAGAGAACAGATCCCCTGAGCTGTTCATCAACCTAACAAAAGCAGCTATACCAATTCCAGCGAGGCTCTGGTGAGGCCGCCTGATGAAACTCACAAGAAGCACAAGGACTTTCTTCAAGAGAGGGTTCACCGTGCTATAGAACTTGACAAAGAGATCCACAACTAGTTGAAGGGCCAAAGTGCAAGTCTCATAGAGCCACGAATCCTGATCAAATTCACTTGAATCTCCATCAGTGTCCTGGCCTGGGGAGTTTCCTCCCGAGGGATCAATAGCATGACGGACATAGTCGAAAATAGGGAATAAGACTGATTCAAAAACTCTCTCCCACAAGGGTAAAGAAAAGAGGTGACCATGGTTCCGAAGTGTCTCAAATAGTACTTGCAGAGCACTCTTCCTGATCTCAGACCTTGGATCAAAGCTAAGTTCTGCTAAACCTGGGGAAGATGAAAACTCATGATTGCCTTTGAGAATATAACTGAAACATGCATATAAGATAAAAATAATCATATAGTACTCATTTTTTGCATGCCAAATGGGAAGACAAAGAACATTCGTGATTTCTGGAAGGCAAGGTTGGTTAGTCCCAACTAGTACAATTACAGTGGCATGTTTAATTGAAAAGAAAGTTTTTTTTTTGCACAATAATTGAAAAGAAAGTTCAAACTAGTTCTTTTCAATGTTATTTTGAGGAAGTACAATTTAAACCATTTTTCTTTCAAATGAATGACAATGAAGAATCATTTGGAAGGATGAACAACTATTTCATTACCAGCCAACAGCGGAAACCAAAAATAGAGATGATCCTCCTTTTCGGCAATCTCTCCATTCTCGAGCTTTCCATCCCTCCCTCTTCGAGGAGATGGAGAAACATTTTCAAAAGAATCTTTTTCTTTGTTCCTCGTTGAGGACCCAAGGTCACCTTCTGCTAATTTTGTCGCGCAGAATCGGAGAAAAACAATCGCATTGAGACTAATTTCCTTATTGAATCTACTATTGGTGAATGCAATTAAGCAATTGACACAATCAGTGAAAGTGGTTGTTTCAGTTTCTGTGATGTATGGGAAATAATCTCGTATGATTTTCTCCATTATTTCGAAAGCCAAGAGAACAATGTTCTTGTGATCATCATAAGCTGCTGTTGTAAAAACCTGTCAAATTAGCATACAGAACATTACCATTGCATCAGCAAACACAATATATTTAATCATATAATTTAAGCCTCATGTGTATGTAAATATATGCAGAGCATTATTTCAAGCTGGAGATTAATAAAAGAAAGCGGATATTTCTCAAAAAAACATATTGGATGGAATAATTCATTTCAGCATTTAAGTCTACAGAAACTTGACTTGTTTCCCTAGATTACAATAAGGAGAAGAAGAATAGTCATAAATATCAAATCTTTAAAAGATCATTTTGACAAAGACAAGGACTTGAATTTATCTTTAGGAAATGACATTATGGATTGTTGAGGTTTTGTTCTAAATGGATTTTGATATTTTCTTTCTACAAGCACAGGAGAAGGACCTCAATGGGGCATTTGCACTTCTGATTTCCAATTAAGAAAACAACAACATTAATAAATAAAGTAAAGATCACATACCATGAACATGCTCTTCCACCCAGACTTGACATTGTTAACTCGAGAAAGAACCATTTGTGATACACACCTGATAATCAACTCTCTGATTTCAATGGCACTGCTTTTACGCATAACAACAACAAAAGGTTTCATGAACTCATTCTGGAAATTATAATTTGCCAGCTCTTCTCGCTCCAGGAATTTCATTGATAACTGACGTAAAGAATCCATAGCAAATATTGCAACTGAAAGGTTCTCAGAGCAGCCAATTGTCACAAAGAAATCAGAAAGGACAAGCCATATGCTTGACCACACAAGCCTGATGCGATTCATGTTGTAGTGCCTGTTAAAGAAATAGTGTTTTCATTAACCAAAAAATGGCTTGTAGCAATTTACCTGAGGGAAAAATGAAAGGAAATAAGTAAAAGATAATAAGGAATATTTCATACGCTATCTCGACAATCTTGGTAAGGCTAAAGACTCGGGGATCAGATTGGGATCTCAACTCATCCATGGAAACCTTGCATAGAGCCTTCACAAAGTCTATTATAGCTTCACTGTTCAGTTTCTGACTCCGTGTAAAAATACGGTTCATTTCAGAGCTTCCAACCTGCTCTAACAAGTTCAGATTGGAGACCAAACTGTTTATTTGTTCAGAAGAAACTGCACCAGAAGCAGCACCACCAATACTGGCACCATCATATGAACCTCTAAGTACCGAAGCAGCAGCATACTGAATTCTTCCAGGCCCCTTCTTTTTCAGAACAGGAAGTATATTTGACTTGGGTTGTTTTGATTTCTCAGATTCGCTTTGAGGATAACCAAAAAAAGTGGCATCAGGAGGAGCACCCTCACCTAAGAGATGCAGGTGCTCAAATCTGGAGACACAGGTCAATACATGCTCCCAAGCTTCTTGTAGATAGTTCCCATCTTCATCAGCAATTGTGACTATTGTCTATTATGATAGAAATTAATAACAAAAAAATAAGTCAACAAAGGAATTATGATGCATCTGATTTTAAAAAGGAAAACTATTCTAATATCCTACATACTAAGAACTCAATATAGAAAAAACAAGGCATGCTTAGAAAAATAAGTACTTTAAAAGAAATTAATAAAACACCCAGGAACTATAGCTTGGAAAATAGAATATCAACCTTGATTGCCTCTATGTTTTTCTGTTTTATATCAGCCGGAGAATGAAGGGATGTAAACTTGGCCAATGAAGTGACAAAAGCATCTCTGTGAGTCTTCATAGACATAGCAGCTGTCACATGAATAGCATGGCGAAACCCTTCAAGGCACAAAGATAAGACTACTACATCATCACTTTGGTCAAGTGGGACACTAAAAGCAGCCAACATTGGAGCCCAACATGCCTCAATCATAAATCTCAGAATCACTGCATCGGTCGCTGCATAATAAACTGACCTAGAGATCAAAAGACAAACAATCAGACAATTGGCCTCCATATTTTCAGTTTTAGCTTAATATAACATTGGTTTACCAGCTGAATATAACAAAGAAGATAAAATCAATAATGTTGTCAGAAGTCAGCCCAGCCAATAGAATGACCAACCATGTTCAGATGAATCTAACATTGGTTTACCAGAAACACAGGCGCTATAGTAATTTCAGGTGCACAGGTGTTTGATGACCTTACTGTGCTATTACATCAGCATTATATTTAGGCATCTTCCATTTGGAAATTGTAATAACAACTAGTATATTATGAATCATAGAAACGATTTAAACATGATTAATAATAAGAAATATATAACAGCCATAAGCATTAAGAACTACAAGAGTAAGTCACAAATAGTCAGCAAGATAGTTCATCTTACTCAGACTTGCGAGCTTTCTCTTTGAATTGTTCTTGCATATGTTTGATAAGATCATCACTGGTTTCCATATGAGTCTCATCTCCTCTCTTACGGATCACAATATTTAAGATATTGTCCAGTCCCAAAATCCGGTTGGTGTTCAAAGACTGCCTTGGTTGTGAAGCTAGGTCATCTTCTTTCATTTTAATCTCATTTCTTGATATTCTCTCAAACAAAGATCTAAGATACTCCTCAGGTAAATCTTTGCCATCATCAATGCCGCGATTGTTCCTTATAAAATCATCAGCTGACATCTGCACAGCTTAAAAGATATTGCAAACTGGTCAGAACTTAAATCATGAATCAATTTGAAATATATTGCAACTAAATGGATGTATCATACCTTATTTTTCACCATAGGATTATGTGCATCAGTGTTCAGCAATATCACAGAGTATGCAAGAACATATGCTGTATCAGCACTAGTGAAGGCTTTTGGATTGCACTTGCAATAGCGTTCAGCAAATTTCTCCATGATTCGATCAATCTTCTGTGCTTCTCCAGGCAATCTGAAGCCTTGTAGAAAAGCCCTAATAGCCTCATCAAATGTTATGTCATGAAAGTCAAAGGAATCTACATATGCATGCATAACCTTAAGTGATAAATCTTCTCTTTCCCCCAAGTAATCTCCAATAAGTGTCTTGTTCAGGCCTGATGCATTTTTTAGGAAAATCGCTATCTCCTCTGGTGAATTTCCCACTTTATTTGCATTGATGAGAAATTCAATTCCTTTCTTGGGTTTCCGATTGAAAAGTGATATTCCTTCCTGTCACAAATTGCAAGGCATTTAATGAGCAGAGATTGTCCAGTATAATGGATACAGAAAGAGCATTCATTAACTTGCCTGGAGTTCAAGCTTGTAAGCCCGACGTTGCTCAATGGTTGAGACA
Source organism: Trapa bicornis (assembly GCA_030064425.1). Lineage (NCBI taxonomy): Eukaryota > Viridiplantae > Streptophyta > Magnoliopsida > Myrtales > Lythraceae > Trapa > Trapa bicornis. Next base: position 33,355,359 of record CM057755.1, on the reverse strand, counting down.
TCAGAAGCTTCAGTGGATGCTTCAGAAAGGGTATCTGATCCTTCAACTGGCTCGTCCCCATTTCCATTTGCAATGGGAATATTGGCCATTTCAGGATTATTTTCCGATGGTTCAGTTTGCTTCATTGAATGGCTATCTGGAATTCTCAACTGTTTGTTCATCCAGTCTCCCATTGATTTTAGAATTTCCACTAAGCACTTCATGGCTTCAAGTTTCATAGAGACCTCCTGAGGGGGCAAAAGAGTTGTACCAGTACCTGGAGGAACACCTTGTGCAGTTTTAAGAAGTCCATTTACCATTCTAGAGAACAAGATAAACAAAATAGAATTAAACCATATTTGATAATAAAACCCTCATAGAATATCCAAAGACAAATAGACACATGAAATACCTCTCAAAGATGTTAGACGAATTGACATCACAATCATAATTAAGAAAAATGTCAACCAAGATCTGAGAATCAACACATAGCCTCTCCAAGAACCGAAGGACAATCATCTTCTGCTGAAAATTAGGTTGTGCTACATTTTCCAGTACCCGAAGGACAATCATAGGAAAAAACACTCCAATCTCTGCTTTCAGTCCTGCCCTGAATCTTGAAACAAGGCTGATGAAAATGGAGCAAGAGAGCTGGAAAACAATCATCAGAGTTGATGCACTGTTCTTTAAGAGGGAGAGACAAAGGTACTGCTTTATGGCACCCAAAAACCTGTAACATTACAAGAACAGGGAAAACCATCTATGAGAGTTTGAAGCTGCAAAAAAAGTAAGATACATGAAAAAAGGCAAGTAAAAGATGCAAAGAAAGGATTCACCAACTAGACCCTGAAACAGAAATAGTAAGAGAGCCTCAATTCTGGACCTTCTTTAATATTTATTGAATGAAAAGATCAAGATAGATCTTGGGTGAACACAAAATGATAAAGAACTATGACCGCTTCATCACCCTCTGGATTAGAGGGTTTCAAATGCTCAAGAAACTTGTCAAAGTAAAATAAGAATAAATAGACTAAGATAAATAACATTCCATTGCTCTCATCTCATCCCTTCTCCTTTGACTAATATTTCATGGTACAAAAAGAATGAGTAATTTCCTTTCCTTTCTCTCCCTTTCCATCAACCTTCTTACAAAGAATCAAAGAAACAATAGAAGAAAGCCCTTTTAGAATAGGAAGATTAGGTAAGGAAATAAATTCAAGCACTGAACATGAGGTATCCAACAGAGTTACTGTCCACAATTCAATGAGCACAATTCTCAGTCAAATGAATAAAAAGAATGCAAACAACTTTCAGCCATGCATGAAGAATATACCTGTCGCTTGTCCTAAAAACGGCTCCAGCATTCTCGAGAAGGATCTTCAACAGCTCCAAAGCCACAATCTTCCCCTTCATCAGCTGTGGATCTGCAATTGCGTCCTTTGGAGGCGTCTTCATGGACAACTTACAAAGGGCTCTAAACACCAAGAATGCATCCCTTCTCAACTTATTCCCAATCTGTACTTCCAAATCATCCTCCCTCTCCTCCCCATCAACCAACTCTCCTTTTCTCCCCTCCAACGCTGTCTTATACATACTAATCTCCCAATACTTAGCATCCAACATGTCCTTATCTGTTGAATCTAACAAATCTGCAGGATTTGTCGTCTCCACTGTGGTGGTTTCAAATGCGCCATCATGGCCTGCAAGTGGGCTCTTCCCTGGTGTGACAGGATTCAAGACCACATCAATGTCTTGCATAATTTTAGTAATGAACCCTTGCACAAACTGAGTCATTGAATTGTCTGGATCAGACTTTTCTACTGGTTCCATCAACTCAGCCACTACAATGGGCTGAATCGGGACAGTGGAAGAATCTGCCTCCATTCTCCTGAAGACAATTACCAGCATTTGAACCAAGGAAGCCTTCGCTGTTGTTTGGTTGACGACATTCTTACTATCTAAATATATATCGTAGCAAGTCCTCACTATCATCAACAAGCAATCACCATGAATCCGCAGTGATATCGAGGTGACAGCGGACAACAGAGTTTTCAGAATTAGCAATTCCACCGCTTCGTCCCCTAATTCTCTGCACTTACAGACCGACTCAATCAGCTGCGATAGAAACTTTGCCTCCGGTCCACCGCTGGGGTCTCCCTCACCGCGGAGGTAGCCATGCGCAATCAATTTCTGCACGCAATCTACAGCAGGATCAACGATCTTGAGATTCCCGGAGCTGCAAGCATTGATAAGCGGGCCGAGGATGGACTCGGAATCGGCCAGTGAGAGCTCGGTCGGACCGTCGCATAGCGGGCCGGGAACGGCGGACTCCGGCTCGGAGTCGGGCGTAGAAGAGAGAGGCTTGCTGAGCTTCTCGATGACAGACTTGCACTCGTGGGCGAGCTTCGAATGCTTGCGCCATGAAGCGTTCTTGACGATCTTCTCAAGGGCAGGGGAGATCACCTGGGCCAGGCGGGAAAGGGAATCGGCTTCCTCAGAAGCCATTCCCTAGTCGCCGGAATAGTTGATTCAGCGGCGACAGATCCGGAGCGAAAGCGGGAAAGGAGGAGGTGCGGATCTCCGGATGCCGGATCTCCTCACCGGTGCGGCTGATTCCGACCGATTCCGATTTCACTGAGACGAGCTCCGATCCTCTGGCTCGAGGAGAGGAGCAAACATGAGCAGCCGTTTTCTCCCTACAGCTGAGGTAAAGTCTAGATGGAAATCGCGTTGGTCCGATTTTAAACATGATTTTACTATAATGCCCTTACCATGTCTTCTCAGCAGCTTGGTAATCACTGATCAGTCAGGCGTGATAACAGGCAATTTCATAGGGTATTATGGGAAAGTAAGCGCACGCAGAGTTCCATTCTTCATGTGACGTTTCCGACTTTTTCTTAAAAATAATTAATATATCTAAAATCAACATTAATTATCCCTAATAACTGTATGAGCGTTCACGTGTATGACTGTCGAGGTGACTTCTAAGTGAAAAAAAGTACGGAATTTAGGAAAATTAAATTCAAATTATTAAATGTGAATTATATTAGTTAAGTGTGAAGGTTGGTAAAATGTGACCAGAAATACCAAAAATCCAATGATATATATGTGTGGTGGCATTAAATTATAATTCAGGTCAAACTTAAATCTAGATTTGATATGTGACAGTGAATATTAACAGATATTATAAATTAAATTCATATAAGATATTTTTATATTATCTTTTAATTTATTTTAGAATTTATGAAATTTTATTTAGATTTATAATTTATTTTATTTTTATTTAGTAATTTGTATTTGATAGATTAAGTTTTGGCATGATGGATGCTATTTTTTTTCAGTTCTTGGTACTTACAAGTAATCAGCTTTTTATATTAATAATTGACAAGGGTGACTGGTTCACTAACTCTCCAAAAATGATCTATTGATAATTTGTATATCAACGATATTTATTTTTTATTAATTTTATTTTAAGTTTCAAATATCTCAGTATAATTATATGAACCGTACAATATTAAATTTTAATTGGGCACTCACCACCCCACGGTGAGAAGCTGACCCACACCCCACGGGACATAGGAGGAGGATGGAGGGCTCTCCACAACCGCTCCCTCCCTCCGGCCACCCCCGTAGAAACCCAGTGGAGGTTGGTTGACCCTCATGGAGTCGTTGGAGAGAGGGGACCACTGGGAAGCTTCCTGAGCCTCCCCTCCCCCACCCAAAAGAGGTGGCCCCCTCCCTCTGGCCAACCTTCGGCGTCCCCCACCCCACCCCACGGGGCACCCAGAGAGAGGGACAGTCCTTCCTCTTACTCCTCTCTTATTATTTTTTAGTATTATTTAATTTTATTATTTTAATGTCAATATTACAACAGGTAAATCTATTAATATTTTATATAAAACTTTTTTATTTATATAAAATAATACACACAGTCAAAGCTTCTTTTCCGTGATTCTTTGACTGCAATCTGAACTCCTGCTTTCAGGCCACCCCTCCATTTCTTTTTCTTCAATAAGCATTTCATTAAAGCGTAGCTTCTTTCTTTTTAGGGGAGAAAGGACCAGTGCAAGACAAATGAATTCTACTCGTGTGCCTTTGCCAGCCATTACTAGAGTAATCTGTCCTTCTGCCTTGGGCGCCAGACCCAGCTAATTCAAGAACAAAAATGGCAAATGCCCTCTTATTTGTCCTTCCTATCCATAGGATAGTGTTCCAAGTGGATTTGATATATTGCTAAGGTGACATATCATATAGTGTAATTATACAATAAAATTTTGATAAATATTATATTTTTTAAAAAATATAAATATATATTAAATAAATAATACGAAAAAAAATATTTAATAGTAAAAAATAATACGTATTAGATAATAAAAATAAATAATATACCGCATGAAGTAATAATAATAATAATATATTTGGTGCACTTGATACCTTCTAAGGGTTTTGTAGTCCCTAAACCCAATACTTACTAAGCTAGTTATCATAGTCCTAAACCTTGAACTTACTGGTCCTTAATTATCATTTGATGGGATGAAAGGACTGGTCGAGCCGGAGTGAGTTTCGAACCGGTCCGGATCAATAGCCGGAGTGAGCTTCGAAATGGTGGGGGGGCCCTATTTTATCTTGGCTCTGATGAGGTGAAAATGGAGAAATGACAGGTGATCAGAAAGGCTGATAAGATATATGGGTCTGTGGGATTGACATCCGCCCCCACGTGGCCGCGACGATGGCGGTTGGTTGGGCAGTAGAAGTTAGAAGGGTTGGAATACGACGACTGTCTGTCACCTTTCATCCGCATCGGCATCGGATAGAGAGGGAAGGCCATGCGCATGAGGTACACACTTAAAATGATGATGCCGTATGTGTTTTTGCGTCACGCAATGTTTGATTCGATTAGACTAGATTTCATCGCTGGTCTCCGCAACATCAATCATATCCGCCATTGCTGTGAGTTCGGAGGTTTCGTTCACCGGGTCAGTAGGTTTCTGTGCTCGATAGATCGTCGAGCTCGATGGGAGTCCTAATTAATTACTGTAGTTGAGCTCCGGCTCTCCTACATCTGTCTACCATAATTATCAAGAGAAGGGAGGAGAGATGTCGAAAAACAGTAAGGCACTGTAGAATTTTTCACATCAAATGTCGTCTCTTATCCATCTCTTGGGAAACAAACCCTAGATTTCTTCCTGCTGCATGCGCACAGCAAACCAACTAGCCTTTTCTCCCCGTCTCTCCCCCTCCCCGCCATATTTCACTCCCACGTTGTCTCGTCTCTCCCGCTCAGCCCTAGTTTCCACTTTAGAGAGAGAGAGAGATGCAGAAGGCAAAGCGAGGCAGCAATGCAGTCGGGGTTGGTGGAGGTGGCGGGCCTTGCGGGGCCTGCAAGTTCCTGAGGCGGAAGTGCGTGAGGGGCTGCGTTTTCGCTCCATACTTCGACTCGGAGCAAGGGCCCGCCCACTTCGCCGCCGTCCACAAGGTCTTCGGCGCCAGCAACGCCTCCAAGCTCCTCCTCCGCCTCCCACCCTACCACCGCCCCGACGCTGTCGCCACCCTCTGCTACGAAGCCATTGCTCGGTTGAGCGACCCCGTCCACGGATGCGTCGCCCACCTATTCACCCTCCAACAACAGGTAATCCATCACATATACTCGTATATATATATATATAGATATATATTCATATGCTCCATTTACCACTGCTGAATAAAACATATTTGTTGGGTTGCTTCAAGGTTAACCCTTTGTATCAGTACTCAAGCTTTTTCACCCGAAAGATCTGCAGTTCTTTGCCGGGGTAAAATGTCTCCTAATTATTCTCCCTTAATGAAATATACCCAAAAATCAGGAGGTCTGAAGAAGAGAAAAAAACATTTTCAGGTTTGCCAGTAAGCTAACTTAAATAATCATTTAACCAATCAGATCTTTTTAAAAAATGTTATTTTCTCTCTAAAAATCTGATATGCACCAGTCAAATATTATATTTCTTCTTGAAATGGTTGATGGTGAAGTTGCAGTCAATGTTTTTTTTTCTTTTTTCAGGTGGTGAAGTTGCAATCGGAGCTAGCTCACGCACAGGCTCGTCTATCAACATTTCAGACTGTCTTTCCTCTGCCGGGTTCTGCTCGGAGTCCTATGCCTTCTCTTCTGGCCCCCTCTGCTGCGATGGCATCGATCATGGACAGTGGCATCCCATCTGACCCGAGCCTGCCGCTGCTATTTGATCCGCCAGAGATATTGCAGCAAGCACAGGGTGAAATCGCAGCAGCTGTAGCACTGGAACTTGTATCCCTGTACTTGCCTGGAGTATCCATCGAACCACCACCTGCTTCAACTAAAAGTCCGTAGAGGAGAGGAACCTTGCAAGTCATTTGACGCAGTATGCAGTAGCGGGTTATGTGCCCTTTTGTTGATCTTATACGACATGCTATGATTGACCTTGCGTCGAACTTATTCAGTCTAATTATAAGGACCATTGGGCTCGTGTGCTTAAAGTTTCTGTTCTCATGGTTACCTTGTCGAAAAGCTAAACGCAGAAGCTGGGTTCATACTTACCGGACCAACCTGGTAAACGCCAGCCCCTGTCGTACCAGTCAGTCTTGTTGAATGCCCAATTGCGGAAATTTAATGCAAAGTACATAATATAAGATTCGGTTCGGGTCGGATCGGATATATTATAGTTTGACAACGAACTACCCGGCCCATTTGTCTTCCCTTTTTTTGCTCGAAGGCCCATTTCTCTTCCTCGCGAGAAGGTTCTAGCTCCTTGAAGAATTCAGTACAGTACACGTGTCGCCATCTGCTGTCGCCAACCAAAAGGGACGGGAAGGAGATGGACGGAGAAGAGAGTATCATTTGGCTGCCTGGCGATTATATAAAAGCCTTCGCCTGAAGCTCATCGTCATGATCTCTCTTCATCCGCCTATTGGCGAATTCCAACTCTGTGCAGGTGCGTTAGCTGACCTTCGATTTTCGGCATTTTTGAACTTCCACCTGTTTGTTTGGTGGTTTTGACATGTTTATTACGGAAATTGAGTTTTTTTTTTCGATCTAATGTCGGTCCGGTGCCCGGTGATTGATGAGCACTTCGATCCTGATTTTCTTGAAGGCAGCATCAAGCTGGTAGAAAATTTTCCGGGATCCTTTTATTTTTTTCGGTTTTTTTGTTAGCTTGTAGCTCCAAGTTTCATTCTGGATATTTGGGAGATTGTGATGAATTAACTATCAACAAGGATTATTCATGGATCAGAAATGTTCGTTTTTTACTGAACATTTCTCCAGGTATTAACATTATAATTTAGACGGAATATGATAGCAAAGGAGAGTCAGTTTCTTGCGTTATATTTGTAAATGTTGACATTCCGCGTGGTGACCGTCCAATTGGATACTTGCATAATCCTTGTCTTAGGATGATTTATGTTCAATTTCCAAATTGTAAATGCCTCCTTACAAATTTTGAATTGTTTTCACTTTTTTTTCAAAGTTCTTCTATGGTAAGAGTGAATGGAGCATTGGAGATCTATTGCTTTGGGTAGTAACTGTTTATACTTGGATTGCAGAAGTCATACCATGCATAGGGAAAAACAAGGCAGGGACATCTTCAACCTCGATCATTCATTTAGAGGCTTTCCAGGGTCTGCAAATTTCCCTAGCCTTTTTGGTGGCAAGGATCCATTTGATGATCCATTCTTCACCCAGCCTTTTAGAGATTTTGGTGTGCAAGATCCATTTAATGACCCCTTCAAGCAAACTGGTAGTATATTCGACTCTGGACCTAACAATGTTTGGAGAATTGATACCTCAAAGTCTGGATCGACCAAAGATCTTATTATTGAAGAAGTGAACTCTGAAGATGAGAATGGACTCACTGAGAATGAAGAGGGGAAACATAATGATGAGAAGCACAAAATTGTGAGCGGTGAACCTTTTATTGAGCACCCAGATAATGGCGATCAAGGTATATGACTGCTGTCATTGCTGTTCCAAGTATATATTTGCTACAGATTAGATACCAACTGATAATTCATTGTGGTTGGATTTTTGTGACTGCATTGAACAGAGAAGAAAATGGTAGCACTGAACTTTAAAAGTGACCACAATAGGGCAAAAGAGATGCGCGGTCAGACCAAAAATTTCAGCGTACAGACATGCAAAGTCACATATGGTGGTGTAGATGGAGCTTACTACACTTCCACTAGGACTACGAGCAGAAGCGGTGATGGGGTAAGTAACCTATTAGATAGTTACCACCATTTTTTCAACTCCAAGATATTCTGAACCTTTGAGCTGTCAAACAGGTGGTGCTTGAGGAAAGCAAAGAAGCAGATAGAACTACTGGGCAAGCAACTCATAGGATTTCTAGGGGTATAAATGATAAGGTATTTGAATCTACTGGGCAAGCAAAGAAGCAGATAGAACTTTGATTAACATTTTATTAATATATATTAGGGATGATCATATCTATATATATCAGGGCAAGGGGTTTGAGGATACGAGTTTTAGTTGTTTGAAACTTATTTTCCTTGTATGGAGATGCATGGTTAAAATCTAATTCCTTAAGAAAAACCTGAAAGTACACCTGAGTTTACTTGAATTCTAGTTGGACGGTCACTTTGCTAAGGACTAACCTACATGCTACCTTTTAAAAGTTATGTTACAATTTCACTTTCATATATTTTGAGCAATGTTGCCACAAAGATGGTAAAACTTATATGATTTTAGGCCTTGTTAATTAAAGAGGAGTTGGTTTCTTAGGGTCATTCAGTCACAAGGAAGCTCAACTCTGATGGCCAGGTGGATACAGTTCAAACACTGCATAATCTCAATGAAGGTTCAATATTTAGCCTATTTGCCATTTAAGTTTTGAGTAAATTATTTTTGACAACTTTAAACTCATATACAAGCTCTTGGCAGATGACTTGGGATGTTTTGAGAGATCATGGGCTGCTAATGGGCGGGGCACTCTGCCATCTTGGAATGATGACAGTGTGAATCGGCCATATGGTGGTGAGTTGTTGGCCAATGTCTAACTCTTTCCTAGACTCTCCTATTTGACATATGATATCCCTTTGTAATAGACATTCTACCTACTGCCGCAACATTTTTTCTTTGTCAGACAAAATGCTATTTGAACATGATTCTTGGAAGCCTCTCTGCAGGTGAAATTTACTCTTATGGCAATTTACTCCTAAAAAGATTGGGATATGATGTTAAGTATTGACACCCAGTCTTACTTGCACTCATTAGTGCAAGATGGTGATGGTGTTCGACCTTTTATCTGATCCCAATCAACTTCTCTTAATTATAGGGCACTGTATAGGCCATTTTTTTCCTGGAATTTTCAATTTTCATCGAATATGATAATTTCTTAAATATTATGAAGATGTACAGAATAATTACCCCTTTTAGCCTACACGTTATGAATTAATGTCCCTTGGCTCTTGTTTGAATCCATCTTTGTTCAAGCAGGTGCACTTGAGAAGGTTGGTGATTATACTCTAGGAAGTTGGAGACGCCCTTTTACAGGTGATGGGAGGCCCAGATCAGGTGCTTCCAGCAATAGCAGTAAGAAGGTGGTTAGGATAAATATCGATTGACCGAAGGGGCATGCACCTCTAAATAGTATGCTTGAGTGAACCACAAATCATGGATGGTTTGCCAATATGCTTGTGCGAGTAACTTGATGGATTTTGTTAATTGATGGTGATTGCACTCTCGTTTTTCTGAGATTGTGATGGCAGTCATAAGTAATAATTAGTCACGATTAATTCTTCTGGGTTATCTACCATTAACCTGTAATTTGTTAACCAGCAGGGTCAGCCACAACACAGAAGCAGCAATATTCATCCTTGAGGACAATGGGTAAAGTTTGTCCTCAGGCCATAATCCTTCTATAAAATGAGTTAGAAGTCAGGAATTCTGCTCTCCAAAACACTACACACCTCAGAACCCCATGATCAAGGCAAGCAGAAGAGACTAAGCATTAGAATCAAGGGCTCCAGCCTGAGCCTGTTAGCTCTTTCACAATTTCTTCCATGTTAGGCCTGAGGCTTGGGGATTCGTGAGTACACTGGTGAGCAAGGCTGCCAAGCCTTTCAGCCTCGGACTCCATGAAGTTTCCTTCAAGATTCGGGTCAATGAACTCGTCGAGGTTCCCCGCCTTGGCGCCTTTCCTAACCGTCGGATTTATGAGGGTCTTCCCAGAGAGAATCTGGAAGACGAGCACGCCGAAGGCATAGACATCGCTTTTTGCCGTGAACTTGCCAGTGGTGGTGTATTCTGGGGCAAGGTATCCCATGGCAGCAGCGGACTTGAGCTTTGAGAAGAGGATGTCATCCACAAGGAGCCTGTGGAGGCCCGAGTCTGCAAGCAGCGGATTGTTCCAGTGGTCAAGCAGGATCTTCTCTGCAGAGATATTCTGGTGCACCAGTGAGGGTTTCTTGCCTTTGCTTCTGTGGATGTAGCCAATGCCTGACCACAGTCAACAAGGAAGCCACATAAATTCTCTAGATCACTCTGCACCACCTATGACGGGACACACAGATAACTAGAATTTCAATGAGAAAGTGAGAGAATCTGCATTAGCCTAACCTTCCGCAATGCCCTTGATGACAGAAATCCTGGTGGACCACTCCAGGACCTTGTCATTGCCATGCTCCACATCCAGGTGATGCAGTAAGTTTCCATTTGGGACAAACTCGTATATGAGAAAGCACTCACCTCTTCCCTTAGAGCAGCAAAACCCCCTTAATCTCACAAGGTTCTCGTGCTTCAGTGCCGTCAGCAGCTTCAACCCCTTCAAGAACTCGTTCTCATCAGACCTGCAGCTTGTCTTTGCAATGCACTTTATGGCAACTGAGGACCCATCTCTCAGGATTCCCTTGTAAACTGCAGAGAAGTTGCTCTTACTCAATAGATTCACCTCTAAGAAGGACTGAGTGGCCCGCTCCACGTCCTCTAGGTTGAACATGAAACTCTCGAAGACCTCCCGGGAGAAGGCCGTCCCACTCCCACCCTTACCCAACGGGTCCCAGCCATTGGAATACTCCAAGCTGATAAGTGGGGATGAGCTCCTCCTCCGAACCTCCTTGACCTGATCAATGCTTAGCCTGTTGTAGACAGGACAATGAGTCAGTCAGATGTCAAGTTAATAATCCAACCACCATGATTGTAGGATTCCAGCGACTATGTAAGTTTTGCACACAGCAGTTTCTTCAATTAACTCATTTGCTATATATACTGAATTACCTGCTCTCGGAAGCTTCAAAGGCACTCCCTATTTTCTGCTTCCTCCGCCGGTACCAAGAGACGGCAAATAATCCAACCACCATGAATGTCACAGTTGCTATAATTCCTCCAAAAACAAGACTAGTGTTGGGGTTTTGTGCTGTGTTGAAGCAGTTGGGTTCCTGGCAACCAGGCTTGCTTAGATTAGCTGACTGGGGGATATTTTTCTTAGATAGACTGTTGGGTCCAAGCGGCTCGGGCTTGTTTGGATCCAGATAATCGCCTACATGACAAGCTCCCAAATTCGGGAACCCCAGCCCACACAGCCTAGAGTTGTTTTCGTATTGAAAACCATCCTTGAGCCTCTTTAGTGCTACAAGTTCAAATACAAGGGAACTGAACAGAGTTAGTCCAGAGCTAGAGTCAGAGCCATCAAGTTAATCCACATTTAGTTTTAGTAGTTTCAACAGAGTCCTTGATATCAACTAACTTACAATGTATCACTAGAAAGTAGCTATATTGAAGATCAAGATAAAGAGCTAGAGGTTATTCATTTTTCCTGGTAATAAGGAGCTGTAATGTTAAGCTACCTGAAGGAACATTGCCAGTGAGAGTGTTGTTCCTAAGGTCAAGGACTTGAAGCATCTGGGCACCAGCTAGTCTAACTGGGATCGAACCGAAGAGGTTATTAAAGCTCAGATCCAACCTTGTTAACACCCCGAGTTCGCCCAAAGCAGCAGGAATTGCACCAGTCAGTTGATTGTATTCTAGAGCCAGAACGCTCAGTTTTTTCAGGGACCCAAGCTGGGTAGGCACACTTCCAGACAACTTGTTGTAACAAAGCTGCAAAACTGTAGGAGGAGGAGCAAACATAAAGACCCAACAAGGAAGAAGAGTGTATGCATTAAATGGATGGATTATCCCTAGTAACAAAGCTTCGTGAAGTAATTAACAACTATGAGAACAAACATTCACTTAAGAATTGCAGGAACCAAATTTCTCCTTGTTTGGAAAAACAAAAAAAAAAACATGCACAAGGCTCAATTTTCTACTACAAAGCAACTGAACTAAGAATAGATTTTTTTCAAACAAGCTGGGAGAATGTGCCATCTTTCTTTTATGGTACATTACACATGCACTAGAGTTTAAATTTCACACAAACTTCGAAACAAAATTAAAGCTTTACTCTGAACTTCCATCGATTAATTAGACCCACAATTAATACTGTGAATTGGACCGAGGCAATTTAATGTGCTGCAGAAATAGACCCACCACAAGGTACTATCAGAAACAGAGAACTTCATCTGACAGAAAGCAAGTTCACTCTAATGGCAACTGTTGAAAGAAATAAAGGACAAAAGATACCAAAAGTACTCAAACAGTCCACATTCAGCCTTCCGGGAGCCAATCTCACAGCCCATCAACAAATACTGAGGATGTTGAACGTACATTTCCATGAGGCCTTAGAACCGAAACACTGCAACTTTTTGTGATAATGAAAGAGGAAAAAACATTAAGAGAATGACTAATACCTTGAAGATTAGACATGTTCCCAATCTCAGGAGGGATTGGCCCAGAGAGATTATTTACATTGAGGTACAGATCAGTCAGCTTGCTCAGGCTTCCAATCTCCTTTGGTATCTCTCCAGTGAGAGCATTGAAGTGGAGATAGAGGCCAGTCAAGTCAGCAAGTTCACTCAGAGCTGGAGGAATCCTTCCACTGAGGCCCTTCCCCTGGAGGGATATATTGGCCACGTGTCCCAGCTCGTTGCAAGCTAGTCCCTCGAAGGAGCCACCACAGGGGTCGGAGGAGTGGGTGTCAGTCCATGAGGTAAGGATTAGGTTCTGAGGGTCAAGAGAAGCCTTCACGACCATGAGAGTCGTGAGCTCCGACGTGGGTGCGGAGAGGGAGGCCGAGAGGAGGAGAGGCAAGAGGAGGAGGAGGATGAAGGGAAACATGTCTCTGTTTGGCTGGTTGGAAACGGGGAGGGCGGTGACCTCTCTGTAGTCGTTTTCTCTGGGAAAAAAGATGGTATCTTTTGCTTCTTTCTGCAGTGGGAAGAAAGGTGTCGACTTTTTCAAGCAAGAGCTTAGGCAGGATGAACTGTAAGGACATGTGCTGTCAGTTGAGCTTTCAAAGAGGACCTTCACCTAGAGAAGTTGAGGAAAGCTGGTTAGTTGCTTTGTTAGGAGGAGGTATGAGTGCCAGAGGATGCAGAGAGACTGAGTAACAAAGAAGGCATATTTTGCCACTGGAAATGAAAATGATGGATAATAAGACAGACCTTCACACCTCACCCTTCCTCTCTCCCTATCCCCCTCTTCCCCAATCACAACTATTAGTATAAAAGGTAAAGGCACTAATTTACACATTTCAACTCTTGTCAAGTTGTTCTACTAATATATATTCGTTCATCCATCAGCCAAGGTACTAATTGACAAGGGCAGGCAGCAGCTAGCTAGAGCTAGAGCGCCATCAACAATATATACTTAATAAGTATCAAATACACGACTTTTACCAGCTGCAGCTCATCACATCACTGTAGTGTAGTGTATAGTGTGGTGCATGCCTTAGGGCTCGCCCGGGACAAACCAGAGGGACCTTGCTGACTTTCTTACTCTGACTAGTTGGTCTATCCATTTTTAGCAATACAAACTTGGTCAATTCTTACAGGGATGTATCACATTTTAGACCTTCAGTATAAAGTGTATATATATATATATGACTGAGCAACTGCAACTGTTTAATAGTAATATATAGTTTGTTTGGCTTGCATTTGCTCATTTATGGTGTGGCTGCCTAGCTTGGTTATTCTTTGGATTTGCATATGGCAGAAATATAATAATAGCCATTATGGTTAACTAGGATTTGAAAAGGCAGCCACTCATCATGTATGTATATATATAATTATAAGCATTCCTAGTTGTTAATGTAGAGGGCACATACTACCAAGCCAAAAGCCATGAGAGAAGAGATGGCAAAAGTACCTACGGCTACAAGTACAGCAGCTTGGACCACTATTCCCAACTAAAAATAAATTAAACCTAAAAAGAAGAATCTTTTCTTCTTTTCTAGACAGGAATAAGCAACACAACCCTTGTGTGTCCGTCCAAGGTATAGGGCTGCTGCATGCCAATTTGCTACGCTATTCTATGTAAATGTATTACATTGGTATAATGAACAATAGGAATATATCACCTTTAATATTATAGGCCCAAATCTTGATGTAGAAAGACTATTTGGTGTGTTTTCTAAGGTTGCTGTATAGTGTGAAATTTTTCTCTACCTTGAAGAAGGTAATATGAAGTATGAAAGAAAGACTGTAAATTGTTTTTTTTTTTTTGCCAAAGGAAGGCTGTAAATCATGTTGACAGAAGGGAGCTCACCACCTAGCCTGCCTTGTCTGATAAAAAAAAATGTGCCAGTTGTTTCTTGCAGTGTCCACCCCTTTCTATCATACTTTAATTCAAAATTACTGTATTGAGGAAGAACAGAAAGAAATCAAACGTTGAATGAAATACTCCAGTCATTATTACTACTGCTATGTCATATAGCAAGAGCAAGAACAGCCAAATAACAAAAAAAAATTCCCTGGTTTTCATGCTTTGATCTTCTTTCTCGTCTTCTAATTAATTATCCCTTTCTGGTACTTGCATAAACATGAAATGCATGATAACATAAAGCTGCAGCAAGTAGGCCAACTCTGGCTCTGCTACATGCTGTTGCAAGGGATGAAGCTAAGGAGATCAGAAAAATGATGTTTGAATGTGGGATATTGAATGGAGGAGGAGAAGGAGAAGGAGGGGTCAACTTCATGGTTGGGGCTGAGGAAAACGTTTCAGGGCTGGACCACGACCAGGAAGGAGCCATCCATGTATACATATTAAGCATCATGTGAACCTCTCGAACAAAAAAAACAAAATTGTAAGGCAACCAGCTCAAAAAAACTATGTAGCCAAAAAAGTACCATTGTTTGCTAGCTAGTGTTTCTCAGCTCACCTCAGCTCACTCTGGTAGTCATCAACACAAACAAACAAGTAGGGCTCCCCAAAACCCTAATCCCATAGTGTACTAGAAATATAATATAGTTTGAATTTATATCATGATTATTCTATTTGTATTATTTACTCTAAATTCACACCAACTTATTATAATTGAAGAAAGTAAATATGCTTTGGCCAAAAAAAATGTTAATATGTCATTCAAACACATGCATTGGGGAGTTGATAATGGGAATAGTTTCTTGGAAGAAGCACAAACAAACACTGCCACCATTAATGTCTCTTTGGTACTATAAATAGCTCAATCAATTAGTTTATAATAGAGTTAGAATCTAGGCATGGGTGAAGGAATCTCAATGGACAAAAATAAAATAGAACATACCCACCCAACAAATACTGTCCCTATAATTTCTTTATTCTTTTTGTCCTTTTCCATTTGTCCTTTTTTTCAAATTAAATTGTAATTTCCACTAGGAGTTAATTAGAAATTAGGCATACAATTAAACTAATTCTGCCCATCTATTGTAGCAAGAGAGATCCTTGAATGATTAAGGGGTACCTTTATTGTTTTATCTTCATAATTCTTGCATATATTTCTAATCATGATGGTAATTACACTTCACCCATTATGAATTTTTTTGCTATTTTCAAGTAATTAATGTGATTAAAAAATGGGTATCATATGGGAAAGATGAACCTATATTGGTTGATGGATGTGAGTGATATTTAATCCATGTAGAGGCCAAATTTGTTTTACAATATACCAAATGGAATTAGAATATCATTTCATAATCTTATTATTCCCTATTCAACTTGCCTCCTTCTTGAGATACATGCATATTATATTTCAATTTTTTTATTTTTAATTATATATATTTGAAATCAATATGTAGAAGGGGAGAAAAGCACCAGCAAGCAAGCTGGCAAGCATACGAAGAAAAGATAAAGATGATGATATCAAGAGCAGACCCAAGGCCATTGCCTCTTATGCACGTTAAGAAATTATATAGTTTGTACTATAGCACTGTCACTTTTCTCTGCAAAAAATACCCACAAAGAAAGGGGATATAATATTCCAGGCACCTTAAACAAGAGCAATGGCTTTGGCTTGACGCTCAAAGTGTAGTGACCCGACAAAGATGCTGGATGGATAGAACTAAGTCATCATAAGATTGGCTTATTATCTCTTGCAGTGTAAAATAATTAAGGACCCTTATCCCCATGTGATTAAAGACTAAAAATCTTGAGGGATAAGGACAAATTAAAATGGAAACAAGACAAAGCTAGCTGTTTCTCTTCCAACAGCAGCTACTGCCTATTTGCTCGAATAAAACAGAAGTTCTTTGTGTTTCCTATGTTTGATAGCAACCTCAATATTGTGAAAATTGATTTACATTTCCTAGTTTATTTCTCATTTTCGACTACCCAATCTAAAGCCATCTTTTGTTTTTTTCCCCATGAAATATTGGTACCGTCAATTACATATACCTGAAAAAGTGTTTTCAAATATATTAGTTTCCCTTGTGCAAAAGCACAACTTTGAACTACTGTCTTGGTTAACAACTTGGTATGTCTTGATGAGATTATGGGCTTCCCAAATCTCAATCTCGTGATCCCACCAGTACTAAAATCTACACTGCTTACTATTTGACCATGGGGTGAACTTAATACTACGAGGCATTTGTGAGTTACCAAGGGGGGACACATGAAATCTTGTTTGTCTCTTAATCGGTGTGATTGTCTCGTGACCCTTTTACCAGAGAGAGAGAGGAGGACAAAATTACATTTCATCATGATCGAACTCTTTCACACACTTCAATCAACTTAAATGGTTGCCTCAAAAGCTGGGTGAGTGGCTTTTCAGCTTTTTCTTGTCTATATCTACATGCTTCCTCCTTTCTTTTAAAGCATCTTTTTTATTTTCACATTTAAATATTACTTGCATGTGCACTTTTCCAAGGCCTTTTTGCCATTATCAAAATATTAATATATCATATCAACATAAGGAAAAAAAAGCTTTCATTTTCATGTATCCATGAATATAATTGAGCTTATTAGTTGAAGATGACGTCAAAAGAGGGCGAAGATATTCTCCTCATTGACCCAATTGGGCCTATATTGTGAAGCCATGCTAGGATTGGGCCTCAAATGGGTTGAGCCCAATGACATCTGTCCTGGGTCTTAAATCGTCAGCGCAGATGGGGAAGCTGATATTTGCCGGCTATGATGATGGAAATATGATGTTAGATCTATACTATTGAGAATACAACAAACGGTGCTTTTGTTGCAGGCGATGGGACGTGCTCCACGAGGAGTCGGCCACTAGAATCACTACGTCTTCCGCCGACCTTGATCATATTCTGAGTGGAGGAATAAGTTGCCCTGAGATAGGTCAGGTAATTAGACAATAAATTAAAAAGTAAATAAAATCGTATTCACACATAGGGGTGAGAAACGAAAAGGGAGGTTAGAGATCACGTAATTAGGAATATGGACCTAACGATCAGATATTAAGCAAATATCCTGATGTAACTAAGAGACCAAAGGGGTATCTGAGGATTTTAGGATAGTGATCTCACCATTTTATAACACTTGGCTCTTGAGTCAACGTGATAAAGAAAATCCCTAAAATCTAAATGAATAGTTTGATGAATAACTAAAAATTAAAAAATATAGTAGGATAAGTGATAGATAGAAAAATAATATTTATAATGGAAATATTTTAATGGTAAATGTAGTATTGCACAATTATTATATTTAAAAATAATAAAAAATAAATTTTTTTTACTAGAAAAAAAATATAATGAGTTTAGGGAATAAAACTATTTAAAAGAAGTGAAATAGTTGTAAACTCCGTTCTTTATATCAGGTAAATTGGAATAAAAAAATTAAAAAAATTTTAAAAAAAGTTTTAAAGTGAAATGAAATTGATAAAAATGATAATATTAAAATTTGGAAGTGAGAGATTAATCGGTTAAGGGTGAACTATACCCAAACCAGATTGAATCAAAATAACCAGTTCAAAAATTATTTTTTAGAGTTGATTTAAAAATATAAATTTGGAAAGTCACTACTATTTATAAAATTAATTTAGAAAATTTTAATATTTAGAAAATCGGTCAAATCGGGTTTAAACTAACCGATTTTCGATTTTGGGTCACCGAGCTCGATCCAACTGAATTGGTAAATGGTACAGCCGGTCAACTAATCACCTCACAGGTCAGTGCCCCGTTAGTGCACGCAACACGTGGCGAAGTACGACTAGTTAACCACTATATCGACGTATAAAAGCGCTGATCAATTAGAGTTTGACGTGTGTACTCAGTCAATAGTTAGACAAAGGAATAGACAATAGAAGTGTGACACATGTCCTTAGTTAACAACGAGTTAAGGAAAATCCCCCTCAGTAGAACTGACCAATGAGGGGCTGAAATGTGGCAAAGATGCCAGGTGAGCGGTCAACGAGGTTGTCCGAGAAAGGTCAACCAATAAGAAGTCGGCACGTGATAAGGCTATGTCGGATATCCACAACCAACTATAGGCAGCACGTGGTAATGTAATAGTGATTCAGGTGGAAAAATTGCCGAATTTAAATCAACGAATGAGAGGATGTCACATGTCATGGTCATCTCATGGTTAGATTCAGTCAGCGGTCATGTGACATTAAGCGACCAATGAGAAGTTGTCACGTGTCTAGTAAAGGGGTCAAATGGTGACTCGGACGCTAAGTGAGAGGTTGAATAAGCAACGATAGCCAATCACAATGCGCCATGTGGCAGTACGCACGCAATATCGTCTTCTTCCTTTAAGCTTCCGAATGGTAGAGATGATAGACGGTGACCTTAACTTCGATGAGCCATAAATTGCTCTGATAAGGCTTTAAATCGTGAAATTTATGGTCGACCATCTAAGAGCGGATAAAACTTCAGTTTTCCGAGCTCTATATATAAAGAGTTCATCTCCATTTGTCCTCTCTACACCTCTACAACTCAGAAAACCCAAGCGGCTCTAAATTTTGGCCATCCCTGAACTAGAGCTCCAACATTAACCATTTCTTCACCTCCGAATGTGAAATTGGATTCTCTGAAATTTTAAGGAAGTAGTTTACCTTCCTACATACTCCTTTCAGCTCGAGAGTTGTTAGGGAAACGCCAATGAGGCCACATAGTACCATCACTCCGACGATCAATCTTGAACATAAATTTTCGAGCTAAATTCAAGCTACCATTGGACCTCCTATGACTCTCACCCTCCCTGAGTTTTTGTAGTAAGCAATTGCAGTAGCTCTTCATCATAATAGTGAATTTACAAAACGAAAATGTGAAAATTTTGCTAATTAAATTCTCACTGCTTAGGCTATCAATTGAATTGAAACTTGATCCGAAGAGGATTCTCTCTATAAAAGCTAGCTTACTATATAAAAAACTCTACAATCGTGCCTTCACCAGTAATAAATCAAAACTTTCTCTCTATAAAAGTTTTTTAGTAAATTTTAATTTGAGCTCAATTTTATGCCAAATTTGATGATTCAAATTTTGAAATGATGTGGAGAGGAGGAAGAGATGATTAGTAATATGTTATGAGGTAATTAACAAAGTTTAATTGGTCAATTTGATAAATTAAGGATTTATGACAAAAATACAAAATTGAATAAGTTGGGCAAATTGAGTATTTTTTAAAATTTTAGAATTTTTGTGGAATTATCATAAATTGATGGTCAATTTGTAAATATGATAAGTTTAGGTATTTAATTATAATTAAAGATAAATTTTGGCAATTTAATTATAATTAAAAATAAATATAAGGTTTTATTTGTAATTTTAGACAATTTAAAAGGTTTTATTTTAAATAAAATAATATGATGATATAAATATAAATAAAGTAAATCGAGGAGTTTATGGTAAATAATTGAAAATTATTTTCCAATAAAATCAAATTAAGGACTTATATTAATAAAATAAAATATATAAATTTAAGTAAAATTTTTCAATATTTGATAAATTTGTTATACGTGATATTGTAGGCGTGAAAAGAAAACCTTTTATCTACAACCGCCAGACCGTCCTGAGATATTGGAAATTCATCCAGGATGAACAAGATTAATCTCTAATGAATGTTAAATAAGTGTTATTAACCTATTTTTTAAAAATATACTCCCTTGATTATGTGACACTTCTTAATATACATTTTGGGAGATATTTTCATTGAAACTATTAAATATGAATCATATAAATTCAGTTTTGGGAAAATTATGATAACTTAGTGGACCGAATGCCATGATTTTGAAAAGAGAAATGAAAATTATGTCAAATTTTAAAAACTCTTAGAGTGGGCCTAATACCAATAGAAACGAGTTCAGTACATTAGATAAAATTTGAATTATTATCCTAATAAAAATGATGTCAAATGAATAATTTATATTTAAGCTACTAATTAGAGTATAGTTGAAGTAAATTGGACTAGAATCCAAAGATACTATTATATTTATTTGCAATCCTTTGTAAAATTAATTACAAATTGGATATAAGATATTATTAGTTCAATTTAGGATATTTTTTTATACTACACTACAAACGCTTTCTTTAAATTATTTGTTGAACTCAAACTTACTCTTATAATTCTATACCATCTCTTTTCTTAATTAGAAATTCTTGAATATTTTTCATCTTATAATAGATATTTTAATTCTTCTCGAATTTAATAAAAAAATTTATTTAAAAATACTCTATTAGTTTCATATATTTATTTTACTCTCTTAATTAGGAGTTTTATTTTTAACAATACTAGAAATTTATTAAGAGTAAATCCTTGAATTCCAACTCATGTTATTGAATGATTCTAAATTCTTTCATTTCTATGTCCATTAATAACTTTATTAGTAGACCAAAACATATTTAATTAATATTTGATCCGTTGATACAATCTACCACTCTTGCTTATGTTGTTGTATTCTTGGTGGACCAAGCCAAGACTTGCATGGTGTTTGAGGGGTGAGGCCCAACCCAGCCGGGCAAAATAAATAATATAGCAAGCAGTGAAGATGGGAACTGCCAATATCGGGACTATGACTGATTTTGCTAAGTAAATCGGGACTCCCAATATCGATTTTGTGACGAGTGACCACCAGGAAATGTCACTGGACTCGAAGGGTGAGGCCACCGGGTGTAATTATCCAGAAGCCGCCGATAATTATCCAGTAGAAGCAGAGACAAATACAGTATGGCTAATACTCTAAAATGAGTATTTCTAAAGCTCATACTCTGAAATAGATTCAATAGAGATTGCAAAAGGTATAGATGCCGACCAAAGACGCACTGTCCCTGGCTTATCTACCCGTAATGGAAATCGTTCGAGAACAAGAAACAAGAGCTTTAGCTGGAACAGATTAAACAAGTACAAAACTATGTTAAAGTATTTTGCGAACTTTTAATTTAATTAATTGAATAAATTGTGTGGTGTTAGAGACCAAAAAATAAAATAAAATTAGGGTTTATGGAAAAACTCTTATTTTTTTTTTTTCATATTTTCTTAAGTTACAGCCATTTCAGGGTGACAAAAAAACACCAAGTCAGGGTCCAAGAAAGTGGAGGGAAGACGGTCGAATCTGTGATCTGCGCGATCGCCAGTCCACCGCGAAACTTTGAACCATTGCACTGAAATGGCAACTGAAGCAGAGGTTACAAAGGAAGGTGAGGAAGTGAGCGGGATACTGAGTGAAGAGGACGATGAGCACGACTCCAAGGAGAAGGTGCTGCAGCGATACTTCCTTCAGGAGTGGCAGCTTGTGAAGTCTCTCCTAGATGACATCGTATCCAACCGCCGAACCACCGATCTCTCCTCCGTCCACAAAATTAGATCCATTGTACTCTCTCATCTTCTCTGCCTCGGCATTTACGTTCACGCTGCTGCCTTAGTTGTTCTGTCCCGAATTCGATTGGTCATGGTGTTCTGTTTTTTCTTGCTGGAATGCTATGCTCTTAGGGATTTGCTTTCTCAGGTTCAACGTTCAATAGAATTAAGTTTTGATATGCATTTCTAATTTCAAATTTTCGACTTTTATTTCTCAGTTAGCATTATATATATAAGCTATTAAGTCCTGGCTTATTCTGTTGTCTTTTTAAAATCAATGTGCTACTCTCTGCACATCTGGATTAGTTACCACTAGTTTTGTGGTTTTAACAAAGCAAAGGCAGCTCCAAGAAGTTCTTTTTTCTCTTTGAGAAAAAAATGTAATTTTTCGTATCTCCAGGAATAAGAAACTGAAAATGTGGCACAGAACTTCCTGGGGGATGGAATTTGGAAACTGTCTTCTGAAAGTATTTTCTACCAATGAATAGGTTATCTGCAGTTATTTTCACGACCTTGTTTAACTATTCCTTTGGTATGTGGTGGTATTCTTTCATAGCTTGTGCTGCATGAACTCTTGAATTTCCTTTCTTATTGCCTTTACTTGGCCACATGAATTTAATTTAAAGAAAATACTTCACATCATTTAGGTACTGCCCCTCTATTGATAAGCCTCTATAAACTGAGCATTTACTCGATGAATTTATGGCTTGATGCATGTCAAACAACTTCCTTGCTATGGTGTGGTGATGGCATCCCTTTCATAGAATTCATCCCTACTGAAGCTTCCTTTTCCATATATTAGTTTGGAAACAATAAATGGACATGAAAATGACAAATATTATTTTAATAGATAAAATACTGATATCTGGGAAGATATATTGTTGAAAATCCTATGATTTCCTCTCTTTTATGTGTATATCCTGCAACAAAAAATAGTGACCTTAAACATGTTGCTTCTCCCCACAGATGGATAAGTATCAAGAGCAGGGCCAACTATTGGAGCCATACCTAGAAAGCATCGTTTCTCCTCTGATGTTCATTGTCCGTTCCCGGACCATGGAATTAGGAGTTTCTTCCAATGAAATTATTGCGATAATCAAACCCATCTGCATTGTCATTTATTCCCTTGTCACTGTATGTGGATACAAAGCAGTCATAAAATTCTTTCCACATCAAGTTTCAGACTTGGAACTTGCTGTTTCTCTTTTGGAGAAGTGCCATGATGTAAATTCTGTGACATCACTGCGACAAGAAAGTACGGGAGAGATGGAAGCAAAATGTGTGACACTTTTATGGCTCTCTATACTTGTCTTGGTTCCTTTTGACATCTCTTCTGTTGACACTAGTATAGATCACAACAATGACATTGGAGTACTAGAGTCACCTCCACTTGTACTAAGGATATTGAGTTTCTGCAAGGATTATCTTTCAGATGCTGGACCAATGCGTACTATGGCTGGTCTGCTACTCTCCAGGCTTCTTACACGCCCAGATATGCCAAGGGCATTTATTCAGTAATTGCTTGAGCCCACCTTATTTGGATGTATCATCAGTCAATGATTTATATCTTTTGGATCTACCAATAGGAAAAAAATAACTTGTAGAAGTTGTTTTCCACACATCTCTTATGCATCACTTTCTTAAGTTTGCATTGCATCAGTCTTAAGTTTGCATTGCATCAAATACCACATTATTTGAAGCTGGTTCTTTACGAACATTAAATGAGTCCTGGGGTTCAAGTCACATAAATATAATTAAAGAGCTTTACCCAATCAAATCCAAAGTCTGGACTAATCAAAGTCCAAGTAGACTGATTTGATTCGAGTATCAAATTTCTTATCCATCCCCTGTTTCTCTTTTTGCTTCAGGTTCATTGACTGGACGCATGAAGTGATATCATCTTCAAAAGATGACATCATAGGATACTTCCAATTAATTGGGGTGGTCGAAGCCCTTGCTTCCATTTTTAAGGTTTCCCTTTTTCTTGTTTTCCCTTAAATAATATTTATTTTGTAAGTATAACAATTTATTTTGATATATCTGTAGAAAATGTTTTATGCTCTTTCAAGGCTACCACAAGTCAGAATGTGGCTTGCATGTCCTTTAGGATTAGATGAACTCTTTTGATAAATTTCCTCCATTGCATGAAATATTCATCATCATGCTGGAAATCTAAATTAAACCAAGTGAAACTTAGCATAGGGTAGATACTCATATTGTTTGTGTGCAATCTAAATTAAATTCTGAAATGAGAATATATCTGTTGAGAATAGAGAAAAGTGAAAGTGAGCTGACTCAATTTTGTGTTTTCCCCTTTAAACTTGTAATTTGTTTCTCGTGCTTTTTTATATCTCTCTAAGCTTGTCTACATATTCTATAGCCAGGCTGGTTCTCGGAAACTATTAATTGATGTAGTTTCCAGAACATGGGATGATATATCCATGTTGAGCAAGTCTCCAACTGCAGCTCGGAATCCCTTACTGCGCAAGTTTTTGGTCAAGTTAACTCAGCGGCTTGGCCTCACTTGTCTTCCACCCCGTAGCCCATCTTGGCGCTATGTGGTCAGTACTATCATTCTATCCTGTTAAAAAATACCCCAAATCAAGTAAATCATTTTTTACTTGTGAAGGCTATGAATTTAAATTATTTCTTCTTGTGAAGCCAAATCAAGTAATTTACTGGTGCTTCTTTTTTATTTTCTTTCATAATATTTCTTATTGTATTGAAAATTAAATACAAGGTAATGAACTTACAGTCTATTATTTTCCAAATAGAAATGATGTTACCTTGGAATATGATCTCACGCCTTTCATGTGCTTGGCAGAGTAAAACTACCACTCTTGGAGAGGTATCCACAAATGCATCCAGTCAATTAGACGACTTAGATATTACTTCCAAGTGTTCCAATGTTGAAGAAGATATTGAAGTACCAGAAGTAGTTGAAGAGATAATCGAGATGTTGCTTTCTGGACTGAGAGATACAGTATGCTTCATTAGTTTATACTTTTGAGCAATATATTTGACTTGTCAAAATAGCCCATAGATAATCAACATATATGGCTAGTCTACTTCTTATGGATGTTAAAACTTGCTATTTTGTGTCTCTAGTTTATCAGAAATCTATATTTGACAAACAATTGGTTTAATTAATAATTGTTGCTTTTCATTTTCATCTGCAACAGCAATATATCATCAGTTTCCACCTTGACTTAGTTGCTGGAGTTTGGTTGCTGAACATGTTAAAATTATTATTCCCATAATTGTATATCTGCACATGGTTTTTTTAGGCTCGTACATGACAAAGTGCTAGCCTATGTAATTAAATGAAAATATACAATTTCTGTGTTATACACCACAACCCAATCTTTTGATTTTTAGGAGAAACTTCCATCATTGATTTTTTTCTTGAATGTATTTAATATGTATAGCAGTTATGAGTTATTAATTCATGGTGATTCAGGACACGGTTGTGCGCTGGTCTGCAGCAAAAGGTATAGGTCGTATAACATCTCGCCTAACCTCTGCCCTTTCAGAAGAGGTTCTGTCATCAGTCTTGGAGTTGTTTTCATCTGGAGAGGTAACAATGGTTCTCAATTTTGAAAATTGTTTTCAAATCTAAGCTATATCAAGGTTGAATTGGCATATTAAATAAAATTTGTGGTCAATATTGGAACTGTACTTTCTTTCAGAGTAAATTCAACCTGTGCAATCATAATTTATCAGGGAGATGGATCGTGGCATGGGGGATGCTTGGCTCTTGCTGAACTTGCACGACGGGGATTGTTGCTTCCCACCAGCCTTCCTGAAGTCGTTCCTCTTGTTGTAAAAGTAAGTTGAAATTTATATTATTCACAAGCTTTTTTCATAATCTGTTTTAAATTTATATTATAACATAGTCAATTCATTTATTAAGTTATGACAATTTTACTGGACTGCAACTGAAAAATTATTGTTAGATAAGAAAATTGTGGTCTGATATATTAATTAGGCTCCATCACTTGGAACAAAGTTAAGCAAGGATGTCAGGCCATGGGGATGCCATTTGAGTAAAGCAAGTCCGAACTAACCCTGTGATAGTGAAGTTTCTTATGACAGTTGACACTTGCCAATTTTACATATTGTTTGGAGGGGTGGATTAATATGTTGTTTGGCAAAATAGAACGGAGGGGTTTGAAGTGGTGCCAAACCCCTTCATTTCTTATGACAGTTGACACTTGGAACAAAGTTAAGCAAGGATGTCAGGCCATGGGGATGCCATTTGAGTAAAGCAAGTCCGAACTAACCCTGTGATAGTGAAGTTTCTTATGACAGTTGACACTTGCCAATTTTACATATTGTTTGGAGGGGTGGATTAATATGTTGTTTGGCAAAATAGAACGGAGGGGTTTGAAGTGGTGCCAAACCCCTTCATTTAAACTAAAATATAAACTTTCTACTTTTGGGTAAATTTGGAGGGGTTTTATCATTTATGGTTTAAATTACTTTAATATTCTTTTATTTGTTTATGTTATTTTCTTATTTATTTTTATTTTTATATACTTTAAATAAATTTATATATTAATAATATTTTATCTAAAATTATATCATATAATTATATAATAAAAATATTATACGAAAAAAATAACATGTTGAGTATATATAATATAATTTATTATATATTTATATTATTTTTCTTATTATAATTATAGAATATTAATATATAACTATTATTATATAATTAATATTAATTTTTTATTATAATAATAACTCAATTATTTTACATAATTTGATTATATAATAAAATTTTATATGTATAATTTATCATATATAATATAATTATATATATTATTATTTATTATATAGTATATTTAATATAATTTAATTAAAAATGCTAAATTTATCTTTTAAAATTTTCATTAACAAAACTCCACCTCCATCCAAAAGATGGATTTGAAGGGGTTGTAACACATCTAAACCCATCACTCCACTTCCCTTCCAAATACCTCTGAACAGCTCCACTACAAACCCCTTCGAACACCTCAATACAAACAAATGCTTAAGGTTTTGTTTAGATTGAGGTGTTAAGATGGATTTGGAGGCGGGAGGCTTGGAGGGGAGCAAAAGGGTTTGAAGGGGTTTGATAACCCTTCCAAATCATTGTTTGGATGGAGGGGATGTTGAGTTAATGAAAAATTAAAAGATGATTCTACTCCTTTTTAATTGAATTCAACAATTTATTAAGTAATATCATATTCATTTATGTATATGTAATTGAATTAAATTGTATTATTAGCAATTATATAGTATATGATAAAATAAAAAAAAGTATAATAAAATATAATATTAAATAGAAAAATATATGGTTGGGTCTGCGTGCTTATCGTTTAGGTAGGCCTCTTTCTCATTATGAATTTTTTGTCCTTTAACTAAAGAGGGAAAGTGAGCAAATATGCAGTATTTGATTGATACAATTTCCTTTTTGTATTGTCAACATTGCAGACTCATTCCTTTTTGTCCTATCTTAAAAATAGACTATGCACATAGTTGGGTCTGTGTGCTTATCAAAGGTCTATTTTGCATTATGAATTTCCATGCTATAATATAAAAGGGAAAAATATATAATAAATAGGGTGTGATGGATATGGGATTCCTTGTGGCATTGCTAAAAAATTTGATACTCACACAAGTTGAATATTTGTTGAAGGCGTTGCATTATGATATCCGGAGAGGTCCCCACAGTGTTGGATCTCATGTACGTGATGCTGCTGCCTATGTCTGCTGGGCATTTGGACGTGCTTATTGTCATCAAGACATGAAAAACATATTGGATCAGTTGGCTCCTCATCTCTTGACAGTGGCATGCTATGATCGTGAAGTAGGTCATAGATACTATTTGATATATGGCATTTCCTATGTTAATGCACCATTGTCTAGTTTGTTCTTATGTACATCTTTATTTTCATCTTAGGTTAATTGCAGGCGAGCTTCTGCAGCTGCTTTTCAAGAGAATGTTGGAAGACAAGGGAATTATCTACATGGCATTGATATAGTGAATACTGCAGATTACTTTTCACTTTCATCACGAGTAAATTCTTATCTTCACGTTGCTGCCTCTATTGCACAATATGAGGGATATCTTCATCCTTTTGCTGAGGAACTTCTGTCCAACAAGATATGTCATTGGGTATTTCTACTGCGTATCTCTATCTCCTCTTTTAACATAATTTTTAAAGAGAATATGCCACATAATATATTTTTTTGACATTACTGTGAGGTTCTCAGTGGAATATTACTTATATATTATATTCTTTCCTTATATTTGGATTTAAATTATTTATATTTTTTAATGCAAATAAGATATTCTATTGGTTATTCGGTGCACAAGGTTAAGATTTCATTTTTTGTTTCCAAACTTTGCTTTGACAACCGTGTCTTTCTCTACTGCTTCAGGATAAAAGCTTGAGAGAACTTGCAGGAGAAGCCCTTGCTGCACTTGTGAAATATGATCCTGAGTATTTTGCAAATTTTGTCCTAGAGAAGTTAATTCCATGCACTCTCTCTTCTGATTTATGCATGCGTCATGGTGCAACCTTAGCAACAGGGGAACTTGTCTTGTCCCTACATCAATGTGGACACTCTCTATCCAGTGGTATGTGACCTATCTATAATTTGACGACTTTTTTTATAGAAGTTGGTGCCCTGAGCCTTTACTGCAAGAATTGCTAGTGGCTTGTTATCTTCTTTCATTGGTTTGTACAATTTTTTTATTTTTCTTGGAGGCAATGTAGGTTTCATATGCTTAACCTTGTTTAGTGCATTAGGATGGGGCAATAAATTAAAGTGGAGGAGCATCACTATTCTGATGTTTCGTGGTGTTAATTGACTACAGAGGAAAACTATGAACTATTTGTTGGGATGGACATAGATATCTATATATTACAGAGATGCATTTTGTTGAACGAGATCACATGAAAAATTGACCAAAAAAAAGATCACATGAAATGCATAAAGTACTTGGTCAGTTTTTTATTTCCCGTGGTTTAATCAGTCTTAGTCTGTTCACTGAGTATGAATTGAAGTGGAATTTATTTAAATCAGATACCAAATTGACTTGAAATCTTCTGTGTTTCTAAATTTTTCCTTAATCTTATAATTTATCTTTAACTGCTAGAAATGTCCTTAGGATTCTGGTTCCATGTCTTACCAACAGATAAGCAGAAACAGGTTGCTGGCATAGTCCCCGCCATTGAGAAAGCGCGTCTTTATCGTGGGAAGGGTGGAGAAATAATGCGGTCAGCTGTTTCCCGGTTCATTGAATGCATTTCCATATCACATTTGCTTGTACCGGAAAAAGTACGGCGTAGCTTGCTTGATACAATAAATGATAATCTGCGACATCCTAATTCCCAGATACAGGTATATTTCATATATTAGAAGAGTTTGTACTTGCTGATTCTAATTTTACTATGGTCAGTTGATTTTCTGATTTTCCTTTGTGCCATAAATAAGCAGACTTCTGCCTGTAAGGCTCTGAAATGCTTCGCTCTTGCATACCTTGTCGCTTCTGGGAATCAAATTTCGATGAATATTATTACATCTAAACACTTGGGTTTGTTGAGAGATCCCAATGTTGCAGTAAGACGAGGGTCTGCAATGGCATTGGGAGTTTTACCCTACGAACTTTTGGCTAATTCATGGAGGGATGTATTAATGCAGCTCTGTACTGCTTCTGCAATTGAGGTGAGTCTTCTATGATATTTGTTGCTACAATATTTATGCATGTTCTTGCATTTGCTAGTCAAGCTTTTCTTACTGTGTGTTTTTTGGGCAATTCTACTACCTTGTGTTGATTACAACTCTTGAAAAAAGAAAGTTTTATTAATGTTCACCAAGGTGGTGCAAAATAGCACACATGTAAGGACCTATATATAGCAAATATTATGAACAAGCCACAACATGATTGTGTTTGCTACACTCATACTCCCACCTATACAAATGTATCTGCAAAAGTACAACTCACTAGCCCATCCCTCAGGAATATTATCTTTTCTTTAAAGAACATTCTACATCTCTCCTTCCAAGTAGTCCAAAAGAGAAAAATGAATCATTGTAATGAAATGCTTCATCTCCTTGTGCTGTTAATCCTGATCCATGCTCAATTGTCACACACTCCACTTCAAAATCCTTTTGTATTTCCATTTTAGTACTTTAATCTCTTTTAAATTAATACTAGTGGAGTAATATATTTGTCTTGTGTTTATATACGATATTTTGCTAAATGGATCTTGTTCTTTACTTGATAAGAGACTGGTGATGTTAGAAATGCCAAGTCAGAGTCTGGATCCTTATTCATCTTTATTATAGTCTCAACTAGGCATTGGAGAGGCACACTAGCTTACCATGCTGTGAGAGATTTTTGAAAAACTCCACTTGCTTAATTGGTACTTGTTATTCTCTTGAAATGCATAAATTATTTCCTTCAGTAGCACCAGTAATAGTTAAAGACCTGAAGTACTTAATACTGGTATCACAAAATAAAACAATATAATTGTCCATGGAGTGCTTAGTGTTGGTGCCACGACAAGATAGCCCATGGAGTGTTGTATTCTG
The DNA here is from genome assembly GCA_030064425.1 of Trapa bicornis. Taxonomy (NCBI): domain Eukaryota; kingdom Viridiplantae; phylum Streptophyta; class Magnoliopsida; order Myrtales; family Lythraceae; genus Trapa; species Trapa bicornis. The sequence goes on along the minus strand of CM057755.1, from coordinate 33,324,719 downwards.
GTGTGTTGTGAGATTGGACATGTCTGCTGTGGGATAGAGTGCTGCTAAGGGTGGGGTGAACCTCGTTGAACATTTAAACCACAAGTTCCCTGACCTTGTTTATTCCTTCTCATTTTTCAAATTATATTTTGTTACTTTATTAGTTTCTCATGTTCTTGTATGTTTTATTACCAAAACTAATTGAAATTGGTATTGCACAACTTTTGAAATGTGAAATAGTAGAAAATAGTAGTTTCTTCCTAAGCCATGGAATTTAATGGAAATTTATGCAATTCTTGCATCAAGTCATCCCATGAAGTTGCCAGAATTAATGTTAGGTTTGGCGTGTCCTTTCTGCCTGTTGTTTATTGGTAAACTTTTTCATCGTTCAAAACATAAGAAAAAAGTTTCAGTATCATTTGATCTTAAGATTTAACATTTTTCATTTTTTGGATATTGGTGAAATGATGCTACCTTGTTCAACCAGAAGTTTATTCTATCTGTTGTACTTTTCGAATCACTATTCCAATTAAATGCTTCCTTGAATCAGATGGAGCTTTCAGTACCTAGTGAGCTGGTTGAACTGGCTGTTCCAACCCAGTTTGCAAAATATTATATGGAGCAGCAATTTCATCTTAAGTGGATCTAAGTTTAAAAAAATCTTATGATGGATTTGTCGTATGTGCAGGATAACCCCGAAGATCGAGATGCAGAAGCCCGAGTAAATGCTGTCAAAGGACTTGTATCAGTATGTGAAACATTGACACAAGCAAGAGAGAGCTCCCATACCATTTGCGAGGGAGATTATGCTTCTCTATATCTATTCATTAAGAATGAAGTTATGGTAAGCTTATTTAGAGCTCTAGGTGACTATTCCATAGATAACAGGGGTGATGTCGGCTCTTGGGTTCGTGAGGCTGCAATGGAAGGCCTTGAGAAATGTTCCTATATTCTCTGCAAGAGGGACTCAACAAGTTATAGTGAACAGCCCGAGTCACTTTTTGATGCCAGCCTTGCTGCCAACTTAATTAGCGGTATCGTGAAGCAAGCAATGGAGAAAATGGACAAGTTGAGAGAGGCAGCTGCTAACATCCTTCGAAGGATCTTATACAATGAAGAAATTATTGTCTTATTCATTCCTTACCGACCAAAGCTTGAAGAGATCATTCCAAATGAGAAGGATCTAAAGTGGGCAGTATGTATATAATCTGGAAATCTTTCCAATGCAGTAGTAATGTGACTTTGCTTTTGTTTTTTTTTTTCTCATTCTTTTTTCTTTTGATTAATCAGTTGAATGTTCTTGCAGGTACCCACCTTTTCATTTCCACGGTTGGTACAGTTGCTTCAGGTGAACTGCTATAGTAGATCTGTACTGTCTGGGTTAGTTATCTCTGTTGGTGGCTTGCAAGACTCCTTGAGGAAGGCAACTACCTCAGCATTGTTGGAGTATCTTAACAACAGTGAAAGTGGAACTAGTGAAGAGAGGAAGCAGAGAGAGCATATGTTGAGCAGGGATTTGCTTTGGGTCCTTCAAGAATACAGGAAATGTGACAGGGTGATAACTCCAACCCTCAAGGTACCATTTTTTATGTATTGGAATCTATTTAGATAATTTTCCCAAGTGATGTCTTTATAAAAATTAGATGCTTATGATGATGGGTTTTGTTTATCTGAACATTTTTTCACTCTTCCAGACTATAGAGATTCTTTTGAGCAAGAGAATATTCCTTGATATGGAGGTGAGTTAACTACTGGTCTTTTTTACCCTGCTATGGCAAATATGCTCACTTATGAAAGTATCAAATGCAAGTTTGTGCAATGCATAGTGCTAATTGTGTAATGATAAACTTTCTTTGTTAATTGTCAATTTATTTGTAGATACAGAGAGAGAACCACTTCAAATAATTCTATTCCTAGTCTTTGATTAAACATATTTGCTCCAATATTAATAAAAGGTTGCTTCTGTACATTGCAGGCTGCTACTTCATCCTTCTGTCATGGTCTATTGGATTCTCTGGCAGTTGAGCTAAAGGCCACTAAGGATTTTTCCAAGCTATATGCAGGGATTGCTATACTCGGATTTGTCTCCTCCCTCGTGGATTCTGTTAATATTCGGGCATTTTCCTATCTTCTGACTTTTCTTGGGCATCGATACCCTAAGGTTAGTATTATTCTAAGCCTTTTTTCCATCAATTGGTGGAAATCGAATATTAGGCCATACTGTCTTGTAACCATAGTCAATAAATAGCAGTGAACATAGAATTCTCCTTGCCAATTCCTGCTAGGAGAAGGCATGAGAACTGTCATTTACTTATGAAGAACCTGATGCTAATGTATGGAGGCATTCTTCTCTCAGGAGAATGTTTCAAATCTCCAATTGCTCTCCAAACCTGAAGGGTTGCAATATCCACGCCATGAGTACATAGAAGCATGCAGATCAAGCATGGTTGTTCTGACCCTCTTTCTTCTTGCAGATACGGAAAGCTTCTGCAGATCAAGCATACCTTGTTCTGTTGCAGAATGGAGGCCTGGTCCCCGAAGATACGATGGAGCAGGCAGTTGAAATTGTCTCTGAAACTTGCTGGGAGGGTGGCATTGAAAGAGCGAAACAACAAAGGTCAGAGCTGTTCAAAATGGCCGGCCTAGAGCCGAGTTCACTTGCCAAAGGTCCTACTAATGCTGCCAACTCCGACAGTAGAGATGGGAAGAAGCCACCCGTGGCTGCAGACGAAAATGCATCATACGCTTCCTTGGTGGGCTCCGGATTTTAGCTTCAAGTATTTATATATACTCATATTCTCCGGCACTTCATATTCTGTTGAGACAATGAAGGATATTTGGCTACTTGATCATGGTTATTGTTTTATTACTGAAGCGTGCTCTCTGCAATTGCTTGATCTGTGTTAGTAAAATCATTTTTCCATGTATTTTTCCAGGAAAGCAAGATGGCTTCTTTGTGATGATATTCTATTACTCGATTCCCTTGTGCAGATTTACTACACAGATTAATGCAGGAATCACATAACAAACTTGTCAAGTATACCAAATCAATTCAGCTTTACAACTCTGCAGCATCCAAAGAACTAAACAAGAACTGTGCAGAAAAACAGAGGCATGTAAAGACCACAACTTACACACAAGAAATTGAATCCTCATTCAGTGTCCATGCAGCAGTTGTTCCCTCCAAATAAAAGATATGCTAAAAGATGGGACGCCAAAACAAAGACCAAACTCCCATGCCACAGTTTCCACCAGAGCAGAAGCTTTATCACGGCTTTAGCCACGGGAACACGGCCGGAGATGGTGGCAACCTAGCAGTAAGAACCTCAACTCCCATCTCAGTCACCTAATAGCAAACAGATATTACATGATATTTATACAATCTAGGGAAAGGAACAAAGGGGGTGGATGAATAATGGCTTTGATAGATACCAAGAGAGTATGCTCAAACTGAGCACTGCGTTTCCCATCAGCAGTAACTGCAGTCCAACCATCAGGCCACATCCTATCTCTCCAAACCCCTAAAATCATTGATTACCCAATCACGCCAGTGAGTTAAACTGAAGTGCTGGCTACCAAAGAGTTACTAGAAAGTAAGAACTTGATGGAGACTTACCTGCATTAATCATGGGTTCAATAGTAAATGTTTGGCCTGCCTTCATTATACCGACTGCCTTGTTTCCTACTCATATTTAAGGTTAACAGCAAAATTAATTATGTCTTAATCGAAGTACAATATTCCCGTCAGATTTGGGCATTTGAGTGATAAATCTTGCTTAGAAAGGATACTTCCATAGTGGGGAATATTTGGTGCGCAGTGGAAGAGCTCTCCAATACCATGCCCACAATAAGACTTCACCTATTTTTCAAAGTCAAGGAAATTTTCTTCAAAATAATATATTTAACTAAGGAAATGGACAGACAGACGGAGGCAGTGATCTATGCATGAAAGCAGATTTTCCACATTACCACTGAGAAACCAGACATTGAGGCATGTCGATTGATAACCTCCCCAATCTCACGAAATCGAACACCCGGTTTAACTGAAATTGACAAAAAAATATCAATAATCTTTTCTCCACAAATAAAATCTTTAGAACAATCACCAGTATTCTTATTAAAAAGATAGCTCCATGATTTTCCATTATTCTATCCTTATAGATAGCTAAAATGCAAGCCACTGAATTAGGAATCTTCCAACATAAAAATACATTTACAGACTTACAGAGCGAACAATTAAGCATGCCCAAATATGGGCAATAAATTTTTTTCCAAGTTATAAGTGAAGAATTCGCATTATTGATTCCTCCTTACATAAAAAGGCTGAAAATTTGTTGGAAGCAACCACTTCCTTAAGGTAGTGACATATAATTTGTGGAAAACTGAAAGAAGATAAGTTTTTGCATTAGACAAGCAATTTTAACCTCTGTGACACCAAACTGGATAATGATGACTGCTTTGAATTCACTAGATAGTTGGCATTTTAAATGGACAATGGGATACATTAACTGGCAAAAATGAGATGAGAGTTGAAAGCATACCAATGGCTATTGCTTTCTCTAGGCATTCATAAGCGCATTGTACCAATTGCCTAGAGGTTTCATCAACATTCCCCACAAAGTATGTTTCGTTGAGGTCGCCTGACAGAAATTCAAAAATTCTCATAAAAATTAACAATAGGAACTCTAATCCAGTGAAAGAGTATAAAGCTTCTTACCATGAACACCCTTGTAGTATACTGTGACATCAACATTTACGATATCACCATCCTCTAGTTTCCTGAAGTCATTAAAATGTGCCATTTAGTCCTACTTCTTACATGAATAACTGTGGCCATGCAGTTAAAAAATTATTCAGGAACATCAGCAGCACAGGAAAAGAGTCACAAGCTTTATGGTGGAGCAAGAATTTGACTCTAAGAGATGCAGCAAGGTTTTGTAAATATATCAATGGACTAGTGTCCGCAGAAAGTAGAAACAGCACATACTACTATTCACAAGGTCACAAACCTTGCATCAGGAATTCCATGGCAGATCACTTCATTAACTGACCTGCAGTGAAAAAATAATGACAATTAAATGATCTTATCTGGATAAGTCACAAATACAAAATAAAAGACCAGTACCTACGTGCAACAAGACTTGGGAAAAAAATGGTAATTAAGTGGAGATGGATATGCACCTGCAATTACGAAAAAGCAAAAAAAAATACGTTGAGGGGGAAATTTTGCACATATCTGGAAGAAATCCTTAGCACTTTCTCCATCTTCTTAAACCGAATATGACCTACTTCATTCAATAATGATATATAAATCACTAGATAAGTACCCTAGTTACAAAAACCTCGCTGAATTAATCATTCAAGGAAAACCTACTTTTTTGAGGAAATGAACAAATATATTCCCTTTTGAATATGAAATGACCAAACAGATTCATATATCAGCATAAAAATGAAAAATATGAGCATTAAGAAACTCAATGTATGAAGTTTTTTTTCATCAGATTCGTATCACTAGAATTTACCAAGCTGTAGACAGAAATCTTAATTAAATTGCTTTAACAAAGAAATACACCACTTATGTGTCAAATCTATTGAAACAACAGTCCCCGTAGTATTCCCAATGTTTCCAAAATAATTCAAGTTACCACTTCTTCTTAGGATGGTCTGAAATCTTTATGCCACTAACAAGATATAGTTAAAAATTATTCTGCAGGACAAAAACAAGATGAAGTCCATACTTAGTACATGTGATCCAGACAAATAAGCCTCCTACAATCATTGCTTTTGAAGATGGAAAAGAAAAATGTAAGAATGAAAATAATGACTTTATAAGCCAAAAGAAATATCTATCTACATACCTGCAGCAATAGTTGCTTCATGCACAGCTTTATCAATTTCATCAGTTGTCACACCAGGTTGAATCATTCCAGCAGCCACATCCAAAACCTTCCGTGCTATCTAACAAATGAATTCTCGAATAGGGTATCATAAAAAGCCACTCCAAAGGATTTGAATTGAACATAAATAGAATAATGCTATCAGTAAATGTGGGTTGAAGGTAATGGAAAGAATCCTAAAAGTTAAATGACTCATCTCACTTCTAAGGAATGAAAAATGTGAGAAATTTACCACACAGCATTCTCTCATCTTCTCAATCTGTTCGGAACTTTTGATCTGCAAATGACATATATTGATAAGAAAAAGGACCTGAGCATAAGATTGAAGACTACTAAAATGAATTTGTTCTCATGTCAATTATTATAAAAGCTTACCTCAACAACATGCTGCAGATCACTGTTGGGTTCAATTTTAGGAATTCCCTATAAATGTAACAGAAATAAGAAACAGATCAAATGTAAATTAATACGATATCAACATTCTGGAGAAAAAGATATCCCGGAAAGATTCCAAGCTTCTTTTCAAAGAGAAAAGTTTGAGAAAGGTATTTGATTGAAATAGAAATGCTAAAGACAATACATAATTCCATATAATAAGCATTTTGCATCCCCTACCATCCATCATAGTTCAATACTGAGAGAACAATTAAAAAGCAGTCAACGTAAAGGATGGGAAAACTGGTATCAAATGCAGGTTGAATCAGATCCCCTTCCCAACTGAACCAGCTTCTTATCAAATGCAGTAAATGTTCATCAAAAGCATAAAGGATGGGAAAGCTGGTCAAGAAAAAGGATAAAACAATGAAGCAGCAAGTGTATCTTTAGAAACAAAACTCACATCAAGAGCCCAGTCTGGTAGATCAATGTGAGTAGGGACTGTACAATAAGGAGATATTGGATATGGTCTCAGACTCCTACAAAGAGACAAAAAATATCTTCAAGAACTGATATAGTTATTACCAAACCAGTAAATTGAGATGCATCTAAGTGCATTTATGTTATAGAAGTTTCATTTAAATCCTTCAAAGAAGAAATTAAAAGGCCAGCAATGCTGAACCAGTCAATCAATTCTCCAGGCCAAGGAAGTGTATGCCTCTGCATTTTGCTTTGCAGATTACGATAATGCCAAAATTTGTACCTTCCCTAAACAGACATGTAGTTGACTGCAGATAGTTCAGAAAATCAAATATGTACTTCATCCATGATGATAATCAGTAAGTGATAAAACAGAAAATTCATGCATAATCTACATGGATAAACTCCCTAAAGAAGCAAAAAAATTCACTGCAAAAGGCAAATGAAGAATGTGGAGATGCAATAAGCTAAGAGGAGCACGAAAATGTTTCTGGTTGAAGAACGAAAAGCCCAAGCCACTAAAATACTTGATAGGACAAAATGTTCTCGTAAATAACATTGGGGAAACTACAAATCTTGCATCTGATCTAATCAGAAATAGTGCAAGTCATCGTGCGACAAGATCAAATGTAATATACCCTTTCCAGTCAAAGTGAGGAAGTTTTGGTGTCCGAGCTTGTCCTTTCTTGATACAATACAGCCAACCATCACTGATTGACTCAGAATTTTGTCCATCAGGAACTCCTGTCCCAGTAGATGATAACTTTGCCTTCAAGTGAACTGATTTATGCGAGCTCCAAGATGCTTTGAAACAATCTTGAGCACTATTACAAGATTGTAACAAGGAAAACATTAGAACAGTAATATTGCAGCTTCATTAATTACTAGCATTGTAAACACTCAGAATTGGGCATAAGGGTATCATAATCTTTTCAATATGCAGCCATAGTAGGGTAGATATAATTAACACTCAAGGTAAGGGAGAACAGTGTTTGTCTATGCAACAGAATGTCAAGAACAACAGAAGCATGCACGGACTCCCATGACTTATGTAGCTCTTTTTATAAGTTGCACTGGCTGTTCCAAACAAGCATAAGGAGCCAACCATAAATTCCACCACTATCATTCTGTCAGTCTAGAATAAGAAAATTGCATAAGCTTTTTTTCTTTAACTTTTTTGACAAATATGTACAAAAAAATTAAAGGAAATTGAATATCGAGCAAGCCTTAGGTCAAACACAAGTGAGAAGAAATATTCTAGCTAGAGCAGAAATACTCACCAGAAGGCGGCACCTTCACGAGGAAGCTTTAGTTCCATGCACTTTGGGCACCTAATTAACAGGAAACCCGTCAATAGCCTCTTAGGTATGGTATCTACATTTCCTGAACTAGTTCACAATTTAGCTAGAAACATTACTTATGTTTTCCTATAGTTTACCGAACCTTTTATCAACGTTCACGAAATCTGTCTGATGAAAAACAGCGGGTAGCTGCTCACAGCTAAAAATGGTCCTTTTGCTAATACAGATTGATTAGGAGCTCAAACAATTATTAACTGCACATCTATCTCATGAACTGACTTCAACATATCAACCTAATTTTAACCATGAAAATATATAAGACTTCACCTGATTTTTCTTTTAACATATTTTCTAATCTTTATCAGACAGATTTTATCGAATTCTAAGCCAATAAAGGAAATACATCCCACAAATTCTACATAGGACATTGTCTGATTCTCTATACTGCAGGATATCCAGGTCAAGAGCTAGCAGAAGCATTATCTGATTAGAATAAGCCCAACTTCTATAAAACTAGAGAAACACAGTTCTCCTTGCCCACAGTGAAAGAAATTAATTATCCGAAAGAAATGAAGGACGCCTGAATGGATCGGAGTTACATACTGAAGGTGAGCCGTCTTGCCGCATTTAACACAGGTGAGGTTAGTCTCTGCAACATCTGATCCACCAGCCATTGGAATACAAGCTGTCCTATTCAACCCAGTCTATCTCTCAGCAGGGCGGGCTTCACTGCCAAATGATCGGCACGAAATAGCCTTGAAGATTCACAAGACAAGGCCCCTGTCGAATCAACAGGGAGAAGAATTCACTCGGCTCGATTAGAGGGAGCAGCAAGCTTGGGTTCAAGTACAGTTAGGGCTGAAATTTTATTTGAATTTAACTTATAAATAAATTTATTATTATTAATTTAAGGATAATTATTATATTAAAACCTCAAATAATTGGCTGAATAATTTTTGGAATCTAATTTCATTTCATAAATAAGTAATTAATATATTGATAAATTGTATTATTTATCAAACTATTGTCATTAATATCACGAATACACTATTGGTTGACAATATTATGATAAAACAATTAATTAATTGATTAATTTTATTCGAATTTTATTGAACTCATAATTTAATAATATTTTAAATTAAAATATATTTAAATTTGAGTTAATAATAAAATAAAAATTGAGCATCAACTCCACCGTTAAGAATTTGAGAAAGAAAACGCTTACTCTTCTTTTTTTAATAGATAAGAATTTAAGTAATGCTATGCTTGCTCTTCTCTTTTAAATTTAAAATAGTAGACTGAAAATATATATTTTAATATATTATAAATTATTCAAATGTAATTTATAGATTTCAATAGCTTGGTTGGTGCAAATTTTGGCGAGCCTCGGGTGCATTTGGTCAAGTTTATTCAAATGGACACGTGTGGATTTTGGCGAACCCGAGACCTGTCGAGATCCGAGATCCATCGAAAACTGAGACTCGAATCCATAGACCCAAACCTATCGATCCATCCAATTGGATCCGAATCGAGTCCTTCAAATAATAACACGAGTCGGATCCTTCCAAAAAGAATCCGAGTTGGGATCCTTTCAAAAAAGACTGACTGGGTAGTACTCCAACTCGGGTTCTTGTTTGAAGGACTCGACTCCAGTCCTTTTTGAAAGGACCCTAGTTGGATTCTTCTTTGAGGTTAATATTTAAGGTTAATAAAAATAAGATATTATTTATTTATTACAATTTCTAAAAAAATATAATATAAACTCACTATTTTCATATTAATATAGTTAATATATTTAATTATTATAAAATTCAATTAAATTATACTAAATACATACAAATATTTACAATACAAAATACAATTAACAATTAAATATTAATTGATCCAACTTAAATATCATCATCACACATCATTTAAACCAATAAATATTTATACGGATAGTAATCAATATAAATTAAAGAACATATTAACAGTAGAAAAGTATAATACTAAATAAATAACATATTGGTACCTTTACTTTTATCCAATTTTGTGTATAAATTAGTGATTCAACTATTTAATGGGCAAGTTGATTATGGGATTAACTGATAAAAATAACGGTTGTAACTGAAATAGCTAATATTTTTATTTTTTTCTACCAGTTAAGTATATTGAATTAATCAGCATTATAGATCATGTACTCATTCAAATATAAGTTAAACTAATATTTTAATTTTTTTTAGCTTCTTTTTCTTATCTGGCTCAAATTTGATAAAATAATAAAATAGACTTATAGGCTTAAATACTTGATTAGTGTACTGTTATACAATATTAAAAATATCTTAAAAGTATTCACTATATGTGCCACCTTATATTGTGGATCAATAATATAATACCAAAAACAGTTTTAATCGAACAAACAATAAGCATGAATAAATTAGCGGTGGAATAATAGCGTCAGTTAAACAATTTGTATTAGAATTAATAGCAAACTTATTACTCAATTCAATATATAGTTGACAGACAATTTACTCAAATTTAGTCCACTTATTTGGTGTACTAGTTCAATATAATAAGATTTCGCATATATTCTCAATACATTTTTCAATTGTTTACAATTTTATTTTAATAATTATATTAAAAATGTGTGCACAGCATATTTAGTATTTGTACTCCCAAAATCATTGAATTTAAAGATAGTTTTTCTGTTAAAAGTTGTATAATACTATCATTTATATAACAATTATCTAAAATAATGATAAACAAACTATTCAACTTTTTCAAAATCTCTTTTAATGCATTTTTTTCAAGTGCATATAATTTAATACAATTATTTCTAATTATATTTTGCGACATAATCTTAAATTATAATTATAACTTCCCCACAAATTATATAAATTCGTAATATTCTATCATTAATAGAATATAAATATAGTATAAGAATTAGTGTAAGTGATAAACAATTGATAAAAAATCCAATTATCAAAATAATATTTCTACAATTACAAACTTCTTTTAACATATCTTATAAAATATTAATAAATATCGGATATTATCTTTGTTAAATATTTTTCTATATATTTTTTCAAATTACTTTTAACTTAACTTATTTACTATCTCTAATATACAAGATTATACAATAGTTATATTTTGTTTTTAATCTATCATTAATTGTAACTGTGCTATAATCCTCCCAAACATTATAAGTAAATCTAATCTCTTTGAAATTTTTTATTTTAGTCCTACAATTATCAAATTTATATTTTATACTTACACCTATATCACCCATATACGTGGATTCAATAGTTGATTGCGATTACTATAGTGTATTACTATATGAATTAATAATAAATATAATTACTACTACCATTATCCGGCACAAGATCATTAGATCACGGACTATGTACGGAATAGAGCTACTAGGGATCGACACGGGGAAGCTCGAGTTCAAGGGCGACGGCCGGTAGCTCGGAGGCAACGGCCGACAGTTCGGAGGCAACGGGCGGGAAGGTCGAGGGTGGCGGGCGGCAACTCGGGGTATTTGCGGGAAGAACAGAATCGGCTACGAGAAGAAAGGTGCGGACGGGAAGCTCGGGACGATGGTCGGGAAACTCGGGGGCGGCGCTGGCAACTCGGACGACGGCGACAGGGACGGTCTACTCTCGTAAGTTTCCTTTGCTCGGGTCGAGCGGCTACCTGCGATTTTTGAATATCCAGATTCAAGTAAACGCAGCATCGAGGTTGAAGTCAACCTCGACAATGCTGTTTTATTTTTTTTCCTTGTGCAAATTAAATGCCGTCATTTCGAAAACGCCGACACAACTTCGTTTCATTTAAATGGCCGGAAAAAAAAAATAGAAGGACGGGTCCAATTTTTGGACCCACCTTTCGGTTCCAGTCAACGGACTCGAGCAGACCCGAAGTACCTAGGGTCAGGTAGGAACCCGGGTCTCAGGTCACAAATCCCATTGAAAATGCCTAAATATAATTTTATTTGTAGGTTATTTAAATAATTTTGTATTTATTTATAAATCAATAATAATAATATTATTAAAATATCATAATATAATATTAATTAATTAAAATTATATTAAATATTTTAACTAACTAAAATATTATTATAATAATATATTATAATATTTAAATATTTTTTAAACACAATTATAAATATAAGAATAAGTAACATGTTTCATATTTCCCTTGAATAATGGGTGATGATCCATGAAGGTGGCTTGGAGAAGGGAGGAGGCCAGCGATGGAAACAAGGGAAAGACGCATAATCATTGAATTAATTTTCCTTACCATGAATCTCGATAATAGTTCCATGAACACTTGTTCAAGTAATTGTAGCCGTGCGAGAAAGAGAGCAAAATTAAGTGGATAATCCTGATCCAAGCTACTCTGAACGGTTCGAGGAAGCTTAGGCCCCTTCATGGTAGGTTGAGCTATTGCCGTATGCTTTCTCCTAATCTAACAAGTCAATGCCTAATTTTAACTCAGGGCTGGAGTCCAAATAAGGAATTAGAGTCAAAACATTAAGGTAATCCTCCATAACATTCTATACTTGACTCTCTAGTGCTAATAAACCAGAATCTAAACTGGAACGTTGAAAATAGGGGAAAGCCTCATATTATCTTCCAAATAGCAGTCAATTCACCTTGGAGCTGCCCAGGTACGCAAGCTTTAATTGCTCCATAGATTACTATTATGGGCTTCGAAATTCATTTTCTTGGCTAATTATCATTACTCTCATCGAGAAACTACATTTGATTGTTTTTTTTAGATCAAGATGCCATCTTTTTTCGATCAATACATGTCCAGATATACTCGGTAGGCTTTGAAGACCAACCCCTTTTTTCCCTTGGAAATAAGGCCAATCCAATGTATCAAAATTAAGAAGCTGGCTGCCTAATGTTCCTATATTCAACCTTGTTTTTGGGCATGAGTAACGCGTTGTTTTATGGGATACAATGGATTATTCTTCTTCCCCTGCCAACTTGATTTGAGAAGGACATTTTGGATTCCATCAGGCGCTTGCTTCCTTCTCTTCCCAAACCCTCACTATTGTGAGTCAGTACGTCCAAACACACACCGGCAAAAGTCAAAGCTCAATCCATTGACATATCCCCTTCGGCTTAATACAGTCATCTTCCTTAACTGTGTTCTTTTCGGCACCTGCCAAGCGCATAGCCTCGGACTGCCAGACTGTCCTCTCCGACAGTTCTGACATAAGAAAATTATGATTAATAGAATGCAAGCGTTCAACATTTGTGCAGAAGAAGGTAGAAGAGGATATGTAGGGCCACGCGGATGCTTTTTCTTGTTCTTTTCCTTTCCTTTGGAAAATATCTCAGATGCTTCCCTTCAACTCTCTCTATATATAGAGCACCGAATCGAAAGCCCATTTCATCATCATAAAGATCGCTTCCTTCTTTCTATCATTAGTGTATGTTTTGTCCCATCAAGACATAAGCAAACACCAACTTCCATCTTCCTCTCTGAATCATGGGGCCCCACAAGTTCATGATCTTGCTCTTCGTACCCTCTTTCATGATCACTCTATCGGCCGTTTTCGGCTACAATCTGGGGGTGACAAGACCGTGGTGCGCTCAGACACCATACCCGGAAACCTGCCAGTACTACCTGGGCCATGATCCAAGGAGCATCCCCATCAGGGGGAGGTCCCAGTTCCGTAACATGTTGTTGCAACTAGCACTCAGCAACGCTAAGAATGGTTGGACCAACACCTACTCGCTAGGGTCCAGATACCAAAGCGGCAAGGGGAAGGCCGCCTGGGCCGACTGCGTCAAGCTGTATGAGTACACAGTCGATAGGCTCAACAGCACTGCCAACCCTAATGTCAGGTCCGGCGCCGATGACTCCCAGACCTGGCTCAGTACCGCCCTTACAAACATTGAGACCTGCAAGGCCGGGTTCGTCGAGATGGGTGTCTCGGACAACACCCTCCCTCTCCTTTCAAACAACGTATCGGCCCTCATCAGCAACACCCTGGCTCTCAACGACCCCTCGTCTTACAGTCCTCCGAGAACCACAAATGGGTTTCCAACATGGGTAAGGTCTGGAGACAGGAAGCTCCTGCAGTCCTCGTCTCCGGCATCCAATGCGAATGTCGTCGTGGCTCAGGACGGCTCGGGAGACTACATGACGATCAACGAGTCCTTAGCCGCCGTGCCTAAGCGGCCGGGGAATAGCAGGTACATCATCTACATCAAGGCCGGAACCTACGACGAACACGTGGAGATTGGATCCAAATTGAAGAACATTATGTTTGTTGGTGATGGGATCGGGCAGACTATCATTACTGGAAATAGGAGCAACGGCGGTGGATATACCACATACAATTCAGCTACTGTTGGTAAGATTTATGCGCGTATATATATATATACACTTTTATATATCATGTATAAGTTTGATAGGCAAAATTCCCAGCTGCTGATTTACTATATATGTAATATATAACTGATGTTCTTGTTATGTTACGATGCATGCAGCTGCCGTGGGGGATGGATTCATAGCCCGCGACATAACCTTCCAGAACACAGCCGGTGCAGTGAACCACCAAGCCGTGGCCCTCCGATCCGGCTCCGACCTCTCGGTGTTCTACAGGTGCAGCTTCGAGGGTTACCAGGACACGCTCTATGCCCACTCCGACAGGCAGTTCTACAGAGAATGCGACATCTACGGCACCGTCGACTTCATCTTCGGGAACGCGGCGGTCGTGTTCCAGAACTGCAACATCTACGCCCGCTACCCGCCCAACAAGGTCAACACCGTCACGGCCCAGGGCAGGACCGACCCAAACCAGAACACCGGCATCTCCATCCACGACTGCAACATCACCGCCGCCCCGGACCTGGCGCCGGTGCAGGACTCCGTGAAGACCTACCTGGGGAGGCCATGGAAGCTGTACTCAAGGACAGTGGTCATGGAGACCTACCTCGACAGCCTGATAAACGCCGCGGGATGGCTCGAGTGGAGCGGGACCTTCGCGCTCGACACGCTCTACTACGGCGAGTACATGAACACCGGTCCTGGGTCAGCCACCGACAATAGGGTGACGTGGGCGGGGTACCATGTCATGAACAGTTCGGCCGATGCTTCGAATTTCACAGTCGGGAGCTTCATTGCCGGCGACTCCTGGCTGCCGGCGACGGGGGTGCCGTACACTTCTGGACTCTAAATAGTTCTCTGTCGCTAGATGGTAAGCATGGTCACATCATGCATGGTTGCTTGAAAGTCATGATCGAGCAGTGCATAGTGATTAGTTTATTAATAATTTATTGGTATACACCTTCGTTCTTCATCAGTGTCATCTTAATAGTCATACTGTATGTGTTGTGTATCAACTCGAAGTAGAGTTGCATGCTTATTTCCTTACTCAATGTAATTTCATCAAAACTATATTTTGCATTTTCATGCACTTCACTGTTGAGTACTGACTTCATTTGCATTGCTCAAAGCCAACAAAGTTTCATGTTAAAAAAATGGTAGTCCATTGGGCTAGAATCAAAGACGTGCCTGAATTGTGAGGCATTACATGCGGAGGCCCATCAAGCAAACATTGGTGGATGAGAGGAAGGCCAGTCAATGAAACCTTGACGGCTATACTTTTTTGAGGGCAATTACACTTTTTAAATGCCAATGCACCCGGCCCATGCACCCGCACGATCCATGATTTGATCATTGGAAAGAAACCCTCGCAGCTCCGGCAACCAGAAGCCACTACCCGTGAACCGACCGCCCTTGATTTTTCTTCTCAATGAATGGAGTTGGGTATAGATACAGTGGACATATGGCACTATCATGATGTCTTTGAATTCAATCACAAACGTGAATTTCGTGAACTCTTTCCGATGGCTATGCGACCGAGGAGAAATCTATCTGGGAGGCAAATTGATTGACTTAACTCCAAAAGGTTAAAAATAAAAAAGCCTACAGCAGATTCAATGTCCGTCGTCTAACTATAGGATAGGGTTGTTAGGCATAAAGACAAATTGTTCGTAGCTTCCTTGATTTGAACGATTTCTAGCAACTTGTGGAGGAGGCGGCATAAATTCTACGAAGGGGGGATTGTGTCTCCTTCGGAGCTCGGTCTTGTCCACTTCTGTCGAGAGCCAACGGTTGGTTGAGCTTTCAATTCATACCTTCTCTTTTCACATGCCAAGTCTTCCTTGCCTGCTTCAAGGTTGTTAACAGTGAATAGTATTGAAATGGACCTTTTATAATCTATACTTTACTTGGACTATGGTAGCCTTTCATCAATAAAGCAATTTACATGGGACAGAGAAAAAGGGGATCGTTAATTTGTCGTACGTGGCTGCTATCCACCCAGAGGTGCCAATGTCACTTTCAACAGTTGCTTGTTCTATGAACCGCCTATGACTAAATAATGGATTATTTGACCATTTGAAGGCAAAATATCATAGGTCATAAAATGTTACCATTATATAGTGAAATATGGTAAATTATTTGTGGGGATATAAGTCCTTTTCAAATGCAATATTTTTATACAT
Organism: Trapa bicornis; assembly: GCA_030064425.1. NCBI lineage: Eukaryota > Viridiplantae > Streptophyta > Magnoliopsida > Myrtales > Lythraceae > Trapa > Trapa bicornis. The sequence goes on along the minus strand of CM057755.1, from coordinate 33,308,174 downwards.
TAAATTTAAAAATGTAATAATATAAATAGTTAAATTATTACTAGTTATATTCATATTTGAATAAAGGTGGACAATTATGGGTGCCCATGAAGGACTATCAGAAGTCAATGGCGTTGGCCACCAGCGAGGCTGCACATAATATATGGTTTAATATATTAGCTGTTTACCAGAAAAAGAAGCATATGACTTTTTTTCTTCAACAAACCAGTGGACTTAAAGCTCCATCCATAGGTAGATGCATGGATACCTTACCAAACTATATATAGCTTCTTAATGAATTTTTAGCTCGTTAAGAAGGGCTAAAATGTCCAACCAAATCTTTAATGGGTGATGGTTATTGATCTTATGACCTTTGGTGCATGACAGAAAGATCCTTCCTTACCATTTTATATATATTATTATATGCAATTAATTTAACTATATATATTATATATGACCTTGTTGATCATTAGGATAAAGATTGTAATATTAATTGAGCTGCGACCTCTTCCACTTGAAAATATTTTTTTATTTTAATAAAAAATATTAGTCTTATTTAAGGTATTTTAAAGAGACTAAGACCTTATTTGAATTAATAAATATATTTATTTAAGATTTTATCGAAATATTATGAGATAATTTAAGTTTTCAATAAATACAAAAAATGATTAGGAATGGAATTGAGTAAGAGAGCACTAGCATGCAAAATAGTATACCCATAAACATATATAATATAAACTATTTTACATTTATATAATTTTTATAAAGAATTTTAATATCTAAACTTAATGCATACATTATTATTGAAATATAAATAATATATTATATTAAGTTATTCGAATTTTTAAAATTTTAATAAATAATGGGTAGGTCCCCAATAGTTATATATTTTTTTGGGACCCAAACAAAAATGGATAAACACATGTTCAAAGTCACTTTGCGGACCCCACATGACCGCCCCTTCCTGCCCTAATTAACCAATCCATATTATTAAGGTGAACTGTGATTTGCTTCCAGGTGACAATCTTAGTCAAACCATCATCAATTAACGAATCCATTAATTTGCAGGTGGTGAAGATGAATGCAGCCATGCCCCGAATTGAGCTAAAACTTTATTTTTTAATTTAAATATTATATAATTTCTTTTAATTTAAATGACATAAAATTGTATATAATACCGCATCAATAGCATACCAAATGTGAATTAAGGCAAGGGTTGAAGCCACCACATTTCTAGATTTGCATGGATAGTCATAGATCAATGGTCCCAATTTGCCAACGGCTCTCTTCCATCATTTTGTTGTCCATGGTCAAGTAAATAGCATTTACAGTCCCAAGGAGCGGTCGAGGAATCTTAGTCCATTCCTAAAAAAGTCAATAATAATGCATTCGAGTATCAGGCAGTCAAACGAGGGGGCAGAAACAAGCTTCTCCAGCTACACGGCGATAGATTTGTTCTTACCTGGATAAATACCGGCGGGTAATTTCCGGCGTGCTGCTCATCGGTAGTTTACAGGTTAATACGCGGCAAATAATGCAGGATAAGAAAGTTGCTGGTTTGGCCTACAGCGAATATGATCTCAAAAAGCATCATTACTTCAACTAATCGTTTTTCGGAGCTTAGTGTCAATGGAGATGTCGGTTTCCCCATTTTTATAAAAGGGGAGAAAATTATGTGCAATTTGACAAAATGTAACTAATCCCAGCTTGCGCGCAAAGATTTGTGAGCTACGTATATAATTGTGATATGTGAACTTAATAGATACTCTAGATAAGATAGAGGGTCTAGGACTTTGAATGCCATGAAGCTTCTTGCAGAAGCATTCATGCATGCATTCCTCTTGGGGTGTAAAAAAAAAAAAAGAAAAGCGGGACAAAAACCTAACCTGAACCCACTCTCTCAGTTGGCATCACTAAGGAGGAGTAATAATATCAATTAGATTGTGGATTATTTTAATAATAATGCTTTTAGATGCCATTGGCATAATAAAGTGTCGGTGCAAAAAGGAATCTGCTGAGGTTACGGTGTGATTTGATTAGGGTTTTGGGGTGTTGCCACGAGACAAATTTACACGTGATCATTTTCATAAGAATTACGTCCATTGATAGTATAAAAATGATATTTTGTATTATGACATCTAACGTAGGAATATAAATTACAAAATCTTTCTTAATCTCACCATTTTCTCAATGTAAAATGTGTTATTTCTTGCACAATATTGGACATTATCAATCAATTATAAGAAGTTACACCATCTTCACTTTACTTTTGAAAAGTTGTGGAAACATTCAATCCTAAAGCGACTCCATTGTCTGCGTATAACCGTCGGCTTCTATGATTCTCATTGGCACAATAATGGAAGCACAAATTAGACCAAACGACCCTTGGTGGAATTGAATGAAACACAACTCAAATCAATAAATTAGAATTATTATCTCTTATTTTTTCCCATGTAATATGATATTTGTAAGTCCAGCCAGTATACCAAAACCATCTACGTCGTCCCATCATCCAACCTTTTTTTTCTTTTGCAGATCCTTATGGCTCCCTGGGCTCCTGGTTTAGCCGGGATGATCAATGGATTGACTCGCAGATCCGGCTGCCGATCCTCTTTGTTGAATAAAAAGGATATCCAAGTGTTTATATATATATAAATATATATGCAAGTGTCGACATATAACGCGTTTTGTCATAATACAATTCCTTTTAATTTCAACTAAGCTTATGGATCAATCATATCATCTATCAATGGCATACCGGACAAGAAAATGACACTGAACACATCCTACTTGCATGTATTTATTTTTTTCTCCCCTTAGACCACTGTTGCGTGTCTTTGGGTACAACAGAATGATGGAATAAAAACATATAATAAATACACAACCGTTATCATTGACCGAAGATGACACTCTATGGATGATGTATAAGAAGTATAAAGTCGGCTTAGATATACGTGCTTCTTCATCACGGTCGTATCCTATCCTTATGAAGTTTCCTATTCTTGGAGAGTTCTGCAAACTTACCATTTGGTGCACTAACTTATTTCAGGATACCATTAAGTTTTTATACAAATAGCCACTTAAATTATATTATTTATAAGTTAAAGAAATATTTTATGATTGTATATCAATAATATTTATTTATTCATTCTATTTAATTCGATATTTTTAATTATTAATATACTTTATTACGTTAAAACGTTATTATGTATAATTTTAAACTTGCAATTGGATGTATATAGTTTTTTTAGCCTTTAATAAATGGAGCAATTATTAATAGTTTAATATTTTTATAAAAGATAAGTGTGTGTATATATATATATATTTAGATTAAGTTATGTAGCATATTCATAATGCCATCGAATTCAATTAAATTAGAGATTAAAATACTTATTAAATAGATAAAAATCTTATAATATAATTATATTAATTCAGAATATTGAAATCTAAATGACCATTATATTTATCGAGATTGAATATATTATAGTATTCCAACAAAGACCATTCGCCCCTTCTATATAAAGCGAGACAATACCAATATCCCCCCACAACTGCTTCCTTAACCATCTCTTTTGATACCTCCAAGTCCATTTCAGCTCGTTCCAGGCACATATTCGGCCACAATGGCGATCGATCAAAAGTTGATCGTCTTGCTACTGTCTCAGCTCCTGCTCTCCGTCGGTGTCATGGGTTACTATAACCAGACCGAGATCAAGTCGTGGTGCGCCCAGACGCCGCACCCCAAGCCGTGCGAATATTTCCTCAGCCGTAACCCTAAGGGCACCCACATCAAGGGCAAGTCCGACTTCCTCGAGATAGCTATGCAGGTGGCGCTGGACCGGGCCGAGAATGCCCACTCCGCTGCTTACTCGTACGGACCCAAATGCCGGAACGCGAAGGAGAAGGCCGCATGGAGCGACTGCGTCGAGCTGTACAAGTACACCGTCAGCCGCCTTAACTCCACCGCTGACCCTAACCACAAGTGCAGCCAGGAGGATGCTCAAACCTGGCTCAGCGAGGCCCTCACAAACCTAGAGACGTGCCGGATAGGGTTCGCCGATCTGGGGATCCCCGACCCCATCCTCCCGCTGTTGTCGAATAACGTCTCGGACCTCATCAGCAACACCCTGGCCCTAAACGGCGTGCAGTACAAACCCCCAAGCACCGCCGACGTGTTCCCTAGCTGGGTTAAACCCAGGGACAGGAAGCTCCTGCAGTCCTCGTCTCCGGCGTCCCAGGCAAACTTGGTAGTGGCTCAGGATGGGTCCGGGAACTACAAGACGATCAGCGAAGCCGTGAGCGCCGCATCGAAACGGTCGGGCTCTGGCAGGTACATCATCTACATCAAAGCTGGTACGTACAAGGAGAACGTCCAGGTCGGATCGGGCCTGAAGAACATCATGTTCGTCGGTGATGGCATCGGAAAGACGATAGTCACCGGAAGCAGGAGCGTCGGCGGTGGTTCCACCACCTTCAACTCAGCTACTGTTGGTAAGGCACACTCTCATACACAAATTTACAACCACCTCCCATGATATAATCTCCATATACATATACAGAGAGAAATTCCTTATAAAATATGGATAAATATAGTGATTTATAGATAGAATTGCTTAGAATGAACGAACATCAGACGTACACGAGGATTAACTTGTAGTTTTAGAAAGACGTCGTACATGTGAAAGAGACAACTGCGTTCATGTTCATGCACGGCACCGTATGTGTGGGGCTGAACTTAGCTCCTGTCACTGTAACACTGTCCGCCTCCGGACGCCGGTCAATATAATAAGCCTGTTAATCGGCAAAAGAAGTCGGTTGAGGTTATTAGAGTGGCCGAGGAGGAGGAGGAGGGCAACTCATTATGATCAATAATTCAAACGGGGATGGTCCCCTCAACTTTTCTTAGGCATATATATATATATATATATATCATATCTCCCTTCAATAAATTAAAGTAAACCATGAAATTGATATAAATTGATAATAATTGCATATTAATATTTGTCCTTAACCATGCCAGCTGTCGTGGGTGACGGATTCATCGCGCGTGACATGACCTTCCGCAACACCGCCGGCGCCGCCAACCATCAGGCAGTGGCCCTCCGATCAGGCTCTGACCTCTCCGTCTTCTACAGGTGCAGCTTCGAGGGCTACCAGGACACCCTGTACGTCTACTCCAACAGGCAGTTCTACAGAGAATGCGACATCTACGGCACCGTCGACTTCATCTTCGGTAACGCGGCGGTTGTGATCCAGAGCTGCAACATCTACGCGCGGTACCCACCCAACAAGACCAACACCTTGACGGCCCAGGGACGGACCGACCCGAACCAGAACACCGGCATCTCGATCCACAACTGCAGGGTGACGGCCGCCTCCGACCTCAAGTCCAGCCAGGGCTCCGTCAAGACCTACCTGGGCAGGCCGTGGAAGCAGTACTCAAGGACCGTGTTCATGAAGACCTACCTCGACAGCCTCATAAACCCTGCGGGCTGGCTCGAGTGGAGCGGCAACTTCGCCCTCAGCACCCTCTACTACGGCGAGTACCTGAACACAGGCCCAGGGTCGTCCACCTCCAGCAGGGTCAACTGGGGCGGGTACCACGTCATCACCAGCGCTACGGAGGCTTCAAAGTTCACGGTCGGGAGCTTCATAGCGGGAGGCTCATGGCTGCCGGGCACCGGCGTGCCATTCACCTCCGGCCTCTAAATGAGAGACACTCTCTCTTCCAAGTCGACAATATTGAGCAAGTTGCTTATAGTTTTCTTTGGAATTTAAGTATATAATTATTGATGTGGGGATTGAATAAGTGGTGCTCAACAGAGACAGGTAATATAGAGTAGTAGAAGAAGCAGTCGTCTGCCAAGTGGGAGTAGGTATATAAATAAGAGTCGTTGTACGACAGTTGTGGAATTATTGTTCTATCTACGAAGCTAAGCAAGAGGAAGGGGAAATATAAGTGATACTCTATTTCTTTAATCGTATCCATTATTATGATTTATTATATATCCTTTTATTCCATGTCATTTAAGGTGCATATGATATGATAATCTTAGTATATAATATATTAAAATCATCTAATAAATTAAGATGTAATAAATTCAGTTTTATACTTTATAATATATTATTATTATATTTTAAGTGGATCAATATTATAATATAACAAAAAAATACTACTAGCTTATATTCTTTTGATTTTAATGTTGGACCAGCTGTCGGACAAAAAAAGATACTTTGAGTTGCCCATGTCGAGATAAGATAGGGAGGGTCCTCCCTTAATATTGCACTGTTTTTTTAAATTTAATTTTTTTAATAATAATAATAATAATATCGAAATATTATTTTACCGTCACATCAACTTATTTTAATTAGAAAATATCTGATTTGATTAAAATTAATATAATAGCTAAATTTTAGGAAATTTTAATTAACGAGTTATTATCATTTCATTATATGTGCATCAAATGTCAACATAAACTGTGTCAGCTATCTTTTTTACGTAGATATTAAAAAATGTCATTAGTTCGGACTAATTCCGCGTTCATATAATAGTCAAAGTCTTACAAATTATTATTTTTTTCATTTATAAAAACTCAAATTTAAGACATGTGCTTAAGAAAAATAAGTGTCCAATCAATTCAATTAATGGGTCAGTGACTATCCTTTCTTTAATTGTGGTAGATAAGGAGTGAAGCATGCTTAAAGCCCTATATCCGAGTAGTATTTTTCAATATCTAGATTAAGGATTATGTTTTTGGATTGCCAGAGTAAGTATAGAGGGTTATGACCTTCTGCAAATGGTACTTTATTCCGTTTGGATGAAACTTCATAGTGAATTTAGTGAAGGGAAAGCGACTTATATACAATACATATAAATATATATATAATAGATAGCTTCCCATCAGATATTAGGTAATGCGCTCTTTTACTCCAAAAACTACAGTAGGAACTTCCTTTGGGGGTCAACATATGAAAAGAGACAATTGCACGTAGAATGATGGGATGTAGTCACCTTACTAGTGAGCTATAAGCACTAGGAGGTTTGGCATGGGGTGTATAAGCTAGGAAAGAGGAGAAACCATGGGGTGTAGATGTGAGGCAAAGTCTAGTGTGGGAAAGTATCTTAATAGACTAACCATTGGATCTGGTTTGAAAGTTTGTAGCCAAGGGGAATGGGTTGTAGGTGATGGGAAGGAGGAAAGGTTTTGGGGGTGACACTTGGGGGGGGGGGGGGGGGGGGGGGGGGGAGATTGGACCTATGAGATGGTACCCACTAACCTCTAGAGAGAGGTGAGGTGAATCTTATCATATCTCATTTGCTAGGAAAATTGGGATCTCTCCACAATATCTTTGGACCTTGAATCACATGATGAACTCCATTTTAAGTGCCCTAGGGTGCTTATCTGCCAAAATGAGAGATGGGAATTTGGGGAGGGACATCAGTTGTCTAACAAGAATCATGGGATTGGATATGGAAATGTCCAGCTCACCCCCACACATTCATCATTTTCCTATGGATCTGCAATTTCAACAAAGTGCCAACCGACAGTATTCGAAGGAGTAGATGTTTGAAATATTCTATTATTTATAAAAGTTATGGTTGTCCCGCCCGCCCGCCCTGGTTTTGTCGTGAAAATTAAAAAGACAAAAAAAGGGAGAATGGCAAAGACAAAGGGGGCAAGCGTCGAGTTGGAGCAAGGCGTGCTGAGTGAATCTGTGTAGGGCATAACCTTGTTGATACGGGGCTCCATTGGACCATTGGGGATGAGTGAGGCTAATTGCCATCCCTATTCATTACCCTTAATAGCGCAGCAAACGAGGGTGATGGTTATGGTGTCCATCCCATTTGCATTTGTAGCCGACAAATGTTGAAGTAACTTGCCCATGTGCTAAGCACAACCATCACCATCTTCTCATTATTTAATTATTGAAGTGACATAAAGGTCATTTTAAGGGGCAATGGAAGGCTGCAGTCAAAGTGGTGAGTGTACTTCGTGCACCCATATTATACAACGTAGTATGTACCAAAGTATAATGAAATGTTGAGAAATGCTATTTTTTTATAAATTAATAAAAATATAATATTGGATGAACCTTAGAATTTAATTATTAGTCATCTTAAAAAATAACGTGTACAAGATAAAGTATGGTTCAAACTGCTCATCATATGCTATATTTGAATATGGCTGGATTATAATAATTTGATTATTTACTTTTTGTGTATTCATGCTCCAAATATTGTTAGTGTTAGCAGATGGCTTGAAATATTTTTAAACAATCCTTACCCGAATCAACACAGTAGAAATGATATAATTAGGGTTTTAGCACTTTTTAAAGAGCAAAATAGACCCATGTTCCAACCGTCTAGGCCTAATATTAATAGGGATATGGATGTTATACATAATACGCTTAAGTAATATGCATATGCTACTCCTGTTAATGCTCATATTAATTGTCATTATCGGATCTAATACTCCCGACCTTGTTTCCTAACAAACTGCTAAACCTTTCTGATATTATAAAAATTAGGCCATTTATTATTCTAAAATTGAAATTATAAAATTTATTATATAAAAATATATACTTTATATTAAAAAATTAAACTTTAAAAAAAATATAATGTAAAACTAATAATAAGGTTGTTAATAAACTCGTACTATCCACTTAAAATAACTAATAGCAAGTTTAAAATTTTATTTTCCATTTTTTTAAAAAAATATTCTTAAAAGTTAAGACTTCCTATTACTAGTATTTAAAATCACATTACATACGGTTCATCACTAAATCTAATATTAATATATCAATTGTCAAATTTCGATTTAATTCACCGATTATACTAATATAACAAGCTATACGTATTATTTCTACACATACTCTTAATAATATAGTAGTAAGTACTTCACTAGATTAGAACCCGAACTCACGTGCTGAAAAACTCATATTAATACAATAATTCTAAAATTCACTATAAATTTAAAATTTTATAAAATAAATTTTAATAATATATAATGTACCATCAAATAATCATCAAATAATCACCAAAATAAGCACCTACCTTTAATTACCCATTATTAAATCTAAATACTTTGTCTGAAATTACTTTATTTGCCAGGGTCCTATTTCTTTGTACTACTTTTTTTTTATCTATTCTTGAAAAATATGTTAGGGGAGAAGATGAACAATACTTACTGTAAAATTTTTTAGGGTTTTTGAGGGTTTAGTGTAAAGTTCGCTTATCACGTCATTTATAAGCTCAATATTGTTGCAACTCAAAATAATCAATAGGAAATTTGATAATTCATTCTTTTCTATTTTCAATATTATCTATAAAAGTCAATGAAACTCACTACTAATTGTTTTCAAACTCATTATCGATGACAATTAATAATTGAAACTAGTGTTAGAATATCAATTTAAGTCATTGACATATACGATGTGTTAGAAAATCGGATTAGGGAAAAAGAAAACGAATATATTGATAGAGAGGCATTGGGGATGAGAAATTGAAACCTACATATTTTATCCAAACCCTAACTCAATTATATACATGTCTATTTATTAACTAACTTAAATAGAATATATGATATAGTCTTAATTACCAAGATTATATCGTAATTACCTTAAATATCTTATACTATTTCAACACTCCCCCTCAAGATGGGCTATAAATATCTATCATTCCCATCTTGTTACAAATATTAATCCACTTTTTAAGTCCTAATCCTTTAGTTAAACAATCTGCTAATTGTTCGCCAGTCTTCATGTAGTGTAGCTCCACGATTTTGCTCTCAAGTTTCTCTTTGAGGAATAATCGATCAATTTCAATATGTTTGGTTCTATTATGTTGAACTGGATTGTTAGCAATGCTGATTGCCGATTTATTATCACACCATAACTTAATAAGTTCTTTCCTGAATAAACATAACTCAATCAATAAGTTCTTTATCCATATTATCTCACATATGCCTTGAGTCATAGCTCTTTATTCTACCTCTGCCGTTGATCTTGCGACCACCTCTTGTTTCTTACTTCTCCAAGATACAAGATTACCTCCAACAAACACGCAATAACCTGATGTCGATCTTCTATCATCTACACAACTAGCCCAATCAGAGTCACAAAATCCTTCAACTTTAGTATGACCTCGAGACTTGAACCAAAGGTCTTTTCCCGGATTACTCTTTAGATATCTCAATATTCGCATAACTGCCTCTCAATGTTCTGTCCTAGGATCATGCATATATCTACTTACAATACTAACCGCATATGTGATGTCCGGTCGTATGTGACACAAGTAGATAAGTTGTCCCACAATTCTTTGGTATTGTTCTTTATCCACTGGGTCTCCTGACTGAGCACATAGCTTATGATTTGGTTTAATTGGAGTGGCAGCAGTTCGACAACCCAATATCCTTGTTTCAGTAAGTAGATCCAATAGATATTTTCTCTGAGAAAGCACTATGCCTGTCCTAGACCTGACTATCTCAATATCGAGAAAATACTTAAGTGCAACCAAAATTTTCACTTCAAATTCTTTGCTCAATCTTTTCTTTAGTCGCAATATCTCATCGCTATCATCTGCAGTTATAATAATATCATCTACATTTACTACAAGGATAGCAACTTGACTATTTGAGTGTCGATAGAAAACTGTGTGATCTCTATTGCATTGTTGATACCCCATTTTAACTACTGCATGTCAGAATCGGTCAAACCAAGCTATTGGTGATTGCTTGAGTCCATACAAAGACTTCTTAAGTTTACATACTCTCTCAGTGGTCTTCATTGTATCAAATCCAGGTAGAATCTCCATATATACCTTTTCTTGTGAGTCTCCATGCAAAAATGCATTCTTTACATCTAATTGATGTAATTTCCATCCAAAGTTGGCAGCACATGATATAAGTATTCTGACGGTACTCATTTTAGCAACTAGTGCAAATGTCTCATCATAATCTATTCCATACATCTGGTGGTAGCCTTTTGCTACCAATCTTACTTTATACCTTTCAACCTTTCCTTTAGCATTTTGCTTAACAGTGAATACCCATTTGCATCCAACAACCTTTTTTTCGCTTGGAAGTAATGCCAGTTCCCAAGTCTTATTTTTCTCTAATGCACGTATCTCCTCATGCATTGCTGCAAGCCGCTTTGGATCATTTTTGGCCTATTGCCAATTTCTTAGTATGTGCACTAACTGTAATGATACAATAAAGGTCTTGTATGTAGATGGGACAGATTCATATGAGACATAATTAGATATATCATGTTCATAACCATATCTAATTGGAGGTTTTCCTGCATTAGCTCTAGGTTCTTTACGAATAGCAATGGGCAGATATTCATTACCATCTGGTGATGACGAGGAATCGTCAGGAGATTGATGGGTATCTGAGACATCCGATGATGATGAGGAATCGTCAGAAGATTGATAAGTATCTGGGACATCCAGTGATGATGAGAAATCGTCAGAAGATTGATGGGTATCTGGGACATATGGGAGCAATGAGTGTGGTATAAGTATTTGTTCTTGTCGCTCTCCATCATCTTCTTTATCTTCCTCCCCCTGAGCACAACTCTTGTTCCTTCTACTATAAACCTTCAATTCTGGTTCATTGGTCCCTCCTTCATTGCTACTCGATCTCTTAGGACATGAGATTATACCTACAATGACATCATCTTCTTTATTATCACTAATTCTCTCTTCATTTCTGTGTTGTGCTTCAGTCAAATCATCTAGCACTGTGGATGATGTTGTTGATTCACCATAAAAGGGTTCATTCTCACGAAATGTTACATCCATACTCACAAAAAGTCTTCTCTCGCTTGGACACTTGCACTTGTAACCTTTCTAAGTGCTAGAATAGCCCACATAAATACACTTCAATGCACTTGGATCAAGTTTAGTTACCATTGGACGATGATCTCTCATAAAATATACGCAACCAAATACGCGAGGACAGACTGCATGTATGTTGCGTCCCATCAAAAGTTCACAAGGAGATTGAAAGTTTAATATCTGAGAAGGCATCCGATTAATTAAATATGTTGCCATCAATACTGCTTCACTCCATAGATATTTTGGAACATTCATTGTAAATAGAAGAGTGCGAGCTACCTCTAACAAGTGTCGATTCTTCTGTTCTGCCACTCCATTCTGTTCTGGTGTATCTGGACACGTGGTCTGATATAGAATCCCCTTTGTAGATAAATACGATGAGGATTCTCTATTAACATATTCAGTACCATTATCTGTAAGAAGAATACTCACTTTGGCATTATATTTTGTTTGCACCAAAGCTAAAAAATCTTTAAAGCAAACCAATGTCTCAAATTTATTTTTCATTAAATATACCCATGTCATCCTTGAGTAACAATCAATAAATGTAACAAACCATCTGAATCCGCCAATCGAAGTAACTGGACATGGTCCCCAAACATCAGAATGTATCAACAAAAATAGTGAAATACTTCTTAAACCAGTAGAAGAATAACGTGTTATTGTATGTTTTCCAAACTCACATGCATCACATACAAGCTTGCTACGTTCTACATTATTCATCAAGTCAGGCGTTACCCTCTTAAGATTCTCAAACGATAGATGAACAAGATGACGATGCTCCAATATGACTTCATTCATTGCTTGTTCAGACAAAGTAGTGCTTAAAGCTGCGCTAGACTCATCTTTTATAAGATACCACAATCCATCAAGCCTCCATCTAGTCCCAATTATTCTCTTGGTATTCCTTTTCTAAATGACACATGAATCTTGATCAAAGATTACTTGATAGTTCAATTGATCACTAATTGCACTAACTGATAATAGATTAACTAGAAATGATGGGACATGTAGAACTGATGATAATGTAATTGATCAAGTGCATTTAATCGAGCCGAATTCCATAGCCGGTTGAAATGTGCCATTAGCAGTTTGAACTCTATTATGGGAAAAAGGTGGAGAACCAGTATTTGTAATAAACTCTACTGATGTTCCTGTCACGTGTCTAGATGCGCCTGAATCAATAATCCATTCTGTGGAAGATGGTTTAGAAGAAAATTCATGTGCAATAGTACCTGAGTCAACATTAGCATAACACATGTCATCGTTTAAAATGTCAGCACCTTTAGCACGATAGGTTTGTCCCCCAAATCGTCCACAACCTCGACCTTGACCTTGGGCTCCACGTCCTCTGATGCTATGACTTGTTCCACCCCATGTAGGAATATGTGTCAAGAAACAATTCCAGCTAATATGTCCATTCTTCCCACAATTATAACATTGTCGGTTGTCAATAATCGGTTTTGCTATAGTAGAGCGAACTAGTATTGCTGATATCTTAGAAGTGTTCATAACCTTTTATCTTGACTCCTCATTAATTAGTGCAGCAATAACATCTTCCATCGGAGGAATTGGAGACTGATGACATATCATTGCTCTCTTGTATTCATATTCTAGATTTAGTCCCCTCAGGAGGCGAATCACACGTCGTCGCTCCATCCATGCTCTAATAGAAGTTGTATCTGAAGGATCAGATGTAATTAATGAATCATAATAATCAAGTTCGAACTATAACCTTTTTAGCTCAATACTGTATTCTATTATACTTCGCTCCCCCTGCTTTAGTGCGTCCAACTTATCTTCAATCTCAATCACAGTCATCATATTCCCAATACTAGAGAATTGAGTAGCCAAAATCTTCCATATATCAGATGCTTTAATAATACCTTCTACCAACCCCATGATAGAAGGAAAAAGTGATCATATTATCCATGCAACCACCAGAGAATTAGTCGCCCTCCACACCTTCCATGATGTGCTGGTAGTATTAGTGGGTTCTTCATACGAGTCGTCAATGTAGTCTGCTAAATATTTTGACTCTAGTATGAGTTTCATCTTTCTCGACCAACTCAAATAGTTTTTCGTTCCTTCAAGTCTCTGCTCTATTTTGAGTAATTCCAACTTCAAATCTCGATTGAGAGTATTGTTATGTTGAGGCGATACATCGTCTCTTCCTACAAGCAATTTGGCCATACCTTCTAAAATTTCCTTCAATTCCCTTCCTGTTAATGCTGCATCTATTTTCTCCATCTTTTACGACAATTCAGTTATGCCGTGTCTTGAGCTTTCAGATCAAAAGACTTTGAAAATAGCAGAAAACCTTAGCTTTGATACCATGTTAGAAAACTGGATTAGGGAAAGAGAAAACGAATATATTGATAAAGAGGCATTGGGGATGAGAAATTGAAACCTTCATATTTTCTCCAAACCCTAACTCAATTATATATATGTCTACTTATTAACTATCTTAAATATAATATATGATATAATCTTAATTACCAAGATTATATCATAATTACCTTAAATATCTTATACTATTTCAACACTATGCATTCAAAGCACACATAGTCAATTAAATAGTAACTATGTGTAACACTAGAACTTTAGGATTAGAAATTGAATTGGATCGAAACTTTTAAAACCAGAATATAAATTCAATTGGATAGTAAACCGATGTTGAATAAGGAATTAAATCCCAATTTGGGATTAAAAATTGAATTGGATCAGAAAGAAAGGTTGAAAATGAGAATAAGAACGTGACCCAAGAATAAAGATTTAATTAGATTAGATATCAATTTGTCGATAAAGAACTTATCCATCTTCTTTTACCATTTAATATATTCTTATGGGTCCTCCTTTACTTGGAATAATCGTACATTTAAATCATTCAGGTTATCACCTATTAGTCTTCTTGTTGTTGTATATAGTTCTTAATTAATTTGTTCCTCCAAATAATCCAATTGCATGTTTTCTCTCATTTTACTCATCATGTTTTGAACGGAGTGAGAGGAATTATCTTCTTTCCATTTATTTTTTCGTTATTGAGATTTGTAATCATGCCAATCATTAGAAACAAAAGAAACTCGCAACTCTCACTCATATGTTTCTCTTAAATACTCTTTTTTCACACTCAAATAAAATTTACTTATAAATTTAAAACTCTTTTGTCTTTTTCCACTCATATGTAATTTTTTAATCTTAATTGAACTCAATAAAAAATTATTTTCATGAATTAGTTCAACTTGAGAAGCAATAAATACAAATCAATAAAATTTCAAAAAAGAAATTCTAAAAAAAGATTTAAGTGTGAGTTATGAAAATAATCAAATTGATATAGCAAAAAGAATAAAAATATAATAAAATAGAATGAATGGATTATAAACTTTTGTGTTTTTTTTTGTTTTTTACCTTTTCCTTTTTTTTACATTTTTCTGCCTATTTTTTTTTTACTTTTTTTGCACTTTTTTTAATGTAAAAAAAGTAGAAAAAAAGATGAGATTTTTTATACAGACTTGAAATAGAAAATATATAATGAAAATAGAACTAAATAGTAGAAAAAAGAGACTTTTTATTGGTTTTTATAATGAATAGAAATTAGTATAATATAATAAAAATAAAATCAAATTTGAAATGATAGTATGGAACTTGTCGTGCAACCATGTGTTCTGATGCCAACTAATACGAATATCACCAATATACTAATGACATTATACACCAAAATGGAAAATACCCTAAAACTTTCACGACGCAAGTAAAAAAGAATGAATACTTGTTTAGTTGAGAAACAAGATACATGGTAGATATAGATGCCACACTCAAATAATCTAAGAAGAGCTGTTAGAAAATATTGGTGATAAGTACGATTGCTTAAATGCTACAAGTAAATACCTGATAAGTTTAAAAGTTCTCTCAAAATAAAATAAAGACATAAAACTCACAATATTATTGAAATCAAAGGCCTACCTATACAATATTATGAAGTTAGTCTTTTATAAATACTTATTAATACTAGATATCCTATAAAATAAAGAAATATAATATTATAGTTGACATATCAATATCTAATTATTCATATCGAAAATATTCCTAAGTTATTTGTTGTATATTTATTTAAAGATGTATATGATAATAAATATTCTAAACTTAGCAAATTATCTTAGATACATCTAAAAATATATTATTTTATTCTTCAATATTATAGAAAAACTATTATTGAATTTGAATTATCATCTTTGAAATATTATTGAACTTTTATTTTGACCTTCCATTTGAATTTCTTCAATTGCTTCAATCAGCCCATTCAATGCTTTTTTAAATCTTTTAACCCTTAAATTGTGAATCACAATGTGCCCAATTTGATTCACATTAGTAAGACTCCCACTCCACCTACAAGATATTATGAGTATAATTAAAGTATTTGAAAGAGATTTGTTAAATTTATAACTTTAGGTACTAAAGTGTAAAATTTGAAACATTTGGGGTCGATTTGTAAAAATGGAGAAATTTGTGGAAATATTCCCCGGGAATAGCATAATGGGTTAGAATGTGATTTTGATACAAATAGAAAATTTGAAAGTTATTTTCAAAAGTCTAGGGGCAAAATCAAAATTTTCAATCAAATAAGGCCAAAATGCTATTTTTTCTTAAAAGGAGAAAAATAGTCATTTATGTACAATGTAGGGTAAAATATTTTATTTTGAGTTATGGAGGGAAAATGATAATTTTGCCCATTTCTAGAACCAAAGTGTAATTAATTGATTTAGGGGACCCATAATTAATTCTTGGAAACTTAAAGATAAAAAAAAATTTGAGTAACCAAACAATAGACTTGGTATATATAGGGTCCAAAATGAGAGAGTAAAGGAAAAATGAAAAATTTGCCCAACTTGAGAACCACAATACAAATTTTGGAAAACTTAAGTATATAAGTGGAGAATTTTGAGAATTTTAGCCATTTTGGCTAATATGACCAAATATAGGGATAACTTTTAATAGGTGGAATAAATAATAGAAATAGTTAGTTAAAACGGATTTGTTGACACATAAGTCAACCAAATCGGACTCGAGGGGCGATACCGTAATTTTGGAAAATTACACGGCATTATATGAGTATCAAGTATAAGTTAAAACGAGCGCATAATATATGATCTATTTTATGTAGATTAACTCCACAACTATCATACGAGGATCTCACATCCTAAGACAAGAGAAAACCCATCGGTACAAACAAGTCTCGATTTTAACTATAAGTGGGTTTATAGACCACGAGTTCTATTGGATTGGCGCATAATTTGAACTGATCGTGATTATTTACAAGTTATATCTTAATATACATATATGAGAGATTGACTGAAAATCTTTATGAAGAGGTTGTAAAGGCAAACCAAATGAAATTATACTATTGTGAAGAAATATATTAAGAACCCATATTTGAGGTTACAATAGAAAACGAGGCTAATAATTGCGTTGTTTTTCATAATGGGAAAGATGCTTAAGCCACCCTTAAATGAAAATGGGCTAAGTATCGCATGATTTATAAGCGATGTTTAAGAAACAAGTAGCGGGGTAGTCGGATAAGAAACTAAAATCCATGGGTTTATGAATAAATTTATTAATGAACATGAGTAGCCTTGTCGGTTTGTCAGTGAAATGAACCCCTGATATCTTATGAACAATATGCATGTTTAATGAGAAAAGTTATTCAATAACACGAGTAGTAGGGGCTAGTTAGTTAGTAAACTGAACTCATGAGAATCAATGATCAATATGCTTATTAAACGTGTGCATGTGCTTGATTAAGTACTCACGATTTGTTTAATTTGGTGGTCGCATTATTGCGCTGATATGGAACGTAGTACTAGAGGTGATATCAACGTATATGGGAGATTAAAAGTGGAGGTATAAGGGGGAGAGCAATAACTTCCAAATCTTTCCATTAACTCGCAAGTAGGCATATGGTGGGGTTTAGACATATTTATGATCAAATGTGGTTGAAATGGTAATAAGTATGCTAGATGTTCGATGGCATCTCATCAACATCGCTATTAGGGGGAAAATCATTGTAGGACATGCCTTGGGAGTGTGGAAAACAATGCACATATCCCTTGTAAAGGCATGATGTCGGTAAACTCATTAACTAAACTAATAACATTGAAACCTAGATGTTAGATATTTTAAGTAAATGTTGGGGTTATATGACATGTAGAGGCACGACGTCGGTAAACTCATTAACTGAACTGTGAGCTTACCCCTCTCTAAAATCATTACCGGTGAACACGGAGCACGTGGAAGCACAAGTCTGAAACATCACTCCATCACACGCAAAAATTGAGGCACAAATATTTAAAATTTATACTTATTAATTGTTGTATTACCGTGAAAATTTGTAAGCATTTTGGGTAAACTATTCTAATAAAAGAAAATTTTTAATTTACGTTGAAAATTTAAAGTGTTTTAATATGAGCATTAGTTTTATCAATACTACTTTGGCCAAAGTACCCACCATTGTAGCATCAAGGAGACGTGACAGATTTTCATTGGACAGTGGCCCTAAAAATTGGGCGGGCATGACAACTTTAGTAGTATTAGAGCCCATATTTTTAAAAATGGTATTTTTGGAATAAAATGATTTGGGATAGTTGAAAAATGAGAATAGCACTGATAATGACTTTGTTTATAACATGAAAACTTTCTTATGGGATGAAGTACTTAAACATATAAATGAAAGATAATTAAAAAAAATCATATATAGAAATGATACCAAGGGAGTACTATGAGATGTGCAACAAACAATTGGTCATATATCCTAGTTGTTTGCACCATAAAATCAATGGGTCATACAACTCGAGGAGCCAGTGATAAGGACAAGTAGTAGAGCCTATGAGAAAAGTGATTTCAGTTAAGAAAATCAAATATTTAAAAATATACACTAACTATATAATGAACCTATAATATATACCTAAGGGTCGGTATAGTTCAAGACATAAAAAATGAGGTGCTAAGAGTGAGTGCACATTGTTTTTAGAAACACCATTATGTAGGAGTGGGATAAACACTATACCTAAGGGTCGGTATAGTTGAAGACATTAAAAAGGAGGTGCTAAGAGTGCACACTGCCTTTAGAAACACCATGATGTAGGATTGTGATAAACACTACTTTTTTTTTGCACAAAAGGATAAACAATACTTCAATAAGTTAAGTACACTAAGTCTCTAGTGAGGTTTGGGCTGGGAATCATTCAGATAACAGGAGAATGTAATTGCAACAACAAATGACTCGGGAATGAGGAAAGATGCAAGAATGCCTTAAGAGTACTAGTGACTAAGACTGATAATGTGTTTGAGTTCTTATGAGATCTAAAACAATATTTAGGATAGTGGGTTGAATGATAGTGCGTCTAAAGTGGTCCAGACTTGTAAAAGGGTAATGGGGAGAAAGTAATACAACTAGACTTAGTGAGAAGTCAGTATGGACACAGATAAACCACGTGTAAAATTTAAGACCATAACTAAGGTTAGGGTGTCACACCCAACCCGATTCGCTCGATCGGGGACCCGTGCAACTTGCTAATCCCCTTGATATTAATGTGGTGAGATCCTTCACCAAGGTAAAGGTAAAATTGATGGGACTAATGCTCGAAAAAGAAAAATACTTATGAAAAATAACGAAAATTCATAGCTTTTTTTTTCAAAGTTTTTCATGGAAGACCACAAAACAATTTATACAATTATCTCAGGAATAATAGCAACATGATAAGAACTTAATCACCTTCATGTGCAAGGTACGAGGTTACTTTAGGTGAATGTGCACCTCGGGAAGATCCCTCACTTCATCACCTCACGCCTCCTCGACTTAACCTATAATATGGTTAGGGGAGGGGGTGAGCTCCCTATCACACCTCGACCCGGTTTCCCCAGTCGCACCTGTAGACAACTGTCGCATCCTCCCCACTTTACAACGATGGGCGTCTTATCATTGTAAAACCGATATGGTGTAAGGCTCAAAACAAAATATCATAAATTATTTACCAATTTAGTAATTTGAATTTTGAAAAATCAAATTCGAAAACTATATACGAGGACTATATAATGAATGTAAGAAATACCTTTGGTTTAGGTTTGGCTTTCCCCATCAACACATGTCATTCTTCACCATTTTTTTTACCTGAAAGGGGTAATCAGAGGGGAATGAGTTCGACAACTCAGTGAGAGTGCTTTGCTGACATTGTGACTTCATGTTCACGATTAAGCTTATACTCTAAATAGGGTTTCAAGAAGGTTTAGGTGGAGGGGAGTAGTTATAAACCCCGTCTTCGCACCACAAGAAAACTAGATTAGGGAATCGAAAAAAAGAAAGGAAAAACGATTGGGAAAAATGAATTGGAATTGGTAATTTAGGCTAAAATGAGAAATCGGAAGATCCCAAGTGGTCAATAAATACTCAAAAGACATGGGTGGAAGGGAGAGTGAGAATCTTACCAGTTCAGACCAAACCAGACCCAAACAGGGATGAACCATATTGAATCGTTGAAAAAAATTATTTTTCTAGGTGGTATAAAAACATCAAATTAGGAAATTGAAATCACCATTAAATAGAAAATGATTTTAGAAGAATTTAGAAAATTTTACATTTCAGAAAACCAGTTGAATCAGGCCTGAACTGGATAATTTTAGATTTTTGGTCATCGAACCGGTCCACAGTCTAGCTGGTCAACAGACCGCAGCCAAGTCAGCACTCAGTCAGTAGGCACGACCAATCAGCGCGTGACACATGGCGGAATGCACCATGTAAGCGCAAAGTCAGCGCTTGGAAACATTGACCAATCAAGATGCGGCATGTGTACTTGGTAAATGGTGAAGGGAGGAAATCCACCTTAGCGACAACCGACCAATGGGGGAGCAACACGTGGCTCGATCAACGGTAAATGTGGAAAAAGCCCAGTCAGCTAGACCGACCAATGGGAAGCGGATACGTGGCAAAAGTGATAAGTGAGTGTGCGATTGGGATGTCTGAGAAATGATCGACCAATTAGAGGTAAACACGTAATAGGGTCATGTTGGATAGCCCCGGTTCATAAGAGGTTGACATGTGGAAGTGGCACTGTGCATGAGGAAGGAATTTGATATATTTAAAAGGACCTATCAAAGAATGCCACGTGTCATGGTCAGTGGCCGACAACCACGCTGGCATCAGCGGCCAATAGGAGACTGCCACGTATCTGATTAGCGATTCAAAGGCTGACTAGGCTGCCGAGTAGGATGCTGCATCAACAAATCCAACCAATGATAGCATGCCACATGGCAAGCTTGCACGCACAGCACAGTGTCATCATCATCGTTTGGATAATAGAGAGTAGAGGATAAGAAGGGAGAGAATGTCTCGGGTGACTCAAAAAAAGCTCCGGTCTGACGACCGACGAGCGAAGCGGGGACCGAGTCCTACGTCGGCTAGTAACCCGGACAGTTGTCGAGCTCACTATATAAAGAGCACCCCTCTCATTGTTCTACCCATCGAGCAATCAGGCGAAGAAGAGGAAGAGTACTAGTTTCTAATAAGGCGCAAACTAGAGCTCCGATGTCGGACAAATTCTCAACCAGTGAAGCTGCTAGAGGACTTGTTGGAACCATGATAAAGTTCTCCACCTAGCTGCACCCTCCACTCGAGCTGAGAATCACCAGAGAAGCGTTGGTGAACCCAAATAGTGAAGATGCTCCGCAGTACTCGAAGGAGCTCGATTCTGCCAAGTCCGATTCCGACCACCCCCGACCTCCTGTGACCGAACCAGACCTTCCCCAAGTTTGTCCAGCCTACTCTCGACTCCCCGAAGTGTTCACGTAAGTTAATTCAGCTTCCACTCATCGGAGCAGCTTAGTTCTAGAGAGAAAAAGTACCCTGACTTCACTAACCAATTTTCCACGACTCAGGAATTGAATTGGAGCCGCTCATGATTCTCGAATGACCACCTTAGCAAGAGCTATCAACCTAAACCAAGAGCTCCCACCACCGCAGCCCCATTGGTAAACTCTTGAAGCTTTCTTTATTTACTTCTAGTTTTCCCGTGAAATTTCGTTTGAGCTCGTTTGGGACCCAAAAACAGTGATTCAAAGCCTGGTCAGATCGTAGGGATGTAAGGAAACCAATTAGCACCATGATAGAGAGTAATTAACATGGATTGAGGGGTCAATTTGATAAAATTGAATTTTAGGACAAAAATGGGGCAATTTGGGGAAGAATGGGGTGAAATTGGGTATTTTGGAAAATTATGGGACTTGTGTGCAATTTTCTGAAAATTGAGGTCAATTGGCAATTTGGAGGAAGATGGGCCAATTTGTGATTTTGAGGAAATTGGGGACCGATTGTTCATTTTTTGGAAATTTGGTAATTTTTGGAAAATTGTGGACTAAAGTGCAATTAAGCGAAAATTTGGATTTCAAAGTCCAAAAAGGGAATTTAGCGAATATTTACAAGTTAACAATTTATAATGTTGGTATTTATGTGGGGGTTAATTACCATGAGGGTAGAATTCGAAAATTCTGAAATAAACTGGGACTTAATGTTTCTTACTTGAAATGATGTATGAGAGGAAGCACATCAACCTACTACTGTGAAACACCTCGGAAATACGAACAAACCAGCTCGAGAGAAATGAGTCATTGCACACCCGGTGAGTGGGTTTGGCATAACGTTCGATTGAACTGATGAGTACTAGTTTTTCCTGAATTGAAAATAATTTTCGAGGGCCATTCTCCCCTGACTGGTTGAATAAGCTTAAATGTTTTGAGAGACGGTACTGACGAGAGCATAAACCATGTAAAAATATGTCTATAAGTGCTGGAGTGGACCCAAGACCAATGGGTATGGGCTTAAGCCTGTTTACAAGTTAAGACTTATACATCGAAACACTCCTATAAATGGATAATTGTATGTGTGTGTGTGTCAGCAACTGTGCCAAAGTCGGGTACACGAACTCGTTGGGCTAGTAATTGTTAAGCCGAATTTAGGTCGGCGAACCCATTAGGCTGGCGGTCATAAAGCCGGTGTTGAGTCGTCGAGCCCATTAGGCCAGTATCCCCAAAGACGACAAATATAATTAACAAAACTATTGTTTGTGCATGCAATGGGTTTAAAGCCAATGAGACACCCATTGTGGGGTAGTGGTGGCTCCAAGGGTTGCGGGACGACCTAGGGAATATAAGGGAAGTACGTTGTCTAGTATGTTGAGAAGCTCACAGAGCTTCATATGCACTGAAACCGAGATTGGAGGGGGAGAGGTCTTGTCCCAATTTGTGGACACAGAGTATGGTTCCGGTCTGAGGGTCGAACTACTGATTTCCACTCAGACCTAGGGTAGAAGTTATGAACTTCTATCAGGGTAGACGGTAAAGGCGCTAAAGTCTACAATTGGAGCAGTCGAGAACTGCTCTGTGAATGTGTGAACCTTTTTTTATGAAGGACGATTGAATTGTGTGCAAAATCAAACTAATAGCTTAAATTCAAATGTAAAAGCTAAAGCATGTTGATAGCTAATACCTCATCGAGTTATGAGACTCACCCCTCCTTTAACCCTTTTGAAGGAGGTACACGGGCTGTGAGGATAAAGAACAAACAAGCGAGGCAAATGTCACTCCATCAGGTACGAGCTCACCGTTAAATTACTTTGATATCTTTGCTTTGGAAAGACCAATTCAATGAATGCCTTTACTTTCCTTACTCTAACTCGGTAGAAATTCCCGTATAGCGGGTTGCTAACGAGGTTCCAACCAAACCGGGTAGGGGTGTGACACTATAGGAACCAAGTGTCCGAGTACTTGTGCGGTGGAACACGTCGTAGATTGGAAACTAGCCGGGACGAACGTGTCATGGTTATCGGGTGAGTAGGAACTTTCAGTATTAGTCCCAGTTGGGATGATGATCACGCTTTTATATTGAAAACTATTTTCTCGAAATTAGTTTCCCTTGACTGTGTGAACCTGCTTAAATGATTTGGGAGCTACTTTTGGGGGTGTTCTAGAGCTACTCAAGTGGGCCTAAGACCAATAGGCACGGGTTCAGGCCCGTTGAAAATCTATCGAGTAATGAGCCAACAAAAATTTTCACAATGGATAAATTGTATGTTATAGCTATTAAGTCCATGCTGAGTTATTGGACTTGTTGGGCCAGCAGTACTATGTCGAAGCTGCGTCGTCAAACCCGTTGGGCTGGTGGGCAAGGGACTGAAGTCAGGCTAACAAACCCATTGGGTCAGTAGCCCAAAGATAAAGGTTTTAATTTTAAAAACTTGTGGTTGTGAATGCTAACATACGGAACCATGGAGGCGTCCCGTATGGGATGGTGATGGTTCCAAGGGCTATGGGATGATCCATGGAGCATAAGGGAAATTTGTCGCTTAGGGAGTCAAGAAGCTTAGGGAGCTCCATGCACATTGAGATTGAGGTAGGAGGGGGAGGGTTGAGTAATTGATGCCCACTCAAACTCTTGGTAGAAGTTATGGACTTTTACAAAAGTGGTCGATAAATGCGCTCTGTACCACAAGTGAAGTAGTCGAAGATTATTCTACAATCGAGTAAACCTTTTTATGAAAAATGGGCAAATGTTGAATGAAAAATAACATGGGTCATGATGGTGAACATATGAAAATGCTTAACTAGAAATATGTTCTAGAAATTTACTGTCACTGAGTTATGAACTTACTCCCATCCCTTAAACCTCTTTCAGAAAAAGTGGTGACGAGTAGAGTTGAAGCCGAGGAAATAATCAAACCTCCAAGGTAAATTATAACTTATAATTTCTTGTAAATTTGTTATAAAAAATATATGTACCGGTATGCATTCACCATTCTTGAACTATTTTGGTAGAGACACTACTGTGGTTTAACTAATAGTGACGAGTTAATTATACGATTGTAACCAAATCGGATCGATATATGATAATTGACAAGACTACAAATGCTGAAAAGTAAAATTAGTGATTTTTTTATTACAATACCAAAAAGAAGTGGCTTAATTAAAGATTATATTACCCAAATTTCACAGGTACTCTCTTCTCGGCGAGTCTCTCTTACCCTACATATCTAAGCTCAAATCAACCATATTACTCCACCGTGTTGCTCTATCTTCCCTTAGCCCATTATGGATCCTTCAATTCTTGCCACGCCCTTCTCTTAATTTTCACGCCCATTTACAAGTGAACCCAGTAATTAAAAACTCAAACTCATACTACTCAGTCCAGATTTAGCCCTCATCCAAATTACACTTAATTCTTAACTATATTAAGACACGGTTTACTTCATTCCAATAGATTCGTACCTATTTATGTACGGAACCTTAATCCAAAAAAATAAGCATGATTTGAGTTTACCAACAACCCATTAAAATTCAATGTATAACTTGGGCCAACTAACGTTCTAAGCCTATCAACTGACCACCAATGACCCACCACTTCAAGCCCATAGTCTCATTGCAACCTAATTTGCATGTGTTTCTCACTGGCCCATCTCAATTGATGCAAGGTCAAACGGTTGTGGCCCAATGGAGTTGTGTCCAGCGACGGTGGTGGTTGATTGGCCGGTGGAGCCGAGATTGTGGTGGTGGAGGAACACGTGGAGGATCATCAGGGTTCTAGATCAGAGGTTGTGTTGGCTACATATGACATGCATGTCTATCCGGCATCCGACTCCAACTTGTGTTTGTCAGAACCCGAAGGAGGGACATCTGAGCCCCCATGCTCTAATCTCAAGTTGACGGTGCAAGGGAAGGTTGGTGATGTGAAGAAGGTTGTCATAAGCATGCTATTCACTTCGGGTCATGCAGCGGCCGTGGACGGTGAGGCTTGACTCGCCCTATCCATATCTGAGGGAGTCAAGGCTTTAGGTATGTCATCTGCGGGCGGTCCTCTTGGATCTGGGGTAGTCCTAGTTGGGGAAGGACTCTGTCTCAGATTTAAAGTCCTCAAGGCTCAAGGCTAGGGAGGTTGTTTTGTCCGCTTCACGGTCATCGATGGTGGAACAAGGGTTGTGCGACATAATCTTTAGCAGATCCAATACATTCAGAGGTTAGGAAAGACGAGGCCCTCATTGCCTGCTCAAAACCGAAGGTGGCAAGGCTAAGGAAGACTTGTTTAATCACGCCTCGTCATATCTATGCTACTCTCGACCGGGTGAGGATGGAGTTGAGTTGGTCTTCCATAAATATGTGGTTGTTGGGTCCTGAAGATGGTTTGTTTGCGCCTGAACCTTACATATATGGGGTCAGTACGGTCGGAAAAAGGTTTGTCCAACCCTACCCCGTCTAGAGCTCGGGCTAGTAAAGATGGAGGAGGATTATTTGAGGCTTCTCTACTTAGATGTGAGGAACACGGCGTAAGAGAAGAGACTACATGGGACTTAAGACTCCAATATGGGGTCGTGAGTAGTTAAGGATGATGCATCTAACAAGCTTGATCAGGGAACTAAGGATTTAGACAGTGGAATGGTTTTCAGATCACTAATGGCTTAGGTTTTTAGGTGTAGACCTAATTCAAATCATAACTCGAACCTTTTATTATATATAATTCAAATTACCGTATTACCCCTTTTTAATTTATTTTAGGATTTAATCCCGTTCTAAATCTTGTTTACAACTTAATTTGATTATATGAAAGAAAAAACAAGAAAAGAAACGATAAGGGGAAAATTATCTACTTCTACGTGGGAAGTGTCTCGTAATTATTATGAGTAATTGTAATTGGACAACCAGCTATAGTCAACATCTGGACGACCCTGAATCTATAAAACACATATTTGAATTGGTAGGCCATGGAATTATAGTTGGTTCAGGATTTAATTGAGCCGAAAGTTTAATTTAAGTTGCAGGTGAAGTGGAGTTTGGGCTGAAAATTGATGTTGGGCTCAAGTTACTTATGGGTTGAATTTGAAATAGGGATTAGACAATAATTTAAAATGAAATGACCCATAAGATGGGCTTATTAATTTAGTTTGAAATAAATTGGGCTAGATATTTTTAAAGGTGTTGGGCCTAAAAGCAATTGAGTCTCGAAATCCCATATGCATATGGGATTGAAATGGATATGCCTCGTACTTATAAAGAATATATTTGAGTACCTCCAAATATGTGATCAAATTGGGTTTGGATATTAATAAGATTTACTCCAAACGAAAATAGAGTTGTGTTTCTAAGTTATGAAGGCATTAATTTGGATATGTAAAAATATGTGATTGGATAAATTTGATGATAAGTTTAAGAATGAAGGGATGAAATTAAATAATTGTAGGTGAGTAAATTTAATTTAAAATATTGGAGGAGGATTTTTTGAGATATTAACCTTATTTTGACAACCAAATTTTTTTTATTATAGGATAATTGATTGGAAATTAGATTTGAAATTCGAGTATTATTTGTATAGTTATATAAGAGTTATACAACTCAACCTAATAAAATAGTATAATAATAAAAAATTAACGCAATTATACATAAAGTTAATTAAGTTTTGAGTAAAATAGTAAGTGTAATTTCTAAACTTGAGTATAATTGAATTTATTAATTACATTTTTATAGTTTTGAAAATAAAGTATATACAAAATTTATGAAATGTTTATTAAATCACGAATAAATCCTATATAAAGAGTATTTTGTAATAACTCCAAACAAAATAATTTATTAAAAATAGGTGGAGTTAAATATATACTATTTTAAAAAATATAAAATTATAATTATAACATTTTTAAAAGAGAGCCTACCATTTTTTAAAATATTATATTACATTTTTAACGAATTTAAAAAAGGGGTGAAGTTCAATATTTTGAAAAAAAATTAATATTTATGAAGGAATGGGTGGAGTATGAAATATTTTAAAATTTGGGAACTACAAATCTTTTTTTGTAAAAAGATGGGCAAGGGTGAAATATTTTAAAAGTGAGAACTATAATTCTATTTGATAAGAATGATAAGTGGGCTGATATGTTTCAAATTTGTATTTATAATATGCGCATAGCTAATATTCATAAATTTGTATGAATGGGTGTGAATCTAGTGGGTTGGGATATGAATGAGAATTGATCAACGTTACAAATGGGAGATAGTCGGGTGGAATGAAATTTTAATGTGGGCATGTTGGGTGAATCTGGACTCTAATCATAGGGGAATTGAGGTGAGATAGGTGGATGGAGATATGAATAAGAGCTAATTGAGTGAATAATTATTCAAATTTGAATATGTGGGTTATAACGTAAATTAGAGAGGGTTAAAAGTTAATATATCCGAGTAAGTAAATTGGATTAGTATTTATTATTTTAAGAATTTTTTTAGTATTTTTATCTTGATATTATGTGCTATCGTGATTAAATACCTATTGGGTTTGGATCGGGTCAAATTTTTTTGCCACACCTCATCGTAAACTTCGATAAAAATTTTAATTTTATTAATAGAATAAATCTCTACATAAGATTTATATTACTTGTTCATTCCAGATATCCTGAATGGAACTTGGTCTTATTGGGAAGATCCCAGATATTCCTAGTGGATCTTTGTCTTATATAGAAGATATTATTTACTGTAATAATAAATTCTAACTTATTCAGCATCTTGATAATAAATTGAATTTAATCAATAATCAATTCATGCTTAATAATTGTACATTTTCATTTGATTTAAATAATAATAGTATTTATTTTATCTAGTTAAAATAATTAATTTGAGATAAAATAAAATATATAAAAAATAAGTTATTATTTCAAAGATAAATAATTTACAGAAGGGTAGTATTAAATATATTTGAATTGCTAAGATTATGTAGTTAAATCCCTTCACATTGCGAAGTGCCATTGCTCGAGAAAGGTTTGTTTGGACTAAGAGATTCAGTCATCTTTAAGTGGAAGATGGTGCTCACCACAAATCCACCATTCTCAATCTTTGAGAACACATTCCTCCTGTATTCATTTCAGGCAAAGAAAGTATTATTCTAGAAGTGGAAGCTCGTGGACAAGGGTTGTAATAAGCATGGAAGTGTATTGATGGGGTGTGGGCAACAATATTGTTATTTTAGGGTCACACCGTCTAATTTTCGTTTGCTTTGCATTTAAATTAAAATTATACAGCTTACTCTCATCCCACATTTATTATTTTTTGCCCCACAAATTTGATTATATAAAAATTAGTTTTTAATTAAAAGACAATAGTAATATAATTGGTATAATATTTCTTAATAAAATTATAATTTAATAATTTAAAAAGTTAACCCATATTAAAATACTTTTAAAAATTT
Source organism: Trapa bicornis (assembly GCA_030064425.1). Taxonomy (NCBI): domain Eukaryota; kingdom Viridiplantae; phylum Streptophyta; class Magnoliopsida; order Myrtales; family Lythraceae; genus Trapa; species Trapa bicornis. Next base: position 33,279,099 of record CM057755.1, on the reverse strand, counting down.
ATCCACTATATCAATAATTTAGTTTTTTTAATAATATAGCGGTGGTGATTGACCCGATTCACGCGTACATAGACTAGGCCGGATCCGTGTGTACATCCGTGTATCTAACTATTTTGAATAAATTGATTGAGAAATGTCAAAAAAAAAAGTTAGAATTGACTAATTTATTTGATTAATTCGAAAATTAGAAGTAAATTATATTTTATCAATAAATATATTTAAAATTATGAACAAATTAATAATATAATTAATACTCTATCCACAAATTTATTATATTATTTAAAAAATAATATAAAATTTGATTATATCTATAAATTTTACGTTATAACTTAAATTATAAATTTATTATAAAAAAATTATAACATAATATTTATATTTTAAATATATAATAAAATTTAAATTAATTTATTTAAAAAATTACAAGAAGGAGTAACGATTAAGTGATTGACATTGAAACGGGGCAGTGGGAGAAGGCTAATTACAAAATCCTTAATTTATGTTTGGATTGAGTGTTTTATAGTAATTTGGATATAAAGTTTTAGAATGTGTTTAATAATAGTTTGTTTGGATAAAGTTGAAGTTATTTGAATAATTATTAATAAAAAAAATTAAAAATATAAATTTACTATTTTCATAAATATGTTAGGATTATCACTAATGCATAGAGTTTACTTCCTCTACACAGATTATGCTAAAAGCCAAGGGGTTCATCCAAGCTTTTTTGCCCTTTAACATTACATATAGGTACACATGTGACAACGTGAAAAGGTGAGGAAATTCATGGATGACATTCTCCTGGGCCATTTGATTTCTTAATAGTGAAGGTAACAACCTCAACCCAAGAGAAGAAGATAGATAGATAGATAGGTGAAGATCCTTTAAGCCCCCACTCAAACCCCAAAAGCAAGCAACATGAAATAGCCATTCTCTCCTTGGAGAAGTAGAAAACAAAGATAAGAAGAAGAGGGGCCAAAGCAACACCAAAAACCAAGAAGAGAAATGCAAAGAGATCTCCACAGGACCAGGACCAGCTTCTTATCATTGTCACCCTTATTCTTCCACCTCCTCTTCGACACCGTGGGGGCCAACGTGTACGTCTACTCGGGCTGCTCGCAGGAGAAGTACCAGCAGGGGTCCCCCTTTGAGGCCAACCTCAACTCCTTCCTTTCATCTTCGGTCAGCTCCTCGACCCAAACCGCCTACAACAGCTTTGCCCTGGGAAATGGGACCGGAGCACCCCCAGAGGCCTTCCTCTTTGGGCTGTACCAGTGCCGGGGTGACCTCAAGATAGCCGACTGCTCCAAGTGCATACAGGGCGCCGTGAGCCAGCTCAACTTCGTCTGCCCCTACTCTTATGGAGCTTCGCTTCAGCTCGAAGGCTGTTACGTGAGGTATAAGCAAAGTTTTTATGTAATATTTCCCATCCCCAATTGGTATAACTAGTTCAAGCACTTCCTGCCAACTGAGAAACTGTATTTGTTTATACTGTAAGGTATGAGCATATAGACTTCTTGGGGAAGTCAGACACGAATCTGAGGTTTAAGAAGTGCAGCAAGAGAGTGAGCAGTGATGTCGAATTCTTCCGGCGTAGGGATGACGTCTTGACAGACCTGAAAGGCGCCGCCGGATTCCGAGTGAGCAGCTCCGGCCTGGTGGAGGGTTTCGCGCAGTGCATGGGGGACTTGAGCGCTGCTGATTGCTCGGCTTGCCTGGTCGAGGCTGTGGATGAGCTGAAGACTCTCTGCGGGTCAGCGGCAGCCTCGGACGTGTTCCTCGGCCAGTGCTACGCCCGATACTGGGCCTCTGGCTACTACGGCTACTCCTCAGGTTTAAAGATCTTCCAATGCCCTAAGCATTCATTTTGCTTATGAAGTATTCGCCTTTGGACCCCACTCGTCATCCCAGGTGGCCTGAAATCCTGTTCGTGTCAATGATAGTCTAGTTTGGCCTATATTATAATTTAATATTTTTAAATAATAAGAAGTAAATCATTTTTTTTGTTTGATTGTAATATTAGATTGAACGGAACAACCCCTATGCAAGAACCAATGAAGGTGTGTACATTTCAGGCTTGTTTAAATATTTTTAAATTGAAAAATAAGCAAAAATGGACATTAGAAGAGAGAGGGTGAGATTGAGATGATCTTTTGTGAAAGCAAGATTCTATCATTAAATATGAACATATAGGAAGTGTTGAACAAAGCGTCCATAAAGTTAAAGCTATAAAAGCGAAGAGGATTGAGCACTCTATTTCGACTCCATGAGTCAGCAGTCAGCAGTCAGCAGCCTCTATCTCTTTGTTTTCCTCTATATATCTCCAATGCCACTGCCTTGAACATTGCATTCCCATTGCCTTTGGCAGCACCAACAAAGCTTAGCACCCATATACATATTCCCATTTAGAAAAGCATTTAACATCACGCAATCTCCAATGCGCTCTTACTTTTATGATTAGTATAGAATAATATGGTTAATATACGATGTGTTGCTTGTGGCTCAGATTCACCCAGACAGGACGGAGTGGGGAAAACAGTGGCCATTATCGTTGGCTCGGTAGCCGGTCTGGCCGTCATCATCGTCCTACTCTCCTTTTGCCGGAAAGCCATGGGTAAAAACCTCAGCCATGGGACCCGTCTCTGTTAGTAAATATAATAGATTCATACGATTTGCCTTAATTTTGCAGGGTAGCGGCATCATGGGTTCTTTGAAGCTGCCTGGTGATGACTCATATAGACTTGGCAAGGCAGTGTTCTGAATCATTAAATGTTAGGCCATCAATTCGGCTATCCCCAAAATTGCTTCAATCTTGCTATATCTTGTTTTTATTTAAGGTGGCTTTTTATAGATGTGATTGTATGATTTCTGAGATATATAGATAATTGTTATAAATTTATAAAATTAAAATAATACCATTAATTAGTTATAATATATAAATTTTATGTATATATAAACTAAATTTATTATCGATATATAATAACTTCTCATATTTTATTAAAGTTAGTGGGTTCGTACTCCGGTACTATAAATTTAATTTTTAATTTACATGAGTATAAATTAATTAGTAAAAATATTTAAATCTATTTTTTCCTTATTTAAAGTAAGGTTAATTTTCATAGATGGCCTTGTCAATTAGCTAGATATTAATTATGTGAGCTATGAAAACTACAACATTTAGTAGGTAGGCATGCTTAAGGTGCTAGCTACATATGTTGTCGTATTCCAAATCACATATATTAAGTCTTTTTTTTATGAATAAGAAAGTATTTGAAGTTGGGACAAAGTTGGAGCTCAATTTCATCTCCCACACCAAATTTAGACCAAATTTTTATTGTGGTGTGATGAGATTTCTATAAGTATATATTACAGATTCTCTAATATCTATATTTATGAGAAAGGGTAAAAGGTAAGATCCAGAAAGAAAATGGAATGAGAAAAAGTGAAAGGGGAAAAGCTAAATTCTACCCATCACCACTAATTAAAGGAAGCTCGATTAGAATACGACCTTTCGTCCTCCAGATCAGCAGCGCCGCTTCCACAACAACCTCCGGCAGCCCAATCCGGCGGCAGTGATCTGAGTTCGGACGCGCTCGAAGTCAGAGACGCCGCAGGGGATGGTGATCCCGCCCTGTACGTTGAAGACTCTCTGCGGGTCAGCGGCCGTTGTAACACTGGCCGAGGAACCTCCAACCACGCAGTGTACGCAGGGGATGGCTAATCTTATGGGCTACCACGCAGTGTACGTTTGGCTTAAGAATAAATAATAATAATATTTATTTTATCTAGTTGAAATAATTAATTTGGGATAAAATAAAATATATAAAAAATAAGTTATTATTTCAAAGATAAATAATTTACAAAGAGTAGTATTAAATATATTTGAATTGCTAAGATTATGTAGTTAAATCTCTTCACATTGTGAAGTGCCATTGCTCGAGAAAGGTTTGCTTGTACTAAGAGATTCAGTCATCTTTGAGTGGAAAATGGTGCTCACCACAAATCCACAATTCTCAATCTTAGAGAACACATTCCTACTGTGTTCATTTCAGGCAAAGAAAGATTATTCTAGAAGTGGAATCTCGTGGACAAGGGTTGTAATAAGCATGGAAGTGTATTGATCGGGATGTGGGCAACAATATTGCTATTTTACGCTAAATTGAAGGATTTGGAGAGTTTAGGAAGAGAAATTGTTAGGATGGTGGAAAAATCTTTAATTTGATAAAAAAATGAAGAGATTTTGATGAATTTGGAGAAGCTAAGAATTAGCTCAAATTCCTCTAAATCCCTTTATTTAAAATATGACATAATATTTTTTAAAAATGGAGTGATTTAAAAAATTGTATTATTTATTGTTTAGAGCATAATAAATAAACAAGTAAAATAAATCTTATGGGTTAACATGTGTCTTGGTGCAGACGATCTACTTCAATATTTTTATTGGACAATTATTTGAAAGTAAAAAATAATTAAATGATACTTTTATCATAAATTGTATTAAACCTCCCACAAATATTAAATTCTTAAATACTAATAAAGAATTTGTGAGAATAATTTGTATATATAAGGATTATAAATGGAAGATATATTTGTGAAAGAATTGGATAAATTTTAAGTGATATTCAATTATTTATAAGAATAATATAATAAATAGTTAATTATTTGTTTAAACAATTTTTAATTGATATTATAATTAAAATTTTAGAAAGGAAGATATCAATAAGTAATCCTTAGGTTTGGAAGTGTTCAAAGTTCATTATCATAATATTAAGAATACAGGGAAAGTTATAATATGTTGACCATGATAAAGTTAAATATGATATGATATGAAATATAAGTTGTTAAGATTAAATGTGCACTATATGTGCATTTATTTATATTAAGGAGATATATACTTAATTAATATCTAATATTTGATATATTTTATATTTGGTTTTTTAAATAATAGTGAAAATCAATTGTAGTAGGAATAGATACAAATAATTAGATGTTTTCATTAGCATGAGACGAGAGACCAGATTCAAATTAAAAATTATAATACTTTTCTTTAATATTATTGAAGGGTGATTTGAATTTAATAAATTGATTTAGCTTGACTATTATGTTTGATTAACAAAATGTACCTATATTGTAAAATTGCACATTTTTAATATTGATAGTACATTGGACATGGAATCAGAGTTAAACATATAAGTACAATCGAAGCAAATAAGAAACAAATTGAAAATTGGTTTAAAAGTTGATAATTAATTAATTTATTTTAAATCAAATTTAATAGAACTTTGTTGATCGAAAATTTAGAAAACTTCAGAATTAATAACCAATTAAAATTGGAATAAACTCGTTTGAAAATGATAAAAAAATTTTGAAGGAATTTCAAAATGGTGAAAAAATTAAAATTTAATTTAAAGATCAATAAAATAAAATAAATTTTTTTTAATAAGGCTTTTTAGATGATTTCCTTCTCGAACACCTTCACTTCACCTGAATCTCTCCGTACATATTTGAATTGGATTTCCTTCCCTTCTATTCATGCTCGGAGGGTTATCAACTTTGTTTAGTATGTCATTAATCAGGTCCCATTAAATCAACTAGATCCATCAATAGTTTAATTTTTAGTTTGTGTATAATTGTTAAAAATTATATAAAAAATTCGTTATATATATATATTATAATTCGAATTTTTTAATTCGATCATATTAGATCGATTTAATTCGACTGATATAACTCAACTCAATTTAAGCCTATCCGACCTTACTTTAGTTATTTTTATAATATAACTAATTAGAATTATTTTAATAAGTTTGTTCTCCAAATTTAAACTCTGTTGGACAACCTCACCTAATTTATTTTAAGTTTAATATTTATTAATTCTTTATTTTTAAAATTTTTTACCATTTTATGCCTATGTTTTACTAGAATAAATAAACAAACTTATAATAATCAAGTAAAAAGTTAACTAACAATATATTAATAGTATTAAAAAATTATTGTATTCAAGAATTTAATTACAACTTATAACTAATAACATGTAATAATAAAATAATTATTCAATTATATGAACAAAACAAGAAAAAAAATGAAATGACGCGTTCATTATTTGTGACATGAAATTCATCCATGTGATAATAATTATGTACCACTAGTTCTATAAAGAAAATTTTAATAAATAAATAATTTTTATACTTGATAAATTAAAAAATAATAATTATAAAAAATATGAAAAATTATAATTATATATTCATTATCAACATTGATGAAATGATATTAAAATTTGTTATAATAATTATAATCAAACTCATTAATATTAGTATTTTTTTGTAAAAAAATATTTTGAATAATTAGTATAATATAACATATTATATATATATATATATATCATATTAATAGAAAAAATAACTTGTGAGGTAATTTCACATGTATCCAGCTTTAACTACTTTAACGGTTACATTGGTAAATATACTATGTGTTGTACTAATAATATGCACACTAATACAAAAAGGAAATTGTTAAATAAGTTTAATGGAATAACTAATATATTATTTATTATTTTTGATAATTTAGTATATTTTCTAAAATTCTCATTCTACTATTTTAATATATATTGAATTTATCTTTATATTTTACATTGTTCTCATTTAAAAATATATATATATATATTTACTTTTCATATCTTCAACTTTTTATTTTATTGAGTTCAAACTTAATAAATAGATTAAAAATATTTTTTATCTTATGATAACTTTTGATATTACTTCTAATATTAATGTTATATTTACAGCAAAACATTTTCATTTATATCTCAAATATTCAACAAACAACTTATTAAATAATGTCACAATATTTTTTATTTATCGAATTGTTACATTATAAGGTTATTAATCAAAAAAATATTAGAGATTTTTTACGTTGTATTAAAATAGTAATTTTTAATATAATATTAATTTTGACCAATATTGGTCAACTTTATACCCAATACGGGAAAATATTTTAATACTTTCATCTATTAGATTAACTTTTATCGTATTTAAAGTCAAATACATTATACCAGAAAATATATTTATGGAATGAATGAGCACACTAACTTTTTCAATAATTTTGTTTGTCATTAATTAATTTAATTAACTTGACAAATATTTGTATTTAAAGTCATACAACTTTAAACAAGAAATATATGTAATGAGTTACAACAAGCTCTCTAATATAAAATAAAATTTTAAACTCCCTAAATTTTTTCTAATTTTTTATATTTTAATCTAATATTATCTATTATTTCTCTCACACTTGCCAAATATAAATTGTATATAAATAATATAATTGAGTAATCAATACATTATTTATACAATTATTTGGATTTGATAAAAAATAATGTAATTGTTCAAAATTATAAGAACACACTAATAATAAATAGATTTTATTGAAACAAATATTTGAATAAATTAAATATGTGAGGTAAGAAAAAGAGAAAAAAATATATTAAAAGTAAAATGAGTTTTTTAGAATTTTTTAAAGTTTTTAAAAATAAGTCAATTAAAAAATGTATTAAAATAATTGAACAAATAATAAATACACATGGGAGACTAACGGAGGAGGCCCGAGGGCCTCGTGGGGCCGCTTCCTACCTCCGTCCAACACCCCGGGAGATGGCTGTCCACATGGAGTGGTAGCCCCCTGTGAGCAACCCCTTTGCTCTGGCCCCCACACCAGGAGGTCGTCCATCTGTGGGACTGGTGGCTAGAGGGAAGGGGCAACCGACTAAACCGCCTGAGACGTCCTTCACAAAACCCTTAATGTATCTCGTGAGGGAGGTCACTGAGGGCCTCACCGGGCAGCCCTTCCCATCCGGCCACCACCCTTGAGGGGTCGTCCTCGCCCACCATTGAGTTTATTGGCTAGAGGGAGGTCCCTTGGCATTCCTCGTGAGACCCTTTGGGAGGATCTTGTCGACAACTCTCTCCCTCTGGTCATCTCCTTCCAGGGTCGATAACCTCCTCAGGTCTCCTCATGTGGAATTTTTATTGCGTGGCTTGTTTGATTGCCGAAGAGATGGGATCATTGGTGGCACACTCTCGAGGGTTCCTCGCGTGAAATTCTTAATTAGCCATGTTAACGGCGGTCCATCCCTCCTGTTATCTCCTCCAAGGGCGTCGACCAGCTCCAGAGGAAGGTTATCGAAGGGACAGACCATCCGAGAGGGCTCCTCGCTCTGGAGGTCTCCCCCAAGGCTGTGACGACCCCAAGGAAGGCTACCAAAGCAAAGGGTCTCCACTAGTGGTATCGAGTGGTCATTTGCCTCCCTCCCTATAATTTTCATATGTTTAAAATTTTTATATTATAAAATATTACATTATAATTAAATTTTCATGAATATGTTAGGATTATCACTAATGCATAGAGTTTACTTCCTCTGCACAGACTATGCTAAAAGCCAAGGGGTTCATCCAAGCTTTTTTGCCCTTTAACATTACATATAGGTACACATGTGACAACGTGAAAAGGTGAGGAAATTCATGGATGACATTCTCCTGGGCCATTTGATTTCTTAATAGTGAAGGTAACAACCTCAACCCAAGAGAAGAAGATAGATAGATAGATAGGTGAAGATCCTTTAAGCCCCCACTCAAACCCCAAAAGCAAGCAACATGAAATAGCCATTCTCTCCTTGGAGAAGTAGAAAACAAAGATAAGAAGAAGAGGGGCCAAAGCAACACCAAAAACCAAGAAGAGAAATGCAAAGAGATCTCCACAGGACCAGGACCAGCTTCTTATCATTGTCACCCTTATTCTTCCACCTCCTCTTCGACACCGTGGGGGCCAACGTGTACGTCTACTCGGGCTGCTCGCAGGAGAAGTACCAGCAGGGGTCCCCCTTTGAGGCCAACCTCAACTCCTTCCTTTCATCTTCGGTCAGCTCCTCGACCCAAACCGCCTACAACAGCTTTGCCCTGGGAAATGGGACCGGAGCACCCCCAGAGGCCTTCCTCTTTGGGCTGTACCAGTGCCGGGGTGACCTCAAGATAGCCGACTGCTCCAAGTGCATACAGGGCGCCGTGAGCCAGCTCAACTTCGTCTGCCCCTACTCTTATGGAGCTTCGCTTCAGCTCGAAGGCTGTTACGTGAGGTATAAGAAAAGTTTTTATGTAATATTTCCCATCCCCAAGTGGTATAACTAGTTCAAGCTCTTCCTGCCAACTGAGGAATTGTATTTGTTTATACGGTAAGGTACGAGCATATAGACTTCTTGGGGAAGCCAGACACGAATCTGAGGTTTAAGAAGTGCAGCAAGAGAGTGAGCAGTGATGTCGAATTCTTCCGGCGTAGGGATGACGTCTTGACAGACCTGAAAGGCGCCGCCGGATTCCGAGTGAGCAGCTCCGGCCTGGTAGAGGGTTTCGCGCAGTGCATGGGGGACTTGAGCGCAGCTGATTGCTCAGCTTGCCTGGTCGAGGCTGTGGATGAGCTGAAGACTCTCTGCGGGTCAGCGGCAGCCTCGGACGTGTTCCTCGGCCAGTGCTACGCCCGATACTGGGCCTCTGGCTACTACGGCTACTCCTCAGGTTTAAAGATCTTCCAATGCCCTAAGCATTCATTTTGCTTATGAAGTATTCGCCTTTGGACCCCACTCGTCATCCCAGGTGGCCTGAAATCCTGTTCGTGTCAATGATAGTCTAGTTTGGCCTATATTATAATTTAATATTTTTAAATAATAAGAAGTAAATTATTTTTTGTTTGATTGTAATATTAGATTGAACCAAACAACCCCTATGCAAGAACCAATGAAGGAGGTGTGTACACTTGAGGCTTGTTTAAATATTTTTAAATTGAAAAATAAGCAAAAATGGATATTAGAAGAGAGAGGGTGAGATTGGGATGATCTTTAGTGAGAGCAAGATTCTATCATTAAATATGAACAGATAGTAAGTGTTGAACAAAGCATCCATAAAGTTAAAGCTATAAAAGCCAAGAGGATTGAGCACTATTTGGACTCCATGAGTCAGCAGTCAGCCGCCTCTATCTCTTTGTTTTCCCCTATATATCTTCAATGCCACTGCCTTGAACATTGCATTCCCATTGCCTTTGGCAGCACCAACAAAGCTTAGCACCCATATACATATTCCCATTTAGAAAAGCATTTAACATCACGCAATCTCCAATGCGCTCTTACTTTTATGATTAGTATAGAATAATATGGTTAATATATGATGTGTTGCTTGTGGCTCAGATTCACCCAGACAGGACGGAGTGAGGAAAACAGTGGCCGTTATCGTTGGCTCGGTAGCCGGCCTGGCCGTCATCATCGTCCTACTCTCCCTTTGCCGGAAAGCCATGGGTAAAAGTCTCAGCCATGGGACCCGTCTCTACTAGTAAATATAATAGATTCATACGATTTGCCTTAATTTTGCAGGGTAGTCGCATCACAGGTTCTTTGAAGCTGCAAGGCGATGACTCATATAGACTTGGCAAGGCAGTGTTCTGAATCATTAAATGTTAGGCCATCAATTTGGCTCCTACTATGTACCTTCTACGCGTTGCTGGTGATTGGACCCAAAACCACCCCCAAAATTGCTTCAATCTTGCTAGAACTTGTTTTTATTTAACATAGCTTTTCATAGAGGTGATTGCCCTTGTCGATTAGCTAGATCTTTAGGTCCGAGAGCTATGAAAACTACAACATTGGTAGGTAGGCATGCTTAAGGTGCTTAGCTACATGTGTTGTCGTGTTCTAAACCACATACGATTGTGCCTAGTCACGACACGCAGCCCTCAACATCGCTCTCAGCCATTGAATGCTGAAATGAGAAGCACATATATTAGGTCTTTTTTCATGAATGAAAAAGTATTTGATGTTGGGACAAAGTAATTTCGACCAAATTTTTATTGTGGTGTGATGAGATTTCTATAAGTATATATTACAGATTCTCTAATATCTATATTTATGAGAAAGGGTAAAAGGTAAGATCTAGAAAGAAAATGGAATGAGAAAAAGTGAAAGGGGAAAAGCTAAATTCTACCCATCACCACTAATTCAAGGAAGCCCGATTAGAATACGACCTTTCGTCCTCCCATCAGCGGCGCCGCTTCCACAACAACCTCCGGCCGCTGAATCCGGCTGCAGTGATCTGAGTTCGGACGCGCTCGAAGTCAGAGACGCCGCAGGGGATGGTGATCCCGCCCTGCTGGTTGAATCCGTACTCCTCTTCCGCGTCCCTCAGCAGCTCCCCGAACAGTGGATGGTTGAAGTAGATCACCGGCACCAAGACCCGCCTGAAGTCGTCGTCGTCTTTCTGACCCACGTACACCGCGAGGTAGCCCTTGGGGACGTGCGGCGGCTTGTCCTTCTCGGGCTCTTCGCGCAGGGTCAGGTAACCGGGACGCCTTGAGGCGGAGGAACAGAGGGAGCGTGTCTTGCTGGTGAGGCGGCGACCCCAGGAGAGGATCGCCGAGAACGGCCTCGAGGAGGGCTGCGCATGGTGGTCCAGGCGGTGGTATCCGTCGCGGCGACGGGTTCTTCCGCATCGGTGGAAGACCCACCTGGTGAACCCCAGGAGGTGTCTCTTCAACCTGAATCCTCTGAGCTTCCCCATAACCGATCTAATCTATCCTATTACCGTAACAGAAAGAAGTGTGGGAGTGAACAGTACAGAGCAAGAGAGTGGGATATTTGGGAATATTAAGAAAAGGGCCATGGGTCGGCGATGGACATGGTAAGGCGGGAGAGAGAAAGGCAGATTTCGGAGAGAGAGGTGGGTATATTGGCCATCCTCTCAAGCCTAAGAAGTAAGTTTCACATAGATTCAGAGGAGAGCAGTTAAAGAGGTGGACGAAGAAGACGGCGGGGTTTGAGGCTTTTGCTTAGACGGAGCTAAGAAAAAGGTGGAGAAAATTTCATGGGTGATTTTTAAAATTCCGAGCTGATCTGAATGTTTGTTTGTTTGATGAAGGAGTGGTGGGGATGCGATTGTTGAAAGAAAAATCGGAGCTTTTTTTCCTGCAGAAAAAATGGGAACTTTTTGTATGGAAGAAAATCTCCATTCAGAGATGAGCTTAAATAGCAGAACAAGTCTGATTCTTCGCAGAGATAGAGAGAGAGGTGGAGAGAGTCAGAGGTAAGAGGAAAGAACAGTCAGAACACAGAAGATGGGACTCGGAAGATGGTGTACGGTGAGGAGCGTTAGATGCAACTAATCAGGACCATCAGATCAAGGGACGCTCTTGCTCCTCTTTTTTTTTTTGCACTTAATTTCTTGGTCCCTTTGATTGGCCTTTTAATGTCGTCGTCACCTCTCCGTCCAATTATAAAAAAATAATAATTATGTTAATTTTGACTGCCCAATTAATTATGAAATGTTGCTGCTTGACACGCTAGGGGCCAGACAGGCCACCCGATTTTTTACAATAATAATAATATATATATTTTTAATAAATTAAATAATAAAAAATATTGGAGACGTGACGTGAGAACTGTTTATTTGGGAAGGCTTTACTTGGGGGAGAACAACTCCGTACTTCACCGTACGTACAACGGAAAATACGGTGGCAGTTGTAATAATATTACTCATTGCTTCTATTACACTCTTTTCAATTAACCATATAAAATATTTATTTTAACTAATAGCTTAATTTAACTTATTTTAATAATTACTTGAACTCCAATATTTTATTTAATAATCAATATATAATCCGAATTTTTATCAGCTCATCCCAGGCTCAATTCTCATTTACACGACAGGCGAAATTCTTGGGTCCTTGCACGTAGTCGCCGAGGTTATATAGAGGGCACGGCGGTCAATGAATGGAGGAGGCTGTGTAGCCACCAGCATTGCCGGTTGATCGACTGCGTTTACTTTTTTTTTAAGTCTTTGAATAGCATTATCGGAATTATTCAAATTGTTTTTTTAGATATGTTTGATGTCATGAGCAGGACTTATCTATGTGGTAGGCCCCTTAATCACTGATGCTAGGAAGTGGGAGAGTACGGATATACGAGTCATATAAATTCAAAGACCCCAAAACACACAAAATATCCCAAAAATTCTAACAAAAAATCACAATTTTACAAAAAGACAATTTGATTAATTTTTGAGATATTAAAGTTGAGGTGATTTCACAAACATACTTACCATAACTGAAATTACATCTAAAAGTAAACTTATAAACCATAGTATAAAAATTTATTTTAAAATATTTCACTATTTTGTAGTATTGTTTCTCTATTCTCACCGATAGTTGATAGATTAAGTGAATTTTTTCAAGTATGGAATAAATTAGTAATTTTAAAATTTTGGGTACAATGATAAAATTTTTAAAGTTTAAAATTAAAGTAGTAATTTTTAAAAATTTAGGTGTAATAATATAAATTTTAAAAATTTAAGGATAAACTAATAATTTTTAAAAGTTAGAGGCAATTACAAAAATTTTAAAAGTTAAAAGACAATGAAGTTTTAAAAAAGATGGGACCAAAGTGTAAAGTGGAGAAGGTTTGACCCCTATTTGGGAAAAAAGAACTCGTGAGAATCATGATTAAACTATTAAGTAATAAAATCAATAATATCAAAAAAAATATAGAAATCACAATATTTGTAAAGTATAAATTATACTTTGAGCATGTGTAAATTGTTGATTAAACTGGCAGATCACCAAGAAAGTAAATACATTGAATGGACACTATCTACTAGAACAAGAGGGAGTGACTAAGGTACCATCTTAAGTTAGTGAGATTTATAATGTCGAATTCGATTTACTGAATAATTACCCTTACAACTTTGAAAATATATGGCATGCTATTTGATTTATAAATTATTTTATGAAATCATGTACAAATTTAATATAAAGACATTTTCGGGATAAATCTCGATAATTATTGAAATTTGGGCTGATATTTTATCGATTTACGAAAGACGAGCTATGACTAAGAAGCTTTTGAAAAAAGAGCCACAAATTGGGATGTTTTAAAAAATGACCAAAGTTCTATCATTTATGAACGATAAGTAGTGTAAAATCAAAATTTTCGAAATCGGGATTTAAGTCTAATTGGACTAGAAACCAATATGGAATCGAGAATAAAAACCAAAAAACTGAGTTTTGGAATTAAATCGAATTAAAGTCCATTTCATACTGTAAACTTAGATAAATGATAAGTTCATGAATTACCCCACCACGAATCCCAGTATCGAAATATTTTGATTGAAAATCGATTCAAATCAGGATAAAACTGACTTGGGAGAGAATTCCGCCGCATTGCAAGGAAAATGACACCCCGAAAGTTTGGGGGCTCCGTACAGGCCCTAAACGCTGTTTTCCTAGGTCGAACACAAGAGAAAATTCGTAGCCCTCCGAACGAGCTTCGTTTTTGATATATTATGGCCCCTGCAGCTTATTATGGGTCAGATTATATGGCCTGTAGAAGTCGGGCCCCTCGACCGAGGATATGTTCAGCGCCCGTTCCATTGAGCGACTTGTGGGAACTCACCCACGGTGGGCGGAAGCCCCTTGGTCATGACCGTATGAGAGGTTATATAAATTAGAAATTATCAATTATTGAGCCTAATCAAGAAGGAATTGGACAAATATTTTTAGAAAAATAAATTGGGTAAGTACTAGTCGAATTGGAGGTGAATCGTCCAGATAATGGCCAAAACTGATCAAACCGATTCGAAGTAGTAAACCCCCCAATTTTTAGAAAGGGCTAGATAAATTAGAAAATGAATGTCTCGAGTCCAATTTGTAGGAAATTAAAAATAAATTTTAGAAAAATAAATTGGGTCAAGAACTAATCAAATTTAAGGTGATCCGACCAAAAAATGACCAAAATAGGCTAAATTTATTCGCTAAAAATGGATTTGCTACAATGCGAACTAGCCAATGTGTATGTCGAGTGCATGAAAGGCATCACACATTTGTGCTCGTCTTCTCCGTCCGACATTCAAATCAAAATCCGACCCGAATTTGATCGATGACCTGACTTACATAAGAAAATTGTGCAATTTTCGGCATCCTACCATTGGGGAAATTTAAATGGAAAGCAATTCCTATAAGTTCAATCAGACTAGCTATGAACATGGGGTGATGGATACTTAATCCCTCGAGTTTCTCATATTAGACTTGACCCCTACCTTACCGATAGATTGCCGAAATTCTCTTTGGAACTATGAGTGCTCGATTTTTTGGTGACCTTACTTCCAGAGCTCATAACTTTCGATTCATACCATTAAACTTGGTGATTATAGTGGTGCTAGAATCACGTGAAAGAAAACTTTCAAACCCCTATCACCCCCTTAGCTTGGTCGAAGCCTTGTAATCAAACTGCCACCCTTCCTTGAGCCATAATGGTATCTCTACCAAGATAGTTCAAGAAAGGTAAAAATGTACCAGTACATACGTTTTCCAAAACAAATTAATCAAGATACCATAGTATAGGGTTTATCTTGAGGGTTCGGCCCTTCCTTCAGACTCCACTCTATTTGGCTCGACTTTTCCTGAAAGGGGATTTAAGGGAGGGGGAATGAGTTTGCGAATCAGTGAGAGAAAATTTCTACAACATAGTTTTAGTCAAGCGTTTTATGTGTTTATAATCATGACCCATGTTATTTTTCATTCGACATTCGCCCTTTTTTCATAAAAATATTCACTCGACCGTAGAGTAGTCTCTAACTACTTCACTTATGGTCTAGAGCGCATTTACCGACCACCCTGGTAGAACTCCATGACTTCTACCAAGAGTTTGAGTGGGCATCAATTACTCGACCCTCAAACCCGCATCATACTTTGTGTTTGCGAATGTGGGATGAGACCTCTTCCCGTTTCGCCTCGGTCTCAATGTGCATGAAGCTCCTTGAGCTTCTTGACTCCCTGGACAACATACTTTCCTTATGCTCCTTCGGTTGTCAAGTAGCCCTTGGAACCACTACTAACCCATACCAGGTGCCTCGATGGTTCCATATGTCAGCTAGCACAACCACAAGTCTTTTTAAATTAAGACCTTTATCTTTAGGCTACCGGCCCCACAAGTCTATTGGCCCAGCTTCGGCCCCTTGCCCACCAGCCCAATGGGCTTGACCACCTGACTTCGGCATGGTAGCCGCTGGCCTAACAAGCCCAACAACCCGACCTTGGCTTGGTAACTGTAATACAATTTATCCATTATGAAAATTTTCGTGGGATTATTATTCGATAGATTTTCAATGGGATCTCTACCCGTGCCCATTGGCCTTGGGCCCACTAGAGTAGCTCTAGCTCACCCCGGAATTAGCTCCCAAATTGTTTAATCAGGTTCACGCAGTCAGGGAAGACTAATTCCAAGAAAAATGTTTTTTTTTATATAAAAGCATGACCATCATCCCAATCGAGACTAATGCTGGAAGTTCCCACTCACCTGGTGTACAATGCCTTGTCCTTTCTGAGGCTGACTTGTCCGTGCTCACGAGGCATTCCAGGGTTGTAAGTCGACAGACCCCTCTCGCACCTACATAATTCCAGATAAGGAACATTAAGTCCCAATTCACTTCGGTATTTCCCGAATTCTATCTCTGTGGTAATTAACTCCTAGTTAAGTACCAATGTTTATTAACTCATTAAAAATTTCAAAATTCACAAAATTTCTGTTATATGTTCAAAATCCTACACTTTCACTTAACTACGAATAAGTCCTCAATTTTTACCTTAATTACCCAATTGTCCTTATTTCTTGAAAATTGCCAATTGGTTCCCAAAAGTTTCTTAAAATCATCAATTGGTCCCCAATTTCCTAAAATTTTTCAAATGACCCTCATTTTTAGAAAATTGCACAAAAGTCCTTCCATTTTCGAAAATCCCCAAATCATCCCAAATTTTCCAAAATTTGCACTTTGACCTCCGATTTCTCATCTCCTCCAATTGACCATCTAAGCTCTGTCAATTCCCCCTATCATGCTGGTATTCGATTCCCCTGACTTCCTATGATCCTCATGAACTTCGAATTTCTCAATTTGACTCAATTTTAAGCTCCAATGAAGCTTCATCGAAAAATAGTTTCTAGAGAGAGAAAGCTTCAGAATCTTATCATTCGGGTCTTGGTTGCGAGAGGTCTCAATTTAGGAAGCTTGTGCTCAGTGGAAGGGTCCTTCTAGGATCAAGAGTCCCTTCAATTAGTGTCGTGAGCATGGAGAATTTGGTCAGTGTAGCATTAGACACTTTCTCTCTCTAGAATTTTACTATTTTGATAAGAGGAGGCATATTGTACTTACCCTCGAGCTTCAGGGAGGTTGGGCGTCAGTTAGGAAGAGCTGGGGGAGGGCTGGTTTAGCTAGAGGAGGTCGAGAGTGACCGAAATTTAGCCCGACTTGATTTAGCTATTCTACGACCACTGGAGCAGAGGTAGAGGACCTCCTCCCAATTCTATGGACTCCAAATTTGCTCTTAAGGTCTCTAAAAGCTCCCTTGTGGGAGCTTTGGTATGCGCCTTGCCGGAAAGTGCAACCGTCTACCTTTTGGAGCCGCCCGAGCGATAGGAAGGCCGAGTGGGGAGGTGCTCCTTATATAGAGGGCTTGACAACTGACTAGGTTACCGACCGACGCAAGACTCAGTGTCGGACTCGCCCGATTTCGACAATAGTGGTGAATTTTTGGGCGTTGGAGACTTAGTCTCTCTCCGACACTTGCGCCCAAGGTTGAAGACGACACTATTCTGCGCGTGCGAGCTTCGCATGTGCGAACTGCCATGTGGTGCTTTGTGATTGGTTGGCCTTGCTGACATGGCGTTCAACTCAGCGTCAAGTCAACCTTTGACTCATTGACTAGCCATGTGGTGACCTCCCATTGGTCACCCGTTCCAACGTGGCTACTGGCCATACCTGGTCAGTCTTTGATGGGGACACATGGTGTTCTCTGATTGACTGATTTAAATGAATCAGATTTCCCTCTTCGTGCACTACGTGACTACCATGTGTGAGACCCTGATTGGCTAATTTTAATAATTGTATTTCTCTCCCAGTGCACTATGTAGCTGCCACATGTTAGCTAGTGATTTGTTGAGGCCATCCGATGTGGCTTTGCCACGTGTCGACTTCTGATTGGTCGACCGACTTGGCTTCTCCGACATTGATCGTTGACCAGGGACACGTGTCCCCCTCCTATTGATTGGTCATTCCTGAGGTGAATTTTCCTCCTTTGACCATTGTCTGAGTACACGTATCGCGCTTTAATTGGTCAGCGCTTCTAGGCGTTGTTTGAGTGTTGACGGTGCGTGCTTCACCATGTGTCGCTCGCTGATTTTCCGTGCCACCTAATCGGGCACTTATCTAGAAGTTGTCTATTGTCCGGTTGGACCATTGATCGGTATGGTCGGACCGGGTTTGGTGATCCGAAATAAAAAATTGGTCGATTGAGGCCCAATCCGACCGATTTTCTTAAAATTAAAAAAAAATACATCTAAATTCATTTTCGATCTAATGGTGACTTCAATTTTCAAATTTGATATTTTTCATTCACCTAGAAAAATAAATCTTTGAACTGATTACAGTTCACTCAAATTCTCGGTTTTCTCTCAAAAATTTCCGTTTTCACTTTTTCAGTTCCTTATTTTGAAAGAATGAGGTTTACAACTCTTCCCAACTTTTAGGAGTTTTGTACCCAAAACTCTTTATGCGTCCTATAAATGGTGAATGATTTTCCCTTCCTTTTTCCCTCGTTTCCAATATCCACTTACTCCATGCAACTTTTTATGACCGGCTTGTCCTACCCAACTTATTAAGATTCTCCCTCTTGTGATTTTCATCCAATTGTTAATTCAATTCACCAGATTGGAGGTTTTGACATGTTTCACCACCCCGAGATTTGGTTATTTCCCTTTTGTCATTTAAAAGTCCTTAGCTTAGTGTCCTTTCGGGCTTTTCACTCTTGTTTATGCGGGTGTTAGCACTATTTACTTTGCTCCCCTTTTTGTCTTGTATTTCTCCTTTAGTCCATTCTTTCTTTATTTTTACTCAGGTCTATCCAAAATCTTTTAGTCGACATAATCATACTTAAATAAACGACTTTTCCTTACCTGGGTCACCTTCTCGGAACCTTTGGACTTACCCATCCTTGGTGGCACGACCTGTTCCAAAACTGTCTTTATGCCTTGTACTTCTAGATCATTCCCTTGATAATTGTTCCTAACTCTCTAATCCTTTAGGGATCATATGACTCCGTCCCTCCTTACTAGCTGGTAGTGTTCCTCACTACCTTGATCGTTATCCAAGCATTCCATTTGTACACCCATGATTCATTCATTTCTCTCTTACCTTACAGATCTCCACTAACTGAAATTCGGACTTTTTCAGTACTAAATCCTCACTACTCCTTTTGTTGGATGGTATCCTCATACTCTTCTTCTCACGCGGTTAGAGCGATCTGTCCCCTCTTTTCAAGTTCATGCACCCCTTCCATACATAACCACTTCTTTTACTTAGACATCATGCCTTTCTTGACTGTTTGGTTTTCCTATTTCACTATTCTTTTACCAACTTTCTTATTGGTCCTCCTTGGGTCCCATCATCAGGCCCTTTGATCACTTCGCAACTAGTCTGTTGACCTAATTAGGATCTTCCTTCCTCGCGCCCTTTGTTCATGTTGAACGACATCTTTACCCAAGGATCGTTCTCTAGTCCATCCTTACCTGCTTGCAACCCTTTCATGGTCGCTTTCCTCTTATTACCATTTGATCCCTTAGACTTATCTTGGGGTTCCTTTTTGTTGGTCCCATTTTCTACCTTTGCTCTTTGACATCGAAACTTCCAATTTTGGAATGGTGTAATCGAACTTTTTACTACTCCACTAACGTCCTCCTGCTTCATATCCCATACATTTTCCCCGATTTTCCCTTCAATCTTCTATCTAATTTACATGGTCTCATTTTGGTTACTCCGTGCTACACCCTACTATCTTAAGCCCCCCTCAATCTAGGGTGGGTTAGTCCATCCTCCTTCATGTCTATTGGTTTGAATCATCCTTTCTTATCTGGGTCGGCTACTCTTCTTCTTGTCCTTAGTGCTCCTCACTTCTCTCCTCTAAAATGCCTCTTCTAAACATGTTCTTATGGGTGTCCGACCCACCCTGATGTTACGACATCCTTCGATGTCACCCATTTCTTCGGGAATAATCCCTCTATAAGCACATTTCATTGCTTGATTCGCATTCTTCTTAAAGTCTAGGGTCTCTCGACTTCCTTGTCAAGGACTACCTTATAGGCCATGTTTTGACCTTTGCATTCGGGTGCTTTGGACTCCCAAGACCAAGGGTTACTTCTTGGGGTGCCAGACTTCTTTCTATCTCTTTCCTCCTATGACTTGTTAGCACTAAGGAATTTTTATTCATTAATTGGATTAGCCACAACTATGGCTTATTACATAGGAAGATGTCCTACCCATCATCCATCAATCTAATTCCTCATATTGATTGACTTAGAGTTTAGTGCAGTCGGGTTGCGGGACTCCGTATCTGCCAGCCTAATGCGCCTTGTTGATCTCCTAGGTGGGCAGGTGTGATGCCTCGACCCAGTTTGGTCGGAATCCTATGATCAACCTGCTACCCTTCCAGGTATCATCCTAGTACTCCTACTTTGATGATATGAGGAAGGTTAAGACGTGCCTACGTTCATTCCCTTACAACGAGTTTGGGATAGGGAACGTACCTTGAGGGCCTGAGCATTTTCTTGGAGCTTTATGCCTCCTTGGTCCTTATCCTTTTTTGAGATCCTGAAAGGGTGAGATGAGGGAATGAGTATACATATATACTTAGTGAGGGGAAATTTCTACAACGATTAGTTCCTTTAATGGTATCTCTACCAAGATGATTTAAGAAAGGTAAAGGCGTGCGAGTACATACATTTTCCATAACAAATTAATCAAGATGCCATAATATACAGTTTACCTTGAGGGTTTGGCCCTTCCTTTGGACTCCAACTCTACTTGGTTCAACCTTTTCTAAAAGGTGATTTAAGGGAGGGGAATGAGTTTGTGACTCAGTGATAGAAAATTTCTATAGCATAGTTTTAGTAAAGCGTTTTATGTGTTTACAATCACGACCCATATTATTTTTCATTGGACTTTCACCCTTTTTTCATAAAAGGGTTCACTCGTCCACATAGTAGTCTCCCACTACTCCACTTGTGGTCAGAGCGCCCTTACTGACCACACTCGTAGAAGTCCATGACTTCTACCAAGAGTCTGAGTGAGCATCAATTACCCGACCCTCAAACCTGCATCATACTTCATGTTCGCGAATGTGGGATGAGACCTCTCCCCCTTCAACCTCGATTTTAGTGCACATGAAGCTTCCTGAGCTTCTTGACTCCTTGGATGACAGACTTCCCTTATGCTAACTAGGTTGTCAAGTAGCTCTTGGAACCACCACTACCCCATACCGGGCGCCTCGATGATTTTGTATGTCAACATGCACAACCACAAGTCTTTTTAAATCAAGACCTTTATCTTTGGGCCACCGATCCCACGAGTTTGTTGGCCCGACTTCAGCCCCTTGTCCACCATCCCAATGGGTTCAACGACCCAACTTCAGCGTGGTAGCTACTGGCCCAACAATCCTTCCTTGGCTTGGTATCTGTAACACACAATTTATCTATTATGAAAAATTTTGTGGGCTCATTACTCGATAGATTTTCAATGGGTTTGAACTCGTGCCAATTGGCCTTGGGCCCGCTAGAGTAGCTCTAGCTCACCCCCAGAATTAGCTTGAGAGTCGTTTAAGTAGGTTCACGTAGCCAGGGGAGACTAATTCCATGAAAAATGGTTTTTTTTTTTATATAAAAGCATGACTATCGTCCCAATCAGTACTGATGCTGGAAGTTCCCACTCATCGAGTGTGCAGTGCCTTGTCCCTTATGAGGCTGGCTTGTGTATGCTCTCGTGACGTTCCAGGGTTGTAGGTCGATGGATCCCTCTCGCACCTACATGATTCCAAGTAAGAGACATTTTAGTCCTTGTTCACTTCGGTGTTTCACGAATTCTATCCTCATGGTAATTAACTCCCAGTTAAGTACCAATATTTATTATCTCATTAAATTTTGCAAAATTCACAAAATTTATGTTCTATGCTCGAAATCTTGCACTTTTGCTTAATTACGATTAAGTCCCCAATTTTTACCGAAATTACTCAATTGCCCTTATTTCCCAAAAATTGCCAATTGGTTCCTAAATTTTCTTAAAATCACCAATTGGTCCCCAATTTTCTCAAATTTTCCTATTGACCCTCATTTTTTTAGAAAATTGCATAAAAGTCCTTCCATTCTCGAAAATCCCCAAATCATCCGAAATTTCCAAAAATTTTCACTTTGACCCCGATTTCTCATCTCATCCAATTGACCATCTAAACTCTATCAATTCCCCCTATCATCGAGAGGGTCCTTCTAGAATCAAGTGTCCCTTCAATTGGTGTCCTAAGCATGGTGAATTTGGTCAGTGTAGCTTCAGACACTTTCTCTCTCTAGCATTTTCCTATTCCGATAAGAGGAGGCTAATTGGACTTACCCTCGAGCTTCAAGGAGGTTGTGTCACGCCCCGACCTGGTTTGGTGGGATCCTCGTGATCAACTTGCCACTCTCACGGTTTACTTAGGGTTGCCCCTTGTTTATAAACCGTGAAGATTAATGCGTCATTTAAACCTGCACCTTTCGTGTAATAACATAAATCAAAACTGAATAAAATTTTAAATTGGGCATACCTGTCTTACAGACGTATTAGCTGGTGGTCTTTAGGGTAGGCTTTCCGAGGTTACCTGAAAGTGTTATATGGGAGGAGGTGAGTACGGAGACTCAGTGAATGGTTTTCAAAATTTATTTTTTTAGGAAAAATATTTGATTCGGTGTGTGCCAGACTCCTTATTCTCTTTTAAAGACCTTTCCTTTCAAACTTCAGTTTTTATCATCATTTCTTATCACCACGGTGTGTCATCACCCAACAGACATCCTTCATCATGAAGGTCAAACACACAATCGCACACCAATCCATCCACTGAACCCACTTGTGGTGTCGAAGCGGCTTTACCGGCCACCTAGATAGAAGTACGCCCACTTCTACCCTTAGAATGAGTGGATGTTCGCGACATCCGACCCTCAATCCCATAACAAATCTCCGTGTATGTATGAGGACAGATACCTCATCCTTACCCCACCCTAGTCTCATGCACTTGAAGCTACATCGAGCTTCGCAAGGCTTCTGGTACGACTATCTGCCCTTATATCCACTAGGTTGTCCAGGGCCCTAGGACACATCACTACCCCTCTTGGGCATCTTGAAGGTCCCGTAAACATAGTGCATACACAATCAACATTTTTCACATGATGCCATATAATCTGTGGTGCCATTGGTCTAACGGCCCTGACCCTCAACTCAACCTACAACTGTTTATCTTGACTAGTCCGGAGACCTGTCATGTTGCACTGCCACTAGTTGACTGAATATGTCAGTCTTGTCTTGGTACCTCAGCCAAACAATTCAATTACTTAAGTTTTCATGGCATATAAATCATGTTTGTTTACGAGCACCTGCTCATGCCAACCGACCTGGGGCCCACTGTTCGAGAATTTTAAAATTGGGCATAATAGCCCCCAAGTTTCAAAACTGAGGCCACCGACCTAATAGAGCTATTCGAGCTCCTATCAAGAAGGTCTCCCAAATTGCTTAAGTAGTGGCATACAGTTAGGGGAGAGCACTTCCGACAAAATAGAATTTTCAACTGTCCATCATAACAACTAAGTATGAGGACATCCCCGCTCATAACCGATGAACAGGTTTTCCACTTCCTTCAAGGAAGTTTTATCATACCAACCGGGTATAATCTACTTACAACCAATAAGTTATTTTTTTGCGTGATTTTCACATCACTCCTCTCAAGAGTGATGTTTAAAATACCACTTAGCAATGGGTTTTTATTTTCAAGGTACTTATCATCCCAATCGGGTATGATATAAAAATCCCAGTCACCCGATCGTGCAATAAAATTCCTCTTAGTCGGCTTGTTGTCCTTACTCGAACTTGTCCTAGTTGGTGTTCTCGGTACTTCATGTTCCTACACGATATGAATGTTTTTGTTCATTATTATTTGGCCTAACAGCCCTCATTCATCCCTCATTCATCCCAAATGAATGAGTAAACCAAACTTTCCCTTTATTTGTAATTAGGTCTCTAAAGTTATTTTTCTTTAACTGTAAGTCCCTAATGCTGATTTTTCCTCAAATTGAGTCCCAAAACTTTTAAAATTTATCTTAGGACCTCAATTTATTCAATTTCATAAAAAGGGGTTTAATTTTCCAAATTTCCAATTTGGTTCCCCAAATTTTCCAAAATTACCATTTTGCCCCTACTTTACAAAAATGGTAAGTTTTGCCCCAAAAATTCCAAAAATTGCCCAATTGATCCTTCAACATCTTTATCATGCCCAATTGGTCCTCAATTTTATGAAATTACACTTTAGTCCCTCTAATTTTTGAAATTCCCAAATTTTCCCCAATTTCAACCTTCTAACTCTACCGAATTTGATTTCATCAAATTGACCGATCAAATGAGTTTAATTTTAAAATTAAAGTTACATTGGAGTTCCTACACCTTCATACAATTCAATTGCACTTTGAATCGCACGATTTGGTGCCGAAATGAGCTCAAACAGAGTTCCACTGGATAATTAGACTTAGAGAGAGAAAGCTTCGAAAGCTTACCGTCGGGGGTGTGGCGGTCCGAGCTTTCGATCTGGGCAGATAGCTCTCATCCTGAGGTTCAACCTAGGATCAAGAATTGCATCAATTGATGTTGAATTGAGTGCAAATTTTATCATCGAAGTTCTGTCGGTTCTCTCTCTAGCACCGATCGAAAATTACAGAGGGAAATCGAATTGGCTTACCTTTCAGCTCTAATTAAGCTGTAGGAGGGCTGTAGAGGTGTTGGTAGGGGTTGGTTTAGCCTAAGAAGGGCTTGAATTGGCCGATTTCAGCTTGGCCGCAATAGGGCAGCTTCGGTCCGCTAGAGCTGCTTCACTGTTTGATCACGCTGGCACTTCTCCAGCAACCCTTGGAGAAAATGGAGACTACAAGCGTGTAGCTGAGTTCTCCCTGAATCCATGGATCCCAACCTTGCCTTGTTTGGCTCTAAAAAGTGTCCAAGTCGGAGCTCTGATTCGAGCTTCACCGAAAATTGGAGAAGGTGAGAGAGAATGGAGTTTTAAGATGTGGAGAGGATGAATGAGGAGGGGCTCTTTATATAGAAAGCTTGGGGACTTCTTGGCCATCTGATTAGTGCCTTAATGACGGTTATTCATTGTTTGAAACTCCCTGGCCATAGACTTTTCAGCTTCACTGGCACTGTGCGATTTTTCAGCGAGTGAATAGTGCTGTCATCTAAAGGAAGAAGACGACACTGTTCTAAACCGGATCGTACCGGTCTAAACTGGGCTCAAAGCTTAAACCGGCCGGTTCACCCCCAATTTGAATGAATTTTTCAAATTTAAAAATTTCTAAATTTATTTTCTATCCATTGGTGGCCTCAAATCCTCAAATCTCAAATTTGATTTTTTTAAGCCACCTAAAAACTGAATTTAACATCTGGTTCAATGGTAGTTCAAACCGGTCCAAATTGGTTTAATTTGGTTCGGATCTGGTTCACCTAAACCGATTTAGGTTTTATCTCCAATTCATCCTAAAGTCCATTTTCTTGACTTTTGTTACTCTTTACGTCACTTGAAATTCATAAATTTCCTGGTTTTCCTTCTCTCTATCTATATCGGTTCTACGAAGAGGTATTGTGTGGGCTTCCAGCCGCTCCTCCGATGGTCTTCAAACCAAGTGGTAACTTCAGTGAGGTAGAGGACCTCCTCTCGATTCTACGAACTCTAAATTTGCCTCTTGAGGTTTCCAAAAGCTCACTTGTCGGAGCTCTGGTCAATGCTTTGCTGGAAAGTGCACTCGTCTGCCTTCTAGAGCTGCCTGAGCGATGGGGAGGCACTCCTTAGATAGAGGGCTTGACAACTGATAGAGCTATTGGTCGGCATAAGACTCGGTGTCAGACTCGCCCGACTCTAGCGTTGGTGGTGAATTTTTTGGGCGTAGCAGACTCGGTCTCTCTTCGACACTTGTGCTCTGCTCATCTGCCCAAGTTTGAAGACGACTCTATTCTCTACGTGCGAGCTTCAGACATGTAAATTGCCACATGATGCTCTATGATTGGCTGACCTTGCTGATATGGTGTCCAACTCAGTGTCCGAGTCACTTTGACTCGTTAACCAACCATGTGTCGACCTCCCAATGTTCACTTGTTCCAACTTAGCCATTGTCCATATTTGATTAGTCTTTGATGGAGACACGTGTCGTCCTTTGATTGGTTGATTTAAATGAATCAGATTTTCCTCTTCGTGCACTGTATGTCTGCCACATGTCAGCCTTTGATTGACTAATTTAAATAATCCTATTTCTCTCCTAGTGCACTGTGCAACTGCCACATGTTAGATGCTGATTGACTGAGGCCATCCGATGTGGCTCTACCACGTGTCAACTTCTGATTGGTCAACCGTTTCTCCGATATCCCTATTGGATGTTGTCGTGGCACCACTGCCACATGTCAGCTTCCCATTACTTGGTGTGGCTGACTCGACTTCTCTGACATTGTCCGCTGACTGGGGGCACGTATCCCCCTCCTATTGGTTGGTCATTGTTGAGGTGGATTTTCCTCATTTGACCATTGATCGATGACACATGTCGCATTCTAATTGGTCAGCGCTTCCAAGTACTCACTGAACACTGATGGGGCACACTTCGCCAAGCATCACTTACTGATTGGTCATGCCTGCTGTTTGGGCGCTGACCTAGCAGCGGTCCGTTAACTGGCTAGACCGTTGACCGATTCGGTTGGACCGAGTTTGGTGAACTGAAATAAAGAATTGGCTAGTTCACGCCTGATCCAACTGATTTTGTTTTCTAAATTCATTTTGTATCTAATTTTGATTTCAATTTTCCAATTTGATGTTTTTAAGCCACCTAGAAAAATGAATCTTTGAACCAGTTTTTCGTGGTTTAATCCAGTTCAACCCGGTTCAGGTCTAGTTGACCTTGAACTGACCCAATTTTCACATCCAATTCATTTTATAGTTCTTTTCCATAGTGTTTAGGTATTTATTGGCCACTTGAGATTTTCCAAATTCTTATTTTGACCCGTCTTTACCGATTTCGGTTCACTTAGATCCTTAGTTTTCTCTAAAAAAATTTTGATTTCTTATTGTGAGAGAATGGGGTTTACACCCCCACTCCATAGTAACTCTATCAACACCATCGTGATTAAATTAATGTTGAAAATTTGGAACTTTTAGGGAATTTTTGCAATTGTTACCCAACCTAGGTATACCCTTAGGTTAAAAGAAATAATAGGTGGGGGTTAGTCGTGACGAGTTCGTCGATACGAGGTAGTAGAGCGAAACTAGCCCGAAGAGCAAAACTGTAATTTTTAAAAGAATAATAAATTAAGGTTGAAAATGAACCCAAATTTATTTCTTGATTTATGTAGAAGAATTTGATAGCTATCATATGTGAACCATGCCTCCTCAACTAAGGAAAAGATCATTGGGACGAATAAGCCCCGATTACGATGGTGAATGAGATTTCTGACTTCATGTCTGATTGGACTGATTTTGCGTATGCACACTATTTTATAAATGATCATATGAATATTTGAAAAATATTTTCTTGAAAACCTATAAAAGCAAGCTTTTATCAACAGGTGTGAGATATCCCGCATGGTCTTAAAAAGCGGGTCGAGACTCGATAGCATTGAATATACATGTGTGAATTTGAGGGTTTAATAAGGGATAAGAACTTGACCCTTCACAAATTTATAAAAAGGGGCATAAGGCCCAGGTTTACACAAGGGGCTAACTTAGGAAAAAGAGGCTAAGGCCATGTCTATAAAATTGGCTAAGGCTCATGTTTATAAAAAGGGCTTAGGATACTATTTATGAAATGGACATAAGGCACATCGATTATGAAAAAGTGCTAGGGTCCGTGTATATGAAATATCTTAGGCAAATGTTTAAGAAATGGACATAAGGTTCAATGGTTACGAAAAAGGGCTAGAGTCCGTGTTTATAAAATGGCTTAAGCCACTATTTATGAAAGGGACATAATGACTGATGTTTATGAAATTGGCTAATACCCGTGTTTTATAAAAGGACTTACGCCCCTATTTTTGAAAAGGGCTAAGACCTGATATTGGATAGTGGACTAGTGTACGAGAAGATGGAAAATGGTCTAGGGCCCTTGATTTAGGAGACATGGCGAATGTCGAATGACTTACATCAAATAAGGTAAGGACTACGACTAAAAAACTTGAGTTAAGATCTAAGATGATAATGGACTTCAATTCGTGTTATTTTAAAAAATAATGGGATATGTCTTGAGGCAATTTTTAAAGAAGGGTAACAATCAAACACCTTGTAACATATGGTATTTGCGTGTGTTTTTTCGTGCATAATGAAATAGGGCTTGGAGGCCCTATGATGTGTGTTTCTTGATAAAAGTTTTGGCCATATAGCAAGCCAATCCTTAAATGTGTAATATATCCTACATTACATTATGTACATGACACTTGCATCGAGGATGTTAATAATGGGGATAAAGATAATACATACGAGGACAAGAAATAAGGGTGGCACTTGCGAAACCTATGATGCATTACGTCATTTTGATTGATTGAATTTCCGTGAGAGCCATGCCTCTACTCGAGAATTCAACTTGATTTAAGTATCATTTCTTTAAGACTTAACAAATACTTGAATAAGCCTCACCTCTTAGGGGTATTCGGTTGCATTACATGTGATAGGAGAGGATAGTGAAATCATATGTAAATGAACCCGATACAAATATTGTAAAGACCCGTTCTCTTAATAAAGGAATACCGGGAATGAGAACCGTAAATTTTGAGAGAAAACCGAGCATCTAAGTGAACCAGACTAGGTAAAGAAGGGCCAAAATAGGAATTTGGAAAATCATGTGGCCAATGAAGATCCAAAAACCATGAAAAAGAACCATGAAGTGAATTGAAGGTAAAAATTAGACCGATTTAGGGCGAACCAGACTCGAACCTAATTGAACTAGGATGAACCGGTTCAAAGATTCATTTTTCTAGGTGGCTTGAAAACATTAATTTGGAAAATTAAAGCCACCATTGGATAGAAAATGAATTTATATAAATTTAATTTTTTTTAAATATCAAAAAACCCATCGAATCGGGCCTGAATCGATCGATATTTTATTGCGGGTCACCGAACCCGGTCTGATCAATTCGGTCAACGGACTGCTGCCAGGTTAGCGCACAGAGAGTAGGCACGACCAATAGGACGTGACACATGGAGAAGTGTGCCCAGTCAGCCGCTCAATCAATGTTTGGAAGTGCTAACCAATGAGGGCATGACTCGTGTCCTTGGTTAACGGTCAGAAGAGGAAAATCCACGTTAGTGATGACCAACCAATAGGAGAGCGACACGTGTCTGCAATCAACGTTCAACGATGGAGAAGCCCTGTTAGCTGAGCTGGCCAATGAGGACTTCACACGTGGCAAAGGTGCCACGTCAGGAGCCGATAGAGATGATGGAAAATGGTCGACCAATTAGAGGTCGGATGGTCTCAACTAATCAGAGGTTGACACGTGGTAGTGGCATTGTGCGAGGGAAATCTAACATATTTAAATCAGCCAATTAAAGGATTCCATATGTCATGATCAAATGACTTATTAAATACGGTCAGCAAACATATTGGAATGAATGACCAATGGGAGGTAGCTATGTATTCGGTCAACAAGTTAAAGGTTGACCGGAATGCTAAGTAGGAAGCTGTGCTAGTGAAGCCAGCCAATCACAGCACACCACGTGGCAGCGTGCACGTGCGAAGCTCGCACACACACACAATGTCATCTTCAACTTTGGACTTTCTGGCAGAGAGAGGGGCGGGCAGACTCTTTGGTCTCTAGCGACTCGAAAACCCCTCTGATATGACTGTTAGCGGGCGAGGCTGAGGTCGAGTCTGATGTGGCTTGTAGCACTATCAGTTGACAAGCTCCTTATATAAAGAGCTTGCCCCCACTCATCTTCCTCATCCCACAAATGATCGAAAGAGATAGAGTGCTCTACTTTCCTGTGAGACACAAACTAGAGCTCTGACATGGGGGATTTCCTTAGCCTTCGACACCACATTTGATCTCTCTAGAATCGAGAAGAAGTCCTCTACACAACTACACCCTCCATTTGGCCTGAGGACCACTGTAGGAGCGTCGATAAGCTCAAACAATAGTCAAGCATTTTTATTTATTTGCAATCATGATCCATGTTTCATTCAACATCCACCCTTTTATTATAAAAGGGTTCACTCGATAGCAGAACAGCCTTCGACTGTTCCACTTGTGGATCGGAGCATCCTTACTGTCCACCCTAATTGAATTTCATGACTCCTACCCTGAGTCTGAGTGAGCATTAGTTGTCTAACTCTGAGACCCGTGTCATACTTTGTGTTTACTATGTGGGATGAGACCTTCTTCCCCCTCTGACCTCGGTTTCAGTGCGCATGAAGCTCCCGTAGCTTATTTGATATACTAGACGACAAACTGGATTTAACCGGTTTGGACCAGTTTGAACCACTATTGAACTAGATGCTAAAATCATTTTTCTAGTTGGCTTAAAAATTTTAATTTGAGATTTGAGGCCACCATTGGATAGAAAATGAATTTAGAAAATTTTTTTTTTGAAAAATTCGGTCGAATCGGGCATGAACTGACCAGTTTAAGCTTTGAACCTGGTTCAGAACAGTGTCATCTTCTTCCATCAGATGACAGCACTGTTCACTCGCTGGAAAATTGAGCAGCGCCGGCAAAGCTGAAAAGTCTCCTGCCATGGAGTTTTAAGCAATGAATGATCACCATTAAGGCCCCAATCGGACAGCCAAGAAGTCACTGAGCTTCCTATATAAAGAGCCCCTCCTCATTTATCCTCTCCGTACCAGAAAACTCCATTCTCTCTCAACTGCTCTAATTTTTGGTTAAGTTCGAACCAGAGCTCTGATATAGGGACCTTTTTTAGCCAAAGAAGGCATGGATGGGTTCTTTATATTTGAGGAGAAGTGAGCTACACGCTTGTAGTCTCCATTTGCTCCGAGGGTCGTTGGAAAAGCGTCGACGTTATCGAACAGTGAAGCAACTCCAGCGGACCGAAGCTGCCCTGTTTCAACTGAGCTGAAATCGGACAATTTGAGACATTCTAAGGCAAAATCAAGCCCTCCCAACACATCCATAATCCTCCTACAGCTAAAATAGAGCTGAAAGGTAAGCCAATTCAGCTTCACTCTATAATTTTCGACCGATGCTAGAGAGAACCAGCAGAACTTCGATGGTAAAATTCTCACTCAGTTCAACATCAATTCATGCAATTCTTGATCTTAGAGTAACCTCAGGGAGGATCTATTTGCCCAAATTGAAAGTTTGGACCACTACGCCCCCGACGGTAAGCTTTCGAAACTTTCTCTCTCTAAGTCCAGTTTTCCGGTGAAGCTCCGTTTGAGCTCATTCTAATATCAAATCGTGCGATTCAAAGTGCAATTGAATCATAGGAATGCCAATCTAACTTCAATTTCAAAATTAAACTCATTTGATCAGTCAATTTGATGAAATCAAATTCAAATGACTTAAAAGGTTGAAATTGGGGCAAATTTGGGAATTTAAAAAATTTGTGGGACTAAAGTGTAATTTCATAAAATTGAGGGCCAATTGGGCATGATAAAGATGTTAGAGGACCAATTGGAAAAATTTTGAAATTTTTGGGGAAAAACTTACCATTTTTGTAAAGTAGGGGCAAAATGGTAATTTTAGAAAAATTGGGGACCAAATTGGAAATTTGGGAAATTAAACCCATTTTTTTGTGAATTTGAATAAATTGAGGTCCTAAGATGAATTTTAAAAGTTTCGGGACACAATTTGAGGTAAAACTGGCATTTGGGACTTAGAGTTATAGAAAAATAACTTTAGGTACCTAATTACAAATAAAGGAAAAATTTGATTTTCCCATTCATTCTAATGAATGAGGTCTATTAGGCCAAATGATAATGAATATAAGTGTTCATATCGTGT
This sequence comes from Trapa bicornis, assembly GCA_030064425.1. NCBI lineage: Eukaryota > Viridiplantae > Streptophyta > Magnoliopsida > Myrtales > Lythraceae > Trapa > Trapa bicornis. Next base: position 33,246,988 of record CM057755.1, on the reverse strand, counting down.
AGGAACATGAAGTACCGAGAATGGCAGCTAAGACAAGTTCGAGTAAGGACAACAAGTCGGCTAAGAGGACATTTAGTGAACTATCAGGTGAGTGGAATTTAATATCATACCCAGTTGGGATGATAAGCAACTCAAAAAAAAAAACCACTACTAAGTAGTTTTTTAATCATCACATCTGAAAAAAGTGATGTGAAAATCTTGTGGAAAAACTAATTATTAGTTGTAGATCATACCCGGTTGGTATGATAAAACTTCTAAGAAGGAAGTGGAAAACCCGCTTGTCGATTATAAACGAAGATGTCCTCATGCTCAGTTTGTATGATGGACTGTGTGCCACTGCTTAAAAATTTTGGGAGACTTTGTTAACGGGAGCTCGAATAGCTCATATAGGTCGGAGGCCTCGGTTTTGGAACTTGTGGCTAATATGCTGATTTTGAAAATCTCGAACAGTGGGTCCTGGGCCAGTTGGCATGAGCAGGAGCTCATAAATAAACATGATTAATGCCATGAAAACTTAATTAAATGAGTTGTTTGGCCATGGTACCGAGACAAGACCAACATACTCGATGGACTAGTGGTAGTGCGATATGACATGTCTTCAGACTAGTCAAGACAAATAGCTTCAGGTTGAGTTGAGGGTCGAGACCATCGGACTAGTGGCACCACAGATTATATGACATTATGTGAAAAATTGTTGATTGTGCATGCACTATGTTACGAGACCTTCAAAATGCCCAAGAGGGGGGTAGTGATGCGTCCTAAGGCTTTGGATGACCTGATGGATATAAGGGCAGTTAGTCGTACCAAATGTCTTGCGAAGCTAGCTCCAAGCGCATGAGACCGAGATGGGGATGGGATGAGGTCTTTGTCCTCATACAGACACAGGCTTTTGTTATGGGATTGAGGGTCGAATGTCATGAATATCCACTCATTCTTAGGGTAGAAGTGGACACACTTCTATCTAGGTAGCCGGTGAAGTTCCTCCGACGCCACAAATGGGTATAGTGGACGAGCTGGCCTGCGATTATGTGTTCCTTCATGATGAAGGGCATGTGCTAGTTGATAAACACACCATTATGATGAGAAATGGTTCTGGAAACCAAGAATTGAGAATGAAATATTTTTGTAAAGAAAATAAGGAGTTTGGCACATTCCAAAATTAAACTATTTTTCTAAAAGTAAATCTTTGAACACCCATTCCTTATATCCCTTTCAGGTAAACCTAAAAAGCTTACCCCAAAGACCACCAGCTAATGCACCTGTAAGGCAGATTTGATAAGTTAAAATGTTGTGCAGTTTTGATTTATGTTATTCCAGAAAAGGTACAGGTTTAAATGACGCCTTACTCCTCACGGTTTTAAAAGAAGGGGTGACCCTTAGTAAACCGGGAGAGTGGCGGGTTAATCATGGGGATCCGACCAAACCGGGTCAGGTCGTGATGCCTTGGGTCGTCCAGTAGCCCTCATAACCACCACTACCCCATATTGGGCGTCTCGATGATTATGCATCTCATGTATGCACAATTAACCATCTTATTAATTATGATCATTATCTTTGGTCTACCGGCCCCACAGGTCTATTAGCTCAGCTTCGGCCCCTTGCCCACCAGCCTAATGGGTTCAACGACCCGACTTTGGCATAGTAGTTGCTTGGCCTAACAACCCAACCTTGGCTCAATAGCTGTAACACACAATTATCTAGCTTTCTTGGGCTCATTACTCGATAATTCTCAATGGGTCTCAACCCGTGCCCATTGACCTTGGGCCTACTTGCAATGTTCTAGCTTGCCCCTAGAAATAGCTCCTAAATCGTTTAAGCATATTCACTCGTTCATGGGAGACTAATTCTTGGAAAACGATTTTTAATATAAAAGTATAACCATCGTCCCAATCAGGACTGATGATGGAAGTTCCCACTCACCCAGTGTGTAGTGACGCATCTGCCCGACCGGGTCCCAATCCGTGTCACGTTTCTTTGCACCGGCCCTTGAATACCTGAATTACATGGTTCAAATATTATCATGAGAGATCGACATAAAGTATCCTATACTCTTAGGTATTTGCACCAAATCCTTAATTTATGCCTTAATTACAATTGGGTCCACCTTTTTCCTCAACTTTCCTTTATTTACTTACAATTTAGTCCTTAACTTTTCCAAAAGTTACCAACTTGCCCATATTTTCCAAAATTTACTGAATTGCCCCCAAATTTCTCATTAGCCTTTGATTTTTCCAAAAATTGCACTTAGGTCTCTCAATTTCCAAAATTCCTCAATTTCCCTAATTTTTTTTCGAAAAATTCGTCACTTTTTGCCTCGATATCAAATCTCGTCAAAGTGAAAGCCAAAAACATTTCAATTTCCTCCTAGCATTCTACTAATCAGTTTCTCTACCTCTCCACAATTAGTTTATGCTTTGAATTACCATTTTTGGACCCGTAACGCGCTCAAATAGAACTTCGTCGGAAAACTAAGCTTAAAGAGAGAGAGAGAGCATCGAGTTCTTACCGATGGAGGTGCAGTTGTTGAAGCTCTAGATTTGTGGAATTAGCCTTCGTCGGGAGGATCCTCTAAGGATTGGAATTCACCCCAATTGGTGTCCTAGGTAGGGGGAATTTGGCTAGTAACTCCGACCACTTTCTCTCTCTAGAACTATAGGACTCAAACAAATTGGAGGTGGAATGGCTTACCTAGAGACTAAAAGGGGATTAAGAGGCATCTCATGGAAGTCGTGGGAGGTTGGTTTCAGTTGTAGGAGGCCGGAGGTTTCCCGAATTCCACTGGTCAGAGGTTTGCTGCTTCGAGCTATCGGAGCAGCTTCACTGTGCGATCACTCCAATGCTCCTTAGGGAGTTCTCAGGTCGGGCTAAGGGTGTGACTAGTCAGAGGACTTCTCCCCAATTCTGTTGCCACCAATCGGAGCTCTTTTGGTTGAGAAAATGCCCCACACCGGAGCTATGGTCTACACTTCACCGGAAAATGGACTATTTGTCTTCAAGGGCCGCCTGAGTGGTGGGGAGGCCGAGTGGGAGGGTGCTCCTTATATAGGGGTCTAAACAACCGATAGGGCTACCGGCCGACGTTAGACTCGACGTCTAAATCACCCTATTCTAGCGATGGTGGCCAATTTGCTAGACGTAGAAGATTTAATCTCTTTTCAGTGTTTGCGGGCTACTTTTAGTCCACTACATGTGAGATTTGCGCATGCGGATTTGTCATGTGGCGCTTTATGATTGGCGAATTTTTCTAATGCGCCTTCCTACTCAACAGCCAAGTTAGCCCTTGACTCATTGACTGAACACATGACGATCTCCTATTGGTAGCTCGTTCTAGCGTGGCTGCTGACCGTGTTTGGGCAGCTGTTGGTCGTGACACATGGCGTCCTTTGATTGGCTAATTTAAATGTGTCAGATTTCCCTCATAACGCACAGTGCCACTGCCCCGTGTCAACATCTAATTTACTGAGATCATCCGACGTGGCACTACCACGTGTCGACCTCTAATTGGTTGGTCTTGTTGACGGGGCCTTTCCGACATTGACCGTTGATTAGGACACGTGCCACCCTCCTAGTGGTCAGTCTTCGCTGATGTGGGTTTCCCTTCTTTGACCGTTGACTGATGACACGTGTCACTATCTGATTGGTCAGCGTTTCCAAGTACTAACTAAGTGGCTGACGGGGCGCGCTTTGCCGCATGTCACTTGCTGATTGGACGTGTCTACTGACTGAGTACTGACTTGATAGTGGTCCATTGACCGGCTGGACCATTGATTGGTCCGGTCCGATTGGATTCGATGACCCAAAAACGTAAATTGATCAATTCAAGCCTGACCAATTTTCTAAAAATTAAAAAAATTTAAATTAATCTAAATTCATTTCATATCTAATGGTGACTTCAATTTTTCAATTTGACATTTTTAAGCTACCTAGAAAAATGAATATTTGAACCGGTTCTTAACGGTTCGATCTGGTTTAGGTCCGATTCACCCCCGAGCTGTTGTGGTTTTCATATTCAATCCACTTCATGGCCCATCTCCATGACTTTTATGATCTATTGACTACTTGGGATTTTTCAACTCTCAGTTTTTTTCTCAAAAATTCCGGTTTTCCAAATCCGGTCTTCCTATAGACGGGGACGGAGCTTACATATAGGGCCACATTAATCACCCTCAAAGGTGGCTAGAGCCACCTACAATACCCAATTTATAGAGTGATGTTTAAAATAGGGGACTACATAAGCTTTCACGGCGGAATGTGACCACTAGGCTTACCTTTCACTTGAGGGTCATTGTAGTTTGGTTGTCAGAGTCAATAGGAACATATAGAATTTTTGGAAAGATTTTATGCCAATTGAGGACCAAGAATTTGACCCCAAAAAAATCAACCATTTTCGGTTGTGCAGGAGTCGGTTACTATGCGAGCTCACCAACACCGATAGAGGGGCTGTAAGTGCAGGACACTGATGGGAGGAGAAAGTTGACCTTCTAACGAGTACAAAGATACCCAAATCATAGACTTTGGTGGTATGAGTGGGGAGAATTTCATCTCGAAAGTCTATGGAGTCGGAGAGTCACTAAAGAGCTTCTCTCTCTACTTTCATATCAAAATTCAGGTATATGAGGAGATGAGTTTCAAATTGCTCTTATAGAGAGATATAATGATGAGTTATCATCTCAATAATATTTTTTATTAGGTGGGTCGGTGAGGTTCGATTTGAAACTGATTTTTCAAAGAGATTCTATTTCGCGTGTTTTAGTAAAATTTCTAATAGAAGTGGGTGATGGAGATGTACGAGTTGGGTAATTAGTTGGGTCACAGACCTTGAATAGGCAAGGGAGACAGTGCACATGCGTGCCACATGGAGGGTTGGTTCATAGTGTGTTAAATCATTTCATGACAATTAAATTACATCGTTCAGGGTTGGTTCATAGTGTGTTAAATCGTTTCACGACAATTAAATTGCATCGTTCAGTCAATTTAGGTATTTTCTCGTCATATTCACCTCTTTTATGATAAGTTCTTAGTTGAATTCATTTTTCTAAAACTTTTTTGGTCAATTCGGTTTAGAGTAAATAATGTTCATTTTTTTTTATATATTTTAAAAAATTTGTAGTATTTTATTACCCGTATCGGTTCGATCCCAATTCGAACCAGTTCTCGATTATGTTATTTTCCACCCTTAATTCCTAATTAGGTAAAGTTCAATATAGATAAATTTAAAAAAATTTATCTAGTTACACATCTCTAGTTTGAAATAATTATCATTTCAGTTCAATTTCTACTTTACATCCTAACTCAATCTCAATTTTCAATTAACATTTCTTTTGGAAAGCCCTAGTATTGCAATAACATCCTAAGCGTAGGTGAGTGAAATTAGAGACTTTAATTCTTATTATACCAATTGAAAACTTTTTATAACTATAAAAATATTACGTATTCTATAAATTATAAAATATTTTAAAAATCGAACCCCAGGTTGAGGTACATAGCGACCAAAATTTTAAAAGATTAATTGATATCTAAATTGAATTTAAAATTTAGTTATAATTTAAAAATATTTTAAGAAAGCAAGTCACCCCTTTAAATATTTTTGAAAGAGTGAACGACGTCCCTAACATTATAAATAATGGGTAGAGCCTAATATTTTAAAAAAAAATAGAATAATATACCATAGACAAAACCTAAATTTTTATTTAAAATGCGATATAATACGGACTTACAAATTTTTACTTTTTGTGGGTAGAAGTCTGCTGTACAGTTTTGTACCTATGACGTGGGAGAACCTAAATTTGTACATAACTAATTTTTTTGATTCTATGTTAATATTTAAATTCTGGCATTCATATATATATTTATTTTATATATACGACGGAAAACATGGTTAAGTGATATGGTCACCTATATAGAAATGTTGAGCAATACTAGTAAAGTTATACAATACATTAATAATATTGGTGCTTTCATTAATATATTTTATTTTAAAAAGTTTAAAATTTTGGTCGGTAACTCGATCGATCTTTCAATTAATTTAGTTTTAATATATTGTATTAAATTGTAAGGATACATTAATAAATTATAAGTTTAAAATTTATAAGATTTATAAATTAATATATTTTATTCATAAAAGTTTAAATTTTTATAAAAATTATAATACAAAGGTATTAAAGGTTATTGCTCATACTAAAATATTAAGGGTAACATAGTTGTAATCGATGGCGCGTGGTCCAGGTTGGACCTGACGGACGTACTTGCACTCCAGCCCAAAAATGAAGGCCCATTTAAGGCCATTGTTAAAAGTGCATGGAGCGTTGAAATTGAAGAGAATGGACGAAGGGTGTGATGAGCACAAGGCACCGCCTCCAAATGGAAGATGACGAAGACTGTGAGGACCGATGATTGTTGATATTTATGTTAACCGCTTGATGGCTCTCGAAGTTCACGGAATCGTAGATGGACGTGGAATGGAACTGCCCGGATAGAGTCCGGAGGGACTTCCGAGAGCCCGTGAAAGTTGAGGGAGATATCCACCACGTCAATATAAGTTCTGTGCTCTGCTAAGTTAATTTTGCGTCTATATGATCCGCGGCTATATAGCTGCAGAACTGGAGTATAGTGCAACCACTCATGGCATGAATTTTTTTGCTGGTGTTGACTAAGATATGCACCTATGTCTATAATTGTTTTCCTCTTATTTGCTGGCGTTAAGGCTCACTTAGTGTATCTTGAGCTCTTGAAAATCTTCATGCTGCTTTGATGATTATGATTTTATCTTTTTTAACCTTTCTTTTTGGGAATATGTTTGTAGTTTGATATATGTAAATGGTTGATTTATTTGAAATTTATATTGACGCCAAAGAGAGCTTGTTCATCTACAATCTCCCAATTAGCTGAAAATACATCTTGCTTACCTGTTTTTCATATTTCTTTCTTTTTTTTTTCCGAACAATAATGCAAGATGGACTCACGTGCTTAAGATCATCCACCCACAAAGGACAGATCTTAAATTGCGTGGGGCCCACATGATGCATGTGGGTGCTTGTAGCTTTCCTGCTGTTCTTTTTCCATGTGTTCCAGAGACGGAGCGGTCCATGACTCACAATCTGAAGCTTCTTATTTGTTTGTGGTCCAAATGTGTTATTCCATGGCATCAACTAACAATACACAGTATAAGCTCTAGCATGCTTTCTATTGCCGGAAAGCAGTCACTCTTGCGGGCAACAATTTCAGAAGGACAAGTTCTATGCTTGAGCAATCAAAAAAGTTGTATGAGTTACTAACTGTATGCATGATCAACAATGCTATTTCAAGTTTGATCTCTTCAATAGTTAGAAAAAGGACCACACAAGAGCTAACTAACAAAACTGACAGGCTTACTGGCCCGGTAATATGTAGCATGCCCATACATTCCTCTATTCTCAATTATTAAATAGGGCAATTAGCTTTTCCACCGAAAGAAAAAAAATAAGGTAACTCTTGATTTTTCCTTTTGTCATTATCATAATTATTTAGCTGAGTTAGATGGAACCCAGCTGTGACTTTTGTGTCTTATTGGATGCTAGTAGGGAGCATGAGATGGACAAGCTTCCGCTAGCACATACATGCGAAATTGCTATGTGGGCCGGACTTTTCGCTTTAGAAAATAGGGAGCACAAGAGTACACGATAGATTCTATTAAATCAACCTATTCTACTGCTGATCCATTATGAACACATCATTCATCATCTCTGCTGACATACCGCTCCTCTCTCCTAACTCTGTCGTGACTCCGCTCTCCTACCTGTGATCCACCTTTTAGATGTTGGACTATCATGGGTTCCACCTCCTAATTACTACGATAAATAATTTTATTTTAATTTATCTTTTATACACAATATTTATATTAAAAAAATATACAACAAATATATAATTGAATGTAAGTCAATTACACTATAATCCTTACCTTATTACTCTTTCTTTCATGTTATAATGGGCATTTTCAACTCCATAGCTATTGATGCTCTCTTCATCGGTTCTTAAAATTCAACAGCTTCCATTCCTAAAATTCATTCATTATTGCATTAATACGATAGGTTTAAGCACACTTGCATTGCTACCAACTCTATCAATTAAACTTGATATTACCAACTTCTAATTATAGAAAAACAAAATAATTTATATTATTTAAGGTTATCGACTTCTCAATAATGTAGATAGATCACTACCTTCTCTACCATCTCTTTTTTTCCATGAGAATGATATTGGAGAAAATTTTGAAATGTCTAATCGTGACTTTTAACACTAGACATCCATGACAAATTTTGATTGACAGTTATTCTCGTATCTCTCCCCACTAAAGTGAACATGTAAGTTATCTCGACAAAATTTTGAAATGTCTAATCCTGACTTTTAACACTGGACATCCATGATAAATTTTGATTGACAGTTATTATCGTATCTCTCCCCACTAAAGTGAACATGTAAGTTATTGGAGATATTACTACAGATGATGCATGCACACAGCTTGACACCTTTTCAGCTCACAGGTACGTGCTCAGAAATACATCCTAAATCACACAGTGGAAAGACCTCAAGAAAGTTGATAGCCTAATGGCCACTTATCTATCTCACTCGCCTCCTTGGCCACAACATTTGCTCAAATTGACTACCTCAAGACTCCCAGTGAAATAAAAAATAAAATTCTTGCAAGACTCAGCTATGAGTGGGAATCACTCACATTGGGACTCTCGACCACTCTTGACTCTATGACTATCAACTCTGTGAAGGCACTTCTTGCTCATGAAGCTCGCATGACCTTCCTCTATGGTGCAGCTTCTAGCGCCCCTCTTTTAGGTCTTCTTGATTGCGTTCAAACCTCCAGTATCCTGATCGCCAATGTCTCTCAACATGGGAAAGCCTCCTCCCTCCTCCGTCGAACAGTCATCTGACGCCAAGCCTCGATCAAAACCCTAATTTCACCCTTCCTTAAGAGCGTCAGGTCCTCCTCCTCATAACTTTTTTGTAGGTTATGAATAAATAGTATATTTTGGGAATGATTCATATACCTTCCTACATAGGTCACACCTACTACATTCATTTTCATGATGATTTTTGTAAAATTTTGTGGTTCTTTATTCTTAAAAATCGCTCGAATGTTATTTCTATTTTTCATGCTTTCGGACTTCAAGTTAAAAAATTTTTAGTTACTAAAATTAAAACTATTCAAACTGATGGGGCTCTAGAATTTATCTCCCAAAATTTTCAACTTGAACTATAGTCTAATGGCATTTCTCATTGTCTCTCCTACCTCCACACCCATCCTCAAAAAAGGTATGTTGAATGTAAGCACCCTTATATCGTCGACCGGGGTTAACTCTTTTAACTCAATCACATATCCCTTAGAAATTTTAGACCTTTGCCTTTGAAACTACTGTTTATCTCATTAACCGTCTTCCTACCTGCCACATCCTTATCCTTTTCATCGCTTATTTGACACCCTTCCTAATTACCGTTTTCTTCAAGTTTTTGCTTGCCTTTGTTTTCCTTACCTCCGACCTTATATGTCATGCCATGACACAATTTGTACGGAACCCTATGAACAACTCGTCGCTTCTCCCAATACAATAATAAAAATAATTTTATTTTCATAGTATTGACAAAAGCAAGGCTCAAGAACGAAAGGAAAATTGTATATTATATAAGTTTCCCAAAAATATATTAGAATAGATATTGCAGTACACAAATATTTAAAGGGACAATTCACATATCAGTCTGGTAAATCATTCTCTAGCACGCCATTTTTAAGACCTGAAAGGGGTAATGGTGAGGGGTGAGTTTTGTAACATAGTGAGCATGGAAAAATGACATCATGACTTTCTATCCACAATTTAGCATATACTTAAACAAAAATTTTCCTTTCTTTTAAAATCATCGAAACATGATAAACAAGTCACTAATTGTCTTATCTTTTAGAAAAGGGTTACTTTAAGTTTCACTGCTTGTTACTACAAGGTTAGGGTAGACACCTTCCTAGTTAGAGTAATTTAATTATGTACATCTACAATAGTTTGTTTTACACAAACACTATTTTCAGTAAGAGATCACACAGTGGTAGGATAGACCCTCAAATATTACAACCTTGATTTTTCTCACTAGTGGCCTAGAGCGTCTTTACTGTCCACCTTGGTGAGATGCCACAACCTTTACAAAATTGTTTGTGTGAGCACCATTGCCAAACCTCTAGATATTATCAATTCTTCTGTCCACTATTGAGGGATAAGACTTCTCCCCCTTCTTCCTCGGTCTCAATGCGTACGAAGCTCACTAAGCTTCACGACATACTAGAATAACATAACTATCATTGTGCCAAAACTTGTTGTCCAGCAGCCTTTAGAACCAACACTACCCTGTATCGAACGTATCTTTGGTTATGCACGATTGCAATCACATACAATAATCTTTTGATTTAAGACCTTTATCTATGCACTGCTAGTCCAACATGCTACGACTTGGCTTCGACTTAGCAGCTTCAACAAGCATTATCAAATTGTAATAATTTTAAGAGGCTCTTAAATTAGAACTTATTTATGGGATTGGATCTGTTTCTATTGGCCTTGAGCCCACTTGTACGAGTTTTCAAAACATGGCCTTAGGCCCACTTCACTTTCCAAAATTGTGTCCTTGGGCCCAGTTGCACGTAACTAGATCTAGCCCACCATTGTCAACTATGAGCCTCGCCCATTTCCTACATCGATGGTCGGATTAGACCATATCCCTTGAATTGTATCCATACACTATACAAGGGTTGTCCTATTAACATACTTCATGCTTTCTACAGAAATATAATCACAAAAGGTTTAAGTAGTTTCAAATAGTTGGTGATTATACTTCTGGAAAATTGAGTTCAAAATAAAGCATGATTTCACAATCAAACTCGATGTCAGTAATCTCACTCACCCAAGATCCGTGACTTGTTTGTCCTTGACAAAATTTCGATACCTTGGGTTGGATTCTCGTTGTAGGTATAGACTTTCCTTTCACACCTACATGTTCACGTATAACGGATCCATCAATTATCCGATAATTTACACTTACGTCCTTATGTTTCCTTTAATTACACATAAGTCCCTAAGTTTATTTTCTTGACAAATAAACACCAAATTATTTGCCACATTTTCCTCAATTCACTTTATTTGTTTGTAATTTCATCCATAAATAGTTTTATTTAATATAAAATTATTCAAAATCACAAATAAAGCATTTTAGTTACTTTTAATTACAATTAAATCCCCCAAAAGTTATTTTAATTGTAATTAATCCTCAAATTTCATTTAAATACTCAATTGATCCTCAATTTATGTCAATTGCAAAAACACCTCAATTTTTCCAAAAATCCTTAAATTACCTAATTTCTCCAAAATTACACTTTGTACCACAAAATCTCATTTTATAAATTTGATCAATTAAACTCAGTTAATTGCCTCCTACCATGTTTCTAATCCTCTCCACTATCTCTCCACGATCATTTCAGACTTTGAATCATTCAATTTGGACTAAAAGCAAGCTCAAACGAAGCTTGGCTCGAAAATTCTTCTAGAGAGAGAAAGTTTCAAAATTTTCCAAGTGGCTCAAAAATATCAATTTGGAAATTAGAAGCCTACATTGGATAGAAAATAAATTTAGACAAATTTAGAAAATTTTAAAGTTTAGAAAACCGGTCAAATCGTGTATGAATCAACTGATTTTCAATTTTAGGTAATCAAACCCGGTCTAACTAAACTGGTCAATGGTCCAGCCAGTCAACGGACTGCTGTCAGGGCAGTGTCCAATCAACAGGCACGACCAATCAGTGCATGATACATGACAAATCACACCCAATCTGCCACTCAATCAATACTGACCAATCAAGTCGTGACATGTATCCTCAGTCAACGGTCACAAGAGGAGAATCCATGTGAGTGACGAACAACCAATAGGAGAGCGACACGTGTCCACAATCAATGGTCAATGACGGAGAAGCCCCATTAGCTAAGCAAGCCAATGAGGAGATGGCACGTGGCAAAGGTGCCACGTCAGTAACTAATTATGATATCAGAGAAACGGTCGACTAATGAGGGGTCGACACATGAAAAATCCACATCGGATGGTCTCAACTAATTAGAGACTTACACATGGAAATGGCATTGTGCACCACGGGGGAAATATCACATACTTAAGTCAGCCAACTAGAGGACGCCACGTGTCATGATCAAACGACTGACCGAATATAGTGAGCAGCCACGTTGGAATGAGCGACCAATGGGAGGCCGTCACGTGGTCTGTCAATGTGTCAACGACTGACTTAGATACTGAGTGGGAAGCCACTTCAGCCAATCACAGTGTGCCACATGGAAGATCGGATGTGCAAAGGTTACACGCATGTGCATAGTGTCATCTTCCTCCTTGGAACGCTAGCAGATAAGGATGAAGGATTGGCCGATCAGTCTCTAAAAATCGAATATCGCTCCAGAACGACTATGAACGGGCGAGTCCGGGGCCGAGTCATGGACATAGTGATAACATGGTTAGTTTTCGAGCTCCCTATATAAAGAGCTCCTCCCCATTCGTACTCTTCATCCTACAAATGTCTGAAGAAGAGAGGGTGCTCCACTTTTCAGTGAGACGCAAACCAGAGCTCCAACTTGGGTGCTCTCTTCAGCCTTCGACGCCACATTTGAGCTCCCTGGAACCGAAAGTAGGTCCTCTACTATCATGCCCCGACCCAGTTTGGTCGAGACCCTGTAAACAACCTGCCACTCTCCCAGACCTCAAAGAGGGACTCCTCTAGAAGATCAAAGAGAGTAAGGCGTAATAAGTGTCATGTTTTCCTTGGACAACATTAAACAAAAATTTAAATCTGTATACCTAGGTTGGGGTTTGGGGAGGAAGAGGCTGGCGTAGTCGTGTTCCTTCCTGAAAAATATTTAGAGGGAGGGGTGAGTTCGACAAATCAATGAGTGGGGGAAAATCTTTTAGAAACATTGAATTCAACATTTTAAATATTTGATATTGCAACCGTTTTTTCTCAGATTTCTCTATTCACATAATCAACAACCACCCACCTATCATATGAGGGATCACAGATTCGTAGAATGGTCTCCGACCATTCCACTTGTGGACCGGAGTGCCTTGATTGTCCACCTTGATAGAGGTGCACTGCCTCTACCTAGAGTTTGAGTGGACATCAATAGTTTGACCCTCAAACCCTGATCACTTCAACGTGTCCACTTTGTGGGATGAGATCTCTTGTCCCCTATTGCCTGAGTCTCAGTGCGTAGAAAGCTCCTTGGGCTTCTCAACCTACTCGGCGACATACCACCCTTATGCACCCTGGGTCGTCTAGCAGTCCTTAGGCTCCATCACTATCTCATGCCATGTGCCCTGATGGCATGAATCTCACAGTGCATGCACAATCAACTCTTTTAAGTTATAACTTTTATCTTTGGTCCTCCAGTGCAATAGTCTGTCGGCTTGGCTTCAGCCCAGGTGTACTAGCCCAACAATTTCGACAACCTAGCTTTAACAAAGTAACGGTTTAGCCCAACAAGCTCGACAACTCAGACTTGGCTCGGTGGGTATCACACACAATTTCTCATTATTTGGATCTTTTAGCATCATTCATCACATACTAGTTTTGGACGGGTCCATACCCATATCCATTGGCATTTGGCCCATTTGCAAACTGAGCATAAGCCCCAGAATTAGCTCCCAAATATTTTAAGCAGAGTCACCCAGTCATGGGAGGTTAATTATGAGAAAATCATTTTCAAAGTTAAACCGTCATTCCAACCGAAATAGACGTTATAGCGATTCCCACTCACCGGGTAATCTCGGCGGGCTCTCTCGGCGGAGTTTGGTTACGTGGTGTTCTTTTGGATGTCGGCACTTGAGCAGTCTGCTCCTACACGACACGAATATCCATATTAGGATACTGGACTAAGGGACTACATCTTTTTGAGTATTTGCATATAGGTCCTTATATGTTGCCTTAATTGTAATTTGGTCCCTAAGGTTTGTGCTTTTACCTTTAAGTCTTTATTTGTCCATGCTTTTCAATTAAGCCCTTAGGATTTCCAATTATCCTTCTTGGTTCCTTAGTTTTATCAAAATTTCCCATAGGCCCCTCAAGTTTAAAAAAATTACCATTTAGTCCCTAATTTTTCCAAAATTGTAATTTGACCATAAACTTCTCAAACTTTGCAAATTGGTCATCCATTCTATCCAATTTTCCCAATTGACCCTTAATTGGAAGGGAATTTCATGAAAATACACTCAATTTTATCAATTTCCCATTCGACCCCCAATTTTTGAAAAATCCCCAATTTGCCCAAATTTCTCAAAATTTGCATTTTAGCCCTCGAATCTCAATTTCATCAAATTGACCATCAAAACTTGGATAATTGTCTCCATTCATGATTTGGATCACTTCCTTTATAGTTTTCTCATCATTTTAAGTCATGAATCGTTCCATTTGGCTTGAAAATGAGCTCAAACGGAGATTTGCTGGAAAATATAGTTTAGAGAGAGAAAGCTTCGATATCTTATCGGTGGGGGTCCAGTGACCGAAGCTTTGGCCACTACTGTGTCCCTCTCATCACGTGATCCTCCATGGACCAAACCACACCTCAATTGATGACTTGAGTAGTGTGAATTTTAGTGTTAAAGGTTTTGTAGAATTCGGTCGTGAATAGTATTTTTCGACAAAGGGCAGCAGAGGGGGCTTACCTTCTTAGCTTGGGAGAAGGTTGGGACACCTCCAGGTGGGGTGTAGGGGGTCTAGTTTGGCTGCAAATGGACGGGGGAAAGCTCGAAGTGGCTGTAGGGGGTTGAGCAGTTTTCTAGCTGAGGAGCTACAATACTATTCGAGTTCCTCGTTCCTCCTCGATGGCTCACGAGCTGAACGGAGGGCAGGGCTAGGTAGAGGACTTCCTCTCAATTCCAAAGACACTCAATGTGGCTTCAGAGACTAAGAAAAGTCCCATCGTCGGAGCTCTGGTTTGCTGCTCGTTGAAAAATGTACTCTTCTTCTTCTTCACTCAATTGTGGGATGCTGAAAATGAATGGAGGGTTGCTCTTTATATAGGGAGCTTGACAATTATTCATGCTACCTGTTGGCATAAGACTTGGCCTCTGACTCGCCTACCATCAACCTAATTAGAGAGTTTTTCGAATCATTGGAGACTCTAGTTTTTGCGGCCTCTCTCTCTCATTTGTTCTCTCTGTCTACAGCTGAAGGTTGAAGATGATGACATGGTGGTTGTGCCATGTGACACATTGTGATTGGCCATTTTTTTTTCTGATGAAGAGGTCTAGGTCAGCTGCTGCATCAGCTATTGACCCATTGACTAGACACATGGCAACCTCTCATTGGCTACTCGTGACTACATGGCATGCTGATGGGTCGCCTACTCACTGTTGACCGAACACGTGACAACCTCTCATTGGCTGCCCGTGTCTGCGTGGCTACTGATGGAGTGTCATTGACCATTGACCGGTCTGGTCTGCTGACTAGTCTAGTTCGTTGATCGGTTCAGATTGATCGGGTTTGCTGTCTCGAATTCAAAAATCAGTCGGCTCAAACCCGATTCTACCGGTTTTCTAAAATTTTAAAATTTCTAAATTCATCTCAATTCATTTTCTATCTAATGGTGATATCAGCTTCCCAAATTTACAATTTTAAACCACCTAGAAAAATGAACTATTAAACTAGTTCACTATGGTTCATCTTGTTTTAGTTCAGTTCGGGTCTGATTCACCCCCGAACTGGTCCAGTTTTCTCCTCAATTCCACTTCCTAGTTCTTCCTCACAATTTTTGTGAATTTTTGGTCACTTGAAATCTTCTAATTTCCCACATGAACCCTTCTTTACCAATTTTCGTTCATTAATCGGCTTAGTTCTTCACATAAAATTCTTTACTGGTTCTTTTCTTGTTTTCTTTGGTCTCAAAGGACGGTTCTTACAACTCTCCCCTCCTTTTAGGAGTTTTGTCCTCAAAACAATTACATACTAAACAATTACAGGTATCTACCCTTTATAATTGACTCAACATCCTATGTTTCCTCCTCCACTTGACCATTCCGCCAGAGTATCTTTACGATGGGTATCCTCTTGTTCCATAGGTTTTTCTCACATCAGCCGAGGATTCATTTGGGCTCCACCTCATAGACTAAGTCTTCATTGATCTCCGGTGGCGGTTGATCTAGCACATGGCTGGGGTCGAGTTCATACTTTTGCAGTACTAACACGTGGAAGACATCGTGGATTCTCTGTAGGTTCGGGGGTAACTCCAGTTGGTACGTTACCAGTCAGACCCTCTAGGTTATGGTGTACGGACCTATGTTTCTAGGTTTCAACTTTCCTCTCTATTAAAACTGGAGTATTCCCTTCCATGGTGATGCCTTAAGGAATATTTGGTCCCCTACGTCGAACTCCAGGTCCTTTCTCCGATGGTCGGCATAACTCTTTCTATCGATCTTGTGTCGCCTTGAGTCGGCTCCTTATTATCCAGATTTTCTTGGATGCATCCTCTATCAACTCGACCTTCTCAAGTTTTCTTTCCCCTACCTCTTCCCATAATAGGGGCGTGCGACAAGGTCGCCCATAGAGGGCCTCGTAGGGTGCCATCTGGATACTGGCCTCGTAGTTGTTATTATATACAAATTCCATGTGGCACAGGTAATCCTCCCAACCCTTATTCATTGTCAGAACGCATGCCCGAAGCATGTCTTCTAGGGTTTGGATTGTCCGTTCTGGCTGTCCATCCGTATGAGTTTGAAAAGCAGTGTGCATATGAAGTCTAGTCCCAAGGGCAGCTTGTAGGCTGGGCCAAAATTGAGAGGTGAACCTCAGATCTCGATTCGATACTATACTTATAGGGACCCTGTGGAGCCGTACGATCTCCCTCATGTATAGGGGTGGCAAGCTTTTCTATCTGGTCTATCACCCGGATGGGTAAGAAATGTGCGAACTTGGTCAGCCGATCCACGATGACCCATATCGCATCCCGACACCTCTTTTGTTATAGGCAACCCAATCACATAATACATTGTAATATGCTCTCACCTCCATTCAGAAATTGGGATAGGCTATAGTAGTTTAGAGGGTTTCTGGTGTTCGACCTTAATCTGTTGGCATGACAAGCACCTAGCCACATACCTCCGATGTCCCTTTTCATCCCCTTCCACTAGTACCCTTATTTTAGGGTGTGTACATTTTAGTGTTGCTAGAGTGCATGGCATATAGTGAGTCGTGCGCCTCCTCCAATATTCCTCTCTTCAATTCTGGGTTGTTCGGGACCCAAACCCTCCCCTTGAAGGTCATTATCTCGTCACTTCTTACTGCGAGGTCTTGGGGTGGGCCATTAACAGGCTGATTCCAATAGGGACGGAGCTCCTTGTCCGCCTGTTGCAGAGCTTGTATTTGGTCTACCAGGCTGGGTCGAACAACTAGGTTGGCTATTAAGTTACCCCAGCTCTTGTCCACAATGAGGTCCACTCTCAAACTATGTAGCTTGCTTAACTGAGGCAGGTAACTGGCTCTTACCAAGGCCACTCCGGTGTGGTGTTTGCGGCTAAGCGTGTCGGCTACTACGTTGGCCTTACCGGGGTGGTACTTGATCGTTAGGTCATAGTCCTTTACTAGCTCTAGCTACATCCTCTGCCACAGGTTAAGCTCCTTTTGGGTTAGGAAGTATTTCAGGCTCTTGTGGTCGGTATAGATGCGACACTTTACTCCATATAAATAGTGACGCCATATCTTGAGGGTGAACACTATGGCTGACAGCTCGAGGTCGTGGGTGGGGTAATTTTTCTCATGGGGCTTCAACTATTACGAGGCATAGGAAGTAACTTTCCCCTGTTACATTAGGACACATCCTAATCCCTGTTCGGATGCATCACTATATACGATGTACTCCCCGGCGTCTACGTCGGGTAAGGATAGCACTTGGGCCATCGTTAATTGGGATTTGAGCTCTTGGAAGGATTCCTCGCACTTGTCGTCCTACTTATAGTCCACTCCCTTCCTCATGAGGCGAGTTAATGGGACAACAATCCTAGAGAAGTCTTCCACAAACTTCCGGTAGTACCCGGCGAGGCCGAGGAAACTACGTACCTCGATTGGGTTGGTGGGGGCTTTCCAATTTGAGATGGTCTCTATCTTGGTTGGATCCACCTTCACTCCATCCTTGGATACTATATGCCCCAGGAAGCCCACTTCTTGTAGCCAAAATTCACACTTAGAGAATTTGGTGTATAGCCGATTTTCTTGCAAGGTACTCAAGGTGATTTCTAAATGCGTCCTGTGTTCTTTTTTGGTTCGAGAATATATGAGGATGTCGTCTATAAACACAATCACGAACTTGTCCAAGTATGGCTGAAACACCCGGTTCATCAAGTCCATGAAGGCCGCGAGTGTGTTTGTCAGCCCAAATGGGCATCACTTTAAACTCGTAATGCCCATATTGTGATTGGAAAGCGGTTTTCTGTATATCCTCTTCTCAAATTTTCAATTGATGACATCCTGATCACATATCAATCTTGGAGGAGTAGGCCGCCCTTTTAGCTGATCGAATTAGTCATCTATCATGGGGAGAGGGTACTTATTCTTAATCGTTACCTGGTTCAATTTCCGGTAGTCAATGCAGAGCCGCATGCTTTCGTCTTTCTTTTTTACGAACAACACTAGTGCACCCCACGGGGATTGGCTTGGGCATATAAAAATTTCTCTAAGAGTTCGTCCAACTGGTCTTTCAACTCCTTAAATTCTGCGGGCACCATACGGTAGGGTGCTTGAGATATGGGATGGGTCCCTGACACCACTTCAATCACAAACTCTAGCTAGCTATCCGGGGGTAGGCCGGGTAGTTCCTTCGGGAAGATGTAAGGATAATGGTTGACTATCGGGATTTTAGCTAACTAACAAGAATACTGGTGGAAGAGTATGAAGCGGGACATTACAAGATATCAGAAACCGTCAAGACTACTACAACCATTACCAATTCTTGAGAGGAAATGATAGCACATCATCATGAACTTCGTCACAGGCCTATTAGTGGCTAAAAAGGGGTCGAGATGTGATTTGGGTAATAGTGGATAGATTGACCAAATTAGCTCATTTCCTCTCTATAAAAGTGACGGATACAGTAGAACAACTGGCCGTCCTATACGTGAAGGAAATAATAAGACTCCATGGTGTCCCAGTAAGTATAGTATCGGATAGGGATCCGAGATTTTCCTCCAGGTCTTTGGTCAAGTCTGCAAAACACCATGCGGCACCAAGCTCCATATGAGTATGACATTTCACCCTCAGACAGATGGACAGTCTGAGCGAACCATCCAAACCTTGGAAGACATGTTGAGAGCATGGGTGCTCACCATGAACAAAAGCTAGGAAGAATACTTATGCCTGATGGAATTTGCATATAATAATAGTCATCATGCCAGTATTCAGATGGCTCCCTATGAAACCCTTTATGGACGATCTTGGTGTACCCCTCTATTCTGGGAAGAAGTAAGGGAAAGGAAGTTAGAAAGAGCAGAAATGATTAAGGATGTCACGGAGAAGATAAAACTAATAAGGAGTCATATTAAGACCGTACTGGACAGACAAAGGAGTTACATGGATAATCGGAGGAGAGATGTGGAGTTCGATGCGGGAGATAAGGTATTCCTCAAAGTATCTCCATGGAGAGGAATACTTAGGTGTTGGAAAAGAGGAAAGTTGAAACCAAGATATATCGATCCATATTCCATTATTCAAAGGATAGGACCCGTAGTTTATAAATTAGGACTGCCTCCTGATCTGCATATGCAAGATGTATTCCACATTTCAGTACTTTGGAAATATCAACCTGATCTTAGTTATGTATTGGACCGACCTCCAATGGAACTAGAAGAGAACCTGACTTATCAGACAAAGCTGGTACGAATCATCGACCGGAGAAACAAGAATTTGAGGAACAAGAAAAATTCCTATGGTTAAGGTGTTGTGGTAGAATGGACTCGTGCAGGAAGAGACATGGGAAACTGGGTCTATGATGAGGGATAGTTATCCTTAGTTATTTAACGTGTAACTGTTTTGAGGACAAAACCCCTAAAAGAAGGGGAGAGTTGTAAACCCCGTCCTTTAGTAATGAGAAAAATTGGGGAAAGAACTGGTCAATTTGAATCTTTAAACCGAATTGGTCTAAAAACCCGATTGTTAGGGGACGAGCAAATTTGAAAATTTCTAACTCCCATGTGACTCAAAAAGGTTCATAAACTTGGGAAAAGAACCCTAGGATGGAATGAGGAAGAAAGACTGAAGCAATTCAAGAGAACCGAGTCTAAACCAGATAAAACCGGTTTATGAACTGAGTTGATTCATGAAATGGAACCGATAGAGAATCGGTAAACCAAGATGCCTATGGATCCCTTGAGATTCAAAGAGGTTTATAATCCTTGGGAAGGAACCTTAGGACAATGTGGGAGAGAAAAACTAGATCGGTTCGGGTGAACCGGAGCCGAACCGGATTAAATCGGTTTAAGAATTAAGCCCATTTATGAACCAAAATCGATTAATAGATGGTAAACCAGGAATTTTATGGACCCTAAGTGACCCAAGGAGTCCCAAAAGACATGGAAATGGACTAGTGAAGGAATTGGGGATGAAAACCAAACCGGTTCAGACCGGTTTGAACCACTATTGAACCGGATCCTAAATTCATTTTTCTAGATGGTTTAAATAATTCAAATTTGAGATTTGTGGTCATCATTGGATAAAAAATAAATTTAGATGAATTTAGAAATTTTTATATTTGAAAAACTCGGTCGAATAAGGGGTGAACCGGTTAGTTTAAGCTTTGAACCCGGTTCGGACCGGTCCGGTCTAGTTCGGAACAGTGTCATCTTCTTCCACAGGATAACAACACTGTTCACTCACCGAAAAATTGAAGCAGCGCCGGCGAAAAAGAAACGTTTCCGTTCGGTACATTTTAGGTCTTAAATGCCTGTTATAAAGGTGTCAAACGGTCAGCCAACAGGTCCTCGAGCTCCCTATAAAAAGAGCACCTCTCCATTCATACTCTCCACACTTGAAAAGCTCACTCTCTCTCAATTTCTTAGTTTTTTGGTGAACCTTGAACCAGAGCTCCGATATAGGGTCAGTTTTGAGCCAAAGAAGGTGAGGTCGGGTTCATTAGAATCAGGGAGAAGTCAGCTACACGGTGGTGACATCCGTTCTTTCCGAGAGTCGTCGGAGAAGCGTCGGCGTGATTAGGCCGAAGTGAAACAGCTCCGGTGGGCTGAAGTTGCCCTGTTTCGGCCGAGTTGAAATCAGCCAAATTCAAGCCCTCCTTAGGCCAAACCAAGCTCTCCTTACACCTCCTCAGTCCTTCCACGACCGAATTAGGACCGAAAGGTAACCCAATTCGGCTCCCTTTTACAATTTCTGATCAGTGTTAGAGAGAGGGTCAATTGAATTTCAATGACAAAATTCTAATCCTGTTCGACATCAATTGATGTCATTCTTAATCCTAGGAAGAACCTTTAGACGAGAGCTACTTGCCCATATAGAAAGCTCAGACCGTCGCGCCCTCACCAGTGAGAAATTGAAGCTTTCTCTCTCTACAATCTATTTTCTAACAAAACTTCGTTTGAGCTCATTCCGGTGTTAAAACCTTTAATTTAAAGTTCCTTAGAATCGCATGAACATGTAGAAACTCATTTTCAACTTCAATTTCAATGAATAGAGGTGTTTGATCGGTCAATTTGATGAAATAAAATTCGACTGTGTTAAAAAGTTGAAATTGGGAAAAAATTGGGGATTTTCAAAAATTTGAAGGACCAAAATGTAATTTTCTAAAATTGAGGGTCAATTGGTCATGATAAGAATATTAGAGGGCCAATTGAGAAATTTTAGAATTTTTGGGACAAAATTTACCATTTTTGTAAAGGAATGGCAAAATGGTAATTTTGGGAAAATTGAGGGACCAAATTGAAAATTTGGAAAATTAAACCCCTTTTGCGGAATTTAATAAATTGAGGTCCTAAGGTAAATTTTAAAAGTTTCGGGACTCAATTTGAGGAAAAACCCGGCAATAGGGAGTTAAAGTTAAAGAAAAATAACTTTAGGGACCTAATTGCAAATATATATAAAGTTGGGTTTTCTCATTCATTGGAACGAATGAGAGCTATTAGGCCAAGGAATAATGAACAACTATATTCATTTCGTGTAGGAGAACGAGACATCGGGAACGCCAGTTAAGGTCCAGTGTGCACAAGGAATGGAACTCGACTAAGTGTAATTTCACTGCACGATCGGGTGAGTGGGTTTACTAACGCCATACCCGGTTGGGATGATGAGCACAACTTAAAGTTAAAAAACTATTTACCTATTGTATAATAAAAACTTACTATTATATGGTATTTTAAACATTACAACTTAGAGTAGTGATGTAAAAACCATGCTGAAAAACTATTTACCGGTTGTAAGTAGATCATACCCAATTGGTATGATAAAACTTCCTTAAAGGAAGTTGAAAATCCGTTCATCGGTAATGAACGGAGATGTCCTTATATCGAGTCAGTATAATGGACAGTGAAAACATATTTTTGTCGGAAGTGTTCTCCCCTAACTGTGTGCCAATGCTTAAACTATTTGGGAAATCTTCTCGACGAGAGCTCGAATAGCTATTATAGGCTGGGGACCTCAGTTTTTGGAACTTGGGGGCTAATATGCCCATTTTTTTTTAAAATCTCGAACAGTGGGCCATAGGCCAATGGGCACAAGCAGAAGCTCGTAAACGAACATGATATATGTGTCATAAAACTTTAATAAGTAAATTATATGGTCATGGTACTAAGGCTGGTCTGACATTCTCAGTCAACTAGCAGTAGTGCGATATGACCGGTCTCCGAATTAGTCGAGACAAACAACTGCAGGTTGAGTTGAAAGTCGGGACCGTTTGACTAATGACACCGCATATTACATGGCATAATAATAAAATATTATTTATGCATGCACTATGAGTACGTGATCATCAAGACACCCATGAGGGGTAGTGATGCATCCTAAGGGCCCTGGACGACTCGGTGAGTATAAGGGAAGTTTGTCGTTCTAAGTGACCTTGCAAAATTTGGAGTAGCACCAAGCGCATGAGACCGGGGCGGGGACGGGATGAGGTCTCCGTCCTCATATGGACACGAATAATAAATTTTAGGATTGAGGGTCGGATGTCACGTACATCCACTCATTTTCAAGATAAAAGTGGTCGTACTTCTATATAGGTGGCCGGTAAAGTCGCTCTGAAACCACAAGTGGGTTCAACAATCATGCTAGCCTACGAATGTGTTTAACCTTCATGATGAAGGATGTGTTTTGGGTGATGACACACCATAATAATAAGAAATGGTGGAAAACCCCGAATTTTTAAATAAGGGGATTTTTGAAAAGTGAGGAGTTTGGCACATTCCAATATAAATATTTTTCCTAAAAGTTAAAAGTAGACTTTTGGAAAACCCATTCACTGAGTTGTAAAAACTCACCACTCTTTTCTATCCCTTTTCAGGAAACAAGAAAATGACTAGTAGTAACACCGAGCATTACCCTTTATCAGGTATTCTTAATTTTTTTAAGCTTGTATTTTAATTGATATATTTCTTCCAGGGAACAAGGTTGAAATTTCACATGGCTCCTCTCGAGTAAAAGAAAGAGGAAACTCCTCTTGAACCGGGAAAGAGCGGCGGGTTGTTCACGGGGATCCAATTAAACCGGGTTGGGGCGTGACATAGAGGACTTCCTTCCTATTCCAAAGACACCTAGGTCGCTCATTCCAACAACCATTGACCATGACATGTGGCGTCCTCTGATTGACTGATTTAAATACGTCAGATTTTCCTCCTGATGCATAGTGTCACTGTCATGTGTTAGCCTCTAATTAGTTGAGAACATTCGATGTGGTTCTGCCATGTGTCGACCCATGATTGGTTGACTGTTTCTTTGACATCACAGTCGACTATTGACATGGCACCTTTGCCATGTGTCAGCTTATCATTGGCCAACTCGGCTAATGGGGCTTCTTCGTCGTTGACCGAGGACACGTGTTGTGCCATGATTGACCAATGTTAACTAAGCATTGACTGGGCGCGCTTTGCCACACGTCGTGCGCGGATTGGTCGCACCTGCTAATTGGTCGCTAACCTTACAACGGTTCGTTGACCGGCTGGATTGTTTACCAGTTTGGTCGGACCGAGTTCGGTGACTCGAAATTGAAAATCGGCTGGTTTATACCCGATTCGATCAGTTTTCTGAAATTTAAAATTTTCCAAAATTTTTCTAAATTCATTTCCTATCTAATGGTGGCTTTAATTTTCCAATTTGATATTTTTAAGCAACTTAGAAAAATGAATATTTGAACCGATTCTCAATGGTTCATTCTTGTTCAAGTTTGGTTCACCCTGAACTGGTCCAGTTTTCACATCCAATTCTTCCAATGATTCTTTTCCATGATTTATAGGTCCTTATTGCCCACTTGGGATTTTCCACATTCCTGTGTTTGCTTCCAATTACGAATTCTGGTTCATTTTAACCTCATTTTTCACTCGAAAGTTTATGGTTCCCTAGCCGACTTTCTTATTATTAAAAACGAGGTTTATATTAGTGGTTGTGTCGTCGCTCAAGGAAAAATGGAAAGGAGATCGGAGAGTGTAAAGTGTATTATTCCAGTTTTTCTGGGACACCTAGAATATGTACAGGTATTGTCCTAGTACACCTCTACGACAGGTAGATGGCAAGATAAGTGGTATGTGGATGGGTCATGGGTCAGCGAGAAGCAGTTATATGGCCATGACCTGAGTGTTGAGGCACCTAGCTACGAGACGACATGTAAGGGTGTCGATTGCGGAGAGGGTTCGCGACCCCCACACTCTAGTTACCATGTCTAGTATCGTCCAAAAGAGGCGGTACACACAGGGGGTGATATGTTACGTGTGGGGCCCGAGTAGCCCAAATTGATGTGTTGGCATGAGTGCCAGATTACGCAGAAGAGCAACTGGAAGGCTGCCAAGACCCCGGGGTGATGAGGCATCATACTGTGAGGTGGCACATGTGAGGTGCCAGTTGTGGGAAGAGAGCACTAGGGCCCCCACACTCCAGCTTCTAGTTTGGGATAGCACGAGTGGCGATCCATTCTACATAGAATGTGATTGTTTGTTTTAGGACCATGAGTTGCTCATTGTGTCTGTGTTAATACCTAAGTTATTAGGTCAAGGCACATGTCATGTGTAACCTGGAAGTGTTGCCCGAGTGTAGGTCGAGTTGTGTGTGGGGTCATGTCCCATGTTTGCTTATAATGAATTAAGGGCATAAATACCGAGAAAGGGGGTTGACTAAGGATTACTCAGTTGTAGAGTAGGAAAATGAGATGGAAGGACTGAGACCCAATCTCAAGGGGCGGAAATACACTACGAGGCTCGTAGGAGTGATACAAGCATTAAGAGTAGACTTTACTACTAGGTGGTTATGGGAAAGATTTAGGTTGTAAGTCATGTAGTGGCACAACGTCAGTGTCCCACTTACTGAGTTGTGAGTTCACCCCCTCCCCTAAACTATGTTGTAGGTAAGCCTAAGCGACACAAGGTAGAAATGAAGAAGCATACTCCTGAGGCACTCTACTACCCCTAGTAACCTCGTAACCTGTACACGAAATATATACTTATCATTTTGCTATTATTCACGAGGTTTTAAATGGTAAAAGAGCTAATGAGCTCATGTTGTGTTCCTTATATGAAAAACTTTAAAATTTATGTTGTTTTCCTTGAAGGGGTTTATTAAGATAAGTATGGATTTCATCGATTTTATATTGGCGAAACATTCTCTCTTTGTAACATCGAGGGGATCAGCGAGATTTCACAGGTCTCCGATCGAGGGAAATCGAGTCGGGGTGTTACAATTTCTCTTATGTTAATTAGGCAAATAACACTAGTAATCGACATTCTGTCAATGATTTTGCCATATTTTTAGGGTATAATCTCATATATTGGAGCTCAAAGAAGCAACGGAGTATTACTCACTTGAAGTCGAATATAAGAGTGTTACCAATTGTATTATCGAGATTATCTATATTCAATCTCTATTTCAGAAATTTAGGCTTATCATCTTGCGTATTCTCACTTTATGATGTGATAATCTCTCTTCCCATTATATTTTTTATTTACGTATCAAACATATTGAAATTAATATAATTTTATTCTAGAATATGTTAGTCCATACTTTCTTTATATTCGATTTATCAATAGAAATAGTCAATTGTTTGATTTTTTCACCAAGTATTTACATTCTAGACTCTTTGTCATGTTACCATCCAAACTCAATTATAAATGAGTACATCATCCACCCACACAGACTGCTCCACTCTCTTACCTGTGCGGATGCTACTTCACTTTCTACGTAGGAGGACAATCAATTTAAATAAGCACTTTTATATCATTATAATTTTATCTTTTATACACCATACTTCTATAAATTGTATATCTAATATACCATTGAATACAAATAAGTGAATTACACTAAAATACTTACATTATTTCTCATTTTTTTCAAATTCAAATCATTTTTGTTCTTTCCTCTAACATGAAAGGACTTTTTCATGTTTACATCGTTTGGTTCAAAGTGTTTGTGTGGTATGTTTTCGTTCGTTCAGCCAACTTCATTTGCAATTGATTCTAGGGCCCATATGGTTGTCCACCCTCTGACTCGAGGATTTATGATGGCAGGAAAGCAAAGGGTACGGTTGTGGGCAGCCCTCCAGAAGACCACTTAATTGCTCCTTTAAAATCAGTCCACTTGAATAGACAATTTTAATAGATGAGACGGTCAGGAAGGATTTGAACCCTAAGTGGTCCCACCATACTCTTGGCACTTGTTGGTGCAGGAATAATACATTTATTTGTTGCTCACACTCCTCATATATATATATATATTGCAGTCAAATACCTGAGCTATTACATGTGCAAAATTTACAGGTACATCAGGGCCATCAACGACATTTGCAACTTGACCAAATGATAAAAGTAATAGTTGCTAGATCGAGTTCATTATTTGTTGTGACAACCCAATTTGATGAGTGGATTTCAAGGAATTTGGTTACATGTACCAGCTAGCTGGATATTGGAAAGCTCCTATGATTTCCCTTAAACCCAAACTAGGAGAAATATTGATGTTAAACTGAGTAGGTGTTTGATGTAGTCGAGTTAGATAACTTACTGATAAAAAGTCAACAACATATAATTGTCTTACATATTATGTGTTCAGATGTTTTAATATCTAAGGTTTAATGATTGATGAATTATTCTAATATTATGATATTTGTACACGGATAGAAATATATAAAACAATTAAATATTTCATGTGATACTATTTATATTTAATTGAACAAATGGGTAATAATTGGAAAACAGCTTGCTTGAAGGTGGTCCTACCTCTCAGTTTAGCCTTATAAAGTCTCTTATAAAGTCTGACTATCTCGTGAATCCACCGACTTTGAGGCCAGTGGAAGATGGACACCATTTCTGTTTCTGTTTCTACTACATCTATATTTAAATGAATTTCAGTGAGCTTATATTGTTGTCATGCAGACATCATCAACACATCTAGAAGGTCATATTTCTAGGATTTCTCTATTTCAATGACTTTCTCCCATCTTCTCATTTAATACATATGTTACTATTTTATTAGGGTTTCAATAGATGGAAAGTGCTAAGTTATGTATTTGTGTGGGGTCTGAGCTTCCATTAACCCTAACTCAATATCTAAATGTATGTGTATAGCCCATAGATCCATACCCACTTACCAAATAAAAGAAAAAAAAAGAAATTTTGGATTAACCATGGAGAAATTCTATAAGTTTCACAGTAGTGCTTCATCATACTTTCCATCTCTTTTATTAATGGTGTCTTTTAGCAAAAGAACATATGTTTTCAATCGATGAAGCCTTGTATGTGTATTGTATTTATATCTTATACATATATATAACTCACGATTGTTCTCGTGCATGTAGTTCTTGAGATAGCATGCCAAAGATATGTAATCCCTCTATAGCACTAGCTGGACATGGAGAGTTGTCCATGAGGGCATATCACACACCACACAAGACAAATACTGCAGCCACCCTAACTCGAAACACAAACACATATAGGCACAGAAGAGCAGCCTTTAGATGGATGGAGAGGGGAGTTTGGGAGTATAAGGAAGATGACAAAGCCAATCAGAACAGGTAATTTTGTTTTTCTTTTTTCTTTTGTTTTTTGTTTGTTTTTCACAGTTCATTAAATGCCTCTATGCCTTTATTGGATTTCGAACCCCATTCCAGACCTAGACATTACATTTCATGAGATGGTGAGAGAATGATGACAGTCTCTTTCTCCCTTCTTCAAATAATTACCATATGATTTCCTGCTATGCCACTGTATAATTGTTTTTTTTTTCATCTCTAGGCCGTAAGTAGAGAGAGATTATTCCTCTTGGTTGGGGAACTCCAGAAGTTCATGATACCATTTGCAAGAAATTATCTGAGATGAGCTTGTAAGGAGTTAAAAAGAAGCATTCACAACTGTAAAGTGGATTTCCTTTTTAAATATGTATTTCAATAGGTCAAATATAAATTAATTGTAATGAATAGAACAATCAAAATATGTGAGATAGACCGAGTCATTCAGCCAAAAGAAAAAGAATATGGATTGAGCCTCACCATGTAATCATGTGCGTGTATGTAAGTTGAATGTGTATACGTAGTTTCTAGAGAGGAGAGGGCCTAGAGACACACCGCAACTGAATATATAGTTCATCACCTTAACTTTTCAGAGCAATTTGAGGGAGATAGCAGGCAAAGCACGTGAAGTTCTGATTTAAAGTTGGATAGGATGTGAAATTAAGGAAGAAATTAACATAGAAATTCGATGGATACAGTCATACTCTTGCAATGATCGAATAAATCTTGAAAACAGTGTACATATATTTGTTTTACTTAAAGAATAGAAGAACAAAAAATAGAGAAACTCTATTATTGTAGTTTATACTCTCAAGAAAACCCTATAAAATGGCCAAAAATATCAGTAGCACTAGAAAACCAAGGATCTGAGAACAGGAAAACGCATGCAATGGATAAGAAAGAAGGCAAAATACATGAAGTTAAAAAACGGATCTCTCCCCCTCTCTCTTGTCAATGACAACTGGGTATCTCTCTGCTCTTACACTAATTTTCCTGTCCTTTATTATGAGATGGCCTTGACATGTCAAATCCATTAAGTTTTGCATGTATATTGACAAAATTTTCACTGTCATTTCCATTCTTACAAAGCAATTTATTTATTGACAAAATATGTATTAGTTGTCATTGTATTTGACTAAATCATTATATTTCTAAATTAAGATTTGGAATAAAATTTTATGAACAAAAATGTGGGGTTATAACTTGAATAATCAAAGTTCATGGTGCATATATTTTTTAAAGGGTGGACTTTGTCTTTAACTCACTACACAAGCTGATATAGACACCACATATCTTCTAATTATTCATTTCATCACTTAACTTACGGATTAACATAACTCTAAAAAGGGTTCCATTCTTGAAAATTTGACATTTAAATTATAATAGATAAAATAAAAAAAATATCGCTTTTATTAAACATACATAATTTAAAAAGTCACTTTTAAAGATTTATAACTAATATTGTCACATTTGAAAAAAAAAACTTATTTCTAGTTCAAATACCAAATATACAAAGATATTAGACTAACAATGTGATTATGTCTCATTTTGGTCTTAAAACCTTAGGGTGCTTATCACCTTGTGACTAAATTAAACTTTGAGAAATACCATTACCATGAATAAGATGCATTTTAACTTGGTCTGATCCTCTTCACTGATCATGTCTAATTGTAACTTTTGCTCATTTCCAATTTCCCGCCCTTAAAGATAATTATGCATGGTGTAGACACACCATGCAAGCTGTTCACATGTTTCATGGTCTGGCATAATAAAGTGATGGGTAGGGGCATCGTCTGACATATTAAAACCAAGGTGATTGGTAGGGGGAGCGGTATCATGCGCCAACAATAGCATGTCAAGTACGTGTAATTTTCTTGTTTTGACATGATGTGTGAAATTCCAAAGAAAATAATGAGAATAAAGAGGTAATGCCAAACTCTTGTCATGTGGATTTGAATTTGAGATTTTTCATTTTTAAGTGGTCACCACT
Organism: Trapa bicornis; assembly: GCA_030064425.1. Classification (NCBI taxonomy): domain Eukaryota; kingdom Viridiplantae; phylum Streptophyta; class Magnoliopsida; order Myrtales; family Lythraceae; genus Trapa; species Trapa bicornis. The sequence goes on along the minus strand of CM057755.1, from coordinate 33,216,742 downwards.
ATACATCCTTGAACATAATATTGAAATGAGAAAATCAAGAGTTAAACCATGAACTAGTACTAGGCAGATGAGAGGTCCTGATAATTGAAGGTCATATGTAAAAAGAAGAACCAAATAATTAATAAATCAATAGAAATAAGAGAAGGAAGAAATTATAGGAGTAGGAGAAGACAGCGAGTATTTAAGAAGTGAAAACAACAGGTGAATGAGCCCTAAGTTGAATCGACCTCCATGCATTCGCACAAGTCCCTTTCGATCTCTTCCCTCCTTTTTATCTATGGCCTTTCTCGCCCTCGATTCACTACCTACTCTGGTCCCTCCCTCTGTGAATGCAGTCCCACATTTATTATTTTAAACAAGTGTTTTTTTTTTTCTTTTATCTTTTCATTTCCTCAATCTGAAGCCGAGCTCTACTTTCTATCTCACTCTATCTCTACTTACTACAACTGTGACCATAGTCCTGCTCATGACACATCAATAATTCGTACAATTTTGTACAAAAATGAGAAAGAAAGGGTACTGCATATGTTGCAGATTTATACTAGTAACCCTACCCGAGTAATGTTGGAGGTGGGAAGGTCGTAGGCTGGTTCTTTCTTGCTATAATTTGAGACAATATGACATCAATGTAGTGGGAAAATAGCAGATGGATGTGCCCAAATATGGTCGATACTGATTGATCGAGATGCATATCCACTTTGGATTCGGTATTTTTCCCGTACTTGTTAGTTGACGATCCCATTGGCAAGCTTGTGGCCAATATCATATGTGTACAATTAGGAAGAGAAAAAATATTTGATCGCATATTTTGCCCAAACACATGTATAAAGTATATGTTTGATTGATTATTTAAAAATATAACACATATATTGATTATTAAAATAAATAGTAATATTAACTTTCTTGCTTACAACTACACTATTCAAATTTTCATGTCAAATTACCAATATATATCATATGTGACAATCATGGGTCAGGACAAAATAGCACAAACAATAGCTAGCTGAATATGGTTGAAGGATATCAATGTTCTATAATAATACTAGGTTTTATTATTGGTATCCTTTGATGATTACAAAAAAAGAAAACTACTTTCTCCGAAGCATTGTCAAGTGTTCATATTGTTCATCTTCTATCAGAAAACTTACAAAGGAATCTACTGAAATGCACTAAGGAACGAATTCAAGTGTTCATGAGTATGAAGATTTGGCATTTTGGGTATAAATCGATTGACTGACTGACGTACTGTAGACCTGACTACCTTGTCATAAGCAGGTGAAATTCAATATAGTTCTAAGGTCAAAGGGTTGGACCTCTCTCTCTCGATCATTAACTTTTCTTTGCACAAGCTTGCTATTTCATTACGGCTATCGAGCTAGTATGAAGCACTCATGGAAGTCATGTTCTTAGCCAATTTGATGTTTTTTTTTCGAGTTATAGCAAGAGCTTCAAGCGTATGAAAGGAACTCATTGAAAATAGGTAAATTTTAGTTTGTTTGTAGATAGGATCGTCACATTATAATTGTTTTTTTTTTGCTCAAAGTCACATTATAATTGTTAAGGGTGATGTTTTGCACTTGTGGCTACGATTGTGTTATCACACCAAACACTTTTTCCAATTTTGTTGTTTAATATTTATACTTGTGAGAATGAATGATATTATTTCTCATATATTTTTCATTTTTAACCCTCAAGAATTATATAATTTTTATGGTATTTTTTTCATCATATATTTGAAAAGTGACACTTTTAATTATATAAATTTAATAAAAAATATATTTTTCGTCCATAAAAAATCATTATATGTTACGACTGAAAATGCATTTTTTATCAAACATATATGACTTAAAAATTATTATTGAATATATAATACTGAAATTGTTATTTTTTTTCAAATATATAGAATTTGAAAACTATTTTTAAATATATATAACCAAATAATTAAAAAATTAAATAAAACAGTGGCAAGACGTGTAAATGTTTGCTCTCTTGGAGATCATTCCTATCTCTCTCTAACCAGCTTCTCTCCGTCCATCCCTAGACACTCAACATTTAAAAAGAGGAGGGATATAGAGTCTCCTGAAGTCGCCATCATCGTCTTCTCCATCAGGGAGAGTGGGTAAGAGAGAAGAGAGAAAGGGCAGAAGGATACGAAGGGGAGGGGCATATAAAGCCGTGAGGGGTCGAATCTGATCAGTCAATCCATCAAATCAAAGAGCCTAGTATCACATCAAATCAGAATCAAAGAACACAACAACAACATGTCATCCTCGTCTCCTGCCTTTCATCCGGATCCTCTCCTTTCTTCGGCTTCCACCGATCAACTCTGTTATGTCCATTGCAACTTTTGCGACACTGTCCTTGCTGTATACTCTCTGATGGATACTCTTCTTCTTCCTCCTTCCTTTATATTCTCATACCCCACAACTTATAACTCAACTCTCCTTCTAATTCTCCTTGTGGTTAATCTGTCTATTTTTGTCATTTAACTTTGAGCAAGTATGCGTGCCTTTTTTTTTTGTTTTGCAGGTGAGTGTTCCTTGTAGCAGCTTGTTCAAGACCGTGACGGTCCGATGCGGGCACTGCACCAACATTCTCTCGGTGAACATGCGGGCTCTCTTCCTCCCAAATCCGGCCAGCCACCAGCTTCACCTCGGCCATACCAACTTCACCCCTCAAAATCTCTTGGTAATTAACGAACACGTAAACATCTAGTGGCCCAGGGTTACCGACCTGACAACAGTGTCAATCCCTCTATGTTCATAGATCATGTCATACATTTCTCAGCACATACAAATAAAACCACTGGTTGGTTAGGTTTTTCTAAATGAAAAAATGCATATTGCTCCTTGCAAATTTTCTTGTTTACATAGGAAAGACAGTGAGATAGATACTCTTTTGAACTTCCTCAACCCTTTCAATTGATTTACAAGTGTCACAAAATCTCATGTAGGAGGAAATCTGCAATAATGCTCCTCCAAATATGATGATCAGCCCTCCCATGCCGAATGAGTCTATGATGCAGCTACGAGGAGGGATTGAAGACATCCCCAAGCCCCCGCCAGTTAACCGACGTAAGATATTCATCCTTACACTATTTTTTTTCATTAAATCTCCCAAATCGACTATTCTTCCTTTAATTTCAAAGGCAATAGTAGTTTTTTTAACAGATTCCGTCAATTTAATTCGAATTCGGGTCCATGTGCTCAATCACTATGTCATTTGGAAGTTTTTTTTTCCAAACCATGTGTTTAGCTTTAGCCCCTTCCAAGAAACAGTATCCATTTATCAAATTAAGTATAAGACTCCGTTTGCAAGACTTTCCTTCAAAAAGTGTCATCTAAGTAACAAACCCTTGTATGCTTCTTATCATGTTTGTGTTTTTGGGTTTGAATCTCACTCCACCTCTTTGAACATTGATGAAAGAGTTAACTCTCCCAGACCCCTCCATGTTCTACAAAATTTTGGTCCACTGGGAACCCGGACCCCTCCATGTTCTGCAAAATTTTGGTCCACTGTGAACCCTAAGGTGCTCAGTGCCCTAGATTTTTGTGTGATGAAGAGGAGGAAAGACAGGGAAGATGAAGATAGATTTTCTAGGGGTCATCATGAGGTGATGATGGGGAGAGGAGAGAGAGGGATTACGATAAAAGGGAAGTCAGCGAGCGAAACCAGTGATTCTTTAATATATGTTGTCTGCGTATGAAAGGGCATGGTTGTTGCATTATTCTATGTTGTGTCGATTCCTTGTTTACAATTTTCTCAGCTCCAGAAAAGAGACAGAGAGTCCCATCAGCTTACAACCGCTTCATCAAGTAAGTCCTCACTAACTCAACAAATCATAGAAATTATTCATCCATACATGCAGTAATTAGGATGGAAATTCATCATTATGTGAATTTAAGAGGGGGAAGATCATGATTTAAAAATCATCTTCTATTAAAGAAAAAAAAAGGAATGAAGGGTGTGTCTTTATACATGGAAGTTGAGGGTATCTAGGGAAGCATGGAAGGTTTGATCATGACATCTATCAATTCAATCCATTCAAACGGCAGGGACGAGATTCAACGCATCAAGGCTGGCAATCCTGATATCAGCCATAGGGAGGCCTTCAGTGCTGCTGCCAAGAATGTGAGATCATGTGATTCATTTTTTCCACTTCATTTTCCTTTTTATTTCTCTATGTTTTTATAGTCTGAAGTGAGTTGTACGTTTTTGTTTTGTTCGTCAGTGGGCCCACTTCCCCCACATCCATTACGGACTTATGTCTGATCCGCCCGTGAAGAAACCCAACATCCGCCAACAGGTACTTACCTTGCAGGAATCCAAATAATATTCAACCTGTTTGTTAAACCAGACTGCAGTATCTGATACCTACAGGCTGATCCTCATGTTCATCTGATTCATCATTGAAGGATGGAGAGGATCATATGCTCAACATAAAAGATGGGTTTTTCCCGCCCGCTGCGAATGTCGGCTTCTCCCCCTACTACTGAATCAGTGGAGTTACAGATGCATGATTATGATTAAGCTAAGTACGATGTGGGGTTTTTAAATGCAAACCGGATAAATATCATGTGTCTTATATTCTACTCCTTTTCTGGGTCTAAAAACTTCTATTATGGTTTTCTCGTGTGAGTTACTGTATCTCTTTATGTCGAAGGGCGGCATATTGCTATGACACCATGGTATGGTATGGTGATAAAGTCCAGCTGGTCAAGTATGACTCCTAGCAACGGAGATATCCTCGATGGCTCGTCATTTTCGGGATAGCAGCCAATTTGCATGTTAAATTCAATATGTACTAGTGAACCTTATTGATCTTCATGTTACTAAATTTATATGGGTATCAGGCTGTGCTTATCAGTGGGTCATCTGAGTTTAATTAGTATGGCATTTCCTTCCTCGGATGCCCAAAAATGAGATGGTCCATACATATTGGGTGGCATTGAGGGCCATCTAATCCGACCTTTCAATTGTCTCGAATGATGCATGGTGAATATATGCTCACCTCTATATATCCTATTATCCCTTTTTTCTCACGGGCAAAGTTGGACAAAGAGGGCGAAAAAGGGCAATGGAGGAAAAGGCAGAGACAGAATTAAAGAAGACCCAGCTAGCAATAACGTAGTCCGATAATCTGAATCTATGAATGTCCTGTAGTGTGGTCCAAGAGACCCTAGTAAATAAAGCTAAGCTCCCTCCCTCCCCTTTTGGGATGGGGAGAATGGAGTCATTTCCATGGCCTTGTGGTTCACAGCAGCAAGTACAGCGTCCTTGTGATGAATTAGGGGACCAGTAGCATGCAGTTGCGGGTAAAATGTGGAAATAGAGGACGGTCGGGAACATAGTATCATGCCGGCAAATTTATCGAACCAATCACATTAAATGTTATTGAGAGAGAGAAAACTAGAGACAAAGTTTGAAAATCCTCAATCAATTATGGGTCATTTTCTAAGTATGGCCACTTTTAAAACAAGCATAAGGTAAGGTAGGGGATGAAGAGAAAATTTGATCAACTTTATCTAAATCAATTGGCTACACAATTTAGTGTGAGAAGGCTATTCATGGTTCCATTTTTCTTTTCAATCCCTCAAAGTTTAGGATGGGCGAATACCATATGGAAGAGAGAGGCTGGTGAGTGACTTTGAGATCAAGATAATGTATTTCTTGGGAAGTAAGAAGGCACGAGAGTTCATAGTGTTCGTTCTTTGTGTCTTCCTCTTCTGTGTCTTTTATGTTAATATTCACTATGCTATGATTTGTGTTCTCTCCACTTTTTTTTTTTTTTTAATTTTCTAGCTTCTATATCGCGTGGTTATATTTAGTGAATTTATTTATATTCATCTTATAAGTTATATAATTGATCAGCAACCAATTAAATTGATTAGAAAATCTATTTGAAATTGGGATGATGAAACCCATGTTAAGATAGAGAGAATGTAAGCTAGGTTAAATTAGGTCGGTAAATGAATTTATTAATGAGAGTATCGTGATATAACACATTATTTAGGTAATAAACTGATGTGAATCCAGCCTATTCGCAATGATTAAAGGCTAAAATAACTGAATAAGTATTGAATAGTATGATTTGAACTATTGAAGAAAGTGAAACTAGAAGTACAATATAATAGTATAAGAGTGAATTTAATTTGTATGATAAATTTATTAATATAATAAATATTCTAGAATATTAAATAATAAAATAATATATTTTCTAAATATGTATAATATAATAGATTAAGTTTAAAATATTTATTATTTTAATCATTTTTAAATAAATAAACAACAAATATATTAACAATATTTTTTAAATAAATAATTAGTAATTGGTATTTTAACTATAATATTTTATTTTCTTAATTATATGATAGTTAGGATTAATAAGTGTTTATAAAATACTAATTTTATAATATTATAAATATATATCTTTTATTTAAATAATATTTTTAGACTTTATATTTTATTTTTCTTTTAATAGAAATTTTAAATATATAAAATTTTTACTTGTTACATTCGAGAAATCACACTTATCATTATTGTGTTCTAAAAGTTCTTTATATAAAATTTGAGTGTGGTATTTAAATGTATTTTATATATTTTTTCTCATCTAAACAAGTTATATTCTATTTATTTTAGTTAAATTATAAAAGTATTAAATTATATTTCATATTTGGTGAAATTAGTGGTATTCAAATCAATTAGTATAATAACCTACATTTGTAGGTAAGTCCCACCATATCCTTTTAGATTTTGTTCTATTTTTATTATATTATATTTATTTCTATTCACTGTAAAAACTAACAAAAAAATATATATTTTCTTCTATCTAGTTTTATTTTTATTATATTATTTCTATTTCTATTTTTTATAAAAAAATTTATCTTTTTTATCCAGTCAAAAAAGTTAAAAAAACATGAAAAAAGCCAATAAAATCGTGTAAAAAATGTAAAAAAGCAAAAAAAAATAAAAAAGGTAAAAAGGCAAAAAACAAGTTTATAATCAATATCTTATTTATTCTCCTTTATTAGATTTTAAGTTTATTTCTATATCAATTTGATTAGCTTTATATCTCATACTTGAATTATTTTAGAATTATTTTTTAAAACTTTTTTAATTTATCTTGATTATTACTTAAGTTATTTCATGAAAATGATTTGTTATTAAGTTCAATTAATATTAGAAGAAGACATATGAGGGAAAAAAATAAGATTATTTTAAATCTATAAGAAAAACTATTTGAGAGAAACATGTGAGAAAGAGTTACGAAATTTTTTTGTTTATAATAATTAGAAAAATTATAAGTCCCAACGAGAAAACATATGGAAAGAAGACAACTCTCCTTGGTTGTTTCAAAATATGATGAGTAAAACGAGGCGGATGGTGAAATTTGGACACACGCGATTGGATTGTTTGAAGGAACGAAGGAATCATGAGCTATATACAATAAATGATTTGAATGTACCATTTTTCCAAGGAAGTGGGGACACATAAGAATATATTGAATGAAAAAAAGAAGATGGATAAGTTTTTTGAATATCATAATTATTATGAAGCAAAAAGTACAAGTTATATCATTTGCATTTTCAAATTATACAATTACATGATCAATTGGTGAAAAACAAAAGTTGCAGTCATGTGGAGTCATGGAGCGAGATTAAAGTAATTATGCACAGACGATTTGTTCCTAGCAACTACTATTGGGAATTATCCAATAAACATATTGACAACTTTTTTTTAAAGAGATTGAGATTACTATGATCAAGTCAAGTTTGGTAAAAAAGAAACAAAAGTTCAAATTAAGAAGGGAGATAAAATGCATACTTGAAAAATAAGATAGAAAAAGTCATAATTGAAAATGAAAATTGAAAATGCAAAGTTGAAAAAGAATATAAGAAATCAGAGTTGAACTAGAAAAGAGAAAAACTAAAATTGAAAAATAAAAGAAAAAATTTAATAATTGAAAAGAAAGAGAGCAAAAATAATTTTATTATAAGAAAAAGTGAGATAAAAAAGATATAATTTTACAAGATGTCATTACAGTACTTGATTGTCAAATATTTATTGGGTAATATTATATATTTTTTTTGCATGAATTCAAGCATTAAATCTCTAACGTTATGTTTGGATTGAGGGGTTTTGAGAGGTGAACGAATCTTTCATTTGGTAATTTTTTTTGGAGGGGTTTAAAAACCCTTCCAAACCCTTCTAAACCCCTTCAAACCTCTTCATTACACTAAAAAGTAATCACTACAATTTTAGGGTTTGGGAGTGAATGTAAACCCTGCACTTTTGAGTTAAGGAAAACTAGGAAAGAACCGGTCAACCCGAGTAAGAAAACCGAGCCAGTTTACAAACCCGATCATTTGAGAACAAGCAATTTAGAAATTTACAACTTTCGGGTGATCCAAAGGGTTTATTAAACTATGGAAAAGAAATTTAAGACAAATTAGAAGAGAAAAACTAAATTGGTTAAGATAAACAAGAATTCATAAGAACTTTAAAGTTAAACGTGCTTGCCATAAATTAATATATATTTAATTATTGTAATTAATACCAATAATTTATGGCAATATTAATACTAGTAATAAATCTCTCCCATTTAATATACTATTTTACGCATATATAAAGAGGTCATCACCATTCATTCTACTCACACCGGAACACTTCTCTCTCTCTCTCTATCTCTCTCTCTCTCTTCTGCTCTATTTCCCGGTGACTCTTAAATTAGAGCTTCGACTTGAAAATTTTTCTTAACCTCGGAAGAAGAGGTCAGGCTCTTTAGAACCGGGGAGAAGTCAGCTATCTGATAGCAAACTCTAGTCAATCCGAGAATCACTAGAGAAGCGCCGACATGATGAAATAGTGAAGCAGCTCCGGCGGATCGCAGTTGTCCTATTTTGGCTGAGTTAAAATTGGCCATTTCGAGCCCTACTTAGGCCAAACCAAGCCTTACCAACACTTCCTCTGCCCTCCCACGGCGGATCGGTGTTAGAGAGAGAACCGGTAGAATTTTAATAATGAAATTCTAACTCAATTCGACATCAATTGATGTGATTCTTGATTCTAGGATAAACCTCAAGATGAGAGCTATCTGCCCGGATCGAAAACTGGGACCATCGTGCCCTCACCGGTGAGAAATTGAATCTTTCTCTCTCTACAATTTGTTTTCCGACTAAGCACCGTTTGAGCTCGTTTCGGCGTTAAAATCTACTTATAATCGTATGAACATGTACGAACTCAATTTCAACTCCAATTTCAACAATTAGAGGTGTTTGATCGGTCAATTTGATAAAATCAAATTCGGCAGTGTTGAAGAGTTGAAATTGGAGGAAAGTTTGGGGATTTTTGAAATTCGAAGGACCAAAATAAAATTTTATGAAATTGAGGGTAAATTGGGCATGAAAATAATGTTGGAGGACCAATTGAGAAATTTTAGAATTTTTGGGGCAAAACTTACCATTTTTGTAAAGGAAGGGCAAAATGGTAATTTTGGAAAAGTTGGAGGACCAAATTGAAAATTTGAAAAATTAATCCCCTTTTAGTGAAATGGAATAAATTGAGGTCCTATGATAAATTTTAGAAGTTTCGGGACTTAATTTGAGGAAAAACCAGTATTTGGGACTTAAAATTAAAGAGAAATAACTTTAGGGACCTAATTACAAATAAATAAAAGTTTAACTTTCTCATTCATTTGGAATGAATGAAGGCGATTAGGCCAAAAGATAATGAACCAAGATATTCATATCGTGTAGGAACACGAAGTACCGGGAACGCTAGCAAGGACAAGCTCGCGTGAATACCAAGAACCGGTCTAGCGGAATTCACGACATTAACGGGTGAGTGGGTTTATTAACATCATACTCGGTTGGGATGATGAGCGCAACTTAAAATTAAAAACCACTTACCGATTGTGAGTGGAAATTTTATATCATACCCGGTTGGGAATGATAAGTACCTTAGTATGAAAACCCACTATTAAGTGGTATTTTAAACATCACTACTTAGAGTAAGTGATGTGAAAATCATGCAAAAAAACTACTTACCGATTGTAAGTAGATCATACCCGGTTGGTATGATGAGACTTCCTCAAAGGAAGTTGAAAACCCGTTCATCGGTTATGAACGGAGGTGTCCTTATACCCAGGCGGTATAATGGATAGAAAGAACATATATTTTGTCAGAAGTGCTCTCCCCTAACTGTGTGCCAATACTTAAACAATTTGGAATACCTTATCGACGGGAGCTCGAATAGCTCTGATAGGCCGGGGGCCTTGATTTTGGAACTTGGAGGCTAAATGCCCGATTTTGAAAATTTCGTACAGTGGGCCCAAGGCCAGTTGGCACGAGCAGAAGCTTGTAAACAAACATGATATATGTGCCATAAAACTTAATAAGTGAATTGTTTGGCCATGGTACCAAGATAGGACCGACATGATAGGTCGACGGACCAATCAAGACAAACAACTGCGGGTTGAGTTGAAAGTCGGGGTCGTTGGACCAGTGGCACTACATATTACATGTCAATATGAGAAAACATTGTTTGTGCATGCACTATGAGTACGAGATCATCAAGATGCCCATGAGGGGTAGTGATGCGTCCTAAGGGCACTGGACGACCTAGTGGCTATAAGGGCAGTTCGTCGTTCGAAGTGTTTGTGCGAAATTTAGAGTAGCACCAAGCGCATGAGATCGGGGTGGGGACGTGATGAGGTCTCTGTCCTCATACGGACACGAAGAAGTGGTTTTGGGATTATGGGTCGGATGTCGCGTACATCCACTCATTCCCAAGGTCGAAGTGGTCGTACTTCTATTCAGGTGGCAGGAAAAGTAGCTCCGAAGCCTCTAGTGGGTTCAGTAGTGATACTGACTTGCAAATGTGTGTAACCTTCATGATTAAGGATGTGTGTTGGGTGATGACACACCGGTAACTAAGAAATAATGGAAAAACCCAAATTTTTAAATGAAGGGATTTTTGAAAAGAAATGAGTTTGGCACACTCCATATAAATATTTTTCTTAAAAGTTAAAATTAGACCTTTAAAAACCCATTCACTCAGTAGTCGTACTCACCCCTCTCTTATATCCATTTTAGGAAATCTTGGAAAGCCTACCGTAAAAGACAATCAACTAAGATGCCCGAAGACAGGTATGTAAAGTTTAAAATTTCATGCAATTTTTATTATACTATTCCAGGAAATGGTACAGGTTTAAAGGACGCCCTACTCTTTATGGATTATAATAAGGGGAAACCTTTTAATAAACCGAGAGAGTGACGGGTTGTTCACGGGGATCCGACCAAACCGGGTCGGGACGTGACAATGAATATAATTTTTTAATTAAAATAATATTAAATGACTTTAATATCCTTTTTTTTCTATATATAATACAATTATCTTCTTTTCTCATTTTTTTCTCCGTACTTTCTTCTTCTTCTTCCTACTTCTTCTTCCCGCCTTTACACTATCTTAGGTTAGTTTTATTTTTTAATTAAATAAAGTTAGTTAACTAATTTTGAAATATATTTGTAGTTTTTTTTATTTCATATACAAATATTTATATTTAATAATTTTTTATATACTATATTCTAGATTTGTTGTTGAGTTTATATTCACTATTTTTATGTATTTTAGATTAGTTAATATGTGTGTTTATAATATATTCTAGATTTATTGATTAATTTATATTTACTATGTTTATGTATTGTTGATTAGTTATTCTATGTGTTTAAAACTATTATATTTAATATAATGTTTGATAATTTTGAAAGTGTATATTTATTTGAATATATATTATATTGTTATTATCTTTTGATTTTGCAATATCCAATTTATAGTATTTATAAATCATATTTGTAAACCCCGCACTTTTGAGTTAAGGAAAATCAGGAAAAGAACCGGTCAAACCGAGTAAGAAAACCAAGACAATTTACAAAACCGATCATTTGGGAACAAGCAATTTGGAAATTTACAACTTCCAAGTGATCCAAATGGTTTATTAAACCTTGGAAAAGAAACTTATCACAAATTAGAACAGAAAAACTAAATTGGTTCAGGTGAACAAGAGTTCATAAGAACTCTAAAGTTAAGAGTGACCTCCTGTAAAGTATGATTTTTTGTAACCCGAAATTTCGGTTAAAAATTTTTATGCGAAGGTACGGCTTATCATAAATAGCCATCAATTAATATATATTTAATTATTAGAATTAATACCAATAATTTAATACTGAAATTAAATTATTGGAATTAATACAAATAATTTATGGCAATATTAATACTAGTAATAAATCTCTACCATTTAATACACGATTTTACACTTATATAAAGAGGTCATCCCTATTCATTCTGCTCACACCTAAACACTTCTCTCTCTCTACTGCTCCATTTCCCGGTGAAGCTCGAACTAGAGCTTCGACTTGAACAAAGGTCAGGCACTTTAAAACCGGGGAGAAAATAGTTATCTGATAGCAAACTCTAGTTAATCCGAGAATAGTTGGAGAAGCGCCGGCATGATAGAATAGTGAAGCAGCTCTAGTAGACCGAAGCTGCCCTATTTCGGCCAAGCTAAAATCGGCCATTTCAAACCCTCCTCAGGCCAAACCAAGCCCTCCCAACACTTCCTCTGCCTTTCCACGACCGAATTAGGACCCAAAGGTAAGCCAATTCGGCTCCCCTTTGTAATTTTCGATCGGTGCTAGAGAGAGAGTCGACCGAACTTCAATGATGAAATTCTAATCCAATTCCACATCAATTTATGCGATTCTTGATTCTAGGATGAACCTCAGGACGAGAGCTATCTATCCAGATCAAAAGCTCGAACCGTCGTGCCTTCACCGATGAGTAATCGAAGCTTTCTCTCTCTATAGTTCATTTTCCGGCGAAGCTTCGTTTGAGCTCGTCCCGGCATTAAAACTTGCGATTCACATTTCTGAAGAATCGTATAAACATGTAGAAACTCAATTTCAACTTCAATTTCAACAATTGGAAATGTTTGATGGGTCAATTTGATAAAATCAAATTCGGCTGTGTTAAGAAGTTGGAATTGGGGGAAAATTGGGGATTTTTGAAATTCAAAGGACCAAAATGAAATTTTATGAAATTGAGGGTCAATTGGGCATGAAAATAATGTTGGAGGACCAATTGAGAAATTTTGAAATTTTTGGGGCAAAATTTACCATTTTTGTAAAGGAAGGGCAAAATGGTAATTTTGGAAAAGTTGGGGGACCAAATTGGAAATTTGGGAAATTAAACCCCTTTTTGTGAAATGTAATAAATTGAGGTCCTATGATAAATTTTAGAAGTTTGAGACTCAATTTGAGGAAAAAACGGCATTTGAGACTTAAAGTTAAAGAGAAATAACTTTAGGGACCTAATTGCAAATAAATTAAAGTTTAACTTTCTCATTCATTTGGAATGAATAAAGGCGATTTGGCCGAAGGATAATGAACCAAGATGTTCATATCATGTAGGAACACGAAGTACCGGGAACACCAGCAAGGACAAGCTCGCGTGAATACCAAGAACCGGTCTAGTGGAATTCACGGCATTAACGGGTGAGTGGCTTTACTAACATCATACCCGGTTGGGATGATGAGCACAACTTAAAGATAAAAACCACTTACCGGTTGTGAGTGAAAATTTTTTATCATATCCGGTGGGGGATGATAACTACCTCGGTATAAAAACCGACTGTTTAATGGTATTTTAATTATCACCACTTAGAGAAAGTGATGTGAAAATTATGCGGAAAAACTACTTACCGGTTGTAAGTAGATCATACCCGGTTGGTATGATGAAACTTCCTCGAAGGAAGTTGAAAACCCGTTCATCGGTTATGTATAGAGATGTCCTTATACCTGTTGGTATAATGGATAGTGAAAACCTATTTTGTCAGAAGTGTTCTCCCCTGACTGTGTGCCAATGCTTAAACTATTTGGGAGACCTTTTTTACAGGAGCTCGAATAGCTCTTATAGGCCGGAGGCCTCAGTTTTGGAACTTGAGGGCTAGAATTCCCAGATTTTTGAAAATCTCGTACAGTGGGCCTAAGGCTAGTTGGCACGAGCAGGAGCTCGTAAATGAACATGATATATGTGCAATAAAACTTAATAAGTGAATTGTTTGGTCATGGTACCAAGATAGAACTGACATGCTCAGTCAACTAGCGGCAGTGCGACATGATAGGTCGACGGACCAGTAAAGACAAACAACTACAAGTTGAGTTGAGAGTCGGGGCCGTTGGACTAGTGGCACCACAGATTACATGGCAATATGAGAAAACATTGTTTGTGCATGCACTATGAGTACGGGATCATCAAGACACCCATGAGGGGTAGTGATGTGTCCTAAGGGCCCTGGACGACCCGGTGAGTATAAGGGCAGATCGTCGTTCTAGGTATTTGTGCAAAATTTGGAGTAGCACCAAGTGCATGAGACTGGGGTGGGGACGGGATGAGATCTTTGTCCTCATACGGACATGAAGAAGTTATTTCGGGATTGTGGGTCGGATGTCACGTACATCCACTCATTCCCAGGATAGAAGTGATCGTACTTCTATCTGGATGGCAGGAAAAGTCACTCCGAAGCCACTAGCGGGTTCAGTAGTGATACTGACTTACGAATGTGTGTAACCTTTATGATGAAGGATGTGTATTAGGTGATGACACACCGTGGTAAATAAGAAATGGTGGAAAAACTAAAATTTTTAAATGAAGGGATTTTTGAAAACAAAAGAGTCTGGCACACTCCATATAAATATTTTTCTTATAAATCAAAAGTTTTTAAAAACCCATTCACTGAGTAGTCGTACTCACCACCTCCCTTATATCCCTTTCAGGAAATCCCGGAAAGCCTCCCCTTAAAGACCATAAACTTAGATGCCTGTAAGACAGGTATGTAAAGTTTTAAATTTCATGCAGTTTTGATTATGCTATTCTAGGAAAAAGGTGCAGGTTAAAGGACGCCTTACTCTTTACGGTTTATAATTAGGGGAAACCCTTTAATAAACCGGGAGAGTGGCGGGTTGATCATGGGGATCCGACCAAATCGGGTCGGGGCGTGACAACTAGAGTGGTATCAGAGCCTATTTCCTCGAATACATAATCAAGACTATAAAATATTGTAACTAATAAGATTTATCTTAAAATTTTCAGATGGCTCCGAGGAGAGGAACCAAGAAAACTAGGAATGGCTCTACTCAACACCTTATCTTCATTGGAAAACAACCTAGAAGCTTCCCAAATGCCTGAAGCATGGCAGGAATCTCAAAACAGCAAATGAGGAAGTATCCTAGAGAATGGTGATAGGACCTATTGAGGTCACAACTCTAAGTATAAAGGAAGCCAAGTGTGAAGCCATAAAAGGAGGCATATAACCTTACATAGTAGGATGCTTATCAAGAATCTCATAGCTCCCTAGTTATTTGGTGACCATTTTTTGTAATAGGACCAAAAAAAAAAACCCCCAACATACTGTATTACTCTATTAATGAAGTACTCTAAATTCCTAAAACCTTGTCCCTCAAATGATGTGATCTTCAAGGAAGACTCAAAAAAAAAAAATAACTCTCACGGTATCCAGACTTAAGGACGAAGGAGCACCAAAACTAACAATTCCCAAGAAAACGCCAGGAGTAACCACTTATGTTCATGTAATTACAAGCATGAATGATAGGGACACTACGTGGAGAAGTGCCCAACCCTACAAAGGACATGAATCAAGTTAACCTAGAGGGGAATAGGACACGAAGTGAAAAACTGTCTCACATCGCCAGGAGTCAGGACAATATTTTCCAAGAATAAACACCCCACAACTATAGGAAATTCGAAAGGATACCATCCCAAGAAACATGACTCCATTTGCAACCACAGATAAGAGGAAACTCTTCAAAATCTTAGCAAAGCGGTAAGAAGGAAAAAGGTGTAAAGGTAGGACCTTAATAAAACCACAAACGAAATAAAGGATAGCTAAAGAGAATTCCCTCTTTAAAAGGAAAATCCAAACAATTTAGGAGCAAAGAAAAGAGTGCATCCACAAGAGAAGACAAGACGAACATTTGATGACAACCGGGACGTATTGGGATTATAGGAATAAATCACCTTGGAAAAAGCAACTATGCCAAATAGGAAGTTCGGACCAATAGGACAAGAGAAAGCAAATCATTACAATAAGATAATCAGAGGGAACAACTGACACCCTGAGGAAGACCGGGAAGTAGAAGGGGCTACACCATAAAAAGGTCAGTGAGATGGACGTTAAGGACAAGAGTACTCGAGAAAAAACTGCCCTAAGAAACTTAGACCAAAGGAATGGTGGAGCCGAGATAGTTAACAAAATTAAATTATTTTCGATCGGTGCTAGAGAGAGAGTCGACTGAACTTCAATGACGAAATTCTAATCCAATTCCGGATCAATTGATATGATTCTTGATTCTAGGATGAACCTTAGGACGAGAGCTATCTGCCAAGATCGAAAGCTCGAACCGTCATGCCCTCACCGGTGAGTAATCAAAGGTTTCTCTCTATATAGTTCATTTTTCGGCAAAGCTCCGTTTGAGCTCGTCCCGACATTAAAACTTGCAATTCACATTTCTGAAGAATCGTATGAACATGTAGAAACTCAATTTCAACTTCAATTTCAACAATTGGAAATGTTTGATGGGTTAATTTGATAAAATCAAATTCAGCTATGTTAAGAAGTTAAAATTGGGGGAAAATTGGGGATTTTTGAAATTCAAAGGACCAAAATGAAATTTTATGAAATTGAGGGTCAATTGGGCATGAAAATAATGTTGGTGGACCAATTGAGTAATTTGGAAATTTTTGGGGCAAAATTTACCATTTTTGTAAAGGAAGGGCAAAATGGTAATTTTGGAAAAGTTGGGGGACCAAATTGGAAATTTGGGAAATTAAACCCCTTTTTGTGAAATGTAATAAATTGAGGTCCAATGATAAATTTTAGAAGTTTCGGGACTTAATTTGAGGAAAAACCGGCATTTGGGACTTAAAGTTAAAGAGAAATAACTCTAGGTACCTAATTGCAAATAAATGAAAGTTTGACTTTCTCATTCATATGGAATGAATGAAGGCGATTAGGCCGAAGGATAATGAACCAAGATGTTCATATCGTGTAGGAACACGAACTACCGAGAACACTAGCAAGGACAAGCTCGCGTGAATACCAAGAACTGGTCTAGTGGAATTCACGGCATTAACGGGTGAGTGGGTTTACTAACATCATACCCGGTTGGGATGATAAGCACAACTTAAAGATAAAAATCACTTACCGGTTGTGAGTGAAAATTTTATATCATACCCAGTAGGGGATGAT
Organism: Trapa bicornis; assembly: GCA_030064425.1. NCBI lineage: Eukaryota > Viridiplantae > Streptophyta > Magnoliopsida > Myrtales > Lythraceae > Trapa > Trapa bicornis. Next base: position 33,199,419 of record CM057755.1, on the reverse strand, counting down.
AACTACCTCGGTATAAAAACCCACTATTTAATGGTATTTTAATCATCACCATTTAGAGAAAGTGATGTGAAAATTATGCGGAAAAACTACTTATCGGTTGTAAGTAGATCATACCCGGTTGGTATGATGAGACTTCCTCGAAGAAAGTTGAAAACCCGTTCATCGGTTATGAACGGAGATGTCCTTATACCTGTTGGTATAATGGACAGTGAAAACCTATTTTGTCAGAAGTGTTCTCCCCTGACTGTGTGCCAATGCTTAAACTATTTGGAAGACCTTCTTGATGAGAGCTCGAATAGCTCTTATAGGCCGGGGGCCTCAGTTTTGGCACTTGAGGGCTAGAATGCCCAGATTTTTTAAAATCTCGTACAGTGGGCCCAAGGCCAGTTGGCACGAGCAGGAGCTCGTAAATGAACATGATATATGTGCCATAAAACTTAATAAGTGAATTGTTTGGCCATGGTACCAAGATAGGACCAACATGCTCAGTCAACTAGCGGCAGTGCCACATGATAGGTCGACGGACCAGTCAAGACAAACAACTGCAAGTTAAGTTGAGAGTCGGGGTCGTTGGACTAGTGGCATCACAGATTACATGGCAATAAGAGAAAACGTTGTTTGTGTATGCACTATGAGTACGGGATCATCAAGATGCCCATGAGGGGTAGTGATGTGTCCTAAGGGCCCTGGACGACCCGGTGAGTATAAGGGCAGATCGTCGTTCTAGGTGTCTGTGCGAAATTTGGAGTAGCACCAAGCGCATGAGACCGGGGTGGGGACGGAATGAGGTCTCTGTCCTCATACGAACATGAAGAAGTTATTTCGGGATTGTGGGTCGGATGTCACGTATATCCACTCATTCCCAGGGTAGAAGTGGTCGTACTTCTATCCGGGTGACAGGAAAAGTCACTTCGAAGCCACTAGCGGGTTCAGTAGTGATACTGACTTGCGAATGTGTGTAACCTTCATGATGAAGGATGTGTGTTGGGTGATGACACATTGTGGTAAATAAGAAATGGTGGAAAAACCCGAATTTTTAAATGAAGGGATTTTTGAAAACAAAGGAGTCTGGCATACTCCATATAAATATTTTTCTTAAAAGTCAAAAGCTTTTAAAAATCCTTTCACTGAGTAGTCGTACTCACACCCTCCCTTATATCCCTTTCAGGAAATCCCGGAAAGCCTCCCCTCAAAAACCGTCAACTAAGATGCTTGTAAGACAGGTATGTAAAGTTTTAAATTTCATATAGTTTTGATTATGCTATTCCAGGAAAAAGGTGCAGGTTAAAGGACGCCTTACTCTTTACAGTTTACAATAAGGGGAAACCCTTTAATAAACCGGGAGAGTGGCGGGTTGATCACGGGGATCCGACCAAACCGGGTCGGGGCGTGACAATATTATTGTAGATTAATGGCAAAAAGAATAAGGAATGACTCATCATGTCTAAGGGAGTGTTGGACTACTACAATGGATGATGCTCTTATAAATGCATTCTTGCATCATTATAATAAAGACAATCGAGTTGATGACACTTTTACATCTACAGTACATGATAGTATTGTTTGTGAAATAAATTCAAATTTTGAAAAGATATTTAAAAAGATAATATTAAAAAATGTTGGAAGGTGTTAAAAGGACAATTTTTTAAATGTTTTGATATCTTTAAAGGGGGTGTAAGTAGATTTTCATGCAATTCAACTAATAGATGTGGGATGATGAAACTCAAGTTTGGAAGAAACTAATTGAGGTATGATGTCATTTTGTACTCTATTGAAAATTTTGTTATCAAAATTTTATTATTTTAATTATATGTATTGATTTATTTTCTTGATATTTGGCACATCCTCATGTTGAGAAGTTGATGAATAAGCCAATTTCAAATTATGATAAAATGTTGGTATTATATGGAAATGATAGAGCTACCGGAGAGCATGCTAAAACTCCAATAAAGATAAGATATCATAAATATTCTACAGTTCTCAAAATGAAGTTATTCTTGTGAATGTTGAAAATGTAGTATATACTTTAACCAATTTGGAAGATAAGGAAATTAAATTTGACAAAAATATATGAAAGCAAAAAAATCCAAACATGTCAAAGTTGATAAGGATGTCATGTGCATTAAAAGTGCAATAGATGGTATTGCTGAAATAATTTAAAAGTTGATAAGGATGTCATATGTATTAAAAGTGCAATAAATAGTATTGCTGAAACAATTTGAGAGAGAAATGAATATTTTGGTATTTATTATGAGTATTTGAGTGATATTTATCTTTATCTTATTAGGTATCCTAAAATACTAAAAGCCTTGGGCACTACATTAGAAGTGCATAAGTAAATGATCATGAAGATACTGTTTACTTAACTTTGAATAATTTTATGTTAATTTATGTTATAAATAGAAGTTGAAGGATCTAGTTGTTTGTTACTATTTTGGATATTGTTTGTTGTATATTAAATATATGTGGAGTTTGTGTTTTAAAAGAACATATTATATTTTATATGTTATAGATTATATATAATACTAGAGAAATCAGATTGCGGTATAATTGTATATAATGTTGGAGAAACTAGACAAGAGTATATTTTAAAAAATATATAATTATTTTTAAATATTCTATTAGGGGTATAATAGTATATTTACACTATCATTGTTTTATAGTTCACCTCCATCTAAAAGATGGATTCGGAGGTATTTAATAACATCTCCAAACTAATCAGATCACCTCCCCTCCAAACTAATCACTTCACCTCCCCTTCAAATCCCTTCAAGCTACTCAATCCAAACATAAAATAAGAATATAACTCGTGTTTTTCCACTAACTCAAAGAATCAAGCATCAAATTTAACACCAAATCCATTTATTTGTGCAAATACCCAAAATGGGTAAAACTTGACAAATATACGTCGATTGTCGAGCTATTAACAATATTATTGTAAAGTATTGACATAATATTCCTCATTTGAATAATATGTTAGATTAGTTGCATGTATCTTGTTTATTTTAGAAAATAGATCTTAAAAGTGGATATCATCATATTAGAGTAAAATAATGAGATGAATGAAAGTGGATATCTTGTTTATATAAATGGTTAGTTATACCGTTTGAATTGACTAATGCCACGTAGTACTTTTATGAGATTAATGAATAATATTTTGTGTGCTTTTATTGGGAAGTTTGTAGTTGTATATTTTGATGATATTCTAATCTACAACAAGTTGTTTACCAATTTGAAGAAATATGTCTTTTGTTCAGATAAACTTGTGTTTCTTAGGTATGTTATAAGTTCAGAAGGGATTAAAGTTGACGAAAAAAAGATTAAAACAATTCGAGATTGGCCAACACCTAATTCAATAAGTCATGTAAGAATTTTTTATGGATTGTTTAGTTTTTATAGATGTTTTGTTCGTAACTCTTACGGTTGTTATAAAGAAAAATGTAGCAATGAGGAGTTGTGCAAAAATGTGTATTCCAATTGATAAAAGATAAACTAATAAGTGCCACATTGCTCTCTTGACTTAATTTTTCTAAAATATTTGAAATTAAGTATGATGCATCGGGTAGGTATTGGAGGTGTATTGATCCAGCAGGGAAGGCCGATTGCATATTTTAGTAAAATATTGAGTGGAGCAACCCTCAACTATCATATCTACGACAAGTAGATGTATGTTCTAGTTCGAAATTTACAAATATGACAACACTATCTATTACCGAAAAAGTTTGTAATTCACACAGATAATTAATCTTTTAATCACCTCAAATGGAAACACAAGTTGAACAAGCGTCACACTAGGTGGGTGGAGTTCTTTGAGATATTCTCATCAAGTATAAACAATGTAAGGAAAATATAGTTGTTGATGCGCCATCACAAATGTACACTATATTTGTAATTTTTCAATCTAAATTACTTGGTTTTGATTATATTAAGGAATTGTATGCAAAAAAATCTTAATTTTTGTGATGTGATTAGAAATTGTACAAATGATTGGTTTGGAAAATTTTATTTGCAAAATGGGTTTCTTTCCGAGAAAATAAAGTGTATGTCACTCAATATTCTCTACGTGAGTTACTTGTTAGGGAAGCACAAGCTAGAGAACTTATATGACATTTTAAGGTAGCTAAGACTATATCAATATTGCATAAACATTTTTTGGCCCCACATAAAAATTGATGTTGAGAAAATATGTTCTCAATTTATTATATGTAAGTAGTCTAAATCTAGGCAACAACCTCATGTTTTGTATATATCTCTCTTCCAATTCTTAGTGCACCTTATATTGATATCTTCATGTATTTCATTTTAGAATTACCAAGTACTAAGAGGGGGAGTGATTATATGTTTGTGGTTGATGATAGGTTTTTAAACATGACACATTTTATTCCATGTCATAAAATTGATGATATCTCGAATGTTGTCGATTTGTTATTTAGAAAATTTCTTAGATTGCATGATATGCCTATAACTATTGTTTCTTATCATTATTCTAAATTTTTGAGTTATTTCTAGAAGATTTTATGGGGTAAGTTGAGAACAAAACTTTTATTTTCAATAGCATGTCACCCACAAACTCATGGTCAAATAAAAGTAGTCAATAGAACATTAGGTATTTTACGGAGCAAAGGCAGTCAAAACTTCTTCTTAGAAGAGATTGACCATTTCGAGTGTTGGAATACATCAATAATAATTCTTATAAGTTGGAGTTAACACGTAAGTATGGTGTTAGCACAAGTTTTAATATTACTAATTTAATATAATTTGATGTAGATGACGAGAAAATCGAAAATTTGAAAACAAATCATTTTCAAAATAGGAAAAATGATGTGAATTCATCTGAAGGTACTGTTAATTTGTAAGACCCAATCTAAAGGGTTAAAAAAACTAAATAAAGATTGAATACACTGATTATAGCGATTAAATAAAGTCAAACTATAAGTACAATATAAGGGTATAACAAGATACTAAAAGAATGATTATATTTGAAGGAGAGTTTTATTAATATAATAAAAATTTTAGAATATTGAATAATAAAATAATATTTATTAATATAATATAATATGTTAAGTTTATAATATTTATTATTTTATATATTTGTAAACAAATAAAAAATAAATATCTAAACAATATTTTTTAAATAAATAATAAGTGGTTGGCATGTTAATTATAATATTTTATTTACTTAATTATAGGATTTATAAAAAAATTATTTTCATAGTATTGTAAAAATATATTTTTTATTTCAATAATATTGTAACTTTTATTTCTTATTTTTATTTTAAGAGAATTTTTGAATTTATAAGATTTTTATCTATAACATTTAAATAATTAAACTTATTATCAAAAATTTTTAAAAATTATTATTAAAAAATTTGCGATATATATATATATATATATCTTATAATTTGTTTTAGAGTTAAAAATTGTATATTTAATTATTTTTTAATTGTGTTGTAGAAGTATTATAGTTTATTTCATATTTGATGTAGTGTGTTCAGTATATTATCTATGTTATGTTCGTATAATCATCTAAATGTATTTATGTATAAGATAAAAAAAATGTGTAATATAAAAAATATATAATTATATTATATATATATGATAAAAATAAATAAATAAATTATAATTGTATAATATATATTATATAATAATAATTATAATAAAGTATATTACTAAATTCATTTTTATACAAAATAATTGTATCATATAAACTAAATATATAATTATTATCATCATAAAATGAATAAATATTAATTATATAATAATATTTATATAAATTTCATATAATAGCACAAATACATATATGATAAACTAAAATATATATCACATTTTTATCATATAATTATAAATTAGTTATTGTTGTAATAAATATTATATAATAATAATTCAAAATCATATATAATATATATTTTAATATATAATGTTTTTGTCCAATAATTGTATTATATAACTATTAAAAATGTCATTAACAGATAAATTTATTTAAAATATAACAATGAAAATAATATTTAAACGTGAAAAATATGAATAAACAAAATATACATATAATATTAAGATTATTTAAATAAAAAATCATAATCTCCAAAACTTGGAAAATATTATTAACATATAAAAATAAAAGGGTTTGAATGAAATTTTCAATTATGTTAAACTCTCCAAAAATTAATTTATTAATATTTTCAAATCACCTCATCTAAAAATACTATAAGTAAAAGCATTAATAAAGTTAAACTTCATTAAGCGGAAGAGGCATTTCTTAAGGGTGGAAGAGAGTCGTCCTGGATGGACCATGGGTTCGAATCACAGGCAGCCGCCAATATTCATGCACGGCTTATGGGCTACCTTAGAGGTCAGTATGGGTCTAATATATTATGGCTGGCTCAAATCTGGGCTCACTCTTTTTCTTTTTTGATTTAAAACTTGGGCCCAACATTTTTCATTTAGCGTGTTGCATACATATGGTTGGGGTCTAATGGATGGTTGTCGCCTAAGTTTTTTTATTAAATTAATATAATTCAAAAATAAAAGTTGAAATTAAAATGTTAAATTTTAAATAATTTAAAATTTTTATATAATATCTCAATTTATTAATAATGTTTTATTTAATTTAATTTCTAAGAAGAATTTTCACTCCTAATTTAAATTATACACAAAAATTCACTATTATCTTAATTATATACATAATTTCACTGATTCTCCCATTTTTATAATCATGTATCATTAAATTAAAGTATTAATATAAAATTTAAATGGAGTTAACAAAAACTTCTTCTTCCTCCCTTGACCGGACTCTCAACTCTCTCCCCCTTCCTTCATCCGCCCGGCTCTCAACCCTTTGCCTGTTTTCTTCCTCTCACACACACTCTCTCTTGAAAAAGGCTCTAGGCAAAACTCGGACTAGGTAAGGCGGTTGTCAAAGAAAGTAGATTCGACCTAGGGAGCAAGCTTAGGAAAGAGAGACAATGGTGTTAGGAGATTCAGTGACCATCATCGCCTGTGCAAATGCAGATCGGCCTAAAGATAAGTTAGGGAACGAGAGACGAGAGTGTTGCAGTCAAAGAGTTGGGCGATAGTGATGGGTTGTGGTGATGGAAATGAGTCTTGTACTACGGATTAATTATTATTATTGTTATTGCACTAACATCCCATTTATGAATAACATCATGATCAGAGTATGCATGCATGAAGTAATTCTATAAACCTCTCACAATAGGAAACTTGATGGACGGCATCTTCAACTATATGATGAAAAATAACTTGAGAGGAATGCATGACAATAATATATGAGAGAAGAAGGTCATTAGTGCAAAATTATGAATATCCGCTAATTATTAACTACGTTTACTATGAGCATTTACTATCTCTTTTATGTACAAAATGATGTGTAAGTGCACCTCCTTGTCCTTTGTTGATAACATACAACCATTATATCCACGATATGCCTATAATCCATACATAGTATCAAACCTCGCAAACTCACATGGCACTAGACATGTCTAGGGGCTGGTAGCCCTCGTACCTAAAGCTAGAAGATAATACCCAAATCCTATATTACTATTACCAATAAATTTAGTAGATATACACAATTCTTAGTAATAATACATTTTAATAAGATACCAACTTTCTCTCTTCCCTAATCTCCCACGTCCCGTCATCCATTCGAGATCTCTACTATTGATAGGAGCAGTTGGTGCGACCCAACATCTCTGGTCTGTGGGTGGCTTGAAAGCTAGTGAATGTTCTCATCACTGGATGATGTGTATTCATAGCAGAGGACTTCACCCGAGGCAAAAGATCTATAGGCTGGGCTTGAAATTTCTATTGAAATGCAAGGGTAGGGATCACCCAAAGTATAGATAGGCTGTTATTCAAAAATTATTACTAAAATATTTTAAAAAGTATTAAATGTGCTGTAGCGTTAAATAAATACAGGTGTAAGTATAAAATAAGAGTATAATAAAATTTCAAAAATATAATTTAAATTCGAATTTTAAATAAATCAAATTAGGTGTGATGTTTTTAATGAGTTAAAATTTTAAAATATTTGAAAAAGTATTGAATGTGTTAATTGTAGTTATTGAAAAAATAAAAATGTATACAAAAAAAAGTATAATAAGATTTCAAGAATATAATTAAAATTCAAATTTTAAGTATTAGATTTATTAATATAATAAATTTTATAAAATATTAAATAATAAAATAATATATTTTCATATATGTCTAAATAATATGTTAAATTTACAATATTTATTATATTAAATATCTCTAAATAAATATATAACAAATATTTTTTAAATATTTTATATATGAATAAAAAGTGGTTGGTATGTAAAACATATTATTTTATTTTCTTATGTATAAAATAACTACTGTTAATAATTGCATATAAAAGATTAACTTCATATAATTGTAAATATAACTTTTATTTTAATAATATTGTGAGTTTTATATTTTTTTTAATAAAACTTTTAAACTTATAAAATTTTTAGTTAAAAAAATCAGATTTAGATTTAGTTTTTTAGAGTAGTTTAGTGTGATTTCTAGATATACCTTGTTTCTTAATTAAACAAGTTATAAATCTATTATTTTTTACTTATATGGTGAAAGTATTGTGGTTTTTTTTTTATATTTGACTTAAGGTATCATTACTAATATTAGTAGAATTCACATTAGTTGGTATCACATCACACAATTTTTCATACTATTTTTTAAGATTTTGTTCTATTTTACTTATCTTAATTTTTATTTAATATAAAAAAATAAAAAATCTATTTTTTATTCTATTTAAATCTATTTTATTATCTTTTTCTATTTATAGTTTCTATAAAAAAAATCTAATTTTTTTATCTACTTTCATTCCATTAAAAAAACTAAAAAAAAAGCCAAAAAGATTGTGCAAAAAAGTAAAAAAAAAAAAGAAAAAATCATATAAAAAAGTAAAAAAAAAGTGTAAAAAAGAAGAACAAAAAAAAGAGAAGCACAAAATATTATTAATTCTACTATATTAGATTTTATTCTGATTTCTATATATTTTAAGTATCTTTATACCTTACACTTATTTTTTTTAATTAAATTTTAAAACTTTGTTAATTTGTATTCATTATTTATCAAGTTGAACCGTTTCATGAAAATAATTTGTTCTTAATTTCAATTAAAATTAAAATAAAACATATGAGTGAAAAAATGTAAGAGTATTTTAAATCTATAATAAAAAGGCATTGGAGTGTGAAATATACATGTTTGAGAGAAACATGTGAGTGAGACTTGCGAGGTTTCTTTATTTCTAACAAATAGTAGGATTAAATGTTCTAACAATGAGAAAACACATGGAAAAAAGACAGTTGCCCTTAGCCTATTCAAAACCTACAATGGAAAATAATGATTAAATAAGTGGTAAAGTCCAGATTTTAGCCACTTCACAAGCGAATGGATCGCTTGGTGGAAGGTGTGAGGTGTTATTCGCATTAACATACTCCCATTGAACAACAATCTTAGGGCTTTCAATCTAAGTGTTTCGATACATAAGAACTCAATGCATTTGATGATCTCCAAGTTAATTGTGATAGTGTCGAGTACGATTCTATCAATCAATATACTCCAAAGGAAATGTCATGAATTGATGACATCTTGGACAACTAACGTGAGAATCTATTTCATACTCGTTGTTATGTGAAAAATAAGGTTTGTTCTGTTATCATAGATGGAGGAAGTTGCACTAATATTGCTAGCACCAAGTTTGTGAAGAAGTTGATAGTACCTACACTAAAGTATCAGAAGCCTTATCCAATTAAAAATTGAACGATTAACACAAACTCGAGGTAACCAAGCAAGTGTTAGTTTCATTCTCTATTGAGAAATATAAGTGTAAACCCCGCACTTTTGAGTTAAGAAAAACCGGGAAAAGAACCGGTCAAACCGAGTAAGAAAACCAAGCCGGTTTACATTTGAGAACACGCAATATGTAAATTTACAACTCCCGGGTGATCTAAAGGGTTCATTAAACCTTGGAAAAGAAATTTAAGAAACTTTAGAAAATAAAAATCAAATTGGTTCAGGTGAACTAGATTTCATAAGAACTTCAAAGTTTAGTGTGCTTGCCCGAGATTAGTGTGAGGATGGGTGACCTCCTGGGAAGTATGGATTTTTTTGTAACCCGAAATTTCGGTCAAAAATTTTTATGTACGCCTTATCATAAATAACCATAAATTAATATATTTTTAATTATTGTAATTAATACCAATAATTTAATACCTAAATTAAATTATTAGAATTAATACAAATAATTTAATACCGAAATTAAATTATTGGAATTAATACTAAAATTAAATTATTGGAATTAATACTGAAATTAAATTATTGAAATTAATACCAATAATTTATGGCAATATTAATATTAGTAATAAATCTCACCCATTTCATACACGAGGTCATCCCCATTTCATTCTCATCACACCTGAACACCTTTCTCTCTCTACTGCTCAATTTCCTGGTAAATCTTGAACCAGAGCTTCGACTTGAACAAAGGTCGGGCTCTTTAGAACCGGGGAGAAGACAGCTATATGATAGCAAACTCCAGTCAATCCAAAAATCATTGGAGAAGCGCCGACATGATGGAATAGTGAATCAACTCTGGCGGACCGAAGCTGCCCTATTTCGGCCAAGCTAAAATCGGCCATTTCAAGCCCTTCTCAGGCCAAACCAAGTCCTCCCAACACTTCCTCATCCTTTCCACGGCCGAATTAGGACCGAAAGGTAAGCCAATTCGACTCCCCTTTATAATTTTCGATCAGTGCTAGAGAGAGAGTCAACCGAATTTCAATGACGAAATTCTAATCTAATTCCGCATCAATTGATACAATTCTTGATTCTAAGATTAACCTCCGGACGACACCTATCTGCCCAGATTGAAAGCTCGAACCGCCGTGCCTTCACCGGTGAGTAATCGAATCTTTCTCTCTCTACAGTCTATTTTCCGGCGAAGCTCCGTTTGAGCTCGTTCTGGCATTAAAATCTGCGATTCAAAGTTTCTTAGAATTGTATGAATATGCAAGAACTCAATTTCAACTCCGATTTCAATAATTAGAAGTGTTTGATCGATCAATTTGATGAAATCAAATTCGGTAGTGTTGAAGAGTTGAAATTTGAGGAAATTTTGGGGATTTTCGAAATTCAAAGGGCCAAAATACAATTTTATGAAATTGAGGGTCAATTGGGCATGAAAATAATGTTGGAGGACCAATTGAGGAATTTTGGAATTTTTGGGGCAAAACTTACCATTTTTGTAAAAGAAGGGCAAAATGGTAATTTTGGAAAAATTAGGGAACGAAATTGGAAATTTGGGAAATTAAAACCCTTTTTGGTGAAATTGAATAAATTGAGGTCCCATGATAAATTTTTAAAGTTACGGGACTCAATTTGAGGAAAAACCGACATTAGGGACTTAAAGAGAAATAACTTTAGGTATCTAATTGCAAATAACAAAAAGTTTGGGTTTTCTCATTCATTGGAAATGAATGAAGGTTGTTATGCCGAGTAATAATGAACAAGGTTTTTCATATCGTGTAGGAATGCGAAATACCGAGAACGCCAGCAAGGAAAAGCTCGCATAAATAAAAAGAACCGGTCTAGTGGAGTTCACGGCATTAACAGGTTAGTGGGTTTACTAACATCACACCCGGTTGGGATGATGAGCACAACTTAAAGATAAAAACCACTTACCGGTTGAGAGTGGGTTTACTAACATCATACCCGGTTGGGATGATGAGCACAACTTAAAATTAAAAACCACTTACCGTTTGTGAGTGGATTTACTAACATCATACCCGGTTGGGATGATGAGCACAACTTAAAGATAAAAACCACTTACCGGTTGTGAGTGGAAATTTTATATCATACACGGTAGGGGATGATAAGTAACTCGGTATAAAAACCCACTATTTAGTGGTATTTTAATCATCACCACTTAGAGAAAGTGATGTGAAAATTATGCGAAAAAGCTACTTATCGGTTGTAAGTAGATCATACTCGGTTGGTATGATGAGACTTCCTCGAAAGAAGTTGAAAACCCATTCATCGGTTATGAACGGAGATGTCCTTATACCGGTTGGTATAATGGAAAATAAAAACCTATTTTGTCGGAAGTGTTCTCCCCTAACTGTGTGCCAATGCTTAAACTATTTGGGATACCTTCTTGACGGGAGCTCGAATAGCTCTTATAGTCTGGGGGCCACGATTTTGGAACTTGAGGGCTAGAATGCCCTTTTTTTTTTTAAATCTCGTACAGTGGGCCCAAGGCCAGTTGGCACAACAGGAGCTCGTAAACGAACATGACATATGTGCCATAAAACTTAATAAGTGAATTGTTTGGTCATGGTACCAAGATAGGACCGACATACTCAGTCAAATAGCAGTAGTGAGACATGACAAGTCGACGGACTAGTTAAGACAAACAGCTGCGAGTTGAGTTGAGAGTCGGAGCCGTTGGACTAGTGGCACCACAAATTACATGGCAATATGAGAAAACATTATTTGTGCATGCACTATAAGTACGGGATCATCAAGACGCCCATGAGGGGTAGTGATGTGTCCTAAGGGCCATAGACAACCCAGTGAGTATAAGGGCAGATCGTCGTTCCAGGTGTCTGTGTGAAATCTGGAGTAGCACCAAGCGAATGAGACCGGGGTGGGGACAGGATGAGGTCTCTGTCCTCATACGGACACGAAGAAGTGATTTCGGGATTGTGGGTCGGATGTCACGTACATCCACTCATTCCCATGGTAGAAGTGGTTATACTTCTATTCGGGTGGCAGGAAAAGTCGCTCCGAAGCCACTAGTGGGTTCAGTAGTGATACTGACTTGCGAATGTGTGTAATCTTCATGATGAAGGATGTGTGTTGGGTGATGACACACCGGTAACTAAGAAATAATGGAAAAACCCAAATTTTTAAATGAAGGGATTTTTTTTAAAAAGAAAGGAGTCTAGCACACTCCATATAAATGTTTTTCTTAAAAGTTAAAAGTAGACCTTTGAAAACCTATTCACTGAGTAGTCGTACTCACCCCCTCCCTTATATCCCTTTTAGGAAATCCCGGAAAGCCTACCTTGAAAGACCATCAACTAAGATGCATGTAAGACAGGTATGTAAAGTTTAAAATTTCATGCAGTTTTGATTATGCTATTCTAATAAATGGTGCAGGTTTAAAAGATGCCTTACTCTTTACGGATTATAATAAGGGGAAACCCTTTAATAAACCATAAGAGTGGCAGGTTGTTCACGAGGATCCGACCAAATCAGGTCGGGACGTGACAATAAGGATGAAGTATTATGTGATGTGGTACCAATACATGCATATCACATTCTATTGGGACACGGAAGTTCGATCATTAAGTTACACATGATAGATTAATAAATAGGTACTCATTTGTGATGAATAATAGACCAATATCTCTTTTAGCTTTAACTCTACAACAAATTCGTGAAGATTCGTTGAAAAAGAAAACAGGCAAATGAAAAGAAAATAGTAGAAAAATAAGAAGAGATAAAATTCATAATTGAAAAAGAAGATAGAAAATAAAAAGTTGAAAAATAAGAGAGAAAAATAAGAGTTAAAACAAAAGAAAGAAAATCCAAAGTTGAAAAAGAAGAGAAAAAATTATAATTGAAAAGAAAAAGAACAAAAATAATTTTATTATAAGAAAAAATGAGATAAAAGGATATATAATTTTACAAAATATCCTTACCGTACATATGTACATGAATATATTTTTTAATACTAACCTCATTGTGAGATATTTGCCAAGTAATATTATATATTTTTTTACAGGAATTCAAGCATGTTCTTAATAAGATACCTCTTGTTTTACCACATGCAAAATTGGTCTTTTTTTAGGAAAATAGATTATGTATCTCTCCCGTTGCTGGACTAAGTGAACTATTTGGGGTATTTAATACTATTTCAATATTACATGAGAATTGTTTATGTCAACATATGAAAAGGAATATTAGGAAAATTTATAGTCAATGCATTAACAAGTAAAAAAGCTAGGTTTAGCCAACAATTTCATATTTTATATATTAATATTTTAGTTGATTGGATTGATATCTTCATAAAATTAATTCATAAATTACTTAGGACTAAAATGGGGGAGATATTTTATATTTCTCATTGTTAAATATTTTTTAAAAATAAAATCTCTCATCCCATATAATAAAAATAATGATACGTCAAATATTGCTAATTTATTATCTAGAGAAGTTGTTTTATTACATGATATTCATAGAATTAATGTATCTGTTTATGATTATAAATTCCTGATTTACTTTTGAAATATTTTATTTAGTAAATTGGAAAGAAAACTTTTGTTTTCAACAACAAATTTACACGATTTTGAGTTTATTTATAATCGCTTTATTCATTCTATAATTAGATTTTCACTATTTAAAATTATTTATGGTTTTAATTCATTAACTAATCTAGATTTAATATTACTTACTATTGTTGAGTTATTAAATTTAGATAAGAATAAAAAGGCTGAATTTTTTAAACAAGCTAAGAAGATAAATATGTGCATAAAGTGGCAAACTAAAGCATATAAAAAAAAGTTAATCATGGTTTTAAGAAAATCGTTTTGATCTAGGAATTTAGGTTAAACACCTTCATAGAGGATATTGATCAATTGGAGTGTTAAAACTCATCCATAATATTCACAAGCGGGCATTATCTAGTGAAGAGAAGATAACAGATTTGAGGACAAATTATTTTCAAGAGGGGAAAAATTATGTGAATCAAATTAGGCACATTGTCATTAACAAATTAAGGGCTAAAAGATTTGAAAAGGCATTGAATAGGCTTATTGTAGCAAGTGAATAAACCCAAGTAAAAGCCCAAAAGAAGAGTCTAATAAGATTTAAAGCCAAAAGAAGAGTTCAATAAGATATAAAGCCCTAAAGAAAAGTTCAATAAGATCTAAAGAAAATAATTTAAATTTAAATTTTTAAGTGAAATATTTATTAACATAATAAATTTTCTAGAATATTGAAAAATAAAATAATATATTTCTAGATATGTCTAACATAATATGTTAATTTTACAATATTATTTATATTAGGCATCTCTAAATAAATATACAATAAATATTTTAACAATATTTTATATATGAATAATTAATGGTTGAAATGTCAACCATAATATTTTTATCTCCTAATTTATAGGATAGATATTATTAATAAGTGCCTATAAAAGGCCAACTTCATTGCAATGTAAACAGATCTTTGATTTAAATAATATTGTGAGATTTATGTTTGGTATATCTTTTAAGAGAATTTTTTAACTTATAAGGTTTTTACTTATAACATTCAAGCAATCAGACTTATCAACGGTATTTTTTAAGAGTTCTTCTATGAGGAGTTTGATATGGTGTCTACATCTATCCGTACCTTATTTCTCAACCAAATAATGTATAATCCATTCTTTTTTACTAGTGTTATAAAAGTATTGGGGTATTTTCCATATTTGGTGTAGGGTGTTATGTTACGCCCCAACCCAATTTAGTTGGATCCACGTGAACAACCCGCTGCTCCCTTGGTTCAAGAGGAGTATTTCCCCCTTCTTTAATTCAAGAGGTGTCATGCGTAATTTCAACCTCGTTCCCTAGAATAATATATATCAATACTGATGTAAGCTTAAGAGAATATTAATCATACGTGACAGAGGGTAAATCCAGGTGTTATCCTTAGTCATTCTCTATTTCTGAAAAGGGATAAAAAGGGTGGGTGAGTTTCTATAACTCACTAAATGAGAGTTTGAAAAAGAGTTTCAATAAAATAATTTGGAGTGTTCCAAACTCCTTAATTTTCTTTAAAATTTATTCCTTTCTCATATTCTCGATTTTCAAAAGCTTTCTCACTTTATCCACATTCGGTGTGTTTAGCAATCAACATACGCCCTTCATCATTAAGAGATCACACATTCGCAGGGCAACTCGTCCACTGCACCCACTTGTGGTGTCAAAGCAACTTTACCAGCCACCTAGATAAAAGCTCATCCACTTCTACCCTAAGAATGAGTGGATGTACGCAACATCTGACCCTCAATCCCAAAAGGAAACTCCGTGTTCGTATGAGGACAGAGATCTCATCCCAACCCCACCCCAGTCTCATGCGCATGATGCTATGTTGAGCTTCTCTCACTGCTAGCACGACAAACTGCCCTTATCTCTACCATGTTGTCCAGTAGCCCCTAGGATGCATCACTACTTCTCTTGGGCATTTTGATGGTCCTAAACCACATTACATGCATAAAGCAATAATTTTACATATAAGCCATTTAATCTTTGGTGTCACTAGTCCAACGACCCCGACCCTCAACTCGACCTGTAGCTATTTGTCTAGACTGGTCCGTTGACCTGTCTTGTCGCACTGCCGTCAGTCCATCGAATATGTCGGTCGTATCTTGGTACCATGGCCAAATCACATCATTTATAAAATTTTCATGTCTTAACATAATATTTGTTTATGAGCTCCTGCTAAGAAGAAGTTTTATATTATTTAATAGGACAAAATGGGCGAACGACGAGAATTGAACCCGCGCGTGGTGGATTCACAATCCATTGCCTTGATCCACTTGGCTACATCCACCCCTTACTTTCTTCCATTTTATTTATTAAAAAAATGCAAAATAATGTAATTAAATACAAAATAAATCAATAATCAATAAAAAGAAAAAACTAAAATTTGAAATTCGTCCTAATCAAAATGAAGAATATTTTTTATATTCTATTTGTTGAAAAAAATAATCAAATAATTTAAATTTATGTAATAAAAGAGGATGTAATAAAAGAACACTAAAAAAAGAGAAATAATTAATAATAGTATTAGGCCCACTGTATGAGATTTTCAAAATCGAACATTTTAGCCCCCAAGTTCCAAAACCGAGGCCTCCGACCTATCTGAGCTATTCGAGCTCCTGTCAAGAAAGTTTCCCAAAATATTTAAGTAGTGGTACACAATCAAGCGAGAGCACTTCTGACAAAAATAACTTTTCATCTATTCATCACACCAATCGAGTGTGAGAACATCTCTACTCATAACCGATAAGCGGGTTTGCTACTTTCTTCTAGTAAGTTCATCATACCAACCGAGTATAATCTACTTACAACCGGTAAGTAATTTTTTTGTGTTTTCCTCACATCACCCTAACCAAGTGTAATGTTAAAATCCCACATAGTAGCGGGTTTTCATTTCCGAGGTACTCATCATCCTAACCGAGTATGATGTGAAAATTCTCACACACATGATAGTGCAATGAATTCATCTTATTTGACTCTTTGCCTCTACGCGAGCTTGTCTTTACTAGCATTCCCAGACTTTGTGTTCCTACACGATATGAACATCATTGGTCATTAACTTTTGTCCTAATAGCCTTCATTCATCATAAATGAATAAAATCCCTAAACTTTTAATTATTTACATTTAGGTCTGTAAAGTTCTTTTCTTTAACATTAGGGCCCCTAATGACAATTTTTCCCCAAAGTGAGTCCCATGACTTTCAAAAATTCATTGTGGGTCCTCAATTTATCCAAAATCCTAAAAAGGGTTCAAGTTTCCCAGATATCCAATTTGGTCCCTAACTTTTCAAAATAACCACTTTCCCCTACTTTGCAAAAATGGTAATTTGACCCCCAAAAATTCCAAATTTCGACCCATTGGTACTCCAACATCTTTTTCATGGCCAATTGGACCTCAATTTTAGGAAATTTCCCTTTAGTCCCTCGAATTTTTGAAATTCCCAATGTTCCCTAAACGTTTTCCCCCAATTTCAACCTTTCAGCGTGGCTGAATTTGATTTCATAAAATTGATCGATCAATTGAGGTTCATTGTTGAAATTGAAGGTAAAATTAAATTCTTACACATCCATACTATTCAATTGCACTTTTAATCACATGAATTAAAGCTGGAACGAGCTCAAACAGAGCTTCACTAGAAAACTGGACTTAGAATGTCACGCCCCGAACAGGTTTGGTCGGATCCACGTGATCAACCCGCCACTCTCCCATCTTACTATGGGTTGCCCCTTCTTTTTTAAACCGCGAGGAGTAAGGCATCCTTAAAGCATGCAACTTTCCTGGAATAACATAAATTAAAACTATATAAAATTTTAAACTTTTCATACTTGCCTTATAGGTGTGTTAGGTGGTGATCCTTGGGTAAGCTTTCTCGGGTTACCTGAAAGGGATATACGGAAGGGGGTGAGTTCAACGACTCAGTGATTGAGTGTTCAAAGATTTACTTTTAGAAAATAGTTTGAATTTGAAGTGTGTCAAACTCCTTATTTTTCTTTTAAATACATTTCATTCTCAATTCTTGGTTTCCATAACCATTTCTCATCATAACGGTGTATTCTTCGACCAACACACGCCCTTCATCATGAAGGAACACACAATTGTAGGCCAGCCTATCCACTGTACCCACTTGTGGCATCAGAGCGACTTTACCGACCACCTAGATAGAAGTACGTCCACTTCTACCCTGACAATGAGTGGATGTTCGCGACATCCAACCCTCAATCTCGTAATAAAACTCTGTGTCCATATGAAAATAGAAACCTTATCTCGTCCCCACCCCGATCTCATGCGCATGAAGCTACGTCGAGCTTCGCAAGACTTCTGGCATGACTAACTACCCTTATTTTCTCCAAGTCATCCAAAGCCCTAGGACGTATCACTACTACTCTTGGTCATCTTGAAGGTCCCGTAACATAATGCATGCACAAATCAATAGTTTTTCACATAAGCCATATAATTTGTGGTGCCACTGGTACAACAGCCCCGACCCTCAACTCAACATGCAGTTGTTTGTCTTGACTAGTCCGAAGACCTATCATGTCGCAATGATGCTAGTCCATTGAGTATGTCGGTCCTGTCTCGGTACCATGGCCCAAAAACTCATTTACTTAAGGATTTCCTCCATCCTTATTTTTCAAATGTTTGGCCTTTCTATCTTTCATTTCTTTACTAGAGTTTAATCTATGACCCTTACGAGGGTTGGTTTGTTACTTGTCATGCCCCTACTATTCACCTTGTCTAATTATCTTGAGGCAGTTGTCTCTCGAGTCTCCTTGTCCTTAATCATCATTTCATTACCTTTTTTAGGGTGTAGTCCTTACTACTTTCCAGTCCTCCTCATGGTGTCTTTTATTCTCCTTGACTATCTTGTTATTACGGTCTGCTTACTTTTGCTATGTTGGTCCGACACTTCCATTTGACTTCTTTGCTTTTTCCAAAGCAGGTCGCGTTTATCATCCCATGACATCTCAATTATCGTCTAATGCTCGGTTTGTCTTCTCTTGCGGAAGCGCTTCCTTCCTTACTCCTAGATGGTTGGAAATTTAAGGGAGAATTCTCTTCAGCAACCCTTTGTTTTGTTTGCGGTTTATCAAGGTCTTACCTTCAGTCCTTTTACATTCATGTCATTACGTTAGGATCTTGAAGAGCTTCCTCTTGGATGTGGTTAAAATTCCGAGCAGGAGTCCTGTTTCTAGGGATGGTATCCTTTTAGATTCCTATAGTTGTGGGAGCACTATCCTTGGAAGGTATTGTTCTAAATCCTTGTGGTGTGGGACATTTCTTCACTTCATGTCCTATTTCCCTTAGAATTTGTAATAGGTCATTTTCTTGTCCAATTGTTACTTCAAGTGTTCTCCTAGACTCCTTAATTACCTTGATGGTTTTCTTGTCATGCTTTCTTCGCCTAATAATTCCCTTGATTCATTCCTTTATTTTGGATGGGAATCTCCTTGGTCTCCGTGGTGTCTAGGGTAACGCGGGTTTGTTTGTTTACCTTTCTTGAGAAATCTTCCTACAGCTTGAGGCGCAAGGTCACATCATTTTTGAGAGATATAGTTTTTTTTAGTAACTTGGAGTTTTTTATTATTGAAGAGGTAGTACAATAGGTTGGGGTCCTAGCCCCGTTACAAAAAGTGTCTACGAAATAGATGGGAAGCTACTAGGTTCTTAGTAAGGTTATAAGCCATTGATGGCATTCTTGGCCTTACGCTTGGCTTCCTTCGTACTCAGGATTATGACCTCAACAGATCCTGACACCATTCTTCCAGATACTTCCCACTAATGTCTCTTGGTTCTTTGGGACTTCTCGAGTATTTAAGGTGATCTCCCTATGGGGACAGAGAGTTGGCTAGTATTGGTAACGACAGTCCTAGTTTTCTTGGTTCTACTCCTGGGAGCTATCTAAAAATTTTAGAATCATTCCTATTAGTTACTATCTTTTCTAGTCTTAATTATGTATTCGAGGAAATAGGCTTTGATACCTCTCAAGTTGTCATGCCTCGACCTAGTTTGGTCGGATCCCCGTGAGCAACCCGCCACTCTTTCCGGTTTACTAAGGGTTTTCCCCTCTTTTAAACCTGGGAGGAGTAAAGCGTCCTTTAAACCTGTACCTTTCTTGGAATATATAAAACAAAACTGTATAAAAAATTTAACTTACATATATATCTTGCACGTCTGACTAACAGGAGGTCTTTGGGTAGGTTTTCTTTGGTTACCTAAAAAGGGATATAAGGGAAGTGATGAGTTCAATGACTCAGTGAATTGGTATTTAAAGTTTGACTTTTAGGGGAAAATATTTAAATTGGAGTGTGTCAAACTTCTTATTTTAAAATTTTTCATTTTCAAAATCTCAGTTTAATCGCCATTACTCACTCCTCAACTATAACCGGTGTGTTTATCAACTACACACACCCTTCATCATTAAGGAAACACTCATGATTAAAACTTTGTGTCTGTGTGAGGATATAGACCATATCTCAGTCTCGTGCACATGAAACTCAAACACAAAGCTTCAGTAAGTGCCAAACACAGCATTTTCGCAGAGTCCAAACACAGAAACTCTATTGAGTACAAACACAGAACTCCGTGGAGTACAAACACAAAACTCCATAACTAATTGGTATGACGAGAAATACAAACCCAGTAGTTTCCATTTTCCCTTATCACCACCATGACATCCAGCAGCCCTTATGACACATTACTACCCCTCTTGGGCATCTTAATGGTCTTGAACCTCAAGTGCATGCACAAACAAAGTTTTTCTCAAAAGCCATTTAATCTTTGGTGCCATTGGTCCAATGGCCCTGACCCTCAACTGGACCTGTAGCTGTTTGTCTCGATTGGTCCATCGACCTGTCATATTGCACTGCTGCTAGTCTATCAAGTATGTCGATCATGTCTCGGTACCATGGCCAAACAATTCATTTACTTAAGTTTTCATGGCTTATAATCATGTTTGTTTATGAGCTCCTGCTCATGCCAACTAGCCTAGGGCCCACTATTCGAGATTTTCAAAATCGGGCATATTAGCCCCCATGTTCCAAAATCGAGGCCTCTGGCCTAACAGAGCTAATCGAGCTACCATCAAAAAGGTCTCCCAAAATGTTTAAGCAGTGGCACACAGTCACGGGAGAGCACTTACGACAAAGTATACTTTTCAGCTGTTCATCATACCAACTGAGTATGAGGACATCTCTGCTCATATTCGATAAACGAGTTTTCTACTTCCTTCGAGGAAGTTTCATAATACCAATCGTGTATGATCTACTTATAACCGTTAAGTAGTTTTTCCACCTGATTTTCACATCACTCCTCTTAGGTGTGATGATTAAAATACCACTTAGTAGTGGGTTTTTATTTTTGAGGTGTTTATCATCCCAATCGGGTATGATATAAAAATTTCACTCACAATCGGTAAGTAGATTTTCATTAAATAAAAGTGTTTATCATCCCAACCAGTTATGACGTTAGTAAGCCCACTCATCCGTTAATATAGTGAATTCCTCTCGACCGATTCTTCATATTCACGCGAACTTGTCCTTGCTAGCATTCCTGGTACTTCTATTCCTACACGATATGAACATTCTTGTTCATTATCCCTCGGCCTAATAGCCTTCATTCATTTGAAATGAATGAAAAATCCAAACATTTCATTTATTTGCAATTAGGTCCCTAAAGTTATTTTCCTTAACTTTAAGTCCCTAATGTAGTTTTTCCTCAAATTGAGTCCCGAAAATTTTAAAATTCACCTTGGGACCTCAATTAATTCCATTTCACAAAAAGGGGATCAATTTCCTAAATTTTCAATTTGGTCCCCCAACTTTTCCAAAATTACTATTTTGCCCCTACTTTACAAAAATGATAAGTTTTGCCCAAAAAAATCCAAAATTGCCTAATTGGTCCCCCAACATCTTTATTATGCCCAATTGATCCTCAATTTTATGAAATTGCACTTTAGTCCCTCGAATTTTTGAAATTCCCCAATTTTCCCCTAATTTCAACCTTCTAACTCTATCAAATTTGATTTCAACAAATTGACCGAACAAATGAGTTTAATTGTTGAAATTGAAGCTAGATTAGAGTTCATACACCTTCATACGATTAAATTGTACTTTCAATCACATGATTTGGTGTTGGAATGAGCTCAAACAGAGCTTCGCCGAAAAACTAGACTTAGAGAAAGAAAGATTCGAAAGCTTACCGTTAGGGGTGCGACGGTCACAGCTTTCGATGTAGGCAGATAACTCTTGTGCTATGGTTTCTCCTAAGATCAAGAATTGCATCAATTGATACCAAATTGAGTGAGAATTTGTTCATCAAAGTTTTGTCGGTTCTCTCTCTAGCACAGGTCGAAAATTGTAGACGGAAGCCAAATTGGCTTACCTTTCAGCTCTAATTCAACTGTAGAAGGATAGTGAAGGTGTTTAGAGGGCTTGGTTTAGCCTAAGAAGGGCTCGAATTGGCCAATTTTAGCTCGGCTGAAACAAGGCAGCTTCGGTCCACTGGAGCTCCTTCACTATTTGATCACGCCGGCGTTTCTCCGACAACCCTTGAAGCAAGTGGAGACTATAGGCATGTTGCTAACTTCTCCAGGTTCTAAAGAACCCGACCTCACCTTGTTTGGCTTAGAAAAGTGCCCAAGTGGGAGCTCTGGTTCGAGCTTCACCGAAAAATGGAGCAGTTGAGAGATAACAGAGTTTTTAGCTGTGGAGAGGATGAATGAGAATGGGCTCTTTATATAGGAAGCTCAGAGACTTATTGGTCGTTCGATTGGTACCTTAATAGCGGTCATTCATTGCCTGAAAATACCTGGCCAGAGACTTTTCAGCTTCGCTGATGCTGTGCGATTTTCCAGCGAGTGAACAGTGCTGTCATCTGAAGGAAGAAGACGACATTGTTCCGAACTGGATCGGACAGGTACGAACTGGGGTCAAAGCTTAAACCGGCTAGTTCACCCCAATTCAACCGAATTTTTTAAATCTAAAAATTTCTAAATTCATTTTCTATCCAATGGTGGCCTCAAAATCTTAAATTTGAATTTTTTAAGCCACCTAGAAAAATTGATTTATTATTCGGTTCAATAGTGGTCCAAATCGATTCAATCCGGTTCGGATCTGGTTCACCCGAACCGGTCTGGTTTTTCTCTCCCAATTTGTCCTAAGATTCTTTTCCAAGGTTTATGAACTATTTTGAGTCAATTGAGAGGTGTAATTTCTCTAATTTATCCATTTTTTGATAATCGAGTTTATGAACCGGTTAAGTTTTCTCACTCGGTTTGACCGGTTCTTTTCCTAGTTTTCCTTAACTCTAAAGAGCGGGGTTTACATGCTAACTGGATGGCCAGAAGGGAAAAGAAGGAAGAAAATAGGAAGGTGAAGACATTCACTATTTAAAGGACACATAACAAGTTTTTGAGACAAAACTCCTAAAAGGTGGGAAGAGTTATAAACCCCGTCCTCTTGGACTAAGGAACTGGAAATTTTTGAAAGACAACCGAGGATTTAAGTGAACTAGAATTAGGAAAGAAGGGTCAAAATGAAAATTTAGAAAATCCCAAGTGACCAAGAAATGCCCAAACATCTTGGAAAAGAACCATGAAGTTGATTGGATGTAAAAATCGGACAGGTTAAGGGCGAATCAGACGTGAACTATATTGAACTGTGAATAACCAGTTCAAAAATACATTTTTCTAGTTGTCTTAAAAATATGAAGTTGGAAAATTGTAGCCACCATCAAACAGAAAATAAATTTAGAAATTATTAATTTTTGGAAAATTGGCCGAATCGGACCTTAATCGGCTGATTTTCGATTTTGAGTCACTGAACCTAATCGGAGCGGACCGGTCAACGGACTGCTGCTTGGTCAGCGCCCAATCAGCTAGTGTGACCAATCAGTGCGATTGGAAGTGCTAACCATTCAGAGTGTGGCATGTGTCCTTGGTCAACGGTCAATGGAGGAAAATCCACGTTAGCGACGACCAACCAATAGGAGAGCGACACATGACCAAGTCAACGGCCAATGTCAAAAAGGTAATGTTATCAAGGCTGACCAATGAGGAGCTTACACGTGGCAAGGATGCCACATCAACATCCGACAAGGATGTCGGAGAAACGACTAATCATTCAAAGGTCGACAACTGGCACTGCCACGTTAGATGACCTTAGCCAATCAGAGGCTGGCACGTGATAGTGGTATTGTGCATCAGGAGGGAAATCTAACGTATTTAAATTAGCCAATCAGAGGACATCATGTGTCACGGTCAACAAGTGACCGAACACGGTTAGCAACCACGTAGGAACAAGCAACCAATAGGAGGATGCCACATGTCCGGTCAAAGGCTGACTGGGTTGCTAAGTAGGAAGTCACATCAGCAAAGTCTGCCAATCACAGAGCACCATGTGGCAAGTCCGCACATGCGAAGCTCACACGTGCGACATAGTGTCATTATCTACCTCCAGACAGGGAAGAGAGAAAGGGACAAAATGGACGCCCTTTCTCCATTGGCCAATAAACACCACTGACAACCCTTAAATCAGAGAGATAATGGCCAATCAATGGAGAAATGGATAGAATGGTCAATCCCCGAGCTCTCTATATAAAGAGCTCCTTCTCATTCGTCCTCCTCTCCCCTCAAATGCCTAGAGAAGGAGCATCCATTTTCTGATGTAGCATAAACTAGAGCACTGACTTGGGCACTTTTCTCTGCCTCCTAAGTCAAATTTAGGTTCTCTAGAATTCTGAAGAAGTCAGCTACACGATGACAGCCTCCATTCATCTCGATGATTGCTGGAGAAGCATCAGCGAGCTCATAGAATACCGTCACTCCTCACTAGTCCAAGTAGTTTGAGCTCATTTTGAGCCACCATCAACCCAATTCCAGCCAAAACAAGCTCCCTAATCCACCCATAGAAGCGTCTCGACCTTCCTTGAGCTACATTGGTAAGTCTCCTTCCGCCGCCCTTCGTCGAAAATTACTATTCACAGTCAATTTTTCCTAAAAACTAAAATGTGAAATTCGTACTACTTAGGCCACCAATTGAAGCACATTTTAATCCAGGAATGATCCCTAGGGAGAGGGCAACTCACAAGAAACAAGAGCTCTAATCACCGGAGCCTCACCGGTAAGAAATCGAAGCTCTCTCTAGACCGATTTTTTTGGCGAATCTCCATTCGAGGTCATTTTTAAACCACTTTCGGCGTGCTATAGCTTAAAATGACGAGAGAGACATAGAGAATATGATCCATGTCATAATAGGGGACAATTGTCCAAGTTTAAGAAGTCAATTTGATGAAATAAGATTTTAGGGGTTAAATTGTAATTTTTGGAAATTTGGAAAATTTGAGAATTTTTAGAAAATTGGGGGCTAAATTGTAAATAAAGGAAAATTTGGGAGATTTTTATGAAATTAACTCTCAGTTGAGGGCCCAATGACAATTAGTGATTTTAAGGAAATTGAGGACTAATTGGTCATTTTTGAGAAATTTAGGACAAATTGGTAATTTTGGAAAAATTGGGGACTAAAGTGCAATTAAGATAAAAATGAGATTTCAAAGTCCAAAAAGGGAGTTTTGTGAACATTTACAAATTTAACAATTTATAATGCTTGTATTTAACCAAGAGTTAATTACCTTGAGGGTAGAGTTCGAGAACTTTGAAATAAACCAGAACTTAATGTTACTTACCCGAAATGATGTAGGTCTAAGGGGAAGCGCGTCAACATACAACCGCAAAACACCCCGCGAATACGGGTAAACTTGGAAATGAGTCACTGCATATAGGATGAGTGAGAATTTTCAACATGATACCCAGGTGGGGTGATGAGCAGCGTTTTTAGTGTTGAAAAATATTTTTCAGGAATGGTCTCCCCTTAGTACGTGAAACTGCTTAAACATTTTGGAAGACATTTCTGAGAGCTAGAATTGCTCTAGTAGGCCTGAGGCCTCGGTTTTAAAAATGATAGGGTCCAAGACCTAGTTTTGGAAAAAAACTCGTGAAGTGGGCCCAAGGTGAGTGGGCATGGGGCAAAGCCCGTAGACAAGTAACTTCTAAGCTATGAAAACCTTTTATAACCGGTTAATTGTGTGAATCGTCACCGTGCTGAAATAGGACCGTCAACTCGTTGGGCTAGTAGTTGTTGAGCCGAAGCCAAGTCATCGAACGTGTTGGGCATAGTAGTTATGGAACTGAAGCCGAGTGTCAAGACCGTTGTGCTAGTAGCACCAAAGATAATTGATATAATTTCTAAAACTATTGTTTGTGCATGCACTGATTAACGAAACCATCAAGGCGCCTAATTTGGGTAGTGTTAGTTTTAAGGACTGTTGGACGACCCATGGAGCATAAGGGAAATCTCATTGTCCAGTAAGTCTCAAGGCTTAGAGTAGCTTACTACGCACTGAGACCGAGGTCGAAAGAGGAGAGGTCTCATCCCACTATAATATACACGGAGAATTTCAAGTCTTAGGGTCGGACAATTGATGTCCACTCATACTCAAGATAGAAATCACAAATTTATATCATGGTGGATGGTAAATACGCTCTGATCCATAAGTGGATGCAGTCGGCATACTGCATAAGCAAATATTTGAACTCTTTTTGTTAAAGGGCGTGTGATTGAATGCTAAAAAAATCTCGAGCAAGTGGAAGAATTGAATTGTTTTTCAAAGTGGAAGTTAAACTCACAAACCTATGAACAAGAAAAATGCTATGAATTCTTTGAAAAACTCACCACTCACTTTAAACCTTTTTTAGAAAAGAAGACAACCTTTTAGGGAATATTTACACCAAGTCCAAAAAAATCCAGGTAATTTACTTTTAATATTTTCGGTTTTGTATAATGTTATTCGAGGAAACAATGACAGAAGATACGTCTGACTACTCGTGGTTTTGGAAGTGGTGACTCTTTTTATACTGAAGAGAGTGGCAGATTGCTCATGGGTGATAGACTATGACTCAATGTTTATGAAAGAGATTACTGCACAATGTTTAAGAAAAGAGGATAAGGCCCAATATTTATGAAAGGGGTTAAGATACAAACTCATAAAGAAAGGGGGCTACAACCCAATTTTATAAAAGAAGTGAAGGCCAAATATTTAATGAAGGGTTAAAATCTAATATTTAAAAAAATTGGCTAAGATCCAATATTTATGAAATAAGCTAATTTTAATTATTTATAAAGAAAGGGGCTATGCCCTACATTTTCAGAAAAATAGGTATTAACCCGAAATACTCTTTAAAAGGAAAATTTCACCATAATAGGATGGTGTGATCTTTATAGTATGATGTGAATTTTTATAAGTTGTAGAAATAGTGGAGTGAGGCAGTTGAGCCTCAACTAATGAATTTATTATGTTGAGTTAATTATAATGTACTTTGTATATACTATTAATTATAGTGTGCTTAATATATACCATTAATTATTATGTGGTTGATATATATATCATTGATTGTTGTTTACTTGGTATATACCATTGGTTTCTATTTAGTGTATTATGATGATCAACAAAACACTTATTATGAGAGGTTATCTCGACTTACACGATTGACTACAAGAGAGAGTGTAGTTTCCAAATCTTCTCATATATTCGAGGGAGGGTAGGTTCAAGTATACTTATTACCTAAAGGTGGTGAGATTTTTTTATAAGTATATGGATGCTTGATAGCATGATATCATACCCTCATAGTCATGTTTAATCATGTATAAGACATTCGAAAACGTGACTGAGCCATAATGATTACTTAATATGTAGTGTTTAGCATGTATGTGTGATTTGATTTGGAATTTCACGTAGAAACATGATAATGTCAAATTGTTAGAGAATAATCTTTTTTTTAAGAAATATATTTAAAAACACTTCGTAATGGGATCATAAATCTTTTTAAACTAATCTTGAAAAATAGAAAGTAAATATCTACAAACTCCATAATATTAATTTTAATTGGAAATAACATGTAGGCTATCAACTACTCAATAATCGATGTTCACATGTATTGAGTGTTGCTCACCCTTTCCCCTTATATATTTTCCTATAATTAAAGAAAAAAATAAAGTAAGCTAAGAAGTTCTTGAGCATCGAACTGTATCCAAGAAATTGAAATAAAAATACTTAAAAAGAATTCATAAAATACTGTAACACACTACTATCCACAAAGTTAAAGTAGAAAAAGATATAAAATAGTTTTTATAATATTACTCAGAAAAATATCATATAACTATAAAAATAAATAGGGTTGGTTAAACCGTGAGTAATGTATATTATGTCAAATTATATTAAATATTGATTTTACGAATAAAAAATCTAGATTTTGGAAAATTGATTTAAAATAGTTAGGATTGTGGAACATAATTTAAATAATTGAGAAAACTTAAAAATGACAAAAGATAATTTTATGATAAATGTAATATTATAAATAAAATAAAAAAAGAAAAAAAAAGTATTACCCAGTTAGATCACCTAACTAAAGCCAAGTTTCGTCATCATTGCTCAACTCTAATTTGTGCCCTCCAACTCCATCATTCCCTATCGAAATTCAAAGGAAAATTAATCAAATTTATCAAAATTTTGATCAAACCTAAAAAAGCTTAATTAAAATAAAAACTTTCATATTTATCTCTTTTTGAAATTAATTATGATATTTTATTTTTATTAAATTAAATTTCTCTCTCAAAATTATTTTTACAAACAATACTAACCATAAATTTACTTTATAACTTTCCACAATAGATCTATTTGTAAGTTTAGAATTCAAAATTCGGCCACCACCGATAATTCCAACCAACCATCACCATAATGACTTAGTCCTTAACTTTATTTTATATAATTATTTTCAAACTTATTCTTAAATGTTACTTTTTTATTATTTAAATTTAAAAAAATAATTGAATAAGAAAATTGATATAAAATTTAGCTCGTATTCCTTATAAAAAATGTATTTATTATAGTAAAATAAGATTTAAGTAATGATATATCACATGAAATTTTTTTTAAAAATAATATTTTATTTCTATGAATATAAATAAAAAAATTATAGATCTAAAATGAACAACATAATTTTTTTTTCAATTATATTATTTATATTATCACTAAAAATTTAACATATTAATAATAATATAAATTAAATCAACGAGATAAAGTATTTGTTATCTAAGACCTATCTGCCTAAGTGTGATAATAGAGAGTACACTAAAATTTTGATACCTTAAAATCACCCAATCCTACAATTGTGTCCATAATAATAATATAAATTAAATCAACGAGATATCAAAAGTATTTATTATCTAAGATACTATATACCTAGCTATGATAATAGAGAGTACACTAATATTTTGACACCTTAAAATTACCTTAAAATAATTGTGTCCATGAAGTATTTTTTCCAAAAAAAATTAACTTAATATAACAGTGTAATACTTCATATTTAATATATTTTTGCTAATAATTAACTATTTAATTGATCCTTTAAATTAAAAAAAATCAATATATAATAATTACCTTTTACGAGAGAAATGGAGTTAAATGTTAATTTTTCCATCTTAAATAGATTATTTATTAGGGAAAAAATTAGGTGGAGCAACTTGGGTGATTAAATTTTCATACACTCAAGTTAATATGTCAATATTGCCCATAAAAATAAATACATATTACAAATTTTTTAATTTCTCAAATATTATATACAACATGTAATTTCACATAATAAAAAGTAACATTTAATAGTTTACTAAAGAAATAAATTTAACTCAATAACTTATATAAGGATATGTTTGTTTATAGACACATGATAGTCATATTAAATTGACAAATAAATAAGCTCAAAATAGTCTAATTGCATTATTTATATTATCATTAAAAGATTAGCACATAAATTATATTGTAATATTTCAGTGTAAAACATAAATTAAATCAATAGGATATTAAAAATCTTAATTATTTCATATAAAAGTCAAGTGCAATACTTTGCATTGGAATTTTTTTACGGAATAATAAACTCTTTTGTTAATCGTATAAATTTGAGTAAACTTAATGCATAATTATTGAATTTTATAAAATGAAAGTGGGATTGTGTTAAAATTTTCATCTTTAATCTATTATTTATTAGAAAAATGTTGATTCCAACAAATTCCAAGTAATTAAAATTTCCTACACTCTGTTAATAGGTTAATATTTCCCATAAAAATAAATGAGAAGTGTTTAAAAAATTATTGTCAGTGGATAAATCTTATCTTTACAAAAACAAAATCCATAAATTTCATATCTATTTAAGATAATAAGTCACCATATTTCTTAATTTTACTTTATTTATTTAACATGATCGCACTCCTCAACTAAATTCATTAATATTCATTATTAATTACTATATTTCAGTTTATATAATTATTTCAATTTTAGACGATTAAGGGAATTTATGCTCCATCAAAAAAATAAAACTAAATTATATTAATGATATTAAACATATGCAAAATGTGACCGTTCACAATTAAATTAGTCATTTAATTATGTTAAATAAGAATAAGTTAGGTCTAACTAAGACAAAATATTATATTAAAGCCATTAAAATCAATAAAATTACTATTTTGTGTAAAAATATTAAATATTTTAAAATAACTCTTTTATCTCAAATATTTAATTTAAATTATATTAATAATATTAAATCGTTGAAAAAAATCACATTTTAATATAAATATTTTGGAAAAACTCTTTTGTTATGGAAGCAGATTTTGTCACTAAACATATTTTATCAAATTTTGACATAATGTTTTTTTAAAATATTTGATACTAAACTACTAATTTTTATAAATGTTGATATTAAAATTGTATTTTTAAAAGATTTAATGCAAAAAAATTATACTTTATAATTTTTAAAAAGTTTATTATAATGTAATTTAGCCAATAATTTAGCATAAATGAGCCAATTATCACTTCTTGTCGGCAATATATATATATAGCATTGTCTCATATATACATATATGAATAAAACCGAATTTTGCACTTTAAAAAAGAGATTTACTGTTTTTGTATGTTTTGTGTTCGGGGTTTCCAAAACCTGGCTTCATTATAGCTCCAGCCTATGAGTAGATTTATAGCCTTTTTTCTTGGTGAAATTAAATCAAATATATAATCTCTTTGTCTCTCTCCCTTCCTCATTGGTAATAGTATACTAGCACTAGCAGTACCAGGCGCCGTCTCTCTGCCTCTCTCTCTCTTCATCTTCTCTCAATTCTTTTGCCCGTACTGCTATGCCATCACCCCCACCCAACTTCGCTTCATAAACCCCGTCCACACATCTGTCAGCCATCACCCAGTGTTCGATGGCTTCAGTCACAAGCGGAAGGAGAGAAATGGTGGGTATCCTATTCTATCATTGCCTGGATGTATTTACTGCTCTATGAATATGATGATTCCTCATCTGCTCCGGGTCTCAGCAGCTCGTGACAACCTCGTCGTCTTCGAACAATTGCCGCGGGAGCGTCCCGCTATGGCTGCAGGCCCTGCTGACGGAGAAGTTTTTCAACGCCTGCCTAATTCATGAGGAGGCCCGCAAGAATGAGAAGAACATCTTCTGCTTGGACTGCTGCACCAGCTTCTGTCCTCACTGCTTCCCCATCCACTGCTCCCACCGCCTCCTCCAGGTCCGTCTTTTCACCTCCTTTCATTTTTGTTTTCCCTTGAATTTTACTCTTCTGATGGGGAGCGATAGTGTGGGGTTTCTCAGGTAAGGAGGTATGTCTACCATGATGTCTTGAGGCTGGATGATGCTTCCATGTTGATCGACTGTTCATCCGTTCAGGTCAGTGATATGTTCTGCCAATTCCTTGAGCAGTAACAGAATATAATGGATAATTTCAAGGTTCCCATTCGGTCTATTCTTCTTCTTCTTCTTCTCTGTCACTCACCAGAAGGGAATATTCAGTGTATTCACGATGAACAGTGAATGTGATGTGGGATCTGTGGTTTTTTAGGAAATGATGGAAGAACATCCAAGTGTTCATTATTCCCCAGCGCGGGCAGCTTTTCGAATTCTTAGTGGGAATATGTCTGTTCAATTTCTTCCATTTTTTTCTGAGAATTCGTCTGCTCGATTTTCATATAGTAAATAATTGAAGAAAAAGAGCAAACTGATGAATGGGATGCAGGCATACATAACAAACAGCGCAAAAGTGATATTCTTGAAGCAAAGGCCGCAGGCGAGACAGTGCAGAGGCTCCAGCAATATCTGCTGCACTTGTGACAGGGCCCTCCAGGACCCATATCTCTTCTGCTCCCTCTCTTGCAAGGTTCGTTTTTTTTATCTCTCTTTTTTATCTTGAACTTGTGTACCATTTAGTTAATCTTATCCTGTTGTTGAAAGGAAAAAAAAAACCATTTTCACTGTTTCTCTTCTTGTCTCTCCTGTCGCCTGAGCATTTAATGGCTCGCGACCCCTCCCTTCTGTGGCATGTCCAGTTCCTTCCACAGAAGGATGTTCTTTTCTCGTGTAAGTTTTACCCTGAAAGGAGGGGCCTCGCTGGTGGCTGAATAGCCCTCATCATGAGCCATACCAGGATGGTCCCTTTTGGCTTTTGGACTTTTGAACCTTCTTCAATTCAGATCAGTAAAGACTCTGCTCCAATTTATCTATTTTGACAGACATGGAATGGCAACACTCACCTTGAAACTCAGATAGGGTTCTTCTAGGGGTTGCAAAATCTTTTCCCAGAACTTAGTTGTTTCATAATGTCAAGAGGGTCTGTGTCTCTTTCCTGTTACATCCTATTCTCTTATTTGGTCTTATCTGAGATTTGCCCACTGTTTCATTGCCTCATGTCATGTCGCTATCTCCATGATGGGGGTGGGGGTGAATCAGATTGACTACCTCTTGAGGACCGAAGGTACCCTCTCCAACTACCTCATGGAATGTAACTTCCTGTCCCTGCCGGACGATACCGGCCTGATGATGGCACCCAACAGCGCGGCCCCCGAGCCCGTCGGCTCGACCAGCACCAGCTCGGGATCTAGCGGGTACGGTAGTGGTTCAGTCGGGTGCTGGACCATGGCCTGCACCGCTGCCGCTGTGGTGAGAAAGAAGAGGACGAGCATAGTGGCCTACCATGAGGACCACCGACCACCGGCACGTGAGCCGGCCAAGCCCATCTGTGGGCCGGCATCAGTGATCTCAATGAACCGGAGGAAGAAGACCCCACACAGGGCTCCGCTATACTGAGCTTGACTGACATCACTGGTCTAGATCTATGATATATTGTATGTATGCCATGCCAAAGAACGCTAGCTATCAGTAGAAAGAAAGAACAAACCACCGTAGAGCTTCCTAGTGGGGTTTTTAGGGGCAGAGAAATTTCTCCCAATTTTGTTGAAAAAGCAAGAGACGTCTAGAATTGCTCTCTTGCTTTTAGAAGGTGGGTTTGACTCTCCCGGCCCCTTTGATTTTAGGATTTTCAGTTGGTTGCCATAGCCAGAGAAAACAGTGACGGAAAGTGATCTTATATTATCCAAACTTAGCGATAGAGGGGAGCCTAGCCTGAACCCTAATCCACCCCTTCTGAATCGTTGGTTGATCTGAAAAGTTGCCGAGAATGATGAACACTTTGCTGTTTCTTTCATCATTTCCTAAAAGAAAACACAGATAATGGCATAGTAGTTCAATATTCACGGTCAATAAGAAGAAAAATCACCAAACCGGAACCTTGAAAATCTGATCTCCATTGTTCCATTTATACTACTAGTCTATTGCTCCATAAATAATGGGAAGGATGCCACTCAGCCGATCAGAAGAACAGTCCATGATCAACTTAACTGCATCCTGAGGTACGTGAGACGTCATTTTTCATCCCTATTATCCACGTCCATCCATTAATGAATGGGTAGTAAATTTATATCTTATCTGGTCATGATTACTCGTGTCTCTTCACGCCCAAGAATGAAAGTATATGTCTGTCTCTTTGTCTCCTATACAACAATTACTGATGATGGTAAATATTCAATGACCAGCAGCATAAGCATAGGCATAGGTATTAGCCTTATCCACACGTAAACATCAGGCAAATAAAATTGCTTAATTGATACTTATTCCTTAAAAAATCCATGAGAGCTTTTAGGTATCAAAACATTGAAAGATGCAATTAGATGCAAAGCCCTATGAAAATTTTAAAATATAATGATATTTAAATATAATATTAAATATTTCATTCTTATTCTTCTGAATATTAAAATTAGAAAACGTGATCATAGGGGAAAGTATTTTCTTAAATATATAAACTGGAGGCATGTATTGATACCTTTTTCCGCCATATATTTTGCATTTATGAGTTTGGAGGTTAGAATAAGAGAATATAACAACCGTATCATATTTGTTAAATATATAGATATAAGAAAGTTACAAAATATATTATCTATTAAAATATAAAATAAATAGATTCTTAAACATATAGAAAATATGCTAAAATTTTAAATATGGAACAGATGTTAATGCGCTGATTTAATTTAATTAAAAATATTATATTTGACTCCATATTAATATATAATTCATAGATATAATTATAGAAAGAATATAAAATATTTAAATAATTATACATTTTGATAAAAAAAATATTCAAAAAGTTATCCACTCATATAAATTTTTTGCAAAAATATTTTTTTAAATGAAAATAATTAACTTTTAATTAATTATGTTAAATTTTACTAACTTTAAATGATAATATGTTACATAAATTAATATTTATTGATGATATGATAAACACTAATAAAAAGTTTTTTAAGAAAATATTAAAAAAATAAGGTGGCCAAAGAGGGAAATGGCTCTCACCTCTCACGTGCCATCTCTCCAGGTGGAAAATCATACGGAAGGCTAGCCATGGACTAAGGCTAAGGCTTTTGTGTATTATTAAATTTGTCATTGTTGGGTTGGATTTGATGCTACCCAAACTCAAATTTAGCTTATTTCTATGTCATTCGAATCCAAACGAATCAAAATATCGGGTCCATATAGAATAATACCCAAACCAAGATTGGATTAAGGAGAGCTGAACTCGAATTTAATTAAATTTGATTCAATACAATTAATTTAGGCTTAATAAAAAATTTGAATTTATCAAATCCAACCTAAACGAATACAAATTGAATCAAACCTTAATAGATTCAAATTTGAGTTTGTATAAAAATTAACTGAACTTAAATTTGAGTGCGTGGGATTAACCTCATACCCAATCCGAACTCTAATCAAGTTTAAGTTTAGTGTGAGTATAAACTCGAATATACTTGTTATCATATCCTAAGTACTATAAAATATGGGAAGTGAGAACCCAACTAATACTTATATTATTTACGTGTTTATCTATCGATTTCTTCATTATTTATTCATAATTGTAGTATATTAAATATATAATTCTTTTATACAAAAAAAACAATTTTTGTTGTTTCAAAACTCACATCTTTACTCAGCATCCAAATATTAATAAAATAAATTTACAATAAATTTAATAATTTTACAATATTATTTCATAATACTTTTACTAAATAACCTCAATTTCATTTGATAGATTTTTGTACATTTTACTCCTGTTTTTTAAGTATTTAATGTTACAGTTGTATTTTTTTTATTGTTAAATCGCAATCTTTTAAA
Source organism: Trapa bicornis (assembly GCA_030064425.1). NCBI lineage: Eukaryota > Viridiplantae > Streptophyta > Magnoliopsida > Myrtales > Lythraceae > Trapa > Trapa bicornis. The sequence continues at coordinate 33,163,463 of CM057755.1, read as the reverse complement.
TCGAATTATGCTAAAAATGGAGATTGAATCTGCATCATAAATTAAATTGAATAGAAAATTTATTGTTAAAATAGGTTGAATTATACCAAAAAATAATTAATTAATAAAAAATTATGTATAAAAAATAATCAAATTTGAAATTAGATAAAAATTAGTTTGAAGTATTATAATTTAATTTCTCGAATTGATCGAAGAAAAAAAGAAAAATATAATTTTGAGTCTAAAATGTAAATAATTTAGTAAAATATAGAAAAAAAATAAATTTAAAATTTGATGAATTCAGTAAAAATATACAAATGGATCGAATCACCCAAAAAATCTATCGAACCGATCAACCTACGCGTGGGACGGATACGTGCCACATGCAAAGCATGCAACAAGTAATTGTGTCACAGATATTATAATCCCTTACCCACTTTTTATGGTCGGAATCTATCTCTGAATAACTACCAAATATTTTGATACTATAAAAATAATTATTTTCACTATTTTATTCTAGACATGAGTAAAATTTTAAAAAATACTTTATTTATTTAGTATACTTTCCAAAAATTATTTAAGAAAAAATATGCTATAACATGATATATATATATATATATATATAATACAAAAATCAAGATATTAGACTAACAGGTTGACGTCAGGTCAATTAGCATAAGAATCTATATCCATCATTATTGGCTGCCGTTAAGAGTAGGTGAGTTCGTAAAGTGAGTGAGTAGGAGTTATTTATGATGATAACATTAACACATTTCCGATATTGGTCGGAAGGTATGATTAGAAAATATTTTATAGAGTTATTCACGATTGGGATTTAAGTTCTAACTTAAAAGTTTATATTTGGGCAAATATATAACACATTAAACACATCCTTTATAATAGAAAATTCATAAAATTGTAAATAATAACTTTCATTTATTCCACTTATAGTTTGTAACGATTTAATCGACTAATTTGATACGATTCTATGATCTACCCTACATGTAGCATCAAATTAAAGAACCTTACCCACCCATAAATTTATTAATTAATTACCCACTCCTGAGTGAATAGAACTTTCAAATTCATCATATCCAATGCCCAGAGCTATTCACTTACTATCAAAATGATATATTCGGTTGTTCTTATCTTTCTATTATTAGTATTCCAAACCATTAGAACTACATATCAGATATTTTGTTCTCTTATTTATATACAAAAACAAATAAATATTTTAGTTTAAAATCATTAACTTTGTACTATTCATCTTAATAAACAAAATTCGTTTCAAACTCAATAATATTTACTGAGGTATTACACATCTCATATAAATCACTTACTAAACTATTTTATATTTAAAATTTAGAGGTACAATCAAAATTATTTAGATAATAATGTTTATTTCTTTTATTTTACAAGTTTTTAAAATATAATATTGAATCTACTCTATTTGAAAAAGTTACCTTTTAAGTCCACTTATTAAAATATGAATATAACTCATTCTAATCAACAATAGGCTCTCACCTACATTGATGTATAAATTTAGATTCCGCCTATAAAAAAGAATCTCTTGTAAATATGTTGCATCAAAGAGAGTTCTCTAAATAGGATTAATACTTTCGTGGGAATTATATTTTAAAAAGGATTTTAGTGAATACCATGTTATTAGAAAAATATATCTCTAAAAATATTTTTAAGTTGTTCTTTGGATTTGAATAAATAATATTATATTATCGAACCAATATTACTCGATATTAGACGGTTTTTAGTAATTTGTGCGTAATAAATATTTTTAAATTGGTCATACTTTCAGATTATATAAACAAAATTGTATTATCGAACCAATATTACTCGATATTAGAAATCTCACTCACCCATTTTTCGTAATTTGTACGTAATAAGCATTTATAAACATTAGTGCTTTTCATTGCACGATATATAGGTTAAAGGTATCTAAAATAAATTAAATAATTTTAGTCCTTACTAATAATTTATTTGTACTTAATATCCTATATTTTTTATTATTTACCTATAAGTTCTTAAATTATAACTTATTTCCAATTAACTCCTTAAAATTCTTAAATCTTTCCTTTAAATTCTTAATTTTCTTTTATTTCTATTTAGAACCTTAATTTGTAATTTAGTCCTTAACTTTTTAAAATATCACAATTTAGTCTCCAAACTTTTAAAAATTTATAATTTAGTACTAAAAAATTATTATGCATAAAACTGACCTTAAATTTCTTTAATTTGGCTCTATCATGAGACTAATCTTCTTCTCTATATTTTCATGATCATTCTAAATTTTGATTTATCTAATTTGATATAAAAATGATAGGGAGTTTGGCAAAAAAAGAGAAAGTTTTATTTTGTTACTAGTGATGGGAGATGGTGGAGTTCTATAAGAAGCTAGCTCTTTTCAAGGGAATCATTCTAGGATTAAGTGGCACATCAATTGATGGTCCGAGCTGCCAAAATTTAATTGAAAATTTTCAATAAAATCGTATTAAATTTCAAATATTTTGGTGAACAGCGACAATAGAAACTTAAAACGACGATGTAGGAAAGGCGTGGACTCAACTAAGGATGGTCGGGGAGGTTTGACTCAATCGTAGGTGGTCTTGGGATAGCTTGAATTGAGTTCAATTTAATACGAGTGCAGTCGGGCATTGGAATCGTTCTACTAGGAATCTATCTCTCCACCTTATTACAATAATTTACTCATCGCACTTGGTAAACAATTTCTCATACACAATTAATAATGCAAATGCACATTTAATGTTAAATTGTCTTGTTTTATAGCATCAACTTTCAACTTATGCATCCATTCATATCAATTGTGCCATGGGCTTCATTGCATAAAATATAGGGTCATTATTTATTTGGTATCATGAACTTTTAAAATATATCATTTTCCTTTTGATACAAAACACATTTGCATTAAATAGTGCTTATTTTATATGTTTTCATAATTCATTTTAAATAGTGCTTATTTTATATGTTTTCATAATTCATTTATCAACATTTAATTAATGTATCAACTCCATCTCAATTTAGGATTATACCATTTAAAATTATACTATCTTAGTGAGTACTTCATCACTTGGCTCAATTGCACATATAGGTTATTCAATTATCTAATCACAAGTTTTACTTCATTATAACTAAATTAGTTATAAGATATGATTTTATCAATAATTATTTGTACTATTACTTAAGTTATTCATTTTTACATTTTAGTACTTACCAATTAAATATATATTTAAGTTTCTTTAATCTTTATTATTATTTGATTCATTCCTAAAACTCATACTTAAAATATCATACTAAATTTATCAAATTTATACATTTATTCCTAATTTTATAAAATTTTACAATTTAGTCACCTAATTTTTCATTATTTATATTTTGATCCTTCAAAAAGCCTATATTTATAAATCAATTTATATTTTTCCAAAACTCATAATTTAATCACTTTACTCGAGTTTGTAAAAATCACTCAAACTTTCTTAAAAACGCACTTTTGTCTTTAATTTTTTAAAAATTACACTTTGGTCCGTAAATTTTTTTTAATTAATTTTAAGATAAAAAACTTATAAATCATATTAGGTACGTCTCCCAAATATTTATATTTCGATATTTTTAGCCCAAGTTTATCAAATTTATAAATTAGTCCCTAAATTTTTTAATTCATATATTTTAATTCCTATACTTTTATTGGTTTCATTTCATCCATATATTATTTATAATTCAGCCATTAACTATCCACATTTTAAACTTAATACTCATATATTTTAGTACCTAAACTTTTATAGATTACATTTCAGTTATATGTTATTAATAATATTCACATTTAGCCATTAATTATTCTAATTTTAAACTCAATACTTATATTTTTTGAATTTATAAAACAGTCCCCAAAGTTTTCAAAATTAAATTTTAGTCATTCAACTTTCAAAATGCTTTCAAATCAGTCCCTATTGAGCAAAAAAAATCAGTCCCTAATTTTCAAAATTATTATAAACGCTTTGTTTAATCTTTTTTAGCATTTTTTAAACATTTAGGATCTCAAACGATCAATTAAATCTATTTTTTAATTAATTTTTATCACGATCGAAAATCAAGCGAAAAATATAAGAGAAAACTCACTCCCAGAGTGAGTTGGACAGCTGGAGAAATTGCAGTCAGTTGTCTGCTTCTTGGCCATGCCCCTGCTTATGGAGAGTAGATACTTGATCGAATAAGAAATTGCATACCATTAGCCGATGTACTTACAGGAACATGGGTAAATTGCATACCATCATCCAGGTAAAGGCCTAAGGCTGGCTCGAGTTGTAGGAACTTTTGCTAAAATAATGAAGTAACTAACACCAAGAAATCTACAAGCTAGTTAGCAAAATTAACTCTACACAATTGCCTAATAAACGAGTAAAAGGTAAAACGGATATGTGCGCTTTCTTTCCGACATTACGCTGGTTTTTTGACTTGTTTCGATCATTTCACCCCTAAGTTTGATAGGCTGGAAAGAGTAAACTAATTATTTAGGTATTATAGGTGTTTCTTGAATTGAAGTATTATGGAAAAGCTCTAATAAATAATTGGCCGAAATTTATAGAAAAGTATTTAAAGTTAAGGAAATTAAAGTTACTAATAATATATAAGTATTTTTTAAATTGAAATATTATTGACGAAAAATTATAAAAAATAAAATATTTAAAGTTGATGGAATAAACATTTACTAATAGATATAATAGGTGTTTCTTGATCTGAATATTATTAGTATAGTTGTGATAAATTATAAGTTAAAAGTTATAGAAAATAGAGTACTTAAGGTCGACATAAGTAAGGTTTGCTAACGTTGAATTGAGGGAGGTCAAGTGGCTCCTATGTAGCTTTCTAAATTGGTGTTTTACTAGTGGAAGTGTCGACATACAGAAGAGGAAGTCATGGGTTGTTCCGGTCTCAAGCCAAGGTCCCTTGACGGTAGGGTAATTGCTAATTCGCTATAAAATGAGATTTTTTTAGAATTTTTTATGAATTAATCAATAGTCAGAATTTAAATTTGTACAAATAGAGTGTTATCACCTTGGGACAAAGAAACCGTACAGACCCATCTGATTTTTCGTTTAATTTTAACACACTTGAAAACAAAGCTAAATGAGACCTAGTAAACTCAAACGCCTAACAGTGTGGACTTCCTACTCTTCTCATTAATTGTATATTTGAATTTATTGGTTTTTAGGGATTTCTCACTGTATAATTGAATTGATTGTTTTTTTATAGATTTGAATAGTTTGTTTTTTTATAAATTTGGAGGGTGAGTGGTTTATAAGGTGTATTAATCATTTATTTAGTAAAAAAATAGAGCCATTTAAAGAGTAAATAATTACCTTCAAACTTATACAAACCCTCATTTACACTAATAAGTACTTTATTTACACTATAAAAGAATAATTAAAAGTGGTAGTTTGAAGTGTTTGTGTAATTTTAATAACTTAATTTATTGTTTATATTATTATTTATTTGTTTATTCTTATTATATAATTTAAATAAATTTATATATTAATAATATTTTATATAAAATTATATAATATAATATATAATACAAATATTATACATAAAAAAAATTATTATGCAAAATATATTTAATATAATTTAATTATATATTATCTAATAAATTATTTAATTTAATTAAAATAGTAAATTTATCTCACTCAATCTATATTAAAATTATAAATTATTAAAAAATATATATATTCAAATTAATTGCTTAACTTTCCCTTCTAACACTTTCTAATACCTGCTTAACACTTTATATCAAAATCCTTGTTAACCACTCATTTCAAAGTTTCCATTTAACAAAGTCGGTTGCCATGCAACTGCTCCCTCAAGCCACTTCACTCGAAGTAATCAACCCCTTCATTGGTCGTCAAAGGTAAATGTTGTCAATGACCTCACGAGTGAAGTGGCTCCCCTTTTTTTTTTTTTTATTAATAATATTTACCACACTATCATTAAATATTCTTTTATGTATCACTTTAGAATTTTATATCAGCAAACTTATTTAATAATTTTAGAAAAAAATTAATAAGTTTTACATAAGTTGAACATTTTAAAAAATTTTGTAATGTGACATAAATGTTTAAAGGTTTTGTACCAACTCATGTTCTTATTAAAATATTTTATAGTAACCTAGTAATTTAACCAGATTTTTATTAATAATTCAATTTAAATATACCCATTTATAAAAATTGATCCGTCAATTAAAGTTGTATTTTTTATTTAAATCATGGGTAAAACGATTGTACAAGAATTAAATAATTATTTATATTATTGGGCAAAAAATAATTCTTTATAAATTTAGACAAATAAAATATTTGTAGGATGATTGAACAATCACATAAAAAATTGTATCTTATTTAAGATATTAGCCTAGAAGGTTTATTAATTGATATATAAAAATATGGATATTTTTATAAATGATGACGAATTATATTTAGAATTAGATAGAAGATAAGTCGAAGCGCAAAGCCCATTAAAAATTGTCCATGAAGTGGGCCTCATCTGTAGGGCCATTGGGCTGTATGAATTTGGGCCCACTTCAATCTAGACCCATTTATCGGTTTTCCTTGCCCAAATTTTCAGACATCTCATTTTTTTTTTCGGAATTCCATTTCCACCGGCACGATGCACCATCGACTAAGGCAATTCATACTGTCCACGACAATGGAAACTCAGATAAGACACCATTGATGATGAACTCAAGCCTATGCAGTCCACGCCCATTCTCATAATGGGGACTGGTTGCCTGGTTGCTTCTCTCTCTCGCATTGCTATTATTATAGTGATTTTTTGTCTGGTGGTGAAGGGGGAGGAGGGCAAGTTCATGATGCCATAAATTAAACAAAAGTCGTGCCTTACGTCTCACCTACCTGCCACCGAACAATTAAAAATGCAATACCATATGTCTCTTTATGGCGGGCTGGCTGTGCATTATTTAATGCCCATCATTTTAATAATTGTTTGTGTGGTGTGTGGATGACTTAATTATTTGCGTTTGTTTAGTCCATGCCCCCCTCACATCACATGGGTCCTTTGTACGCATAGACCCATCTTTCCTCGACCCAAGTAGTCGACCTTTCCCTATGAAAGTTTCTACCACAAGCAATGAACAATGGACGGAGGCTACCTATTACTGCATCTCCATTTTAATTTTCCTATTCCTTTCAAGAAGATGATCAATTAATTGTACATGTGGTTAAATTGGGTGTTGAATCGGATTAATGGAGGCTCGAGTCGTGATGCCCAGAAGCATAAAGATAGTATTGATTTCATGCAAACACAAATTAACATGATGACACACACATCAATGTCGTGCAAGTCAGGAGTAATTCTTTTATTGGTTAGAATTATGTTAACACTCACTTGTTTTGGCAGGATTAGAGGAAAAGAAACATCCTCAGGTAACCCATTTGAGTAACATAAAAGTAAGGTTTCCAAAAACTGAGTTTAATTAACATCTCTCTTACATGCTTAAATGGAACCTAAAAAGGAAGCGAATTATTACCCAATAAAAAGGACAGTAGACGACAATTTCTTTTTACCATGAAATTTGTGATGTGACTTAACGTGACGCCAGGAGATGTTTGGGGACAGTTTTGGACGCAAACAAATGGGATCAGATATAGTCACTCCATCCTCATTTTTAAGTCAAATGTGGGTGCAAAGTATCCATTACTTACGACCCTCTTCTTAATCTTATGGCCTATGCATTATCTGTATTTTATTTTCGTTGAGCGTGAATTTGCGTTATGTCTTGCAATATCAATGAATTTGGTTCAACGTGAACATCTTAAGTATCAATTTCATTCATTTTTTTATGGATGAAAATATTCATATAGGGCAAAATTTGTTGGGGATGTACAAGTAATATGGTTTATAATAATGTAACCCTTATTTAGTGCCTTACATCAACCCAAGAAAAATATATAGACTATTTGAAAAAACAATCCTGGGAATAGTTTACAGTATGATGTAAATTAAAAAAAAAGTCAAAGACATCGAATAAATCTAAGGAAAAACTTGAGTATTGAGTGCCAGTTATGCATGTACGCTTGCATATTCCTTAATATATTATGCTACATCCTTCCATTGGAACAATGTCAACATTATGCACCCTTAGAAATTGGAAAACTGCACCTTATTACTTGAAATAACATAGTCGGACAATCTCTTTGGTGGTTTAATTTTGCCATTCGATTGGATAAAATAATTATGTGGACCGGTTGAAGCCGTTTGTATTACTTGAAATCCTCCATCTAAATTGAATGAAACCATACGGTTGATGTAGGAAGGGACTTAAACGACTTCCCAAGTAAGGTTGCTAGCTTGGTTAAAGATGAACCATAGATAGAAGATAGGGAATGGTGAATGTCCACAGTGACTTTGGTAATGCCTCAATGGCCGACACTCATGAGACTCAACTTGGCCCCAACCTGCTCTAGGCCAGGCATAGACCCATCCCGCGGTAGGAAAGCGTGGGTCCTTGAAGAACCTATGTATGTACTCCTTCACCTAGCTCGGCGTGCCCCACATTGTCATCTTGCCTTATATCATGATCACTTAGAACATTAAAAAAATGAAGGTGTGGATGAATGAATCTTGGTGGAATGCAATCACCGTGGATGAAGGGATATGATAAGAGCCAAAATGGCGAATTGGCATGAAAAACCGGGTTGTCCTCCCCTCTACTAATAAATCATATATTAATTCTATACATAATATATAATTCATATATAGGTCATGTATTGGCCTATGGCACGAGGATATAGCTAGGTAGGTTTGGTTTCATGTGGGCGTTTCCTTTGCTTGAAGCGTTAAGCAGGATGTCTTGAGAAGAGAGAAAAGAACATATGGAGGGCACCTTTCCCTCCTTTTCGGCCAACAAAAGTTCCATCCTAATATTAAGATTGCTTGTCAGAAAGAGAGGAAGATTTACTTAGCTTGCCTTGTTTTTCGAGTATATAAATTAGTCTTGATAACTGCTCATAATGAACTTCAATTGTGTGAATGGAAAACTTCTCCCTTGCAATAATATCATGCAGACAAAACTAGCTAGTAGTGCATAATAGACATGAAGTGCAGGCCTCAAATAGGCCATACGACTAGAGGGAAAGGAAAGATCAAATCTATGCGTTTCTCCCTGTCCCATCGTTAGAAGGGGTGGTCACTAAAATTGGGATTCACATATCAAGTTTGAGAATCATGAAGTCATTGAAGATTAGCATAATGACAAATGGATATGATCAAGTAAAATTCACATTTTCTTCAATTCCTTCCAGCTATATAGCCATGAAATCATCTACTCCTAATTATGCGTGTACATGTAGGAGGTGCTAGGTAGTATTAATGAGGAGCTTGGAAACTTTTACATTTGGGAGAGATGGTGCAAAGGCGACCACATGGGAGGGTGGAGAGAGAGAAGTTAAATATAAACAGTGGAGGGTTGGGAGGAGGGAGAGGGAGAGAGAGAGGAAGGCCTTTGTACTTGACATGTCCAAATCACGGTGCAATAAACAATTCAAAGTAGGGCCCATGCATGTCCCCTTTCTGCCCTCTCTCTTTCTGTGTCTGTCATATGATGCATTAAAACTCCAAATTTCAATTTTGTCTCGACATTATATAGCCACTTTTGCGCCATTTTGAAGTGACTGCAACACGAGGCAAGGAGGAAAGACTCTACTGTTGTCTCATACTCAGACACCTTGTTTGCTCACTCCCATCACATTCACACTCACCCATCTCTCCCTTGATATCTAGTGCCAGTGTATAGAGCGGTTACATGTATATGCAGAATGGGCCCCGGGGATGGCATTTAAGCTAATAAGATAGTTGCAAGTTGTACAATCTTACGTAGGAGGAGAAGAAGAAAAATGTGTTGATTCATTGATGAAAAAGCAATGGGTGGGAGTTGGGTTGGTTGTGTGGTCTCAAAAGTGTAAGATCGTTAAAAGCAACCAATTATTGCAGATGAAATGGAACGGGCAATTAATGTTGGCTTATTAGAGAGGGAGGGTAGGGTCTCATCTCATCTCATCCCAACTATGTGATCCACACGCTTTAATCGGCATGGCGAAAGTCCATGATCTGATTTGACCAATTGCATCAGTGTTGGCAATCAATTTGCAGCAGAAGCCTGCATGGACTTGCATAGCGTCTTCTATTTCTGCATTTTCTCTCATTTTCGGCTTTAGGGCTACCTCTGCTCGACAATACTGGGGAAGCTTCAGCTGTCTCAGCCCGGCATATATCGATCAAATGATCCTCTCGGCATATAAATATATGACTGCCCGTATTCGTGTCCATGCATGCCTGCCTTTTTCATATCAGTCACTAGCAGATTCCCGTATTATAAACATATATACCTATATAATAATATATTTTCCTATAACTCTATTTTTTGCATGGAAAGATGAACTAGACCTATGAATATCACTTGCATTGATTATTACTTCATTTCTATTAATAAAACTGATCACAATCTTAATCTTAGTTTAGATTTAGTAATTAGTATTGGTCATCATCACATTACCGTTTGGAAAGTTATTGTCGATTAAGTAATAAAATTATAATGAAATTTCAAAATTATTTTTTATTAAAATTTTAGTATAATTATGTAAAAAATATATTTTTAAAAATCTCATATATTTATTGCATTATTTGCTATCAAATGTGGCCATTAATCCTAACTTCTTACTAGTGGTCATGATTAAATTAGGCCGTCATTTTGGGCTTTTCTCTGCCAACAATCACTTTCTAATCGGCCTTTGGAAAGGACATTTCACAGTAGCAGGAGGTGGAGAGGGACCCTCCTCTCCCCTCCCCCACCCGTCCCGGTCGGCCCCGCCGATTGGAGCTCCGTACGCCCCTACTGGCCCCCACAGGCGCTATAGCTTAAGCTTCTCTCAGCTCTGCTCTGTTTTTAATTTTTTTGCCCCTGTAATGTAAATCCATTCGATCTGAACCGCTCGTCCCCCTGTCAGACGAAACGATCCGGTCCGTCAAAGCACTTCCTCGATTTCTTCAAGCTCCCCTGAAAAGCCTCATTATCTCATGTCGTGAGATTTAGTTTCGAAAACAAAACCCCTCCAACTACACCAATTTACCTCTTACTGCGTATGAGGTGAATAAGATGGAAGAATAGGGGCATTTTGGGGAACTCGGCCATGTATGGGGAAACAATCTGCGCCGGTTTACCTTTTCCCTCTGCATCGTTTGTCTGTCGGATTTGTCCATTAAATAAATAGTTGAAGTCCCAAAAATGAAATTCGTGAAAAGGATGAAAGAGCAAAAGGCCACATCGAGTGGCTAACTTACTTCTACTGCTCTACTTCTACAAGGGTAAGGAAAAACTCCTAATATAAATAAAAGTTATAATATTTTAGGAAAAGGGGATTAATTTTTCTGTTGGGTGAAAATAGTTAAATTTGAATTAATAATTTTTTTGGTGCAACAAAATTATTATTAAATTAAAAATATTAAAAAAAGGAAAAATAATATAAAAAAAAGAGGGAGAGAGAAGTGAACAAAGAGACCGGGGGAGAGAGAGAGCACTTTACCACTTTTATAGGTTGCACGCATCCATACAGAAAACACAGAAGGTAGAGAAGTACGTACAAAGACTAGATAGAGAGAGAGGAGGGAGAAGAGAGGGAAAGGAGAAGAAAGAGAAAAATGTTTGTACAAAGGTAAATGAAAAACTCCCCTCAATTGAACGTGTAAAGAGAGGCATTCCATTTCAGAAGACCGAGAAGATTTAGTTAGTGCTTGAAGAGAGAAAAACAGAAATGGTGCTAATTGAGGTTGGGGGCGTCTGTGAAGGCAGAGCTTGAATGCAGATATATATATAGAGAGAGAAGTAGCAGGGGAGGAGGAGAAGCAGGAGTAGTTTGAATAAGGAGGAGAGAAAGACGAGGATTTTGGGGGCTGTTTAGTGCTTTCGTTTTTTTGGGTTTCTCTGCTCGATCAGATCTGCATGCCCACTCAACAAGCTTCTTCCTTTTTCCGGCTGTCTGAGACGAGGCAAAACGGAGAAAAATCTGGTCTTTAAGTGTGTTGTTGGAGCTGCTGGCATCGATTCGAGGAAACCCCTTGATTTGTTAGCCGTTCTGGGGTTTCAGCATTGTCACTGTAGATGAAGGCCACCCCCTTTCCCTTTGAGAAGTTTCAAGGGAAGGGGCTGCTAGATTTCTCATCGTCTTCCTCTCCCTCCAACACCACCGGCTCGAATTCGCAGTTGAGTCACAGAAAGAGCAACGCCTGCGCCGCTTTCACAGCCGCCGCGTCCCCGCCTCCCCCTCCGACCAGCAAGGGAAAGCTGTCTGTGGGCAACCCGAGCCCGAGTCCTCCGGCGGCCGCGTCCTCTTCTACGCTGTCTTCCTCTCTTAACAGCGGCGACATAGTAGGTGGTGAGAGATGCGGTGGTGGAATGGGAGCTGACGAGGACTGGGAAGCTGTCCTGCCTGAAGCGGCCGCATCCCCTGGCCAAGAACAGTCCATTCTCCGCCTCATAATGGGCGACATTGAGGACCCTTCAGTGGGCCTCAGCAAGCTCCTCCACGGCTCCTCCGCTGCCTCCCAGGAGATGGAGTTTGGCGGCGGGTTCGGCTTCTTGGAACCTCAAGCTCACGCCTTTGACGGTTCCAATCCTGTGGTCGGCCTCAATGTCTCCATCGATCCACCTTCTCTGCAGGATTTGGCGTTCTCCGGGGCTACCGCCACCGCCCCTACTCTCAGGCAGATGGGCTCCTTCCCATTGTTCTCCGATTCCTCTCAGAACACCGTCATGCCTTTTCCACTTCATTCCGGTGTAAATCAGCAGCAGCCCCATGGCGAATCCCTCGACGAGAAGCCTCAGATTTTCAATCCACAATTGATAATCAGCCATAACCAAGTGCAATTCTCGCAGACCCCCTCCATGGTCGTCCCTCTCGGCTTCAATCCAGTGGTCCAGGACCATCATCTGTCTTCGCTGGGCCCTCCTCCTTCGAAGAGGCTCAATTCCGGCCAGGTGGGTTCGAACTTTGCAGGCCCGAGAGGAGGGAGCTTCTCGAACACAGGGCAATCGCATAGTCCTCACTATCCACCTCAAAGTCACCAGTTTCAGCCGAGGTCGACCGTGGCAATGAAGCAGCAGAAGGTTGCAGGAGAAGAACTAGCTAACCACCAGCTCCAGCAGGCTATCATGGACCACCTATACAAGGCCACAGAGCTGATCGAAACTGGTAACCCGGTACTCGCGCAAGGGATATTGGCGCGGCTCAATCACCAGCTCTCCCCCATAGGAAGGCCCTTCAATCGGGCTGCTTTCTATTGCAAGGAGGCACTCCAGTCTTTCCTACATAATAACCACCCACAGCTAGTGGGCCCTGCAAACCCCCCTCCGCCTCCCCTGCCTCCTCCACCCTTTGGCCTTATCTACAAGATCGGGGCTTACAAGTCCTTTTGTGAGATCTCCCCGGTGGTTCAATTTGCAAACTTTACCTGCAACCAGACCTTCCTGGAGGCTCTGGAAGGGTTCAGCCGTGTTCATATTCTGAGCTTTGATGTGGGGTTTGGGGGTGAGTGGGCCTCCCTGATGCAGGAGCTCGTTTTGAGAAATGGAGGCCCCCCGAGCTTGCTCAGGATAACGTCGTTTGCATCTCAAGGGTCTCAGGACCAGCTCGAACTCTGCCTTACCCAGGAGACCCTCAAGCACTTTGCGTATGAGCTCAACATGGTATTGGAGTTTGAGGTCCTCAATATCGAGTTGTTGAGTTCCTTCAACCTATCAACGGATGGCGGCGAAGCAATTGCTGTGAACCTCCCACTTGGTTCCTTCTTGAGCTACCCTTCATTCCTTCCCATGGCCCTCCGATTCATCAAGCAGCTTTCCCCCAAGATTGTGGTCTCTATTGATCGAGGCTGCGATCGGTTAGACATACCGTTTTCAAATCACATGATCCATGCCCTCCAGTGCTACTCCAGCTTGCTGGAATCCCTTGATGCTGCGAATGTGAACCTTGATGTCTTGCAGAAGATTGAACGATATCTGATTCAGCCGGGGATTGATAAGATCGTGGCTGGCAGGCAGCGCTCGCCTGAGAAGATGATTGCTTGGCGGTCACTTTTCTTGTCCTGTGGATTCTCTCCCTTGGCCTTCAGTAACTTCAACGAGTCCCAGGCTGAATGTCTTGTTCAACGTAGCCTGGCTAGGGGGTTCCATGTCGATAAGAGGCAGTCTGCGCTTGTCCTTTGCTGGCACAGGAAGGAGCTGGTTTCTGTTTCAGCATGGAGATGCTAAGAGAGGTACTGCCATTCTCAATTTGAAAGACCCATGTCTCATAGCTTCATTGCCAAAGTTCCCTCTGAGCTTCCTCCCATTTCCACTTTTTTTTTGGGTATTTTATTGGTAGATGGTTCTGGTATGCTAATTGTCTATGTGATTAGGCGCAATTATGGTATCGAATCATGAATGGAAAAACCTGGCATAATGTTTGTAGTTACTGGATGGGTATGTAATGTTAAGTCTGTTATGGGCATTACCTGTATGACTCTTATTTATCATATTCCGAATCTAGAACTCCATGAAAACTGTTGTAAGCTCGTACAAGTTGAATGCAGGATATTTCACATGAAGAGAAGCCAAGAGTCTTGAATTCTGCATCCTGCTTGAATATTGTTATATAACCAGGAATTCAGTCCTTGTGAGTTTTTATTATTGTATTTGTTTGAAATGCACATTTCAGCACCACCCTTGTGCTGCTGCTACTACTACTACTACCATACATCTTCCAAATGTTAGAATATAACTATGCATCCATAGCTTAATTTTGAATTCAGAACTACTGTTTATGTCACTTCATTCGTGTCCATTTTCCTTGCTGAACCTGCAATACATCTACGCCATGATTCTTGCTTGTGAACCTTGCATATTCCTATAAATAAATCCTAGTGCTCACTGGTACTGCATTTTTTGTTCCTGTGGTATGAAAACCTCACAGATGTTCTGGTTTTCTTTGTGCTCACTTTGGTCCCATGAAGAATTAGCTTTTTCAGCAAAGTTGAGTTCTTTCTCCTTTGTCATCCTCTTCTTAGACATTAGCAATGGAAGTAGGAAACTTTCAACTCTGAGTACTCATTCAAGGGCCATATTCATTTCCTACAGCATATGTGGAAATCCCACTTCCTTTTACCATCCTTTTTCTTTCTTCGCGCCCAAGGAGGGAATCCTTTCTTTATGCTCTAAATAAGGTCCCAACCCGACATATGATGATGTCGTCAGCCAATATGTTTGCTTGTGTGCTTGGAACCCTAAACCTTGAGCTTCTTGGATACTTGTGCAGTTAGTTTATCTCAATTTCCCAACTGGGAAACATAAATGAGGGTCATTGTTACGCGTGTTGCCGAGAATTTGCATTGAAGAGCTCAAAATCAGCTTGTGGGTGTTGGCTGTTGATCATCTCAAGAACAATTTGGGGGAGACTTCATGGTTAAATTCCCATTATCTTAATCTTACCGTATTTTTGTGTGGATAAAACACTTTTTAATTCAACGTTAAATTATCTACTAGAACTCCATATCCTCCATATCAGACATCATTCTGGAACATTCGGGTGGTATCGAGAAGCCTCTAGAATCTGTTGATCTAAAGATCTTCCTCTGCATTGTACTACTCATCCACTTTAATCTATTCTTTTTATTTGTCCCTTTAAAAATGAAAAAAAAAAGTATTAGGTCAAATGAAATGGTTGAAGTGGGTAGGTAGTTGCTGAGACACACTTTCTTTTTTAAGGAGGCATGGAAACACCCTTTCTTTCTTGCTTAATACGCACCAATAATGCACATTTGATAGATTTGTCACTATATTTTATACACATCATGTAAACCACGACATGTCTGCTTATCATACATTAGACCTTCTCCTCCTTGGAAAGCAACCTATCACGATTTACAGAGCAAACACGGTTGTAGATGTGTGCATTGAATTTGATGAGTGCCCGATTTGTTTTATTGTTCTCCTTTTCGGTCGAGCAATTTTAAATGCCCAAAACCCTATTGAAGTCACATGGGTCTGGTTGCTACCATTGGAGGACCCTAACAACATTAATACTAAATAAATATAGGCTAGTTAGTATTTTCTTTTCCTTTTTCTAATCAACTTGAAGGATAGTTTTGCCCATTCGGTTTTGGTTTATTACTGGCTTTGCTTTTGTCACAAACAAGCTAAGCGTTTTTAATGATTGAGGTCATATGCTGTGGCTGAGATATGTTTGATTCTCCTGCATCAAAGTTGTGGCACTAAGCCATATACACTGTGTCATGGTATACGGATTGTTGTTCTTAACATGCATGTTGAAAGCCAATGAGTAGTTAGTATAAAAATATTGTCCATCAAACACAGTACCAGACATGACTTGCATATGGTTATCAATTAGACGACTTCATCTTCAATTTTAGATATATAAAAAAAATTAGAAATTTGTTTTATATATATATATATATATAGCAAAAAATAAGCCTCTTGTCGTATATATTGACTCCAACCCCAAAATTGCCCTAACAAACAAGTCCATGGACGTTGATGGATAATCTGGTGAGGCAGCACTTGTTGGGAGACAGCCACATGAAAATGACAACTAATGTCTACTCTGTTTAATTGCAAATAAAAAAGATTGCGATATGGGACGGAGTTGACGATGCGCCACACACCAAATCTAATGAGTGCCGGAGACACAGTACACATCCATCGTTTTTCCCAACAAAGGGACACTGAGATGATGTCTACAGCACATCAGTGAGGAAAATAATATCAAGAGATGATGCCATTACACCATCACCAGCTGTGGACCCTCATATCTGCTATATATATATACACAATATCCAGCTGTCTGTCTGATATGTGTCGATATTATCTCTTCAACTTGCTTGTTCTGCTCTTACTTGACTGTAGAATGTAAGCAGCAGAATGAAATTTGAATTTCCCACCAAAGATTTAATCGTTTCCCAACGTACACGTGCCTCAGATTAAATATATTCAATCCTACTGTTATATGAATATGCGTATATGCATTCATCGAAAAGCTTAACCATTTATTATTTACTTACGGAAGCAACATGAGAAAGTATGTGAGAGAGAGAAGCTGAGCCAAATTGGCAGCCTTACGAACTATTTATTTAACTGAAGGTTATGCAATTTTGTTTTGTGTTCAACTTAATGTTATCTTCTCTTTATATACTCTACATTAAGATTCTCTCCTCCAAATTAAGATTCTTATTAGCAAAAAAACCCCAATCAAAGGATTCCTCATACTTTTTTCTTTTGTTCAAAACAGTTTTATTATTACACACAATAAATAGAGCAGGAGAGTTCAAAATTTCACATAATGATCTCAAAAAGGAAGTATTACTCAGCAGTCAAATAATCCTCAATAATATGAACTACTGACAAGATTGTCATTATGTACAAGGTATCTTAAAATACATCATTTTCCTCTTATTAATCTTCTAATTTAACAATATCTAAAAAATATAATATAAATTCAATTTATATTCTCGTTTTTCTAACTATCTAATTATTTCCTTATCCTTATCCTAATAACTAAACGTATAATATTTTTCAAATGGCTCCTAAACATGAAAATGAATTTTCACACAATTTCTCACTAAAATCTATATACATTTTTTGCAAGTAATTTTATAAAAATATTTGCTAATTAATTTTAAGTATAGTAATGGCTAGGTAGATATCACCATTTACAAGGTGTTCTCGTAAAAAAAATGATATATGAGTTCAATATACTAAGACCTTCTGTATCACCTAATTTATTGATAACTTCATTGTTGTTACATTGTTACACTAGATAACTGTTGACTCATTTTGAACTTGTTTAATCTTTTTCAAAAATTTTAAAATCCATATTACTTGACGGACACAAGCATTGGCAGCTATCTAGGTATTATACTTTCATGACTTATTACCAAATGAGTATACTTGCTAGCTTCTTCGTAGCTGGTTGGGTCTATTCAGTTTGCAAATAAAGCAGTCTTTCTGCGAGTATACTTTATACTTTTTTGTACTCCCCTCATCAATTGTTCTGCTTTGTTTATTAATGAAGTCACTTTCCTCTGTCTATATTTCTTCATTCACGTGGTTCTACTGCTCATTCTCATCATGTGTTTTATCAATTTAAATTTCGGCTAAGAGTTCATTAGGGGGCTTTGACGATTTTCTATATTATAATATTTTTTTCATTTCCTATAATTTCCTTATTTTTGTGATTGTTTTCTCAAATCCATACTTAATTTTCAACAAAACTACATATTTGCTTATGATGTTTTTCTTTATTTTTGAATCGAATAATATATAAGCCTTTGGTTATTCGCCAATTCCTGAGAAAACACATTCAAGAATTAGACAACCAAAAACTTATTTTACTGTTGGTTTAATTCCATCTCAAACTTCTAGTATTTTTTCCTTTACCAATTTGGTTTGACTTCTAATGAGAGATGCACTATCAAATTTGTGGCCATCTTCAGAACTCCTTAGGTATTTGTCATTCATTTAACAAATATCTAACCATGTTTAATATAGTTTGATTTCTTGTTGGTGTAGGTTTTTTAATTAACTATTTATTCCATTGTCCATTTTATTTACATTTAATTATGGTTTTAATGGGTCTCAGAGTGAACTAATTGTAATATTTTATTTTTCCTTTAGGTTGCTTGTTGTGATACTGACTCTTGGTATTGTTTACCTGCTAAACAACATGAGGAGTATTCTAATACGTGGGATAAAAGGTAAATCTCTTATCACATTCTTTATTTTTAGTTTCATGAGCCTTTAGGAATTAAGATATCCATATCTATGATGCCATAAACTAGATAAAATGTTTATAATTGACTAGAAATAAAATAGTTGGTTTGATATTTTAATCATTGTTTTAATAGTAAACATTCAGTAATTAGTTATTCTTGCAGGAAAAAAATGACTCCTTTCACAAGATGTTGAATTTTACCGATTTTTTGTTGAATAGTAATAAGTAAATCCCTTTCCTATAGCTCCTGAATGCTCAAGATATTATTTTTTAATTCACTAACAAAATAAATATTAGATACTACTTAAATCATTCATTCTACTTTGCTATAGTGGAGAGTCACTGTTCATGTTTTATCTAAATAAAAAAATTTATTTTTTTCTACAACTCGAATCAAAATATCAAATTCATTTTATTTATGCATGATCTTGTCTTGTCACTATTAGTAGCATATCTTTTTTTATTATATTTATAAAAAATTAGTTAATAGAAAAGTACATTCATATTGAAAATATCATGTTTTATGTCATTTAAAATATTACAAAAAGGTTTTATTTAGGAGAGATCATCCCTTCCTTCACCTCTACCTTGGAAGAAACCCATTCCTCTACTGAATATCCTCCTCTAAAAAAAGGTAGGAGTTCTTTTACAAGTACCTTCAATATTACCTCCTCCTCTATATCATCCTCTAAAAATGGTTGGATTTCTTTTACAAGCACCTTCAATATTTAATTCATATTCTTTTGTATTTTTCCTATTTACTTTTTAAAATTATCATTTTACATTACTTTTATAAAAAAATTATATTTTGCCATTATGTAAAAATAATAATTTTACCAATTTTTATACAAAAATTACTATTTTATCCATTTAAAATTACTATTTTTTTAAAAATTATTTTATAGCCCCTTAGTATTCGTTTGTAGATCATTCCCACAAGTTTTCTTTTCACGCCACGATCTAATTCCCTACCTGTAATACTATTAAACTCACCCATCCACTTGATATTAAAATAGTGGGTACTTTCACAAAATTAAAATTGGAGCGATAAAATTTAAATCCCATTTTCTTAAAAAAAAATTGAAATAAAGAATCAGAAAATTTTGAAATAAAACCATGGTTCAAAATGAACTGAAATTTGTGAAAATAAATCCAAATGGGAATGAAAGTGACCCAAGTGATAAATTAAGATCCAAAAATTAAATAAAAATAATCTTATTACAAATTGGAAGAGAGAATTGGACCGGTTTAGGGCGAACCAGAACCGATTTAGATTAAACCGAACTGAACCGAGAAAAATCAGTTAAAAAATTTATTTTTATTGGTAAATTAAAAATTTCAAATTCGAAAATTGAAGTTATCACTATACAAAAAATGAAATTTGAAAATTTTAATTTTTAGAAATCCAGTCGAATCGGCTCTAAACCAGTCGATTTTCGATTTCGGGTCATCGAATCCGATACAATTGAATCGGTCAATGGTCCAGCTGAGTCAACGGACTGCCTGCAAGGTCATCGCCCGGTTAGCATGTGTGATCAATCAGCGCGCGACACACGGCAAAGCACACCCCGTCAACCGATAGGTCAACGTTTGGAAGCGCTAACTAATGAAAGCGTGACACGTGTCCATACTCAATGGTCAAATGAAGAAAAATCCATGTCATTAGAAATTGACCAATGAGAGCGTGACATGTGTCTTCAGTCAACAGTCAATGAGGAAAAATCTCCGTTACCAAGGCTGACTAATGAGAGGTTGACATATGGCAAATGTGCCAGGTTAATGACCACCTAGGATATCTGAGAAATGTTGACCAATTAGGAGTCGACATGTGGCAAGGCCATGTCGAATAGCTACATCTAATTAGAAGATGACATGTGGTAGTGGAATAGTGTGTTAGGTGGGAAAACTAATGAATTTAAATTAATCAATCAAAGTACGCCACATGGCAAGGTCAAGAACAATCATTTGACGGTCATATTCGATTAATTGCCACGTCGAATATAACGACCAATGGGAGATCGCCACGTGTCCATCCAATGGGTTGACTAGGACGCTGAGTAGGATGTTGAGTCAATAACACTAGCCAATCACAACGTGCCATGTGGCAGCTCACACTTCTGAAGCTTGCTTGCACGCACATAGTGTCGTCTTCAACCTTTGATCAGGTGAGAAGAGGGAAGGCCAAAAGGCTGCTAAAACTCTGACGAGCCTTAACTCTCTCCGTAAAGGCCTTAAATTGGAGAGTTAATGGTTGATCGATGAATGAATGGATAGTAACATTACTCTTGGAGCTCATTATATAAAGAGTTCATCTCCATTCATCATTTTCACACCTCAAATGTCACACCCCGACCCGGTTCGGTCGAATCCCTGTAAATAACCCACCACTCTCCTGGTTTATTAAGGGTTTTCCCTTTCTCTAAGCCATGAGGAGTAAGACATCCTTTTTCACCTGTACCTTTCCTTGAATAACATTAATCAAAACTGAATATATTAACCTTACATACATGTCTTGCAGATTCGACTTTAGGTGGGTTTTCCCTTGGTTACTTAAAAATGGGGTAAAGGGAGGGGGTGAATTCGACAACTCAGTGAATGGGTGTTGGGGTGAGAGTTTTCACAAAATCAATTTTAATCAGAGTGTGCTAGACTCCTCATTTAATTAAAAATACTTTTCTTCAAATTTTGGTTTATCAAGACCTTTTTCTAAGGTTTACCAATTTATTTCCAAGGATTCTCAAATCCTTTCCACGGTTTTCATAACCTCTTTCCCATTTCCATATTAGGTGTGTTTCACAAATAACACACACCCTTTATTAGGAATGGTACACATAGTCGCGAGATACAGTTACGCTGACTGCACCCACTTGTGGATCGGAGCGTACTTACCATCCACCCTGATAGAAGTCCCTGACTTCTACCTGGAGTCTAAGTGAACATCTCTGATTTTCAACCCTCAAACCCAAAATACTTTGTGTCCATATGAGGACGGAGACCTCATCCCGATCCCACCCCGGTCTCATGCGAATGAAGCTACGTCGAGCTTCCCTGACTATTGGCACGACAAACTACCCTTATCTCCACCAGTCTAGTAGCCCCTAAGACACATCACTACCCCTCTTGGGCGTCTTGATGGTCCTGAACCTCAAGTGCATGCACAAACAAAGTTTTTCATAATGTCATTTATCTTTGGTGCCACTAGTCTAACAGCCCCGACCCTCAACTCGACTTGCAGCTATTTGTCTAGACCGGTCCATCGAGTATGTCAGCCCTGTCTTGGTACCATGGCCAAATCACTTAATTCATTCATTAAGAATTTTCATGGTTTATAATCATGTTTTTTTACGAGCTCTTGCTCGTGCCAACTGGCCTTGGGCCCACTGTACATGATTTTTCAAAATCGGACATTTTAGCCCCCAAGTTTCAAAACCGAGGCCTTTGGTCTATCTGAACTATTCCAGCTCTCGTCAAGAAGGTCTCCCAAAAGTTTTAAGCATTAGCACACATTCAGGGGAGAACACTTCTATCAAAATAACTTTTCAACTCGTCCATCACACCAACCGGATGTGTTGACATCTACGCTTTCAATCGGTAAGCGGGTTTTCTACTTCCCTCTAGGAAGTTCGTCATACTAATCGGGTATGATCTACATACAACCGGTAAGTAGTTTTTTCGCGTAGTTCTCACATCACTCCAACTAGGGGTGATGTTAAAATTCCACATAGTAGTGAATTTTCATTTTCGAGGTGCTAATCATCCCAACCGGGTATGATGTGAATAATCCAACTCACCCGATATTCGAAGTGTATTCCTCCTTAATCGACTTTTTGCCTCCATGTGAGTTTATCCATGCCAGCATTTCGGTCCTTCGTGTCCCTACATGATTTGGACATCCTTATTTATTAACATTTGGCATGATAGCCTTCATTACTCACGTATTAACGAAAATGCCAACTTTTCAGTTAATTTCATTTAGGTCCCTAAAGTTCTTTTTCTTTGACTTTAGGTCCATAATGCTAACTTTTCCCTAAATTGAGTCCCAAAACTTCTAAAATTCACTTTGGGTCCTCAATTTATTCAAAATCACTTAAGTGGTTCAAGTTTCCCAAATTTCCAATTTGGTCCCCAACTTTTTTAAAATTACCATTTTGCCTTTACTTTACAAAAATGGCAATTTGACCCCAATAAATTAAAAAAAATCGACCAATTAGTCCTCCAACATCCTTTTCATGGCTAATTGGCCCTCAATTTTGGGAAATTGCACTATGGTCCCTCAATTTTACAAAAACCCCAATTTCCCCCAAAATTTTCCCCTTTTAAACTGGCTGAATTTGATTTTATCAAATTGACCATTCAATTGGGGTTAACTGATCCAATTGAAGGTATGGATCAATTCCTACACTTCCACATGATTCAATGGAGCTTTGAATCGCTTCATTTGGGTCTGAATTGAGCTCAAACGGAGTTTTGTCGAAAAACTAAATTTAGAGAGAGAAAGCTTTGAATGCTTACAGTCGGAGGTGCGGTGGTCCGAGCTTTCAATCAGAGCAGGTAGCTCTTATCCCGAGGATCCTCCTAGGATCAAGAATTGCACAATTCATGTTGAATTGAGTGAGAATTTGGTTAGTGAAGTTTCACCATTTCTCTCTTTAACACTGATAAGAATTTACAAGGTGGAGCTAAATTGGCTTACCTTTCAGCTCTAATTCGGTCGTATGAGTGCTGTGGAAGTGTTGGGAGAGCTTGTTTTGGCATGAGGCAAGCTCAATTTGACCGTTTTCAACTCGGCCGATATAGGGCAGCTTCGGTCCGCCGAAACTGCTTCACTGTTTGATCATACCGACGCTTCTCTAGCGATCCTCGGAGCAAATGGAGACTACTGTCAGGTAGCTAACTTCTCCGCGAATCTAAGGAACTCAACCTTGCCTTATTTGGCTCAGAAAAATACCCAAGTCGGAGCTCTGGTTCGAGATTTACCAGAAATTGGAGCAGTAGAGAGAGAGGAGTTTTCAGGTGTGATGAGGAGGAATGGAGAGAAGCTCTTTATATAGGAAGGTAGGGGACTCCTTGGCCGTCCGATTGATGCCTTTATGGTGATCATTCATGGCTTGAAATGCCCTAAATGGAGACTTTTTATCTTCGCCGGCACCGCTCACTTTTCTGGCGAGTGAACAGTGCTATCATCTGAAGGAAGAAAACGACATTGTTCCAAACTGGACCAGATCGGTACGAACCGGCTTCAATGCTTAAATCGGCCGATTTAGCTCGATTCGATAGAGTTTTTCAAAAATAAAAATTTCTAAATTCATCTAAATTCATTCTCTATTCAATGGTGGCTTCAATTATCTAATTTGAATATTTTAAGCCACTTAGAAAATGAATTTAGAAACTGGTTCAATAGTGGTTCAAACTGGTTCAATCCGATTCAGGTTCGGTTCACCTGAATCGGTCTGGGTTTCTCTTTCAATCCATCCCAAAGTCCTTTTCCATTACTTTTATGACTCTTTATATCACTCGGGAGTTGTAAATTTCCCTATTTTACCCTTTCCTTATCGCTTATGGTTTGTGAATTAACTCAGTTTTATCACCTGGGTTGACCGGTTCTTTCCCCAATTTTCTTACCTTTGAAGGATGGGGTTTACATCAAAAGCTTAGAGAACCCGAATTGCTCCATTTTCTAATCAATTGCAAACCAAAACACTCTAACTTGGGTAGTTTTCTCCCCCTCTGAAGGTGAATTTGAGTTCCCTAAATTTTTGAATAAGTCCTCCACACGACTACACCCTCTGTTCACCTCGAGTATCATTAGAGAAGCACCAGCAAGCTTGTAAACACTGTCCTTTAAAGATAAGAAAACCGAGAAAAGAACTGGTCAATTCAAAAGAGAAAACTGAGCTGGATAACGAACCCAAACCGGTAAAGAAAGGATAAAATGGGAAATTGGAAAATCCCAAGTGACTCAAAAAGTCATAAAAATCATGAAAAAGAACCTTGGAACAAATGGGAAGAGAAAACCAGTTCAGTTCAGGGTGAACCGGACCCAAACTAGATTACATGATTTTAACCAGTTTGAATCATACATGAATTAGATTTTAAATTCATTTTTCATGGTGGCTTAAAGTGATCAAATTGGGAAATTAAAGGCATAATTTGATGGGAAATGAATTTATAAATTTTTAGATTTGAGAAAACTGGTCGAATAATGCCTAAACCAGCCGATTTTCTCCATTGAACCCAGTTGGACCGAACTGGTCCGGTTCGAAATAGTGTCATCTTCTTCCTCGAGATGACAACATTGTTCATAAATGCATAAAACTTCATTCTCTAACGAAGGTGTTAAGGCTCCAATCAGGCCATTTTCGGGCGAGGATAAGCTCGATAAAAATGGAAAGTGGTTGGGCAGAGGGTCCCCAAGCTCCTTATATAAAGAACTCCCCTCCGTTCTTACTCCACATGCCTCAAATCGCCATTCTCTCTCAACTGCTCCATTTTCCGGTGAAGCTCGAACCAGAGCTCCGGCTTAGGTATTTTTCTCAGCCTTAGAAGACAAGGTCAGGTCCTATAGACTCTGTGGGAAGTCAACTACCTGACAACAACCTACTTTTGACTCGAGGACTATTAGAGAAGCACCGGTAGGATCAAACAGTGAAGCAACCCCGTTAGACTAAGGCTGCCCTATTTTGGCCGAGCTAAATTCCGCCAAATTCAGCCCTCCTCTGGCTAAACCAAGCCTCCTCGACACCTCCACGGGCCTCACACGGCCTCAACAGAGCTGAAAGGTAAGCCAATTTGACCCTTCTACGTCATTGCCAGTCGGAGTTAGAGAGAGAAAGTGCTGAATTTTACTGATAAAATTCACCCTCAATTGGACATTAATTGTAGCAATCCTTGATCTTAGAAGGAACCTCAGGAATAAAGCTACCTCCACAGATTGAGAGCTCGGACCGCCGCACCACTGACGGTAAGCTTTCGAAGCTTTCTATCTCTACAAATAGTTTTTCAGAGAAGCTCCATTTGAGCTTAATTTGGACCCATATGCCGCGGTTCAAAGCTCAATTGAACCATATGGAAGTGTAGGAACTAATCCATACATTCAATTGAAACAATTAACCCCAATTGAATGGTCAATTTGAAGAAATCAAATTTAGTCAGTTTGAAGGGGAGAAATTGGGTGAAAATTTTCGGGAAAATTGGGGATTTCAAAAAATTGAGGGACCTCTATGCAATTTCTCAAAATTGAAGGCTAATTAGCAATGAGAAAGATGTTGGGGGGACCAATTGGTCAATTTTTGAAATATTTGGGGCCAAATTGATATTTTTGGAATGTAGGGGCAAAACTATAATTTTTGGAAAAATTGGGGACCAAATTGGAAATTTGGGAAACTTGAGCCCCTTACTTAATCTAAAGTAAATTGAGGGCCCAAGAAGGATGTTGGAAGTCCTCGAGACTTAATTTGAGGAAAATTTAGCATTAGGGACCTAAAGTTAAGGAAAATGAACTTTAGGGAGCTAAGTGCTATAAACCAACCATTTTGAGCCTAGTCGCTCATACGTGAGAAAACGATGGTTGTCATGCCAAACCTCAATTGATAAGGATGCCCAAATTGTGTAGGGACACGAGAGACCGGAATGCCATCAAATAAAAAGCTAGTGTGGACTTGGGAAACCGACTAGGGATGAACATGTCTCGATCATCGGATAAATTGGATTATCTAATTTCATACCCGGTTGGGATGAGGAGCACTACCTTTAATGGATAAAACCTACTTACTTGTTGTAATTAGAGATAATCATACCCGGTTGGTGTGATGAGTTTCCTTGTGAAAAGGAGAAACCCACCTACTAGTTGTAAGTGGAAATATCATCACACCCGGTTAGTGTGATAATATTAAAAAATGAATTTTTGTGAGAAGTGTTCTCTATTGACTGTGTGCCAATTCTTAAAATATATGGGAGACCTTCTTGACGGGAGCTAGAATAACTCTGATACGCTAGAGGCCTCAGTTTTGGCACGAGTAGGAGCTCGTAAACAAATTTGATTAAGAAAGAGCCATGAAAAGTTCTAATGAAATTGGTTATATGATCTCACCATGGTACCAAGTTAGGACAGACAGTGTTCGATGGACTAGCGATAGTGCATCAAGGCTAGGTCAACAGACCAGCCTAGACAAACAGCTATAAGTTGGGTTAAGCGTCAGGGCCATTGGACCGATGACACCAAAGATAATGGATATATGTTGAAAACTCTTGTTTGTGCATGCACTTGTAGTACAAGACCATAAAGACGCCCTAAGGGGTAGTGATGGGTCCTAAGGGCTACCAGATGACATGGTAGAAATAAGGGTAGTTTGTCGTACCAGTTAGTCTGGAAGCTCATAGTAGCTTCTTGCGCATGAGACCGGGGTGGGGTTAGGATGAAGTTTTTGTCCTCATACGAGCATGAAGTGACATTTGGGTATGAGTGTCGGATGTCGAGAACATCCGCTTAGACCTAGGGTAGAAGTGGACGAGCTTTTATCTTGGTGGACGGTAAAGACGCTCTGATCCACAAGTAGGTGCAGTGGATGGGCTGCACCTGCGAATGTGTATACCCTTTCTAATGGAGGGCGTGTGTGTTTGTTTGCTAAACGTTTCTTGATGCAAGGGGATGGGCTAATAAAGGTAAACACACCTAATATGGAAATGAAAAAAATGTTTCGAAATTTGAGTTTGAACATCATTGGAAAAAGGAATTGTAAATCTTGGTAAAGGTTTTGGAAACCTGAATTTGAGGAAACATCCTTTTTAAAGGAATTGAAAACCTTGGCATAGTTTAGATAATTAAAGCTATTTTAAAACCTCACTCCCACCACCCACTCACTGAGTTGTAGGACTCACCCCCTTCCTTTTATCCCTTTCAGGTAACCAAGGAAAATCAACCTTAAAGACCCTCCTTTATTGGAACTGTAAGATAGGTACACCTATTTTAAATATCCAATTTTGTATAATGCTATTCTAGGAAAGAGAGGAAAAAGAACGCCTTACTACTCGCGGTTCAGAAAAAGGTGAAACCCTGAATGGACCAAAGGGAATGGCAGGTTGCTCACGAGGATTCGACCAAATCAGGTCAGGTGTGAAATGTTCTCCCCTAACTGTGTGCCAATGGTTAAAATATTTGGGAGACCTTCTTGATTGGAGCTAGAACAGCTCAAATAGGACAAGTGCCTCAGTGTTTGAACTCATGGGGCTAAATGTCGAGTTTTGGAAAAACACATGCAGTGTGTCCAAGGCCAGCGGGCACGAGTAGGAGCTCGTAAACAAACTTAATTAAGAAAAACCATAAAAATTTCTAATGAAATTGGTTGCGTGATTTTGCCACGGTACCAAGTCATGACTAATAGTACTCGATGGACTAGTGACACTGCGTTAGGGCTAGGTTGATGGACCGACCTAGACAAATAGCTGCTGGTCGGGTTGAGTATCGGGACCATTAGACCATTGGCACCAAATATGATGTCTATGATATGAAAAACTCTTGTTTGTGCTTGCACTTATAGTACGAGACCATCATGATGCCCTAGGGGGTAGTGATGGGTCCCAAGGATGGTTGGACGACATGGGGGGCGATAAGGGCAGTTTTTCATGCTAGTCAGTCATGAAGCTCTGGGAGCTTCTTGCGCATGAGAGCAAGGTGAGGACAGGATGAGGTCTTCGTCCTCATAGGGACACGAAGTGGCATTCAGGTTTGAGGGTTAGATGTTTGGGACATTCCACTCAGACCCAAGGTAGAAGTGGACAGACTTCTATCTTGGTGGACGGTAAAGACACTCGATCCACAAGTGGGTTCAGTGGGCGGGCTGCACTTGTGAATGTGTGTACCCTTCGTGATGAAGGGCGTGTGTTGTTTGCTAAATGCCTCCCGAGGCAAGGGGATGGGCTAAGAGAGCTAAACACACCTAATACATAAATGGAAAAGGTTTTGAAAACTAAAATTTAGGAAAATCATTTTTCTAAAAGGAAATGATAACCTTGGCATGGTTTGGCTAAAGCTATTTTGAAAACTCACTCCCAGCACCCGCTCACTGAGTTGTAGAACCCGCCCCTCCCTTTTACCCTTTTCAGGTAACCAAGAAACACCAATCTTAAAAACCCTCCTATATTGGCACTTAAGACGAGTATTTTTATTTTAAAATATTCAGTTTTGTATAATGCTATTTTAGGAAAGACATGTAAAAGGATACCTTACTACTAGCGATCTAGAAAAGGGTGAAACCCTTAATGGACCAAAGGGAATGATGGGTTGTTCACGGGGATCTAAAAAAAACCAGGTTGAGGTGTGACAACTTGATTGGTACCAAAGCCTGTTTTCTCGAATGCATTATCAAGACTATATAACGTAGTAACTAAGAGAAACAAAATTTAATATTTACAGATGGCTCTCATGATAGTAACCAAGAAAACTAGGCGGACGTCATCAAAACCACCCAATACACTATCCTCGTAGGAAGACCACTCTGAAAGCTCTCCAATGCTTGAGGTGTAGTAGAAGTCCTAAAGGACCAAAAGTCATCATTGGAAATATCCAGTACCACCAAGAAGTATGGTGCCAGGACCTGTTGAGGTCACAACCCTAAGTACAAAGGAAGCTAAGCTTGAAGCGAGGAACGCCAGCAAAGGTTTATAACTTTACCAAGGAGGACGCTTATCAAGAACCCCGTAGCTCCCTATCTATTTCGTAACCACCTTTTTGTAATAGGGCTAAGACCCCAACATATTGTACTCCTCTAGTAATGAAAAACTTCAAAATTCTTCAAACCAAGTCTCTAAAAAATGATGTGATCTTGCGCCTCAGCTATAGGAAGATTGCCCCAAGAATAGTAACTAAACAAACCTGCATTACCCTAAACACCACGAAGACTAGGGAGAAACCCATCCCAAACAAGGAAATGAACCAGAAGACTAAGGAGTCTTGGAGAACTCTTGGGGGAATTATTGGGCAAAGAAGGCACGACAAGAAAACTGTCAAGGTGTTTGGACTCAAGGATGGCAAAACATAGATCCACCAACAAGGGCCCCGATGCTCGAGGCATAAGAGGAACCACAAAGGTCCACGTAAGGAAGTGACCTATTACAGGTGTGGACAATAGGGACTGTAAAGCCCGTACATTTGAGTTAAGGAAAACTAGGAAAAGAACCGGTCAAACCGAATAAGAAAACCAAGTCGGTTTACATTTGGGAATAAGTGATATGGAAATTTACAACTTTCGGGTGATCCAAAGGGTTCATTAAACCTTGGAAAAGAAACTTAAGACAAACTAGAAAATAAAATCCAAATTGGTTTAGGTGAACTAGATTCCATAATAACTTCAAAGTTAAGCGTGCTTACCTGAGAGTAGTGTGAGAGTGGGTGACTTTCTGGGAAGTATGATTTTTTTGTAACTCAAAATTTCGGTAAAAAATTTTTATGCGAACGTACCGCTTATCATAAATAGCCATAAATTAATATATATTTAATTATTATAATTAATACCAATAATTTAATACCTAAATTAAATTATTAGAATTAATACAAATAATTTAATATCAAAATTAAATTATTGGAATTAATACCAATAATTTATGGCAATATTAATACTAGTAATAAATCGCCCATATTAATTTATGGCAATATTAATACTAGTAATACAAGGGTTTTACGCCTATATAAAGAGATCATCCCCATTTCATTCTCCTCACACCTTAACACTTCTCACTCTCTCTCTCTCTACCGCTCCATTTTTCGGTAAAGCTCGAACCAAAGCTTCAACTTGAACAAAGGTCAGGCTCTTTAGAACCGGGGAGAAGACAGCTATCTGATAGCAAACTCCAGTTAATCCGAGAATCATTGGAGAAGCGCCGACATGATGGAATAGTGAAGCAACTCCGGCGGACCAAAGTTGCCCTATTTCGGCCAAGCTGAAATCGGCCATTTCAAGCCCTCCTTAGGCCAAACCAAGCCCTCCTAACACTTCCTCAGCCTTTCCATGGCCGAATTAGGACTAAAAGGTAAGCTAATTCGGCTCCCCTTTACAATTTTCGATTGGTGCTAGAGAGAGAGTCGACCGAATTTCAATGACGAAATTCTAATCCAATTCCGCATCAATTGATGCAATTCTTGATTCTAGGATGAACCTCAGGACGAGACCTATCTACCCAGATCAAAAGCTCAGACCGCCATGCCTTCACCGGTGAGTAATCGAAGATTTCTCTCTCTACAGTCTATTTTCCGGTGAAGCTCTATTTGAGCTCGTTCCGGCATTAAAATCTGTGATTTAAAGTTTCTTAGAATCGTATGAACATGCAGGAACTCAATTTCAACTCCAATTTCAATAATTAGAAGTGTTTGATTGGTCAATTTGATGAAATCAAATTTAGTAGTGTTGAAGAGTTGAAATCGGGGGAAATTTTGGGGATTTTCGAAATTCAAAGGGCCAAGATACAATTTTATGAAATTGAGGGTCAATTGGGCATCAAAATAATGTTGGAGGACCAATTGAGGAATTTTGGAAATTTTGGGGCGAAACTTACCATTTTTGTAAAAGAAGGGCAAAATGGTAATTTTGGAAAAATTGGGGAACCAAATTGGAAATTTGGGAAATTAAACCCCTTTTTGGTGAAATTGAATAAATTGAGGTCCCAGGATAAATTTTAAAAGATACGGGACTCAATTTGAGGAAAAGCCGACATTAGGGAGTTAAAGTTAAAGAGAAATAACTTTAGGGACCTAATTGCAAATAACTAAAAGTTTGGGTTTTCTCATTCATTGGAAATGAATGAAGGCTGTTATGCCGAGTAATAATGAAAAAGGTTGTTCATATCGTGTAGGAACGCGAAATACCGGGAACGCCAACAAGGACAAGCTCGCGTGAATACAAAGAACCAGTCTAGTGGAATTCACGACATGAATAGGTGAGTGGGTTTACTAACATCATACCCGGTTGGGAGGATGAGCACAACTTAAAGATAAAAACCACTTACCGGTTGTAAATGAAAATTTTATATCATACCTGGTAAGGGATGATAAGTACCTCGGTATAAAAACCCACTATTTAGTGGTATTTTAATCATCACCACTTAGAGAAAGTGATGTGAACATTATGCGAAAAAAAACTACTTACCAATTGTAAGTAGATCATACCCGGTTGGTATGATGAGACTTACTCGAAGGAAGTTGAAAACCCGTTCATCGGTTATGAACAGAGATGTCGTTATACCGGTTGGTATAATGGATAGTGACAACCTATTTTGTCGGAAGTGTTCTCCCCTGACTGTGTGCCAATACTTAAACAATTTGGGAGACCTTCTCGACAGGAGCTCGAATAGCTCTGATAGGCCGGGGGCCTCGATTTTGGAACTTGGGGGCTAAATGCCCAATTTTGAAAATCTCGTATAGTGGGCCCAAGGCTAATTAGCACGAGCAGGTGCTCGTAAAAGAACATGATATATGTGCCATAAAACTTAATAAGTGAATTGTTTGGCCATGGTACCAAGATAGGACTGACATGCTCAGTCAACTAGCGGCAGTACGACATGACAGGTCGACGGACTAGTCAAGACAAACAACTGCGGGTTGAGTTGAGAGTCGGGGTCGTTGGACCAGTGGCACCACAGATTACATGGCAATATAAGAAAACATTGTTTGTGCATGCACTGTGAGTACGGGATCATCAAGACGCCCATGAGGGGTAGTGATGAGTCCTAAGGGCACTGGACGACCTGGTGGCTATAAGGGCAGTTCGTCGTTCCAAGTGTCTGTGCGAAATTTGGAGTAGTACCAAGCGCATGAGACCGGGATGGGGACGGGATGAGGTCTCTATCCTCATACGGACACGAAGAAGTTATTTCGGGATTGTGGGTTGGATGTCACGTACATCCACTCATTCCTAGGGTAGAAGTGGTCGTACTTCTATCCGGGTGGCAGGAAAAGTCGCTCCGAAGCCACTAGCAGGTTCAGTAGTGATACTGACTTACGAATGTGTGTAACCTTCATGATGAAGGATGTGTGTTGGGTGATGACACACCAGTAACTAAGAAATAATGGAAAAATCCAAATTTTTAAATGAAGGGATTTTTTTTTGAAAAGATAGGAGTTTGACACACTCCATATAAATGTTTTTCTTAAAAGTTAAAAGTAGACCTTTGAAAACCCATTCAATTAGTAGTCGTACTCACCCCCTCCCTTATATCCCTTTCAGGAAAAACTGGAAAGCCTACCGTTAAAGACCGTCAACTAAGATGCCTGTAAGACAGGTATGTAAAGTTTTAAATTTCATGCAGTTTTGATTATGCTATTCCAGGAAAAGATGCAGGTTAAAAGATGCCTTACTCTTTACGGTTTACAATAAAGGGAAATCCTTTAATAAATCGGGAGAGTGGCGGGTTGATCACGGGGATCCGACCAAACTGGGTCGGGGCGTGACAACTAGAGTGGTATGAGAGCCTGTTTCCTCGAATACATAATCAAGACTATAAAATGTTGTAACTAATAGGATTTATCCTAAAATTTTCAGATGGCTCCTAGGAGAGGAACCAAGAAAACTAGGAATGACTCTACTCAACACCTTATCTTCGTAGGAAGACAACCCTAGAAGCTTCTCAAATGCCTAAAGCATGGCAAGAATCTCAAAAGAGCAAATGAGAAGGTATCCTAGAGAATGGTGACAAGACCTATTGAGGTCACAACTCTAAGTATAAAGGAAGCCAAGCGTGAAACCATAAAATGGGGCATATAACCTAACATAGGAGGATGCTTATCAAGAATCTCGTAGCTCCCTAGTTATTTGGTGACCATTTTATGTAATAGGGCCAAAATCCCCAACATACTGTACTACTCTATTAATGAAGTACTCCAAATTCCTTAAAACCCTGTCCCTCAAATGATGTGATCTTCAATGAAGACTCCAAAAAGAAAAAAAAACTCTCACGGTATCCAGACTTAAGGATGAAGGAGCACCAAAACTAACAATTTCCAAGAAAACGCCAGGAGGAACCACTTATGTTCATGTAATTATAAGCATGAATGATAGGAACACTGCGTGGAGAAGTGCCCAACCCTACAAAGGATAGGAATCAAGTTAACCTAGAGGGGAATAGGACACGAAGTGAAAAACTGTCCCACATTACCAGGAGTCAGGACAATATTTTCTAAGAATAAACACCCCACAACTATAGGAAATCCGAAAGGATACCATCCCAAGAAACGTGACTCCATTTGCAACCACAAATAAGAGGAAACTCTTCAAAATCTTAGCAAAGTGGTAAGAAGGAAAAAGGGGTAAAGGTAGGACCTCAATAAAACCACAAATGGAACAAAGGATAGCTGAAGAAAATCCAAACCAGTTAGGAGCAAAGAAAGGAGTGCATCCACAAGAGAAGACAAGATGAACAATTGATGACAAACGGGACGTATTGGGATTACAGGAATAAATCACCTTGGAAAAAGCAACTATGTCAAATAGGAAGTTCAGACCAATAGGACAAGAGAAAGCAAGTCGTTACAATAAGATAGTCAGAGGGAACAAATGACACCTTAAGGAATACCGGGAAGTAGAAGGGACTACACCCTAAAAAGGTCAGTGAGATGGATGTTAAGGATAGGAGGACTCGAGAAACAGCTGCTAAGAAACTTAGACCAAACAAATGGTGGAGGCAAAGCAATTAACGAACAAATACTCGGGAAAGCCATAATGTAAGTTCCGACAAAGAAGAGAGAGGTAGAAAGGTCAAATACTCAGGAAAAGAAGGATACAAGAAATCCTTAAAAGGACCAAGGGCCAATTAACGACTAAACTCATGCCAAGAAAGGAATAGGCAAGCCTCTCCCACAATGATCCTGAAACAAGGAAGATTTGTACGCTACCTAAAGAAATAGACAGGTATTGGGTACGAATAAGGATGCAAATAGAGCATAAAAGATGTCCCTAAAAGATTTGAGGAGTAATGGTAAATAGGAGAAGACGACATCAAGGGATGTCATTTAAGGGTAAAAATTCCCTAGAGCAAATGTAAGAAAAGAATGTCGGGGGAAAGGCAAAGAATCCTACCAAGGAAGGAAGCCCCAAAAAGACGTGTATCCATCCCAATTAAGAGGAAATGGAACCAACCCTTATTTAGGAAATGTTTTCCAAGGAAGAAAGTATTGTAATGGTCCATTATGACTTGTTTGGAGAGAATAGGAGAACCATGTAGAAAGAGGAAAACTAGTAACGGCGGACAACCAAAGATAATGAACAAAACTGGATGGAGTGAACCTTTCCAAGCAAAGTAATCCAAACATAGATCGAAAGCAATTATTGTAGAATAAAGAATCATGAAGTGATTTATGAGCAAGTAAAAGTGGATTAAGGAAAAAGGAAGTCATTGAATAAGGGATGTCACTAAAGAAGAGAAAGGACATAAGAAAGGAAAAAAAATCCTCGTATGTCAATAATCAGTAGGAAACCCAATGATTGGAATTGAAAGGACCCAATAAAAATGTTTGGAAAGGATGAGTAGGTAAGAGAAATCCATGCGGTTATGTGAGACATAACTTCAAAGGCATGATGGATGAGAGGATAATGGTAAAAAGGATAGTTGAGGAATGCTATCAAAAGAAAAGAGGGATGAAGTTATATGATCCCTGAAAGGTAAAAAAAAAAAAAAAGCTAAGAGAGACCCTCAAGGAGTTCTAGAAATCTAATGGACAAAGATAGGTCCTATAAAATGCCATGCAATAAGGGGTATGTAAGCCCAACAATCCCGAGGAGAATATGACTCAAAGTAAGGAAGAGTCGGCTAATAAGCATGACGAGGTCGAATATAAAAATTTGGACTGAAGTTATAATAGACAACGAATGGAGGAAGGGTCAAAATGGGATGAAAAAGTGAGAATAAAGAAAACCGTAGTAACCAGTACGTAATGCCCGAAAGAACATTGAGCTAAAGGTTTCAACGACCAAGGGGTTAACTAGACATGGGAATTGTTAGGTATCTTGGAATTTCCAATCTTGAGTACATAACCTTAAAGGGAAGAATGTGCTCTAAGCAAAGAAAAATATAAATCTAAGAATATACCCTGAAGTAAGGTATGCCTCGTTATGATAAACTCCATGGAGGGAGTAAATAATATAAAGGAAAAGAAATTCCTTAAGTGAAGGATGTAAAAAGGACTAATTAAAAGAACAAGAGAAGACTTTGCATGTCAAATAAACACCAAAGGGGCATCAAAGGAAATGATTGCTCATGCAAGGATGTTAACTAAGTTTTGGGGACAAAACTCCTAAAAGGAGGGGAGAGTTGTAATCCCCGCACATTTGAGTTAAGGAAAACCGGGAAAAGAACTGATCAAACCGAATAAGAAAACCAAGCCAGTTTACATTTGGGAATAAGCAATATGGAAATTTACAACTTTTGGGTGATCCAAAGGGTTCATTAAACCTTGGAAAAGAAACCTAAGACAAACTAGAAAACAAAATCCAAATTGGTTCAGGTGAACTAGATTCCATAAGAACTTCAAAGTTAAGCGTGCTTACCTGAGAGTAGTGTGAGGATGGGTGACCTATATAAAGAGGTCATCCCCATTTCATTCTCCTCACACCTTAACACTTCTCTCTCTCTCTCTACTGCTCCATTTCCCGGTAAAGCTCGAACCAGAGCTTCGACTTGAACAAAGGTCGGGCTCTTTAGAACTGGGGAGAAGAAAGCTATCTGATAGCAAACTCCAGTCAATCCGAGAATCGTTGGAGAAGCATCGACATGATGGAATAGTGAAGCAACTTCGGCGGACCGAAGCTGCCCTATTTTGGCCAAGCTAAAATCGGCCATTTCAAGCCCTCCTCAGGCCAAACCAAGCCCTCCTAACACTTCTTCAGCCTTTCCACGGCCGAATTAGGACCAAAAGGTAAGCTAATTCGGCTCCCCTTTACAATTTTCGATCGGTGCTAGAGAGAGAGTCGACCAAATTTCAATGACGAAATTCTAATCCAATTCCGC
The DNA here is from genome assembly GCA_030064425.1 of Trapa bicornis. Lineage (NCBI taxonomy): Eukaryota > Viridiplantae > Streptophyta > Magnoliopsida > Myrtales > Lythraceae > Trapa > Trapa bicornis. The sequence continues at coordinate 33,126,642 of CM057755.1, read as the reverse complement.
ATCAATTGATGCAATTCTTGATTCTAGAATGAACCTTAAGATGAGACCTATCTACCCAGATCGAAAGCTCGGACTGCTGTGCCTTCACCGGTGAGTAATCGAAGCTTTCTCTCTCTACGGTCTATTTTCCGACGAAGCTCCGTTTGAGCTCATTCCGGCGTTAAAATCTGCGATTCAAAGTTTCTTAGAATCGTATGAACATGCAAGAACTCAATTTCAACTCCAATTTCAATAATTAGAAGTATTTGATCGGTCAATTTGATGAAATCAAATTCAGTAGTGTTGAAGTGTTGAAATTGGGGGAAAATTTGGGGATTTTCGAAATTCAAAGGGCCAAAATACAATTTTATGAAATTGAGGGTCAATTCGGCATCAAAATAATGTTGGAGGACCAATTGAGGAATTTTGGAAATTTTGGGGCACAACTTACCATTTTTGTAAAAGAAGGGTAAAATGGTAATTTTGGAAAAATTGGGGAACCAAATTGGAAATTTGGGAAATTAAACCCCTTTTTGGTGAAATTGAATAAATTGAGGTCCTAGGATAAATTTTAAAAGTTACGGGACTCAATTTGAGGAAAAGCCGACATTAGGGAGTTAAAGTTAAAGAGAAATAACTTTAGGGACCTAATTGCAAATAACTAAAAGTTTGGGTTTTCTCATTCATTGGAAATGAATGAATGCTGTTATGCCGAGTAATAATAAACAAGGTTGTTCATATCGTGTAGGAACGCAAAATACCGGGAACGCCAACAAGGACAAGCTCGCGTGAATACAAAGAACCAGTCTAGTGGAATTCACGGCATTAACAGGTGAGTGGGTTTACTAACATCTTACCCCGTTGGGATGATGAGCACAACTTAAAGATAAAAACCACTTACCGGTTGTGAATGAAAATTTTATATCATACCAGGTAAGGGATGATAAGTACCTCGGTATAAAAACCCACTATTTAGTGGTATTTTAATCAGCACCTCTTAGAGAAAGTGATGCAAAAATTATGCGAAAAAAACTACTTACCAATTGTAAGTAGATCATACCCGGTTGGTATGATGAGACTTCCTCAAAAGAAGTTGAAAATTCGTTCATCGATTATGAACGAAGATGTCCTTATATCGGTTGGTATAATGGATAGTGAAAACCTATTTTGTCGGAAGTGTTCTCCCCTGATTGTGTGCCAATGCTTAAACAATTTGGGAGACCTTCTCGATAGGAGCTCGAATAGCTCTGATAGGCCGGGGGCCTCAGTTTTGGAACTTGGGGGCTAAATGCCCAATTTTGAAAATCTCGTATAGTGGGCCCAAGGCTAGTTGGCACGAACAGGAGCTCGTAAAAGAACATGATATATGTGCCATAAAACTTAATAAGTGAACTGTTTGGCCATGGTGCCAAGATAGGACCGACATGCTCAGTCAACTAGCGGCAGTGCGACATGACAGGTCGACGGACTAGTCAAGATAAACAATTGCGGGTTGAGTTGAGAGTCGGGGCCGTTGGACCAGTGGCACCACAGATTACATGGCAATATAAGAAAACATTGTTTGTGTATGCATTGTGAGTACGGGATCATCAAGACGCCCATGAGGGGTAGTGATGAGTCCTAAGGGCACTGGACGACCTGGTGGCTATAAGGGCATTTCGTCGTTCTAGGTGTTTGTGCGAAATCTGGAGTAGCACCAAGCACATGAGACCAAGGTGGGGACGGGATGAGGTCTCTGTCCTCATATGGACACGAAGAAGTTATTTCGGGATTGTGGGTCGAATGTCATGTACATCCACTCATTCCCAGGGTAGAAGTGGTCGTACTTCTATCCGGGTGGCAGGAAAAGTCGCTCCGAAGCCACTAGCGGGTTCAATAGTGATACTAACTTGCGAATGTGTGTAACCTTCATGATGAAGGATGTGTGTTGGGTGATGACACACCAGTAACTAAGAAATAATGGAAAAATCCAAATTTTTAAATGAAGGGATCTTTTTAAAAAGAAAGGAGTCTGGCACACTCCATATAAATATTTTTCTTAAAAGTTAAAATTATATTTTTGAAAACCCATTCACTGAGTAGTCGTACTCACCCCCTCCCTTATATCCCTTTCAGGAAAAACTGGAAAGCCTCCCATTAAAGACCGTCAACTAAGATGCATGTAAGACAGGTATGTAAAGTTTTAAATTTCATGCAGTTTTGATTATGCTATTCCAGGAAAAGGTGCAGGTTAAAAGACACCTTACTCTTTACGATTTACAATAAAGGGAAATCCTTTAATAAACTGGGAGAGTGGCGGGTTGATCACGGGGATCCGACCAAACTGGGTTGGGGCGTGACAGGGACACTACGTAAGAAAGTGCCCAACACTACCGAGGATAGATATTAAGATAACTTCTTGTAGGAGTAGAGGAATAAGACATAAGGTGAAGGACTGTCCCACACCCCATGGATTTGGGCAATACCTCCTAAGAGCCCCGTCAACCACCGGAGTCCGGAAGGATGGAAGGCAAGAAAGACCAATGGTAGGACCTTGAGAAACCACAAGCCGAACAGAGCATAGGTGAAGAGCAATTCTTCCTTCAGGGCAGTTACAAGTCTCTAGGAGAAAGAAGGAAGCACCTCCACAAGAGAAGACAAGCCCCGAACGTTGGACAAATAGGAGATATCGAGATGGCCAAGTGTGATATGCTTTGGAAAAGCAGAAGAGCCAAATAGGAATTTCAGACGAACCTAGCGGAAGGAACTAGTAACAACGAGATAGTCAAGGAGAATAAATGATGCCCTAAAAAGGACCGAGAAGTAGTAAAGACTACATTCTAAGAAGGGCAATAGGATGGGCATCAAGGACGAGTGAATTCTAGAGACAACTGCCCTAGATAGTTGGACAAGAAGAATAGTAGGGATGAGTCAGTTAACAAACTCACCCTTTGGAGAATCATGGATTTAAACCCCGACAGAGAAGGGAGAAGTGAAAAGGCCAAACGTCTGAAAAGAAGGATGAATGAAATCCTTAAAGAAATTAATGGCCTAGAACAGATTGATGACCAAACTCAAGCCAATGGAGGGATTAAGCAAACTCTTAGAAGGAGATTAAGAAACCTTGAAAGGAAAGAGATCGAAATCCCTCCCCAATAAAAATAAAATTGTAGTCAGTACAAATTGGAATAAAGACAAGGTACAAGGGATGTGCCAGCAAGATTCCCCAAAGTAAGGGTAAGTAGGAGAGGATGACATCAAAGGATGTCATGAGGTTGACTTAAAGAGAGATACCCAAGAAAACGAAGGAAAGAAGAAATCCAGGAAAAAGATGAGGAAGCCTACCAAGGAAGGGAACCTTGGAGAGGCATACATATCCCAACGAAGAAGTAATGAACCCAATTAAAGTGAAATATAAGGTAAAATTACAAATGGAATGCAAGTTGGGATAAAGGACTAATTACAAGGGAAGTATACCCTAAACCTAAGGAATAAGTTAAACCCAAGGAACAGTAAGTAGGAAGATAACATCAAAAGATGTGATAACAAGTAAGAATGGGTAGAATACCCATAATAAGGAAATAAGGGAAAGAACATCTGAGAAACCTTAGAGAAGTAAACCTTCCAATTAATAAGTGATTAAGGGGAACAACCACTGACATCAAGACTAGTTGTGGCCCACACTCACTTAAAGGAGACTAAAGAGTGAACGACAGGGTATAGTGTGGAGTACACAAAATAAGACTAATAATCGTAAGTTCTTCAGATAAGAAATAAGGGATGAAATGGAAATTTTAAGACGATGATGGATTAAAAGCGGGCAAACGCCTCGATATAGAAAGGGGCATAAGGAAATGAAGAAAGGAAACCTTCAAGAAATGGTAAGAAGGTTGAACGCGTAGCTCCTAAGGTAGAAATCTTTACCTTGAAGGACATAGTAGTGAATGAAACCATAAAAAGGGAACTCCCCAAACAAAGCAATCGACATGTAGACCGAAAGGGATCAACTCGGAATAAAGAATCGTGAAATGATCACGAGAGAGTAAGAGTGGATTGAGGAAAGAGAAAGTCCTTGAGTAAAGGATGCCATTAGAATTGATGAAGGACATAAAAAGGGAAGAATCCCAACGTGTCAATAAGTCATCGAGAAACCTGATGGTTGGAACTAGGGAAAAACCAATAAGGAAGTCGGTAAAGGACGAATAAATAAGGAAAACCGACATCATTATGAAAGAAATGATGCCAAAGGTAAAAGGATGATTGGATAATGGTGAAGGTCGTCGAGGAATACTACCAGATGAAAAGAAAGGATGAACTGATAAGATCACCGAAAGGTTGGAAAGTCGAGAACAACCATCAAGGAAATGTTCTAGAATTATAATGGACAAAGATAAGTTCTAGAACATGTCATGCTGTAAGTGATATTAGGTCCAACAATCCTAAGAAAATGTGACTCAAGTAAGAAAGAGTTAGTCAGTTAAGCATGACAAGGTCAATCATAAAACTTGAAATGGAGTTGTAATAAACAAAAGATGGAGGAAGGACCAAAATAAGGTAAAAAGGGAATCACATCAAAACCCACGGGGTTAAGGATGAAGAGTACGAAAGGATGCTAAGCTAAAGAGCATCAACGACCAAGAAAATAAATGGAAATGGGGAAGATCGGGCGATTATGGAACATCCAACATGATAATGATAATAAACTCCATGTAGTGAGTAAACAATTGAAAGGAAAAGAATTTCTTAGGCATGTGGTTTAAAGGGGCGAGGTGAAGGAACCATCAAAGTGACAACATGTTAAGCAAACCCCAAGAGGACATCAAGGGAAGTTAGTCCTAATACAAAGGATTGCTGACTTAGTTTTGGGGACAAAACCCCTAAAAGGAGGGGAGAGTTGTAAAACCCCGTCCTTTAAAGATAAGAAAACCAGGAAAAGAATCGGTCAATTTAAAAGAGAAAACTGAACCGGATAAAAAACCATACTAGTAAAGAAAGGGTAAAATGGGAAATTGTAAATTACAAGTGACTCAAAGAGTGATAAAAATAATGGAAAAGAACCTTGGAACAAATTGGAAGAGAAAACCACAATGGTTCATGGTGAACCGGATTGAACTAGTTTGAACTATACATGAACCGGATTCTATATTCATTTTTTGTTATTGCTTAAAGTGATCAAATTGGGAAATTGAAGCCACCATTGGATAGCAAATGATTTTAGAAATTTTTAGATTTGAGAAAATCGGTCGAATCGGGCCTGAACCGGCCAATTTTTGCCATTGAACTTGTTCGCACCGGACCGGTACAGTTTGGAACAGTGTCATCTTCATCCTCATGATGACAACACTATTGATTAATGTATAAACTTTCCTTCTCCAATGAAGGAATATCCGCTCCAATCAGGGCATTTTCATGCGAGGATAAGCTTAATCGCCATTTTCTCTTAACTATATAAAGAGCTCCTCTCCATTCATCCCTCACACACCTCAAATCGCCATTTTCTCTCAACTGCTCCATTTTCCAGTGAAGATCAAACCAAAGCTCTGACTTGGGCATTTTTCTTATCCTAAGAATGCAAGGCCGAGTCCTATAAACTCCGAGGGAAGTCAGCTACCTAACAATAATCTCCTTTCGATTCGAGAACTGTCGGAGTAGCGCCGACGGAATCAAACAATGAAGGAGCTCCGACGAACTAAAGTTGCCCTATTTTGGCCGAGCTGAATTCGACCAAATTTAGACCTCCTCTGGCCAAACCAAACCTCCTCGACACCCCCACGACCCTCACACGGCCTTGACAGAGCTGAAAGGTAAGCCAATTTGGACATTCTCTGACGTTGCAGATCGGTGTTAGAGAGAGAAAGTGCCAAATTTCACTAATTAAATTCACCCTCATTTGGACTTCAATTGTAGCAATTCTTGATTTTTGAAGAAACCTCAGGACAAGAGCTACCTCCCAGATCGAAAGCTCGGACCGCCGCACCTTCGACGGTAAGCTTTTGAAGCTTTCTCTCTCTATGAACAGTTTTTCGACGAAGCTCCGTTTGAGCTCATTTCGGTCCCAAATGCTGCGATTCAAAGCTCAATTGAATCGTATAAAAGTGTAGGAACTGATCCATACCATCAATTGAAGCAGTTAACCCTGATTAAATGACCAATTTGAAGAAATTAATTTGGTTTAGCTTGAAGGGGAGAAATTTTAGGAAAAATTGAGGGACCTCCATGCAATTTCTCGAAATTGAGGACCAATTGGGAATGAGAAAGATGTTGGGGGACCAATTGATCAATTTTCAAAACAAATTTTCCTCCAATTTCTTCCCCTTTTTTGACCGAATTTGATTCCTTCAAAATGGTCATTCAATTGGGGTTAATTGATCCAATTGATGGCATGGATTTGTTCCTACACTTCCATACGATCAAATGGACCTTTGAATTCAGAATTTGAGTTCGAAACGAGCTCAAATGGAACTTTGCTAGAAAACTATTTGTAGAGAGAGAAAGCTTCAAAAGCTTACCATCGGAGGTGCGACGGTCCGAGCTCTCGATCTGGAGAGGTAGCTCTCATCCTTAGGTTACTTCTAGGATCAAGAATTGCTACAATTGAAGTCCATACGAGGGTGAATTTTGTTAGTAAAATTCGACACTTTCTCTCTCTAACACTGATCTATAACAACGGAGGAGGGCCAAATTGGCTTACCTTTCACCTCTGTAGAGGTCGTGTGAGGACCATGGGGATGTTGAGGAGGCTTGGTTTGGCTGGAGGGGGTCTGAATTTGGCCGAAGTTAGCTTGGCCAAAATAGTGCAGCTTCAGTTCGTTAGAGCTGCTTCACTATTTGATTCCGCTGGCACTTCTCCGGCAGTCCTCAGGTCAAAGGGAGATTGCTGTCAGGTAGCTGACTTCCCTCAGAGTCTATAGGACCCAACCTTGCCTTCTAAGGCTAAGAAAAGTGCCCAAGTCGGAGCTCTGGTTTGAGTTTCACCAGAAAATGGAGCACTTGAGAGAGAAAGGCAATTTGCAGTGTGTGGAGGATGAATGGAGGGGAGCACTTTATATAAGGAGCTCGGGAACCCTCTGCCAGACCAATTTGCATATTGGTCGAGCTTATCCTCTTCAGAAAATGCCCAAATCAGAGAGAATATTCCTTTTTTAGAGAAGGAATGTTTTTGAACTGATGAACAATGTTGTCATCCGGAGGAAGAAGACGATACTGTTCCAGACCGGATCAGTCCGGTTCGACCGGGTTTAATGGCAAAAATTGGCCGGTTTAGGCCCGATTCGACCGATTTTCTAAAATCTAAAAATTTCTAAATTAATCTAAATTCTTTTTCCATCTAATGGTGGCCTCAATTTTCCAAATTGAGATCTTTATACCACCAAGAAAAATGAATTTAGAGGTCGGTTCATGTATGGTTCAAACCGGTTCAATCCTATTCAAGTCCAGTTCATCCTAAACCAGTCTAGTTCTCTCTTTCACTTTGTTACATGGTTCTGCTCCATGATTTTCATGACTCTTGGGTCATTTGGGATTTTTCAATTCCCCATTTTAACCCCTCTTTATCATTCTTGGTTCCTTAACTGGTTCGATTTTCTTATTAAATATACCGGTTCTTTCCCTGTTTTCCTTGATCTGAGATGACGGGCTTCACAAAAGTAATTGAGTCCAAGGAAATAAGTGAAAGAGTGAAAAGGTGTAACCAAAGTGGTAGGATATCAAATCAAACCCCAGGTTGAACACAAGGGAATTCAGCTCCAATAAAAAGGGTGAACAACTAAGTTTTGGGGATATAACTCCTAAAAGGAGGTTAGAGTTGTGGAATACGTCCTTGTAGACCAAGGAAACCAGGAAAAGAATCGATGATAAATGTTTTTCTTGAGAAAACTGAGTCGATAAATGTCATGCCTCTACCCGGTTTAGTCGGATCCCCATGATCAACCCGTCGCTCCCATGGTTTAAGAGGGGTTTCCCCCTTTTTTTATTCAAGAAGAGCCAGACGTAAATTCAAAACTTGTTCCCAGGAATAAGATAAATTAATCTAATGCAAGCTTAAAAGGAACTTTAAGCATACCTGATGGAGGGTACATCTTCACGCTCTCTTTCATTCTATCTCCTTACTCCTGAAAAAGGGGTAAAGAGAGGGGGTGAGTTTCTACAACTCAGTGAGCGGATGTTGGGAGTGAGTTTCTTTAAACATTTTTAGCTTTATCCAAACCATGCCAAGGTTATCATTTCCTTTAAAAAGGATTTTACTCAATTTCGGTTTTCAAAACTTTTTTCCATTTCCGTATTAGGTGTGTTTAGCTCTCTTAGCCCATCCCCTTACCTCGGGAGGTGTTTAACAAACAAACGCATGCCCTTCATCAGGAAGGGTACACACATTCGCAGGTGCAGCCCGTCCACTGTACACACTTGTGGATCAGAGCATCTTTACCGTCCTCCAAGATAGAACCCACCATGTCATATAGTAGCCCTTAGGACCCATCACTACCCCCTAGGGTGTCTTGATGGTCCTATACCACAAGTGCATGCACAAACAAGAGTTTTCATATAGTTATCCATCCTCTTTGGTGCCAATGGTCCAACAGCCCTGATGCTCAACCCGACCTGCAGCTGTTTGTCTAGGTCGGTCCGACGACCTGGCCCTCACACACTACCGCGAGTCCATCAAGCATTGTTGGTCTTGACTCAGTACCGTGGCGAAATCACACAACCAATTTCATTAGAAATTTTCATGGCTCTTCTTAATCAAGTTTTTTTACGAGCATCTGCTCATGCCCATTGACCTTGGGCCTACTGCACATATTTTTCCAAAACATGGCATTTAGCCCCATGAGTTCAAAAACCGAGGCCCCTGGCCTATTTGAGCTGTTCTAGCTCCCGTAAAAAAGGTCTCCCAAATGTTTTAAGCATTGGCACAAAGTCAGGAGAGAACTCTTCTAACAAAAAATTATTTTTAACTCATCACACCAACCGAGTGTGATTATATCTCTGCCTATAATCAGTAGGCGGGTTTCTCCTTTCCTCAAGGAAACTCATCATACCAACCGAGTATGATGTGAAATAATCCCACTCACAAGTGGTTTTTCATTTCTAAAGTGCTCACCATCTCAATCGGGTATGATATATAATTAAGCCCACTCATGGTGGCTTTCAACTTAGAAAAGGTGCTCATCATCCCAAGTGGGTATGAAGTATAAATGGTCTCACTCACCCAATAACTATGATGCGTTTCAGTCCAAAGTGTCTCTACAAGGTTTGGGTATCATTATCAGAAAAGGTTTGGCATGACAACCTTCTTTTTCTCACGTGTGAATGACTAGGTCCAAATATTAGTTTATTACAGTTAGATCCCTATAGTTCATTTTTCTTAATGTTAGGTCCCTAATGCTAACTTTTCCCCAAATTGAGTCCCAAGGCTACTAAAATTCCCTTTGGGCCCTCCATTTACTCAAAATTGTGTAAGGGTCTCAATTTTTCCAAATTTCTAATTTGATTCCCAATTTTTCAAAAATTTCGATTTTGCCCCTACTTTCCAAAAATAGCAATTTGGCCCCAAATGTTTCAAAAATTGACCAATTAGTCCCCCATCATCTTTCTCATTGCCAATTGGCCTACAATTTTGAGAAATTGCATGAAGGTCCCTCAATTGTTTGAAATCCCTAATTTCCCCTAAAATTTCCCCCAATTTCTCTCCTTCAAACTAATCGAATTTAATTTCTATAAATTGGCCATTCAATTAGAGTTAATTGCCCTAAATGATGGTATGGATCAGTTCTTACACTTCCACAAAATTCAATTGAGCTTTGAATTACATGATTTGAGTTTGAAACGAGCTCAAAGAGAGCTTCACCCAAAAATTGTTTGTAGAGAGAGAAAGCTTCGAAAGCTTATCGTGGGAGGTGTGGCGGTCCGAGCTTTTGATTTGGGGAGGTAGCTCTCATCCTCCGATTCGTTCTATGATCAAGAATTACTACAATTGAAATCCAAATAAGGGTAAATTTAATCACTGAAATTCAAAACTTTCTCTCTCTAACACCGATCTGCAAGGATGGAGAAGGACTGAATTGACTTACCTTCCAGCTTTGTTGAGGTCGTGTGAGGGCCGTGAGGGTGTCAGGGAGGCTTGGTTTGGCTGGAGGAGGTCTGAATTTGGCCGACTTCAGCTCGGCCAAAATAGGGCAACTTCGGTTTGTTGGAGCTGCTTCATTGTTTGATTACGCCGGTGCTTCTCCGGCGGTCCTCAAGTCAAAAGGAGCTTGCTGTCAGGTAGCTAACTTCCCTCAGAGTCTATAGGATCCCACCTTGCCTTCTGAGGTTGAGAAAAAAATTAGTTTTCTCATTCATTCGGGATGAATGAAGGCTATTAGAACCAATGATAATGAACAAGAATGTTCATATCATGTAGGAACACGAAGTACCGGGAACGTCAGCTAAGACAAGTTCGCGTGAAGGCAACAAGCTAGTTAAGAGGAAATTCACTACACTATCGGGTGAGTGGGAAATTAATATCATACACGATTGGGATGATAAGCACCTCAAAAATGAAAACCCATTGCTAGGTGGTATTTTAATCATCGCATCTAAGAAGAATGATGTGGAAATCACACGGAAAAACTACTTATCGGTTGTAAGAAGATCATACCCGGTTGGTATGATGAAACTTCTTGGAAGGAAGTGAAAAACCCGCTTGTCGGTTATAAGCGGAGATGTCCTCATACCCGGTTGGTATGATGGATAGTTAAAAAGTTTATTTTGTTGGAAATGCTCTCCCCTGACTGTGTGCCACTGCTTAAAATTTTTGGGAGACTTTCTAAACGGGAGCTCGAATAGATCATATAGGCTGGAGGCCTTAGTTTTGGAACTTGGGGGCTAATATTCCCGATTTTGAAAATCTCAAACAGTGGGCCCTAGGCCAGTTGGCACAAGGAGGAGCTCATAAACATATATGATTATTAAGACATGAAAACTTAAGTAAATGAGTTATTTGGCCATGGTTCCGAGACAAGATCAACATACTCGATGGACTAGTGGTAGTGCGACATGCAAGGTCTACAAATCAGTTAAGACAAATAGCTGCAGGTCGAGTTGAGAGTCAAGGCCATTGGACCAGTGGCAGCACAAATTATATGGCTTATGTGAAAAAAATATTGATTTGTGCATGCACTATGTTACGACACCTTCAAGACGCCCAAGAGGGGTAGTGATGTGTCCTAGGGCTCTGGACAACCTGGTGGAAATAAGGGGAGTTAGTCGTACCATAAGTCTTACGAAGCTCGACGTAGCTTCATGCGCATGAGACCGGGGTGGGAACGGGATGAGATCTCTGTCCTCATACAGACATGGAGTTTTGTTACAGGATTGAGGGTCGGATGTTGCATACATCCACTCATTTTCATGATAGAAGTGGATGTGCTTCTATCTAGGTGGTCGATAAAGTCGCTCCGACGCCACAAGTGGGTACAAATAAGAGTTCCATCTTAATGGTCATGTACCATAAGTGCATGTACAAACAAGAGTTTTCATATAGTTATCCATCCTCTTTGGTGCCAACAATCCAATGACCCTGACGCTCAACCCGACTTGGAGTTGTTTATCTAGGTCGGTCCGTCAACCTTGCCCTGACGCACTACCACTAGTCCATCAAGCATTGTCAATCCTCACTCGGTATCGTGACGAAATCACACAACCAATTTCATTAGAAATTTTCATGTCTCTTCTTAATCAAGTTTTTTTATGAGCTTATAATTGTGCCCACTCGCCTTGGGCCCACTGTGCGTGTCACACCCCAACCCAGTTTGGTCGGATCCCCGTGATCAACCCACCACTCTCCCGGTTTATAAAAGGGTTTCCCCTTATTATAAACCGTAAAGAGTAAGACGTCCTTTAAACTTGCACCATTTCCTGGAATAGCATAATCAAAACTACATGAAATGTTAAACTTTACATACCTGTCTTACAGACATCTTAGTTGATGGTCTTTAAGGGTAGGCTTTCCGGGATTTCCTAAAAGGGATATAAGGGAGGGGGTGAGTACGACTACTCAGTGAATGGGTTTTCAAAGGTCTACTTTTAACTTTTAAGAAAAATATTTATATGGAGTGTGCCAGAGTCCTTTCTTTTCAACAATCCCTTCATTTAAAAATTCAGGATTTTCCATCATTCTTAGTTATTGGGGTATCATCACCCAACACAAATCCTTCATCATGAAGGTTACACACATTCGCAGGTCAGTACGACTACTAAACCCACTAGTGGCTTCGGAGCGACTTTACCGACCACCCGGATAGAAGCACGACTACTTCTACCTGGGAATGAGTGGATGTATGCAACATCCGATCCACAATCCTGAAATCACTTCTTCGTGTCCGTATGAGGACAAAGACCTCATCCTGTCCCCACCCCGGTCTAATGCCTTGGTGCTACTCCAAATTTCACACAAACACATGGAACGATGATCTGCCCTTATACTCACTGGGTCGTCCAGGGCCCTTAGGACGCATCGCTACCGCTCATGGGCATCTTGATGATCCCGTACTCATAGTGCATGCACAAAAAATGTTTTCTCATTATGCCATATAATCAGTGGTGCCACTGGTTCAATGGCCCCGACTCTCAACTCAACCCGCAGTTGTTTGTCTTGACTAGTCTATCGACATGTCATGTTGCACTGCCACTAATTGTCTGAGCATGTCGGTTCTATATTGGTACCATGGCCAAACAATTCACTTATTAAGTTTTATGACACATATGTCATGTTCGTTTATGAGCTCTTGCTCGTGCCAACTGGTCTTGTGCCCTCTGTACGAGATTATCATAATCGGGCATTTAGACCCCAAGTTCCAAAACCGAGGCCCCCGGCCTATAAGAGCTATTCGATCACCCGTCAAGAAGGTCTCCCAAATAATTTAAGCATTGGCGCACAGTTAGGGGAGAACACTTTCGACAAAATAGGTTTTCACTGTCTATTATACCGACCGGTATAAGGACATCTCCGTTCATAACCGATGAACGGGTTTTCAACTTCCTTCGAGGAATTCTTATCATACCAACTGGGTATGATCTACTTACAACCGGTAAGTAGTTTTTCCGCATAGTTTTCACATCACTTTCTCTAAGTGGTGATAATTAAAATACCACTAAACAGTGACCGAGGTACTTATCATCCCTAATCGGGTATGATATATAATCCCACTCACAATCGATAAGTTGTTTTTATCTTTAAATTGTGCTCATCATCCCAACTGGGTATGATGTTAGTAAACCCACTCACCTGATAGTGTAGTGAAATTCCACTTAGTTGAGTTTCATCCTTAGCAAGCTAAACCTCGACTGGCGTTCCCGATGTCTCATTCTCCTACACGAAATGAACATAATTTGTTCATTATTCTTTGGCATAATAGCCCTCATTCGTTCCAAATGAATGAGAAAATCCAACTTTATATATATTTGCAATTTGGCCCTAAAGTTATTTTTCTAAGTCCCTATTGCGGGATTTTTCCTAAATTTGAGTCCCGAAATTTTTAAAATTTATCTTAGGACCTCAAATTATTTAATTTCGCACAAAGGGGTTTAATTTCCCAAATTTCCAATTTGGTCCCCCAACTTTTCCAAAATTACCATTTTGCCCTTCTTTACAAAAATGGTAAGTTTTGCCCCAAAAATTCCAAAATTCCTCAATTTGTCCTCCAACATTATTTCCATGTCCAATTGACCCTCAATTTCATAAAATTGCATTTTGGTCCTTTGAATTTAAAAAATCCCCAATTTTTCCCCGAATTTCAACTCCTTAGCACAGTCGAATTTGATTTCATCAAATTGACCAATCAAACACTTTTAATTGTTGAAATTGAACTTAAAATTGAGTTCCTCCATCTTCTTACAATTCAATAGCACTTTAAATCGCAAGTTTTAATGCCGGAATGAGCTCAAACGGAGCTTCGCCGGAAAACAGACTGTAGAGAGAGAAAGCTTCGAATACTCACCGGTGAGGGCACGACGGTCCTAGCTTTCGAACTAGGCAGATAGCTCTCATCCTGAGGTTCATCCTAGAATCAAGAATCGCATCAATTGATGCTGAATTGAGTTAGAATTTCATCATTGAAATTCATCTGGTTCTCTCTCTAGCACCGGTCGGAAATTGCAGAGGGGAGTCGAATTAGCTTACCTTTCAGGCCTAATTCGGTCGTGGGAGGGCTGAGGAAGTGTTGGGAAGGCTTGGTTTGGCCTGAGGAAGGCTTGAAATGGCCAATTTCAACTCGGCTGAAATAGGGCAGCTTCGGTCTGCTGGAGCTACTTCACTGTTTCATCATGCCAGCATCTGGTCGGCGACTCTCGAAGTGAACAGAGACTATAGACGTGTAGCTGACTTCTCCCCGGTACTAAAGAACCCAACCTCACATTTATTGGCTCAAAAAAGACCCCATGTCAGAGCTCTGGTTTGAGTTTCGTCGAAAAATGGAGCAGTTGAGAGAGAATGGAGTTTTCAGGTGTGGAGAGGATGAATGGGGAGGGGCACTTTATATAGGGAGCTTGAAGACCCGTTGGCCGTCCATTTGGAACCATTATGACTGACAATGAAGACCTGAAATGCCCTGAACAGAAGCGTTTCTTAATCGCCGGTATTTTTTCAGTTTCCCGGCGAGTGAACAGTGCTATCATCCTGAGGAAGAAGATGACACTGTTTTAGACCGGTACAAACCGGGTTCAAAGCTTAAACCGGTTGGTTCACCCCCCATTCAATCGAGTTTTTCAAATCTAAAATTTTCTAAATTCATATAAATTCATTCTATATCCAATGGTGGCCTTAAATCTCAGGATTCGGTTCAATAGTGGCTCAAACCTATCCGAATCGGTTCGGATCCGGTTCACCTGAACTGGTTTGGTTTTCATCCCCAATTTATTCACAAGTCCATTTCCATGTCTTTTGTGACTCCTTGGGTCACTTAGAGTCCATAAAATTCCTGGTTTACCATCTCTTTATCGATTCCGATTCATAAATCGACTTAGTCCTTAAACCGGTTCAATCCGGTTTGGGTCCGGTTCACCCGAACCAGTCTGATTTTTCTCTCCCACTTTGTTCTAAGGTTCCTTCCCAAGGTTTATGAATTTCTTTGGAGTACAATGGAGTTGAATTACTTTGTTTTGCCCGATCTCTATCGGTTCTGATTCATGTACCGACTCGGTTCATAAACTGGTTTAATCCTGTTGGACCCGGTTCATCCAAAACTGGTCTAATTTTCCTCTTCCAATTCGTCCTAAGGTTTGGCATGACAACCCTTCTTTTTCTCACGTCTGGGCGACTAGGCTCAAATCTTGGTTTATTGCACTTAGGTACCTAAAGTTCATTTTCCTTAACGTTAGGAGCCTAATGCTAAATTTTCCCCAAATTGAGTTCCAAGGCTTCCAAAATTCCCTTTGGATCTTCAATTTACTCAAAATTGTGTAGGGGGCTCAAGTTTTCCAAATTTCTAATTCGGTCCCCAATTTTTCAAAAATTACGATTTTTCTCCTACTTTCCAAAAATAGCAATTTAGCCCCAAATGTTTCAAAAATTGACCTATTGGTCCCCATCATCTTTCTCATTGTCAATTGGCCTTCAATTTTGAGAAAGTCCCCAATTTTCCCCAAACTTCTCCCCCAATTTTCCCCAAACTTCTCCCCCAATTTCTCCCCTTCAAACTAACTGAATTTGATTTCTTTAAATTGACCATTCAATCAAGGTTAATTGCTCTAATTGATAGTATGGATCAGTTCCTACACTTCTATAGAATTCAATTGAGCTTTGAATTGCATGATTTGAGTCCAAAATGAGCTCAAATGGAGCTTCGTCGAAAAACTGTTCATAGAGAGAGAGAGTTTTGAAAGTTTACCGTCGGAGGTGCGACAATCCGAGCTTTTGATCTGGGTAGTTAGCTCTCATCTTGAGGTTTCTTCTAGGATCAAGAATTACTACAATTAAAGTCCAAATGAGGGTGAATTTAATCAGTGAAAATCGGCACTTTCTCTCTCTAATATCGATCTACAACAATGGAGGAGTGTCGAATTGGCTTACCTTTCAGCTTTATTGAGGCCCTGTGAGGGCCATGGGGGTGTCGAGGATGCTTGGTTTGGCTGGAGGGGGTTTGAATTTGAATGAATTCAGCTCGGCCAAAACAGGGCAGCTTCGGTTCGTCGAAACTGCTTCACTGTTTGATTTCGCTAGCGCTTCTACGGTGGTACTCGGGTAGAAAGGAGGTTGATGTTAGGTAGCAAACTTCCTCGAAATTTGTAGTACCTGACTTTACCTTCTAAGGCTGAGAAAAATATCTAAGTCGAAGCTCTTGTTCAAGTTTCACCAGAAAATGGAGCAGTTGAGAGAGAATGGCGATTTGAGCTGTGTAAAGGATGAATGTAGAGTAGCTCATTATATAGAGGACCCTGTGCCCGACCACTTTCCATTTTGGTCGAGCTTATCCTCACCTGAAAATGCCTTGATCGGAGCGAATATTCCTTTGCCAGAGAAGGAAGGTTTCAACATTGATGAACAGTGTTGTCATCCTGAGGAAGAAGACAACACTGTTCTGAATCAGACCGGAACAGTCTTATCGGGTTCAATGGCAAATTTGACCAGTTTTCTCAGAATTAAAAATTTCTAAATTCATTTTTTATCTAATGGTGGCTTCAATTTCCCAATTTGAACATTTTAAGCCACCAAGAAAAATGAATTTAGAAATTAGTTCAAGTATGGTTTAACCCGGTTCAATCCGATTCACCCTAAACTGATCTAGTTTTCTCTTCCCATTTGTTCCAAAGTTCTTTTACATGAGTTTTATAACTCCTTCAGTCACTTCGGATTTGCCAAATTTCTCATTTTACCCTTTCTTTACCGGTTTGGGTTCATTATTTGGTTCGATTTTCTCTTTTGAATTGATTGGTTCTTTTCCTAGTTTTTCTTATCTTTAAAGATAGTAATGAAGGGTTAATATGGGAAATTGGAAAATTTCAAGAGACCAAAAATTCATAAAAATTATTGGGAAGAACCATGAAGTGAATTGGATGGGAAAACAGGATCGGTTCGAGGTAAACAAGACCCCAACCAGATTGAACCATATTGAACCGATTCAATGATTTATTTTACTAGGTGGCTTAAAAATGTAAATTTGGGAAATTGAGGCCACCATTAGATAGAAAATAAATTTAGATGAATTTAGAAAATTTTAAATTTTATAGAACTCATCGAATCAGGCTTGAACCAGCCGATTTTTGAATTTGGGTCACCGAACCTGGTCGGATAAGATCGGTCAAAGGTCCAATCGATTAATGGAACGGACTGGTCAACGGTCCAGCTGATCAACAGAACAAATCAGTCAACGGTGCCCAGTCAGTAGCCATGTAGACACGAGCAGCCAATGGGAGGCTGTCACTTGTCTGGTTAACGGTCAACGGACGATCGGTTAGCCTGCCACGCAGACACGAGCAGCTAATGGGAGGCTGCCACTTATCTGGTCAACCGGTCAACGGTTGAGGTGGTGGCTGAGTTGGAATGCCACATCTGAAAAACCAACTAATCATAGTGTACCACATGGCACGCCCACCACATCATCATCTTCTTCCTCAGTCAGCTGACACGAAGGATAGAGAGAGAGGGAGAGTGATTCCTTTGGCAACCAAGGAATAACCCTGGTATGACCACCAATGGTTGAGTCCTCTATGGACGGTAGCCTAGTTAGTTACCAAGCTCCCTTTATAATGAGCACCCCTCCATTCGTTTTTAGCATCTCACAATCGAGTAAAGAAGGTCAAATACTCAGTTTTTTTACGAGCAGCAAACCAAAGCTCCGACATTGGGACTTTTCTCAACCTTCGAAACTGCATTCGGTGTCTTTAGAACTTGAAGGAAACCCTCTACCCAACTGCGCCCTCCCTTTAGCCCGAGGACCACCGAAGAAGAGCCAGAAAGCTCGCATAGTACCACTGCTCCTCGGTAGTCTATGACCCGAGCTATTGACAGAAGCCGTTGCCATTTTCCTAGGATTTTACGTAGACCTCTCTGGGATAAATAGTCTTTTCTGTGCAATTCCAAATGTAAAGTAAGTCTTCGTATCTTATTGGTGAAGCTAACTACTTGAAATTCAACGGACCCACTATTTTCTTTTTTTTCTTCTTGTGAAATAACGGATTCATTCGATCCCTCCCCAAACCAATTTCAGCCAAACCAAGCTCCCTAGATCACACCTAGAGATGCCTCAACCTTTCTTGAGCTAAGTTGGTAAGTCCCCTCCGTCGCCCCTCGCCGGAAAACATTATTCACAATACATTTTTATAAAAACTTAAACTGTGAAATTTGCACTGCTCAAGCAACCAATTGTAGCTAAGTTGGTAAGTCCCCTCCGCCGCCCCTTACCAGAAAACATTGTTCACAATACATTTCTATAAAAACTTAAACTGTGAAATTTGCATTGCTCAAGCAACCAATTGAGGCATGGGTTGATCTAAGAAGGATCCCCACAAGGAGAGCAATTCAGTGACGGCAAAAGCTCCGATCACTGGACCCTCAACAGTTAGATATCGAAGCTTTCTCTCTCTAGACTGAGTTTTCCAGTGGAGCTTCATTTAAGCTCATTTCTAAGTCAAATGAAGTTGTTTAAAGCTTGAAACGATGAGGGAAACATAGGGAAGATGATTTAGATCACGAATGGGGGCAATTAACTAAGTTTTGGGGATCATTTGAATGAAATTGTGATTTGGGGACCAAATTGCAATTTTTGAGAAATTGGGCAATTTGGGAATTTTTGAAAAATTGGGGGCCGAATTGTAATTTAAGAAAAATTGGGACATTTTCATGAAATTAACTTACAATTGGGGTCCAATTGGGCAATTAGATGAAATGAAGGGCCAATTGGTAATTTTGGAAAATTTGAGAACCAATTGGTAATTTTGGAAAATTTAAGGACCCATGAGGGATAATTGGAAGTCCTAGGGACTTAGCTGAGATTTAATGAATATTAGGGATCTAAATGTAAAGTTATAAACCTTAAGGGACCTAACTATAATTAAGGCATAGTGTAAGGACCTATGTGCAAATTCTTGAAAGTACAAGGTCTCTTATGTCAATTGTCCTGATATGGATACTCGAACCATATAAGAGCTGGTTGTTCTAGTACCGATGCAAAGGAGTGCACCACGAATCGAGATTTCACCAGGACGACAACGTCACTATTACCGAGTGAGTATTATTTTCAGCGTCATACCTGGTTGGGGTGATAAGAACCGCTTTTAAATTTAAAAATTATTTTTCTAGGAATGGTCACCCTTGACTGCGGAAACTGCTTATACATTTTGGGAGACATTACTGATGGGAGCTAGAATTGCTCTAATAGGCTCGAGGCCTCAGATTTGAAAATAATAGGGTTGAAGGCCCAATTTTGGAAAACTCATGAAGTGGGCCCAAGGCCAATGTGCACAGGTTGGAACCATGATTATAAGAACCATGAAAAATCTCATAAAATTGGAAATTTTGTGTGACTTGCCACAAGGCTCGATGGGCTAGTGGCAGTGCGTCAAGACTAGGTCGACGGGTCGATCAAGGCAAACAACTGCAAGTTAGGTCGAGTATCGGGGCTGTTGGACCATTGGCACCAAAGATCATGGTTAATGATTCAAAACTATTGTTATGCGTGCATGAGGATCCAGGGGCATCTAGACGCTCGGGAGGGGTAGTTGATGGGTCCCAACGGCTGTTGGACGACCTGGATGTAATAAGGGTGGGTTTGTCGTGCCAGTTAGTCATGAAGCTCGAAGTAGCTTCCGATGCACTGAGATCAAGGCAGCAGGGGAAATGAGGTATCGTCCCACAAAGCAGACACAAAGTAAGATTTGAGGTTTGAGGGGCGGATGAGCAAGGTTCACTCAAACTTAGGGTAGAAGTCTGGGACTTTTATTCTGGTGGACGGAAAAGACGCTCTAAACCATAAGTGGAACAGTCGAATACTGTTCTGCAAATGTGTGATCCCTTTTTATGATAGAAAGGGCGTGCGATTGTTTATTAAATGCCTCCCGAGTAAGGGAAAGTACTAAAAAGAGATGAACTCATATCATAGTAAACTAAAAGGACAAAACGCTTTGATAAATTATTTGTTTTGAAAACTCACTCCCTAACTCCCTGCTCATTGAGTTGTAGAAGCTATAGGGCAAGCCAAATGTACCATGAATAGGAAAACAATCATTGAAATATTTTGTAAATTTTGTAATGGAAAACATGTGTGCTTCTACACCTTTACCTTCCTCGGTCTATTTGGTAGAAATAGTGCGTTGGTATGGGGAAGGGTGGTGGGTTGATCACAAGACTCCAACCAAACTGGGTCGAGGTGTGACAAGGATAATAGTGTATGAAATCAAAATAAAGGATACACTGACATAAGAGACTTCTAAAGATACAAAATGAGAGAAATCAAGGAAGGTAATCTCAGAGAAAAACATACCCCAACAAATGAGTCATTTGACTCAATAAAGAAACGATGAGAATGAAAACTTATGTACATCGAGGAGAGTTGGTCAAGTTCCACCTTCATCTTAAGGAGCTCAAATTGGATGACGAGGAATAGAATGGAGTATATGAAGTAAGAACTCGATAACGTAAATCCACTGGATAAGGAATCAATTACAAATGGATAAATCCAAATGCGACAACGGATGGCTATAGAAAAATACACTAATACAAAAGGTGTAAGTACAAGAAATATAACATCAGAAATTCTTGATCTAGGGTTAAACCCACTTAGATTGGAAAACTCTCATTGAACCGAGATAAAAAAAAAACCAGAGAATAGAAGGTTGGTGTAAAAATCGAGCAGTAAACCACTTCAAAAACCCAAAGATATGAAGAAGTGGCTATGACCACTAGAAATAACCTCTAAAGATCCTTAAGGACTAGGAATCGATGAATGGAAAAGGCACAAGTGAAAACCGTCCCAAATTAGAGTCAAGCCAATTTATGGGAAAATGCCCTCAATTTTTAAAGGGATCAAAACAACTCTAAAAAGAGAGAATATTGAGTCCGATCCATGGAGAATGAGATGAAGAATTTTTAGAAAAATATATTGGGCCAAGAACCAGTTGAATCGGAGATCAACCAACCTCGGAATGGCTAGAGACAATCGAACCGGCTTAGAGCGGGAACACCCATCAATTTTTTAGGGTTCTAAACAAATCCAAATAAGGTGGTTCTTAAGTTCATTCAATAGAAAATTGAATGTATAATTTTTAGATATTTTTATTTTTCCAAGAACCAACCAGAAAAGGGGTGAACTAGGCCAAAAAATGCCGAATGGAATGATAAATTTGTAAAACCTAGTTTTGTAAAAACACGTTTCCAATAATAAGGAAGTCGGAATTGGGAACCGGAAAATTTCAAGTGAAAACTAAGTTTAAAGTGAACCGAAATTTATATTTAGAAGCTAAAACGGGGATTTGAAAATTTTCAAGTGGTCAATAAAGAGCCAAAAATCATGGAAATGAACCATGAATGAAATTGAATAAGGAAACCAGACCGGTTCAGGGTGAACCAGACATAAACCAAATTAAACTAGATTGAACCGTGTATCACGCACGTGTGTCATCTTCCTCACCCGAGTCCATACCTGAATGCCCTATGTTTACTTGATAAACATCGGCAGACAACTAGACTCCATGGCTTGGTGAAATTAATTCATTTATAGAGCCATGGGCTATGAAATGAGGAAAGAAAACTATGGATAGATAGCCACGCAAGATCTAAATTCTCTCTTAAAGTCATATTGCTCCCAACTCTAGTGACCCGACTACCAGAAACCATAGCTCCTCTATTCGACCACCCCCGATGATGATCTTTGTACCCCTAGAAAGCTAAGGACGTTAGCTTTCCATTGCCAACTCACTTGATCTTCAACTCAGCCAATACAATTTTTGGTGAGATCGCACAATACACAATCTTCGGTGAGCATAAATATAGCACCAATTTTAGAGGCCAATTCCAATGGCCTCGACGGTCCTCGTGAGCTTAGAAAAATTCAGCATTCGTACCATCAGCTTTCCATAGTCACCAACCTTTTTTTGATTTGAGTAAGTTTCAAGTATGAATTAAATTTTTAAGTTTCAAATCTCGGGTTAAGTGGTCGAGCTGACTGAAATGGATATTGCAGGGGCTATAGACCACCAATCAAGGTAATTCAAGTGGCCATGGACTCCTTGAGGAGTTAGCTTTCAAACTACACTAGCCTCGATGACCAACGTGTCGTCTCATGTGAGTTCCCAACTTTGACCCGATTGTTACTTGTTTTCTATTAAGTTTCTAATCAAGCATGATCGAAGCAATTTCAACTGACTCTGACCAAACTAAGTTTACGATATCCTAGAGGGATCCAAGCAAGATCTTGACACTTAGTTTGATAATTTTTAGAGAAACATTTGTGATAAGTAAAAGGTTAAACACTAAAATAAAAATATTTGAAAGTTAGGGGACCCAATCATAAATGAGCATTTTGTGGAAAGAAGAAGTTGTAAATTATAAGGGCAAAATGGTATTAACCTAGGTGACCAAATGGTAATTTGTGGAAAGTTGGACCACTAGGTGGTAAATAAAGAAAATATGGGCACTTCAATAGGTTCTAAGTGAAAAAAATAATGACTTAAGCATTAGGGATTAACCTTAGAAAAAGTTAGTATGAGGGTCGGGTTACCAACTAATGAGTCGAATAACTTGGACCTGTGAGGGTTAAACCGTAAATAAAGTACGATGAGTAGAATTGTAGTATGGTCAAAAGTGGAACTAACTCCATTATTGCTAAACATTGTAGAGAACGCAAGGGACCTGTAAACCCCGCACTTTTGAGTTAAGGAAAACTGGGAAAAGAACTGGTCAAACCGAATAAGAAAACTGAGCCGGTTTACATTTGGGAACAAGCAATATGTGACATTACAGGTCAACGGACTAGTAAAGACAAACAGTTGTGGGTTGAGTTGAGAGTCGAGGCCGTTGGACTAGTGGCACCACAGATTACATGGCAATATGAGAAAATATTGTTTGTGCATGCACTGTGAGTACGGGATCATCAAGACGCCCATGAGGGGTAGTGATGCGTCCTAAGGGCACTGGACGACCTGGTGGCTATAAGGGCAGTTTGTCGTTCTAGGTGTCTGTGCGAAATCTGGAGTAGCACCAAGCGCATGAGACCGGGGTGGGGACAGGATGAGGTCTCTGTCCTCATACAGACACGAACAAGTGATTTCGAGATTATGGGTCGGATGTCACGTACATCCACTCATTCTCAGGGTAGAAGTGGTTGTACTTCTATCCAGGTGGCAGGAAAAGTCGCTCCGAAACCACTAGCGGATTCAGTGGTGATACTGACTTACGAATGTGTGCTTCATGATAAAGGATGTGTGTTAGGTGATAACACACCGTGGTAAATAAGAAATGGTGGAAAAATCAAAATTTTTAAATAAAGGAATTTTTGAAAATAAAGGAGTTTGGCACACTCCATATAAATGTTTTTCTTAAAAGTCAAAAGCTTTTAAAAACCCATTCACTAAGTAGTCGTACTCACCCCCTCCCTTATATCCCTTTCAGGAAATCCTGGAAATCCTCCCCTTAAAAACCGTCAACTAAGATGTCTGTAAGACAGGTATGTAAAGTTTTAAATTTCATGCAGTTTTGATTATGCTATTCCAGGAAAAAGGTGCAAGTTAAAGGACGCCTTACTCTTTACGATTTACAATAAGGGGAAACCCTTTAATAAACCGGGAGAGTGGCAGGTTGATCATGGTGATCCGACCAAACCGGGTCAGGGCGTGACAGGACCACTCCAGTGGAACTGAGAGCAGGATTCCCGGAATCTTGCAGAACGAACAAGTTCTGTGATTCAAGGTAAGTGGGTATATTGATGATGTATTCGATTGGACCGACCGGAGCACATAATGTGATACTTGAATGACTATGTGTAAAGAATAGAAAGTTGACCTTAAAACTCATATAAGAAGTGCAAGTGAATAAGTGCATGCCCATTAAAGAAAATATGATTTTAAAGGCTAAAGTAAGGAATGGTCATGAGACCGAGACATGATGTGTAGCTACGGTACATTGAGAGCAAGATTTGTTGGGTTGTGGGCCATTTTGTTGATTAAGTAGATGAACGAGTGACGAGTCGTGCTCCTAAGAAATGCTATTGTTGTATTATGTGCTGATTGAACGACCAGGGTACGGATTATGCCATGAGATCCGAGTATAGGGCAAGGTGCCCAACCATATGATATGAGGAGAGAACCAAGTGATAGGCTCCCGAGATTGATATGATTTATGGGGAGATGGATGAATGATGGACCAGGCTCCTTAGTATTCTATGTTATATGCATGCTTGATTTGAGATGCCTAATTGAGTGTGATTGGGGAGCCAGGCGAGTGATGCACCGAGCTCTCGGTAATGAGATGTTGCACGTACCATTATGGTATTTAAAGTCATGAGTGTCATGATTATACTTGTGTGTCATGCGTTTTCATTGTGATACCGGTATAGGAGAGGGAGCGATAGAAGGATGCTTGATGAGGTTGTATGGAAAAGAGTTCGGGTAAATGTTGTAAAATACTTCCAATTTTTTGGAACATACTATTGATGTACGGGTACCATCCCAGTACATCACTACAATGAAAAGAGACGGGATTGAGTCGCATGTGTAAGGGGCATGTGTCGGCAGGGGAGGCAGTGCAGCCATGACCGCAGATTGTTTGAGACACTCAGCTGTGAGATGACACTCAAAAAGTATCGGTTGTGGTAGAGTGGTACGTGTCTCCCACACTCCTAGGTGTGTTATGTGTATATGACCTAAGTAGCCCATGTGTGTGCGGACCTGAGTAGCCTGCGATGAGGCACGGGTTATGAGTAGTCTGGAGGTGTCAGCCGAGTGTAGGTTATACTTGTGTGTGGGATGTGAGTTCCCGGTGTAGGCATTATTTTATGATATATGTATATTGTTATCCATGTAGAAACAACAGAGGAGACCGAGAGTAACACAACCGTAGAATAGACTATAGGTCGAAGTGGCCTAAGAGAGGCGTATCAAAGGGCAAGATAAACAACGGGGCTCGAGATCATATGCCAAACTAAAAGAAATAGAGAATTGTGTTAAGTGGTTTACGGAGAATGTTTGGATCATAAGTTATGTAGTGGTATGACGTTAGTAACTCATTCACTAAGTTATGAGCTCATTCCACTCCCCTAAATAAATTGTAGATTTAAGCCAAATAGGCGTGATACAACAAGGGGGAGAATCATCTCGAGGTGAGTATACTCTCAGGTATCCTCTTAACCATCACGAATGTGGTTAAAGTTTTTTATCATGTTACTATTTTTTTCATGATATTTTGGTAAATCATTTTGGTGGACTCAAACGAAAAAATTTAAAATTTTTAAATTTTTACTACATTTTTCAGGTAATTTTATCAAAAGTCCCAATTCATCTGGTATTCACTATAGTAAAAATACCACCATAGTGGTACCGACGGGGACGGACAAAGTAATTACCGATCTCCAATTGACAGAATAGGGTCATGTGTGACGGTGATAATATTTTTACGATTTATTTTACTAATATTCCTATATTTCATGATTACATTAACTATATTAATATATATTATTATTTTATTTTGAATGTGTTTCCCACAAACTAATTGTGGTTCGCTTTATTACAATAAATAAGCATATAGGAGATTTGTTTACCAAAAATTTTATATCTAGTAATTTCAATATCAATTTCTATATTTTTCCCAAAATTTACATATGAGTAATGTGATACTTAAAATATCATCTGCACACAAGTAGAGAGAAAATAGATAATAAAATAATAATTATATCTCAACAACATCAACCTATTCAATACCTAATAAAGATCAACATATTCTTATTAAATTAGCGAATAAACACAAATCCTCTTATTAAATTAGTGAGTTGATGGTTAGCCAATAAGTTCTCTTTGAGTCATTGTACTCAATTGAGTAAAAATAATTTATACTGTGAACCCTTACTGCCAAGAATGGATTGAAAGAATAGAGGGGTAGGAGCAATAAGATCATTGAAGAAAATCAACGGAAGCATTGAATTTTATATGAGATTTTCCAGAAGTTTTCTTAATTTAATCCAAATATGTTCATCTTTCACCTTCACCAACTTAACTAGATGTTCATATATAAAGCATATAAATGCATGTATGCACGCAGACATCACCGTCACCATTGAAGGCATCTTCTGGATATGGAAGCTCTTAAAAAGTGGGCGACTTTTTTCATAAACCAAATGGCCCTGCCTTGGGAAAGTATAATGATAAACGACTTTCCATCAAGGAATGGGATGGGGCAGCACTTTTGTCCTTGAGAAGCCTCCTAGGCGTGAGGGATTGAAAGGGGTTCTTTCTTTATATAAATTTGTATTTATTGAAGAGAACAAACTATATAAAAAGGAATATCGTGCAAAAAATTCCAACTTTCGTCGTCTCCATAGATCGAAGATGATGTTGTGGGTCACTTACTAAAGTTTGAATCAAAGGTCGTATCTAATGATCTGAAACTCACCACCGCACCCTCTCTTTTTTTAATTCAGTTGGTAACATTTGGCATATTCTCCTATATACAAAAGTAATAAATTAATTGGAAAAGTATTGGCCTAAAGTAAAGTGTCAAATATGGGAGCTAATAATATTTTAATTATTTGCATAAGACTATTTCTTGTTAATAATCTCATATATATATATATATATATATATATGGGGATGGATGACAAGTAGTGAAACTTGGAAGGATACATTGATAGATAGACATTAAATCCACAAGCATTCATGCATACCAAACCAAGCATATACTATCAATTGTTCATCTTGAATGTACGTCAGATTAATTCATGCACTAGACTATAATTTCATAATTGTTTTTTTTTTTTGGCAATAAGATGGGCGAATCAATCACTAGTCACACTTTAAACATAAAGTCTCTTCTAATTAAAAACAAATACTCCGAGTGATATCGGGCATGTTGCCCATGTACATGTAAAAGCTTCCATTTGAGATTTGTAGCTGAATAAGCTTTTTGCAAAATTCGAATCTCATCGTGCTTCTATCTCCCACAATTTTCCCATCAACAACCTGAACCTTTGTTAGAATTCCCTAGCTTCCTTAGCGACTAAGGGTTCTCCTACTTTATTGTCGAAAGCAATCAAATCAACACTGAAATTGCCAAGAATATTGCGTTTGTCATACTAAAGGAAGCTGCAGTAGAGGGTGTTGATACTTCAACGCTAAAATGATTGGCCGACGTGTTTAAACACAGTTGATGCATCTAACTCGGTGATATTTTCATGATGCAAAAAGCTTTTTTATTCTTATTTTTTTAGCCTTACCAGATAATCTTCTGTAATTGAAGATGAACGGATGAAGCTTGGACCATTTGTATACATCAGCTTTGGGCGTGCGCACAGAATTCGTTGCGGTGCCCACCCGTCCAATAGATCGGTTTTGAAATTTATTATCCTTGACTCACATAATTCTTCATTAATAAATGGACAAATTTGAATTATGATATTGTACTCATGAAACACATCAGAGATTAAGATTTAAACTACGAGAGCAGATCCACAGTGATATCAAATGCATAACCATTATCACGGTGATATCAATATGATTTATTTTAATGTAACCTCTGCCATCTTTTGGACCCATCATTTCACTATACTGTTAGGAAAAGAATTTTAAATAAATGTAAATACAACTATCATATTAAAGCCAGAAAAGAATGTGAAATTCCAAGTCAACAAGGGCAAACAAAAATAAAAGAGAAAATAAATAAATAAATATATATATATATATATCAGAAAAAAATGTAAGTAGACATGAGTCTGGGTGTGCAAGAAAAATATGGCTTTTTCTTTGGAAGCAAAGACCAAAAAAGGTAAATTAACGGTAGAATTAATAAATAATTAAGATTACATCAACATATTCTTCATTTCAACGGATATACAAGTGTGTTTCTTTACACACATGTGCATCACCATGCTATCTATACGTTCATATAGAGATGATGAGCATTTTTCTGGCAAATCCTTTTTCCACCCACCTCCATCCCACAGATTTACTTTTATTGATGCGAGCTGCACACCATATCTTCTCCATTCCTGCAGTTTCTCCTCCTTCCCTTCTTTAATCTACCCAATTGCTTGCACTGTCTTTATTGTATAGTTTTTTTTTATATTTTCTCTGTCAAGTCGTTTTCTTTCGATTTCTTCCATCCCCTTCACCTCCTTCAGTCGTAATCCGATCTCATAGTCAGCTTGAAACCAACGCGTCCTTTGCGACCCACAGACATCACCTTTTCGCCATTGCCACCCAGTGGCCAAGGGCGCACTCATGGCTTGCCCAAAAGCCCCCACTCATGCATTCACAGAGAGTAGGTGTAGGGCCCTCTCTCCACCCACAATATCAGTCTCATCTATCTCCTCTCCTCTCCTCTCTTGTCTTCGTCTTCGTCTTCATCTTCATCTTCACGTCTCTCGAGAAGAAATAGAGCGGGGCACACACAGAAAAGAGAGAGATCATCATCTCATCTGTTGTAATCTTATGGCTACCATACTGACAAGTTGGTCGTCCCTTCAAAACAAAATGTAAAAAGTTGAGAAAGATTATCAGAGCTATAGCAGTTGAGTCTTTGACTCATGCCATGCCCTACTAAAAAGCAATTACACTTTATGCAATATGTGAAAATATCAAAATTATACCATTGAAGATAAGGGGGACACGCACACACCTTATATCATAAAAATGGCTAAAACTCCTAATTAAGATACAAAAATTTCTAAAATAACATTCAATTTGGTACTAAAATTTAAAATATTTAGAAAATGTTTAATCATGGAATAATGAGTGCAAGCATTATGATAAACAATTATATATATATTAACATAGATGAGTATATACATGGAAAAGGTGGTGATAAATTTGGTAGAAATGGCAGAACATACATGTTCTTCCTCCCCAATACGTATGATATTTGGTACCTTTGTATGTTCATAGAATCTCTAGACAAGGAGCAGACATAGTTGCAATAATTCAAATTTGTTTTTTGCCAAAGATCGTTCTGAGCATCTTGGCGTGGAGAGGTTGAGAGATAACATTGTTCTGAGCTTAGTAGTGTTATTATGCTCTCAACACGTCATCATCGAGATTGAACCTTCATTGAAAGTTTTAGGCTCCTACAGCTGGCGGCCCATCGGGATGCAGTGGCCGGCCGATGCATGGAGCTATAAATTCCAGTGCCTACTTTGCTGCTCCAATGCGACCAATCACCAATTAACATCGGTAATTCTATACCGTTGGCCATGTATCATTAGCCAAACACCCCATGGACCGACGGGCCGGCCGGCTCTCGTGGATAGAGTCCAAGTCGGCCATCAGACACCCCCATTCCCCTCACATGTCCCTTTCACTGGATTAAATATTCCATTGCTATTATATGGCCATTGCTATCGAAGTCATCTTCCTCGCTTTTGCCTGAATAAAAATACGACAGTGCATTAGCCTCTGCCATATTCGGGTTCCATCCTTGTGCATTAGCCTTTCCTTTTTTTTTCTCTCCTACGTTAGTGATACTTCTTATTGATGCCTACCAGCCCATAAACTTTTCCAAAACGAGGTAAAGGTTAAACAACTCATTGCCCCTTCCGTGTAGAACTAGCCATACTGCATGAAAAAGTGGTACATTATCATATATAGTTACGTATTATTGATGATATGTATAAGATGACCCTTCCCTTGTCGGCATGCTCCACAAAAGCATTACTGCTGCCTAGCCTTGGGATGCAAATGAATACGATTGATTATAAGACCAAACAAATGGAAGCCACCGTCGACAAAATTGGCTATAAGATCTTGGATGTTATATGAACCATCCACATCTGTGTACACTTTAGACTTGTCTAAATAATTTTGATTTTTTTAAATATACACAATTTATTCATGTATTGGTATATGCGCCAAACCCTCCTTAGATATCAAGTCATTGTCTTCAAGATGAAGTGGGGAAAGGGGAGGCAGAAGCAGCAGAGCAGAAGAGAGACAATCCAGAGACAAAGACCACGTGAGGCAAAATGGCTTACACGACCCCTAGTTTGGAGCTTGTGGGTTCTCTCCTTTATTATTTGCTTTACTATTTTCATTTATTAATGTTATTTGCTCTCCACGGATATAATAATTGTCATCTCTCTTTCGTTGTCCTTTTGCACTTTAATCGAAGAAGATGAATCATAAGGCTTGCACATAAGGTTGGTTCATCATCTCTCAACCACTATTGTACTTATTTCACATAAGGAGGGGTCGAGGAAAATGCTTGATGAACCACACACCGCGCGGCAGTTGCTAACCTTCAGCTGTGCTGGATGTTTTTGTCTTTATATTGTGGTAACGCGGCTCTCCCTAACTACCCTCGGCTGCCCTCCCTCACTTTGTATAGACATTTGTATCCACTCAATTATTTCTAGGAAGGTTGATGAACTGACCACCAGTATCCACTCAATGATTGTAGGCTCACGAACTCGGTCAACCCTCTTGGCTAATCAAGATATGAATGATGACCCTTTTGCAGCCTAAGTCAACAGAATAATCGATGGCAAATATCTCATTGGCCATGATGGGAACCCCAGAACTAGAGCATTATATATGTTGAGGCGGGCATAGAGTGGGACGGTGACCCACTAGGGCGATGGCCATGAGCCAACATACTCTTCAGTGCGAGCCAATATAGATTATCTGGCTCCACCGATCACTTATCACTGATCTTAGCGGCCCTAGAACTAGAATGTACAACACAAATTGGGTCCTGCGGGGGATGGATGAACTACAATGTATGCGCTATAAGCCCAGCCCATATGGGTGTGAGCGGCCTGCATCTCTATTTAAATTGGGTCTCAAGTGCTAAACTAAATCATTTCTGCACGAGTCAGTTCGTGTTCATCTTATGCGCATAAAAAAGTGTGAGTCATAGTCCATTAATTTAATATAAAGAAAACTGTTAAAACTCATCAAATAGATGATTATCCACAAGGGTCGTGATTAACTTAAGGCACACGTACTTTGTCATACATAGAAGAATAGGCTTAAATTAAACTTTGCTTGTGACTCGGGGGGAATTCATGGGTCCACAAAGATCTCGCCAATACCGGGATTTGTGATGCGAGTAGATTTTCTTTGCCCCTATGCACGTAACATTCGGAGGAGCAGATTTCTTCGTGGAAATTTTGATTTTGATTTTGACATATGATCTATGGTGAAAAGAACAGGTTTATTGCCGAGTTTTTTTGTTCTCCCCCAATTGTCTCCATTCTTGTCCCTCTTTGGAAGGCAAAGCAAAACCCACGTGGAGTCCCGCTGACGTTTGACTCATCCAGAAGGCCAATGCCTTAACGTAACCTCATTGCGAAAGCCACGTGGACAAATTGCTTCGGTGCATGTCACGTACATCCGACCCAAAAGATGATCAACCTTATGGTAAGGTGTTGATTAATTATTTGAATATTTTACTGTAATTATTAGAAGTTGGCATGCAATTATTTAATACAGAAGACTAAATACTATTAGATAAGCACATTGAACGATAATCTTTCGCAGAAAAATAGTCCATCCATGAATTACTTTAGGGTTGAAACTTGATCCATGAATTTAAGAGGCAAATTAAATTATATCATCAAAATGAAATATCATTTAGGCATAAGTGTTAAAATTCGGTTGAATGGGCAGGTTTTTTTTTGTAGGCCGATAAATCATGTCGCACCCATGAAAAATGGATGTGGTAAAATGAAAATTCAAGCACATTTCTTATTCTTTCTTTTTTATTTTATTATATTTCTTTCTTCTTTAATATTTTACATTTTTATTATATATGTATACATATTTAATTAGACAAGAGTTTTTACTAAATTTTATATAGATACAATTTTTATATATTTTATTTATGATGTATATAAAAATGAAAATTGAAGAACAACCAATATTATTTTTTTTATTATCTTCATTCACTCTTCTTTAATATTAAATTAGAAATTTATATTGACAAAAAAATTAAATTTAAGAATTTGAGATTTCGTATTTCTTTTTTTGTCAATTTTATCTTTCACTTTTATTTTATTTTTACACATGATGGCATGCCTTAAATAGATTATATAAATTTTTGTAGACGAGTAATAAAGTTTTATATTAGATTTGAATAAAGTGATGACTTTACCAAAATATTTTGTAATATAAATAATTATACATTATATATTAAGCATTTATTGTTTATATTATATTATAAATACTATTTATTAAATATACCATCTCACCCATCAACTCATATATATATTCACGGTTTTTCAAGGGATTAGATTTTTCACGTATTATTTAATAAATTATTGAAGTTATTTAAAAATTATAATTATCTATTTATATGTTTACATAACTTCTCTTCACTCAATGCCCAAACGATCAAATTTAGATGGGTTGAATATCCCTTCCAAATGTGCTCAATAACCCCTCCAAATCCTTTATTTGGCATCGCACCACCTCCAAAAATCAGTCTTAATCCATTAAGTTTGAATATTCATTCATCTTTATTTGATAGATGGTTTGCTGTTGATTTCATCACTCACTAAACCGGTTTTATACATTAACTGTTAACCCATTTTGTGATATTGCATCTAATGGCACCCAAATTGGAATTATTAGTAAATACATTATGGGGAAGATGAAGTCAAATCCTTGTAAGAAATGTTAAAAATAGTGGTGTGTCTCCTCTTCAATTTTGTGATGACGAGAACCCTAATTCTCGCCCCAAAATGAGGGAAAAGTTTTTTAGGGTGCCATAGACGTTAGAGACGTTAGAGACGTTCATTTACAACCGCCATTAGCGGCTTCAATCAACAGACATTTCATGTCTGGTCTTATTTTGGACGAAACCCTAATTTGGTTGTATTAATTATTCCATTTTCTATGCAAGTAGTTTGGATATGTCGACCCATGCAGATCAACTTGTTTAGGAAGCATTCAGAATTCGTGGAATAATTAGACGCAATCTCATTCCACCAATGTTGAGAATTGCATATTACTATAATTTTAAAAAATTATTATAAATATACAAATTTAATTTTTTTATTTTTTATAAAAAATAATTTTTAATTGTAACTGAATTTGACTAATTATTAGTTTAAAATATTTTCTTATATCATATCAATTGTATTGGCAATTAATAAAAAGTTATCCTTTCAATAAAAATATTAAACTTTTTATGTATTATTTTAGAGCATAAAAATCATATATATAACTAATAAATACTAATTTTAAGTGTATATATATAAGTTTGAACTATATGCCAATAGAGGTGTAATATTGGTTGACATATGCTACATTTGTGCTATCATTTTTAAATTGTTTATTTATTATTGCTAGACATTTAATTGCATAATAATATTAAGTTAATATGTTATTTATGTTAAACTTATATAAATATGATATGATAATTTTGACCCTTCACAAGTGACGCATCAAATAGGTTAGGGGGACACTTGAACTACACAAAATTGCTCATATAGCACTGACACAGACAAAGTTGTTATCAAGATGGAACTAAATTTTTATCGTTGAATATAGTAATTTTGGATAGTTGTACGTGATGAAGCCTAATGTAGACCTGCATTAGAGACGGTTGATGTACCTTAGCCCAAAAAAATTCAAGCAATCATGAAAAAAAAGGATATTCGAAATCTTATCTTAATCAAAGAATACATGCCAACACTGATTACACGGGTCCTATTTATCCACACATGCCTCTGTAATATATATAGGATTTATATGAGTATAAAATAATAATAAATTATAAAAACCAAAAACCAAAAAAGGAAGGTGGTCGGAGAAGTTCCTCCCTCCCTGTCGTTCAATGATGGCCAATCACCCACTCCGCAAGAGAAAGGAGCCGCATGTGATTATAAAAAAAATTCGATAATGGAATCTGAACTTACACCGTACATAAATTCGAAAATTTTCTGGTTTGATTGGATATAAGGTCGGGTTTGAATTTCGAGTTTATACACGTATTCTAACAAATTTTCGGGTTAATATTTGGAATGGTAACTTGGAATCTCAAATTTATAATATAAACTAAATTATAAAAACAAAAAAAAAACCAAAAAGAAAGGTGGGAGAAGGTTGTCCGGGCGGTCCAATAAGGGCCAATCACCGTATTGCAGGTCCTCACTGCGCTGTTGGAGAAAGTAGCCAAATGTTACATAGACTTCTCAAAAAAATACAAGATGAGAATAGAAATTTGTGCCCGACCTTAATTCGAAAATTTTCTGGTCTAATGTTGGGTTCTCAATTTTCTACTTGAATTACATAAAATTTTAGTAAAGTACGGGTATTAGAACTTTGGGAATCGGGTCCCGCAAACCTGAATTAGAGGTGTGGTACCCGGACTCGGGTTGCAAGACCCGAACCCAAATCGGGTCATATAGCCGTGCACGAGTTTTGGGACTCGGACCCATACACGGATCTCGGAACTCGAACCTATGTTTTTAAAATAAAAATACATTTACACTAATTTAAACTTTCGCATGCAAAATTTAAGTATATATAATTAATAATTAAACTATATTTAATTTAATACAATTTTACAAAATAATAAATAATATAATGATTAGAATTATTATTTTTAATTCAAATAAATAAAAAAATATGAACATATTTATTCGAATAAACGGGATAAATGTTAAATTTATGTAAGTAATTACTCGTAAATATTGATTTTAATATAATTTTATAAAATAATAATATATTCAAAATAATCAAATTATTATTCAAAATACCTACATATACATTTGAATATTCACAACAAATCTCAAATTTTTGTGTTAATATTGATTTTTATACCATTTTATAAATTAATAATAAATTAAAAATAACAAAAATGATATATTTTAAGAATTTATTTATATTTTTTTGAATTCGAATAAGTAAAATGAAAACATTTAATTCAAACTAAATGAGTAAAGATTAAATATGTGTCCTTCACCAATTAACTATATTAAATTTTATATAATTTTAAACTGTAATAATATATTCAAAAAATTGGAATTGATCTCTAAAAATAATAAAAAAAATTGTTAATTTACCTGAATCTGGGGTTAATGGACTAGAAATTTGCGTACATTATTTTTATTTTTTATAAACTAATTTAATTATTTTAAATATATTATTAATCTGTAAAATTATATAAAAATTAATATTTATAATTGGTTAATAACATAAATTTAAGTTTTACTTAACAATTTCGAATACTTGTACTCATGTTTTTTTATTTGTTTGAATACAAAAAATAAAAAAAAAACCTTAATAAATATCAATTTTGTTATTTATTATTCTCTAAAATTGCAATACAGTCAATATGACCCATTTGTTAATGATATAAACTTTGGAAATCGGATCCAGAAACCTGAATTGGGTGTTGTACCCGGACCCGGGTTGCGAAACCTAAATCCAAGTCGGGTCCTATATCTGTGCACGAGCTTCGGGACTCAAACCCACACATGGGACTCCGAACCCGAGCCTTTATTTTAAAATAAAAATACGTTTACATTAATTTAAATTTTAACGTACAAAACTCAAGTATATATATTTAATTACTCAACTATATTAACTTTAATATAATTTTACAAATTAATAAATAATATAGTGGTCACAATTAAAAGTTTTTTTTAATTCGAATAAATAAAAAAATGCATACATAATTATTTAAATATACTAGACAAATCTTAAATTTATATAATTAAACACTTGTGCATAATAATTTTAATACAATTTTAAATAGTAATAATATATTCAAAATAATTGTATTAGTATAAAAAAATCCTTAAACCAAAGTTCGAGTTCATTAAGAGTTTTTTTATTTTTTTTAATTCGAATAAATAAAAAGAAAATACGTACATACATATTTGAACTTTCACAATAAATCTCAAAATTTTGTTACTAACTACTTGTTAATATTGATTTTTATATAATTTTGAATAATAATAATAATGTATTCAAAATAACAAAATTGATATTTATTAAAAAATTATATTTTTTTGAATTAGAATAAATAAAATAAAAATACATAATTAAAAAATAAACAGTAAATCTTAAATAGGTATATTTAACCACGACCATATTTAATTTTATACAATTTTAAATAGTAATAATGTATTCAAAAGTCAAATTGATCTTTAAAAATAATAAAAAAAATCCTGAATTTGGGGTTAATGGACTCGAAATTAGTGTACGTTAAAGGATTTTTATTTTTATAAACTGATTCAATTATTTTAAATATATTATTAAACTGTAAAATTGTATCAAAATTATTATGTTTTGATTTTTTTATTTATTTTAATATAAAAAATCTTAATAAATATCAATTTTATTATTTATTATTTTCTAAAATTGTAATATAATCAATATTATCGATTGATTAATAACATAAAATTTGGGAATAAGATCGGTAAAACTTTAAATTAATATGAATAAATCTTAATTTTAGAACAAGAACTCTATACTTAAAGCTCAGCTTTGAGTATGGTTGTGTGGACCTGACTCGGATTTTATTGGACCCTGTCTGATCGAGTTTGGATGCCCGACTTAAAGATCGGGTGTGTACGTTGGGTTCGGTCCGGCAAAAGAGAGCATAGCTAAGATAAGTAAAATTTACTGAATGAATGAGTGGAGCCTCAAAGTCCTCTAACTCACTTGATTCCTATCCAAGCGTATTCAACGGAAGCGACCAAGTCGTGATTCTCTCATAGCTTGTTGGTGTCCGGGAAAATCCAATATATCGTATCAATTGAATAAATTAAAAACAACAGTCCTCAGTCCCTCTCTATAAATAATGGCTCATACTGATCATTCATATCCACCATCAACAATCCATTCAGTTAATGAGCTTAGCTACCTTGTATAACTGGGCATTGAGCATTCCGGCATTCTCGATCGTCTGGTTATTTCACTCACTACCCGCCACCTTCATTTGGAGTCAATGGCATTTATTCCACATCATTTTCTTTCCTGCGTTCTCTTGGCCTTTTTCCTTTCAGCACTTCATGTTCCCACCACGAGTGCCTTCAAGCCCAAGCTGCTCAACTTCTCGAGAGTCGAGTCTAGTTTCAATTCCGACTGGTCCCCTGCCGGTGCTACATGGTACGGGGGCGCAGACGGAGATGGAAGCGAAGGTAAGTCAATATTCGACCCCATTAAAATTTCCTTTGCACCAAGAAATGGCTATTCAGTTTTAGATACTACGTGACATTACATACGCATGTCAGTTGACGATATATACTGCAGAGTTCCTGGCTGATAGGGGTGTTGTTGTATGCATATTCTTTTGTAGGGGGAGCATGTGGATATGGAACTACAGTAGGGCAAGCTCCATTTTCTTCAATGATCGCTGCTGGAGGGCCTTCTCTCTTCCAATCGGGCAAAGGATGCGGAGCATGTTATGAGGTCCAACATCATATGTGCATATATATTCATAATTATAACAAACGCAATAATGGCGTTTTCTCACACATTCACGTGCTAAATAGTAGTCCCTGAAATTGATAGTTTAGGAAATAATACAAATAAGAGTCAATACAAGGGTGGATTATTTGTCAAAAATTAATTTCGAAGTTTGCTTATAATATATTGGTGGGCGATTTCAGGTTGAGTGCACGGAGAATGAACATTGCTCAGGAAATCCGGTGACCGTTGTAATAACCGACGAGTGCTCAGGCGGCCCATGCACGGCAGAGTCAGTCCACTTCGATTTAAGTGGCACTGCTTTCGGAGCTATGGCTAACTCCGGTCAGGCCAACGATTTGCGTAATGTTGGAATCCTTCAGATCCAGTATAGAAGGTAATATATATATATATATATATATATTAAAGTTCTCCATCATTCATAAACTTCATGAAAAATTATCTCTTATGTTGCATTAAGATCTATTACTTCATCTCGTGCAGGGTGGAATGCAATTACCCCGGCGTATCATTGGCCTTCCACGTCGACTCGGGATCCAACCCTAACTACTTCGCCTGTCTGGTCGAGTACGAGCAAGGAGACGGTGATCTCGCGGCGGTGGAGCTCAAGCAGGCTCTGGACTCGGACTCGTGGCTCCCCATGCAGCACTCATGGGGTGCTGTGTGGAAGATGGAAGCGGGCTCGGCACTTCGGGCTCCGTTCTCGATCCGGCTCACGCAACCCAATTCTGGCAACACTTTGGTGGCCGGCAATGTCATTCCGGCTGGGTGGCAGCCGGGCCAAACCTATCGATCAATGGTCACCTTCTAAACCTGGCTAGCTGCTTAGCCCGATAGCTTACTTCAACTGATGATCCATCTATCCATAATAATAATTGAGGTACTATGTATGGTAAATGATGTGAGCCTATATAGATCGACCATAAGACAATAATTGCTAGTGTTCCATGCATGGGTTATGTTTTTATATTGCTATCTCCTAGCATAAATTTAATTGTAAAATTATGAGGGAAAATGCAGAAATAAATTGTCCTCTTATTGGAAAGTCTTGAATGCTATGAAAATAGAACTCCCACATTAATTTTTTTTATACAAAAAATTCAAACTTGAATGTTGATTAAGAGAAGAGATATTTATCCTTATCAACCAATTCCAAGGAATGTTACAAAAAACTAGAAAACATTAACAAATATATATATATATAATATTATTTACACCTATATTTCAACATACAAACAAAGTTTCAATAAGAGTAGATTTCAAATATAAAGATCATTTGTTTAACGAGTTTATAGAGCGAAATTTAGTGCCCCTCCTACTAACATAGCGGGAATTGAACATTCAAAGTAATGTATGAGACTATGTGGTTGTCATATTTTCTTGAATGAAACTATGTGGGGAGAGTATTTTTGAAGGGGAACGAAGACCCGCCATTCTTGCTATGTGATTACGTGCAAAAACAATGAAGTAAATCAGTGAATTAGATTTGAGCACACATAGAGGAATCCTAACTCCGATATAGGAAGAGCAGGGAAGCATGCCTAAATTGAAGGGCTCTCTTTGCTTTCATACCAGATTCTAATCTAGAATCTCATAATGATTATAGATGTTGAAAATGACATTAGAAGGAGTAACTATCTGCAACATGCCATTCCTAAATTCGATAACTACTATAAACACTAATCGATTCTTATAGAAAACTTTCTCCTATCCTTGAAACTCTAGAGATCTGAAAGTAAAGAATTACTTGTTTAAAGTAATAAAATGTTCTATTATAAATACTATATATAAAGACTACATATTTGGGGTACTTATAAGGGACGACAGACAGAACTTCAATTTTTAAGAAGAGATTTTGAGATATTGA
This sequence comes from Trapa bicornis, assembly GCA_030064425.1. NCBI lineage: Eukaryota > Viridiplantae > Streptophyta > Magnoliopsida > Myrtales > Lythraceae > Trapa > Trapa bicornis. The sequence continues at coordinate 33,087,269 of CM057755.1, read as the reverse complement.
AGATGGAGATTGAGTAAGTGGAATAGCATTTTTCAAGAACACTTAGGGTGGCAAATAAGAAAAAAATGTTGGGTGATCCTATGAACTCATGTACTATTTATTGGTGATAAAATTTTAATATCTTTTGCGAATGAAGTTTGAATACACCGTATGTGTAATTGAAGAGTCTAATAATATAAGCAAGATGAACATAGAAGAATTATAAATCAATTTGTTAATTCATGAAAGAAAAAGACTAATGTCTCGCGAGGAAGAGCAAGCTCTTCTAAAGTCAACCGACCTGAATTGCAGAGATACTATTAGATGGGAAATAACAGGTTTGGAGGAAGATTTGTTGGCGGTTGAGGCAGAAGTTCGACGGAGAGTAAGATGTCTACCAAATAAAATATTTATTGAATGTAATAAGTGTAATAAATTAGGAAATTAACAATATAACGTCATAATTTCTATTTAAAGCTAATTGGACTAGAAATTGATTTTTTAACGTGAATAAAAAATCCGAAAATCAACATTTGGAATGGAGATGTATTCACAACATGTTCTGACCGTGATCTTATACTATAAATAAATCCATAAATTATTATTAAAAAACCACTATTGATCGAAAATTAACTATCGAGAAAATTACAAGTGAAAACTAGTTTAAATCGGCTTGAGGCGAAATGTCAGGCCACTACCCAATTACTCGGCTCACCGTCCCGTGTAACTCGTCAATGTTCTTGATATTACAGTGGTGGGATCTTTCACTAAACTAAAACCGATGAGACTAAAATACAAAACAAAAAATACTTCTCTATTTTTCAGTGAAAATTTGGAATTTTTCTTTAAAATATGTTGCCCAAAAATATTTTAACAATAACTCGGGAATACAATAGTTGATAATTAGTAAATTACAACTTTCGTGAGCAGGGTAGTAGGCTATCTCAGACAGTAAGTGGCTTAGAACATATTCCCGCCTTTGTTCCTAGTCTTCTTAACTTCTTAATTAAAATATATTTACACCTACTGGACTACTCAGAGCCCGCGCCTCGACACGGTAAATCATGCCTAACAAAAGCATGACATACACTCGGACGACACTATCGGGCTACTTACAGCTCGTGCCTCAACCCGATACCTCAAGCCTAAACAAAAGCATGGGAAACTCATGGCCCTAAAGTAACCAAATCACACACAGAGAATGGATCACCACTTTTGCAATCTTAGACTGGGAATCTAGGGTGTGGGAGGCCCAAGGCTCTCTTCCTACCACTAACACCTTACTCATGCCTTCTCACAACATGGTGCCTGAGCGCCCCTGGGGCTACTTAGGCCCCCAAACAATACACACATGGGGCTACTCACAACCTTCTTTTCACTTTTATACCTCATTCGTGGATGTTGAAGACGTGTCTTCGTCCATCACACCGTATACTCCGACTATCCTCTACTACCACGCACAAGAGTATACATATACCCCAACTATCCCCTACTGCCATACACAGAAGTATACATGAAACCTCGACAATCTGGATGTATCACTTACACTCTCCTTACTTGTCACGCCCGACCCGATTTGGTTGGGTCCCTATGAGCAACCCGCCACTCCCTTTGGTATATGAAGGGTTTCACCCTCTTTTAAACCGCGAGAAGTAAGACGTCATTTTTCCTGAAATAACATTATATAAAACTGAATATATTTAAAATAGTCATACATGTCTTATAGTTTAATTACATGAGGGTCTTTAAAGTTAGTTTTCCTCGATTACCTAAAAATGGGTAAAGGGAGGGGGTGAGTTCTACAACTCAGTGAGCGAGTGTTGGGAGTGTGTTTTCAAAACATTTTTGGTTTATAAAATAAACCATGCCAATGTTATCATTTTCATTTTAAAAGGATTTTTGCTCAAATTTAGGTTTTCAAAACCTTTTCCATTTCCATATTAGTTGTGTTTAGCTCTCTTAGCCCATCCCATTGCCTCAGGAGACATTTAGTAAACAAACACATGCCCTTCATTAGAAAGGGTACACACGTTCGCAGGTGCAACACGTACACTGCACCCACTTGTGGATTAAAGCATTTTTACTATTTACCATAATAGAAGCCCGTCCACTTTTACCCTAAGTCTGAGTAGACATCCAAGACGTCCAACCCTTAGACTTGAATGCCACTTTGTGTCTGTATGAGAATGAAAACCTCATCTCGACCCCACCCCGGTCTCATGCGCAAGAAGCTCCCAAAGCTTCATGACTAACTGGCATGATGAACTATCCTTATCTCCACCATGTCGTCCAATAGCCCTTGGGACCCATCACTACCCCTAGGGCATCTTGATGTTCCCGTACCACAAGTGCATGCACAAACAAGTATTTTCATATAGTTATTCATCCTCTTTGGTGCCAACGGCCCCAACGCTCAACCCGACTTGCAACTATTTGTCTAGGTCGATCCGTCGACCTGGCCCTAATGCACTATCGTTAGTCCATCGAGCACTATCGGTCCTCACTCGGTACCATGGCATAACACACAATCAATTTCATTAATTAGGAGTTTTCATGACTCTTCCTAATCAAGTTTGTTTACGAGCTTCTGCCCGTGCCCACTGGCCCTGGGCCCACTGCACGTATTTTCCAAAACTGGGCATTGAGCCCTATGAGTTCAAAAACCAAGGCCCCTGGCCTATCTGAGCTGTTCCAGCTCCCGTCAATAAGGTCTCCCAAATATTTTAATTCATTGTCATACAATCAAGGGAGAACACTTGTAACAAAAATCATATTTTTATCTTACCACACCAACTAGGTGTGATGATGGATCTACTTACAACCAGTAGGCGATTTTCTCCTTTCCTCAAGGAAACTCATCATACTAACCAAGTATGATATTTATTCCTACTCACAACCGATAAGTAGGTTTTTATTCAATAAAACAGTGCTCATCATCCCAATCGGGTATGACATTAAATAATCCCACTCACCTAGTGACTGTGACACGTTCGTTCCTAATCAGCTTACAAGTCCATGCGAGCTTTCTCTTGTTGGCATTCGGGTCTCATGTGTCCCTACACGATTTTGGTATCATTATCAAAGAGGGTTCGACATAACAACCTTCATTTTCTCACATATGAGCGACTATGCCTAAATTTTCGGTTTATTGCACTTAGGTCCCATAAAGTTCATTTTTCTTGACTTTAGGTCCCTAAGGCTAACTTTTCCCCCAATTTGAATCCCAAGGCTTAAACTATCCTCTTTGGACCCTCAATTTACTCAAAATTGTGTAAGGGCTCCAGTTTTCCAAATTTCCAATTTGGTCCCCAATTTTTCAAAAATTACAATTTTGCCCCTACTTTGCAAAAATAGAAATTTGGACCCAAATATTTCAAAAATTGACCAATTGGTCCCTAACACCTTTCTCATTGCCAATTGACCTTCAATTTTGAGAAATTGCATGGAGGTCCCTCAAATTTTCCCCAATTTCACCCTTTTACACTAACCTAATTTGATTTCTTCAAATTGGCCATTCAATCAGGGTTAATTGCTCCAATTTATAGCATGGATTGGTTTCTACGCTTCCATATGATCAAATAGAGCTTTGAATTACAGGATTTGAGTCTGAAACGAGCTCAAACGGAGCTTTGCCTGAAAACTGTTCGTAGAGAGAGAAAGCTTCGAAAGCTTACCGTTGGAGGGGCGACGATCTGAGCTATCAATCTAGGGTGGTAGCTTTCATCCTTAGGTTCCTTATAGGATCAAGAATTGCTACAATTGAAGTGAATTTTATCAGTGAAATTCAACATTTTTTCTCTCTAACATCGATCTAAAATGACGAAGGAGGGCCAAATTAACTTACCTTTCACCTCTGTGGAGATCGTGTGAGGGCCATAGGGGTGTTGGGGAGGCTTGGTTCAACCGAAGGAGGTCTGAATTTGGCCAAATTCAGCTCGACCAAAATAGGACAGCTTCAGTCCGTCGGAGCTGCTTCACTATTTGATTCTGCCGACACTTCTTCGGTGGTCATCAGGTCGAAGGGAGATTGCTGTCAGGTAGCTAACTTCCCCCGGAGTCTGTAGGACCCAACCTTGCCTTCTAAGGCTAAGAAAAGTGCCCAAGTCGGATCTTTGGTTCGAGCTTTACCAAAAAATGGAGCACTTGAGAGAGAATGGCGATTTGAGGTGTTTGGAGGATGAATGGAGAGGATGTGAACCCCGTCCCTTTATAATTAATAAAACTGAGAAAAGAACCGATCATTTCGAAAGAGAAAATCGAGTCGGTTCACAAACCATAACCAATAAGGAAATGGTAAATTGGGGAATTGACAAATCTTGAATGACTCAAAAAGTCATACAAATAATTGAATAGAACCTTGGGACAAATGGGAAGAGAAAACCACACCGGTTCAGGGCAAACCGGATTGAACCGGTTTAAACCATACTTGAACTGGTTTCTAAATTCATTTTTCTTGGTGGCTTAAAATGATCAAATTAGGGAATTGAAGCCACTATTAGATAGATAATAAATTTAGATGAATTTAAAAAATTTTAATTTTGAGAAAATTAGTCGAATTGGGCCTGAACCTCCCGATTTAAGCATTGAACCTGGTAAGACCGGTTCGGAATAGTGACATCTTCCTTTAGATGATGACACTGTTCATTCAATGCATGAACGGACAGCGTCGATGAATACAAATCGTCTCCGTTCAGGCCGTTACATGGCAAGGTTAAGCTCGACCAAAATGGAAACTTGTCGGGTAGAGAGTCCTCAAGCTCCCTATATAAAGAGCTCCTTTCCATTCATCCTCCATACACCTGAAATCTCCATTTTCTCTCAACTGCACAATTTTTCGGTGAAGCTCGAACCAGAGCTTCGATATAGGCATTTTTCTCAGCATTAGAAGGCAAGGTCGGAGGAAGTTAGCTACCTAATAGACTTCGGAGGAAGTTAGCTACCTAATAGCATCTTCCATTCGACCCGAGGATCGCTGGAGAAGCACCGGCGGAATCAAACAGTAAAGCAGCTCCAACGGACCGAAGTTGCCCTATTTTGGCCGGCCAAATTCAGCCCTCCTCCGACCAAAATAAGCCTCCCTAACACCCCTACAACCCTCATACGACCTTAATAGAGTTCAAGTGTCAAATTTCACTGCCAAAATTCACCTTTAATTTGACTTCAGTTGTAGCGATTCTTGATCCTAGAAGGAACCTCGGGACAAGAGCTACTTTTCCCAATCGAGAGCTCAGACAGCCACACCTTCGACGATAAGCTTTCAAAGCTTTCTCTCTTTACGAGCAATTTTCCGATGAAGCTATGTTTGAACTCAATTTAGACCCAAATGATGTGGTTCAAAGCTCAATTGAATTGTATGGAAGTGTAGGAATTGATCCATACTTCAATTGGAGAAATTAACCTCAATTGAATGGCCAATTTGAAGAAATCAAATTCAGTTAGTTTGATTGGGAGAAATTGGGGAAAATTTTGTGGAAATTGAGAATTTTAGAAAATTGAGGAACCTTTTTACAATTTCCCAAAATTGAACGCCAATTGGCCATGGGAAAGATGTTGAGGGACCAATTGGTCAACTTTTGGAACAATTGGGGTCAAATTTCCATTTTTAAAAAGTAGGGGCAAAATTATAAGTTTTGAAAACTTGGGGACCAAATTGGAAATTTGGAAAACTTGAGGTCCTTATACAATTTTGAGTAAATTGAGGACTTAAAAGGAATTTTGGAAGCATTGGGACTCAATTTGGGGAAAAGTTGGCATTAGGGACCTAAAGTTAAGGAAAATGAACTTTAGGGACCCAAGTGTAATTAATTAACAATTTTGAGCCTAGACGCTCATACGTGAGAAAATGATGACTGTTATGCCAAATCTTAACTGATATGGATGCCCAAATCATGTAGGAACACGAGAGACCGAAATGCCAATAAGGATAAGCTAGCGTAGAGTCAGAAATCGACTAGAGACGAATACGTCACGATCATTGGGTGAGTGGACATATTTACATCATATCCGGTTGGGATGGTGAGCACTTTAGAAACGAAAAGCCACTTATGAGTGGGGCTTTAACATCATACCCGATTGGGGTGATGAGCAATTTAAAATGATAAAACCTACTTTACGGTAATAAGAAAAGGTAATCATACCTGATTGGTATGATGAACTTACTTTAGGAAAGGAGAAACCTGCTTATCGGTAGTAAGTGGGGATATTGTGTAAACCCTGTACTTTTGAGTTAAGGAAAACCGGGAAAAGAACCGGTCAAATTGAATAAGAAAACCGAGCCAATTTACATTTGGGAATAAGAAATATGGAAATTTACAACTTTCGGGTGATCCAAAGGGTTCATTAAACCTTAGAAAAGAAAGTTAAGACAAATTAGAAAACAAAAACTAAATTGGTTTAGGTGAACTAGATTTCATAAGAATTTTAAAGTTAAGTGCTTGCCTGAGAGTAGTGTCAGTATGGGTGACCTGCTGGGAAGTATGATATTTTTGTAACCCAAAATTTCAGTCAAAAATTTTTATACGAATTATAATAAATAGCAATAAATCTCTCCCATTTAATACACGTTTTTATACCTATATAAAGAGGTCATCCCATTCATTCTCCTCACACCTAAACACTTCTCTCTTTAGAATTGGAGAGAAGTCAGCTATCTGATAGCAAATTCCAGTCAATCCGAGAATCACTAGAGAAGCGCCGACATGATGGAATAGTGAAGCAGCTCCGGCGGACCGAAGCTGCCTTGTTTCGGCTGAGTTGAAATTGGCCATTTCGAGCCCTATTTAGGCCAAACCAAGCCTTCCCAACACTTCCTCAACCTTTCCACGGCCGAATTAGGACCGAAAGGTAAGCCAATTCGGCGCTCCCCTTTACAATTTTTGATCGGTGCTAGAGAGAGAGTCGACCGAATTTCAATTATGAAATTCTAACCCAATTCCGCATCAATTGATGCGATTCTTGATTCTAGGATGAACCTTAGGATGAGAGCTATCTGCCTAGATCAAAAGCTCGGACCGTCATGCCTTCACCGGTGAGTAATCGAAGCTTTCTTTCTCTATAGTTCATTTTCCGGCAAAACTCCGTTTGAGCTCGTCCCAACGTTAAAAATTGTGATTCACATTTCTAAAGAATCGTATGAACATGTAGAAATTCAATTTCAACTTCAATTTCAACAATTGGAAATGTTTGATGGGTCAATTTGATGAAATCAAATTCGGCTGTGTTAATAAGTTGGAATTGGGGGGAAATTGGGGATTTTCGAATTTCAAAGGATCAAAATGAAATTTTATGAAATTGAGAGTCAATTGGGCATAAAAATAATGTTGGAGGACCAATTGAGGAATTTTGAAATTTTTGGGGCAAAATTTACCATTTATGTAAAGGAAGGGCAAAATGGTAATTTTGGAAAAGTTGGGGGACCAAATTGAAAATTTGGGAAATTAAACCTCTTTTTGTGAAATGGAATAAATTGAGGTCCTATGATAAAATTTAGAAGTTTCGGGACTAAATTTAAGGAAAAACCAGTATTTGGGACTTAAAGTTAAAGATAAATAACTTTAGGGACCTAATTGCAAATAAATGAAAGTTTAACTTTCTCATTCATTTGGAATGAATGAAGGCGATTAGGCCGAAGGATAATGAACCAAGATGTTCATATCATGTAGGAACACAAAGTACCGAGAACGCCAGCAAGGACAAGCTCGCGTGAATACTAAGAACCGGTCTAGTGGAATTCACGACATTAACGGGTGAGTGGGTTTACTAACATCATACCCGGTTGGGATGATGAGCACAACTTAAAGATAAAAACCACTTACCGGTTGTGAGTGGGTTTACTAACATCATACCCAGTTGGGATGATGAGCACAACTTAAAATTTAAAAACCACTTATCGATTGTGAGTGGGATTATATATCATACCCGGTTGGGGATGGTAAGTGCCTCGGTATAAAAACCCACTGTTTAGTGATATTTTAATCATCACCACTTAGAGGAACTGATGTGAAAATTTTGTGGAAAAACTACTTACCGGTTGTAAGTAGATCATACCCGGTTGGTATGATGAGACTTCCTCGAAGGAAATTGAAAACTCGTTCATCGATTATGAACGAAGATGTCCTTATAACGATCAGTATAATGGACAGTGAAAACCTATTTTGTCGGAAGTGTTCTCCCCTAACTGTGTGCCAATGCTTAAAATATTTGGGAGACCTTCTTGATGGGAGCTCGAATAGCTCTTATAGGTCGGGCGCCTCGGTTTTGGAACTCGGGGGCTAAATGCCCGATTTTGAAAATCTCGTACAGTGGGCCCAAGGCCAGTTGGCACGAGCAGGAGCTCGTAAATGAATATGATATATGTGTCATAAAACTTAATAAATGAATTTTTTAGCCATGGTACCAAGATAGGACCGACATGCTTAGTCAACTAGTGACAGTGCGACATGACAGGTCGATGGACCAATCAAGACAAACAACTGCGGGTTGAGTTAAGAGTCGGGGCTGTTGGACCAGTGACACCACAAATTACATGGCAATATGAGAAAATATTGTTTGTGCATGCACTATGAGTACGAGATCATCAAGATTCCCATGATGGGTAGTGATGTGTCCTAAGGGCACTGGACGACCTGGTGGCTATAAGGGCAGTTCGTCGTTCCAGGTGTCTGTGCGGAATCTAGAATAACACCAAGCGCATGAGACCGGGGTGGGGATAGGATGAGGTCTCTATCCTCATACGGATATGAAGAAGTGATTTCGGGATTGTGGGTCGGATGTCGCGTACATCCACCCTTAAAAACCGTCAACTAAGATGCTTGTAAGACAGGTATGTAAAGTTTTAAATTTCATGCAATTTTGATTATGCTATTCCAGGAAAAGGTGCAGGTTAAAGGACGCCTTACTCTTTACAGTATATAATAAGGGGAAACCCTTTAATAAACCAAAAGAGTGGCAGGTTTATCACGGGGATCCGACCAAATTGGGTCGGGGCGTGACATATTGTCACACTCGGTTGGTGTGATGAAGTGGAAATTAAACTTTTTGTCAGAAGTGTTCTTCTCTAAATGTGTGCTAGTGCTTAAAAGATTTAGGAGACCTTCTTAATGAGAGCTAGAACAGCTTAGAAAGGCCAGAGGCCTCAATTTTTGAACTTATGGGGCTAAATGCCCAGTTATGGAAAATCATGTGTAGTGGGCCCAAGGCTAGTGGGTAGAGGAGGAGCTCGTAAACAAACTTGAGTAAAGGAAATCCATGAAATTTCTAATGAAATTATTATGTGATTTCGCCATGGTATCGAGCCAGGACCGACAATACTCGATGGACTGGCGGTTGTGCATCAAGACCAGGTCGACGAACCAGCCTAGACAAACAGCTACATGTTGGGTTGAGGGTTGAGGCCGTATCCGACCATCGACACCAAAGATAATGGTCATATGTGAAAAAGTTTATTGTTTGTGCATGCACTTGTGGTACAGAACTATCAAGATGTCCAAGAGGGGTAGTGATGGGTCCTAATGGCTATTGGACGACCTGGTGGAGATAAGGATAGTTCGTCGTGCTAGTCAATTGGGAAGCTTAGAGTAGCTTCTTGTGCATGAGACCGGGATGGGGTCGGGATGAGGTCTCTGTCCTCATACAGACATGAAGTGGCATTCGGGTCTAAGGGTCGGATGTCGAGAACATCCATTCAAACCCAAGGTAGAAGTGGACGGACTTCTATCTTAGTGGCTGGTAAAGATGCTCCGAGCCACAAGTGAGTGCAGTGGACGGGCTGCACCTGTGAATATGTGTAGCCTTCCTAATAAATGGCGTGTGTTGTTTGTGAAACACACCTAATATGGTAATGGGAAAAAGATTTTTAAAAATAAAAAATTTGAGGAAAAGATCCTTTTTAAAAGAAATGATAATATTGGCACGGTTTGAATAATGGACACGGAGTTTCTTTACGAGATTGAGGGTCGGATGTTGCGTACATCCACTCATTCCGAAGGTAGAAGTGGATGGGCTTCTATCTAGGTGGCCGGTAAAGTCGCTCCGACACCACAAGTGGGTGCAGTGGTCGTGCTATCCTGCGAATGTGTGATCCCTTCATGATGAAGGGCATGTGTTGATTGTTAAACACACCGACTATGGTTAATGAGGAATAATGGTTTTGAAAATTGAGATTTCGAGGATGAAATGTCTTAAAGAAAATAAGGAGTCTCGCACACTCCAATTCAAACTATTTTTTTGAAAGTCAAGTTTTAAACACCCATTCACTGAGTTGTTAAACTCACCCCGTCCCTTATGCCCCTTTTCAGGTAACCAAGGGAAAACCTACCCAAATACCTCCAGTTAACTATACTTGTAAGATATGTTTGTTATATTTAAATTTCATGCAGATTTTATTAATGTTATTATAAGAAAAGTACAGGTTTAAAGGACGCATTATTCCTCACAATTTAAAGAAGGGGAAAACCCTATATAACATAAGGATTTAATTAAAACTACCTACCTTGTAGGAAGATGGCCCCAAGAAAAGTATCCAAACAAACCCGCGCTACCTTAGCCACCCCGGAAACTAGGGAGAATCTCATCCGAGATGATAAATTGAACCAGTAGTATAAGAAAACTCTTGGAATAACACCGAGTCAAAGGGGACTCAACAAGAAAACTTTTAAGGTGTTCAGGCTCAAGGACGGTGAGGCATCGAACTACCAACAATCCCTTAGAAAGATCCCATAATGCTCAAAGAATGGGAGGAGCCACAAAGGTCAACGTAAGGAGAGGACCTGTTATAAATGTGGGCAATGGGGACACTACATGAGAAGGTGCCCAACATTACGGAGGAGGAGACCTGAGAGAACTTGTTATGAGTGTAGAAGGGTAGGACACATAGCAAAGGTCTGTCCCACACTGCAAGCAATCAAAGCAAGTCCTTCCAATAAGGACACCTCCACCTCTACAGAAGTCCAAAGGGATAACACTACAAGAACCACAATTTCGACTAAAGATCCCAATTTCGCTCAGGAAGAAATCTTTCTAGAGCCTAGCATAGTAATGAGTACTTCCCAAATTGTCATTATAACAATCTCCCTCAAGAGATGTTAAAACCACAAAATTTGTATTCTTACCTCAATGGATAAAATTTTGAGTTCCTGAAAATTTCTCTGTCCCACAATAGTACGATTGTATGCCTCAATTATATGAGGAAGGATCACGGGAGGAAGATCAAGGGTAGGACCTTAAGAAAACCCAATTATAGCATAATGTAGATACATAGAATTTTCCCTTAAGGAGCACTACAAGCCAGCTAGGAGAAAAGAAGGAAACACCTCCTCCATAAAGAACAAGCCTAAACGATGAAAGACTATTAGGATGTCTCGAGGTAGTAAGGTGTGACTCACTTTGGAAAAATAGAGAAGCCAAGTAGGGTTGTAGACAAACCTAGCAAAAAGGGGTAACTATAAACTTTGGGAGAAGACGCCCTAGGAAGAACTAGGAAATAGTAAATATTACACCTTCAAAAGGATGACAGGATAGGCATCAAGGATAAATAAAATCGAAGGATAACTGTCCCGAGGCAAGTGAACTAGGAGATAGTGGGGATGAGATAGTTAACAAACTGACCCTCGAGAAGGTCATAAATCTAAACCTTAGCAAGGAAACGGGGAGGTGGAAAGGCCATAACGAAGGAAAAGAAGGATGAAGGAAACACTTGAAGAAATAAATGGCCAAAAATTAAATGTTGATCACACTTGGACCAGTGGCATTAAAGATTAAATTTCTTATGAGGAAAACTATTGTTTTGTGCATGCACTGATGACACCCAAGAGGGTAGTGATGCGTCCTAGGGGCTACTGGACGACATGGTGGAGATAAGAGCAATTTGTCATACCAATAGTCAGGGAAGTTCGATGTAGCTTCATGTGCATGAGACCAGTGTGGGGTTAGGATGAGGTCTCTATCATCATACAGACACAGTTTCTTTACGAGATTAAGGGTCAGATGCCATGTACATCCACTCATTTTTAGGGTAGAAGTGGACGAGGTTCTATTTAGGTGGTCGGTAAAGTCGCTCTGATGCCACAAGTGGGTGCAGTGGATGTGCTACCCTGCGAATGTGTGATCCCTTCATGATTAAGGGCGTGTATTAATTGTTAAACACACCAACTGTGGTTAATGAGGAATAAGGTTTTGAAAACTTAGATTTTGAGTATGAAGTGTCTTAAAGTATAAGGAGCCTGACACATTTCAATTCAAACTATTTTTCTAAAAAGTCAAGTTTTAAACACCTATTCATTGAGTCGTTGAACTCACCCCCTCCCTTATACTCATTTTCAGGTAACCAATGTAAAACCTACCCAAAAACCTCTACTTAACTAGACCAGTAAGACATACATGTTAAGTTTAAATTTCATTCAATTTTGATTAATGTTATTTTAGGAAAAATACATGTTTAAATTACGCATTTGTAAACTCCATCCCTTAAAGATAAGAAAAACGGGGAATGAATTGGTTAACCCGGATAATAAAACTAAATTGATTTACAAACACCAACCGTTAGAAAAATAACAAACTGAGAAATTTATTGATATCGAGTTACCTAAATATACACGAAAATAATAAAAAATAATTTTAGTATAAGGAAGTATACACAAACAACAAAAGTTCAAGTAATAAAATAGCATTAACATAAAAAAATATAAATTATTTACTTGTAATGCATATGTTTGAATTTTTTTTAATTAGTCAAGGTAGTAGTTTCTCCTAGAAAAATATGTTAAAATCCTGTTGTAATTATCTAAGTACTAAGATACACAAAATTAATTTTTTTATTATATTTTGATAGTAAAAATTCCGACCCCAATTTTTAATATCATTATACACATTTTAAATTTAAGTAATGACATTTAAATAAAAAAATTAAGCAGTAATATTTTGATCGAATTTCCATAATTGTCTATATAAAATATCCTTCTTTTAATATTATTGCTAACAATTCTAATGATGCATCTTGATAGGAAAGATATGATGTCCATGAATTGAAAAATCAAGATAACGATAATTTATTGAACTAAGTGCGTGAAGCAAGTTAGAGAGACTCTTTAAGCAAGAGGCTTTCCAAAACTGATTTTTTTCTTTCACATATTTCCTCTTCATACACTATTCTTATGGAAGTAGTGGTATTTTCAAGGTAAAGAAAAGTGTGCGGGAGACGGAGTGCGCACATGGGAAGATAATGCTACAGTCTTTGCTCATGGACATGGGGCCGCCTCGCGTCTCCGTTTACTCACCTAGTACAAATCAACCTTTCCTTATTTCTCACAGTAAGTTTCAGAAATATCACATGCCACTTTCACTATTGTATGAACACAGTGTAATATATAGTAGCATTTATATGGTTGGACCCACCCATGCAACTAACTCTTACAAGAGCCTGCCCATATAAGTTATTTGGGCAAAATTGGAGAGCCCTTCCATTGAACCATTTATATTTGGAGTCAAATCACTCGACTCCACTAATCAAAACACAAATTAAAATTGTGAAAAAAATGTTACAATAATATTTTGTTATGATATTAAATTCATATATAGAATTTGAGAAATATGTTGTATTGAGAAGATAAGATTTTAAGTAGGAGTGTTATACATATAAAGTAAATTAACAAATATATATAATGTATTTTCAATTTGCGTGAAAGGTACATTGAGGTTAATCACATGCCATTTGTCTATATTTGTCAGATTAAATGTGCAATTCTTAGCTACATACCACGTTAATATTATAATCTAATATAATTGTGTTTGCTCGGTATTTTGGATTCTAGAGAAATAAGTATTAATATGATAATATGTATGTGTATACGGTACTAACTGCAAACTTGTCAAAACGGGTGATCCCACAATTTTGAAAGAAGTCTTCATCACCATTTTTTGTTGGTAAGCATTAATCTAACATGGAAGGACACCTCAAAATAAATGTTTTAAAAATCGTTTAATTATTTTTTTTATAATTTTGTTATAAATAGGATTATATATTATGAAAATATAATTAAAATAATAATATTATGGATATATATTTTGAAATGTGAAAAAATAAGTATAAAATATTATTGTATGTATGTCGATAAGTAGTTGTGCTCTTATACACTAAAAATTTATTAATAAATTATAAATTATTTTAAATTTATAACAATTTTTTTATTTTATTTAATATTTAATTTTATTCTTAAAATTCGAACTTATCTTATCAATTATTATATAATTTTATTTATATAATAATTTATACTTGAATTATATTTTAAAATTTTTTTTAGATAATATATAATAATATCAAATTAAATATTTCTTTATTTATACTGGAACAAATCACTACTACTGAAAAAAAAATGCCTTCTAAACTTATTAACATATTATAATTGTTTATTTTACTTCATATTATTTCTAACAAATTCAATAATATATATTAAAGATGTTGACCACAAGTTTCAAACGAGATTGGCATGACTTGATTTTTTGTTCATATGTTACCGTGACATGTGCCACACGGTAGCGTAGGCGCAAACTAATATGTTACCGTGACATGTGTCACACAGTGATATTGTAAATTAATATTTTTAAAAATAATAGAGTATTAAATTTCAACTATATTATATTTTCAAGAGAAATTATATAAAAAGATTAATTTTGATTAATTTTTCATTTTTATACATTTTTTTCTCTTAATGTAGCTAATGTTTAATTTTAATTTTATATTATATTTGACATGAAATTTAATATTTTTTAATAATAATTAAAGATATTACTATATTTTATAATTTAAATAAAATAAGTTATATATATAAGAAGATGTGAACTTATCACAATAGTTTATTAGAGTAATCCTCTATGATAAATTCCTAATTTATTCAAAATTTTCAAATATTCTAAAATTATATCATACATTATCAAATTTATAAGATAATAATATAACATCATTTATATAATATTATATTTGTTAATTAAAAATTTTAATTAAAATTTATATCATAATCTAATAAAAATTGAATGTAATCATCAAAAGTTAAATAATAATTGAGTTGATAAAAAATGGTAGTAGGAAACCTAAAAATAAGTAAAAATTGCATTTTTAGTAATTAATTCATATTTAATTATTATTATTGTAATCACATATAATTAAAATATTAATATTATTATGATAAGAAATAAAATATATAAAGAAAAGCACGTGTGTATAATTAAAATTATTATTACTTAAAATATTTTTAATTTATTTATATTAAAATTAAAATTTTTTAATTTAAAATTTATAAATTTATATTTATTAATTTAAAATGTTTTTATCTAATCGAGCCGTACATCCCACGACAGCCTAATTGGAATTGTTTTTAACAAACAAAACACATCGGTTGGAAATCTGAGCAAATGTCCCATTTTTTTGTAAAATGTATCAATGGTGCCAAATTATTTAAAAATATAGTAACCATCTCCTCCTTTACTTTATCTCACTTCTATAAGAAGCAATGCCATCAACTATACAAATTTGGAATATAATTAAATTCTTATAAATTATAAATTTGATTAATAACTAGCGAATAAATCTTAGTTTAATTTGGATGGATATCTCAATTTATGTGTACGCTTTGAGTACAGTTATTATAAATTTAAAATCAAATAAGATAAAAAAGATTTATTGTGAAAGTTATAAAAATATAATTTAATTATTTATTTTAAATCATATATTTATAAGACAAGTTGTGTGAGAAGTATATTCATGTTGAAATATGACATTCCAATTGTTTGATATAGTGGGATGTACCGACACCACTGGAATAAAATCAAAGTTTTGCCGATCATGTCCGTAAATCCATGCATCAACCGGATTCGCCATGTGTTTCATAGGAGACACTCAGCCTTTACTAGCGGACTAGAAGACCTTTCACCCATTTGAGGGGTTTCCGTTGGTTTCTCATAAATGGCCATGGCAGACCACAGTGGAAGAGAGACATAGACAACCTTAGTACTTCCGCAATACAATTTTATGTCAACAAGGGTTGAACTGTACATATAGGCAATTAGTGTACTGCAATTTATTAAATTATTTCCTTATAAGAATTTAATATTTATGTCAAAGTGCAGTGTATTGTTTTTTTTTTATCAATAAGGTACATACAGTGTATATTGATTTCTCGAAGAATGGACTGAAAGCAACCTCCACTTGTCTTCTCGAGTCCCCTCTGCCCCCATCAACATCCACCACATAATTTTTCATGATCAGCTCCCTTAAATTTCATATTTAAAATTATTGATCTTTTATCAACTGTATTGTTTCATTGATGACCAACCTTTTAATATGTTTTTTTTTACAAAAATCCATGGGATGAGTCACATATACTCCTATATGTTCACTTAATTAAGATACCCTCAATCCGTCTTTCATAAGTTTATGCAACACTTGACAAGCATCTACTTGGGTGAATCGAATCATATTCTGGATAGATGCATTATTAGATCATATATAGTTTTCCTAGGGTGTGATTAAGTGGGTGCAGTTTCAGCACATCTTGTTTCTATATCTAGAACCACTCTTAAAGCACAATATGACCCAATACAAGCTCAATTATTATAGCTTCCCCAACACTAGATGTCTAAGGAAGAATAGAAGGGAAATGCATGCATAGCTTACCAAGGGACTTCAATGTGAATCTGAAAAGAGGCAAATTGGCTTTTCAACTCAGCTTGAATTTTTTCGGAAAAGGCCAAGCAGGTGCATTTAATTCCCTAGTTAAGAGACCCAGCTGTGAAATGCATCGTGAGAGGGAGAAGAAAGTTTACCTTGTTGTATTCATCCAAAAAAAAAAGAGAGATTTTTCACGATGAGTGGGCTCCATGATTACTCATGTCAGTTGGCAGATTCAAGAGCTTGGAAGACGGGCATAAATGTCCAACCCTTTGATTCGCCCCCGAGTTTTTAATTAATGTAGGGTTTGAAGTGACCATTTATAATTGACCTAATCAATTCGATGGCACCCGATGCTCAATTTTAACGTACTCACATCGATGCCCCTGAGGATTAGGAGCAATGACACTAAATTAATCCCTAGGTTTTCTCCAAGATCAGAACTTGGAGAAAAC
The DNA here is from genome assembly GCA_030064425.1 of Trapa bicornis. Taxonomy (NCBI): domain Eukaryota; kingdom Viridiplantae; phylum Streptophyta; class Magnoliopsida; order Myrtales; family Lythraceae; genus Trapa; species Trapa bicornis. The sequence goes on along the minus strand of CM057755.1, from coordinate 33,070,178 downwards.
GCATAATGTCTATAGTTATACCTATTATTATATCAACAAGTTGAGGGGTGAAAGACCCTCCATGAGGCATCATTTTCATGATTAAAAGCGGGGAAAATAAAGAGATAACAAACAAAGATAGAGGTAGGCGAGAGATACAAGAGGGAGAGAGGGGAGAAGGAAGTGACTGATCAACAAGATAGACCATGAGAGACGCTCAAACGACACAACTTACTATTATTATTAGGTGATTTTCTCTACTACGTATCTTACCGTGGCTGCTTTCTTCCCTATATTAGAGCTGACGATATCGTGGTAAGAAACTCTCTTAGCACATGACATCCTTGAGAAGCTTATAACGACGGGTAGCATGCCGGGGAGAAGGGGTCCCGTTCTGGGTCTTCTCGGACTTCTCTGGTGCTTCCTCTCGGTCGCTTTGCTTAGCCTTTTCAGCCGGCGAGTACTCCGATCTCGAGACCCTTAGAGCAGCTTTCTTCGAGGAGTTACCCTGCCTCCAGTTGGACCTCTCCTCGCTTTGGCACCAGTCGCACCGTTCGATGGGATCCGACGATTCCGTGTAGTAGTTGCTGCAATACCTATGATCATTGGGAAAAAAACGCTCCTGATTATACTTCTTCAAGGTCTAGCAGTCCGGATGATGATGATGATTATATTCGATCATGGTGACATGGTTCGCATGATTTTAATGAGTTGCAGTTAAAGGTAGCTGTCAATCTTGACTTGGGCATAGGCACCTGTACGTTTTCACATATGCATAAACGCATACACATAAATATATGCAGACATATACGTATATACATGTATGCATGCCTCTCAAATGTGATGTATTCAGTAAAAATTCCACATGCATATATGCATATATGCATACACAACTTACCAGTACTGAAACTATATAGGCGTACTATCTACAAATCCAATTCACCCTTATACTAATTTATGTCTAGAGAGAGGTATGGATCTGATTGAGATGAAACTAAACCTAAAACTCTAAAAGGCAGAAATTAGAACTAATACAAGGATAGATTAGAGAGAAGAAGTATGAACAATCAGCTTATGGCTACTATACCCCCTTATAGAGCTTCTATAACATGTACAGAATAATAGTGACAGATTCTAACAAAAAAACTTTGCGAAGGATGGAAACCCATGGAGAAGATACTGAAATTACTCACGAGTGTTGGAATCTGTTATGGCACTTGTTGCAGCGGAAGAGTTTCTCCGGAAAGCCGACATCGCCGCACATGCAGCATAGTACTTGAAGATCCACCATAGTTGGGAGCTCGAATTAGGGGCAAAAGATATGTGATGAAAACAAAGTAGAAGCAAGAGGAAGAAGAGAGAGATTCTTCTGAGAGTGGTGATGATTTTGGTCAAGTGGTGGTACTTATATATCCCCTTGAGGCTACATAAAATATAATAAATATGAATTATACATAATATATTGAACTAAAGAAATTTATACACTTTTTGATGATTATATGTATATTAATTACAAGGGAGATGAAACGCAGGTAGGCCACAGGTTGCTCGCAGTCGTTTTCAGTTAAAGGTGGGAAGATAGAAAATGATTCATATTTAATAAGCTATCTTTTTATAATGAAATAATATCAAGTAATAATAGATTTTTGAATTAACAATTATGTGGTAAAATTCCATATTTTGTTTACATTTTAGTACGGAAGAATTTTGCAGTAATAATTCTTTTTTTAATTTTTATAATAAATAATAATTTTTTAAACATTTTAAAACCTAAGAGTATACACAAAATTTTATATAATAAAAACATAATATACATAATATATTTATGAAAAATGGATGAACTAGTATTTAAGTGTTATAAATATTATAATGAAATAAACTTGTTTATCTATATTATATGTAACTCGAGTGCTTTAAATGATAAGTATATATAATTTAAATAATTATTTTCAAATTTATAATATTTTAGAATTAAATTAAGAAGTATATTTTTATCATTTTTTAGTACAATTATTACATTTCATAATACTCATTTTACTCAAAATTATATTCCTTACATTTCTATTCACCGCGTACTTTTCTTTCACAAGCATATTCTAAAGAATAATAGTATAAAGACGGCATTATTCTTATACTCATTTTTTTTAAAGTACTACAGTAAACGTACCTACCTATCTAATTGCAATTACATCCTCATAAACAACTTTCAATGTATTCATATTACTTTTGTTTAAGAATAAAAATTTGAGAAAATGAAAATTTTGACATACGAGCTATTTATTTTTGGTTTGTTCATATTTTTTTATAAACAATTCAAATGGTATATATTTAAAATTAATATATTTGATAAATGTATTTTTTTTCATCTCTTTTATATGTATTTTTTAAAATTAAAAATATCATTTTTATTAAATATGTATTATTTAAAAATTTATTCTTAAATATATATGATTTTTTTTGCTCGATAAAATATATATGATTGAAAATTTCCACAATTGAGTTTATATCTTTTAATCGTATATAGTTTTATATATACGTAAAAGTTTATTATATATATATATTTAAAAATAATATTTAAAGAAATATATGTTTAATTAAATGGTATTTTTAATCCTAAAAATTCTTATATTTTATAACAAAAAATCACTTTTATTAATTATATAATATTTAAAAAATATAATATAATATAGTTTTTCAAATACATAGCACTAAAAAAATATTTTTAAAAATATAAAATTTAAAGGCAAAAAAGTCCAATAATATATAACCAATAATATCTTAGCTTTTTTAATAGATATTAAAAAATATTTTTAAGAACATAAAACTTTAATATACATTAACAATAAGCTATTATCATATAAAATTTATAAAAAAAATTATTTGTAAAATTGGTGGTGCTCATATATATTCAAGTAATAGATCAATATTACTAGTATCATTAATTCACAGTTTCAAATGTGGCTTGTGCATGCAAGAGACGAGTCTGTGACAGACTGTCACCTGAGGATACGCCATGGAGATTGCATATTGAAAGTCGATCCTATCCCTTCGCATTAATAGGTTATGAAAAAAATTACTTCAACTACTCAATAACTATGTACATTAATATCACCAGTATAATATAAATAAATAAAATCTTAAATTAAATTAATTTTTAAACATAAATTTAGGATTTTAAAAATATTGAACACAACGGGCCATGTACTTGTATTTACACAACCGGTGCATGTCCTTTTTTTTTTACTTCTAGTGGACCTGAACGGATCCGTTTGGATACCCATTATTAGCATGTTCACTTGTGGTACAGCAACATATCCTACGACAACAATTTTGTGCATTATATCATACAATAATTCCTAGCGCGAACTACTGTATGTGTTGTTAATACATATGTACAAAAGTGCTTGGCCAGTGATATATACTATATAGATAATGAAAATTGAAAATTTCAGCGTTTATTAAATTATAGAAAAAATATAATGTACAACAATTACTTGTTACTTGTATTTTACTATGGACACCATCATCACATGAAATTATCTCATAAATCTCATCAAATTTTAAAATAAAAATAAAACAAAATAATATAAAATAAAGTCTTCATCCAACGGACCCAATTTGTACAATGTAGCAAATTGCAAGTTATAATAAACAACAATTAAGTACATATGTAATGTATTTTTAAAAATACTTCTAGCACAAAAATAAATAAATAAAATTGTACAAATAATTTTTATATTTTAATATTTAGATTTAAAATAAATAATTAAATTGATTTTAATTCAATTAATAGACTAAATTTTCAGTTCAAATTTTGTTTGTTGTAAAAATATATTTTAAATTATTTTGAAAAAAAAACGATGGGATTGAGTGACATTAATAGTCCTAGTCCCGGACCAAGCACAGTGTTTTGAAAAGCATAACAACGGGACTCCTTTGCATGACATATCAAAATGATCACATGTAATGGAACAAATAAATTTACTTCCAGCTTCAAGGAATCACTTCTTTAAGTAATCACTTCTTATAATTGCTAGACTAGGTGGAGGGGCTCCCGCTTGGCTAGGCTGCATAGGAAATCATTCTTGACTCTTCATTCCATGCATCTTTGCATTCGATGCATATTGATAATCGAGTGAAAATTTTCTACCTCCAATTAGTTATTGCCCTTCTATTCCATATGGTGTAAGGCAAACTCGAGCGGATTCAAGATTATCCTATGCAGGCTCTTAAGCAGGTGGACTGCAAGGTACATGACCCATGTCATGGTAAATTATTTGATATAAGTTATTCACCTAAATTGAGCTTATACCAGGAAAGAGTAAAATACATAGAAGGCAACCCCGAGGCATTTGTGCTAATAAAATGAAAACGAATAAATTACTTATTAATATTATAATATTTTATTTTTTAAAAATAAAAAATTTATTTAATTTAAATAAAAATTAAGATTGAAGTGGTAATAAAATTTAAAATAAAAATTGTAATTAAATTGAAAATTATTTTTTAAACAAGAAATCAATATTTTCGAAAAATTAATTTAAATTAGTTGGGATCAAATAAATAGTTAATTCAAATAGTTACTATCAGCCAATTTCATCAAAACATTCTAATTACATAATATATTTACTAAAAAGCTTATAAATCAAATTTCCACTACTTATATCATAAGTTGATTTGCTATTTGATTATATAATATAATAACCCACTTTTCAAACAAGAAATTGGAATTTTCGAAAAAATGATTTAGATTAGTTGAGTTCGAATAAGTCCAATTTAAATTAACAAGTTAACTCAAATAGTACAATAGGTAAGTTCTTAACATGGTATTTCACCGAAATATTCTAATTACATATTATATTTATTAAAAAGCTTATAAATCAAATTCCCACTACTTATACCATAAGTTGAATCACTATTTGATCATATAATATAATAACTTAATTGGAGAAATCTAACTTTTCATATCAATATCTTCGACAACTAAGTATTGGTCGGTAAAAAAATAAAATTTTCTTTTTATAGAATGATTTTCAGACAAAACTCTGTTAAAGGTTATTTTTAAGTTAAAATTGATAAGACAAAACTTAAAATAATCATAGTAATATGGGAAAAACTATTAGTATTATTTTATGATAAAATTAAGTGAGTTTAATATGATTTATTAAAGGTAAAAAATTTATAGACTAAAATATAATTTTTGAAAAGTTGGGATTAAACTACAATTTATGAAATAATGAGGTTTTGAGTGTAATTATTGATAATTTGAGTATCCAAAGGAAATAAAAGAATAATTAAGGAACTAAAAGAGAGATTTGTGAACTTTAGAAACTTAATTGTAAATAAAGTAAATTTAGGGACCTATATATAAATAAAGAAAAATATTGAAGTTTAAGTACAAATTTCATATTTTATAGAACTCGATTGTTTAAATTATGTAGGGACCGAATCCCCTACATACGTGTGCAAGCCAAGGCACGAGAATTCGAAAATCCATCCAAGATGAACAAATCACGAACACCGGGTGAGTGAGATTTTTAACATCAAGTTCGGTTGGACTGATAAACGCTTAACTACCAATTTAAACTAATAAGCATAAACTGCTAATGTTACGCCCCGACCCAGTTTGGTCAGATCCCCGTGATCAACCCGTCACTCTCCTGATTTATAAAGGGTTTCCCCCTTTTCAAACCGTGAGGAGTAAGGCGTCATTTAAATTTGTATATTTGCTGGAATAACATTAATAAAAACTGAATGAAATTTAAACTTTTCATACTTATTTTGTAGGTGTAGTTAACTAGAAGTCCTTGGGTAGGGTTTCCCTTGGTTACCTGAAAAGGGTATAAGGGAGGGGGTGAGTTCGACAACTCAGTGAATGGGGGTTTAAGACTTGATTTTCAAAAAGAATAGTTTGAAATGGAGTGTGCCAGACTCCTTATTTTTCTTTAAAATTTTTTATCCTCAAATCTCGATTTTCTTAGCCATTTCTCATCACAATGGTGTGTTATCACTCAACACACACCCTTCATCATTAAGGAAACACAAATTCGCAAGTCAGCCTGTCCACTGTACCCACTTGTGGCATCGGAGCGACTTTACCTGCCACCTAGATAGAAGCACGTGTACTTCTACCCTGAGAATGATGTACGTGACATCCGACCCTCAATCACGTAATAAAACTCCATTTCTGTATGAGACAGAGACCTCATCCTGTCCCCACCCCGGTCTTATGCGCATGAAGCTACGTTGAGCTTTACAAGACTTCTGGTATGACTAACTGCCCTTATTTCCACCAAGTCGTCCAGAGCCCTAGGACGCATCACTATCCCTCTTGGGCGTCTTGAAGGTCTCGTAACACAGTAAATGCACAAATCAATAGTTTTTCACATAAATCATATAATCTGTGGTGCCCCGACTCTCAACTCGACCTGCAGTTGTTTGTCTTGACTAATTCGTAGACATGTCGTGTCACACTGCCTCTAATCCATTGAGTATGTCGGTCATGTCTCGGTACCAAGGCCAAACAACTCATTTACTTAAGTTTTCATGGCTTAATAATCATGTTTGTTTATAAGCTCCTGCTCGTGCCAACTGGCCTAGGTCCCACTGTTTGAGACTTTCAAAATCGGGTATATTAGCCCCCAAGTTCCAAAACCGAGGCGTTCGGCCTAACTGAGCTATTTGAGCACCTGTCAAGAAGGTCTCCCAATTTTTTTTAACCAGTGGCACATAGTCAAGAGAGAGCACTTCCGACAAAATAACTTTTCAATCGTCCATCATACCAACCGAGTATGAGAACATCTCCACTTATAATTGATAAACGGGTTTTCTACTTCCTTTTAGAAAGTTTTATCATATCAATCGGGTATGATCTACTTACAACCAATAAGTAGTTTTTCTGCATGATTTTCACATCACTTCTCTCAGGTGTGATGTTTAAAATACTACTTAGCAGTGGGTTTTTATTTCTGAGGTGCTTATCATCCCAACTGGGTATGATATTAACTACCCCATTTACCGGATAGTGTAGTGAATTTCCTCTTAGCTGGCTTATTGCATTTACGCGAACTTGTCTTAGCTAGTGTTCCCGGTACTTTGTATTCCTACGTGATGTGAACATCTTTGTTCATTATCGTTTGGCCTAATAGCCTTCATTCATTACAAATGAATTAGAAAACTAAACTTTTCATTTATTTGCAATTAGGTTCCTAAAGTTATTTTTCTTTAACTTTAAGTCCATAATGCGAGTTTTTCCTCAAATTGAATCCCGAAACTTATAAAATTCACCTTTTGACCTCAATTTATTCAAATTCACAAAAGGGATTCAATTTTCCAAATTTCCAATTTGGTCCCTAACTTTTCCAAAATTATCATTTTGCCCCTACTTTACAAAAATGGTAAGTTTTGCCCTAAAATTCCAAAATTTGCCCAATTGGTCCAACATCTTTATCATGCCCAATTGGCCCTCAATTTTATGAAATTGTACTTTAGTCCCTCAAATTTTCAAAATTCCCAAATTTCCCCCAATTTCAACTTTCTAACTCATCCGAATTTGATTTCATCAAATTGACCGATTAAATGAGTTTAATGAAATTGAAGTTAGATTGGAGTTCTACAACTTCATACGATTCAATTGCACTTTGAATCACACGATTTGGTGCCAAAATAAGCTCGAACGGAGCTTCGCAAGAAAACTAGACTAAGAGAGAGAAAGCTTCAAAAGCTTACCGTGAGGGCGCAACGAGCCGAGCTTTTAATTTGGGCAGATAGCTCTTATCCTAAGGTTTCTCTTAGAATTAAGAATTACATCAATTGATTTCGAATTAAGTGAGAATTTTATCATCGAAGTTATGTCGGTTCTCTCTCTAGCCCGGTCGGAAATTATAGAGGGGGGCCAAATTGGCTTACCTTTTAGCTCTAATTCAGCTGTAGTAGGACTGTGGAGGTGTTGGGAGGGCTTGGTTTAGCCTGAGAAGAGCTTATATTGGCCGATTTTGGCTCGACCGAAATAGGGCAGCTTCGGTCCGCTAGAGCTGCTTCACTGTTCGATCACGCCGGTGCTTCTCCAGCGATCCTCGGAGCAAATGGAGCCTATATGCGTGTAGCTGACTTCTCCCCGAATCCAAAGAACCCAACCAAGCCTTCTTTGGCTTAGAAAAATGCCCAAGTCGGAGCTCTGGTTCAAGATTCACTAGAAAATGGAGCAGTTGAGAGATAATAGAGTTTTCAGGTGTGAGGAGAATGAATGAGGAGGGGCTCTTTATATAGGAAGCTCAGGGATTTCTTGGTCATTTGATTGGTGCCTTAATGGCGGTCATTCATTGCCTAAAACTCCCTCGTCGGTGACTTTTCATCTTCGTCGGCGCTGCACGATTTTCCAAGAGTGAACAGTGCTGTCATCTAAAGGAAGAAGACTATACTGTTCGGAACTGGACCGTAACGGTCCGAACCGAGTTAAAAGCTTAAACCAGTCGGTTCAGGCCTGATTTGACCAAAATTTTTAAAATTAAAAATTTCTAAATTCATTCTCTGTCATGCCCCGACCCGGTTTGTCGGATCCCCGTGAACAACCCGCCATTCTCCCGGTTTATTAAAGGGTTTCCCCTTATTATAATCCGTAAAGAGTGAGGCATCCTTTAAACCTGCACCATTTCTTGGAATAGCATAATCAAAACTGCATGAAATTTTAAACTTTACATACTTGTCTTACAGGCATCTTAGTTGATTGTCTTTCAGAGTAGGCTTTCTGGGATTTTCTAAAAGGGATATAAAGGAGGGGTGAGTACAATTACTCAGTGAATGGGTTATTAAAGCTCTACTTTTAACTTTTAAGAGTGGAGCTGAATTGGCTTACCTTTCAATTCTAATTCGGCCGTGGGAGGGCGGAGGAAGTGTTGGGAAGGCTTGGTTTGGCCTAAGTAGGGCTCGAAATGGCCAATTTCAACTCAGTTGAAATAGGGCAGGTTCGGTCCGCCGGAGCTGCTTCACTATTCCATCATGTTGGCGCTTCTCTAGTGATTCTCAAATTGACTGGAGTTTGCTATCAGATAACTGACTTCTTCCCGGTTCTAAAGAGCCTGACCTCTCCTTCTGAGATTAAGAAAAATTTTTAAGTCGAAGCTCTCGTTTAAGCTTCACCGGGAAATAGAGTAGTATAGAGAGAGAGAGAGAAGTGTTTGGGTGTGAGGAGAATAAATGGGGATAACCTCTTTATATACGTGTAAAACCATATATTAAATGGGAGGGATTTATTACTAGTATTAATATTGTCATAAATTATTGGTATTAATTCTAATAATTTAATTTCGGTATTAAATTATTTGTATTAATTCTAATAATTTAATTTAGGTATTAAATTATTGGTATTAATTGCAATAATTAAATATATATTAAGTTATGACTATTTATGATAAGTCTACGTTTGTATAAAAAGTTTTGACCGAAATTTCGAGTTACAAAAAAAGTCATACTTCCCCGCTTAACTTCAAAGTTCTTATAGATTCTTGTTCACCTGAACCAATTTAGTTTTTCTCTTCTAACTTGTTTTAAATTTCTTTTCCATGGTTTAATGAACTCTTTGGATCACCCGAGAGTTGTAAATTCCCAAATTGCCCATTCAGAAATGATCGGGGTTGTGAATTAGTTTTGAATCCTCACTTGGTTTGACCAGTTCTTTTCCCGGTTTTCCTTAGCTCAAAGGCGGGTTTTACATTCTCTATCCAATGGCGGCCTCAAATCTCAAATTTAAATTTTCTAAGCCACCTAGAAAAATGAATTTAGCTTCTAATTCAATAGTGATTCAAACCGATCCAAACTGGTTCGGATCCAGTTCACTTGAACCTATTTGGTTTCAATCTCCAATTCATCCTAAAGTCCTTTTTCATGACTTTTGTGACTCCTTAGGTCACTCGTGATCCATAAATTTCCTAGTTTTCCCTTTCTCTATCGGTTCGAGTTCATGAACTGACTCGGTTCATAAACCGGTTTAATGTAGCTCGGATCCGGTTCTCCTGAACTAGTCTGATTTTTCTCTTCCAATTTGTCCTAAGGTCTTTTCCCAAGGTTTTATGAACCCTTTGGATCACTTAGGAGTTGTAATTTTTCCAATTTGCCCGTTTTTTAATGATTGAGTTTGTGAACTGGTTCTTTTCCCAGTTTCCTTAACTCCACAAGGACGAGGTTTACAACTAAGATATTTTTTTAAGAAATATAATCACATGACTATGTGAACCCCAATTAAAATTATTTTAGATATATATTTCTTTTATAAGCATTCATTATGAATTCTATAGATTTGAGTATGAATCATATTGATAAATTGGGCCCATGGCTATCGTCTTCAAATAACAAGTGAGTACAATGCTATTTTTTGAAAACTTGTGATATGATATGGACGGATATTGTTCCGTATACAATTGTACCTATGTGTATTAATAACTCAATTGATTGTGTGAGTTAACTACTATCGAGTTGGAAGTGGGTTTCGTCCCGTAGGACTGATGGACAAACATAATAATTTTAAAATAAAACAAATGTATGTGTTTGACTTATAAATAAGATTGAAATACACCCATTATGGGGTATTGATGGTGTAACAAAAAAATTCCAATTTAATAACCGGACCGAGTTGAACCAAAAAATGGGATCGAACCGAAAGTGTAAAAATAAACTATGAAGTGAAATCAAACCAGAATGAAGGAGGGGGTCGCAGGAGAGGCCAAGAGGGGTGAGAAGGGTCATGAGAGACCCTTAGGAGTGTCTCCGAATATGAGGTCGATGATTGGGAGAAAACGATGAGATAATCGATTTGAACTGGGTTAGGGCTAGGGGGAGTCATAAAACCCCTAAAATTTTAAGGGTGCTAAACAAATTGGAATTGAGCGGTTCTTATGTCCATTCAATAGGAAATTAAATATAAAATTTTTAGATATTTTTATTTTTCCAAGAACCAGACCAAAAACCACTGAATCGGTCAAGAAATTTGTGGAAAACTAGTACTCTATAGTGTAGACCAGTCGACAAGTAGAATTGGGCGCATGCACGTGCGTCACATGCGGTCACGTGCACGTGTGTCGTCTTGCTCGCCTGAACAGTAAACTCGAAGCCATGTTTTACCTGATGACTCATGGTAGACAGCTCGACCCCACTGCTTAGAGAAATTAATTTATTTCTAAAGTCACAAGCTATGGAATGAAGGAAGAAGGCTATAGCCACACCAGTGTAGAACAAATCCATATAAAACATGGATGTCTCCTTATGAGAAATTACTCTAAATTCTCTATAAAAGTTAGATTGTTCTCAATTTCAATGACTTGACTACCCCAGACCACCAAAGTTGTCACTCCCCAACCTAGTTTGGTCGGAACTCCGTGAGCAACCCGCCACCTTTCCTTGTGCTATATGTGTATTCCTACCGAGGTAGAATAAGAAAAGTAAAGGCATATGACAAGATGGTTTTCCAAAATAAAGTAATAAAAACAATTGTAGGAAAGTTTTTGTACCTTATAAGTGTAGGCATTCTGCTTTGCCCTCTCCCCCTCCTCATTGTAAGTGCTTCCCTCAAATGGGGTAATGGAGGGGTGAGTTTTCAAAATTCAGTCAGGGGTTAAGCTATCAACATACTTAAACATTCAAAATATTATTTAGTTTTTCAGTTTGATTATAACACAATCTGTAAACCCCGTCCTTTGATAATAAAAAATCGGGAAAAGAATCGGTCATTTAGAAAGAGAAAATCGAGTTGATTCATAAACTGTAACTGATAGAGAAAGGGTAAATAAAAAAATTAACAAATCTCGAAGTGGAAGTGAAAACCAAACCAATTCAAGTGAACCAGACTAGAAACAAATTGAATCAGTTTGAACCACTATTGAACTGGTTTCTAAATTTATTTTTCTAGGTGGCTTAAAATATTCAAATTGGAGAATTAAAGCTACCATTGGATAGAGAATGAATTTAGAAATTTTTAATTTTGAAAAACTCGGTCGAATCGGGCCTAAACCAACCAATTTAAGCATTGAACCCAGTTCGGAACAATGTCATCTTCTTCCTTCAGATGACAGCACTGTTCACTTGCCAAAAAAGCGAGCAGCGCCAATGATGATGAAAAGTCTTCATTCAGGGCATTTAAGGCCATGAATGATCACCATAAAGACGCCAATTGGATGGCCAAGGAGTCCCCGAGCTCCCTATATAAAGAGCTCGTCCTCATTCATCCTCCTCACACCTGAAAATTCCTCTCTCTCTACTCCTCCAATTTCCGGTGAAGCTCGAATTAGAGCTCCGACTTGGGATTTTTCTGAGCCAAAGAATGTGTGGTTGGGTTCCTTAGAATCGGGGCGAAGGCAGCTACCCGATGGTGGTCACCATTCGATCTGAGGACTAAAGTAGCTCCGGTGGACAAAAGCTGCCTTGTTTTGGCCGAGAAGAAAATGGCCAAATTGAGCCATTCTCAGGCCAAACAAAGCTCTCCCAACACTTCCACAACCCTCATATGACCAAATTAGAGCTGAAATGTAAGCCAATTTGGCTCCCCTCTCTAGATTTCGATTAGCATTAGAGAGAGAAACGACTAAACTTCACTGACCAAATTCTCACTCAATTCAACATGAATTATTGCAATTCTTGATCCTAGGAGGATCCTCAAGATGAGAGTTACTTGCTCCGATCGAAAGCTCGGACCGCCGCACCTCTGACAGTAAGATTTCAAAGCTTTCTCTCTCTAAGTTCAATTTTTCGATGAAGCTTCGTTTGAGCTCAATTCAGACCCAAATGATGTGATTCAAAGCTCCATTGAATCATGTGGAAGTGTAGGAACTGATCCATACCTTCAATTGAATCAATTAAACCCGATTGAATGGTCAATTTGATGAAATCAAATTCAGCCAGTTTGAAAAGGGGAAATTGGGGATTTCGTAAAATTGAGAGAATAAAGTGCAATTTCCTAAAATTGAGGACTAATTGGCCATGAAAAAGATGTTGGAGAACAAATTGGTCAATTTTTAAAAATAATTGGGGTTAAACTGCCATTTTTGTAAGGTAGGGGCAAAATGGTAAATTTTGAAAAGTTGGGGACCAAATTGGAAATTTGGAAAACTTGAACCCCTTTAACAATTTTGAGTAAATTGAGGACCCAAAGTGAATTTTTGGAAATTTTGGGACTCAATTTAGGGAAAAGTTAGCATTAGGGACCTAAAGTCAAGGAAAAAGAACTTTAGGGACCTAAATGCAATTAAGTGAAAAGATTGGACATTTTGTTCATACGTGAGGAAGGAGCCCAAACAACCCCACCTAGAGTTAGCTCGAAACACTAGAGGTTGTACGAAGAATTCACCCGAGTGTTTGGACGACCTAACCTCATTCTTGAGGTGGGCACCAATTCTCAAGCTGAACCGGAAGAAGTACAATCTCATCCCCCTCCTGTTAACCATCCTCCTCTAGTTGGCATCCCCAAATACCTCAAGACTCTTCGTCAACTGGGGTGTAAGCCTTTCCTCGAAGAGAAGGATGCTCGAGCCACCATGGATTGGCTGGCTAACATCAAGAAGCTGATGGGGATAGTCATGATATCACTAGAGGACATGGTGATCCTAACATAATTTTTCCTCGAGGGCAGTGCCAAAAGATGGTGGGATAATGTCCGGAGCCTACATATCTCCACACCCATCAAGGAACAATTTGAGTAGAGGTACGCGAAAGAGTACCTGGCTCCTCATCTGATTAATGAGAAGAAGCATGATTTTCTCCGACTTTGACAAGGGCTTAACTCTATATCAGAGTACAAAACTAAATTCAATGAGTTAAGACCCTTTGCCATTGACCTAGTTTGTAAAACCCGCCCTTTTGAGCTAAGGAAAACCAGGAAAAGAACCAGTCAAACCAAGTGAGGATTTAGAACCCGTTCACAAACCCGATTATTTCTGAACGGGCAAGTTGGGAATTTACAACTCTCGGGTGATCCAAAGGGTTCATTAAACCTTGGAAAAGAAACTTAAGACAAATTAGAAAACAAAAACCAAGGTGGTTCAGGTGAACTAAATTCCATAAGAACTTTAAAGTTAAGTGTGCTTGCCTGATAGTAGTGTGAGGATTGGTGACCTCCTGGGAAGTATAAATTTTTTGTAACCCGAAATTTCGGTCAAAAATTTGTATGTACGCCTTAAATTAATATATATTTAATTATTTTAATTAATACAAATAATTTAATACCGAAATTAAATTATTGGAATTAATACCAATAATTTATGGTAATATTAATACTAGTAATAAATCTCACCCATTTAATACACCGGTTTTACTCCTATATAAAGAAGTCATCCCCATTTCATTCTCCTCACACCTGAACACTTCTCTCTCTCTACTGCTCCATTTCTCGGTAAAGTTCGAACCAGAGCTTCGACTTGAACAAAGGTCGAGCTGTTTAGAACCGATGAGAAGATAGCTATCTGAGTCAATCCAAGAATCGTTGGAGAGGCGCCGACATGATGGAATAGTGAAGCAACTCCGACGGACCGAAGCTGCCCTATTTCGGCCAAGCTGAAATCGGCCATTTCAAGCCCTCCTCAAGCCAAACCAAGCCCTCCCAACACTTCCTCAGCCTTTCCACGACCGAATTAGGACCAAAAGGTAAGCCAATTCGGCTCCCCTTTACAATTTTTTATCGGTGCTAGAGAGAGAATCGACCGAATTTCAATGACAAAACTCTAATCTAATTCTGCATCAATTGATGCGATTCTTATTTCTAGGATGAACCTCAGGATGAGAGCTATATGTCCAGATCGAAATCTCGAACCGTCGTGCCTTTACCGGTGAGTAATCGAAGCTTTCTATCTCTATATTTCATTTTCCGGCGAAGCTCCATTTGAGCTCGTCCCGGCATTAAAACTTGTGATTCACATTTCTAAAGAATCATATGAACATGTAGAAACTCAAATTTCAACTTCAATTTCAACAATTGGAAACGTTTGATGGGTCAATTTGATGAAATCAAATTCAGCTGTGTTAAGAAGTTGTAATTGGGGGAAAATCGAGGATTTTCGAAATTCAAAGGACCAAAATGAAATTTTATGAAATTGAGGGTCAATTGGGCATGAAAATAATGTTGGAGGACCAATTGAGGAATTTTGAAAATTTTGGGGCAAAATTTACCATTTTTGTAAAGGAAGGGCAAAATGGTAATTTTGGAAAAGTTGGGGGGACCAAATTAGAAAATTGGGAAATTAAACCCCTTTTTGTGAAATGGAATAAATTGAGGTCCTATGATAAATTTTAGAAGTTTCGGGACTCAATTTGAGGAAAAATCGGCATTTAGGACTTAGAGTTAAAGAGAAATAACTTTAGGGACCTAATTGCAAATAAATGAAAGTTTGACTTTCTCATTCATTTGGAATTAATGAAGGCGATTAAGCTGAAGGATAATGAATCAAGATGTTCATATTGTGTAGGAACACGAAATATCGGGAACGACAGCAAGTACAAGCTCGCGTGAATACAAAGAACCAGTCTAGTGGAATTTATGGCATTAACGGGTGAGTGGGTTTACTAACATCATACCTGATTGGGATGATGAGCACAACTTAAAGATAAAAACCACTTATCGATTGTGAGTGGAAATTTTATATCATACCCAGTAAGGGATGATAAGTACCTCGGTATAAAAAGCCAATGTTTAGTGGTATTTTAATCATCACCACTTAGAGAAAGTGATGTGAAAATTATGCGAAGAAAACTACTTACCGGTTGTAAGTAGATCATAGTCGGTTGGTATGACGAGACTTCCTCGAAGGAAGTTGAAAACCCGTTCATCGATTATGAACGGAGATGTCCTTATACCGGTTGTTATAATGGACATTGAAAACCTATTTTGTCAGAAGTGTTCTCCCCTGACTATGTGCCAATACTTAAACAATTTGGAAGACCTTCTCGACGGGAGCTCGAATAGCTTTGATAGGCCGGGGGCCTTGGTTTTGGAACTTGGGGGCTAAATGCCCGATTTTGAAAATCTCATACAATGGGCCCAAGGCCAGTTGGTATGAGCAGGAGCTCGTAAACGAACATGATATATGTGCCATAAAACTTAATAAGTGAATTGTTTGGCCATGGGATCAAGATAGGACTGACATGCTCAGTCAACTAGCGGTAGTGCGACATTACAGGTTGACGGACCAGTCAAGACAAACAACTGCGGGTTGGGTTGAGAGTCGGGGACATTGGACCAGTGGCACCACAGATTACATGGCAATATAAGAAAACATTGTTTGTGCATGCACTATGAGTACTGGATCATCAAGACGCCCATGAGGGGTAGTGATGCGTACTAAGGGCACTGGACGACCTAGTGGCTATAAGGGCAGTTCGTCGTTCCAACTGTCTGTGCGAAATCTAGAGTAGCACCATGCGCATGAGATCGGGGTGGGGACAGGATGAGGTCTCTGTCCTCATACGGACACGAAGAAGTGATTTCGGGATTGTGGGTTGGATGTCACGTACATCCACTCATTCCCAGGGTAGAAGTGGTCGTACTTCTATCCGGGTGGCAGGAAAAGTCGCTCCGAAGCCACTAGCGGGTTCAGTAGTGATACTGACTTGCGAATGTGTGTAACCTTCATGATGAAGGATGTGTGTCGGGTGATAACACCGTGGTAACTAAGAAATAATGGAAAAACCTGAATTTTTAAATGAAGGGATTTTGAAAACAAAGGAGTTTGGCACACTCCATATAAATGTTTTTCTTAAAAGTCAAAAGCTTTTAAAAACCCATGCACTGAGTAGTCGTACTCACCCCCTCCCTTATATCCCTTTCAGGAAATCCCGGAAAGCCTTCCCTTAAAAACCGTCAACTAAGATGCCTGTAAGACATGTATGTAAAGTTTTAAATTTTATACAGTTTTGATTATGCTATTCCAGGAAAAAGGTGCAGGTTAAAGGACGCCTTACTCTTTACGGTTTACAATAAGGGGAAACCCTTTAATAAACTGGAAGAGTGGCAGGTTGATCACGGGGATCCGACCAAACCGGGTCGGGTCGGGGCGTGACACCCGACCTCACCTTGTTTAGCTCAGAAAAGACCCCACGTCGGAGCTCTAGTTCAAGCTTCACTGGAAAATGGAGTACTTGAGAGAGAATGGAGTTTTCAGGTGTGGAGAGAATAAATGGGGAGGGGCTCTTTATATAGGGACCTTGGAGACCCGTTGGCCGTTCGTTTTTCATCGTTATGACTGACATTGAAGACTTGAAACGCCCCAAACAGAAACATTTTTTTTCACCGGTGTTTCTTCAGTTTTCCGGTAGTGAACAATGTTATCATCCTGAGGAAGAAGATGGCACTATTCCGAACTAGTCCGAATCGGGTTCGAAGCTTAAATCGGTCGGTTCGCCCCCCATTCGATCAAGTTTTTCAAATCTAAAAATTTATAAATTCATATAAATTCATTCTCTATCCAATGGTGGCCTCAAATCTCCAATTTGAATTATTTAAGCCACCTAGAAAAATGAATTTAGGATCCTGTTCAATAGTGGCTCAAACCGATTTGAACCGGTTCGAATCTGATTCACCTGAACCAGTTT
This sequence comes from Trapa bicornis, assembly GCA_030064425.1. Lineage (NCBI taxonomy): Eukaryota > Viridiplantae > Streptophyta > Magnoliopsida > Myrtales > Lythraceae > Trapa > Trapa bicornis. The sequence continues at coordinate 33,052,634 of CM057755.1, read as the reverse complement.
GGTTTTCATCCCCAATTCCTTCACAAGTCCATTTCCATGTCTTTTGTGACTCCTTGGGTCACTTAGGGTCCATAAAATTCCTGGTTTACTATCTCTTTATCGATTCTGGTTCATAAACTGACTCGGTCCTTAAACCGGTTTGGGTCTGGTTCACCCGAACCGGTCTAGTTTTTCTCTCCCACTTTGTTCTAAGGTTCCTTCCCAAGGTTTATGAATTTCTTTAGAGTACAATGGAGTTGAATTCCTCTGTTTTGCCAGATCTCTATCAGTTTCGGTTCATAATTGACTTGGTTCATAAACCGGTTCAATTCTGTTGGACCCGGTTCATCCAAACCGGTCTAGTTTTCCTCTTCTAATTCATCCTAAGGTTCTTTTCCATAGTATTATGAACCCTTTGGATCACCTGGGAGTTGTAAATTCTTAAATTGCCCATTCAAAATTGATCCGGTTTGTGAACCGGTTCAGTTTTCTCACTTGGTTTGACCGGTTCCCTTCCCAGTTTTCCTTAGCTCAATAGGGCAGGGTTTACAATCCTCCTATTGTTGATATTTCCAAAAATCTCAAGACTCTTCGTCAACTGGGGTGTAAGCCTTTCCTCGAAGAGAAAGATGGTAGAATCGCCATTGATTGGGTGGCTAACATTAAGAAGCTAATGGGGATAGACAGGATATCACCAGAGGATATGGTGATCCTAACAGAATTCTTAATGGAGGGAAGTGCCAAAAGATGGTGGGATAATGTTCGAGACCTACATACCTCCACACCCACCTGAGAGCAGTTTGAGGAGAGGTACGCAGAGGAGTACCTGGCTCCTCATTTGATTAATGAGAAGAAGCAAGATTTCCTCTGATTTCAGCAAGGGCTTAACTCGATATCGAATTATGAGACCAAATTCAATGAGTTAAGACCATTTGCTCCTAACTTGGCTGGACCAGCATATATATGCGAGCGATTCGTGGACAGTCTCAATATGGACATACGAGACCGTATGGGAGTATTAGGACGCCCCACAAACCTGGTAGCAGTAATCAGTATGGCTCATGAATGTGTGAGACTGGTGCAAACCCGAAGCCATTGGATGGAGCAAACGACGCGAAAAGAGGACAAGGGACAAAATTGTCATGGAGGACGAAAAGAGCATAATGGTCCAAGATGGAGAAATAGAGTGGCATTTCAAAAGAGGAAGGATATGCTACCACCTCCCTAGAGAGTAATTCCCACCTTGCCACAAGGAAACCCTCATTGTCCTAGGTGCCAAAGGCACCACGAGAGAGCATGCTTGTCTTGTTTTGCATGCGAACAAGTGGGGCACTTTGCAAAGAAATGCCCCACTCTTAGGGAGAACAAGCAAAGGAATACGCTTGGACTACTGCAAGGGAACCCCAGGAATCCCAGGCCAGACACTACAGCCAGAGTACCGGCTAGGGTATACAACCTCACCCAGGAAGAGGCAGGGAGAGGCCCTAGTACTATAGCGGGTACATCCCAAAACCCTCCCAATTAGATTAAGAAAGAACCTGTAATAGAAATCTTATTCAATAAAAGAAATCTTTTCTCTAAAAATATGTGTTTCTCCAACCAGGGTATGTGCAATTGTAGGGACGAAAGGTCTACGCCTTCTTCGACTCAAGAGCTGAGAGATACTTCATCAAAGAGGACCTAATTCCAAGTTTACCCCTAGAACTCAACCCTCTAGGACAAAGTCTCAACATTCTCACACCCTTAGGAGAAGGGTTAAATAAGAACAAACAACTTAAGGGATGTGAGATAAAGATTGGAGGAATCAAACTCGAAGCAGATCTGATTCTGTTACCTCTAAGGGAGGTAGAAGTAATCCTTGGGATGGATTGGTTAAGTAACCATCACGCTAGGATAGACTATGGAAAGAAGATGGTAACCTTCCACACTCCTGAGACAACCAGACTAAAATTCCAAGGAGACCGAAGGGTAAAGTACATATGGTATCCCAAATAAAGGCCCAAAAGATGATACATAAAGGTTGTACGGCTTTTTTGGTCATGGTCATCAATGAGAAGTCTAAGGAGAAGAGACTCAAAGACATCTCGATGGTTAAATACTATTCAGAAGTATTTTTGGAAGAATTACCTAGACTGCCCCTAAACCGACAATTGGAGTTCACCATAGAAATCATTCCAGGTACAAACCCCATATCCCAAGCCCCCTATCACATGGCTCCAACAAAACTAAAGGAATTGAAGGAGCAATTGGACGAACTATTGGAGAAGGACTTCATACGTCCTAGTCAATCTACATGGGGTGGACCAGTCTTATTCGTAAAGAAAAAGGATGGGAGCTTGAGACTGTGCATAGACTATAGAAAGCTGACCCAGGTCACTATCAAGAACATATATCCACTTCCACGCATCAATGATCTGTTTGACCAACTGAGAGGAGCAGCTTACTTCTCCAAGATAGATCTTTGATATGGATACCATCAACTCAGAATCAGGGAAGAAGATATTCCTTAGACCGCATTCCAGTCCCGATATGGGATTTACGAGTTTAGGGTGATGCCTTTTGGCTTAACCAATGCCCCTACAGCCTTCATGGATTTAATGAACCGAGTGTTCCAACCACACTTGGATAGGTTTGTGGTAGTATTTATAGATGATATTCTCATATACTAACAAACTAGGTTGGATGTAGGAGGTAGGATTCTTAGGACACATAGTGTCCAAAGATGGAGTCAAAGTAAACCTGACAAAGGTAGAAGCTATATTTGATTGTAAGGCACCTAAGAATCCTTTGGAGATACAAAGTTTCTTAGGATTTGTGGGATACTACAGACGGTTTGTGCAAGATTTTTCTAAGATAGCAGCCCCTTTGACTCGGTTCACCAGGAAAGGAGTTGAGTATAAATGGGATGGAAGCTATGAGAAGTCTTTCTTGGAGTTGAAGACTCGCTTGACAACCGCACTGGTACTCTCCCTTCCTGACCCAAGTGTGGGGGAGTACACTGTCTATAGTGCTGCATCCAAACATGGACTCAGATACGTATTGATGCAACAAGGAAAGGTTATCGCCTAAGCCTCATGACAACTTAAGATACATGAGAGAAATTACCCTACCCATGACTTGGAATTAGCGGCGATAGTGTTCGCCTTAAGGATTTGGCGACACTACTTCTACGGGGTTAAGTGTAGGATATACATTGATTACAAGAGTCTTAAATAATTTCTAACTCAGAAGGAGTTGAACCTCCGTCAGAGGAGATGGCTGAAATTGGTGAAGGACTATGACCTTATGATAGAGTATCACCCCGGGAAGGCAAATGTGGTAGTAGATACCCTAAGTCGTAAATACCAAACTGATGCGGTGCAAATAAAGACAAGTTACTTACCCTTGTTGCAACAGTTGGGGAGAAAGGAGGTGGACCTAAAGATGGACAAGAAGGGGAAATGCTTGTTGGCTAATGTGGTGGTGAGACCCAGTCTAATAGAGCATATTAAGGCTCGACAAAAGGTTGATAAGGAACTTCAATTCTATTTAGATCCGATTAACAGAGGGACGAAATCGGACTACGACTTGCGAAGTAGCGGAGTGCTAACTTACAAGGGTAGAGTGTATGTGCCTCAAGATAAGGAACTTAATAAGTTAATTATGGAAGAGGCACACAATTTTGTGTACGTAATGCATTCAGGCAGTACTAAGATATACTACACCCTCAAACAAGGATATTGGTGGAAAGGAATGAAGAGGGATATTGCGAAATATGTAGCCTGATGCTTGTCCTGTCAACAGATTAAAGTTGAGCATCAGAAACCATCAAGACTACTGCAACCCTTACCAATCCCATAATGGAAATGGGAGCACATCACTATGGAATTTGTCACGGGATTACCTGTGACAAGAAAGGGACGAGATGCAATTTGGGTCATAATGAACCGATTAACCAAGTCCGCCCATTTCCTACCAATAAGAGTGACGGATTCAGTAGAACAATTGGTCGTCCTATACATGAGGGAGATAGTAAGACACCATGGCATTCCGATGAGCATAGTATCAGATAGACTAGATTTACTTCAAGGTTGTAGCCAAGTTTGTAAACTACCTTGGGAACCAAGCTCCACATGAGTATTACATTTCATCCTCAGACCGACGGACAGTCTAAGCAAACAATCCAAACCTTGGAAGACATGCTGAGAGCATGCGTACTCACCATGGATAAGGGTTGGGAGGAATATTTGTGCCTAATGGATAAGGGTTGAGAGGAATGCTTGTTGGCTATCAGGCCAGTATTTAGATGGCTCCTTATGAAGCCATGTATGGACGACCATGTTGTACCCCTTTATTTTGGGAAGAAGTGGGGGAAAGAAAGTTGGAAATGGTCAAACTAATAGAGAATGCCACAAAGAAGATGAAGCTAATCAGGAATCAACTTAAGGTCGCTCAGGACAGGAAAAAGAGTTATAAGGATAATCGAAAAAGAGATCTGGATTTGATGTGGGAGACCAAGTGTTTCTAAAGGTATCTTCATGGAGGGGAATACTGAGGTTTCAACAATGGGGAAAGTCCTTATCCCATCATCCAAAGGATAGGACCAATGGCCTACAAATTAAAACTACCTCTAGACTTATAGAGAATACATGATGTATTCCATATATTGGTACTTCTAAAGTACCAGTGTAAACCCCACCCTTTTGAGTTAAGGAAAATCGGGAAAATAACATGCAAACCGAGTGAGAAACACCGAATTGGTTCACAAACTCGATCATTACAGAACGGGCAATTTGGAAATTTATAACTCCATGGTGATCCAAAGGGTTCATAAAATCTTGGAAAAGAACCTTAGAACAAATTTCAAGAGAAAAACTAGACCGGTTCAGATGAACCGGATCCAATTGGATTGAACCAATTTAAGAACCGAGTCAGTGCATGAACCAGAACCGATAGCGAAAGGGCAAACCGAGAAATTTATGAATCTCGAGTGACCTAAACAGTCACAAAAAAAAAAGGATTTTAGGATGAATTGGAGATGAAAACCAAACCAGTTCAAGTGAACCAGATCCGAATCAATTTAGACCGGTTTGAACCACTATTGAACTGGATATTAAATTCATTTTTCTAGGTGGCTTAAAAAATTCAAATTGAGATTTAAGGCCGCCATTGGAAAGAAAATGAATTTAGAAATTTTTAGATTTGAAAATTTTGGTCGAATTAAGGGTGAAACAGCAGGTTTAATCTTTGAACCAGGTTTAGACCAATCTGGTCCGATTCGGAACAGTGTCATCTTCCTCCTTCACAAGACAGCACTATTCACTCGTCGAAAAATCGTGCAGCAACGGCGAAGCTGAAAATTCTCTGGTGATGGAGTTTTAGGGAATGAATGACCACCATTAAGGCTCTAATCAAACGACCAAGAAGTCCCCAAGCTTCCTATATAAAGAGACCCTACTCATTCATCCTCTCCACACCTGAAAACTCCATTCTCTCTCAACTGCTCCAATTTCTAGTGAAGCTTGAACCAGAGCTCTGACTTAGGCACTTTTCTAAGCTAAACAAGGTGAGATCGGGTTTTTTAGAATCGAGGAGAAGTCAGCTACATGTTGTAGTCTCCATTTGCTTCGAGAGTCATCAGAGAAGTGCCGGCGTAATCAAACATTGAAGCAGTTCCGACGTACCGAAGATGCCTTGTTTCGGTCAAGCTGAAATCGGCCAATTCAATCCCTTCTTAGGCCAAACCAAGCCCTCTCAACACCTCTAGAGCCCTCCTAAAGTTAAATTAGAGCTGAAAGATAAGCCAATTCGGCTCCCCTCTATAAATTCCAACAGATGCTAGAGAGCGGCAGAACATTGATGATAAAATTCTCACTCAATTCGGCATCAATTGATGCAATTCTTGATTCTAGGATTAACCTTAAGACGAGAGCTATCTGCCCAGATCGAAAGCTTACACCGCCATGCACCCGACAGTAAGCTTTCGAAGCTGTCTCTCTCTAATCCAGTTTTCTAGCGGAGCTCTGTTTGAGCTCATTCGACACCAAATGGTGCTATTCAAAGTGCAATTGAATCGTATAAAGGTGTAGGAACTCCAATGTAACTTCAATTTCAACAATTAAACTCATTTGATTGGTCAATTTAATGAAATCAAATTTGGCATAGTTAGAATGTTGAAATTGGGGAAAAATGGGGGAAATTTGAGAATTTCAAAAATTAGAGGAACTAAAGTCCAATTTCATAAAATTGAGGACAATTGGGAATGATAAAAATGTTGGAGGACCAATTGGGCAATTTTTGGAATTTTTGGTGCAAAACTTACCATTTTTGTAAAGTAGGGGCAAAATGGTAATATTGGAAAAGTTGGGCGACCAAATTGGAAATTTGGGAAATTCAACCCATTTTTGTGAATCTGAATAAAAAGTCCTAAGATAAATTTTAAAAGTTCTGGGACTAAATTTAAGGAAAAATCGGTATTATGGACTTAAAATTAAAGGAAAATAACTTTAGGTACCTAATTACAAATAAAGGAAAAGTTGGTTTTCTTATTCATTTGGGATGAATGAGGGCTATTAGGCCAAATAATAATGAAAAAGAATGTTCATATCGTGTAGGAACATGAAGTACCGAGAACGCCAGCTAAGATGAGTTCAAGTAAGGACAACAAGCCGGCTAAGAGGAATTTCACTACACTATCGGGTGAGTGGGATCTTTATATCATACCCGGTTGGGATGATAAGTACCTCGAAATGAAAACTCACTGCTAAGTGGTATTTTAAACATAACAATTTAGAGGAGTGATGTAAAAATGACACGGAAATACTACTTAAGGGTTGTAAGTAGATTATACCTAATTGGTATGATGAAAACTTTCTTGGAGGAACTGGAAAACTTGTTAATCGGTTATGAGCGGAGATGACCTCATACTCGATTGCTATGATAGACAGTTGAAATTATATTTTGTCGGATGTACTCTCCCCTAACTATGTGCCACTACTTAAACAATTTGGGAGACCTTCTTGATGGGAGCTCAAATAGCTCTTTTAGGTTGGAAGCCTCGGTTTTGGAACTTGGGGGCTATTATGCCTGATTTTGAATATCTCAAACAATGCGCCCTAGGCCAGTTGACATGAGGTGGAGCTCATAAACAAACATGAGTTATATGCCATGAAAATTTAAATAAATGAATTGTTTGGCTATAGCACCAAGACAGGATCGACATATTCAGTCAACTAGCGGCAGTGCGACATAACTAGTCTCTTGACTAGTGTCAAGACAAACAGCTGCAGGTTGAGTTGAGGGTCGGGGCATTGGACTAGTGGCAGCACAGATTATATGACATGATGTGAAAATACTGATTGTGCATGCACTGTGTTTACGGGCCTTCAAGATGCCCAAGAAGGGTAGTGATGTGTCCTAGGGCCCTGGACGACCTCGTGGATATAATGGTAGTTAGTCGTACTATGAGGCCTTGCGAAGCTCAACGTAGCTTCAAGCGCATGAGACCAAGGTGGGGTCGGAATGAGGTCTATGTCCTTATATAGACACGGAGAATTGTTACGAGATTGAGGGTCGGATATCGGGAACATCCACTCATTCTTAGGGTAGAAGTGGACATGCTTCTATCTAGGTGGTCGGTAAAGTTGCTCCGACACCACAAGTGGATTCAGTGGACGTACTAGCCTGCGATTGTGTGTTTGACCTTCATGATGAAGGATGTGTGTTGGGTGATAACACACCGTGGTTAATAAGAAATGGTGACAAAACCCAAAATTTCAAATGAAAAGTTTTTTAAAGAAAATAAGGAGTCTGGCACACACCGAATCAAACATTTTTCCTAAAAGATAAATTTTGAAAACCCATTCACTGAGTCGTTGTACTCACCCCTCCCTTATATCTCTTTCAGGTAACCCTAGAAAGCCTAGCCTAAAGACCACCAGCTAATACGCGTGTAAGACAGATATGCTTAGTTTAAAATTTTATGCAGTTTTGAATTATTTTATTCCAAGAAAGGTGTAGGTTTAAAAGACACCTTACACTTCACAGTTTATAAATAAGGGGCAACCCTTAGTAAACTAGGAGAGTGGCGGGTTGCTCACGGGGATCCGACCAATCCGGGTCAGGGCGTAACAACTAGCCTGATCCTAACCATGTATTGGACCGACCTCCATGAGAACCGAAATAGAACTTGACCTATCAAACTGAACCGGTACAAATCATCGACCGAAGGGATAAGAACTTGAGGAATAAGAGGATTCTTATGGTTAAGGTTCTTTGGCAAAATGGACTTGTGCAAGAAGAGACATGGGAGACTGAGAGTGTAATGAGGGATGGCTACCCTCAATTATTCGACACGTAACTGTTTTGGGGATAAAACCACTAAAAGGAGGGGAGAGTTACAAACCCCGTCCTTTGATAATAAGAAAAAATGGGAAAAGAAGCGGTCATTTCCAAAGAGAAAACTGAGTCAGTTTATAAACCGTAACCGATAGAGAAAGGGTAAATTGGGAAATTTATAAATCTCAAAAGACCTAAACAGTCACAAAAGTCATGGAAAAGGACTTTAGGATGAATTTGGAGAGAAAACCAAACCGGTTCAAGTGAACTGGACCTGAACTGGTTTGAACCACTATTGAACCAATTTCTAAATTTATTTTTCAAGGTGGCTTAGAAAATTCAAATTGGAGAATTACCACCATTGGATAGAGAATGAATTTAGATGAATTTAGAAATTTTTAATTTTGAAAAACTCGGTCGAATCGGGCTTGAATCAGCCGGTTTAAGCATTGGGAAACCAAATAATTGGTACCAGAAAGACCCAATAAAGAAGTTAGAAAAGGGATGAGTGGGTAAGGAGAACCGACACAGTTGTGTACATTGAGTTAATAACAGTAAAGGTAGTCGAGGAATACTACAAGAGGAAAAGAGGGATGAAGTTATGCAATCCCTGAGAGGTTGAAAAATAAGGAATAACCCTAAAAAAAGTGTTTTGGAGATCTAATGGATATAGAGATAAGATCTAGAAAATGTCATGCTATAAGGGACAAGAAACCCAACGATTCCGGTGAAAACATGACTCAAAATAAGGAGGAGTCGGTTCATAAGCATGACAAAGTCAAACATAATTTGGACCAATTTGTAATGAACAACGAATGAAGGAAGAGTCGAAATGGGACAAAAAGGTGGTGATAAAGAAATCCGTGGAAATAAGTACGAAATGCTCTATAGGACGACGAGCTAAGGGTTTCAATGATCAAGCAGTTAACTAGACACGAAAATGGTTAGTTATCTTGGAATTCCCAATCTTGAGTACATGACCTCAAGGGGAAGAATGTTGCTCTAAGCAAAGAGAGAGATAAATTCAAAGAACATACCATGAGGTAAGGTATGTCTAGTTATGACAAACTCCATGGAGCGAGTAAATAATATTAAGGAAAAGGAATTTCTTAAGTGAAGGTTGTAAAAGGGACTAATTTCAAGGACAAGACAAAACTTTGTATCTTAAGCAAACACCAAAGGGGCATCAAAGGAAATGATTGCTCATGCAAGGATGTTAACTAAGTTTTGGGGACAAAACTCCTAAAAGGAGGGGAGAGTTGTAAAACGCGCCCTTTTGAGCTAAAGAAAACTGGGAAAAGAACCGGTCAAACCAACTGAGGATTCAGAACCGGTTCACAAACCCGATCATTTCTAAACAGGCAATTTAGAAATTTACAACTTCTGGGTGATCCAAAGGGTTCATTAAACCTTGGAAAAGAAATTTAAGACAAATTAGAAAAGAAAATTCAAATTGGTTCTAGTGAACAAGAATATATAAGAACTTTGAAGTTAAGCGTGCTTGCCTTAGAGTAGTGTGAGGATGGGTGACCTCCTAGGGCCTTATCATAAATAGCCATAAATTAATATATATTAAATTATTGTAATTAATACCAATAAGTATTAAATTATTGAAATTAATATAAATAATTTAAAACCGAAATTAAATTAATGGAATTAATACCAATAATTTATGGCAATATTAATACCATTCATTCTCCTCACACCTGAACACTTCTCTCTCTCTCTACTGCTCTATTTCCCGGTGAAGCTCGAAATAGAGTTTTGACATAAACATTTTTCTTAATCTCAGAAGGAGAGGTCGAGCTCTTTAGAACCGGGGAGAATACAGCTATCTGATAGCAAATTCCAGTCAATACGAGAATCGTTGAAGAAGCGCTGGCATGATGGAATAGTGAAGCAGCTTCGGCGGACCGAAGCTGCCCTATTTCGGCCAAGCTGAAATCGGCCATTTCAAGCCCTCCTCAGGCCAAACCAAGCCCTCCCAACACTTCCTCAGCCTTTCCACGAACAAATTAGGACCGAAAGGTAAGCCAATTCGACTCCCCTTTACAATTTTCAATCGGTGCTAGAGAGAGACTCGACCGAATTTCAATGATGAAATTCTAACATCAATTGATGTGATTCTTGATTCTAGGATGAACCTCAGGATGAGAGCTATCTGCCCGGATCGAAAGCTTGAACCGCTGTGCCTTCACCGGTGAGTAATCGAAACTTTCTCTCTCTATAGTTCATTTTCCGACGAAGCTCCGTTTGAGCTCGTACCGACATTAAAACTTGTAATTCACATTTCTAAAGAATCATATGAACATGTAGAAACTCAATTTCAACTTCAATTTCAACAATTGGAAACGTTTGATGGATCAATTTGATAAAATCAAATTCGGCTGTGCTAAGAAGTTGGAATTGGGGGAAATTGGGGATTTTCGAAATTCAAAGGGCCAAAATGCAATTTTATGAAATTGAGGGTCAATTGGGCATGAAAATAATGTTGGAGGACCAATTGAGGAATTTTGGAATTTTTGGGGCAAAACTTACCATTTTTGTAAAGGAAGGGCAAAATGGTAATTTTGGAAAAATTGGGGGACCAAATTGGAAATTTGGGAAATTCAACCCCTTTTTGGTGAAATTGAACAAAATTGAGGTCCCAAGATAAATTTTAAAAGTTACGGGACTCAATTTGAGGAAAAATCGACATTAGGGACTTCAAGTTAAAGAGAAATAACTTTAGGGACCTAATTGCAAATAACTAAAAGTTTGGGTTTTCTCATTCATTGGAAATGAATGAAGGCTGTTATGCCCAGTAATAATGAACAAGAATGTTCATATAGTGTAGGAACGTGAAATATCGGGAACGTCGGCATGGACGAGCTCGCGTGAATACAAAGAACCGGTCAAGTGGAATTCACTTAAAATTTAACATCATACCCGGTTAGGATGATGAGCACCACTTAAAATTTAAAAACCACTTACCAGTTGTGAGTGGAAATTTTATATCATACCCGGTTGGGAATGAAAAGTACCTCGATATAAAAACCTATTATTTAGTGGTATTTTAAACATCACTACTTAGAGGAAGTGATGTGAAAATCATGCGTAAAAACTACTTACCGGTTGTAAGTAGATCATACCCGGTTAGTATGATGAGACTTCCTCGAAGGAAGTTGAAAACCCGTTCATCAGTTATGAACGGAGGTATCCTTATACCGGGCGCCATAATGGATAGAGAAAACATATGTTTTGTTGGAAGTGCTCTCCCCTAACTGTGTGTCAATGCTTAAATAATTTGGGAGACCTTCTCAACGGGAGCTCAAATAGCTCTAATATGCCGGGGGCCTCAGTTTTGGAACTTGGGGGCTAAATGCCCGATTTTAAAAATCTCGTACAGTGGGCCCAAGGCCAGTTGGCACGAGTAGAAGCTCGTAAACGGACATGATATATGTGCCATAAAACTTAATAAGTGAATTGTTTGGCCATGGTACCAAAATAGGACCGACATGCTCAGTCAACTAGCGGCAGTGCGACATGACAGGTCGACGGACCAGTCAAGACAAACAACTGTGGGTTGAGTTGAGAGTCGGGGCCGTTGGACCAGTGGCACCACATATTACATGGCAATATGAGAAAACATTGTTTGTGCATGCACTATGAGTATGGGATCATCAAGACACCCATGAGGGGTAGTGATGTGTCCTAAGGGCCCTGGACGACCCGGTAAGTATAAGGGTAGATCGTCGTTCCAGGTGTCTGTGCAAAATTTGGAGTAACACCAAGCGCATGAGACCGAGGTGGGCACGGGATGAGGTCTCTGTCCTCATACGGACACGAAGAAGTGATTTCGAGATTGTGGGTTGGATGTCGCGTACATGCACTCATTCCCAGGGTAGAAGTGGTCGTACTTCTATCCGGGTGGCAGGAAAAGTCACTTCGAAGCCACTAGCGGGTTCAGTAGTGATACTGACTTGCGAATGTGTGTTGGGTGATGACATGCCATGGTAAATAAGAAATGGTGGAAAACCCCGAATTTTTAAATGAGGGGATTTTTGAAAAGAAAGGAGTCTGGCACACTCTATATAAATATTTTTCTTAAAAGTTAAAAGTAGACCTTTAAAAACCCATTCACTGAGTAGACCTTTAAAAACCCATTCCGAGATTTCGATCTAGGCAGATAACTCTCATCTTGAGGTTTATCCTAGAATCAAGAATTGCATCAATTGATGTAGAATTGAGTTAGAATTTCATTATTAAAATTCTATCAGTTCTCTCTCTAACACCGACAGGAAATTGTAGAGGGGAGCCGAATTGACTTACCTTTCAGTCGTAATTCGGCCGTGGGAGGGCTGAGGAAGTGTTGGGAAGGCTCGGTTTAGCCTGAGGAGGGCTCGAAATGGCCAATTTCAACTTGGCTAAAAAAGGGCAGCTTCGGTCCACCGGAGCTGCTTCACTGTTCCATCATGTCGGCGCTTCTCTAATGATTCTCGGATTGACTGGAGTTTGCTATCTGATAGCTGACTTCTCCCCGGTTAAAAAGAGCCCGACCTCTCCTTTCGAAGTTAAGAAAAATGTTGAAGTCGAAGCTCTGGTTTAAGCTTCACCGGGAAATAGAGTAGTAAAGAGAGAGAGAGAAGTGTTCGGGTGTGAGGAGAATGAATGGGGATGACCTCTTTATATAGAATCTCGTTCTTAACTTCAAAGTTCTTATGGAATCTCGTTCACTGGAACCAATTTGGTTTTTGTCTTTATTTTGTTTTAAGTTTCTTTTCCAAGGTTTAATGAACCCTTTGGATCACCCAGAAGTTGAAATTTCCAAATTGCTTGTTCCCATATGATCGGGTTTGTAAACTGGCTCGGCTTTCTTACTCGGGTTGACCGGTTCTTTCCCGATTTTCCTTAACTCAAAAGTGCAGGGTTTACACCGTTCCTTTATATAAAAGAAAACTAGGAAAAGAACCGGTCATTTACAAAGAGAAAAACGAGCTTATTCATGAACCTTAACCAATAAATAAAGGGCAAATTGGGAAATTTATAAATCCCAAGTGACCCAAAGAGTCATAAAAACCATGGAAAGGAACTTTGGGATGAATTGGAAGAGAAAACCAAACCAGTTCAGGTGAATTGGACCTGAACCGGATTGAACCATCATTGAACCAATTTCTAAATTCATTTTTTTATATGGCTTAAAATATTCAAATTGGGGAATCGAAGCCACCATTGGATAGAAAATGAATTTAGATGAATTTAGAAATTTTTATTTTTGAGAAAATCAATCGAATCGGACTTCAATTGGCCGGCTTAAGCATCGAACCCTATCATACCAGTTCGGTCTGGTTCGGAACTGTAAAACCCGCCCTTTTGAGCTAAGGAAAACTCGGAAAATAATTGGTCAAACCAAGTGAGGATTCAGAACCGATTCACAAACCCGATCATTTCTGAACGGGCAATTTGGGAATTTATAACTCTCAGGTGATCCAAAGAGTTCATTAAACCTTCAAAAAGAAACTTAAGACAAATTAGAAGCAAAAAACCAAATTGGTTCAGGTGAATGAGAATTCATAAGAACTATGAATTATGATTCTTTTTGCAACCCGAAATTTTGGTCAAAAAAATTTTATGGGAACGTTCTCCTTATCATAAATGGCCATAAATTAATATATATTTAATTATTGTAATTAATACCAATAATTTATGGAAATATTAATACTAGTAATAAATCTCTCCTATTTAATACATGATTTTTACACTTATATAAAGAGTTTATCCCCATTAATTTTCCTCACACCTGAACACTTCTCTCTCTCTCTCTCTACTGCTCCATTTCCCGGTGAAGCTCAAACTAGAGCTTTGACTTGAACAAAGGTCGAGCTCTTTAGAACCGGGGAGAAGACAGCTATCTGATAGCAAACTCCAATCAATCCAAGAATCGTTGGAGAAGTGTCGACATGATGGAATCGTGAAGTAACTCCGACGAACCAAAGCTACCCTATTTCGGCCAACCTGAAATCAGCCATTTCAAGCCCTCCTTAGGCCAAACCAAGCCCTCCCAACACTTCCTCAGCCTTTCCATGGCTGAATTAAGACCGAAAGGTAAGCCAATTCGGCTCCCCTTTATAATTTTCGATCGGTGCTAGAGAGAGAGTCGACCGAATTTCAATGACAAAATTATAATCCAATTTTCGCATCAATTGATGCAATTCTAGATTCTAGGATGAACCTCATGACGAGACCTATCTGTCCAAATCGAAAGCTCGAACCGTTGTGCCTTCACTGGTTAGTAATTGAAGCTTTCTCTTTATATAGTTCATTTTCCGGCGAAGCTCCCTTTGAGCTCGTCCCAGCGTTAAAACTTGCGATTCACATTTCTAAAGAATCGTATGAACATGTAGAAACTCAATTTCAACTTCAATTTCAACAATTGGAAACATTTGATGGGCCAATTTGATGAAATCAAATTCAGCTATGTTAAGAAGTTGGAATTAGGGAAAATTTGGGGATTTTCGAAATTCAAAGGACTAAAAAGAAATTTTATGAAATTGAGGGCCAATTGGGCATGAAAATAATGTTGGAGGACAAATTGAGAAATTTTAGAATTTTTGGGCAAAATGGAAGGACAAAATGGAAATTTTAGAATTTTGGCCAATTGGCTAGTTTTGTAAAGGAAGGGTAAAATGGTAATTTTGAAAAAGTTGGAGGACCAAATTGAAAATTTGAGAAATTAATCCCCTTTTTGTGAAATGGAATAAATTGAGGTCCTATGATAAATTTTAGAAGTTTCAGGACTCAATTTGAGGAAAAAACTGACATTTGGGAGTTAAAGTTAAAGAGAAATAACTTTAGGGACCTAATTGCAAATAAATGAAAGTTTGACTTTCTCATTCATTTGGAATGAATGAAGGTGATTAGGCCAAAGGATAATGAACCAAGATGTTCATATTGTGTAGGAACACGAAGTACCGGGAACGCTAGCAAGGACAAGCTCCCGTGAATACCAAGAACCAGTCTAGTGGAATTCACGGTATTAACGGGTGAGTGGCTTTACTAACATCATACCCAGTTGGGATGATTAGCACAACTTAAAATTTTAAAACCACTTACCGGTTGTGAGTGGAAATTTTATATCATACCCGGTTGGGAATGATAAGTACCTCGGTATGAAAACCCACTATTTAGTGGTATTTTAAACAGCACTACTTAGAGGAAGTGATGTGAAAATCATGCGAAAAAACTACTTATCGGTTGTAAGTAGATCATACCCGGTTGGTATGATTAGACTTCCTCGAAGGAAGTTGAAAACTCGTTTATCGGTTATGAACGAAGGTGTCCTTATACCGGGCGGTATAATGGATAGAGAAAACCTATGTTTTATCGGAAGTGCTCTCCCCTGACTGTGTGCCAATGCTTAAATAATTTGGGAGACCTTCTCGATGGGAGCTCGAATAGCTTTGATAGGCCGGGGGCCACGGTTTTGGAACTTGGGGGCTAAATGCCCGATTTTGAAAATCTCGTACAGTGGGCCCAAGGCTAGTTGGCACGAGCAGGAGCCCGTAAACGAACATGATATATGTGCCATAAAACTTAATAAGTGAATTGTTTGGCCATGGTACCAAGATAGGACCGACATGCTCAGTCAACTAGCGGCACTGCGACATGACAGGTCGACGGACCAGTCAAGACAAACAGCTGTAGGTTGAGTTGAGAGTCGGGGCCGTTGGACTAGTGACACCACATATTATATGGTAATATAAGAAAACATTGTTTGTGCATGCACTGTGAGTACGGGATCATCAAGACGCCCATGAGGGGTAGTGATGTGTCCTAAGGGCCCTGGACGACCCGGTGAGTATAAGGGCAGATCGTCATTCCAGGTGTTTGTGCGAAATTTGGAGTAGCACAAAGCGCATGAGATTGGGGTGGGGACAAGATGAGGTCTCTGTCCTCATACAGACACGAAGAAGTGATTTTGGGATTGTGGGTCGGATGTCGCGTACATTCACTCATTCCTAGGGTAGAAGTGGTCGTACTTCTATCCGGGTGGCAGGAAAAGTCGCTCCGAAGCCACTAGCAGGTTTAGTAGTGATACTGACATGCGAATGTGTGTAACCTTCATGATGAAGGACATGTGTCGGGTGATGACACATCGTGGTAAATAAGAAATGGTGGAAAAACCTGAATTTTTAAATGAAGGGATTTTTGAAAACAAAGGAGTCTGGCACACTCCATATAAATATTTTTCTTAAAAGTCAAAAGCTTTTAAAAACCCATTCACTGAGTAGTCGTACTCACCCCCTCCCTTATATCCCTTTCAGGAAATCCCGGAAAGCCTCCCCTTAAAGACTGTCAACTAAGATGCCTGTAAGACAAGAATGTAAAGTTTTAAATTTCATGCAGTTTTGATTATGCTATTACAGGAAAATGTGCAAGTTAAAGGACGCCTTACTCTTTATGGTTTACAATAAGGGGAAATCCTTTAATAAACCGGAGAGTGGCAGGTTGATCACGGGGATCCGGCCAAATTGGGTCGGGGCGTGACAACAACAGTGCGTCTTCTTCCTTTAGATGACGACATTGTTCATTTGCTAAACAGATAGCACCAACGAAGAGGAATCATCTCTATTTAGACTGTTTCAAGTCATGAATGAGCTTAACCAAGATGCCAAACGGTCGAGCAGAGAGTCCCCGAGCTCCCTATATAAAGAGCTCCTCTCCATTCATCCTCTTCACACCTGAAATCTCCATTCTCTCTCAACTGCTCCATTTTCTAGTGAAGCTCGAACTAGAGCTCCAACTTGGGCAGTTTTCTTAACCTCAAAAGGCGAGGTTAGGTTCTTTAGACTCAAGGGGAAGTTAGCTATCTGATAGCAACCTTCATTCGATCTGAGGACAGCTAGAGAAGCGTCGGTGGAATCAAACAGTGAAGCAACTCCGAGGGACTGAAGCTGCTCTATTTCAAATGAGCTGAAGTTGGCCAAATTCAGCCTTCCTCCTGCCATACCAAGCTCTCCCGACACTCTCATGGTTTTCATACGACCTTAACTGAGCTAAAAGGTAAGCCAATTCGGCCCTCCACATTCGTTGTAGGTCAGAGTTACAAAGAGAAACTGTGAAATTTCACAGATGAAATTCTCCCTATATTCGAGGTGAATTGTAGAAATTCTTGATCCTAGAAGGTATCTCGGGAAGAGAACTACATGCCCCAATAGAGAGCTCGGACTGCCGCACCTCCCACGGTAAGCTTTTGAAGCTTTCTTTCTCTAGGTACAGTTTTTGGGCAAAGCACCATTTGAGCTCGTTTCAGCCTCAATTTTTGCAATTCAAAGCTCCATTAAATTGTATGGTAGTGTAGGAACTTATTTACACCTCCAATTGAAGCAATTACTGCCGATCGAATGGTCAATTTGAAGAGATCAAATTCGGCCAGTTTGAAAGGGGAGAATTGGGGGAAATTTGGGGATTTCATAAAATTGAGGGACCATTTTGCAATTTCCCAAAATTGAGGGACAATTGGCCATGGAAAAGATGTTGGAGGACCAATTGGTCAATTTTTGGAACAATTTGGGTCAAATTGCCATTTTTGGAAAGTAGGGGCAAAATGGTAATTTTTAAAAAGTTATGGGACCAATTGGAAATTTGGAAAACTTAAACCCCTTATACAATTTTGAGTAAAAAGAAGACTTAAAAGGAAATTTTGAAAATATTGGAGCTCAAATTGGGCAAACATGGGCATTATAGACCTAAAATAAAAATAAATAAACTTTAGTAACCTAAGTGCAATTAATTAAAAATTGTGAGCCTAGGCTTTTATGCCAAACCATGAATGATAAGACTGCCTAAATTATGTTGGAACATGTGTGACAAGAATGCAAGTAATAGAAAGCTCGCGTAGAATTGGAAAACCAACCGAGGACGAACACGTCATAATTATCGGGTGAGTGGGCTTGATCACATCATACCTGGTTGGGATGATGAGCACTTTAGAAACAAAAAACCACTTATATGTGGGATTTTAACATCATGCCTGGTTGGAGTGATATACGAACTAAGCTAAAAACTACTTGTCGGTTGTAAGTAGAGTAAATCATACCCAATTGGTACGATGGACTACCTTGAAGAGCGGAGAAACTCGCTTACCGGTTGTAATTGGAGATGTCATCACACCCAGTTGATGTGATAAATGGAAAACTATATTTTTGTCAGAAGTGTTCTCCCCTAACTGTGTACCAATACTTAAACTTTTTGGGAGACCTTCTTGACAGGAGCTAGATTAGCTCAAATAGGCCAGAGGCCTCGGATTTTGAACTTGTGGGGCTATATATCCAGTTTTGGAAAATCACGTATAGTGAGCCCAAGTCCAGTGGGCACAAGCAGGAGCTTGTAAACAAACATGAGATTATGAAAGCCATGAAAACTCTTAATGAAATAGTTATGTGATTTTGTCATGGTACCAAGACAGGACCGATATACTCAATGGTCTGGCGGCAGTGCATTAGGACCAGGTTAACGGACCGGTCTAGACAAATAGCTAAAGGTCGGGTTGAGGTCGGGCCGTTGGACTAGTGATACCAAAGATAAATAGCTATGTGGAAAAACTATTATTTGTGCATGCACTTGAGATACATGACCATTAAGATGCCCAAGAGGGGTAGTGATGCATCCTAAGGGCTATTGGACGAAATGGTGGAGATAAGGGCAGTTTGTCATGCCAACAGTCGGGAAGCTCGACGTAGCTTCATGCGCATGAGACCAGGGTGGGTCAGGATTAGGTCTATATCCTCATACGGACACGAAGTTGCTTTCGGGTCTAAGAGCTGAATGTCGCAAACATTCACTCAAACTCAGGGTAGAAGTAGACGGGCTTCTATCTTGGTGGCCGATAAATACGCTCCGACCACAAGTGCATACAGTGGATGGGCTACCCTGCAAATGTGTGATCCCTTCCTGATAAAAGACGTGTGTTGACTGTTAAACACACCTAATATGGAAACGAGGAAAAAGGATTTGAAAAATCAAAATGTGAGGAAAGACCATTTTTAAAGGAAAATAAGGATTTTAGCACACTTTGTTTAAAGCTGGTTTTTTATGAAAACTCACTCTCAACACCCATTCACTGGGTTGTAGAACTCACCCCCTCCCTTTACCCCTTTTCAGATAACCAAGGGAAACTAACCTTAAAGACCTTTTTGTAGCCGAACTTAATACTGGTATGTAAAATTTATATTCAGTTTTGTATAATGTTATTACAGAAAAAATTATGCCTTACTACTCACAGTTTAGAAATGGGTGAAACTCTTCATAAACCAAAGGGAGTGGTGAGTTGCTCACGGGGATCCAACCAAACCAGGTCGGGGCGTGACACCATCAGCCATGAATCGGGTTGGAGCATAACAATATAAACCTAAGCCATGAGTACTATGGGTTGAAAAACTAAGAAAAAAATCTAATATAAGAGATTAAGAAAGAATAAATCATGTATAAATATTTTTTAGTGAAGTGTCGAGTAGTAAGTCATGAAGTAGTCTAATGTCGGTAAACTCATTTACTAAGTTGTGAGCTTATCTCATACTCAAAACTATTACAGGTAAAAGAAAGAACCCATGGAAGTGAACATCTGGGTCATCACATTCAATACTCATGCGACTCGAGGTACGTAACTTAGGGTGTGCACATGAAAGTTTAATTTTATGGTTATCGATTGCTATATTTGTAGAAAATTTTGTAATAGTTTTGGGCACACTAATTCATACAAAAATAATTAAATTTATGCTGAAAAATATAATTTGTTTTATTTTAAGTCTTAGCACTATTAGTACTACTTTAGTGAATACAAGTCATTTTAGCATTGATGGAATATGATGAGTTGTCAGATCCCGACCTTGTAAATTGAGTAGGGGCATAACAGAAAGTCTCTTTATCGAAGGATGGCCAAGGCTTGTGGGAGATATAGTAAAGACAAAGTGTTGTTTTAGCACTAGTGCCGATTAGAGTGGTGGCCGAAGATTACAGAATTTGGCTCCGCAAGGGCGAGACATCGTACAAATTTTCTATCAGAGATTGGAGTCATCCAAAATGACACTCGTGCGATCTTTTGCGGTCACTTTTAGGTCGAGACCCAACCAAAAAACTTAAAAATAGTCACTTGACAGCATTTTGACATAAAAATTATCTCATTTAGTGGTTGGGTGAGTATGAACTATTCGGTCGATCACTCAAGGGTACGAAGGGCATGCAGGAATGAGTTTTCCAACTTTAGGAAATAAATTTGATCTGATGGAGCGGAGATAACTTAATTAACTATATAGAGAAATTAATATGATAGTTGTCAACTCAATCATATTATTTGTTGCGTACAATTTGGCCAAAAAATCTAATCAATTTGGCATATTTTTCTTCCGGTGGCGTATAGTATGGAAACAAACATGGGAGTGGGTAGAGGGGAAGTGTGTTGGATCGTGCAGATGAGTTAGATAGTGCGGGTGAATCAAGTTAGATCTAGGCATGTCAATTGGACCGTGCGAGTGAATCAAGTTAGATCTAGGCATGTCAATTGGACCGTGCGGGTGAATGAAGTTAGATCTAGGCATGTCAATTGGACCCGAGCCTCGGATCCGTACCCGACCCGAGTAGACCCGAAAAGCCTCGAGTTCGAGTCCATAGATTGGACCCGAGACCCGAACCTTGGATCTCACCGGCTGGGCCCAAAGGTGGGCCCACAATTCCTTTAAAATTTTTTTCACTCTTTTAATAAAAATACGACATTTTATTAAATGTAGGGAAAAATATTAGAAAATTCTAATAGATTATTTTTTATTTATTAAACTCTAATATATTGTCACAATATTATATATTTTTTTCCATTATTAGAACGTAATATATTATTTTTCCTTTTTTTATACTCTAATAATTTTTTTCCTTTATTAAACCCTAATATATTTATAAATACTTGTAATAATACAAAAAATTAAATTTTTAACATGATTAATAGATTTATAATTTATTTTTAACTAAAAAATTAAATTTAAATTATATAAATAAAAATTTATATATCAATAATTATATAAAAAAATGTTATAACAATCAATAGTGTTAATAGGGGACCAGCCAGGTGCATACCTATATAATCCACACTATTATTCCTTTTATTTTTGTGTATATAAATAAAAATAAGTATTTAATTCATTTTTATATCCTAATTTTCTCATATTTGTAGTTTATTTTATCGTTAAATCATTTTTTTCATTATTTGTAATAATGAAAAATTATAAGGTAAATTATACCGGTAATTTATTAGGTAAATTAAAGTTAATAAACATTTGAAAAATTAAATTTCCAAACAAATATTAAAAATTTTATATATTACAATAATTTAGAATTTTTTTATTTTTAGTAAAAAAATATATATTAAAAAAATAAGATAAACCTAAGCTGCAAATTCGAGTCCAGACGGGTCTAAAATCCAGTAGACCCGAGATCAAATCAGGTCTGGACTCGACCAAGTATACCCGAGCTCAGGTCCACTCAGGCACGGGTCCACTAAAACTCGCCTCGACCCGAGGTATTGATATCCCTAGTCAGATTTGATGAACCGACTTGGTGCCCTTTTTTATTATTTTTTTATAATTTTACATATTTTCAAAATTACATTTTTGTCATTTTCATGTGCTCTCGATAATTTAATATTAATGTTTCCCTCCTATCCCGACTAATCTAACCCGCATTTCCAAAAAACACAATTTCTTGTTGGAAAAATAATTTTTATTCTAATCCAATTATAATTCTCGTTTCAATCTCAATTTACAATCCAATTAATTTAAAATTTTCTTTTGATAAATTTTAATATTACAAAACTGGTTTCCAATTAATAAATTAGCGGGTTCGACTAATTTTAGTATTTTTTTAATCGATTATACTCCAATTCTCTATCTGTTATTAGCCTAATTTATTATTTTAAAAATTATTTGCCTAATTTTCTATAAATTAAACTAAAAATATTTATTTTATAATTTATATTTTTTTCTAAATATTAAGAATTTTACTTATCGAGTTGATTTGATAATTTTTGTTATTTTCTACTCGTTTTACCCAATTTGACTTTTTCTTGATTTAATTTTTTTAATTAATTATCTGCTGTTAATTAAAGTTCAATAATTACTATTTTTATTTATATAACATATTTTAAAATTTGAATATTTTATGATTTAATTTGATTCGATTCCAATTCAAATTATTTTTAATCGAATTCTTTTTAATTATTAATTTCTAATTAAATGAAATTTTTTTAAGTTAATTTAATTAATCTATTCCTAGTCTAAATTTAGGTTACAATCTGAGTTCTAATATATTTCAATTTTCAAATCTCGTTTTAAGGTTTTCTTCCCGTTTTAATATTGGTTTATTAATTGATTTTAAATCCTAAATTCGTTTTAAATCTCAATTTTTTTTAATTCCACTATTAAATGTATAGTGGACGCCAAAAACTATCGTCCAGCGGTTCAAGAGGTGCGTTGAAAGGTGGATCAACAACATGTGAAGGAGAGATATCGGTAACCACAAGAGCATGTACGGGTTCAGTAGATTCGTAGAAGTTGGAGGTATCCAGATTGACGGGTAGTGTGAGCAGAGAGGCCGGTAGAGAGACAGTATGTGATGAAAAACTCATGGATTCCTGTTGCGGGTTAGAGTAAGCAAGTACTCGAGGAAAGATAGCAAGGTTGTGAATGGAATGAGAAAGCACCTAATACTACTGATGAAGAAGTAGTAGCGATGAATTAAATACAGAAGCAGAAGAGGTCTGTAGTGGTCAAGGCTATGGAGTTGAAGCAGCTAATACCATGTAAGGAAGGACATTTTGTGCATGCGGAGACATTGTGGGCCTCTATCATTTGATTAATAAAGATGATGTGCTTCAAAAAGTGATTTTGATATGTTTCTCCATATGTAATTTTAATCTTGTTCCTGTTACTTGTGATAGAATGCATAACATCTGGTTCATGTGCTGCAGGCAAGCTAGAAGAAGACTGCAAGGACTTTTTCAGGACTCTATACTTTTTTTATATACCTTTAGGAACATATCTGAAGCCACATGTGAGTAAATACTTCTCAAATATGGTTTCAGAACCATATTTTCATATCTTTGTGTGAGTGTTTCACATCTCTGTAGGTAGTCCTTTTAAAGGGTGTCATAATGTTTGGTTGCTCGTGCAAGAGAGTATCAATTTCTGTGGGAGCGTTTCACATCTTTTTATTTCTCATTTACTGGTCATATAGATGTCTACCTTCACGATTACAATAGCATAGTCTACCACAACCATCTTCACTAATATGCTCTTGTTATATATTGTTTATATTATATTATATTATATTATATATTATTTTCTCTACTTGAATTCTGCAGGAGAATATCTGGCACTGTAGGGTGAAAAACTCAATGGATAAGATATGCTTGCATGTGGAATTGCAGCACACTGTACACTCATTGAACAGTTAATCAATGTCTCCGCGAGTTTGGGTCCATTTTATCCATTTTCAATGTGTAATGTGGTTCACAGTGTCTCTTTTTCATGTTCCAAATAATTTCTCTGTTGGAAGAACAACTGGGTAAATTAGTAACTAAAGATCTTCCAGTTATTGAAAATTCACTAGAAGTATACAACAAATGTTGTTCCACCTTATTTGATTTATTTTTCAAGAAGGCAGAATGTCAAAAGCTTCACGCTCCCAAGATTCATTGTCTCCAATGGATTGGGAGATTAGATTTACAGTTCATTTGAAAGCGCCGGGTTGCTGAACTCATGAATGAATGTGAGGTTGGTCGTTTATGCCGACAAAGGTTGTCGGGCTCGATGTCAATGGCCCAGGGCCTAAGTGACACGTCAATAAATGGAAAAAATATATATATCATTTCCACGCATTTTTTTAAAATCTATTTTCCATGTTTTTTTATTACTAATAAATAATAGATGGTACTCATATCCCTCTATATTACTAAAAGATTATTATTTAATTTTTAATTCTATATTATAACATTTCATGTTTATATTATATTATTTTTTATATATTATATATGTAATTTTAAGAAAATATTGAATCGTATTATATTTAATAAAATATTAAATATGAGTACTAATGAAAATTTTCAAAAATTAAATTATTATAATGATTGGAAATTAAGAATATCATTTTTAATAAAATTAAAAAAATATATTATGAATATATAAAATAATAAGTGTTATACTACTTAACCAATTAAAATTAACACAATATCAGTTTTCTCTAATCTAATATTAGATATAATGAGTTTGTAAGAAAACTCGCTTATAATTTAGCTAATTATGAAATAAAAATATATACAAATAGTTTGTGTTAATTTAAAATGGAAAATTTTAAATTATATTTACCTAAATAATATATTATTAAATAAAATAGGCCATTATTATAAATATATAAGATTTTAAATGTTTTAGTGCTTATTATTATTATTATTATTAAAAAAAATGAAGGTAGGTGCACCAATGTTCTATTCTCTTCGCCCCCACGTTGGAGCAGCAGCCATGCCAGCTTTTCACTTTATTCTTGTATGAATTTTGACAGACAGTAGTCTTACCGCACGCAAAGTCAGTGCTGCCTTTTTTTTTATATATATATACGCACTTGCATTAGCAACTATATTCCATGATTGTATTATATAAAAAGCATAGTTTAATGAGTGTGGTCGACAATCATCAATATCGAGACATAACCTTATGGCCTGGCTAAGCCCACTTACCTCCGACGTTCTAAGCCATCACAAAACTGTTGTTGGTGCTGATAGTCTCCCGCTTTGATCATGCTGCAGCTTGACTCTCGTGTCCTCGGCCAAATGTTATGTTCAGAGAAATTTGAGTGCACTTATCTATACATATTTGATCGTTTTGACCTTCACTTTTTGTCTTTCTATTTGGAAGAGCACCCGTGAACCCTAGTAAAGCGAGACTCGTACGTGGCCAGATAAGCTCGTGAATTTCAGGATGACCAAATTAGCCGATGAACATTGTATTATTGCATAGGTATGGTATGCGTCCTTTCGTCACACAGTAAGGCGAGTCTATTGAGATTACCGTAGTTAGGAGATGGCAAGACAGCGCCTTGGCTTGTCGTGCGGGGCCCTCACTTAAAAATCCGTGGAGCAGATTCTTGCCCTTCCCCTCCAGGCTTGTCCTGGCTTCCAAGTGGGTCAGGATTCCCCAAACCTATTGAAGTGATCGGGTCTAAGTCTTTAAAATCCGACGAGGCCAGACCAGACCAGACCGCTCTGCCATCCATCCGCACCCCTCGTCCACCCACCCAACAAACTAACTGCGAATTGATCTATCTATTGCTATATTTTGCGTTACAGCTGGAAATTGGCTGCACGCACATTCGTGTCGTGTATCTTAGGTTCTCCTTTTGTCACTCTTCTTCTTCTTCTTTCTTCTTCTTGAAAGACATCTTACCATACAAGAAACGTTTACCTCTGCCACCCTTTTCTTTTTTCGTCTTGTCTTCATTCTGCACACTGACAGCCCCTTACCTCATGGCCCATATTTTAGAAACTGTGTTCGTAAAAAAGGGAAACAGTCAAATCCTACCCGTTGATTGACGTTACAAGGATCCATATTTCAAGGGTGTGCGTGCCTGGCATTGCAAAAGATTATGGTATGTATGAGTCGTAGTTTGGATGTGACTTGAGGAGGGGTATTGATTAAAGAGGATGAAGATTTGAGGCTGTTGCTTAATTATAATATAATGCATTTTTTACTCTCACATAAGATCTAAATTTAAATTTTATATGTTATCCCTTTCCATAGATAGGGAGCATCCAAAACTAATGGCCGCTTGTGCTCAGATTGAATAAAGTTCATATGATGACTGTTGGAACTAGTCATCCATTTTAGGAATCCAATGAAAGCCATTGTCGTGTAGTTTAGGAGTAATTATTTACACAGATCATCATGAATGTAGATTTCATCGAACTTGAGTGTAACCCGAAAAAGGACAATGGATCTCACACTGCCTGTTAGCCCTGTCTGTCTTTGTATAGTATAGTGAAATGGAATTATTGAAATCATACAATCATCATATCATCATCATCATCAAATAATTGATCATAACATCCCAGTTTAATAATATTCCCATGAAAATACTTCGTCTACATGTGATCCAGAATCAGACACGCATACAGTCTGCCATGACAATGAAGAAAAAGACGTAGAGGAGCTGTAAAACCTGTACTCATCATTTCCGTCACCGCCAAGACCCTTGACGAAGAGATCAGGCAAGTCAAACAACGCATCCTCACAGTATTGACCACTAGAAGCGCAGCTGGTGGAGCACTCCTGATTGGAGGAGCTATGGCCAAGTGATGACGATGAACTCAGGTTCTTTGTCTCGGCTGCCTCTGTCGTTCCATCCAAATCGCAATGGCTAGGCGGGCAAGATGCCGTCTCAGCAGCCGCAGCCTTCGCCGCAGCGGCCTGGATGTCCTTGGGGGAATTGGACGCCGGCCGGGGCATATCCCGTGCCAGTTCCGGGAAGTTAAGGAAAGAGGACTGGCCCTTGATGGCTAGGGCTCCCACGTCGTGTGCTCGGGCCGCCATCTCGGCGGTGGGGTATGTCCCAAGCCATATCCTCGACTTCTTTCTCGGTTCACGAATTTCCGACACCCACTTGCCCCAACTTCGCATTCGAACCCCTCGGTAGGCTGAGTGCTTCGACCCTTCATTGTTTTCCTCAATGGTACTACGGTCCGGTTGTCGACACTCCCGACGTACCTTCTTTATAAACTTGGCTGGTTGCGGAGTTTGCACATCACTGCAGGAGGAAAGGGCGGAGGTCCCAGTTGATGAGGAGGAGGAGGTAGTGGGGAAGCTTTCTCGTGCACCATTCCCAATGTCGATATGATGTGGTGCCATAATTGAGCGGTAGGATGGTGCACTCAAGAGGGAATGCTATTTCACTTGAAAGTGGAAACATATATAACATAATAGGGAAACTTCTTGGTTCGTCCCCTTTTATGATATTTCAATTGTCACCACCTAAAGGCAATAAAAAAACACATGGACATTAAAAATGAAGGGTTTCATTATTAAAGAAATGGAAGGGGGAAGGAAAATCATAATAAAAACATATAAAACAACTATAAAAAAGAGTCTGTCCCCTCTGCAGACCCGACATGGATAATTATATATATATTATAGTATAATTTTAGGGATTTTTAGAATTTTTTGAGGTATAATTTTACCTATTATTTAATTTATAATCTTAATATATCTTATAAATTTAAATATATATTATACATATAATTTTTGTTGCTTATCATTTATATCTTTTTTCTTGTAAGTGGTCCTAAACCTCAAATTTTCACAACTATGTATATTCAGACGGTTGATAAGAGGCTTTATGTGGATTCTTGTTTCAGGTATGTCACCCTGGCTTGTAAACAGCAGCATGTTCAAGAGAGGGGAACGACACCTACTTGTCCTGTCCTGCGTGTTCAACGCATGACATAATGAAACCCCTTCAGTATCAGTATCATCTTCCATGCCGCACTAAATAATTCTCTCCTTCACATTTTGTTTGTTTGTATAAGGATCATGATAAGACGTTTTGTTCTACTGTGCAAGTTCATTGAACACTGTGCGAGTGGGTGACAGGACTCTCAATCATAGAAATAAAGAATCAAACGTTTTATATACGAGCAGAAGGCAACAGTACTAAGCTGATTTAGACGCATCCTCAGCCAACAGGAATCTTCAATGCACACTACCAAGGCATGCATTTTTTTTTCCTCAACCTGCGTCATATATTAATTCAATAATTGTCGGGACTCATATGTCTAAGTGGACAAAAGAGACTTCTATCACAACATAATTCGTTACCATAGTTAAAGATATTAATTGAGCATCAACCTTCTATACCCTCCCACAAAACTTGAAATATTTCTATATGCGGCTCAGCTAGGGCAAAACTTTTGGAAATTATTTCCAAAATAATGTATTATATAGCTCTTTTTGGATTTAAAGGAGAGAGCTACGCCCATATTTTTAAAAATTTTCGAATTCATCTCTGACTTGTCACTCCAAATCATACTTTGTTTGTAGGAGTCATCGCTATTAATTTGACAATATCAGTTTGAGAGACTCCATCGTTTTGGGTATTAACTCCCTGGTTTAGGTATAGGTTGTAGTAGTATTTTTAGTTTCTAAGCCATATTTGAGTGTTGTTTGCCACATTTTGTGATGTCTGAATATGGTCTCGCTGCATGCTTAAAAAAAGGGACGGGTTTCACTTCTTCCATATCCCAACAAGTAGTGGTCATATTGGATAATATATTGCAAAAATTATATATTTCTAATCCATATTTACCAAACATTCCATAGTCATCTTGGGTGTTATGTTGGCAAAATCCTATATTTTTAATCCATGTTTACCTAACATTCTAAACATTTTTTCCAATAAAATAGCAAAACAATTTAGTAGCATGCTTATCTATACATAAGTAACAAACTAAAAACCATACATCTCCCGTTCGTGGGAATACAATAACAAATGTTCAACCGTTAAGGAGTATAACATAATAGGTAATTAAGAGAATTATATTAAGAGTTTTACATATATGTCCATACTTTCTTAATAACAAAATAAAAAGTATATCATGCCCAAGCTTAACGCCTATTTAATCTTAATTTAAAACAATTCTCAATCAAGTTTTATACCTATAATAAGTTTGTGATACATTAATTTAAAACAGTACTCGATCAGATTATAAGTTTGTGATATGTGAATCTTTAATAGAATTTAACTTTGAGCATTTGTACATTTTCTAAAATATTTGGTTTGAATAAAATATTATTCTGATTTTATTTCTATTATCATTTTGATTTCATTCTCTCAGTACTTAATCCAACGAAATCGAATATCGAATTTAAACCGCCGATATTTTTACAAGATAAAATGCATATATGCATACTTGTAAATTATTATATAAAAATATGAATAAAAATAATATAGAAAAAATTTATCAAAATAAGAAATATATCCCAACAAAATGTTATCCAAAAGATAGTACAGCAAATTTAAAAAAATGAGAGATTTATCAAAAAAACGGGTCAAATTCCTAATTATTTATGAAAGATTGATTAAATCTTGATGGTTGTAAAAATGAGTTAAATTCTAAACATTTAAGATAAGTACTTAGTGTTTAAGAAAGTAGGGTTAAGTACCAATTGTTTAAGAAATACTAGTTAAGTTCTAATTTTTTATAAAATAAGGATCAAATTCTAATCATTTATAAAATATTAATCAATTTTAACAATATAACAAAGAAGGGATAGTCCCGACCATTTATAAAATAAGGGTTAAGTATTGATTATTTATTAAATACGAGTTAAGTATCGACCGTTTATAAATAATGACTAAGTTCCGGCTATTTATAAAATAAGGGTTAAGTCCCTACCTTTTAAGAAATAAAAGTTAAGTATCTGTTTATTAAACAAATACTAAGTATTAACTGTTTATGAAAGAATAGCTAATTAAATACCATTTAAGAAATATAAGCTAAGTGTTCATTATTTATAAAATAATAGTTAAGTTCCGACTATTTTTAAAAAATAGGTCAAGTTCCTATCACTTATGATAGACGTACATTATAAATTATGTTGTTTGTAAAGGAATTAAATCGAAAGTATTACACTCCAACTTGATTTATTTGATAGAGCACTTATAAATCTTTTGCTAATTCCTAACATTTTAGAGTTGGAAAAATTTACCAAGATAATACCGACCGTAATAACTTATATAACTCATCAAAACGTGAAATAGAGCAAAAATTTCAAAATTTTGTAATGTGTGATGCTACTCAAAATGCCTCCTAAAAACCACATCACTGTTTTATATGTCAGCCAAAGCATGATGACGGTATAAAGAAATTGATTGATTAGGTGATTCAAGATCCCAAAAGATGTATTGGGATAGAGGTTGCTTGAATAGCAAAAAAAAAAAGCTGGAATTGCTACAGCCATATGTGCTGAATTGTGAATCGTGGGCATTTATGAAGGCTTACTTCTTGTACCAGACATGGGGTTGTGAACCTTGGAATCGTACTTTGACTAGTTTGTAAAGCACTCACTGACCGTGGGGATAGAATCTTACCATATTGGCGGATATTTGGCCTGTTTTGAAGCATTATTGGAGTATGACTATGGCTCACACCCAACAGTAATGAAATATATGTGCCAATTGGCTAATCTCACCATCTATAAACACGGGGCTCAGCCTTCACCACTTTGTCAAGTAGCCACCTAAGTCATAATCCTTACCATATGTTGATGTTGTCGAAAAAATAATAATTTGAAAATGATCATTTGTAGTTTCGAAACAAAAGTTCATTTACAATACTCTAAACCTAAATGGCAATCTCTTGCAAACAAAAACACGATACCA
This sequence comes from Trapa bicornis, assembly GCA_030064425.1. NCBI lineage: Eukaryota > Viridiplantae > Streptophyta > Magnoliopsida > Myrtales > Lythraceae > Trapa > Trapa bicornis. The sequence continues at coordinate 33,021,890 of CM057755.1, read as the reverse complement.
GCTGCATCGATCGATGTTCTCATTAGGTTATTTTTAGCATCGGATTACCATGTGGACTGATATTTTACCCTATATACGGTGAATTCACGATCACACAGAAAAGAAAAGAAAAGAAGAGAATGGTATTATCGTCCAAATTAGCCAGCTCAACTATGCACATGAGACGAGGGATTCAGATCAGTAACGACAGTGGAGCCACTGGAAGATTTTCTTTCATGCAATAGTGTATTGTTAATCATGGAAGAATCATCATTATTAGTTTATAAAAGTTATTATATAATTTTTAATTCAATTTATTTTTTTATTTTTAAAAAATATGTATCTCTAATTAATTTTTATTTAATTATGTAACCGAATAATCTATAACCAATATTATTTCTAGAACACAAGCCTTTGTCCTTTTTATTAAATCTAGTTGACCCTTTTTCAGCTAATATAAGCTGGCATTCTTTGTCTCCTGCATCATCTTTTCCATATGTCCCTTTCATGTTCTTTACTTTTTTGTGTAATGTAGATAATTTTGTTTATTCAAATGAACATTAATTTTAGTTTACGGAGTCAATTTATTTTTAATGAATTTTATTGATAATAATATCTTAAATTAGTTAAAATAGAGAAAAGTTGTGTTTATAAAATTGGATATTTTTCACTAATATACAATACTTTTTCAAATATGTTATTAAAGTTAGTGTGCTTGTTCACCTAAAACTTAACTTTTAATCGTATTCCGAAAAAATAATCCTCGAATCGTACATCGTTGTTGAGTATAGATTTTAAAAAAATTATAATTAATAAGGTTAAATTTAATTAAATTAGAGAAATATTATACATGAATTGATTCTTATCATGGTGAGGTGTAAACATTGAGAATTAGCTAAACATCATCCACTTCCTTAGCCTTCTATTATGTCACACAAAGTGGATCAGTATGACAAACGATTCTTGAGATCTTTTAACAAGATCTAATGTTGACATCAGTACAGAAAATCCCTTGCCGGATGCTGCCATTTTCTGCTGTCCTATATGTGTGTCACTTACGCTTTTGGAATCGAAATTCTTGAAAGAAAATATCATTGGAGGACTATATGTGCGTGCATACAATCTCCACTGTACGGTTATATTGAGGGTTACGCATATGGCGATTTGGGCGGGGATGATTGAGGATGGATATGTGGTTGTGGTGCGGAGTTGGTCTCATCATCTAGGCATTGAAGAAGACCTGCAAGATGCTGTCTCGTGTCCATAAAAGTGTACGATGTTTCCTTCATTTTTTTTCCTTTTTAACTTTTATCTTGTAAAACACTATAAAGACAAAAGAGAGTGATCAGAACCATATTGCCCTCTGTATTTGGGCCCACCATGGCTGATGGGATGTGAAAAACGTTGAATTCTGAGATATACACATCATATGTGGCTCTCTGTATTTGGGCCTACCATGTTTGGGCCATATTAGGCCCGGATGAACGGGGTCATCTAGGCCTTTTACGTCCGTCATAGACTAACAACAGATTATCACATCTAACTGATACAGCTCAATACATGATTTTCTTTATTCGTAGTACTGGAATTTAATTTTGAATCTAATTTGTATTAGTAAAATTAATTATTTATTTAATTATAAAATAAAATTATCTAATTGGTGATTATTATTCTATTTACTCAATACATATGTTTATATTGCACCTTAGAAGTATATTTATATTGAGAAAATTATAGTAAAATATAAAATACTACTCATGTCAATTTAAATATATAAAATTTGAATATACATAATTTATACAATTTATCATATTTTATAAAAATAAGTGTGATTAAAAGAAAAATATATAATTAGTAATTGTTATCTCATAACTATATATAAAATTAGAATTAGAATTTTAACAATTTGTTGGGGGAATCTTCCTTGTCCCCTCAAGGAGGTGAGGAAGAAGTCATATAAGGAGCCAACCGACCAAACACCATCTCCAAAATTAAAAACACCAATCAAATAACAGCAACAGCAAACCACGCCCAAATTGAACACTTCTAACTTATTAGGGAAAAAAGAGGGAAAATGCCGCGCGCCACCGACCCCTTCGGTCCCATGAAACCCCACCATTAATTTTTGTTCTTTCTTTGTTCTTTCTTTTCTTTTGTTTTGTTCTTTCTTTGTTCTTTCTGGTATCCACCTCTTCGAGATGATCATGTATTATTGCAAATTGAATATACGGGTAATCCAAGGAAATTGGAGATGGAGAAAACTGCTAATTGTGTGTGAGCCATAAAATTAGGACAGTCATTTCATCTTCTCATCCAATGCATTACATCAACAACCATGTTGTTTATTCATGAAAGCAGAATATGATATAAAGTACCATGTCATTACACAATGCTATTTGCTTTACATGCTTAACTATGAAATATGTCGGTGAGCAGTCTCAACAACATTGTGAGGACGCCACCTGCTCAGAATTAAACCCGATCAGATCTGAGAATATGTGGAGTATATAGGTTAAAGAGTAAGTGTAGAAATGACAGATTTGATTGTCGGATCTCAATTGCATTGAATAAATTTCGTATGCATTTCCGTATAGACAAATACCACATATCCTTTTTTTGACAGTTTCATGATATATTTTAATATAAATTAGAATTGAATGGATATATGTATAATAAAATTTGATGAAATAAAATTAAAAATTTTGAATTTTGAATTTTGGGTAAAAAAAATTTATGAATATAATTTTTAATTTTTCTACTCTTTGTATTATAATCTTAATAAATAACAAAATTTTACGATAAAATATTATAAATTTAATATTAATTTGATAATAATTTCAAATAAAACGAAATAAAATTTATTTAATAAATACGATCAGACTCAACCAAATCCAGTTGGCCGAGTATAAGACGGCGTAAATTACCACTTGCGAGAGAAACCCGCTTGGAACGGTGCCCCTCTGGGCACGCCCAGGTCTATATATTAATCGTTCATTTGTCAATAAAAGTTTATTTAATAGTATCAAATGTGTACATATAATCCTTGCCTAAATATTTTTCATCATTTATTCGATTTTTTAATTTTTATATATATATATTATTTTTATTAATATTTATTCATTAAATTTATTTAATACTTGCGGTGGAAATTGAAAGAAGTTGCATGGAATATTCCGTCCCCTAACTAAGAAGCTCACAAGTTATTGAGGAATTCTATAAATGTACTTGTTTGATTCCATTCCTTCTTCACAAGTTCCATGCAAGTACTAATCTGCCATTGCCAATCCAAAGAATCTTCTCGCATCTCCTGTCGAACTCCTCCGCCGCGGCATCCAGGCGCTGTCTTACCGCTCCTTCTCTGGACATCGTCAGATCCGCCTAAATCCCAGTCTCGATGGTTCCCCTGAACGTCACAGCTCCTGCGAAGCTCTACCAGAACGTGCTCGTGATGAGGCACGGCGACCGGCTGGACAACTTCGTCCCCGATGTGAAAGCTTGGGTCCGTGAAACTGCCAGGCCGTGGGACCCTCCTTTGTACGAAGCGGGATGCCGTCGTTCCCACGGCACAGGCGTGGAACTCCGGACCCAGCTGGGTTTCACCATCGACAGGGTCGTCGTTTCTCCGTTCATGCGATGCGTCGAGACAGCTTCCGAGGTGGTCTCCGCTCTCTTAGCCTCAGAAGAGAGAGCCGGCGCGGCCAAAAGTGCAGTCGCCCCGATCGATCTGCCTGCAATCAAGGTCTGTTATCATAGGTTGACGTGATCGTTCATTTGATAGTCTAACTATTGAAAATCATCTTTCATTTTTTGGATGGACAATTCATAATTACTCGGCGTAACTTCTATCTGCCCATAAAATATGTGCATAATCTCTGTTGGGTTATATGATATCAGCTTATGTGTGGTGTATATGAAATTGTTGTAGGTCTGTGTGGATTATGGATTGTCTGAGATGTTTAACGGCGTGGCCATTAGACACCCGCCCAAGGACCCAGCCAAGGACGGGGAGTGGGGATTCGACCTCTCCCAGATTAAGCTAAAATTCCCACAAGGGACTCTCGACCCTCAATATGAACCTGTGGCCGATAAGGTATATACATATACATATACATATGAGGTCGTGTATAATCTCTATATATGGAAACTAACACTCTGCTGATGATGAAACTTAATACATATATCAGTTGCCAAAATGGGGGGAAACGCGGGAGGATGCGAGAGCCCGTTACGAGCGAGTACTTCGAGCAATCGCCGATAAGTACCCTTGCGATAATCTCTTGTTCATCACTCACGGTAAGTTATTGATCAAGATCCAATGAATCCCATTCAAAGTTTATGCAATGGATGCAAAATGTTTTGAGAATTATTGACCGAATATGATAGGATTGTTGTTCTCATGTCTGAAAAATCTGTGTGTCCCGTGCAGGTGAAGGGCTGAAAGCTACAGTTTCGACCATCTTGAACGGAACGAGAATCCGGGACGTGGAATACTGTGCCTACGTCAAACTTAGTCGGGAGATCATGACCTTAAATGGCCACAGCTCCTTCAGTGCGGGGGAATTTGGTGATGTCTCTCACCATGGTTACCTATTGAAAAACGATGGTGCATGAGCCTCATGCATTTTATTTTCGTGTGACTTACTGTGGTTGTTTGATTGATGGAATTACTAATCATATATATATAAGTTTGATATATATATATATATATAGTCTAAGTTTATGGCTTTAAATTAAACTAAATGATGTAAATGTTATAAACTAAATTATTGGATATGGAGGTTACCCGATTGCCCTCATGGTTTCTAAATGACTTTCTTGAGCTATTCAGTGCACGAACGGCACCAATTAGCATTGAATGCATAGTGCATACCTTGGGTGGATCAAAGGGCCTTTGGCATTGAAAAAGACCCAAGGATCAAGCAAATAAGTCAAGTGTAATATTTTTTTGAAAAGACCAAGTAAATAAGCATGGATGGCAAAAAAATGGGTCCCACCTCCCTAACATAATCTTAACGAGATGGTTCAAGACTCAATGTCCACCATCTAGACATGTGCTAAGGGCTGAAGGGGTTCGAGCCCTCCCCTCTATACAAGTTGCGGGTCAAGTTGGGTATGATCGGCTAACAAGTATAAATGAGGGGAAATTAATTTAAAAATAATGGAACAAACGAAAAATTAAAAGATAAGTATATATTGTGGTAATATACTATTATATAAATAATGGGTAACTCAATTTAAATTTATTTTTAAAATATAAATGAGACAGGACAAGTCAATTTTTTTTACATATAATTATTTTTTTAAATAGATTTTTATTTGAGTTATTTATTAAATTTACAATTGCTATAGTGGTAGAATGACATGTACAAATCAATGTTTAATTTTTTATTTACACAATTATTTTTAATTATTTAATAATTATCTATACAAATTAACTATACAAGATAGTAAAATGAAATACTATATTTACTTTCACTTAGAATAGAATTTTATTCTAAATAAAACTAAATAGAATTTGAAATCATTATTTTAATTAATTAAATTCAAACTTTATAAGTAATAAAATAATAAGTAATTTAAATAATATAGTAATAGTAATAAAATATTTTAAGTATTTTAAATCTAAGTAATAGTAAATAAATATGATTTTATATTTTCTATTTCCTACTTTATACTTCACATATTTGCTCTTGAATTATTTAAAATAAAATGTGATCTATTATTCTTTAATATCATTTAAAGGAAATATATTTTCTAGAATTTTGCTTCTTCATAAAAGTTTATTTCTATTATCCGCCAATTAGGTAAGTGTCCATTTTAGTGTAAATGTATAAATTTTACTGGTTACCATTCTAGGTATTTTAGACCAATATTTCTTATCTTCTGGAGTTTTACTCGTTATTCCGTCTTTATTTTAGATTAGTGTACCACAATTTTTTTATGATTTTGTATGTTGGTTATTTAAAGTGGTACTACTTTATTCAACTCGATCATTTTTCTTACGTATTTATAATTCGATTTTCATTTCTTAAATATTTTTATAACATTCTTTTGATTTCTTAATATGCCTTACCTATTATTTGAATAGGATCTTTTTAGAGTTTATTAAGTGTATATCCCTTTCCTTCATATAAAATTTTTTGTATCACTTGTATCATATTTACGTTATTATGATAAATATTGGATACTCTCTCCTATATTTCATTCTCTAATTTATTTGTAAAAAAATCCTAAAAATTTAGAGGATTTTATTGTATTTAACACTCATTCTTAAACTTGTGAGTAAAGTTTATTCTTTCAAATCCTTGTGATTTCTACTGAAATCGTTTAATCAAATTTCTTATTTTGTGGAGAGTCTTACTTTCACTACTCTCATTTCTTCCCGATATTCTCACGTTGGTAACTATTTGTGTCCTTACTCTCTAAAGCCATTATTATTTAATATCTTGAAAAGTAAATTTTATTTTTCAATACTTTATCCTATCAAGGTTTCGTTTTTAAAAGATATTTTCTCAATTTTTTTCCCAAAATTATTATACTACTTTCTTTAGTACTACTCATAATATTCTTGATAAAGTTTTACACTTTAGATTTATGGACATCCTTGAGTTAGTATTCCATTACGATCTACTTCTTGATGTCACTTCCATATTAGATTATGAACCTAATACTCCATTCAATGATAATATCTCTACACTTTAGATTTATTGACATCCTTGAGTTAGTACTAGATTATGAACCTAATACTCCATTCAATGATAATATCTCTACACTTTAGATTTATTGACATCCTTGAGTTAGTATTCCATTACAATCTACTTCTTGATGTCACTTCCATACTAGATTATAAACCTAGTACTCCATTCAATGATAATATCTCTAGTTAAAGATTTAGGGTATTGTATTCTTTGGGTAATAACATGTATAGATCTTAAATAGTACTTTCCTAATACTTTTCTTTTAAAAACTATTTTTACTTTCAAAAAAATCAAGTTCGAAAAATAATTTAACTCTGATACCACTTAACTTGTCATACCTCAATCCGATTTCTCTATTATGACCAGTAACAACCCGCCATATCCTCTCAACTTTACAACAATATGCAACTTATCATTGTAATTCTGCCCGTGTAAGATGTGAAATAAAATAACTTAATTTATTTCTAAAAATATAATTATTTAAATATTTAAAAAATAAAATTTATAAATAATATTCTTGACCAAGTACTAAATTTAATGCGTACATTTGATTTTGGATAGCTTTTTCTATTATACATATGTCATTTAAGACATTTATTGTGTAAAAATTGTATTTATAAGGGAATAAGTTCTACAATTTAGTAAGTAGGGTAGTTGACATCACGACATCTTATTCACCATTAAGTACATATTCCAATGAATAAATTTACAAAAATAATATTTATACCATATAAATGTTCAAAATTTCCATAAAATATGTCTTTTATTTTAACATATTTTTTCACTAATGCAAAATAACACACATTTGCGTAACCGTCCATAATTATCCTACTTGTTATTCGGAGCGCATTTATCATCCACTTATCTGCTATTGTGGGACAATACTTCTCCCCTTTTTCTTTGTCTTAATGTGCATGAAACTACTAGAATACTAGAATTTGTAGACATACTCTATAAGCTGTCTATCAGCTCTTAGAACCAACACTAACACATACCGGACGCTTCGATAGTTTTGTATCTCAACAAAGACAATTAATAGTCGTTTTATTAAGATTTTTCTATTTGTACTACTAACCCAATGAGTTACAACCCGACTTCGACTTATTAGCTTAAACACGAATTTATCAAATTTTGATAACTTTTTATCAAGCCCATAGCTTAACAATTATTTACGGACAATATCGGTTTCCATTAGCATTTAAACCACTTTTACGAGATATCCAAAAACATAATTTGACCCTACTTCTCTCTAAAAAGCGTGGATTTGAGCACACTAGAACATCATAATCCATATAATAATATATTTTTCAAAAATAATTTTTAGTTAGGTTAAAGTATTAAATGATAAATATATTTTGAAAATATTTTAATTATTCAAGAAATAATAAATATGAGTAATATTGCATCACCAATACAATCGATACCGATACTATAAATCGCTCTCACATTTTATTTAGTACATGTTCGTTCAAAGGAATTATCAAGTTTTCTTACTCCAATTATACGATTGTATATGATTTGTTCCCTTTCAATTATAATATTATACTTAAAAATTTTAAATTCGATATATAAAATTCATAATTTCTCTCTATTTCAATTATATAATTAGGAGCATTTTCATAATTTTATCATCCTAAATTTATTTACCCTTCCAAAAATGACATGGCATTTTTAAAAAATTTTCATATCCACAAGAATATTTTGATAATTTATATTACCAAATGATAAGCACCAAATTTTATTATAAAGATAATTCGGTAATTTGGGCCAGGATACATGAATAGTAATTTTATTTGGGAGTGAGAACAATACTTTCTTTTTAGCTTGCATGGGTCGAAATTTTACCTTACTTCCATGTATGATCGCCATGGCACACTCGTAATTTAGTTATATCTTGAGTGCACTTTGCATGAGAAATGACACATTCGTAATTTAGTCATGTTTTGAGTGCATTTATGGAATTACAGTCGCTCAATCTTGACTGTCTCCATTGTTAGCTGTTTGGCTCTTTTGTTATGGTTTTTTTTGGAGGAAATCACCCAATCCTGCTCTCGTGCATTCACCGGTCTTCGTCGCCACGCTCGAGTTTCCTTCGGTTATTTTGTCTGCCTAAAATTAATTTTTGTCCACAAGAGCCCAATTCGTTATTACATTCGTGCTCATGATTGAGTTTTTGCGATCCCGCAACTACGCATTTTCCAACTTAGTAGTCTGCCACTGAGTTTATGGTTTCGCTGCCCGCTCAAGCTCGCCATAAATATGAGCTACACCAAGCTCCCATTCCTTCCTTATTTGCAATTCTGATTCTACTCCAATTGTATTGCTTCAAGTTTCTATCGTCATAGAGTTTAAAGGTTTAGCCTCCGATCAGTTTTGTTCTATCCTGAAGTTTTGACTTTGCTTCTATCCCGAACTTAAAAAATGAAATTATTGTATGATGTGCAGGCTTACAACAGAGTGGTCTGAATAAGGTCTTAGATTATCAGAGCACGTGTGACTAATTAGTATTAATTTCATTTTTTATTATTCAGTTCACACTTAATTCGGTTACCCTGGATTCGGTTGCTTATTGTTCTCGATTCCATTATTTATTAGTCTTATTTATATATAATTCTCTATTTATGGAGTGCGCATTTATTTATTATTTATATTATTTATTTATTTATTTATATTATTATATACTTTAAATAAAAAATTATATATATTTATTAGCTTTTTAAGATTTTATAGTTTTGTTAATTTTTTTACTAAATTAATAATTTTTATCGCATTTCAAACCAAAACCCTCAATAAATAATATTAAAAATAATAATAGCAAATGGAGTGCAGAGATTAAGTTGTATAATAATTAGTGCAATATTTAAATTACTATCCATATATTCTAAACAATATTTCTTAATAAATGAAAAAGGGAAATTACTTATAATTATGTACATTTATTTTTATTAATTTATTTTTATAGTAGAGGTTTTAGAGAAAACTTGGATTAGATTTTGCTTCCACAAACCTTACAAACAAAACCAAAACTCAGTCTTGTATCATAGGCGGAACTGGCGGTGTTACATCTTGTGACGTCACCTCGACCACCTATGTTCTGGTTAGCATCTACCCCCACTGCCTCCTTTTTTTCGACCTCCTCTCCTTGGGCCGCCTCCAGCAGAGTTCTCACGTTTTTCTCTTGTCCTCACCCTTCCCCGGCATCATATCTCAGCCTCTTCTCCGACCAGATGTGGCCAAGCCATACCCAGATATGGTCTATTCCGGTTCTTCTTCAGCTACTACTTTTTTCGACGTCGCTTGATGCTTTGGGCCTCTGTCCACCGAGGCGACTCGCTATCTCCGACTGGCTTGCATCCCATCCAAGCCGTTGCCATCTCCACAAGCGAAAACAAAAACCCTAATCTTCTTTCTTTCTGCAAGGTTTTATATTTCTGTAGGAAAAGGGCTGGCTTCTGTCGCTATGTGAGCTCGACGATTGTCCTCAATGTCACAACAAGCGAGAAACACCACCCTGTTAATCTACGCGCCCTCCCACGATATCGAAAATTGCCCTAAAACTCCGACAACGTACGACCCTATTCCCTTCCTTCCCTACGCTCATGACGATAATAGCGGCAATGGAGCGATCACCCTGGGAGTTCTAGCATCTGCCTCGGTGAGTCCGTTCCAACCCTAAATCCCTAAATTGGAGAGGTAGCCCAAATTCCCTGTTCGGATTGCCTCCTTGAACCTTCCCGAAATCCATCTCTCTCCCTCGACGAATGCCCTCTGACATCTGCAGTGACCGTAAGGCCGACAGATCCCAGAAAGTCCAAGGATAAAGAGAAGAAGGAATCTTATAACCGGCGAAAAACTTTGAAGACCAAGAATTGCACCCTGGCCCGGTCTATGTGCACGAAATCGTTGGATTTGTTAGCTGTCAGGTTCTGTAATTGGCCATCGAGGGTCAGCCCCCTCCGCCCGTAGCTAGCCCTGAGCTGTTTGTTCGGCGGTGCAGAGGCTCTGAGCGGGCAACGCTGCTTTGCTTTCCTTGTATTGTCTATCCACTCATCGGTCCTTGAAGAGGTGCCTCCTCCTGTTGGCACCTGGAGGTAAGTTAAGGTGTTTTGGTTTGATTGATTTGCATGTCTTTGCCAGGCCCCTGCGGAGGCACCACTCGAAATGGAGTCAGGACAATGGAGCAAATTATACCAATCAAGCCACCCAATAGCCACGGGAACTCAGACCAGCACTAAAAAACATAGTTCATGCTTACTGAAAATTAACATAGCTAAATCTTCCATTTATTTCAGTGTTAATGCAGGTGTAGAGACCAGATCACCAATCAGCAGCCTCCTTAGTGCAGGACTTGGAATCAACAAGGACATATATTTGGGACTTGCTATTTTCTGCAGGGATGAATTGTTTTCTCTTATTGCCAGGGATGGTGCTGGGACTTAAACTCTATAATCGGCATAGTGAACCACCTTGACCCTATGGAACAGGCAGCGATCCAGGTAACACCCATCCCTAGAGCTCCACAAGTGGATAGACTGGTATGGTCAGCTGATAAGTTTGGTGTGGTAACAACAAAATCTGCATATGCTTTACTTGTGGATAGGAAACAGGAAATGATAGAACTAACTGTTGCTTCATCCTCATTAGTAAGGATAGAATCTTGGGTTTGTGATTTGAAACAGTAGGAAAAAGAAGTTGGCAAATGTCTAATTGCCATGACGTGATGTACAATGCGGAAGGAAAGGAAAAAGTCATTCTTTGATGGTCGGACCCCGCAGCCAGGTGGTGATCGGAATTATCCAGAGCTCACTTGCTGAAGTTGTCACCATGCGGGAACCAGCTGCAATACTTACATGGCAACGTCACTCTAACGTCACACTGAGCACTTTTTGAAGATGAATGTGAATTAATAATAATATTATTAATTTATCGTATTTAAATTAATATATATAATGCATAATCTATATTAATAGATAAATAGCCAGGATTACTTTTCTTTTCTATTAAATTATTAATACATTAATAAGTCTCCCTTGTGTGTCATCAATGAAATGGAAGCTTCACCCTTAAGAAAGAAGAAAGACTGTGAAGGAAGGGAAGAGGAAGAAGTGGTGGAAGCGGCCAGGCCACCTTCAAAATTAAAAAGACATTAGGAAAAAAATAGGGCAAGCAAATAATGAGGGGCGGCTCCGGTGTCTCTGAAACTTCCCCATTTTCTTCCTTTTTCTTGGTTCTTGCATGACGTGTCATTTGGATATTGTGAAAATTGAAGGAAGTTGCATGGAATATTGGGTCAATGAAAAGTCATTGTGGAATTCTATAAATGTACTTGTTTAATTCAATTCCTTCTTCACAAGTTCCATGCAAGCACTAATCTGCCATTGCCGAGCCCAGAGAATCCTCTCACATCTCCTGTCGAGCTCCTCCGCCGCTGCTCCCAGGCGCTATCTCACAGCTCCTTCTCCGGCCACCGTCATATCCGCCGAAATACCAGCCCCGATGGCTTCCATGAACGCTACAGCTCCGGCGAAGATCTACCAGAACGTCATCGTGATGAGGCACGGCGACCGGCTGGACAACTTCGTCCCCGATGTGGATGCCTGGGTCCGTGAAACTGCCCGGCCGTGGGACCCTCCTTTGAACGAAAAGGGATGCCACCGTTCCCACGCCACGGGCGTGGAGCTCCGGACCCAGCTGGGTTTCACCATGGACAGGGTCGTCGTTTCTCCGTTCATGCGATGCGTCGAGACAGCTTCGGAGGTGGTCTCCGCTCTCTTATCCTCGGAAGAGAGAGTCAGCTCTGCCCGCAGGGTCGTCGCTCCGATCGGCCCGCCTGCAATCAAGGTCTGATATCTTAGGTTGATGTGATCATTAGACTGTCTAACTATTCAAAATTACCTTTCATTGTTTTTCGGTAGATTACTCATAATTACTCTAACGCTTACGTGTGGTGTATATGGAATTGTTGTAGGTTTGTGTGGATTATGGATTGTGTGAGATGTTCAACGGCGTGGCCATTAGACATCCGCCCAAGGACCCAACCAAGGAGGGGGAGTGGGGATTCGAGCTCTCCCAGATTAAGCTGAAATTCCCAGAAGGGACTGTGGACCCTCAGTATGAACCTGTGGCCGATAAGGTAGATAGATATACATATGACGTCGTGTATAATGTCTATACATGGAAACAAACTCTCTGCTGATGATGAAACTTAATACACGTATCAGTTGCCAAAATGGGGGGAGACGCGGGGGGATGCCAGAGCCCGTTACGAGCGAGTACTTGGAGCCATAGCCGATAAGTACCCTTGCGAGAATCTCTTGGTCATCACTCACGGTATGTTATCCATCAAGCTCGAAATCGAATGGATCTCATTCAAAGTCTACGCAATGGATGCCAGTGTTTTAATGGCTGAACATACAAGAATTGATGTTCCCATGTCGGAAAAACTGTCTTGTGTGCGGTGCAGGTGAAGGGCTGAAAGCTACAGTTTCGACGATCTTGAACGATACGAGAATACGCGAGGTGAAATACTGTGCCTTCGTCAAGCTTGGTCGGGAGATCATAACCTTGAATGGCGACAGCTCCTTGAGTGCTAAGGAATTTGGTGATGTATCGCACCATGGTTACCTATTGGAAGCGGATGATGCACGAGTCTGCGGCTCTTAAATTCGTGTGAATCATGATGGTTGTTTCATTAGAGTGAAGAATCACATACAAGTTTGGCATTTATGTATATATACACATGTATTGTATGGCCTGTATTCTTTAATTTCCCAACAATATATGTTGTATTTTTTTTCTGTTAGGCATGTCCTTGTAATACAAGTTGTTGAATTCTGAACTATGTACATATGACTTATGCCGAAAAAATATTGTGATCTTATAAATGGAGTGATTAGTATCTTAAAATATTGATTATATTTTATATTATTATAATATTTATTTATTTTACTTAAATATTTAATATCTATCAATCTTATCCAATTTACTAAATCACTCCACTTATGCTATGGTTCGGACCGAATTAGAGTCAGAAATCCCTTTTCTAGGAATTTAGAGAGAGAATTATCTGGAAAGTACTATAACCACTCCATTTACATTATAATACTTCATTTAAATTATAACACAATCATTTAAATTTGTAGTGATTCTACTATTTATTTCTTATATTATTTTAATATCCTACTTTATTGTTTATATCATTTATTTATTTTTATTTTTATATATTTTAAATAAATTTATATATTAATAATAATTTATATAAAATTATATAATATAAATATATAATACAAATATAAATAAAAAATTATTATAAAAAAATATTTTTAATATAATTTAATTATATAATAATTAATAAATTTATTTAATTTAATTAAAATAGTAAATTTTTTTAAAAAATTTTTTATTAATAATCATTCACTCACTTTACCTAAATTCAAATAATAAATTATTAAAAAATTTTAACAACTCCGAATTAATCACTTAACTTCCCATTAAACACCTACAAACATTTCAACTCTAAATAGATACAATTCACTCAATTCAAACATATTATTAAATATGTGATAAAACAAGAATCGAAGGGTATATCATATTTTTTTATATCTATAATAATAGATTTGACAATATGAATTATAAATGAAAATTTTATTATTTGTCTAAATTTATTATGAATTAAATTATTGGATATGGGTAGAACGAAAAAAAAATTATTGGATATGGAGCTGATCAGATTGCCCTGTGAGCTGTTTGATGACTTTCTTGACCCTATTAGAGGAGGAAGCATCCGGGGAACAAAGGGCAGGTCCGTGCCTTTCCCTCCATACTTGTGCACGTGGGACACAAATTCTAAGTCATGGACAAGGTGGGGTCGGTTGGAGGCCTCATGGGCATCGCTGGTTGGGTCTGACCCATTGATATCTATATATAGATAAATAAAAATATTACTATACCAATGGAAAATCAAACATATAATAGTGTCGTGTAAATATAATATTATATAATTAAATTATTAGTGTATTGATATTATTAATGTATTTTGAATAATAAATAATTACAATTAAATTTATTTAAGAAAATAATTATACTCACGGAAAACTAGAGGTGCATTGTCCAAATCCGAGTCACATCCGAGGTCTCCAAGCCCAAGCAATTACCCTAATCTGACCTGCTTTGGACCACTGGGTTGGCTTGTGTGGTGCCACTTGCGAGTTAGTGCCCTCCCTTAAATACCCACCGTCAGGGTCCAAATCCCCAAGCCAGTTGAACGGCCCGGTCCCCAGTTATTGAAAGACTAGACCGGACCCAACCGGTTGCCATCTCCAACCAGAGACACGTATAGGTGACATGAAAAGTTATTCCACTAGAGGCTGCCTCAATATATATATGGGCAAAGCCGCGGCTCCCCTTGAAAAGTCATTCTTATTGATATATGGGCGACTTGAAAAGTCATTCTATAAAGCGATCGCCAGCCCCGTCCTATATATATATATATATATATATATATATATATATATGTAAATGATTATAGAACACTAGACTCTGCCTCAACTTTTCAATCTCCGGCCACCCACAGATCCACCTGAATCCCAACTCCGATGGCTTCCTTGGACGCCACAGCTCCGGCAAAGCGCTACCAGAACATCCTCGTGATGAGGCACGGCGACCGGCTGGACAACTTCGTCTCCGACGTGGACGCCTGGGTTCGTGAAACTGCTCGGCCATGGGACCCTGTCTTGTACGAAGCGGGACGCCACCGTGCCTCCGTCACAGGCGTGGAGCTCCGGACCCAGCTGGGTTTCAACATCGACAGGGTCATCGTGTCTCCGTTCATGCGATGCGTTGAGACAGCTTCCGAGGTGGTATCCGCCCTCTTTACCCCCGGCGAGACCGCTGGAGCCGCCTGCAGGAGCGTCGTGCCCATGGATCCGCCTAAGATCAAGGTCTATTTACTCATCAAACTTCTATCTGCACATGTAATATGCGCATAACATAACCTCTTGTTGGATCATATCTTATCATCTTATATTTATTTGTATATGAATTGTTTTGTAGATTTGTGTTGACTATGGATTGTGTGAGAAGTTCAACCACGTGACCATCATATACCCGCCCAAGGATCCAGCCAAGGACGGGGAGTGGGGATTTGATCTCTCAGAGATTAAGCTAAAATTCCCAGAAGGGACTGTGGACCCTCAATATGAACCTGTGGCGGATAAGGTATATACATATACATATACATATGACGTCGTCCATAATGTCTATATATGGCAACTAACTCTCTGCTGATGATGAAACTTAATACATATATCAGTTGCCAAAATGGGAGGAGACGCGGGAGGATGCGAGAGCCCGTTACGAGCGAGCATTTCGAGCCATCGCCGATAAGTACCCTTGCGAGAATCTGTTGCTCATCACTCACGGTACGTTGTGTCCAGGGAAGGGCCGAATATACAGTAAGTCACTTTATGTTCTCATGTCGGAGAAACTGCTTCTACTATGTCTGCAGGCGCAGGGCTGAAAACTGCAGTTTCCACGTTCTTGAACGGTACGCGAATATGGGACGTGGAATACTGCGCCTACGTTGAGCTTCGTCGGGAGATCACGTGGAACGGCCACAGCTCCTTCAGTGTCGGGGAATTCGGTGATGTCTCGCACCATGGTTACCTGTTGAGAGAAAACGATGGCCGGTGATTGCTTGATCGATCACTAATTACAGACTGGCAAAAATAAGCTCCGGTCATTGCCCCGGTCGATTCCGTCCCAAAACCACGGGTCTAGGTCGGGCATTTTGGGCCGCCCAAGGGGGGGTGGGTGTGCCGTGTTGGCCCAACCAGTGGACAATAAGACATAGGAGACAGCATGGTTTGGTTTACCAGTCCAGCTCCAGCCAGTCATATTTCTTTAATTACAAGTGTTAAAGCAAAAATATGCACATTAAATTGGTATCTGGTACGAAGTTCCACGGTGGGCATGAGAATTCGGCCCATACTATAGTGGGCCTTCAGGGCCCATATATCTTATTAAACCCAATAAAATGGGCCTTTGAGGTCCCATAAAACTCAAGCCCGTAATTACATTATTGTGACACGTTGAAAGAGAGCATTTGGCACGTGGCACCCAGAGATGCTTTCTTGTAATTGGAAATAGTTAGTTGTACATAATTGCATTGCATTGTCCAAATCCAAATGGTTGTTGAATAGATAGCAGGTGCAGGTGCAGGTGCAGATGGGGAAACTCTAATGGCAATCTCAGTAGATCAACCACATACAATTTATATTTGGACAACCAAAGAGAAATAGAGGCATTGATTACAATGATATAGATGCAAGCCCCCACCATACTTTCATGCCACTGAATTTGACTGTCACTACAATAGGAATATGAAAAAGGAGAAGAAAGAAGAACAAAGAAGAACAAAATAGTGATTGAGAGACGGAGGGGGAGAGAGATATGCAGCCACTAATCCTAAATTAGATCTCTCTCTCTCTCTCATCTGTATATTCAATCGGAGTCGCTCGCAATGCCGCTGCGTCTTTTGCTGTTGAAATTCCTGCAGGAGTTCCGGCAACGTGGCTTGATCTAACCCTGAAAGCAAGTAAGCAAGTATTATGCCCCTGATGTTTGGATATTGCTCCTCCTGTAAGAATAAGAAACAGGGCAAACATGGCAAGAAAAAAAAACCAACAAAAATCACGAAAGGACGAATTCCTGACGGCACCATGGCCGCTAAGCAGCAGGAGGAGGAGGAGGAGAATCTTTTGATATCTTTAATCTTCGTCAATCTGTATCGCTGGATCCATTTGAATTAAGTCCATCTTTGGAAAGCTATAAGGGCAAATGAGAGAAGCCAGAAAAGAATTATCTCAAATCCATACTCGATTTTACATCGGAAGAGCTTAGAACCCGACTGAGGAGGAGGAAACTGGGCTTTGAAGGATTTACACAATTTAACAAAGCTGCAGAAAATCGCTTACCTGTGTCAGATTCTCGAGAACCTTGTACGCGTCCGGTGTGATGTTGGCCAGCCACAGCCCGGGGAAGCAGAAGTCCAGCGACCGCTGTACGGTCCTCGGCCGACGCTTCGGCCTCCTCGCGGGCCTCGACCCCGTGAAGGCAAGGAAGTCCGCCTCGATCTCTTCCTTTCTCAGAGAGATGGACAGCTTCACGCTTCTCCGGTCGGCCTCCTTCTCCCTCTCAGCCTTGCTCGGCCCCACCAGGGACCTGATCTCCGGCCCCGGGCCACCACCATTCCTCAAAGAGACCCCTATGATCATCGGGCTCGTGCTGGACTTCTTAGTCACCGGCTTCCTCGGCCTCAGATTCCATATCTTCGGCTCTGCCGTGCCGGCCGGAGCTTTTCCTGGAGCAGCAGCCGGAACCTCCGCCTCCGTCTCATACGGACAGTCGATCGGCTTCTCCTTGGCGCGGAGCCGTAGCGTGATCTTCGACGATCTTCCATTGGCAGCTGCCCCAGGATCGACCAGGCCCTTCTGTTTCTCGTACGGGGCCTTGACGGGAGCCTGGTGGCCGTGGGGATTAGAGGAGTCATGGTCGACTGGTCTGGGAAAGAAGTCTTGGAGGGGAGACAGGGAAGCAGGATCGGCGGAGGGGCGGCGGAGACGGTGGTGGGCGGGGGACCACCTGAGGTCAGTGAGGGAGAAGTTGTGTAAGGGCTGAGACTTGGAGGATACGATAGAGGGGGCCATGGACAGGGACGTTGCAGGAGGCTCTGATTCTGAGACTCTCAGGAACACCATCAGTGGTAGGGATGATGATGATGGTGTGTCTATCAAGTCATACGGAACCTATCGACCACCAAGGGGAATCGATCTTTCTCTCCTCGATCGGACGAGAAGAAGGTTGACGAGCAGATATTGCAGATTGTGAGAATGAAAGAAGAAGCCCTGTCTTGCAACAGGGAGGAGTCTTGAGCTCCTCAATGAAGGAAAGCAAAACACAGAGGTAAGAGAGAGAGAGAGAGAGAGAGAGAGGGGGAGGCTTATGTTTCTACGCGCTTGAGGAAGACAAGGGAATGAAGCAGAAGAGGATGGTTTAAGGTGGGTCTATGCGCCTGGGCCTGGTCCTAGGACCTGGGCCTGGGTGACAGTTTTGCCATCGTTGTTCGGCTTTTGCCCCTGCCCTTTGCTCTATTCTCGGTTTTGGTTGGTTAGTCTCTCTCCTCGTGCTGATCTCAGGAGAGGTGAGATCAGCTCACCCTCCAACGCGTGTCACAGGTCCCAGCGCTCATTAGCATTTGGAAAATGCGCGAAGTTTTCTCCAATTAGAAACCAACCCAAGGTAGAATTATCAAATAATCAACCATCAAAGAAAAAATGTGAAGATAAAGTTCCTTGAAAACCTGAAAGCTTAGTCAGTCACATGAGGTAAGGTAACTATAGCACTGTTCTATATAGTCTCCTAGTATGAAGTAAATTTACAGGTATCATTCTGATGAATAATTTGCTCCAAAAGCATATTTTTCCAAAACTTTCAAGTGAAGAGGGTCTCACAAGTCATACGGTATTGACAGTATCTGTCAGGGTGCGAAGTATGCAGCCGAGCCCCGCCTTCTGTGTAAGCCTCTCGTGGACACGGAGGCACTGGTCGCATGTAGGACGATCCCCAGTCGACAAGCCTCTATACAGATACCTGGAAAAGATATCAAGTGAATCTGCCAATTTGAACAATGCAGTTCAAGAATTCGAAATGAAAAGGGGGAAGAAATTACAAGGAAATATCATTAGGGGGCGAAGAAAAAATAAGGAACACTACACTGACAGAAACTTCCATCAAAGGATAGAGTAGTATAGACCAGAGTAAGTGGGATAGAAAAATGTCCCAAAGCAGTAAATGATAGAGTTGTGAACAGGCCAAGTTCCCAAAAGTGAGCGGTGCTGTTTTTCATTCAATTTAGGATGCAGTGGTCCAACTTAGACTGCATCAGAACTTCTCAAAACTGTAAAATAGAGCAAGTGTTTTAATGCTAAGTAGACTATACCAGGCAATATTTAACTCCATATATTTTAATACTGTCCTGAACATCTTTAAAAAAACATTATGAGCATCACTACACAGTCCCAAAAAGCATCAAGCTTCAGGATGCAAGCCATAAAAGCTTTCAAACCTATACCAAATTATTCAGATCAGGGTGTTTGTAAGATATTTATTGACAGACTCTGTACTAGGAAGGTATATTTACATCAAGATTATGCATTATCTTAGAAACAACAGACAGAAAATCAGGAGCAGCATATCTGCATTTTAACATCAAGAAATCAAGCATGTACAAATCTGAAAAATACCATATCTCCGTTATAATGATAGGTTCTTAGAATGCATGTTCTGATGCAAATTAGGGCTGTGAATATGATGTTTCTACCCTTAGATTTGGTGCACCAACCATAAAATTTTAAGAATCTATACAATGGTAGCTGCCTGCTCAACACCAGTTATGGTAAGTGTTATAAGGGGTTTCTGATGCATCATGCTTACCAGATGACCAGAAGCTACATATGGTAACAATTAAACTGGCACTAGCAATAAGGAGTCTTAACTACAAGAATGAAATGGCAATTGCTTTTGAAAAAATAATGTGGATATTCATTATCTATCTACCCACCCAAACACAGGGCGCAGATGCATATAGCAAATGCAGACACATTGGCACACTGACAGAGCATGAGCAGCAGACAAACCATTAGCATCTATAATGACATTAGCAGTCTAATGATCGACAACCTACCTATTGGTTTTGAAATAAGGCAATATAGTACATTCAGAAGTAGAGGGTTTTGTGCGATTAATTTTTTTTCCTGGCAGAACCCCGAGATTATTGCAAAAAGCAGCACTACTTCAAAGGTTAAATCAAGAGGCACTCACTTCATGAGGATGTCGTAGTACTCCGGATCCAAAGAAGAGAATAGAGCATCCAAATCCCTTATCGCCATTAGTGCCCTATGCACCACAATCCAGTTTGCCGACTGAGAAATTTAGGGGACAGTATCGTCACTCACTCGAAAGTCAAAATCACCTTCGTTCTGGGAAAATTAAGGAACTCCAGAGGAGCTTCCAGTGGACGGAGCAACAAAGAGAGAAAGACAAACGAACCTTGCACCGCTCGTCGCGAGTATTAGGAGGCGATCCCTCGAGCGCAGTCTTCAGAGCCTCCACATGTTTACCCCTGGTCCATAAATTTCCAGCAGATCATGCTACCCGGTGAACAACAACATATATAAAGAGCATGAAACAGAGATCGATAGAGTAGAGGAAGAGGAGGAGGAGGAGATAGTCCATACTGTCTGAGTAAGCTCTCGATTTTGCTAGATTTGTGCTCGATTCGGGTGATAATGGCCTCGGCGTTGTCAGCTTCCACGAACTCACCGACGCCCGCCATTTCTCTAGCACCCCTGCTGTTTCCCCTAGTAGATCGGTATTTTGGAAATCAGAGCTCGGAGAAAGGTAGCTTGCCTCCAAATGACATCGCATCGGACCAGACCGGTTGGAACTTGGAGGAGTAAAATTCGAGAGCTACCGGTCCGACTTTTCTAAAGCTAGTTTGAACCAAATGAAGTATTTGATGTGATCTCGACTCATTGCATTCAAGAAATTATAATCAGCTTTATCCCAAGAATCAACGCACTTGCCTTCTTTATTATACACCATTTCCATTTCCATTTCGTGAACGTATATTTATCATAACGTTGACAAAGAATTATCGAAAAGTATCAATGTCAACTATTAACAGCCCTACACAGCTTTTTGTTGTAAAAAAAAAGATATATTTACCTTTAAGTCACTACAAAAAGCTTAGGGTTGTTCATAGTTGATATTGATATTTTTCAATTATTCTCTGACTTAAAAGTTAAATACTTCGAGACACATGAACACACAGAACAATTGATTTATCCAATCACTGTGGCTTATACACAGCCATCTCAGGTTGAGTGTGGGAAAGGCATTTATTTAAATTTGAATTCGAACCCATACTTATGAAGTATGCAATAATAGCTTATGTGCATCGATAGAGATAGGAAACAATAACACATACTTATATGTATCCGGACAAAACCATGTATCTCAGCCAAAGCCATATAGATGGTGGGTGCTCTAGGAAATGCAAAAATCATTACTGGTCCACAGCACCAACTCATGGCCTAGTTTCTTTTCATTTTTCTGGTAGGAGAATGACATCAAAGGTAAAAAAATCTCAGCAATTAGAGGATGATGATCACCAGTGACCAAATCCTTGTAACTGCTCATCTGCCACACGCAAAAATTTGGCGGGTTGCGTTTATCTCGTCTCCCCTAGAGTTTTACACCCTACGAATCTATATGGGATGTCTCCTCCTGTAGCAGAATGATCATGGCAATCAGGGAGCATGGAAAGAAACCAAGAGCTAAGTCAAACAGACAGCTTCGTACAAAAAAGACAGATAGAGAAGACATCAGATACCAATATGAATTAATATAACAAAAAACCAGGGTGTTGTGAACACACTAGGGAGGATCCAAAAACAACGGTGGGCAACTGTCCCCCTCCCCCATATATATGATTGTTGCTACAAGATGATAGCTATAAAGTAAAAGTCAAAAGGAGAATAATAATCCTAATAGAGAAACTCCAACAGTAAGCTTATCAAAATTTTACAACTTGAAAAAAAGGAACTACATTCAAAATAGAAATGCCGGGCCTAGGAGGAAAAGGCACCAAAAGGAACTAATTCTGATTGTGATTTGGGGAAAGGATGGAATCTAGTCATACAATATATATTGGGACAACAATTTGCCTGTTCAAAATTTAATTTATTCTACGCATCCTCACAATTTGGGATAATTAGATAGGAACGTCACAAGGGGAAAACAACATGAATACAATTTGCTTGCTGTCACTCAAGCCAATACAGATTAAACATGGAAAAGAAATACCTCTTGGGTCGGTTACGGTCTTCTTCGTAGTCCATCACTCCACCAGGCTCAGAGTAGATCTCCTCATGCGTTCTGAGGTCGTCAGCCTGCTTACAGTTTGTAACTTCTGCCACAAGTAAGACACATCGACCAATATACCCCATAATGCCCAAAAACATGTTATGTCATGGAATATATAGGGACCTTCAGAAGGTTCCATGAATTTGAACAAATTTGTTTTCTATTCAAGGGCATGCTCTCTGATTTAGTACCAGTTCTTTTTTTTCTCATATACTACATTTTGGATGTGTTGCACCATTAGAAGCTACATTCTTATATGTTGAACTACATTCGAATGACACACGAAACAGGTAACAATTCCAGAAATGTAAATTTCTACTTCATCTTCATCCATGAGTACACAAGAACAATGAAGACAACAGTTAGAAACTATGGGGAAAATTATTTTACATGAAAATATTCCATATTTAATTGTCACCATGGAAATGTTTATTTTAAGAATAAGCAGTGGAAATCAATTGTGATCTTCTCCTATGATTCTGCTTCCTACTTTTAGGAAAGGATCATGGTTTCTATTTCTTATTCATCAGCTTCCATATATTTTTTTATTTGTGTGATTACCAAGAAGCTAATTCTTGTCACGTGGAAGGGCGAGAAGCAATCTGAGATTACTAGAAATAGTGCAGAAGCCAGGTACATAGGACTAGCACAAGGAATAAGTGAAGGGATTGGATAAAAGGGCTTGAAGGGACCTATGACAGGTGATTCCATTTACTATTAAGATGATATGTGACAATCAGGCAGGGGTCAACATAGGGAAGAATGGTGTGCATCATGACAAGATAAAGCACAATGAAATTGATCCACATTTCACCACAGAAAGAGAGACTAGTGAAACTTACACTGAATTACATTCCAACCAAACAGAAAAGTTTGAATATTTAGTCCTCAAAGTTGGCAAATTTTATTTTAAGCAGAGTATATCAATTATGATCTCCTATGAGTCTGCTTCCTATTTTTAAGAAGGAATCAAGGCTGCAAGTCATTTCTTCCTTGTTCAGCCAGCTTCTATATATTTGTATTTGTTTGATTACCAATAAACAAATCAATGAAGAAAGTCTGAAATTCTTCATAAAGAGATGGATGGTGACTTCAAATATGCTGCAAGTTATTTGTTCCTTATTCAGTCAGCTTCTATATATTTGTATTTGTTTGATTTCCAATAAACAAATCAATGAAGAAAGTATGGAATTCTTCATAAAGAGAAGGATGGTGACTTCAAATATGTATAAAGTTTCACATGTTCCAATATACAAATGTCCAACACAGCAGCTTGTTTTGAACAAAGCACGAACAAGCCAGACTAAGGTGCAAACTCGCAGGAAGATGATAAGGGTAGAAATATCTGCCCAAAAGTATACAGCATAAAAGAGAATTCATCTGACCTTGAGGGAGAGCACCTTTTTTATTTCTTCAACTCGATCTTCAACATCCTTCCTGTGTTTCTTGTCTAATTCACCCATATTATCAGCCCAATTAATCTTCTCTTGAATAGAGAGAAGCATGTTGTCAGATGTTGACAGCCTAGGTTACAAATTACAATCAAGATTACATATATAACGAATTTGTTTTGGGACTTTCAAAAGTTCCAGTATTTGAAAACTAAACATTGAATAGCAAGGGCAAGAAGAGTCGTAGTGCAGTGCAATATAATGATATCTGATTCTATTCAACACAGACTGAAGATTACCTTCGCAAAGCAGTTTCAGTAAATGTTGAGATTTATAGTCTCATAATGTATAAAAAATTGACCCCATTTAAACAGTGAATGCATATCAGACATATAGAGGCACTTATGGATGTTTAAACGTTTAGCAAATTTCACAGGGAAAACAGACAAATGAGAAATATTCTTTCAGAACATTTAAAATTTAGAAGAAAGAGCTTCTTGGTTGATCTATCAACAAAAATAAGAATTAAAATTACCAGTTTGATAAGGTTTGTATCATATTGCCAAGTTGACCAGGTCTAAGATCACGCCCAGCAGCAAATTGGACCTTCAGAATTTAGACAAAAGGAAAGGAAAAACGAATCTTAAATAACACTGGATCAGAATAGAAACAGAAATCAGCAAAATTATAAGTAAAATCTATCCCAAATTTAGATGAGATGTTCCCAACCTCGAAGCATCTTTGTAATTGATCCAGTTTTCCTCTGACAATCCCCTGCAGAAAATAAAGGACCCGCATAATAGCATTTGTGTGGATTCTCTTCTAACAAGCTTATAAAGGAGACATAACTCCCCTAATTAAAATAAAATCTGAACTAATAGGATGGTTCAGTTCGATCATAAAACCGTAAGCTTTTTTTTTTTAAAAAATTATCTATACACAACCCCAAATTTTTTTTTTGAGAAAAGGACAAATGAAACCTCTGCAAAATGTAGTAAGGAGCCACCTGACCCAGAATAGGAACATCACATTGTTAAAGGAGAACATACCGAATACATGCATTCATTAATGAGGAAATCTTCAAGTTCTCGCACATTTGTGACATCCAACTCCTGCATTAGTTGACTATAGGGTAAAACCTGCAGATAAACTAATTTCAATTAAACATCATGTCTAAGAGTATAAGTAACATGGAATGGAATCTGGGACAACAGTCAGCATAATATCTTATTGTGATGTAACAAAACCTAACAGACATTGAGTATAGTTGTTTTAGAATTCACATGGCTAGTGAAACATCCAAAAAGGCACCAGCCTGCATGGTCGCAGGCAACAATAGATATTGCTCACTATGGCAATACCGGTGTCAGGATGAAGAACTACATTGTAAAAGTAAAAAACCTTGTTATTCTCAGCCTGAGTGAGCACAGTAAGTTGCTTGAGCTTGAGAATCTGATCAGCTGACAATTGGGGTAGATGGTCAGCATTACCTGAAGATGACAATGTTCAGTGAATTTTGGTTCGAAAGGAGAAAATTACAGGCAAAATATCTTAAAATATATGATAGCAGATGTGATGGGAAGATAGCATAAAATTCGTCACTAAAAATGACGAGGAAAGTGATTGCTTTTTATTAACTATTTGATCTGGCCAAGTTCCACAAACTTTTCAAATATAAATGAGTAAGCAATTCCTCAAGATGATATCTACATAAGATATCATATCTAATAAAGATAGATAAGCATCTGAAATATTAATTAATCTTTGATAAGTAAGATTTACAAAACAATTTTGGTTTGTAAAAGCTTGTTTCCCAGCTAACATGAAACACCCATACTCCATGCAAGTCAGGAGAAAGATGCTCAATTATTATCACTAAGTCCAGCTAACCCAATACAAAGTAATAATCTTGATCAATATACAAAGAGAATGGACTAGACATGCTTAAACACATTTACCCTGACAAAAAACATGTACACAATCACAATCTTTAAACTTGACATGCCAGAGATTTAACATCATTCAAATCTGAGTAGGCAAAATGATTCCAGAAATACAAACTACTAGAATTATAAATATTTGAGAGTAAAGTGAAACCAGACATGTCCAGTGAAGCTGTTGACAACAAGGATTGTTATATGCTTTAAATAATTCACTCTATGCCCTAAAATTTTAATGAAATTTCATTCATTCTACGTTTAGAAAATGCAATGGCATTGAAGAAAAACATTAAAATCCAAAAATAAAATTCGGAATTCTAAGATTAGCATATGGAAACTCTAACAAGCTATATCTTGGAACTAAAACCAACAAAACAATCCTAAAACTTAAATTATAATATCAACAAAGAAAAATCCACACTAACACGCAACTGAAATACAAATAAATATTTGAGAAGCTTACTCTTGTAGTCACTCCAAGTGCCATATGCAAACAACCGAAGCAGGCCAGAATATACAGAATTTTCAGTTCCTTCAAGCTGCAAATTTGTCCGAGTTAATAAAAAAAATCCACACAAATTCAAAACTAAATCTTGAAAGCAGAAAGTCAAGCCTAAAGTTGCAAGGGAAAATTCATCAACCTATCATAGAGTGCTACACTAACAATTAACAAGGAGAAAAATAACAAAAATAATCGATTTGATGACCTCAAAAAGGCGATAAAAGCAACATTTAAGGAGTCAAAGCCCTCCAAAACTAGCCGGGTGCCATATCATAACAGCAATAAAAGAAAACACATATTACTATTAAAAAATAAATCAATCAATCAAATTACAAATCAGTGCTGGATTGTAACCCCATAAAAATTGAAAATAAAAACAGAATAGCTAATTATTCTTGGCAAGTGGAATCAGAGGAGACTTAAAAATGCAACACCTATCCTGCCTTGAAGCAAGTGATTTATTTTTGTCTTTCTCAGTATATTCAAGGGATTAAGATCCACCATGGGGCACCTCAGTGATGAATGTGAACTAATGATAATTCTGTTTCAAGGTTATAGAGGACATCAAGGTCAGTATTATTCAGCAGAAAAGCTAAAGGCATAAAAAACCCTTTGGATCATTAATTGATTCATGATAATTCAATGTTCATATTATTGGACTTAAATACTGTGTGTTTTTTGCATATACTCTACTGTTATTTTATACTTGTTCTAGGAAATAGCAGGAATAATTCGATTAGTGGAAGTGATATTTGAACACAAAATAGATGAAAATAATTTCCTATCCTTTATGTGAGATCGAGGACTTATTTCAAAAATCTGAATAAATCTTTGCATTTGCTTCCAGCTTCCTAGTCTACATATATAAAGAGAGATTTCTCGTGAAAGGAACTCATCATGATGCCAGTGAACTATAAGAAAAAGTACGTAGCTATTGACAATAAAATCTAACAACTTAGACACATTTCTAAGGCAAATCTTGCTACCTAAACAACGCACCCCCAAGATTTCAAGGAAAAGTAGAGCTGTCAACATTCCAACTTATCTCGTCTTGTAAGCCTAAGGAGATTCATGGAGGACCGAAGGGAACATTGCATCCAAATTCACCTCTCTCGAGATGGATGAACCACCGGAAAGAACCACATTATGGAGAAGATAAAAGACAAAAGTAATGGAGAAGCAAGCAAAATAGCGGATAATCAGATACTCCATTCCGAGGACAGGGATATACCTCTTGGATGTTAGGGACGGAGAGGATCTCAGAGAACGCGAAGAGAGAGGGATTCGAGGTCGCCTCGACAATCAGAGGGACAAGGACGGGTCCCTTGACTATCGATGATTGTTTTACGTAGTAGTCGATCACCTCCGCTTGTTTCTGCTCAATGTCCATATCCGTTCTTCCGACTCAACTTCCACTGTTTGAGGGGATAATCTAGAGAGTTCTATGTGTCAGAGACTGGACGAGCCGAATAGAAGAGAGCACCGAGGAGAAGAGCTTCTCAGCTTCAGAGCTTCTCAGCTTCAGGTCATGGGAGGAGTGAGAATCCTGTCAGTAAGTGCAGCAAGTGAGAAGAAATGGGAGGCCCTGGTCAAGGTAAAGAGGAGAGAGTTTCTGCGTGTTACGCCACTTTCCCTTTCCTCTAGTTTAAACAAAAAAAGCCTTGGCATGAGTTCGGTGCGCTTCGAGTTAACCCGAATCCGAAAATCGATTTACCGAAATGACCACCTTGACCAAATCGGAACCGGGCGATCCGGCGCTAAAAGTTTTGGTAAAAGGTCTACCGGTCTGAACCAGATCGCATATGCAATTGACAAGTTAGGCCGGTCTGATCATTGAGCAAAAAAAGGCCGGTCTGATCCAGTTTTTAACATGAACCGGTTATCATGTACACTATTTTTAAAGTCCGGCCATAATAGACACAGACCAACCCATTAACTTATATGTCAACCGGTTCCAGTCTAGACCGGTTAAACATTAATGCTGTGTATGACATGGCTCGGTTCACAGTTTACCAGCCGTCCATACAAACTGGACCAAGTTGAGCCTAAATGCATTCACGGGCTAAAATGCAAGTTCACTATTGGTATCCTCTTTTGGGCCACTTTCAGGTCGGGTTATATCTAAGTCAGTCTGGTTGGTCTTGTCCAGTTCCAGACTGAGCCGGTCAAACCTAAAAGTGTTGTTTTGTGACCTTATGAAGCCCCTTAAGAAGAAAGTTCACCAATTTAAGGCTGTTTGTTTTGATCAGCCTACGGCTGGTTGCAAGAGACCCGTTCTTTCTCATTGCAGCATTAGTTTTATTGAGCCCACCTTGCTTGGACAAGAAGCAAGCCATTATTTTCTCATTGCAGCATTAGTTTTATCGACCCCACCTTGCTTGGACCAGAAGCAAGCCATTATTGCTGTGCATTTTTATGTCACATTCATGCAAGGTCATAGCAGTGACAGTTTTTACTTTTTACTGATGCCATGGGTGAACTAAATAATTGCATGAAAGGAAAGACCAAATTGAACATCCATGTGAAAAAAAACAGGGGACCACCCAACCTTCCATTTGATAGATCAATCTTTCTCCTGCACCAGTGTGTGCCAGACTTGTCTACTACAGGGTTTTTGTGAAACGGTAGTTTCTCCAGATGTAGGCCAAATAGTATGATTTATTTCAATGATCTAACTTTCTGCAAGGAGTAGCTACAATTGTCAACATCAATTGTATGATTCCCGGGCTGGGGCTTCATACATTTGAATTTCAAGCTTAAGTGCAGAAGCAACACCAGAAGAGGATACTAGCCTTAATGTACATGGATGAGAGACTCACAGATACAAATCTAAAAGAACTCAAAATCCAGATATTTACCTCCTGGCTTTGCATCTGTCCCTGTAGCCATCCTCTTACTATCACTGCCAACTGCAAAAGGATCCACCACGCTGAACTTTCCTGGGAGACCGTGTTCCATCGGCCTTGGGATCTTGGGAGGCGTACTGCAGCGGATCAGAGCCCAGTTTACACCTTCAAAGAAGGGATGCTGCTTAATCTCTGTAGCGCCCCTCTTCACCCCAAGCCTACTCTGTGGCTCCTTAACCAGCAGACCGCGGATGAGATCTCTACTAGCATAGCTTGTAGCTGGTGATTCCGGGAACTTGAGTTGCTGGCCCACTGCATTAATTAGAGTGGCTCGATTCCCAGACCCTTTGAATGGAGTTTTCCCATAGAGAAGTTCGTGTAGGAAGATCCCAAAAGTCCACCAATCGACTGCACTTCCATGCCCTTCCCCTTTGATGATCTCAGGGGCAAGGTACTCATGGGTCCCAACAAAAGACATGGACCGGGCTGAGGTGGGCTCTGCAACTAGCTCCAGTAATGAGTTGGAAGTGCTTCCAGTGTCCGCTTGAGACTGCTGGCCCTTCTTGTTCTTCTGAGGGAAGATTCGTGGGAGAAAGCAGGAAGGTTGGATGCATGCTGATGGCGCTTCAATACAGGCAGGCTGGACACAGAACTGGCCTGCCCTTCTTGAAGGATTGGAGTCACAGAAGGTTCTGATGAGGGTGGGTGAGACCATGCACCGAAGGGAGAGGTCAAAGTCAGAGAGCATTATGTGCCCATCATCTCGGACTAGGACATTCTCAGGTTTCAAGTCCCTGTAGACAACACCAAGCATGTGAAGGTACTCCAGCGCAAGCAGAACCTCTGCTGCATAGAACCTGCAGACATGAGGGTTGCCAATACATGTTTACTCATCTAATGCGTGCCTGACCAGGATGAATTGTGCTTTTACGATTTGACTATAATAGTTCAACATTTAGACATTTAAATTGTACATGATTGAACCAAATGAAATCAGAACTCCCCAAGATTACCACAATTGTAGTGGAACTTCCTATTTTAATTGGATGAGGAGTTTCATTACCATCCAAGTTCCTCACCGGTATCAATTCTCAAGTGTCAACATTACACGCTAAAGGAAATACATAGAAAAAGGCATCATCTTTCAATTCATGCATTTGAATTTCAAGAATTCAGATGTAACAATAGCATAAGCATTCAGAAAGTAGCGGCACTACTCAGGCAAGATCACAAGTTTATCAGCTAGTGATATGCTTATGAATTCTTTTTGTTGAAAACACAGAGAAGAGAACAGAGATTAACCTCTAAGGTCTCCAACTTTTAAATACAAAAGCAAAGCATGGTCAAAATCGATGGATAACATGCAATAGAATGTGTTATGCAACAGTGAATGAATCTTTACTCCATGTGCAGTACATACATATCTGCTCAATAATGTGAAATTTGAAAGGCATGGTTCAATGCACATACAGAAGAAGAATTGGATAATATGGGACAAGAAACCGGAAACAATTGATTAGGTTTTCCACAGTCATATAAAATTAGTAAAGGGATACCTTAATAAAAGAATGTTGCAGTTAGTCAGAAGTACACTCTACACAATGAGGATATGCTCATGAAACTTTACCTTGCAGCATACTCAGAGAAATGCTTCCCAGGCTGCAGTTGCCTTAGATTGTGAAGATCTCCCCCTGGACAAAACTCCATGACCAAACAGGAAAATCTTTCGGTCTCAAAGTGGGTGTATAATGTGGGCAAGAATGGATGGTCCAGCAGTTGCAGGATCTCCCTCTCTGTTTGAGCCCTATTCAGCTTATTTCTGCTAGCAAGTGATGCCTTGTCCATCACTTTCATGGCAAAATAGCATTGAGTTCCACTCAATTCCGAAAGATAGACACTTCCAATGTCACCACAACCTAGTCTCTTGAGCAACCTAAAGTGATTCATGCCTAAAATCCCATTCCGTGATCGAATGGAAAGAATGGCCTTCCACCTTGGGTCATTTCCTTTATGAGGCTTATTAGCACTTCCAGCCATATCACTCCAAATGCTATCATCACTCAGCCCACTACTGTTACTAGCTCGACTCATGCTGGTTTTGATGCTCTCAACTGATTCACCTGGCACACTTCCTTTTGTGCTTTCTTGGTTCCTATCCACACTAAGCATAGTGTCACTTGTAATGGGATCACTCATATATGTGCTTGCACAGCTGTGGACAATATTCATAGCAGTGAAAATACCTGTACTGCCAATACTACTGTGAGGGCTCATGTTGCCACTTGGAGGCAAAAAAGGATCCCAAACACATTCCTTCTCCTCGGGGTCATGGGTACTAAAAGTAGCATTTGTAGTCTGTGATAGCCGAGAACCTGTGAATGGAGAACATACAGTAGCCGGGCCAATAGGTTCTTCAACCATAATTTCCGACAGTGAAAGATTCATTGAGCTCAGCTTCTTTTTGGAACATCCGATTGAAAGATCTTCAAAGAATGGCCCCTTTATTGGCAAGCCATTCATCAAACATGATGTGCCAGGTTTACACTGACCAACTGGCACATATACTGCTTTCATAAGGTCAGTATCAATGGGTTCAGGAGGGTGACTAGCCCCAGAAAAGGAACTGGTATCACTATCCTCGAATGAAATGCCACTTCCAGTAAATGTGAGACTAGTTGTTCCCAATTCTTCCTTCTTCAGCAGAGAATGCTTTCCTCTCCAAACTCCTCCAGGTGCATTGCAGTTTGAATCTTGTGGATCATCAACAACACGTTTTCCTCTTTCTCTTCTCACTAGCTTGGAATTCCTACTTGACATTTGACACACTTCCTTCTCTAAAGCCATAGGTGCATCTATCTTTTTCCCATTTTCCCTTACAGAGAGCAGTCTAGCACTTGATGTCTGACCTTCCACCTGCAGCTTCAATGGAAGCCCATTTCTTCTTGGAAACGCATCCATTTCAAGTAAAGTAATAAGAAGAGATCACATAGAGCTCTTGCTGAAGGTGATAAAAATCAAAATCAGATTGCTCCTAACCTCCTTATATCAGATAATGTAGCAGACTTAAACCCAACGTACAACTAAATGGAAACACTTTGAACTTTTCAAGGTGTTTATTGCAAACTTGCCCAACAAATCTTCAAGAACTAAATAAAAGTTACAGCACTATTTTCGGGGATTTCTTTATCAAGAATTCTGGTTGAAATAATAGATAAATCATCAACTTATCATAGATTGTCCACAACAATTCCAATAGTAAATGGCTTGCATAATTTCCTCCCTGAGTGTATGGGTTGAGAATCAGCCAATGTGGTAACATTTAAATCCAAACAGTACCCAGAAACTGTAGAGTTAGAGATGTAATAAAATTTTCTACAGAGTTTAAGAGTTAGGAACTAGAAAATAACTGGAACCAGGAGAAGGTGACGTTTGAACTGAGAATTTGTTCGGGCACAAAAATAATATTATTTTAAGAAAAAAAGTGATGGCATTGGATAAGTAGAAATAAATTTAAGCAATATATGACAGGAATCATTGAACCGTATTCCAGAGCTTAACAGATGAAAGACAGTAAAATCATCTCAGAAAAACATCTCTGGCAAATCATCTCAGAAAAACGGCAAGGAGAGAATCTCTGGCAGGCGGAGGGTACGGAGGATGGAACTCAGACCGCACGCTGTCTTACCCGGAAGCATCGAAATGAGACGAAGATGAAGCGACAGAGCCAGAGCTTCTCAAGGGAGGACGACCGGAGCAAGAATCTTCCCCCATTGAGAACCCGTGAGAGGGGACGCTTTAGTCCTTCCTCTCCCTCTAGCAAAGGCCCCCTCTCTTCGCTGTCACTCTGCAGTGTACAGAAAAGAGAGTTGGTGGCCGACTCTGCTACGCGAATGTGGAGCCTTTCTTTTTGAGGCAGTAGGGGAGGTGGTGGCCATGGCTATGGCCGACTGTCAGCGTCACTATTCCTTTGCTAGAGTGAGTAAGAGAGAGATTTGAGTGGAGGCAGGAGAGAGGAGGTGGGACCCGGTGGACCTAAAGTGGAGCCAGCGGCTCTTTAAGCGAGTGGGGCCCACTTTTGGCCGGCTCGGACCCGACCCTTTTAGCGGATCTGATTCGCATCTTTTCCTGAGCTGGACTTGGACTTGGACTTGCCCGCGTAAAAAAAAAGTGGAAAGGGTGAATTGAGTTCTGATCATGGTGAAAGCAAAGCATGGGAAATGCAGTTAGCCGTTGGAGGAAGGAGAAACCAAGCAATGAAATGTCGATTTCCTGAGTTGCTGACTCGGAGTGAGTATAATGTATGTAGCCGCTCGCAGACAAAATACAATATGCTGCCTCTGTTGCGTTTTCCATGCACGCTGCTTGTATGCATCTGCTGCTCATGCATCTGCTGCTCATGCTTGTACCGATCAATTTTCAGCCACTAGGTTGGCTTGAATGCGTTGTGTTCATATCAACATTCACAAATGCATGCCATCAAAAGCTAATTATTTCCTTTTCTTTGTGTCTCATTCCATAATAACTTCACTCAAGGGTCCAAGGTTAGAAGAAACAATGGATGAGACAAACTAAATGGATCAGGCTTGATGGTGGAGGTTCCTCTCCTTTGTAATTAACTACAATAATAATGTGCAATTCAACATCCTTAGAGCTACTTTGGATTACTCCCCAGAGCCATGCTCCATGTCCAAGCATATGCTTCGTCCAATCACTAAAACTTTCGGCATCGCCATGATCAGAAAATCAACTCGAAAATGGTACTCGCCCTCAACATAAGGCATAAGGTACTGTTCAACTCATTTCTTTCCACATAGTTTTTACAGTTATATTATCATGTATTGGAACGTTTTTATGGATGTGGTCTGGATATAATTCGCCTATCATTCCCTAATAAATAATTTTATCAAAATAATATTGATATAATCAATATTTATAATAAAAATATTTACTATTTATAACAAAAATTAATTTTTTTTTCAAATAATCAGCTATAAAAATTTGTACAAAATTATAAAAAATATAAAATATAATAAACAAAATAATTTAAACATTTATATACATAGTTTGAAATATGTATTAATGTATCCTTGTTATGTAGCTAATGTGGGGTTTTTATTTCTAACATAAGTTTAATTTTTCTTAATTATAATTATTTTGAGTAGTAGCCAATTGACATTCCAAAAAATTAGATTATTAAAAGATTAAAACACTATAACTTACAATCACATACTTCACTAAAGTGTAGTAGAATTATTTGTAATTATTTATATTATTTTACTTTTATAAATTTTTATTTATCTTATAACTCATATTTTTTAGACTTTTTACATTAATTTATAATCGAATTAAGTAAATCAATTATGATATCAATAATATAATTCCATCTAAACAAATATGATATCAACATATTTCAAATAAAAATATTTATTTGTATGTTGAGTATGTCTAATTGTTTATTCGCATATTATATGTGTTTTCTACTAATACACACTCAAATATACACCATATTTTAAATATATGAATGTTAATATTGTTAAAGACATTTTACTCACATATGCAGAATATTTTAAATAATTTATATGTTAAGGTTATTAAGAATATGCAATTATTCATATGTAAACTTTAGCAGTTTACTTGACCACACAATAAAAAATACCTATACTATTACAATGAACTACTACATTACACGAGTATATCTGGACCCATTTTCTCGAGTTGTGCCATGACCCAGAAGTATAAATTACTCACTTACTATTATATTCTTCCACCCTACTATAGGTGTGGATACTACCTTAACAAGGGTACTAAGGCCACACTCATTCAAAATATATTAATATATATTTGATACATTTACAAATAATTATGTATATCACAACATATTAATATATATACAAATCAGATAACATATATTCATATATTTACAACAAAATGATATATATAACAATCACAGCACTCATTTAAAATATATTAATATATATCATAACTTATAAGATATTATAATATATCAATATATATATATAAGTAGACCACCATACATGTATTTATATATATCACAACATATGATATATATACTAAGAACGCAAGCTTACATAAATCATGTATAAATCAACATTTCCATAGTTACAGTCTTATTAAGACCGACTGTAATTTAGGCACTGCACACTCTTTCATATAATTTTTCATAATTTCCTAACCTTATATTTAGACAAGTATCAAATGTCACGTGATCATACATTCATTTAATTTTTTTTTATTTTTCATAATACTTTCCAAATAATACAACATGTCCATTTATAAATTTTATGGAACTGTAAATTGCTATTGAATTACCATAAGTAATCGCATTCACTACTATAA
This sequence comes from Trapa bicornis, assembly GCA_030064425.1. NCBI lineage: Eukaryota > Viridiplantae > Streptophyta > Magnoliopsida > Myrtales > Lythraceae > Trapa > Trapa bicornis. The sequence continues at coordinate 32,986,193 of CM057755.1, read as the reverse complement.
TCAAAACGTATTCATTCTAATGAATTTTTTTTATCTAGCATCACTTAATCTTTCCTATGTGAAATATTTAGTTATTCTAAATAATCAAATCATATATTTACTTCAACTTTAAATTTATACACTATCTAAATCTCATTTCTAATAATAAGAAATTTAAAATTTTTTATTTAGAGAAAATCAAGTTTCAAAATAAATTAGAATTGGTATAAAAAGTTAAAACAAAAATTTGAAAATTTTCAAAAGTTTAATTAAGATAAAAAATTATGGAAATGAATAATAAACTAAGTTGAATATGAGAATCAGACTAGAATAAATTGAATTTGAATTGATTTAAATATTTATTTTTTTAGGTGTAATAAAAAATTAATTTGAGAAATTGAAATTAATAAATTTAGAAATTTTTAAATTTTAGAAACTCGGTCGAATTGTACTTGAATTGAGTTAAATTTTAGAAAATCAATTAACGAATCAGCTGCCTACTCAGTGCTTAGTAATCGCGCGATGTGTGATGAAACGTACAAAGTTAATCACTCATTCACCATCTGAAAAAGCTGAACAATGAGAGTATAACATGTGTCCCTAGTCAATGGGCATATGAAGAAAAACTATATTAGTGACGATGGATCAATAAGAGAGCAATACATTTACTTAATCAATGGTTAATTAAGAATAAGCCTCAGTCGAGCTGACCAATGATAATAAGCTGACACGTGACAAAGGTATCACGCCAGTGGTCGACTAAGATGTCAAAGAAACGGTCGACCAATCAGAGATTAACATGTAGCAGGGTTACGTCAGATGGCCACATCCAATCAAACGTGATAATGACACGATTTGTTATTAGGAAAAATTGACTTATTTAAATCGGTCAATCAGAGTATATCATGTGTTAAGGTCAAAGTGATTAGCAGTAATGTGGGAACCACGGTGAGTATAATATTATTTTTAATCAGAAAACTATTTATAGAATAAAAAATGAAATAATTTATTTCCATTTTCAATAGAGAATATCGGCTCCTCTAATTATAAATTTAAAAGAGTATAAACTTGACCAATTTAAAAATTAGTAGATTTAAAATTTCCTAGCTCCCTGTATAAAAAATTTATTTCAATTTATACTATTAATCATTCAAACGACTGAAAAAATAAAATAGTTACTATTTTTTACTAAGTGCGAACTAGAAGTCTGAATTGACCACTTTCCTCCCCAACCGAATGCGAGAATTCTGTAACTCATGGCATACTTAATTGACCGAAGAAACTCTGTCATGGCCGTATAGTGCACTCACTACTGAATTCCGAGTTAAAACGTGCAAGCTGAATTCAATTTACCTCCGACCACGCATTCATTCTTCAAATTGGAATGAATGGAATTGTCCATCTTTTTCAAGAAAACATGTATACCGTGGAGCAAAATATTAGAAATTTGTTAAATCCAAAATTAAATTAGAGTTAGATGAAATCATACAGAGGAATGGATGGAATCCATCTTACTCAAGAAAACATGTATATCCTCAATCAAAATATTCCAATAAGTTCATATTAAACTCATAAATATTTTATTTATGAGAAATCAATAATTAAAAATAATAAAATTAGAAATTCTATCAAAACTTATATTGAATTGGGTCAAAGTTTTGATGGAAAATTAGATTGAAAGTATTTATAAGTTTAATACGAACTAATTTAACAGATTTCTAATATTTCGATTGGAATGGATTATTTTTCATTCGACCCATCTTACAACTACAGTGCACTAAAGGTACCTAAATACAGATATAGTGGCAGTTGAACTCTTTGTATGTGCTTAGTTACATCATTGGCTTAGTCCACAATTTCCAATATTTCACTAGTAAGCGCTTTCTCTCCCTTCCTGTTCTAAACGATGGACAACATCTTCTTCAACTCCATGACATTACTGGTGGCATTGCTCATGGCGCTCATCCTAGCAGCAAGCTCGATGGCAAGAGACTCCTAAAGGGCCCTTAAAATAGAGAGGCAGCAAGGCATCAAGGATCTGAATTGGGTCTTGCTCGAACTGCAGGATCGGCGAGAATTCCTGGGTCTTAGTCCTTATGACATCTCTATCGACAGTAAACTTCTCTTCCCTTGTGATCAGTCGGAAGAACTCACCCTCACTTCCATCGATGCAGACACAATTAATATCGCAGATCTTCCCCCTCGGAGACAGCGGCAGGAGGGTATGGATTATCGGGTCGGCCTTCACCAAAGAAACGAACTTGGTTTTGAGGAGCTCCACCTTGACGACCTCCTCAGCCACTGATTGTGCTTCTTTTGCCGTTAGCAGGGACCCTCCTTTGAGGAACCTGTCGACTGGTATATAAGGTAGTCGGACTAAGTGTTGGCCGGAGTATTCAAGAGAGGGGAGGAGAATGGGTAGGCATGAAGAAACCATGAAATAGTTTATGAAATTAGCTATTTAGAAAGTGAATTTTGATAATGTACACAGTATTAAATTTTAATAATGTTAAATTTATCATAAATATATTAATTTTATAAAATATCTTATTTTAAAATATAATATTTTATACTAAAAATAAGTTAATTTTTTTTTGTGCAAAACCTAATTTAAAACGACTATCAAATCATGCAGGAAGCATGTTGGGGGTGGCACTGAATGGACACTTGGAGCTCACGAACCCGCTCACGAGGTGCAAGTACGTCTTCAGATCGTGGCATGCTGCCACGTCGATCCCCCTCAGGTAAGGCGAGTCCTTGCTACATAGGCGGAGCTCCTCCCCCACCTCCGCGTAGACCCACCGTGTCCCTGCCATGCACCTCCGTGTCCACCTCGGCACGGCCGCTGCCAGCGGAATTCCCACCACATACTTCCGACACCCCTGTGCGTCGACGTCACAAGCACCATCCTCCTTGCCGTCATCTCCAATGGTGAAGCCAGGCACCTTGGTGATGACGTCGTCGGAGTTCACTATCCGCAGTATCCTCGTCCCCCGAAGCTCCAGCTGGTTCCTGAAGGCCTCATCTCCGACCCTTGGCCCGCCAAATGAGATCGCCGTCACAAACAAAGCCGCCTCTTCCCCGAGGCTCATCTTCACATCGTTGGCCGCGAGAGTCGCCAGTGCCGCCCCGAGGCTGTGCCCCGTCACGGTAAGGCTCAGCCGTTCGTCTCCGTACGACCGCACGAGCCGTGCTATTTCGCCCCTCACCATCTCCTGCAAGCTCGGAAGTGACGGCGATCGAGAGGTGTAGAGGCTCAAGAAGCCACTCTGCACCATCGGCCCATGGCCGCTGCCTTTTCCGCCGCCACCGCAACTATCTGGGAGGTGAGTGAGGGTCGCGCGGAGATTCTCGAGCCACTCCAAGCAAGTGACAGTCCCTCTGAGAGCTACCACTATGTCCCTCCTCCCGAGCCTCGCGATCTCCTCTTTATCTTGGCAAACAGCCACAAACCCGATCCAGCTGGAGCATGTGGAGGCCCACCTGGGTACTTTCCGTCCAGCCCAGCGAGGCAACTCGATCCCCGACGTGGCCCACAGGTTCTTCGTTATCCTATAGCCGGAGTCCCGTAAACCGCACCTTTCGAGCATCGACGTTTTAGAGAACCTTCGTCTAGCATAGGTCGGGGAAGAGGGGTGGAGGTCGCACGCTTTGTATGCCGCTTCGACGAAGTTCCCGTATCGCAGTATGTCACGTCTAAGGTTGTCGTCCAGCGGGTCGAGGAGGCCGTCCCAGTAGTTTATACCCTGGTACTCCATCCACCTTCTTCCGAGCTTGGCCAATGGCGGCAACCTCGTGGCCGTAGCGTATTGGCGGGAGGGTTGTTGGTGCCCTAGTGGGTGAGGGAGATGCTCTAGGTTTTTCTGAGGATGGAGTTGCAGTGATGAGTTCTTTTTTGACCTACTGCTGGAGGACTGCACGATACTACTGTATGATTGGATCACCGTCCGCCGGTTGTTCGAAGAGGGCAAGGATGGCCTCATTGTCGATCTCGACCATATATATAATCAAATTTCTCCAACTATTTATATAATGTGTGGGAGTGTGCAATATTCTTATTAGACCACCGTGAGAGAGGGAGAGGTGTGGTTGGAATCCCGCTGAAAAACGGTCCAATGTGTTTGTCGTGCCAAGTGGTCGATAGGGTGATAGTAAGAAGAAAAACTGTTTCATATAGAATTAGACCTTGCACTATATTCTCCCTATAGCGTCATATATTCACAGACCATGCTGTCCTCCTATGCATGCCATGCACGCACGTCTCAAGTCATACTTCAAGTTTAAATATGATTAAACTTGTATGCATCCATAGTATTTCATAATAAGAACATCTCGCAGCCATGTAGGAATACAGAAGAAACCATGCATTTTCCATGTCTGTACCCCAATATATAAAGTCTTATCCACATGAAACTATAGGCTATTACTGTTTGGTAGCGTGATTCTCTTCTCTTCGTATATTCTATCATTATGCCGAAATCCTGCAACCCCTTACCATTAAAGAAAAAAGTAGAAGAAAGCGGCTCTATGGGTAAAAAAGATGAATATAAGGAACTATGGAGTGTCATTATTCAACGGTCCCCTCCTACGTAGTAGTTTGTAGGTTGTAAGTTGGTTGACCGTTGACTGTGACTGAAATGGGAGGGAGATGGGGATCACATGGAATTGGAAAAATATACTATAAAAAAAGCATAAAAAAGGTTTGGAAAAATATGCTGACCGTCCTTTTATGTTTTTCATTATATGTTTTCTCAAATATATTTAATTATACGAGTCCTATCAATACTGGTCAAATAGTGGTCTTGATTGAAAGCTGATTATGGGTCGTGACAATGAAATGTAAACAAATTTCACTCATATTTTTTTTTATATTTACTACAAAGCAAGTGGACAAAAACTTAATATAGTAAAATTCTCACTTTATTTTAGCTTCTCACACAAAAACTAATATATTATCTATATTGCAGAATATAAATCTGGTGCAATAAAATTAATATGATTATAACACGTTTTTGGTTGGTGTAAGATGGAGACAAGAAGAATGTTCATTGGATCAAACAAATTAGTTTAGCAAATTTAAGGATAGTGGGCATGGAATTTAAGGACTTGTTAGCCTTCAATCATAAAATAACCTCTAACTTCCAAACAATCCTAATTTGTTTTGTATTAGAGTTATTAGAGAAAGATAAGTACAAATAAAAGATGGGAGATAAAGAGTATGGGTTATCATGACAAATCGAAGATGAGAGACAAAGAGTATGGGCACCAACGAATTCCTAATAAATATGATCAACCACCATGTCCGTTAATGCTCTTATCAACCACCACACCAAGTCATGGAGACAGGAGACCATAAAATAGCATGAAAAGGCTGCCACCATGCATATTCCAATCTCCATCGTACCCACTAAAGAAAAACTTATATAATCATGGGATAAATTACCTAAAAGTAACAATAAATGCCACATGCATATCTTTAGATGTATGTATGTATGTACTTCCTCTATCATATGAGTAGGAGGAGAGTTTGTAATATCATTTGAAAAATTGAGTGCCCATCAAAAAGTTCAAAAGCTTTTGTGGAGAGTCTATTAGAATCTTTTACCTAATAGTGCTAATTGAAATGAAAAAAATACAAGTAATTGTGTTGATGGGTATGGTTTTCATAAAGACCAATTCAATACTAACTCTTTTACAAATTGGCTAGAATAATGGTAGAGTAGGGTCTCTTTAGACACAATATAACATTGAGATTGAGATACTTATTTACACATCGATGCGAGTGAAATCGCATATTAACCCACTCGATAAGTGGCCGACCGATGCCAAATTTACTATCCCTAACCATCTAAATTCGACAAATTATTTTCACTTACTTCTCTTTACTCACTGTAATCGTTATAGTCGTACTTGGCCATGTGAATTTTGAACCTACTATATTTTTAACTGAGTTTTGTAAATTGACAACTGTTACTATTATTAGAAGTGATCCTGAAAAAATATTTGTGGGAAGTCAACTTTTCAACCGTATTTATGTCCACTATCACAACTTTTCAATTATTAAAAGTGATCCAAAAACTCAAATCCGTAAGATCCAATCCCATAGTATAATAAAATCCAACCACAACACTAATTTCAAATCACAAACTTGAAACTAAATAAATATTTTTAGGTGACTCATGGAATCTGATGGGTGAAAAAAATGAGGATATGGAAAAGTACGATCAAGAACTAAATTAAATAGGATCAAACGAGTTCCGGATTAAGGACGGTATAATTTTTTCCAAATAATTCAAAAAATTGTGTAATGAGAATTATTAAGACCAAATCATAGAAAATGATCAAATAATATTTAGAAAAATAAAATAGATTAAAAATGAGTTAAATTTTGGATGAACTAATCGAAATTGGTCAAATTAGACAATTTAATTACTAAAAACTGGTGTAGCATAATGTTGATCGGCCGTGTGACGCACGCACAATATATAGTTGAAAATATTTAAATAGATTGGTTGAATACTTATATTATATCATAAATTAATTTTAGAAAAATATTTATTAATGAAAAATTCAACAATACGTCAACTTGAGGGATGGAATGTCAAACAGAGTGGCCGTCAGCCGGGTTTCACGTGGCTTTATCAACGACCGCTCTGATGGCGATAATGGCCCCCACCACCAACCCCATTACCTCACCGGCAAATAAGGCCTCATCCTCACAAACGGACAAATTTCCTCCCACGGGCCTGCCCTCAAACACCGGCGCCGTTTCCGTCGTGGGTGTGCGCCGTGCGCACCCATGGCGGCGCACATTATCCCCTGGCCACCGCCACCTAGTCGGTGGCCTAATCACCAGCTGCAACCACCACCACCCTTTTTAACGCTATCACCACCGCCACCTGCCCCCGCCCTAATCTCCTGAAACCTAACCATCACCATAAAATTCATTCGCCTCTAAATCTTCCATCCATCCACCGCCGGGGTACTTCTCTCTCCACCACTCTCCTCTCAGATCCCGCTAGAATTAGGGTTTCGATGTCCACAGAGACAGCCCCCGACTCATCCCCTCCGCTAGCAGTCCCTCTGGGATCTCAGATGCGCGACAATCAAACGTCATGGCCTGTGGAGGATCCTGGATCTCGTCCCCCCTCCGCGAATCCCCGCCGCCTCCCGCCGCCTTGCTGGTCCCAGGAGGAAACCGTGGCTCTGATCGAAGCCTACCGTGACAGGTGGTATTCCCTCCGCCGGGGTAACCTCAAGGCCCCCGACTGGGAGGAGCTCGCCGAAGAAATCTCCCGTCGATGCCCTGCGGCGTCTCCTTCCAAGACAGCTGTGCAGTGCCGTCACAAAATGGAGAAGCTGAGGAAGCGATACAGGGCGGAGCTCCAACGTGGACGTTCCCTGCCTGTATCGAGGTTCGTCTCCTCATGGATTCACTTTAAACTCATGGATGCCATGGAGAAGGGACCAGAGCGGCCCAAAGAACCCGATAGTGAAGAGGACAATGACGATGATATGGACGATGAAGATGACGACGAGCTCTTCGAAGGAATCGCCCCAAATCCAAGAAGCCTCTATGGCATACACGGTAATGGAGTTGCCGCCCGTGAAAGCCTCGACGCAGGCAGGCCAGGGAGGTTTCGTGTCAAAATCCCTACAGCTGTTAGCATAGCCCAGTCTGGATCAGACTATAGTAAGTTCGATAGGAGCTTTGATAGGAGTTTCAGTTCAGGGAACAGGGCTGGAGTCGACGCTAATAGCAACAGTAGGTTTGCCAAGTTTAGTGAGAGTTCTGGCAGAGGACACAGGTCTAGGAAGACGGAGATGGGGAGAGTGGGATCTGGGAAGAGGGACAGGGACCAGGTGGAGGAAATGGTGGATGCTATAAAGGGGCTGGGGGATGGGTTCATGAGGATGGAGAAGATGAAGATGGAGATGGCTCGGGAGATTGAAAGCATGAGGATGGAGATGGAGATGAAGCGCACAGAGATGATCCTCGAGTCACAACAGAGGATCGTGGAGTCCTTCATAAGGACTGCCTCGGAGAAGACAGCTAGGAAGAGGAACATGGCAAGGAGGATGCCGTCGCCGGAGAACTCGTAGTTGGGGTTCAGAAGATGTTACTGGATTAGTGAGGTTCGAGGACGGCAGCGGAAGTAAAGATATAGTAAAAATAAGCTTTTTATGACTATTTGGCTTCGTTAGAATTTGGATAGTGAAGAGGAAGTACTGCCACTCTTACATGTATGCTTTCAACTTGGTTTGATTTCACAAGGACGCAATTTTTTTTATATAGTTGGAAGTTGGGTCGGAGAGTATGAAGCCATCAGCTCATTTGGCTGTTGTTTGATGAGGCTGTGTTCTTTGAATTCACCATCTTGAGAATCTATCTTATTGCTGGCCTTGCAACTTGCGTTTTTCTAATGGCCTGCATATGAATCAAACTGTCAAACTGTCAAATACAATGAAGAGAGATTTGGATTTTGAAGAATCATGCTACCTGACGGGAGAACCAGCAAGGCCATCTTATGGATCTTATGTAGGGTGTAGGAAACGTGGCTTCATGGATCATAATGAAGCGCACCTGCCATGCCCATTTTTGTGAGTGTGCTGCTGATGGCCAGCCAAGGTTCCATCATCGCAAACAAAGGCTATTACTATTCACTTGTCAGGCAATGCACATCAACTGCAATATCTCAAACCAGCAGTTTCAATTATGTGAAATATGGACGGTAAACATCGAATGCCTATGTATGTTCTTGCCATCCTCCATTTAGCTTCTGCAATTGTGATCTGCAAAGAGAACAAACATGTGTGATTCTAGGGCTTGCTTATATATGCTCTTGTCCCGAGTGCACAACCACATTAAACGGTTTCTGCCGAGTATATGCCATATGAAAATGGTTCTCTATTTTGCTCTGCAAATTAAAAAAAGATATAATTTTCCAAAAAAACCATATTTTCATATTGTTTAGTTTTTTTCTCAAAAGGACCAGATCATCCAACCCGGAGGAATGAAACTCCACAGTTAGTTCAAAGTTAAAACTTAAAACTGAAAATAGCATATGAAACAGAGATTAAACTCGACAAGCACCTCTACTAGCTAATCTCTGGTCCTTAAGACATGCGTCAAAATGTACTTGACGAGTTCCATGATTTCTTCTTCTTCACAGGCAGTTGAAAACTCAACTGCGGAGAGGAGACCTCAGATAATCCAAATAGTAGGGTGAATCGTGCTCAAAAAATAAGTCATTGACCAAAAATAATCTAAAGTTGTTTCTCCAAATTCTGTGATTGCTTTCAAGTGTGACAAAATCTATATATGGTAATGGTTCATTGTATTTAAATCTCCACCACATGAAAAAGGGGATTTAGAACAGATGAAGTATGGGTAAATATCAATAATTTGAATTTTAGGTGATTATTCCACTCTTGGTAAATAACTAGCCACATGAACATTAAAAGAGACGGCTGGGGAAATATATTGTTATCATGCACTATTTTCCTTGAAAATATTACTTTTTATCATTAGAAAGCATAACAAACTTGGCTAAGTAAATGAATCTTACCCCAAGAAAGAACAGGGAACTCCCACTTCTGTTTTGGAACTGTTATGAGATAGCAGGTAACCTAAATAGAACTTCAGAAACTCACTAACGCTGATTATTTTGTGCTCTTTAGCCTGGATGAGACAAGATAATTGGCATACCAGGATTGATGCAGCAAGGTTACTAGAAGAACAGTGAAGCATCATGGTTTCCTCTTCATACAAAAGATCCATCAAATCCATGCATGCTTCGAAGTTCAAATGCTTGCCTACCTGTGCCACTTCCCTAAAAGAGTATTGAAAGCATAAAATTAAATAAAAGAATGCCATGGATATGGGATAAGACAACCATTATTCAATGCAACACAAAAAAAACAACCTGAACTGATAAAAGAGCTCTTCAAGGCACATGAAAGAAGTTTTTGCATTACCAATTTCAAAATTCAGCACCTGAAAAGAAAGGTCCACTTTCACTTGAAAATCATCAAGATTAATAAGTTAAAACCAATGCAAGCAAAATGTAAAATTAGTATCTCCTTAATCACCTGCAAAAAGGTCAGTTCCTAACTTACACCCAAGGTGTTAGTGACCACTGGGGAGAGAAGAAATTTGATCATCTTCATTCATTTCAAGAGTAAAGTGGCTTACTGCTTCAGAGAAATCTCTCTTGGTGAAATGCTGATCTGTAATAACTTTATCACCCCAAGCCTTCAATCTTTTCAGCATCAGTGCCTTGGAGTTATGTATCTGCACGCTTTATCAACACCATAAACATGGAGAAGAATTGCGTGTGAAGTATATTAAATGAAAAGAACTAAACATAAAAAATGATGTTGGTTAACTCTACTTTGCTTGAAATCCACAAAGATATTAGGGCAAATAATTGCAGATTGCTCTCTTGGATGGGTTGCAATAGCCAGTGTATGTTACTATTATGTTCTTGGGACCTACAAGAACAAGCTCCCAGAGTTAGGAGAATGTTGAATAAGAAAGCAATAAGTCCCATCACTGACTCTATCCATTCTCAGAAACAAGATGGGGGCATCTTTTGAAAGCGTCTGGGACACGATGAAATAACATCTAACATTAGTCAGGAAAATCAATTTATAACTAGTTCAATAGCACCAACAACTAAAATACTCTGAATTCAAGGAGACATCCAGCATAACGATTGAGAATGAGGAAAAATCTGGAGCTGCTAGTTGAAAGGCTCAAGTATGAAAAGGAATGAAAACTGAGGAGTTCAAAGTAGAACCTGATGAGAGATGGCCAGAATCTACAAGCAAAAAGAGAGAGCGCTGTATACTTGAGGACAGGAGATACTTCCAGTTGCTTCAGTCGAAAATCCAGAGGATGACATCGTTAAGGAGTCAAGGAATCAAGCGATGATGTGCGAAGGCATTTGTCAGTAACTCAGTCCGCAGAATCAGAAGAGGAAGGTCAGAGTTTTGAGATGGCAATTGTATGGATGTCAGATGAAGCGGACAGAAATTACCTGAGCAGCTTCTATCAGGAATCCAACCGCTCTATTCCGAGCTCTTCTCAACGGAGACTGCTCGATAGCCATTACTGCTCAGCTCCCTTCCAGTTTGCCAATCTCTTCTGCAGAGAAAAACGGAGTAAAGTCCCGCCAGAAATCGTTTCGTGGTCATTTTCAGTATGCCCCTTGTATTTATTTTTGCTTCATTTACATCCCTATACTATTAGTATTGTAATTATTTAAACGCTTTCTATTTAGTAACCAACGGTGCAAGAGAGGCTGGGGCGATGGAGCTTGAATCAACGACTCCTCTGCCCTTTCAAGCTTCGAGCACTAATCGTTTCTCAAGCTCAAAGCCTGAATCAGAAAGCGATTAGAGAAAATTACTCCCATTTCGATCGCGGGTGGCATTCATTGGGCTTTTCGCACGTCGATTCCCGAGAACCCAAGCTCAACTTCGTTCTGAATTTAGGACTTTTGCAGCCAGCAAGTTACTTCATCTTTGTGAGTATTGTCTTCGTTCCTCTCGTATACTTCAATTTCTGTTTGAACAAAGGATGTTTGAGCGAATTGTAAGTTTTAACTATTAGAGGCCTCTATGTTGAAGCATTGCTTCATGCGTACACAAATCCGTGCTTACAATTCATGATGATGATTGAACCTATAATTATTTGATCGTTGAATGCATGCTTGATATGGAACTTGCGTTTAGCTTCACAGAATTTACAAATTATTCTTTATTGGACTTGATAATGTTGATTTGTGGCTGCCAGAATCTTTTTTTCCTTTTGGATTCCCTTTCTTGCCATGGAAGAACGGGCCTCAAAAACAATGACTTTCGTATATTTTGAGGGCTAAAGAATTGCAGCAGTTAAAACTATTGTATTTGAGAATAAAGGGCAAGCTCTTGAGAGAACCTTAGTTTATTCGTCATCCCGGTACTTGTCTGTCTAATTTTCCAGTTCTTTGCATTTTTAGTGCCCTCAACCTGTTTGTCTAAATGCCTGTCTTACCCACTAATTATTCAGGTAGCACTAATATTCTGTGTTGTTTTGGTTGCCTGAAATTCAAGAATTTCTTTTAGATTCTGGACTGATAATATGTTTTATTTTGTTACAGCTCTTGGCTTCTGGCTAGGTCTGAAAAATCAGCTATCTTTATTCTGCCTGCCAGTATGTATCTTCGTCCAATATCACAGGTCTTTTCTTCTTCAAGACGACTATTCAGCAATAAGAGCAGCCCAGATCTCGCTAGTGCCATTAATGAACTAAATAAGGTGTGTAGTAAGTTCCATTCATCAATGTATCACTCATCTACATTGACCAATTAAGTTTTACTTAGAGGACATTTGATGTGATAGATCAAAATATGAGATTGAGGTATTTTGAAATTCTGTAAATATAAGTAAGATAAATGTAAAATCAGTTGTATTGTTACTAAATTGTGTGTTTAGGTATGAAAGCTTTACTGGTTTTAACCCATACAGTTTCGCATTACAGTGAATTCTGCAAGCAATATTTGTGATATGGTGATATGAAGCTTACTTTTGTGTGATCATGAAATTACAGAAAACCTTTCATTTAAGCATTAGTCAATAATAGAAAGCTCAAATCATGATTGAATTTGAACCTAGTTGATTTTCCACTGAACCATGTTCTCCGCCTTTTGCATTCCCCTGGTTCTGTGTTTTTTCCCTTGAGCATGATCAAATTAGTGAATGATGCTACATGTTTGCTTTAGAAACCAACGTTCCATTAGGATTCATATCCTGGGAAAATCAATAAATGGACATGAAATTTCACTCTCAGTGTCTCATTTTAGGAGATGGAAGCAGTCTTTGGCCAGCCGCCTCCACCTGGGTTTGGCAGCTCTTCTGCCAGCTACACTGATAGTAGCGGTCACTCCACAGTTCAAGAAATCCATTATGAGCCTAATAATTCTGGGGCAAAAGATTTGCATGGAAGTGAAGGTGGATTGACTCATGTTGGGGGTTCAGGAGAAGCCCAGATGGTTGATGTCTCTCAGAAATCACCCAGTAAGAGAACAGCCATTGCTAGCTGCAAGGTGTTGCTTGGCAAGAAAGTGTTCCATCTGGTATCAGCCAATCAGTTGGCAAAGGGAGATGTCCTCAGTGTGGCCAGGCTAGCTGGAATAACAGGTGCAAAGAGCACGAGCAGCCTCATCCCCCTGTGCCACAACATCATGCTGTCCCATGTCCGGGTGGATCTGAAATTGAACTCCGAAGATTGTAGTGTTGAGATCGAAGGAGAAGCTACTTCGACCGGTAAGACTGGGGTCGAGATGGAGGCTCTGACTGCGGTTAGTGTTGCTGGACTTACGGTTTACGATATGTGTAAGGCTGCTTCAAAGGATATCGAGATCTCAAGTGTGCGGCTCGAATCCAAAACGGGTGGAAAGAGTGGTGACTGGTTAAGGAAAGGGTGAATGGTTTTCGTGTTTCTGGTTAGAGGGAATTATCATTGTTGTACCTGATGACGTTGCTGTGGCAATTCATCAAGAACAGCATCTCCAAACGTATGCTAATACTTACAATTGAGGTAGGGTTCGTTTACAATTTAGTGTTACTTTACCTCCAAAAATGGAAAAACGGAAGACTTGGTTACCCAAAAATTGTGGGTTTAATAACTTTTTTGAGTTAAAATGTGTGTTAATCTATTCTCATCTCTTGAGAAAATTGAAATTTCTTTAATGGGCAGGAGAGAGAGGGCCGAAAAAAAATATCACGAGGGGAAGAAGAGGAGAGCAAGCTGAGAGCTGTAGCTCCTCCTCTCTCTCTCTCTCTCTCTCTCTCTCTCTCTCTCTCTCTCTCTCTCTCTCTCTCTCCGTGCGGGAACCCTAGATATTCGATTCAGGCCGACTTTCTTTGCACCTTGCGCAGATGCTATGGTCGTTTGAAGAGGCCAACGTATTCTATTCTGCAGCTCGGCCAGTTCCTCCTGATTTCTCCTCTCCGGTTTTCTGATTGAGCATCTCTAGGTCTGTGCTGTGAGTGAATATGATGTACAGCCGAGGAGGCGGTTCTTCTAAGTCTGATGTGGTGGATCGGCGGAGGATCATCAACGATGCCCTCGACAAGCAGCTTGAAAAGTTATCCCCTTCCACATCCAGGGCCAAAGACAAGGACCGTGGCCGAATCGCCGTGCCTTCAAGTTCTACTGGAAAATCTCAACTCGATCACCGCGATTCCAGGAACTCCTCTCTATCCAAGAACAAGGCTTCAGAGGGTGAGTTTGTATTCTTCCTTTCTCCGTTTTATTAAAGTAAGCACTCTTCGTGGTTTTCTGTTGTCAAGGCAATGTGCTTGTTAGATGTCAACAACAGTGTTCATCATTTTGAAGTGAACACGGTAAGAAATAATTGCTGCTAAATACATAGATTATCAGTAGGGCGAAAGGGGAGAATTATGCTTTGAAACATGTCTGTCTTATATAGAGTGGGTATGCGGTATCACACAGGAGGGAGTGCTTTTCTATTTTCTTTTTTTCTGCTTGTTAGTATATCTGAGTTCCCATATCAGCAATTGGGAAATGATCACTGGTTTAATCTCATTTTCTATTATTTTATTTTGTGGTATTCATGCTTCTAAGTGTGTTACTACCAATGAATGATCCTATCCTTAATTCTTTTTTCTGTGAATTTTCTCTTCTCTTTTGGATGCGCTGAAATTTTTCAGTTTGTCTTCCTCTGTTCACAGATAATCTTAAAAAAGTGTTCAATTTGTTATGCATGGTTGCTGGTTAATATCTAATAGTATGACCGGTGCAATGCTGACTAATAGCCTCCATCTAATTCTTTTGTTATGTTTTGAGTTCTTTCTGGAATCCACGGTGTCTATTCATTTATGAGATTGTACTTCAACTCGAAAGGATTGAACTAAATATCTCCACTGAGCTTAAAATGATACAGATTGCTCCTTAATTCTGAAGATAATTTTCTTTGGGAATTTTTCTTGGATTCATTTGATTATTTCTCTGCATGCTTACCCAGTATCTATTGGTTTCTGGGTTGGGTGGGGCCTAAGTTGGTCACTGAGGAATCTAAAACTGTTGACATGGAACTTATATGAGTATGTCGTTTTCTTCCCATAGTTGATTACAGTCGCCTTTGCATGTTGGGTGCAGAAGAAGCTGAAACGGATAGTGAAGAATCAGATGTCAGTGGTTCAGATGCTGATGACACTTCATGGATCTCATGGTTTTGCAAATTGAGAGGGAATGAGTTCTTCTGTGAAGTAGATGATGAGTACATTCAAGATGATTTCAATCTTTGTGGATTGAGTTCTAAAGTTCCATGTTATGATTATGCCCTTGATTTGATTCTTGACGTCGAATCTTCTCATGGTATATGTAATTTTTAATCCTTGTTAATAAGCATGGATTTAACCTATTTCTATTAGACTATTTAGAAGAAAAGAGAAAATGTTTTTATTGATTATTATACTCACTATAAAAGAATGATAAGATATCCTCTTTTGAAGGACCCATTGCTAATTTTCTGTATTTACTCGTTCAAAGTGTACAAGATGATTACGACAATTTAGTTGCTGGTTTTGGTGGCCTTTTTTATGTTTCCATTCAGATATAGTTTTGGAAAAGATAAAGTATATAACTGTCAAATGCTTGTGGCTTAGCACTGAGATAATCCTGGGACCTTACTATCTAGGGTATGCTTTTGTTTACCTGATATCTCGTCTTTCCAATGGTTACTTCATTGTTGTAGGCTAAGTGGTCTAGATTCCCTCATATCCTGTCTTTCCAATGGTTGCACACTCTGTGAGGGTTTTCCTTGACATTCAATTAATAGCTAACATTAATTTTTTTGTTTGGCATCTTAAGATTGTGTTGCCAATTCAATGGATTTCTTTTGTGAACAAGATTAAAATTAAAAAAAAAAATCATATTGTCATATATATTAGTAATTAAATTGGGCATAGGCATGAAAAGTAAATGAATTAATGCTCTTTCATTTTACCTCTCATATGAATGTACTAACATGCACAGGTGATACATTTGCTGAAGAACATAATGAATTGATAGAATCTGCTGCAGAGTTGCTCTACGGTCTAATTCATGTCCGATACATATTGACAAGCAAGGGAATGGCTACAATGGTAAGAACTTAGTGTTTCTTTTCATTACACTAGTTTTTGTACCGTTGTGCTTCTTATAGTGATTAATGCTGCTTTGTCATGCCATGCAGTTGGAGAAGTACAAAAATTATGAGTTTGGCAGATGCCCTAGAGTATATTGCTGTGGCCAACCATGTCTTCCAGTTGGACAATCAGATATTCCCCGCTCTAGTACAGTAAAGATTTATTGCCCAAAATGCGAGGACATATATTACCCAAGGTCCAAGTACCAAGGCAGTATCCTTTAAAAAATTCCATTCACTTTGCTTATAGCTTTTCATGAAAACAATTTATGCATTTGTTCTTGTCTAGATATTTGAATAATAGATTAGAATGGATTATGCCTCGCAATCCACAGGTTTTTATGAAAAATATGATCCCCTGGACAAACCTGAAGTCCTTTTGTTATTATTATTTTTTTGGCTAGTACCTTTTATTATTTTTATTCTGTGCATGGGTTCTTTTACTTTGAATTACCTTGACCCTAGAAGATATGGACGGCGCTTATTTTGGAACTACATTTCCACACTTGTTCCTGATGACGTACAGCCACTTGAAGCCTCAGAAGGCAGTTCAGAGCTATACTCCCAGAGTCTTTGGTTTTAAGATACACAAGCCTTGACAGAATTGGACCAGTGATGATGCAACTTCTCATGGGGCTCTCATGTTGGTTTTACACGGTCCGCAACTTACGGCATTCTGATTGTGTCTCCTATTCTACTTGATTCAATCATGATCATTGGCAGATCTCATGAACAAACTCTCCTTTAACTGTTCCGCACCCTAAGGTTCTGTAACTAGGACATGTCTCAAAGTGCATCTTCCGGGACTCTCTTGGAGGAAAATTATTCTATTTCAAGTTGGATTTCATACTTTGTTCATTGCATCTTTCCTTGCTCATTTTCTCCTGAAGTTGTTTGATGTGTCTTCGTTTGCAGTTGATGCTGCAGCTGCGTTCTTCTCATGTATCTGGTATGTCTTAACACAATACCTTGCAGACTGAGCTTTCCTAGGCTTTTGAAACACAGTGTGGTCCTTTTTTCTTTTGGATGAATAATGGAGACTAGGAAAAGGAAGAAAACATTGTGCTATATTTAGTCAAAGAACAAATGTTGTGTTAAGTAGGTAACTAACCAGACGATATACATAAATCTTGTTTCTCAAGATTCTTGAAAATCCAAGAAAAAAAATCTTAGCTTAATTGTTTAACTAGCTCTAAATGTCTAACTGCCTGGGGTACTCAGTTTTGAAACGCCTTATTCTCAAGTGAGATGCCATTAAGAAATTAGTTGTAAAATGTTCTGTGGACAAACTTGGCAACCATGAAGATTCATGGAAGGATTCCAAGATTTAATATCTTATAATACCATGAGCCCATTGTAATATTGCAATTATGAGTTCAATCCCTAGTATGGGTTTGTAAGTGGGCAAGTCTATAATATATGGTTCAATAAATTATTGAATATTACCAAATTTGAAAATCATTGATATGAAAAAAGCATAATTAAACTTTGACCTATATTCCTTCTAATTTTCTGCTGATTTTTTTATTGGTTTATGAAAAACCCAAGTTTAAATATTGTACCAAGTTCAAAATTCGTATTATATTTTTAAGTGAGTTAAAAATAATGAGTTGTCAGACCAAAATTGATCGAATAGCCAAAGTTTAAGTCGTTTAAAATAAATAAAAAGATTGCCCAAATTAGCAAAGATATAAAGTTTAGATACTTTAAAATAATAAAAAAAAGTACAACGAGATTTTTTGGACATGAACATTTGAATAAGGGAAATGAGTGCTGGTATGATAAGTAAATAACGCGGATTCTGAGGGCAATTAGGGAATAGACTCTTCGCACCAATCGCATATTCGCAGGAGTGCCGGCACAGCCGATGGGATGACGTGATAAGTCATTCATTTAATTTATATTATATATATATATATTTTTTATAATCATCATCATCATCATCATCACTCTCCGTCTCATCTGATCTGATCCCATCTCTCTCATGTCTAATCATCAAGAATAGAGAGAGGCACACAATCACAGCTCTCTCCGACTGCCTGATTTTGAAGTCCAGGATCGATCAATCTCTCACCATTAAACTGCGCGAGCATATGTAACTCCGGCTCTTCTCTTCACCTCTCCAACTCCAGTCCTATATATTATCTTCTCCTCTTGATTTGCTACTTCCTCTCCGTACCCGTCAGTGTCATCCACCCGACTGATTTAGACAAACCCCGGTAGGTTCATTCTTGCAGTGGTTGAAACCTGTCAATTCTATCGAATTTCTCGGAAGAAACGACCGGGAGACCGCGATTGAATAGCAGAAGAGTCGTGGTCCCGTGGAATCGGCGTTGATTCTGATTATGAGCAAGAAGAAGACGGAAGCAGAGTGAGATTCGATTTCAGTTCGGTTGACAAGAGGCGAGACAATAACTGTTCTTGTGGGGGATTCTGTTTATGTAAATGCATCAGAAGAAATCAGAGGTACAGATCGGAAAAGAAAGCAGCGGCATCTCTTCCGATTTCAATCCAATCCCATCCGCCTACCTCCACCACCCAACCAAGCAAGTCATCCTCCATCACCATCAGCAACAGCACCCCCCGCCGCGGCCACCTTCCCCTCGGCACCAGCAACAACAATACCATCATCAGAAGCTGGGCCCTAACCCTAACTTTCCTGAATCGGCACATAACTACCCTCCCGAACACTACACGATTCAAGTTCAGCATGATACGGTTGCCCCTTCATCGACGCCCTACAAGCGGCCAACTCTGACCCAGACGCCTTCTTTGCTCTCCAAGTCCAGGACTCTGTACACCCTCCACCACTCTCCGCCCGATCGGAAGACCCATAAGCCCTCTTTGCTGCCGCTTTCTGTGGTGGTTGCTGCGAAGTCATCAGCCTTCCATTTCGTCCGACGCCTGAAACACATCCGCAGGCTACGTGCCCACCTCCGCCTCATCCTCTTCCTCTCCCTCCCGTTTTTCTTCTTCCTCGTTTCCCACCCGAGCCGCTCCTCCATTATCGATATCCTTTCTGCCATCGCTTTCTCCGCCGCCCTGCTATTCTCCCTCAACCTTGCCATCCCTCGGCTACCCTCAATCCGTCTCTTTTTAGCCCGCTCATTCCCCATCAAGCTCAACGCCCCCAATCTGGTCAGTGAGCAGCCCCTACCTGTTTTCTGGTCGATTGGTTCCCGACCCAAGCTCGAGAAGAGGGTGAATTCAGGGTGCTGGGTCCAGGTCTACAGCAACGGTGACGTATACGAGGGTGAGTTTCACAAGGGAAAGTGCTCGGGAAGTGGTGTCTACTACTATTACATGAGTGGGAGGTACGAGGGCGATTGGGTAGACGGAAAGTACGATGGGTATGGCGTAGAAACATGGGCAAGAGGGAGTCGGTATCGGGGCCAGTACCGACAGGGCCTTAGGAATGGCTATGGAGTGTACAGGTTCTACACAGGGAACGTTTATGCAGGGGAATGGTCAAACGGGCAGAGTCATGGGTGTGGAATTCACACTTGTGAAGATGGAAGCAGATATGTAGGGGAGTTCAAGTGGGGTGTTAAACATGGACTTGGTCATTACTATTTCAGGTGAGTATGCCGGGGAGATTTTGCAGATTTGTTTCTTTTTCCAGTATGATTTGCTGTTTTGTCTGTTGCATACATACGATAGACTTAGGCTTGGGGAGCCTATCATTTCCAGTTCACAGCTTTCTTGCTGTCTATGGTTTCTCTGATCTTCTTATATTTTGGGGGTTATCAGCATATACATTCCAACTCAACCTTTTTCCCTTTTAGGTGGTGCTTGGTTAGGCTCATTAGAGGGTTATCTAATTATATGTTTTCTCATATTTCTGCCTTAGCTGCTGATATTATCCCTTAAGTGATATATAGTCATACTTTTTTATGCACTTCTTTTATAGAAAGTTTTTAACGCTGTTCTCTTTATGATTTCTTCCTCTTATGTATAATTTCTTTTCAGACAATTGTGGCACACTAACTTATACTACTATGAAGCAAAAATTTTAGAGAATTTTGTGAATATATGATGAATACCTTCTTGATAGATTATCCACCTTTTACACACACACACACACACACACACACATATATATATATCAGTTGAATGCCTGAGCTTGAATTAATATCTGATTTCTTGACCTACAGGAATGGAGATAGATATTCTGGAGAGTATTTTGCAGACAAGATGCATGGTTTTGGAGTGTATAGCTTCGGAAATGCACATAGGTATGAAGGGTCTTGGCATGAGGGTAGACGACAAGGCCTTGGAATGTATACATTTAGGAATGGGGAAACACAATCTGGTCACTGGCAGAATGGTATTCTTGATATTCCAAGCACACAAAATACTATTGCCCCCGTGTCTCCTGTGACTGTTTATCATTCCAAGGTTTTGAATGCAGTACAGGTAATTTTTTGCTTCGTTATCCAGCATTGTAGCACCAGAGACAGACAATTTTTTATGGGAAGGTGCTGTGGAGAAACAATTTATAAGGGAGTTTTGGCATCAGTTTGTTTCTTTGATTGTAAACCATATGATGCTTCCTTGTTCTCCATTTTTATGTTTCTGTTGAAATAAAGAAAATGTGGAGCTAGGCTGTTGGCTCCCACTTACAGATGCACTGGTTTCCATCATATTGTGTTGTGTAGTCCATATAAACCTCTTTTTCTTAGAAGGAAATTAAAAACAGAATCTGGGAACCTCATTATACTTGCTGAGAACTATAAAAGGAAGAAAAAAAAGGGAATAGATAGCAGTTGCAATTTAGTATATTCAAAAAAACAATTGAGCTATCTTGTAAAAATTCTTTGGGTAAAAAGAGTAATGAACTGTTTGTCTCATAGTATGCATATTTAAAGAGATAAACATACACATTTACAAGATATCAATAGGAGAGGCCATGCCATATAATTTCAGGAAGGTGCCTTCAATAAC
Source organism: Trapa bicornis (assembly GCA_030064425.1). Lineage (NCBI taxonomy): Eukaryota > Viridiplantae > Streptophyta > Magnoliopsida > Myrtales > Lythraceae > Trapa > Trapa bicornis. Next base: position 32,965,071 of record CM057755.1, on the reverse strand, counting down.
TTTGTTTTTGACACGATGTTTTATGGATCTCTTCAGTAAACAAGATTTCCATATAAAGGCATTTTGTGTAGTGCAAACTGATAATTCATAACTTTTATATTTTAAGATGTTTCATGTTCCGCATATTAGTAGTAGTTACCAATGTTATGCTCTTTTACTGCAGGGAATATTACTTTTTATGCGGTTACTTACCAGCTTACTGAGAGGCAGAGTCATGAATTTTATGATCCTCCTTTGTCAAATACAAAATGCACAGGGAAGTAAAAGTTATTTGACGTATTTGTGTTTTGTCCTAATAATAATTAGGAAGCAAGGCGAGCAGCAGAGAGGGCCTACGATATTGCGAAAGTGGACGAGAGTGTCAATCGTGCTGTTGCGGCAGCAAACAAGTCGGCGAATGCAGCTAGAGTTGCAGCTGTAAAGGCTGTTCAGAAGCAAATGCAGTACAAAGGTCACAGCGAGAACCTTCCTATCCAAGTTGCCTAACTCGTATCTCATGGACACTTAGAACTGCTCACCCAAAAGCACTCAAAAGCCCTTGCTCGTCTGCAAAATCATGCCAGGTCAGTCCAAAGCGCTCGAAAACTTTCCCTTCCAGACATTTTTTTCCCTTCTGAAAGAAAAAGAGGCGGCTTGAGGAAAGTTTCCGGAGAGAAACAAAGAGAAGTCATACAGAGAAACCGCCCTTACTTTTGGCATTTGTAGCAAAAGAGGAGCAGAGGGACGAGTGGTCAATTTTGTTTTGCTTCCCTTGCCGGTTACCATGTTAATAAAAGATGAGCTAGTTATGCTATATGCACTGCCACCTTGCCCGTAATGTTACTCTGTCCCGCGGGAGATTTCTTTGATTCCAAGTAAGTGTTCTAGGCAATTGCAAAAATGTGTAGCAAAGCACAACAGATGATGGAAACAACTTTTCTGAAAAAAATTAAGATATCAGATTTTGGTGTACTATTTTGTCAAGATCCAGCAGGGTCCCATCCTACAGTCATACCATAGATTGCATGGTTATAGGAAAGGAAATCCCTAGAAACAGTTGAACAAAAATAAGGTGGGGGGGAAGAAAGCTCTGCTGTTTTCTCCTATAAAGAATAAAAACCTAAAAGGGCCCTTTTTCTGCAATGGCAGGAAAATGATACTGATATGTCTTTTTAAGGTTAACCTAACCCATTTCCTTCAGTGGCTTAGATGAACTTCTCTAGCATCCTCGACACAATGGGACGGGGGGGCCGGAAATCCTCCAACCGTATGTTGGAGCTTTTCCGGATCTCGTTCAAGGCTGCGTCTCCTTTATCGGACAGGATAACCTCCAGTGTGTATCCCAGGACATCAGCTGCCAGGCCAGCCTCCAACAGCTGGCCCTGCTCCTCCCCACCTTCATATAGTATCCGCCCGAGTTCGGTCAAGGGGACAACGTCCTCAGCTGCTACCTTGCCGAAGATTCTCCCAAGGAATGCCGGTGCTTTTGGTGCATCATTGACTGCATCTTCCAGGTTAGTCAGGACTGACTCGAACCTGATCAAAAGTAAGTATTGTGAGGAGTTAATAGAAAGCTTATCAATAACTCCCATATTCAAATCCACATTAGTTTTCCATTTTCCATACATCCTTTTATGTCATAGTATAAACAGATACACGAAATCAACAAAAATAAGAGGATTTTCATTCTACGACCTCAGTAGAGATCCCCCAATCAACCCTCAATCCCCAGTTTACCTTTGACTATTTTAAGATCACGGTTTGACCTATGCTAACCTTGATATGAATGACAGATAATTGGAAGAGAATGATTGTCCCAAACTCGGAAGATATATATAATTAGAAGGATAATTTTATTGTAAATAAAACAGCCCAAGGATAGAGCCAGTTGACTCGTTTAGAATTTACCCCTCGATAAGCTGGCGTTGGCTCAACGTTCCACTTTGTGGCTTGGAGAGGTTGATGAGGAGATCGGTTAGGAAGTCCCTTTCCATTTCTTTACGCTCAAATGAGTCCAGGACCCACAGAGAGACCATGTTTGGATAGAAGCTTGGGGAGTTCAAATCCTTTATGCATAGAGCAACTTCTTTCACATCTTTGGCACTGAAAATATGAGAAGAAAAAATACATACATGCATATATATATATATATAATCTTTTCGCAATAAAGGAAGTAAAGGACAACAGGAATTTGCATATAATCTCTTAGATACGCATTTTCAGTATAAGGTTAAATGTTCTCAGCATGAAATTCAACTTCCCATGGTCAGTTCCAAAAATATGCTGGGCATTCTAATCCAGACCATCCCTAACAATCAAACCAAATTCATTCCTATAAAGAGCCATCCAATTATACATCAAAATCAATCAAGGGACGAATCATTACATTAAACATACAAATATACATGGTAGAGCAGCATCATTGCGTCATTTATAATTATACCCAGAAATTTCAACATAATAAAGACCTCCCATATACATACACAATATATAATGCCCAAAGGAGAAAAAGCAAATCTGTGAAAACAAAAAGAGTGGTTGGGATACCTGTAATATTCTCTAATAGCTGCAATGGACATATCTCGGAGCCTCTCTTCAGGCAAAACTGTCTCAGAAGGGGTGCTATGAAAAATAGATACAGCACTAGCACCAGACAGATTTGCTGATGATGGACTATCAGAAGTATAGCCCGGACTTCTAACATCCCTGCCACCATGTGTGTTCGTCTGACTTGACGTTGCAGGTCCCATGTGAAGGTCTGCAGCAGAGGTCATTGTAGAATTCTCCCTTGGACTATAGCTGTTTGTCCTATCCATGGAAACTGAACGATTCAAACCAACTGGGTTTCTCTGGGAATTTACTGCACCAGATGTGTGACCTGATAATGAACTTCTCAACATTGAGGTAGACCCTCTGACAGATATTCCCCTTCCAAGCCCACCCTGTGGTCCCAAGGTAATAGCATCATCATCTGTGGACTTTTGAGACAAGGGAATAGACAAGGTTCTTGGCTCAAAAGGCTGCCTTTCTTCAAAACGAACATCTTGAGCTCCATGACCACGAGCCTGTGAGGCCAAACCTCGGAAACTATTTGGGGAAGATAATGGATTACCTCTAGCAGCAAATTCCATTTGTTGATCCCTTCTTCCCGGGGGATTGATGCCATGGGAATGGCCCACCCTACCAGTCTGTGAATGTGAATGCCGTCCTTGGACTGCATCTCGATGCACTTCATCAATCTTTTTAGGTCCCTCAACTTTCCTTCTTGGCTGCCATTTGTTCTTCCTAAGGTCAACTGCATCTTTCAACATAAATCTAACTCTTGAAGAAAGATTCATGTTGTTTGACAAAGTCATCATCCTGTCAAAATAAGCATCCATATGAACCTTTGCCTTCGGATGATCAATCATCTCCCCAATTGTGCTCATTAATTTGCATAAAGCCTCAAGATCTTCCTCATGGGGAACCTGACATTGACCAAACAGCTTTTTCATACACTCGTGCATTATCTTCTCAGTTAGCATACTTTTCTTATACAACTCACCAATCAATCTAATGTTTCCTAGCATCCTTCTGCGCGCCTTAGACCTCTTCTCCTCTCTTTGTTCATCAGACTGTTCAACCTCACCTTCTTCCACGACTTTGTTTGCTTCCAATTCCTCTCTTTCACCTCTCTCGAATTCTTCCTGGCACTTGTTCAATAGCAATCTCTTGAAAGTTATCTTCTCATGGCCTTCGGTGAAATTGGGCAAGACTTGAGATAGATGAGAACACAAGTTTGCATACATTTCACAAAATGTAGGCTCCATAAGTGCCTTATCGAATATCTGAGAAATAAGACCTGTAAGTGTCACGACATTGTCAATTCCAACATCTTTAGCTTGCTTGAACAGTCTCTCAAAGTTTTCAGGAGTCAACTTGTTCAAAATTGCTTTCAGTTGCCTTTGCTTTGCTTGCTCCTCATCTGTGATATTGCCCACCTCATACTTCTTCTCTGCTTTGTGCATCATCTGTAATGGAGTCTGAGGAGAAGGAATTAAACCCTTCTGCTGGAAACCAGAAGCCCGTTGCCATCTGTTAGCATCAGGGCCTGTTCTTTGCAAACCTCCTTGAGATCCTGGTGGTTGCATCAACCCAGGTAGAACCCCAGTCGTGTGCTGGATGGGGCTCTGGGCACGAGGATTCCTCATAACACCAAAATTACCTCCATGACCTCCATGCCCATGCCGAAAATCTGAGGTAGCATCAAATCCAACATCAAGATGTGGACCTTGACCAGAAGCAAAGCCCCCACGAACTTTGGCCCATCTGTCATCATCGTGTGCACCACTTCCACGACGAACCAACCGAGAGCTCATGCTCTGCCTCCCAGGACTTGGGTGGGGATCTTGTCCAAATGAACGAGAGACATTGACACCAGCAATGAAGGCCTCTGCTATATCAGAAGTGATCTCAAAGCCATCAGGTAGGGAAGTGCATTGATCTGCGAATTTCAAAATGAAATCTCTAGAATACTTATTGGCTATACAGCTGTGGCCTTCTTGGAGATCAGGTTTTACTTTAGTAATGGATTCCAAATTTGGAGTGGAGGTGTCTGCAGCATCTTCCCAATCATCAAACTCAACTTTACTTTCATCTCTATCTACACTTGGCACAGCCAGTTTTGGACCTATATTGGCCAGTTCCATCTTTGAACTGGTAGTCAGGGAAGCAGTTCCTGCACTTTCTGAGGTCATCAATATCTCCTTTTCTTCAGGACCCTTATAAGCTGTATAAAGATCTAAGTTAGAACCTGCAGCATCTGCCTTTTGAAGGAATTCCTTTTTTTTCTTCTTTCCCTTGACCATACTTATAGACCTGTTGAGCTGATAAATTGGCTTATCATTGGAACTTAAAGCCTGTTTAAATCCTGTCATAGTAGCAGATTTTCCCTTAGCATTGCTGTCAGTTGTAACCTTTTCCGAAATTTCTATTCTGGAATTATCAGTAGAATCAACTATCTCTTTAAGGACACATGTCCCATTCCCACCTTCAGGTGCATATGAAGTGGAAACATTGTTGCCATAAGAATCAGAACATAGCATGACAGTGTGTGGGACATGACCTGTAGTCGCCCCATCCACAGTAGAGAGAGTAGAAATTGAACCACCAACCTTCCCGATATCTACACCATGCAGACCCAGACTACCCTCCAGAGTAGTCTCTGGATTACATTCAGGTTCTTGCTTGCCCTCAACTCTAGAAGATCTTGAAGGTAGCCCTCCAGTACCATGTTCAGGAATGCAAGAAAAGTCTATAGTTCCCACAACACACTCTAAGCATACTTGATTTTCTTCTCTTCCATTTGCCTCCTCATTTAAACCATCATCTCGCTGTGACCCAGATTCAGCATTTCTCTTTGTTGTTGCAGAATCATAAATTTCAGGTGAAGAGGAATTGTCCCCTTGTTCTAAATTGCCATTCTTCTTATTAGAACGATAGAGAGCACTACTAACAGTATCACCACCTGTTGTTGACTGGCACCCAGACCCCAGCACACCTGCACTTGTCCCTGGTGCGGAAAGGTCATTTTCTTGAGCTCTAGGAGGATGATCAACCAAGGAAATGATGGGTTCTGCATTATCATGACTGGTAGGAACCCTTGCTGATTTTTGTTCAGACCCAGGGCCAAAATCAGATTCCTGATGGCAAGATTCCCCAGAAAAACATGAAATTTTAGGTTGTTCAATCTTCACATCAGCAGTTTCCATATGAGATGAAGATACAGCAGTAGCATTCTCGTCAAGAGAATCATCTACTTTTTTTATTGCCTCGTGTGTAAAAGAGGAAGTAGAACTGGCTTCATCGTGTAGATTTTGTTCAAGCTCTGGATCAGCCTGCTCAGCAATTCCCTGCTTTGAGATACCACTTCTTGTATTAGTCATCAGGCTATTGCCCTGAGCATTCGAGAATGAAGCACTTTGAGGAACCTGTTTCACAGGATGATTATATCTTGGCACCTGGGATGCAGGAGTTATTTGAGAACCTGGTACAGAAAGAGAACCAGAACCAGAGAAGTGCAACCCCTGATTGTAATTATGATAATAATTGAATTGCTGATTGGGCGGACATGATGCTGTGGGTTGAGATTTAGGTGGCACGTCAGGAATAGATATGCCAAATGAACCTGCATTCGATGTTTCGAGAAGTCTCGCCTCTTGATTTGTGTGAGGATCTTTTATGCTCAATTTCCGGGAACCACCAACCTGCCCTCCCTGCTGTTGTAAGTTCTGTCCAATGCCCATTCCCAAATTTCCCAACTGAAAAGACGGTCGAGGAAAATGTATTGATTGGCCATGGAGTGTCCCCTGTGATGGATGTTGATGAGGTTGGATACCTTGAATTAACATCTGCTGCTGAAGCTGACTAGGTGCAATTTCTACTTGCAATGGAATAGGACATTGCATCTGTAACTGAATGGGCATGGGTGGCATTCCCTGTGATTGAATTTGGGAATTGGGGGCCATAAGATTTACAGGGACTGGTGGCTGGTGATATGCCATTGGCATGGACATCCTAGGAACCTGATGAAGATGGGTGTTGTGACCTTGAGTAGGAGGTACTACAGGCCGTCCCTGAAAATCTTTTTTGGCTTTTGGGGCCGAGTTAATGTAAGTGGCACTTGAATGGTCTGCAGCACCCAAATCCTTTCCGGGTAAATGTGGCCTGGCAGGGGGAGCAGGTACAGGAGGAACAGCTTTAACAGGTTCATGGCGTGCCTGCAAGTTCATTGAAACAGAAGCTTCGTCAAGAAGAGTAAAACTAGAGTAGCATGACTTTGAGGCATTGGATCTGCCTAAATTGATAACTATATGATAGAGTACGGACATTTTCTTCATAATAAATGCATGCGGTATTCTAAGGTGGCATCAGCAATTTCAGGGGCTGCATTATGCAACATAAACAATTGTTGGAGACATATAAAAGAGAAAACACACCTGGTCTCTTTTCTGTTCATCAATATTAGAGGGAGCAGAACTAGTTCTTGCGGGGTATTTTTGGAATAGTTTAGGGTGAAATATGTAGAAAATTCATGATCTTCACTAATACTAAAGACAATTGATTAAATCATTTTTTACCTGCATCCCATTCACAAAACCAGGACTGATAGAACCAAACTGGAACGTAAATGCCTTTGATGCATCTCTTTCGCCTAAGCCATCAGCAAAATAAAGTGAAAACAAGCATATTATTTTAGGATGGTTGAAAAAGGATATGCTTGCACAGTAAATTGAGAAAGAGAAAAAGAAAACCATCATGCGGGATTACATTCACATAAAACAAATCTCAATACCTTTCCCAAGGGCATTATTGTCAGAGTTCGTGGAGGTCGACTGAGAAGTTAGAACTTTAGTATCAGCTTTGGTATCTAGAGATGAAGCTTGAGTTATTTCAGCAGCTCTGGCAGTTGTGCTTGTACTTGGTACAACTGGTGATCCTATAGAGAGTGACATGATATGCAAAGGAGCATACCAATCAATAAATGATAAAATTTTCACTGATTGTGATATTTATTAGGGATAGAAAAATGAAAAATCCAAAGCAAGCTGTTCTTCATCGGATCCTAGTGCAGTAATCCCATAGTTTCATTGCCAAACAAGTAATTTCTTACTGAACAAAATAATAAGTAATTTGTTTAGACTATAATCGTAACACCACGGCCATCACCAAAAAGTACTAGCGTGGGTACTCATGTGATCATGAGGGCTTCCATGTATACCCAAGACCACCAGTCCTTGCACAACTGATGTGGGATTCAAGCAATAACAAACTCCACCCCGTAATCCCTAAGGTTGTGGGCCAAAGTCAGCTCTCATATCTAATGTAAAACAACAGCATATCACCTAAAAGTATTAGCTTGGCTACTCACGGGATAATGAGGGCTTCTATACTTATATCCAAGGCCTCCTCCTAGAACAACTGATATTGCTGGGATTCGGATCATTACAATAATCCAATGAACTATAAAGCAACAATGACATTAATAAAAGCTTTGATCCCTAATGAAGTGATTATCGCACCTTGTGCTTGAGACAGTGCAGAGGCACCGATGTGCACATTTTGTCGTGGGGCAGAGGGAGCAATGTTGTAATTTGAATGATGATTGGCTAATGGCAAGTTCGCCCCAAGCTGCCCACCCGGTGCATTACCAGGCTTACTGAAGATAAAGCATGCAACCAATGAGGAAACTCGGATTAGAACAAATAAGACAAGGCTTGACTAAAACTCATAATGATCGAAAAATCATATTCGGTAAAACGCAAAAGAAAAACTACCTTCGGTTGGTGGCAACGGAGGATGATAGAGAGTGAGAAGGGGCGGGGACACCGCCCTCGACGTGCTTGCCAGCGGAGGCACGCGGCTGATTGAAGCTCTCGAATCCCCTAGATTTAGGATACTGCGCAGAATCCCTCTTGCCGGGCCTTGATTGACTGAAGGACATATATCCTTACCGTAAATTCCCCCGGCGGCTTCAATTCCTGTTTTCCTGCGAAAAAACACGAAGAATGACATGCATCAGCAGCGCAACATTCCAAAGTGATACTTCCGGAGATATGGCCCGTGTACCCGTGGAGCGCAAAGAACCGCGATAGCGACGGAGATTAGGGTTTTATTTTTGTAGTCTTATGAAGGCCGAAAGCAACGGAGAAGAGCAGAACAGAAAGAGCGAGGAGGAAGGGAAGAAGAGAAAACCAAAGTGGTGATTTTGGAGTGAGCTGTGTAAATTAATGGCTGTTTTACAGAGCAAAGGCAAAAGAGAGATCAGATCCACAGTGACCCTATAATCTCTCTCTTAACCTTCCCAGCTTAAATACTTCTTTTTAAGGGCAGGTTGGGTTGATATCTTATTTAACCATAATATTTATTATTTTTAAACTTAATTTATCCTATTTAAATCTATCATATTATATGAACCATTTATATATCTTAAATAGTCAAAAACTTAATTTTTTATTATAATTTAATATTATATTTTTATCAAAATTACATGCATTTTTATTTAAAAAATAATAAGTTAAATAATAAAATATTTAAAATGTATTTTTTTATAATAATATACAAATATATTAAATGGTCTCAGTTTTTACTATCAAAACTACTAGAGTTATATTTGATAATTTGCTACAAATGTAATACAAATTATTTTATACTTACTAAGTGATATAATTTCATTTAATATTTATTATAATAATATTTTTATATGGTAAAAATGCATAATCCTATAAATTTGATAAACATGATCAAAATGTATCCTTAAATATGATATTAACATTTTAATCACCGATTCACCATATCAATATATGAGGATAAGGTCACGCTTAAATGGACACCAAAATGGGCGGGAGAACCTTTTGTCATGCTTTGAAAATCATGGGCTACTTGCTCTACCAATACCAATTGAGGTAGCTGTTTGCTTGCTTGCTTATGGACGTTTCTGATCCATATTTCTTTTAAGGTTAATCATAATATTTGAATAATCTAATCTCTCCAAATGATTTGGTTTAAATTAACTTGAATACTTTGTATATTTTTTTTCAATTAAATTAAATTAGTCAAACCATAGCCAGGTGAACTTCTTTAACTGTGTTAATAAATGTAAATGATCCTATAGTTTTAAATAGAATTGTTTACATTTCACTTTGTATAAATAATAACCATAATTTTAATATAATATATAATTATGATTTGTAAATAATTTTTTTAAAAAAATTAACTAATTATAAATTTTTAATAAATATTAATTTAATCAATAATGATATTTTCAAATATATTTAAAACTAGATAAGATTTAACTTTTCCACCCAAAATTAAAAAAACAGTACAATTGTTTTTTAATATTAAATAATAATATTTAATTAGTTTTCATTATTAATCTTTTATATAAAAATTCTTTTTAACTAGGATATAATTAGGAATAGCACTTGTACTCAGATACCTAAATTGAGTGCACTCGAGTTTGGATTGGTGCACAGGTAACATTAAATTAAGTATTTTTAATTTAAACACAAAATTAATACATTATTTTACCCTATAATTAAGCTCTTCTTTTAGATATGGCTTGCCTAACGGCTTACTCTATAGCCAACAAATATTTATTATGTATTGCATAAAGATTTATTAGATCATTTTTACCCTTAATTTGAAACGTGTAAAAATTACTTAATCTATTCTTAAAAAAGCACGTGTCACCCACCACGTCATCGGGACAACTTCGTGTTCATCCACCTTGTCCCGACTGCGGCCGCCTTTTCACTGCCCCTCTGTCCTACTATACTACTTGACGTCTCATCCTTCTGACCACCCTTCTTGACTTAGAGGCTATTATAGATAGATAAAAAATTTAAGGTATATTTAAGTATTATTATTATATAATTATAATATTTATTTATTTAATATAAAATTATTAACTCTTCTTTTTACACACTTGTTATTTATAATTTTAAATTTGTTATTAACTATTATATATATATATATATGATTCCAATTTGTTAGGTAGTTGGGGGCACGAACCCAAATGGATCTAAACGTGGGTTATATGCGAATGAACTGAATATCTAATATGTAAATTGTACGAAAATTTGATGAAAAATAAGTGTCAGTGGTATATTCCATTAAAAAGAATCTTTTTAATATTAAAAATATGTTAAATTTGATAAAAATAAACAAATGGAGTGAGAGAAATGTTAGACTATTTTTTTTTTGCTCAATAATGTTAGACTAAATTAAAAAACAGTAAATAATGCACTACACTTTAATAAGATATTAATGAAATGATGTGAAATAGTTAATGATGTTAGAGCTAAATCTTTTTTTTCTCAAATGATTAGGGATGTACGTTGAATGGTGACATTAAATCCTTATACATGAACAAATTATTTCATCATTAATACTATTTTTATTTTTAAATTAAATTTCCCAATCATAAATTTTAGACTATTTTTCATGATTGGAGTTGAATAATATGGGATAGTATATATTTTAACACTTTCAAATTTTTCATAACTTAAAAGTACCTTAATAAGATTTTTTTTACATAAATAATTTTTTCATAATCAATTGGGAAATGAATGATGAGAAGAGATATATGGACATCTATGGCTTTCATTTTTTATTGTAAATTTTTATTATATTAATTTTTTTTATAAAAATAACTTATAAACATTTAAAAGTACACTATTTTTGCTCTGACATCTTACTTGAAATATATTATATCGATTTTTTAATAAGGTAAAATTAGAAAATAAATGGAATTGAATTGAACCTAGAATCCATTTATTATAAATATTATATTATTGCATTATATATTCATTATAGAATATGACCGCATTAATGAAATGAATTCTGAAATAATTGAGTACAAAATTTTTAGGGTCATAAGAGTATCCACAAGGATGATCAAAGGAGCATAGTGTCAACTCTCTCTAGCAGCCAGCTGGAGGGCTATTTTGTCATTGAGCACCATGTGATATAGGAAGGTGAACCGGGTTGACCGGGTTGTGCGTCCACTCCACAGAGAGGGAAAGGGGCGTGTATGAGACAACGCGAGAAGTAGCCGGGGGCAAATCCGTCAAGTAATAAAACGGAGCAGCTAGAGAGTAGAGAGTGGTTCAATTTACCAACAGCACAATAATTAATTACAGGAAGGGCCATTCTGCTATTCAGTTCAGCTGACCCACCCAACCCAACATAAAGGCACAAAAAAAAAACCCAGCAAGAAGAAGCACCACAAAAATTGAAGAATCGGAAAACAAAATTTTGTTGGCGGGTGGGTCCTGTGAATTCTGATGATCTCCTCCGTCCATGGATCTCTTTTACAGATGGGATCCACGATTTCGAGACCTTGATTTCTCGTTTTAAGTGCGAAGAGAAAGGTAATCGACGGACTGAAAACTAATCATCCTCGTCAGGAAACAACAACCGTGTCTGATTTCCTCGAAGACCTTGTTGATGAAGAGGGCGGAGAGGAGGAAGAGGATGACATCGATGGAGTCTTCATCTTCTTCTTGCTGCCACCGCTTCTCCCCCACTTCCTCTTCTCCTTCGCCTCGTCCATCTCTATCTGCTCCTGCCTGCACTCTTTGCTGCAGAACGGTGTGTCCCCTCTGCGCACCAGGAAACAAACAAAAGGATTCCTCCAAATTCAGGCTCTCCATTCAAGTCATAACCGTGAAAAAATAGAGCCCGGAGGTGAAGCTCGTGAAAAGGATGGTTACAGTATGTTATTACCTGTACATGAAGATGTCGGAGTTGAACCCTAGGCGCTTATTACAGAGGGAGCATGACTGGAGAAAGTGGGGTTCGTGGAGGTGATCTTCGCCGCCGGAGTAGTATAACGCTGCACCGACGGAGGATAAGCTTCCCATAGAGAGAGACACACAGATGAATGCTAAGGTCTCTGTTTTGTTTTCCTTTGTCGCCGGAATGATTACAGGGAGGGAGAGAGGAGGAGCGGGGAAGGAAATAGAGCAAGGAGATGGCGGTATTTAAAGAGGAAGCCGGGGCCCAGATCAGCTGCACCCGAGACCACCGTAAGCATCTAAGACCAATTAAATAAACGGAGAGCGGTTTCCCAATTCAGTAGGATTCAACCCTATTGGCTATATTTTTATTGGACATTAAGTTCATGCACCCAAACGTTGTTCTCTTTTTATGCTACCCGTCCTTGATCTTCTGATTATTCTAGAAAATTCCTCCTTTTTCTACTTGTTGTGCATTAAGGACATTAACTTTGATTTTTGTTCAGGATCACGCAGAAACCTATTCAAAAGTGTTTTCAAGATTTGGGATGATTTCAGGATTTAATTGAAATGAATTACTACTCTTAATATTTGAAAGTTTTTAGATATTTACAAGGAATTGCAGTGAGATGAAAACACAATTATTGTGTACTCCACAAATAAAAGGTCAAGTGCTTGTGGTTTGTGATGTCCAAGTCATTCATTGAAGAACTTGTGGTGTCCCACATTCCAAGTTGCATTTCTTTAATGCACCTGCAAAGAGAAGCCATTGACTCCTCCTTATTCTCATATTTCCTCCAAAAGAGGATTCAATGCTAAAGCAGTATTGGGGGCCAAGTGAGGTCTTGCTCAAATTAGAAGGGCAGAAACGAAAATTCGGAAAATGACAAAGCTAACTATTATCATAAAAACCATCAACAAGTGAAATTCACAAAACTAGGTACATACATTGGCTGAAATTACACGCACTGCCACTGCTTCATGCGCCAAGACCCATCTGAAATTTCATGGAGTTTGTAGGGGCGTTTCAGTCACTTGACCATTGTCTTCTTCCTTGAGGTCACTCCTTCCAACTTCCCGGTGGGGGACCACGCGAACACGAGGGGCAGACAACAACGAAAGGACTAGGTGTAGGAGCTGACGAGGCATGGGACCCACATATCATTAAAGAAACCATCGAACTGGGGGAGGGGGCCCACACCTGAGTCACGGCGGCCTCGTTAGGTCCTTGTCCCTCGCGGCCCCACGGCCAATGAGCCATCGCCACGGTAAAGCACCGAACATTTTGTCGGTCCAATGTCTTATAGGAGATGCAATTTATTATTATTATTATTATATGTAGGTGAATTATAACATGAACAATTATATTGCTCCTAATATCAGAATCTTGGAAAGGAAAGGGTGGTAGGACACATCGGCATCTGTGGGCTGGGTTGGACATTGCGGGACCCACAAGATGTCCAGCGCATTGCTCGCACGTGCGCGTGTGTGGTGTCCTTTTGTCTCTCTCCAGGTCGAGCGGCCAGGATCCAGCTCATCGAGCAGCAGGCGCCGAGGATCGGGACACGTCCCCTCCAGACATTAATAATAGATGGATTTTAGCGAGGTTCAATTATTGGGATGGTAAGCCAAGGGTTGACGCACGGGCCGGTGCGTGTTCCGAACTCTTTTTTACATTTAAATAAAAACATTACAAAATAACTAATATATTAAAAAAAATTACAAAATCATTACCCAAAATTTTGAAGTATGATAATTTTTAAGTGTGATTATCTAATTTTCTAATATTACCCAAGTAATTACTGATAATTAGTCTTACTGGTGCTAGGAACAATTACCCATAGTAATTAATCACAATTAGACCAAATTAAAGTCTGGCTGACGTGCGCATTTACATAGGCAATGACAACTTAATATGCCACAGCCACATTGTGTGGAGAATCCATCCCATATGAGCTGGGAAAGCGTGTGTTGTTTTAACTTGTTAAAGTAATGTATGTATAAGCATTTGTGGCACGCCCGCTAAATTCTAATAAGCTCAATTAATTATTCATTACGGCCGCCATTAGTTTAATTTAAGTATTCATGGTTCTGCTAGGGTAATGTGATTAAACCACCCATTATTTCATTGGTCTTACACTTGGAAATGCAATTTAGTAATGTGGTCTTGCCGCACGTGATAAACCTGCATGTGACAATCGTGCTTTTATGTCTATATATATACACATACCAAATTCGTCATCAAGAAATAACAATGTTTTTTTGGGAAGATTTCTTAGTTTTTTTGGGCAATTGAAGACTTGTTAGTTCAAATGTTTGGCCAGAGACTTAATGCTATATTATTAATATTATTAAATTGTAAAAGGAAATGTTGTTTTCTTACTACCTAAATGCATATATACTTATTTGTGCCCTTTTTCATTTTCTTTTTTTTATTGAAAAAAAATTCAAAGGAAGGCCTACTAAACCGCTAGAGGAACCAGGCAGCCCAAACTCTATTACTGCAGTCTTCTCCTCCTTCCTCCTCCTCGGGCCTTCTACCATTGCTAGGGTTCAACTGGCCCATGGAGCGCCAACTGTATCTCAGTCCCATGGCCCTGCAAAACTTGCTACTCGCTGCTTGCTAGGTGGTAATATAATATATCTATAATAATCAGAGAACGGATATGAGCAATCAAATACTGCCTCACTGCCCAGATTACAAATACAAATACAAGCAAATTCAATGATGCTTATCTTCATTTCTAATTGAGTTGACTGTAGAGAAGAAGGATCATGCATTTGACTTTCCATTAATCTATGATTGATAATATTATCAGCATTCCTTCTCCTCCCTTATCCTCCTCTAATTAATTGCCGGAGGGATAACATGACTGTACACGATCTCTTCCGTCCATGCGAATACTTAATTTCCCGTAGCTGCAATCCTAATTCAAAGGCCGGAGTTGACAGTGGAAGATGGCGGAAACCAGCATGCCCTGCTCACCATAATCATTCAAATTGACATTCTTGGGTAATATGCTCTGTCTCCGACCCTTCTCGAGCACAGATCAGTCGCCATCCACAAACACCATTCTCCTCGACGTGGGCGATTATACTAAAGCGTCCAACTTTTCCGCTAGTTGAATTAAGCAAGGCACCGTGGGCGCGGTGGTCCAACTGGGGGCAGGCCAATGAAGGAGGACTGACGAGGGAGCATTAACTACATAAGTGGTAACTACACACAGTAGCATCTCCATTAATCCTCTGTCCTTCTGTTAGGTGAACAGACTTGAATGGCCACCTCTGCAATCCCAATCAATGCTGGCTCTCGATTTTTCCGAAGCTCTGATGGCCTGAATTGAATTACCAGGGCTTGGTTTTATGGCCACCTATCTCATCCTATGTACTACCATTGAAACACCAAGTTATTACTGAGATCACACAGATCCAAAGGGTGTCATCTGTAGAAGCACAAGCAAGATTTTAATCGAGTTATGATGATCAACATGTAATATGATCGACCATGGATGAGAAAACGTGACAAAAAAAAGGATCCTATTCCGACCCACACGTATATATAGTCATATGGGTTAAGGTTGTTTACGAATCATGAGTAGGCACGTCAATAAGTCCAATTTCCAATTTTTAATATTTATTTATTTTATTTTTCGAGGCAGTTTTTGTACCTGTTTGTCTATTCGCTTCGTTCGCCCAGCAATCTGATCATTCTCATAGAGAGAGAGAGGGGGGCAGGGCAGTCTCTTTCATTTCCTTTTCCTTCCCTCTAAAAATGTCGAGACCACCGCCATATCTGATCGACACGGACGACGGAAGCTACAACTACTACCAGCCACAGGTCACGCCTCCGTCGCCGTTTTCGCCTTCACCGACCCTACCTTCGTCCTCCTTGGCTAACGTTAGCCCCGCCGTTCTGGTAACCCTCCTAGTCCTCGCAGTGGTCATCATACTCTGTGCCTGCATCTGCCTCTTTTTCCGCAACCGCCATTGTCTCCGCCTCCCCGTGCCTTGCCTCATCCGCGTTGGCCACCTTTCCACCTCATCCTCCGCTCCTCCTTCCGCTGCCCCGTCCGTCCGTCCAGATACCGGCACTGGCGTCGCCGAGAGCTCCTCCGTCCTCGACTCCTTGCCTCTCTTCTCATTCTCCTCTGTCATCCACCGCTCGTCCAGCGCCGTCGACAGGGACTGTGCCGTCTGCCTCTCCAAGTTTGAGCCACACGATCGGCTCAGGCTCCTCCCTCTCTGCTGCCATGCCTTCCACGCTGAGTGCATAGACACGTGGCTCCGCTCCAACCAGACCTGTCCGCTCTGCCGGTCTAGCATCCACGCCTCCGATTCTCACATCGCCTCTCTGCTCCAGCCCACTTCCGCTGCCAGTGGAAGCTTCCGGATCGAGATTGGCTCAGTCAGCCACCGCCGGGACACTTCCGACTCAGGGGAAGCACATATTTCGTACTCCATCGGCTCTATGGACTACATTATCGACGACGAATCAGAGGTCGCCGTGGCAGGGGACTACCAGAGAGGCATTTTCGATAAGGAGGAAGCCGCGCCTCAGCTGGCCGTGGACCCGAACCTCGCCGCCGAGGTCGCCGCCGGGAGGAGCTGGCTCGGGGAGTACATGGATCGTCTATCTGCGACGCTCTCTTCACGGACACTGTCGTTCCGAAGCTCCAGAAGGTTCTTCACCGGAAGCAGCCGCCGGACCGAGACCCCTGGCGTGGCGGAGTGGGAGTTGGAGGCAAGCCGTGTCGGAGAAGAAATCAGCGAGCTCTTTCGGTGGGCCTCAGGGGTATGAGCGGTAAATAATCAATCCCCGTCATTCCTTCTTCACGTCCTTTTTCTCCTTTCCACCCCCTGATTTGCTAATTCCACTCCCCCTAGCCTAGCCTGGCCCGGCCTGGAGTGGACCTAGCAAACTTTGGAGTGACACTGACGGGTATCTCGTGGGTTCCATTTTCACCTTCTTTTCCCTCCCCCAGTCTTCCTCTTTTTCCTGCCGATTCCCTCTTTCTTAGAGTACAAGAAACGGACGGGCCGGATTCTGTTACGCCGTGATGAACGCTCGAGATCTAAAGGAAGAGCTGCACAGAGTAGTTCTGTCCAGATCTTGGGTCTGTGATTGCCATACGGAAGGGCTACAGTTGAAGCTGAATCTCTGTATATGAGCAGCAGATAAAAACATAGTACGTACGATGTCACCCAAAAAGGAAAAGTTTCGTAGCCAAATTCCTGTCTTGTTGGAGAAGGATGTTTTAGTCCCACCTAGGACAAGTATCTGTACAATAGCCGCAAGTTGTCCCCCCGCGAAAGAGAACCAGATTCAGGTACATTGTAACACACTAATGCTGTAATGTTCATACATAGACAGTATCATCATCCAACTTCAGAATAAATCCAGTACTTGCACCATGTTTTGGCCGGATCATTCGAATGTAGCAGTCGGTGGATTGCTGGAGTGAGTGGATCACCTTTGGGGGATCATCTTGTGGGTAAACAACCTTAAATTCTGTCAGAAATGGAAGTACTTTTTACAAAATGATGAGTTTAAAGGGCACCACAGGTCGAGTGCTGTACTGCGCCCGTCTATTTTCTACTATAGGAATGCAATTAATTTGCTCATGGGTAGCTTACCTTGTGGAGGAAGAGACTGCACCACCGAATACCATATGACCTTAATGTGGGGTATGTATGGCATAGGTATCATGGGAGGGGATGCTAGCTAGTTATGGTATGGGACTATTTTGATGGTAATCATGCAAGCTTGTGGTGACCATTAAAAAAAACAAATATAATACTACTTTAGTTTTCTTTTTTTTTTTTTTACATCTTTTAGAATTTTTTACTTATACTTTGTGGGAGAGATGCTTTAACATGTCCCACCATGCGAAACCCCGTGGTGAGACTTTATCTCCAACTCAAGCTCAATCCCACATGGAATTACCTTATCTGTATGGGCAAACTGAAGAAGGTTAGAACGGAAGAAAATCAGTTGCAGAAGCTCAATCTGTAAAGTGATATCAGTTCGAGGACAATACTTGAAGGAGACTGAGAGGGATGGAAACAGAGAAAACTCAATATCAACATGGGTGCTCGATCCAAGGTGGCGTAAACAACTTTTTGGTGCGACAGATCCTTGGAGTGCTTGAAGTGTGTGGGCTTACTAATTGTTCAAAGAGGTTCTTGAATCGGGTCGTCTCACACTCCCACACTCAGTCTCATGTTCCTTCCTTCCCATCATACATCATAACATTTCACAACCTAATATTTTACATTATCAACTATGCACATTCAACTTCACTCTCCTAAAATATTCTCGAGAGTTTTGATTGATGCAAAAAGACAAAAGGGGAATAATTGCATATGTAACTCTCCATGCAAGTTTGAATTAACAATATTTTTAAATAAATGGATTAGGAAAATAACTATTTTGTTAAAATAAAATAACTCATTTTAGTAAAATAAAATATAGAAATTTAGAGCCTTATTCCATTAGCCAACGTAATCCATCCATTTTTTTAGATTTTGGGGTTTGATGAGTATAATACTCTTTTATATGTTAATATAATTATTTTTTAAATTAATTTATATATTAATAATATTTTATATAATATTAATTCGCTGCAGTAATTTTGAATTTACCGAATTTAGATCGACTAAATCAAGTATGATTCCTATTTAGAATGTAGAATCCAAATTCGTCTTATAAGGTAAAAATAAGTGCACAAGTTGTTTGAGATTTGTTGGAAAACTGAACACTTCGGATTAGTAGGAGATTTGAGGTGTGTGGAGTATAAATGAAGGTGAGCTATTTATATAGTGAGCTCAGGGCTCTCTACACTACTAGTTTTCATACTGGTTGACTAATTGAAAATTGCACAAATCAGAGGGAATATCCCCTCACCCAAAAGGAAAGAAATTATTGCCTCAATGAACAGTGTCATCAGACGATGTGGATGACGACAATGTTCCGCACGTTCGAGCTTCACACTTGCGAATCAGCCACGTGGCAGCACATGATTGGTTGGTTCGATTGAGATGGTGATCCAACTCAGTCACCACATATTAACCGAGCACATGACAGCCTCCCATTGGTTACTCATGTCAGTGTGGCTATTGACCTGACTGATTGACCGGACACGTGTCTCTCTCTGATCAGTCAGCGCTTTCAGGCACTGATCGAGCGACTGACAGGGCATTCTTTACCACACATCGCATGCTAATTGGTCGTATGTGCTGACTAGGCACTGATCGGTTAGTGGCCTGTTGATCGGTCAGGTCCGACCGGGTTCAGTGACCTGAAAACGAAAATTAGTCGGTTAAGGTCCGATCTAACCGATTTTCTAAAAATTAAAAATTTCTAAATTAATCTAAATTCATTTTGTAACCTCAATTTCTCAAATTGATATTTTTAAACCAAATAGAAAAATGAATTATTGAACCGGTTCAAGTTCGGTTGACCATGAACCGATTGGATTTTCTCTACCAATTCAATTCATGCTTCTTTCACATATTTTTTTAAACTTATTGGTCAATTGAAATTTTTAAATTTCTCATTTTAATCATTGTTTATCATTTTCGATTCATTAAATAGCTTGATTTTCTCATATAATTTACTAGTTTTTTCCCCATTTTCCTTGATCTAAGAGAACGGGTTTTACAATAAGTCTATGGGATGGGTAATAGTACTCACACACACGATGTGGTGAGGGTTGTGGCCTCTCACCAGGGTGTACATTAAAGTTGCTCTAGATAACTAGTGGAATATATCGATGTTGTTAGCCTCTTGTGGTATCTTCTACGAACGTGTGATCTATTTATGGATAAAGGATGTTTATGTGTTTGCTTGAAAGGAGCTTACTCTAAGTAGATAGAATGAGCAAAAAGATTTATGAAATTTTTTTGTAAAAGATAATGTAAATAGCGACTTGTTTATAGAATATATTTCTCAAAAAGGAAACTTTGATATTCACTGAGTTGTTGAACTCATCCACTTCTTTAAACTTAGTTCAGGAAATCTTTTGTGCTAAGAAGGGTGAAAATCGAGAAACAAGTTAGAATGACCACAACAAGATAATTTCTATTAAAGTTGTTTTTATAAATTTTGTTATGGAAAACATATAAGTTTATAAGCATTTATTTTTTGTGGTCTATCTTGGTAGTAATACCATTTTAGTACATGAAAGGGTGGCGCGTTGTTCACGGGGTTTCAACTACACTGGGTTGGGACATGACATGTGGTTTGAAAGCTCACTTCAGCCTGATACTAATACCATCAGAATAACCGAGTTTTGTGGTCGGAAGCAAAAGTTATAGGTTCTAGATGTAGGGTCACCAAAAAATTGAGTATTCTCACTACCACAGAGAATTTTGTTCACTAGTTGACTAGAGTGGGGCCGAGCCTTATATGGCTAGTTTAGGGGACCAATAGTCTATCACTCCAGGTACATAGTTGGTCGGATATGATATCATATACCCTACTTTTTATTTAATTATGCTCGAGGGGCAGGATGCCAAAAATCATGTTGAAATCAAGTCGTCTCTAGGTTTCGGGCATTGAGTCGGGTGAATGAGACTAACATGCATGTGTGAAGTGGGTGTGTCCGGCGTAACATGTTGAGGTTCACTTACAATTCAACCAGTTCTTTGCCTAATTTATTTTTATAAAAATTATTTATCCAAATTTCTATAAATTAGGCTAAAAACATCTATTTTTTAAATTATATAAACTATTCTAAAAATCAAGGTTGTTCCTATAAATTGATACGATCGGTTTTATCTATATTTTAATCGGCTCACCTCTAATTTGATTGGTTTTTTGAACCTATTCATTTTTCTAAAATTTCATTAACTAATTTAATATTAATTGAGCTCAATAATTATTATTTTCTTATTTGTATAACCCATTCTAAAAATAAGGGGTTTTGTACCCATGTTGTTTCGATACCGATTCAAATCGATTTATAATCGAATTTTTCTTGATACTTGATTTACAATCAAGGGATTGTTGTAGGAAAATTTATGAAATTTTCCATTGTTAAATTCATGTTCCAAATTGATCTTCAATCTATTTTTATTCTAACTTTTAGTTTTCTTACTTACATTTTTTATTCAACGCTGATTTACTATCTAATTTAGTTAAATCTTAGTGTTTAAGAAGTTCTAGTATTACACTTAATCTCTTTTTATAAATATTAAATCTTATACTCTTTTAGGTTTCAATCTTTTTTATAAATATTAGATTTTAACTTTTTTTTTTATAAATATTGGACTATAGTCCATTTTATAAATATTATATTCTATCTAATTTTATAAATATTAGGTATTAACTTATTTAATAAATATTAAATTTTAACTCTTTTAATAAAAATTGAATGTTAACTCATTTTCATAAATATTGTGCTATATTCTTTTATAAAATTTATCATTAGTTACTTAATAAAGATAGGATGTTAGTCCATTTTAAAAA
Source organism: Trapa bicornis (assembly GCA_030064425.1). Classification (NCBI taxonomy): domain Eukaryota; kingdom Viridiplantae; phylum Streptophyta; class Magnoliopsida; order Myrtales; family Lythraceae; genus Trapa; species Trapa bicornis. Next base: position 32,943,345 of record CM057755.1, on the reverse strand, counting down.
TATTAGGTTTTGTTCAATGAGTACATTATATTTATCCACTCTTTAAATCATTACTTTTTTTTAAAGGGTTGGATTCTTACCATTTTTTAAATTCTTGTATTTATATTTATTTTTTTAAACTATGGGATCATGTACTAATTTTCAAAATTGATGAAGATCTCCATCTTGATATAAGTTTATATATATATTTTCTATGCATTTCTTAAGAATACTTTTAATGCTTACCAATATTTTATAAAATAGGAAGTGAATACTTGTTTCTTCCAAAATTAATTTAATTTTTGTACTGCGTCATCCTATAATATTTATATATGTTTCTATAAATAATATTTATTATTATAATATTTACAACTATTTTTAGTATCATTATATATTATACTATCTTCTTGCCACTCATTATATTCACTTGATTGTATATATTAATACATCATTTAATTATAACCAATAAAAATAAGACATTAAAATAAAATATACATATTTCAGTAAAAAATTAAAATTTTTTAAAAGTATATAGTAACTAATACGTTGCGTATATATAATAGTGGAATTATTATGTAATCATCGTGCTACTTATATCGATTAGTTATAATTTTATTTATATATTTAATGTATGAAATTATGAAAGGATGAATTTTTTATTATATTAATATGAAATAAAATACTAATTAATTAAATAAAATCGTGAAATCGATATAAGAGAAGGGTTACTTTATTTTGAGTGGTTGTACTATATCAAAATATCATAAATGTCATATTCGGCCTAGTGTTTGGAGTAGTTGTGTGTCTATTTTTTCAACATTTACAAGTTTGAGCTAGTTTGTACTTGCAGTCATATACTCGCCATGTTCTTATAACGACATGATGCCATGTATCGGCAGTTTAGTCCGGGTCGGGTCACAGGCGGTTAATTAACTAGACTACCCGCCGCCCCCCATCTACAAAGAGGCAATGACATAATATGAGGTAGTTTGTAAAGGTTTGAGGAAGTCTAGTAATTAACCCAACAAAGAGGAGCGAAATTCGAACCATAGAAAAAGAACCGGAAGTTTCTAGAAATCCCCCAAGGGTTTTATATCCGTCTCTTCTCAAAGACTGTTCAGCTCACTTTAACTAACCTGGTTGAAGCACCTTATCATCTATCTATTTTCATCCATGGCATCGACGTTCGTCGCCGTCGTTCCCATGGCCTTCTCCATTCATAATAGCAACCTTCCTTCTCTTCACAGCTCCAGGTTAGCATTAAAAGGTAATGAAATGGCGTGAGCCGGCTGGAGGATCCATTTCTGCTTCTGGTATCTGTGTCAAGCTCTGACATCCACTCTGACAATTTTGAGCAGGGCTGCCTAGGAAGTCCCTCAGAATCAATGCGGTTGCTGCGAAAGTCGATCCATCCAATGTCTCATATTCTTTTTCGCTCTAGAGTTGCATCAATTTTGTGCTCTTAATTCTGTAGTACATAGTCATTAGGTTCACCTTTCTATGTTGCAGGTGGTTCCACAGGCTGATAGAGTCCTAATTCGTCTTGAAGCGCTTCCTGATGTATGAATGTTATTTTTCAGTTTCTTCTTCTTGTGAAAAGTTTTCATGTTCCCAATTTGCTTTTAATCATGTTGTGGCTTAAGTGTGTCTTGTCGTTGGTCAATTTACAATTTACCACTTCTGGGAAACCCTATCTACGTCATCCTTTGGCTGTCCATGACTGCACAATGAACTGTGAAACTATTCTGTTGATATTTCAAGTCAGTTCCATTTGCACAAATTCACAGTGACTGAGCCTGTGGAATCTTGCAATTCATTAGATTGAGATGGCTGGTCGTTTACTGATAATGCTTAGTTTCTTGTATGTTAGATATATGCACTCAGTCTACATGGGGGACTTCAATCAGAAGTCTTGCGGTGTTAATATTCATAGTCCAAATTTTCATCTTTTACAAAAAGTTATCTTTGTTGCTAATGCAGAAATCAGCTGGCGGGGTTTTGCTGCCAAAATCAGCAGTTAAGTTTGAGCGTTACCTAATGGGTGAGGTAAGATAACTGAATTTAGGATTCTTGCATATATCATCTGTAGTCTACTGTCTATTTGAAGGCACTGAAGTTTTACTGACTTAGGTTCTATCTACTGGTGCTGATGTTGAGGAAGTGAATCCGGGGAAGAAGGTAAATCAAGTTTCTATTTTTGTCATAGTATCCTTTATAAGTATTTAAAATAATATTTGTAACTATTTACACCTTGCAAAAAAATTGGTGCTGTTGGAACCCTCGGAAGTGCTTCTGTCTTGCTGGATTTCTATAATTAACAGTTAGTGGGATACAACTGCCTGTAGATGTGCACTGATATGCAGATGCCTTCTTTTGGATTTGCAGGTTCTTTTTTCAGATATAAATGCCTATGAGGTGAGTTCATTGCATGTTAAATTCATTTTCTGCTAGCTTAAACTCTTCATTTTGGATGTGTATGAATCAAAATTTGTGCAGGTTGATTTGGGCTCGGATGCAAAGCACTGCTTTTGCAAGGCCGGTGATTTGCTAGCTGTTGTAGAGTAGAGGTTCTCCAATCATTCCATCCCTGCATTGCTTGAAGAGATGAAATCATTTGAATGAATGTACGCCATTGATATCTACATGGATGCTCCTTTTTTTTCACTAGTGTACTGATAATGAGTGGATGTGGAAATCGACAAAACAATTAGCGGATGTTTGGCTGTTTTAACATTCAACATCACCATCTTTCTGTTTATTTATACGTCTGTCTGCGAAGGGAAGTGGTATCATGGAGAACATTTCTCCACTTCTATGCCTCGTACTTCAGTACAATTGATTCCAGGGCTGGATGGCCAATATAGGGATCTCGCAGAGATTTGAGCGTTATGGCCAACTAAATTCAGCATTTTGTGATATATATTTTGATTACGAAATGCCATTTTTAGAGGATGGATCAAAACCACAGAAGAAAACACCAAGTCAAATGTCAACAAGGAATCAAAAGTGTCCATTGGCTCGAGCAGTGTTAAGCATACGTCCATTTTATCATCAAACGGTGACTTGGAATTATTTCATGTCTCCCGTACAAAAAAGGATCAGCCAAAGGACACCAAGAACAATGGAAGGAAGGTCGGCAGTTCCTCTTTAAGCATAACACAAGGGAAAGATCATGCCCAACCTAGCCAGCCATTGGATGGTTGTAGATGTACTCGATAGCAAGCCCGGTGGAATCAATTTTGTCAGCCTCCAAGTCAGGAATCTCAAGCTTGAATTCCTCTTCTAAAGCCATGACGATCTCTACATTGTCCAGGCTATCCAGACCCAGATCCTTCTGAAAATGTACATCAGTGGTCACCTGCATAAATGGAAATTACCGTCATTTCAGTCGAGTAAAGGGAACTTGAGATCTAGACATGATAAACAAATAGAACTGCATAAAATGCACCTCAAGATGACAATAGATAAGAGGGCTGTTCCTTGTCATATATAGCAGATCATCATCCATTTCAGATGTTAGAAATTTATTATATTTTACCAATCACCAAGCAGGGAGAAGGTGCTTTGGAAGATTATACCTTCTTTCATTCTGTATTAAGCCAATATTAAGCAAATTGCATTGGTCACTATCAGTTATACTAATATTATTATCATCTATAAGCTCCACGTTAAAGGGATTACCAACAAAACATAAGTGAATTTAGTGAGGAAGAGGAGCGAGAAGGATCAGTAGGTGAAAAAAATATAAAGGAGAGTACTCTTATTTGGATAATGTTAGCAAACATAAGAAGAGAATCATTTTACAGGGATCCTTTTTTGAGACTATATGACTTTAGAACAACCAAACTAAACATAAGAAGAGAATCATTTTACGGAGATCCTTTTATGAGACCATATGACTTTAGAACAACCAAACTATCTACAGCAACACCAACATACTACACATTTTTGAAGGAAGTACCAGTTCCTATCGTATACTCTTGAGGAGATATGAAATGCACCCGAATTAAAAGAAAAGAGAAAATTCAGGAACATAAAGAAAAAGGTATCACGAGGATACCTTTCTCAGCAGTACATCATATAAATCATTCCTTAATGAGTAGTTAAGGCCAAGAAATATATAAATTTCTAGGCAAACTTGTTCAACACAGAGATTTTCTTTTTGTTCAATTCTATCACTGAGTCCTTAATAGTATAAAACTTATTGAAATATGTATGGTATATTTCAAAGCAAGAACTCATAAAAAAAGATGGGTACAAGCTTTCATAGTATCAAAAGTTCAATCAAAACTGGCAGATCGGCTACCTCACCAATAATTATTTTGTCAAGTCCACAATAATTCAGGTTCCCGTATGACCGGAATTTGGAAAGAAACAATGTGATTCATAAAGAGTATAACCTCAATCGCATAACTCGCATCATCTTATCTCAAGAGTTGACAATTATCATCTCAATCATGAAATCCAAAATAAAGATTTTAAGATAACGGATAAGCCTCAGCTCAAATAGTATGTGAACTTGATATTATTCTTATGCAAAGTTTTACCAACAAAGTTTGTTTTCTGCTATACATAAATATTCCATCAATGTCTGTCGAGAACTTTTAAGTTCTCAAGCACCCCTGGAGTATCTTTGCAAAGTTAAGCATTGAAGAAGTAAGCACAACATTAGAATTCAAATCCTAATTTAGTTCCCGAAAAGCCATTATCTTTTGTTGTCAACATACTTGACAAGAATACTCAGTCAATAGGTCATCTATTGAGCTCATTAAGGACGACTGCAGCCTTACAAAAGTTGAGGAGACTTATATGAAGGATTTTGAACCATGGCCGATCGAAAGTATCGATCTGAATCCGGAAGAGTCCGAAATGAGCAGTTTTTCGGATTGCATTGTTGATTGCAAAGCAAAGATCTCAACAGTATTTGCCCGAAAGAGGGCAAGAGATGGCAGACGATTTCACCCCTCCAAGAAACAAATAGAAATCCAGCATTCAGATAAGGAATCGTAAAATAACGAACCGCGGAAGGATCGACTTTGGGGAAGCTCTTGACGACGGAAAGGACTCTCTCGACGACTTCCTCCTTGGTGAGATGCTCGTCGTGAGAGGACATGAACCGCATTAGAGAGCCACCGGAGAGGTTCAGTTCCCGGGGCTTGAACTCAAGTGCATAAGATCTCACGGGAATTCTTATGTGGCGAAGAATAGCAGCCCTCATCGCCATGTCTCTCTCTCGATCGACTTCGATGGTTCGACTGACTGGGCAGAAGAGGCAAACCCTCGCCCCTGACTGGAGAACTTGAGAGAGAGAGAGGGGGGAAGATAGAAGATCACGCCCCTTGCACGTGCCAAAATGGGTTAATTTGCATTGAATTGGAAGTTTAATATCTATCCTTTAAAAAATTATTTTGTGCTAAATTACATTGATATTATTAAATATTTGTAAGAAATGATCTTATTTGGATGAATGAAGGTATGAAATTAATAAAAATATAAATAGATAACTTATATAATTTATTAAATAATCTTATATTCATTTATATATAAGTGAATTAAATGTAAAATAAAATATGCACAATAAAATACCTATCAGATAAAAATAATATAATTATATTATATATGGTAATATATATTATATACCTGACATAATTTTTTTTATGTATCACAATTTTATTATATAAAATAAATATATCACTATTATAATAAAAAAAAATAAAAACAAAGTTAAATGTATAATATATATTATATAATAATAAGAAAATAATATATAGATTATGATAAATTAATTAATTTAGTGTATTAAGTTTGTATCTTTTACTTTTTAAAATTAAATGAATTTATTTTATAAAATATTTAAGTGTGTTTTTCAAATGTTTATTAAACAATATTGAATTTCCATGAAAGCCTGACATTAAAAAAAATATTTTTAAATATTTAATATTAAATTATATTTTTTTTACCAGATTTGGAAGCATAGATGTAATATATGCTATCAATATTAAATGGTTAATTTCCCAATTAGTCAACAACAATCACTCCATGCTATCAATTTAGGTAGAGTTGACTAGATAGTGGGCACTAGTTCTATACTTTTACAACAAACCCTCACAACGCAGTGATTATATTGCATTAATATGTTATCATACTGTTAATTTTTTAAATTATTCGATTTTAAGATACACCACTCATGTACAAATTCGAGTATAAAGGGGAAAAGGATACCTATTGGAAGGAAGGAGTGGCCTGTGATTTACGCCCGTTCGCACTAGGCCTGAGCTCAGAATAATCCCTTGCCAGCCAATCCATTAACTGCAACTCAGATTTCAGAGATATCGCACCCGAGGACGAGGTGATCGCCGCGGAAGACTGTCAGCCACGACCGCCGCCTTTGTCGCTTCAGATCACCTTCTACGCGTGAGTGCCTTCCTGTTTGTTAGTTCACGTCTCTTGTTTTTGTTTTGATTGCTTGCTTGTTTGCGGGTCTCAGTGTAAAGGTTTTTGTTTCATAGGGCTTTCTCGCGTGTTTGCTTCCCGTGATGAATGCAATTCATGGTTGTTTTTTTTAATATTTATATTCAGCTTTTTTTTTAAATATTGACGGCTGGTTATAGAAGGGGAAGGGAAAACCCTTTTTTTTTTCATCATCTGCGTTAGTTGATCCTTCGTTTGTGTACTGAGCGATTCAAGGGGGAGGGGGCATATGCACTTCACAGAGTCCTTTGATTTCTTCTTTGGTTCACTTGGTCCAAAAGAATTCACAGATCGTACTCTTCTCAGTCGTCGCTGCTCTTTTGTCTTGCTTCCTTTCTTAATTTATTTCCACCAATATTCGTGGAATCTGGTATGAACCCAAGGCGACAGTATTCAAAAGCGTATTGCTAATCATTTTGATAAGAACCAAACTTTTGTACTCTGATGTTAGATGATTTTTGAGGTTGTTGTGATTATTGGTTGATGGATGTTATACCTGCACTATTCAATCAACTCTATCTTCCTTTATTGTTTCATATTTTTCTGCTTTGATTCGATCTGCTTACGAATCAGTGTTCTGGAGAGGTTTGTGGACAGAAACTGTATTTGATTGAAGGAGAGAATTGGTCGAACATGTTAAAGTAGCTATTGTCTCAGTAGTGGAAACGTACCAGTCTTTTAATTGGGCTCTTTCCACAACTACAATTGGAATTTTACTTATTTTCTATTCTTTCAGGAACACTTCATATCTTAGTTTTTAGCTCTAACTTAGAAGCCTTTTTTTTCTTTTATGTGCACTCTTTGATGGAAGTTGATTATAAGTGAAGGCGACCTCAAAGTGAAAAAAAAAACAATTATGTTGAATGGGTTATTTGGGCAGGGATCACTCACTCTAGACCCACCTTCATTACCATGCATGTTCTTTACTCATATGCATCTACTGCATTGGTTGTGAAATAACTCAATGATTATTTGGAAAAGAAATATGAACTCTAAAAAATGCTTAATATTACCAAGCCAACAGTGAAAAGCTACTTTCTTGACAATATTTTTAAAACTTTTTTCCTGCGTGTAATCTTTCATTTTTCAGATAGCATGGCATTTTCTAGTCCACTTCACGAAACACTTTCTGCAGCAAAAGCAAGATGTTTCTCATATTCACAAGTTGCAGGTATAGTAGTGTGGCGGTAGCTGATCTTATAAGTTATGACCTTAACAACAGGAAGCTCTAAATTAGGAACTGTGAAGTAGTTGAAAACCTCATAACAGTGGAAGCTTGAGTAAAAGCCTTGAATTACCTTCAGAGGGGAAGATCCTTTTCAGAATGAGTGTGCATATGTCTGCCCTTTCTTCTTTTTTTTCCCCTCTTTTTTTGGTTTATTATTGTTTACTAATCTTTAACTTCAGCTGTGTTGGATGCCTTTAATTTATTTGCTTTATTATAAAAGCCAGCAACCTATTTGGTTGTCATTTGTTGTTGTTCGGAATCTTTGGATTCAGTCTATTCTCTCATTGCTTAGCCTCAATGGATTTTCTTATCTGCAAGTTTATGTGCAGACTTATGTACTTGATTTCACAAAAAGTAAGGAACATGCTCATCTGGATATATGAAAAGACAATTTAATTTTCCCTGATTGGGTTTAACCTTTAGATTTTTCTACTCAACATCCATTTACTAAGATCCTAATAAATCTCTTTTCTCTCCTCAGCAGATTGCGAGGGGCCAGCCATGACTGGAGGAGACATAGGAAATAAATTTCATTTGATGAAACTTGAACGGTGGCAATGGTGGATTTTGGTGGCGGTGAACATATTTTTCCTAGTGGCAGGACAAGCTGCTGCAGTAATTCTGGGGAGGTTCTACTATGACCAGGGCGGTAACAGCAAGTGGTTGGCAACGCTTGTCCAGACTGCTGGTTTCCCAATCCTCTTCATCCCTTTCTTATTTCTTGAATCCACCAAAGATTCCTCGGATTCTTCTGCAGCTCCATCCATCAGAACTCTTTCATTAATATATTTCTTCCTTGGGGTTCTCATTGCTGGTGATAACATGCTATACTCTGTTGGACTACTGTACCTCTCTGCCTCCACCTACTCACTCATCTGTGCAACCCAACTAGCTTTCAATGCTGTTTTCGCCTACTTCATAAACTCTCAGAAATTCACCATCTTGATATTCAATTCTGTTGTTGTGCTGACCTTGTCTGCTGCACTCATTGCGGTAGATGATGATTCTGATGGGCCCTCTGGAGTCTCCAGGTGGAAATACTTTATTGGATTCATAAGCACAGTTGCAGCCTCAGCATTTTACTCTCTGATCCTCTCGCTGATGCAGCTTTCCTTTGAGAAATTCATAAAGAAGGAAACCTTCTCCACTGCACTAGAAATGCAGATCTACACATCCCTCGTCGCCACATGTATTTCAACCATTGGACTCCTTGCAAGCGGCGAATGGAAGACACTCCATGGAGAAATGGAAGCCTTCGGAAAGGGAAGTTTTTCTTATGTGATGACCGTGGTCGGGATTTCCTTTTCTTGGCAGGTATGTTCCGTGGGTGTTGTGGGCTTGATATTTATCGTGTCTTCTCTCTTCTCAAATGTCATAAGCACCGTCTCCTTGGCAATCACTCCCATTGCTTCAGTGATTGTCTTTCACGACAAGATGGGCGGCGTGAAAGTAATAGCTATGCTCCTCGCCATGTGGGGCTTTACAAGCTATATTTATCAGAACTATATGGATGAGTCTAAGAGTAGGAAATCTCAAGCACGGATTGATGTAGATGGAGCCACTGGCGATGCTGTCTGCTGATCTTAGGCAAGTCAGTTTGAGCTGTAAATGGTGTCTGCATATTATTTTCTTGGGGAATTTCTGAAGCTACTCTCAGATGAAGGTATCTTGAATATCCACCACACTTTATTGCTGCAATTCCGTGAGAAGATGTCTGAATAATATTGAAGGTGCATAAGATCAATCTGTTATGGATGCTATCTGCTGCAGTCGTCATCTGCTCTTCTCCTGCTGGCTGGTCTGCCCATAGATATAGCCTAGTAGTTTTTGTTTTGGATGACCTGTATGAAATCAGACACACCAATTGATGGCAGGATATAATTACCTCTTTACCGTATCAAAACATGTTATTATCACTTGTAATGCTTCTTTATAAATAACCAATTAGATAAAATCAAAATATTTGGACTATGTTATTAAATTAAACCTATTTTTTGTGTCATTGGGATATAAATCCAAACAATTATACCCAGGTACTGCAACTAACTGAGAGCTCACCCATTGCTGCTTTTGGCTTGTTAAGATCCTCTGGGTTGCAAGTTACATTCCTAACCACAGGTGGAGGGGTCGAGAATCCTTTCATGCCTTCCATAAAATGGCTCTACAGCTTCTGAAGTTGGGCTGATAAGGGGCAGCTGCTGCAGCAACAGCCCTCCATCCTGGACTACCTGATTCTTCATCAGTGGCCATCTCCAAAATAAATTCCTGGATAAAACAAGATGCAGAAAATTAGGAGCCTTAAAAAATGTCCATTTTTTTTTCTGAAAACTCGTGACAAATGGGAATAAATCTTTAAAATTCCACTTCCCCATTCTCAACCTGGTGAAAAATGGCATAAATTATATATTCATTAAAAAATTAAGTTGATAAGTTGTGGTACTGTTTTTTTAATAAATCCACAATTATGATTTTTTTAGTATTGGACAGTTTATAACAATAATTATAATTTAAGTATTTTTTTAATGACATTCTAAAAGAGCAGGAGTTAAATTTTTTTTGTCGGGAAATATAAAAGATATAGCTCATATATAATTGAACTTCTAAATTGATAAATGGTGACATTAATATTACTCAATAAATGAAACTTATTGCTTCCCAACCCATCAAAATGTAATGCAGAGAAAAGTTACTTTCTGCACATTATCTGATCCCCAGGCTGAATTCCCTGAGAAGGTGAGACTGCTCGTACACAATTTTGTAGCCCAAATTTCAGACGTGGAAAAGCAGATCTCAGTTCTACTTCTGGGCTGACAGACATCGACTGAGGTTAAAAAATAGGGCGAGAAAGCTGCAAAGCTCACTTTTCCTCCTTGTTTAATAGCCTGATCAATACACACTACTAAATAGAAAGCCAGAATCGCCACCTCACCTAACCCCAGTAAGGGGCCATCAAACCGTACATATCCATAGATGTAAAAGTTATTGAGCTTTATTTCTTTCCTGCTCTTCTACAGTAAGAACAAATCAACTTCCCAACCACCGGAGCAATCAATACTTGACAGTAAGAAAACCCCAATAATAATGTAATCCAAACTAATGAACTTTGGGAAAAAACTTAGCATGTTGGATGATTTGATATATTATTTAGATTATGTTATAGAGATAGGCAAACACTCATACTTTATGATGCACGGTCCCCCAATTGATCGGGTAGTTGAACTGACTCCAAGGACTGCCCTACAGATGTTTGCTTATGTTCCATATGCCCTTCCTTCTAGGGGGCAAATCATCATCAATCCCTACCTTTTCTTTTCTTTTTTTTCTCTCCTAATGTGAGATCAATCAAATCCTCTATTCTGGGTCGCCTGACCCAATTGCCTATAGTCCACCAACATATACTACTACTACATGCGTGGCTCCATCATTGCCTTAGCTTGATGCCAACTTGACCCAAATGAATAGATTCAACCCTCTGATAAGGTCACTTTACAGCTTAAGCCACATGGGACGACCCCATTTGAAAAAAAAGTCTCCCTTAATTTCATGATATAAATAAATGGTTTGTCTATGTATTGTGAAATCTTGCCAATGTACCATAGTAATTCATGTTAAAATATGGCATGTGTTAATAAATAATTAAATACATATTCATTTAAATTTTTTTAAAAGAATAGTTATTTTCTTATATCTTAATAATATTTCATATTTTTAGTTAACTTAAAATAAAAAATCATAATATTAATATTAATATTAACCATGTTACAACTTCAAATTATCAAATTTATTGATTTTTTTAAATCATAATATTTTTTATATTTTACTTAATATATAATAAATTTTCTCAATAAATATAAATAAAGACAAGACATATATAAAATCTAATTAAAACTATATTATAAAATTTCCATCTATCATATAGTGCCGCGATCCCGACATCCCACCACCTTGTAGGGCGGCGGAGGTTGGGCGCCACCTACTGTCTGTATCTACTGAATCTTAGTACCCAACCCATGGAGTTTATTAATATTAAAATTGGATCAATTTAGTATTTTTAATAATATTTTAAAATGTGATCATATTGCTCTAATTAGATAATAATATAAAATGATATTATATTTATTAAATATTTTTATTTTAAAATAATAAATACAAAATTACTCTAATTTAGTGGTCGGATCAGACATGGCCATGCACTTACTTCGGTGGTACCACCGACTGCGGCCGCTTCTTTAGAAAATAACTGATCACGCTTAGCAATTATAAAACGAGAGGGGACTAATTAAAGTGAGCAACACCCGCACTAATAAAATTGTGGCCCAGAAAAAAAAATTAAAAAAACAAAGGAAAAGACAGAGCTATCGAAATTTTGACTGAGTGGTGTGGGGGCCGATTTTCAGAGCAAAAGAAATTAAGCAAAACTCCATGGAAATTATTTTGCAGAGGTAAGCTTAGGATCTTGTTCATCATCATCAGTCCCCGGTCGAGCCCAGGAATAAAGTGTATGTAGGGGAAAAAAAAAGCAGATTCTCACGAGATTCAGTGAACTTAATCGCATCGTCCTAATATTGGCTGGAGATGCACTCGTCCATGTCCATCTCATGTCACATCTTGGCATATCTCGAGATGTCATACACACCGAGCACAGTATAGACCTAAAGTGTGTTTGTTGGGCCAGTGCCACTAAGCCTACGTCATGGGAGTCGGAAGGGAGAGAGAGATGTGATTTTACTGTTCATGCTATGCAATGTTCGGTTAATGGTGATATAAAGAAGAGTTTGAACTATTGACCACCGTACCACCGTTGGTCGGTGGTGACAGATGGACTTATTTGCAGTGGAATTGGCTCCCCGCAGTTACTCCTTGTCCCTGTCCGCCTCTGCGTCGAGGAGGGAGCAGTAGTAATGGCGGTGGCAGCAGCTCAGGAGTAATGGTAATGGCTTGCCAATGGTGGGGGCGGCCCAATTTAAGTCCAATTTGCAGATGGGGAAGGGAAGCACTTAAACGCACCCGTCAGGTTCGTGGGTCCCCCACTCCGCACTCACATTAAGTCATTCCTTCTCCACGTTACCAAAATGGACGGCCCAGATGCGCTTGTCCCTCCCTCCCCCACCACATTCGGCTTCTCCATCAGATCACAACAGGGCCGATGTGGTACCTCCTGTTCACCGTGCTTTGTTGTTTCAGGCGAGGCGATCATTATGCCTGTTTCGAGGACATTAGGATCGGGCTGGTCAATTCATGACTTACTAGCAAGTAGTAATGTCCATGATTATGATACATGTGGTCTTATACAGCTGTACTGGGGATGCAGAACAGAGAGCTGCCAGCAACCTGCCTTCTTCAATACAAGCTCTCTGGCATGGCTTGGTTTAGCTAACACCCAACTAACTGATACCAAACCAAACCAAGGACAGGCTGATGACTTGCATTGATGGAAGAAAGAAGAGAAGGCCACATATTATTATCTAATAGTAGTAATTCATTATCAGTGCTGTTGATTCAGTTAGTAATGGACTCAATAATTGGACGGCCAGGAGCTTCCTTCAAGAAATTGCAAACTTAGATGAAGAGAAAAACGTAGAGAAAAAGCATTCATCTTCACTCAGTCACAGTGGCAATGTCTAATCAATGGAGTGTGCGGAGTTAACTCGAAATATGAAGCTGGAGTTGACCAGACCATGAAATCGTGAAATTCAGTACATTTTTTAGGATACGTACTGTACAGGGAAGGAATTTGCAACGTACACATCTCTTTCCCTCTATTTCTGTATTCTCTCTGAAAGTATGAAATGTGGTTCTGCGGATTGAAGTGTAGAAATCTGAGGAGAACGGGGTAAAACGGTATTTCCGTTTGAGGGACCAATCCACGCAGCGGTCAATCTCAACTTGCCACGGCGATCAGCGGTTGTAGCTGGCCCTCCCGAGATCGACGAGCTTGCGGGAGCGGTTCCCTGAGAAGGACGCCGCCGTCGACAGGTACGGCTTCCTAGGGGACCTGATTTCGCCGGAGAAGCCAATCTCCGGCTGCAGGCCTCCTCCCTTCTGGCTCCACAGCCGACTTGGGCTCGCCCTCACCAGAGGACTCAAGCAGAATGCCATTCCGGAGGCGCTTTTCGTGTGCCCCGGCCGTTTCCGTCTCACGGCTGCCGGAGTAACAGCCACGAGCGGCGTCTTCCTACATCCTTGCTGCGATGACTCTGACGAGTACCCGCTCTCGAGGTGCGTGTCCGAATCGATTCCCCTCTCCGGAGACATCCCGCGGTTCGATATCCGGCACGGCCGACGACATGCGTGAGCGCGGGACTCCTCCGCAGGCAGCGGCTGCTTCTGGCGCAGGCCGGGGAGGAACGAGAGCCAGGACGGAGACGAATACGACGAAGAAGACGTTTGCCACGAATCGCGGGGCGGAGAAACCCTTGGGTCAGAGTTCGAGCAAGCCGAGGGATCTGAGTCTATCTTCTCGGATCCGGATCTAAATAGATTCCGGAATAACGAGAACTTGAAGAGCTTCTTCTTGGAGGAGGGGAAGCTGCAGGTCGCGTTGAAAATGGGACCGACCTGAGGAGTACTGTAGAACCGCGGGTGGCGAGCGTCGGATTTCCGGCGAGCAACGTAAGGGGAGACGGAGCGCGGGAAGGCAGGCTGGGGCGCGTGAGACTCAAATCTCCGACGTTCTTCGGCCGAGCGTTGGCGCGTGGACGAGGCGAGGGCCTCATCGGCGCGAGCCTGCTCATGGATAAGCTGCAAGAGACGCTCCCGGAGACAGGATGCGCAGACGCCCTCTAGGCTGCTCAGGTCAACAGGATGCCTTTTACACCTCATTTACTCGCAATTCCGTGACTAACTTACAAAACTGATTCAGACAACTGGCAACTTCGAGGTGCCTTGTGATCTGTTGCGGTGTCGATGCGGCCACAGCGCAGAGAGACGCCGGTGGACTTGGGTGTGAGGGAGATGAGAGAGAGAGAGAGAGAGGAGTGAGAGAGGTGTCTTGGGTGTGGTGTGGTGTGGTGGATGGGTTTGGAAGCCGTTTAAAAATAATTGGGAAGAATTTCACAAAAAAAAGGTTTGGCCAAATAAAAAAATAGACCTTTACATTTAAATGGAGCCAGCACTACCTCCACTTATTACTCATATATATTATCTAAGTAATTTAATATATTTTTTAATATTTTTATAATTATAGTTGAATAATTCATTATTTAATTAAACTAGATCATTAATTCCAATAAAAATAATAAATAATTTAATAAATGAAAATAAATCTCTAGTAGTTCTTTTCAGTTGGCCAAAGAAAACTTTTGTTCTAGAAGAGTGGAAATTTCTATAATGGCACAAAATTTTCTTCTAACAGGCAATAAATGAATGGCTCTTTCCTTTCAAGGGAAGAAAACAAATCATTTATGTCTATATTAAATACTTCCCCCCAAATTTCTAATTCTCTTTCTTTGGTTAAAAAGGAAAAAAATATTAATTACACTTTGCCCCTTAATCTATTCTTCCCATTCACATTCTTGGTCATTCTGTAACTAATGCAGCCAAATCACATATCATTACAAATTTACAGCTCTATCCACAATCACAGTAAAATTTTGAGATTTAATGTCAAATTAGGCTGCAATTAAGGAGCTTCATTTAGTCAGCTTTCTGTATGGCAAAATAAGATCACAGTGAGTACTTTTGGCAACAAGCATACATCATCATTAGCTTATAAATGAAATGTGTGTGACACTAGACACATGATCTGATATAGTACAATTATGAATAAACAAATTTATAATTAATAAAATATAAATATTATTAATTTATAAAAAAATATAATATCATCACATAATAGTTATTAAAAATATAATAATATCACTTATATAATTTTATCATATACATTAGGAATGATTTAACTGGTCATTATTATTTACACTAGTATAATATTAAAATGAGCATAATAAATTCATAAATATTCCTTAAGTACGATTTTAATTGTATTCAAATTATCCATAATATTGTATGAGGTAGAGATTAATATTAATTAAAATAAAATACTATAAATTTATAAAGATATATTAAAATATAAATATGATGATCATTTATAAATCCATCAATAAATTTGATGATGACCCTTGCGTACAGGAACACGTGGACGGATGTTAGTCACCCACAGTACAACGTCTTGGACGTGAATAAATGCAAAACATAATTCAAAATCATATGTTTTTTAAACAATTTTCCTTCTATTTTTCTACTAGTCAAGTAATCGAATTTAGAATAAATAAATTTATTCTAAATTTAATTGAAAAACGAGTTCTCAATCACCCCAAATTTCCCTGTTCACATTATGAGTTTACAGGATTAATGACTTCAATTAGAAGCTCTCCCAAAAAAAAAGCTATGAGACTGACTGACAGGTGTAGGAGCCCACGTGGGATCTCCTCCGTCACGTTTGAAAAGGCCATTTGCTAATTAAAATTAATTAGAGTCATTCAAAGAGCAATCTACCCTCTTCTTAAGTAGATGATAAAGACAGTTTTGTTACTATATTCTATGTATTAATTTTTTATGCAGTACTAAAAGTGTATAAATTTAATTACACTTAATTTTAGTTCGTTCATATTATTATATTAATTTTCGGGTATTTGGCATCATTCCATGTGAAAGTGCGAAGCATGAATCTATCCATGCTTTTCTTCAATTTACAAGTATACTCTATAAACTTATGAACAATATTAGGCAGTAACTTTTTAGATTGAGAATTTACTTTTCATTATATTACTATTTATTAAACAAAAATATTTTTAGAATTTCTATTAAATTATTGTGGTGGATAATATTTAAACTAATATATATTTAAAAATCATAATTTTAACTATAATATTTATTTTATTTATTTATAATAATATTATCGTTATCCATTATTTTATTATCGGGTGTAAAATTGATAAATTTACCACTTATGATTTTAAAGCGACACTCAACCGTATAAATTTTTCTATCTCGTACAAAAATAGTAACAGACTTGGTAATTTTCATAAATAATTTGAACAAACTCAATCTAATAAAATATAAAATATTATTATTAATTTAATATACAATATCTAATTAAAAGTTATATTTTATAAAATAATTTTAATATTATAAACCTATCATACTATATTTATATTATTTTGTAATTATATTTTCAAACCAGTATAGTAATACAGAGATGCAGCACGTAGTCTCCGTCAAATGACTCAAATGGACACCCACACCTCGAACAGTGGAGGAGAGGACAGTCATTTGACAGTTTTAATTTTTTTTATGTAGCAGCTTATAGGGCAGCTCCGACAGCAATACCTACAAAGAACAAATGACAATAATAATGATTAGGGCGAGAAGATGATGGCTTATATTTTGTATTAGAAGAAAACAGGGCGTGCTCTGCTCGTGTGTGTAATGTACCAACCATTAAGGAAACGACGCATGGGTGCATGTGTTGTTTGAGCAAAGTAGACAAGGATAAGTACAAGGGTGCAATACAAAGGCACAAAAGTTGGGTAAATGAGGACAAAGGGTAAAAGGTTCTCTCTTCTATGGGGGTCTCGTGGTCGTGGGGGCACATTACTCCAATCTACTACCATACAATACAAGGGGCCAAAAAATAACGTGCAGATCCACATCCAGCACACACACGCTCTCTTGTCACTTTGCCTATAAGCACAAAATTAATCATTTATTAAGGAAACTGGAAAAGAAAAAGGTGAATTACTCTTTAAAAAATAAAAAAGAAAAAGGGATGGATAAAGGCTGCCTTGATAAGGCTTCCATGAAACACATGCAGGGGAATGAATCCTTAATATAAACGATGTATCATAGTTGTCAATTGTCACTTTCAGGACTACACAACTACAGAAGAAAACAGTAAAATGAGAAAGGTTAACACAGCCATTGAACATGTTTCTACAAGCCCGCAAATAAGTATATAATTTGGAAGTTACAAATGTAGAATTGAGATATAATGCATTGTTATGGAGGAAGGTTTTGGCGCCGCACTTTAGTTTCTAGCAAGGTTACGTACTTGAGGAGCATGGATATTACAGCCTCCAACTCTGCTACTTGCTGCTGGGTCGGATCCAACCGGATTTTCTTACCAGCACCATACCAGCATTCTATTTACCACTGGCTTCTCATCTCTACTATCCAGCATTCTATTTAAAGTACAAGTTTTACAAGGCTACAATTATGCAAAGCTGCTCAGGTTCCAGTCTGCACCTTCATCCTAGGTGGATGCTGCCTACAAGGTAACCGCGCATGCATTTCTGTAACTCGTTCTGAACTATCTGTGAATCTCCGAGAGATTTTTCAGACGGTAACTTCCAACTCAGGTAGCAATAATTAGTCAACGGGTGAAGGAAAGTCAGTGGATCAGAAATCTCACAATGAATTAGTGAAATCTCACAATGAATTAGTGAATTCTCAGACTCGGACAAGAAGCACCGGAGCGTCATCACTGTTCAATCTGGTCCATTGTCCTGCCCAAGTATCAGGCGATCATATTGCATCCCTTTTTGGAGGCCCAGTTGCAAAGCACGAGCGATGCCAGCGTCCCTAATGGCGACACCATGCAGATGTAAATAGAACTATCTATAATGAAACTAGATGCATCAAGAATAATAGGCGGGCTGCATGTTCTCTCGTATCTATGCTTCTGTAGCATCCTCCCATGGTGAATCGAAGAATGGCTATCTCGCTAATTTTACCCCTCTTTCATCTGGGTGTCCTTCCTTTGGTTCTGATATGTACTCGTATGGAACTTACATTACCCAAATAGAATAGAAGGATTGGTATTACAGTGGAATTCTCTTGATATCAGAATTATTTATAGGAGTTTCGTATTTGAGATAAGAATTTGGTGTTTTGTTTATAATAGATGAGTCAATTGTGCAATAGGTGTGATTTATGAGAAATACTGGGGCTATGTCTATCATCCGTAGTAGTCATGATCCGTTTCTACTTGTGGGGACTACAATGCAATCTTATCTTACCATAAAATATTAGGAGGTCCAAAGGACAAAAGGTGTATAAGCAGTTTCAAAGAGTTTCTCCCTGAGAAATTATTACAAGATTGTGGTTTTCAAGAACAATTTTTTACCTAAATTAATAATAGAGAGCCTCCTTATACAGTAATGAAAATACTTGATCCGACTTGCTGCAATAAATCTTAGGAGAGTGATCCATGTAGAGTGGTTGAGATTATATTGTGAGTTTGATGATAGACTGTACTTGTACTCCACCAAGAGGCTGCATACATAGATGATTTATATTTGAAGATAAGTGGTTGAGGGAGCATCATTCGTATAAAGCATACTAGTATGCGTCTCACCTGCTGAAGTAGACAACATTTCTAGTTAATTGGAGTGTTGAACCAAATGTTGATGTATAAGGAAATACATTAGAAGCAACGAGCAAGAACTCAATGGTTAAAAGAGGGGATCATAATACAATATACTTTCATAAGTCAACTATTATTAAGAAAGCTAGGAATTGTGTATGAAAGGTTAGGAATATGGCAAGAACGTGGCCAGAGAAAGATAATACAATAAGAGAAACTTTCTGTAAGTATTATAGTACCCTATTCAACTCTCAAGCTACTCACAAGAAACTCTTCATTTTGTTAAGCCTTTGATATCCCACCAATAGATGCAACACTTTTAGTATGGTTGAGTGTAATGAAGTTGAGCAAGTAGTGTTTGAGCGGGGGAAACTAAGACGGCAAGCCCAACTGTTGCAAGACTTTTATAAATTCCTTTAACCTGTGCATGATTTTTGGAAAAATATTTTGTGAATTCAAAGAAAATTACACCAAATTATACTTTATAATTGGGAAGATATAAATTTTATCCTATATCTGAAAAAGAAGATTTTAAAGTTTTAAATATAAATTTTAAGGAAATGGGCATATGCTTAAGTTAAAACATATTCAGAGTTATAAATATTTTTTTTAAAAAAATATATGAGAAAATTATTTACTCTCCTTATTAAATTGTCATATATGTTATATTTATTATTTGAGAGAACATTAGAAGAAAATGTTAGTTAGATTGCAAAATAATTATTGAACTGTAGATATTTCTTAATTTATTAAGATGATTATTTGTCCTTATATATATTTTGCTTGTTATTGTGGGTGATCGTCCCAGAGTGTATCTAAGTTACTGGAGATCTAAATAAGAAATAAGGTGTGGTGCGATCATACTTATAGCCACATATGATATAGTACAATCTTATGAATATTCGATTAAATATAGTTACGAACATTACTAGGATGAAGATAACTCTTATGTAGGACTATAGAATATTCAATTAAGGTATCGATCGTTGTTTAGGGATTTGCGAGTGCGCAATTTTACATATAGCATCGAAGAACTCGGTTGTTATATTCGGTGTAGGGATTTGCTTATATCTTGTGTAAGGATTTGCTTATATCTTTATGGGTTGTTATATTTGTTGAAATTTTTGTATATATTTTGGGCTCTCTTTTTATTAAAAAAAGTTCAAATTTTAGTTACAAATTATAAGAAGTTTTATTATGAGCAATTGTACTATTAGTTTTAACTTCATTAATATATCCACTATTATAGTATTAAGAAAATTGTGACAGGTTATTTTTAGTTCACCGACCCTCACTATAAATATCGGTTAAGAATAATATTTTATATTAAGATTTTTGTGATAGGTGTCGATTAAATATAATATAATTCATTTTTTCGATAATTTAATTTTTAGAGTGATTTTCTAATGGTGACGAATTAGACAATTATGTATTCAGATTAAACTTATAAAAAGTTAAGAGTTTAATCATATTTTTATGAGAATTGGTTAAGTCAATAAATGAAATTTTTGTAAAATTTTCTTTGTAATGCTTATTTACAACTCCAATTTCCCCATCTTAACCCACCCTATTGGTAAGGTTAGCCTTCAATTAATTTTAATAAAATTTTTAAAAGAAAGTTATTATCTCAACCTAAATTTGTGTGGAGTATAATTTGGTTGAAAATGAGATTTTCTATAGCTATTTGGTGAAAAAGGGCCAGAGTTGGTGAAGGGTAATGAGGTGAATTTGATGTTTTGGGATTAGTTAACGTTTACTAAATTTTTTTACATTTATTTTTAAATTATTTTTTTACAGTTTAATCATATCATTAATTTAAATTATCTAAACTCAAATTAATATATATCAAAATTTTCAAAAATTATAATTTCTTTTACTCATTTGATAAATTTTGATCTTATTTATTTTAATCTCCCTATTCATATTTTTATTATTTGGTCCACATTTATTTTCGATTCAATTAAATAAAATTTTATTTTTAAAAATTAGGATTTTATAAATTTAGTAGTTAAAAGAGTTATAAATTTTAAAATTTAAAATTTAAATAAATATTAGTTTAAACTATATTTGAGTAGGGAAGTAAGATTTATGGGTGAATGGGGTCAATTAAATAAAATTTTATTTTTAAAAATTAGGATTTTATAAATTTAGTAGTTAAAAGAGTTATAAATTTTAAAATTTAAAATTTAAATAAATATTAGTTTAAACTATATTTGAGTACGGAAGTAAGATTTATGGGTGAATGGGGTCAAAGTATAGGTTAATTCGGTTTAATTGCAGACCGGTCTAAAATGGATGCGTGGGTGCTACTGCTGGTCAAACCGGTCCAACCGGCTTATAACAATTAGTCATCCCGACCGATTACCAATCAAATGCGGTTGCCTAAACCTGTTTGACTTGGCCGCCAGAGTGGGCCCCACAGCGCCTTCCTTCCTTCTCCCTCCTTTTCCTCCTTCCATCTCCGCTGACCGTATTAAGCATTCTTATTCATTTCATTGCTTTTACATTTTCCAACTTCTATCGCTTCCTCTCTCTCTAGAAACTCTGCCTTTCCGCTGATCACGCGGGTTTTAGCGTCTCTGTCTCAGCTGAAGGCTATCGACACCGGCAGCCTGCTGAGCTCGTTCCCTCTGATCCTCGGTGATGGCGACCATGGAGAACCTGATCGGACTGGTAAACCGTATTCAAAGAGCCTGCACGGTGCTAGGAGACTACGGCGGCGGTGACAATTCTTTCTCATCCCTGTGGGAGGCGCTCCCTTCTGTCGCTGTCGTCGGCGGACAGGTTACTTCTCTATGCTCTTTCTGGCTACGGTTCTTCTGCGGAGAGATGTTCAAGCACTCTACACGTGTTCGGCGGATAAAAACTAGCGATAGTTTTTGTTTGAACAGTGACCTGCTCCGTTATTTGAATTATGATTAACGATCCTGCATCAAGATATTCTTCACTGGTGATTAGAGGTGTAACTGTATTGTTCAACCGCTGTACAGCTTCGAATTTTACTGATATAAGCTTGAGAGAGCAGCTCTCTCTAAATAATATATCAGCATTGTTTTTGTATTGTACTTGCAAAGAAAGCACACAAGTATTAATGCATGTGATATAATTAGAGATTAATTTGTTATTCGCAGAGGATTTTCTAACTTCGTTGTTTTTATCGTATGGAAACAGAGTTCAGGAAAATCTTCCGTGTTGGAGAGTATTGTAGGAAGAGACTTTCTTCCCAGAGGATCTGGTTGGTTTTCCAAACCCTATGATTCCCTCTATCTGGCAGAAAGCTTATGCAGTGTTCTTTTGTAGTGTATTTGGCTTGATTTGATGTTGGATATACGATTTGCAGGTATTGTGACAAGGAGGCCGTTAGTTCTACAGCTTCACAAGATTGATGATGGATCAGAAGAATATGCAGAGTTCCTGCATATACCTAGAAGGAAATTCACTAATTTTGGTTTGTACTCTTTCCCACTGTTGCTATATAACTGCAGCATTTGCTGATGGGGATAGTTTCTGCATGATAAATCCACTGTGCTTCCCAAAATATAGTCTCCATTGGGTTATTCTTATAATGAATGCATCTTTTATGTGAGGGGTATAGATTCCTTCTAGATAGTATTCAGTGTTCCTGTACAATTTTTCTGTTATGATGGACTATGGACTAGAAGGAACAACTCGTGATCTCTATATTTGGGTTGGATAAATTCAGGTGCTTTTCACAAAGAAGTATATGAGCAGACATTTTAGAGCAAATGGTGCTCCAATGCTGTGGAGACATTTGGGGTGGTTAAGTTACAGCTGTGTTTCTTTTCTTTTTGGCCAAACAAGTCAATGATGTTTATTTAACTTATCTGTCTTGGCTTTTAACTCCTGAGTAAATTAAATAGGAAAACTTGAATTTTGATTAGTCTTAAATCAATCATTTCCTTTGCGAATTTCTTTTTGTTAACAGTGTTAATGTCACATTGAGAAGAAGTAAATGAATATTATAAAATAAGAAATTAATTGGATGAAAAAATCAAGAACTTTATATTCTATGGAAAAGAATGCCTCACTAGGTGGTAGCTGCTGGAGTGATGTCTTCACCACCCAGTACTCTCCAATGCCTCTTGAAATGACACCAATGACCCCATATAAATATGTAGCAACTGCTTGTAAGGTCCCCACCCTAGACCCGAGTATAGGGATTACTACATTAGTAGGAGCCTTGTTGGTGCCTACGGTAGAATTTGGTCATTGATACCATAGGGGGTGATCTGCAACATCGACTAAGGGGTGGTGGTTAAAGCAAGGTCTCCTTGAAGGCTAGATAATTCTCCTATTTCGAGATGCGATGATCTGACCTTGGAGATGTTGGACCAACTCAGATATTATTGAGTCCATCACCTATGGCAATCCCCAGATTTTCTTGTTGTTTGATATATATATATATATATATATATATATATATTTTTCAATTTGTTTCATAAGTTATAATTCTCAGTTGATGTGGCGACAACACATTGACATGCTAACACGTAATATAACATGAAGAAGATGATGCGATTGATTTGAGATGCAACTGGAAGTGTACAACCTTATAGTTTAAAGAGGTTATTCATTCAGAAAAAATATGAAACTTCATGCTTTTTTGCTGATTTACCCTTTCCATATTTTTGTATGGCTGGAGTTGTTTAGATGGTTTCTTTAAAAAGGCAAAGGTCTTTGCATAATGTTTGTTGCCTCCACAATACCTATGCATCACTTGCCCATCATTTGTAGGGTGTTCTAATTCACAACCAAATTCGATGATACATATGTGTTAGTACTGCAACAAAAGGAACCTTGTTTCCTTTATCAAGTGGATATTATGGTTTTACATCAATTTTACTTTATTTATAACTCATTGTCCTTTTGGCTTTATAGCATATGTTCGCCAGGAAATTCAGGATGAGACTGATAGAGTGACTGGGAAAACAAAGCAGATTTCACCTGTTCCTATTCATCTGAGCATTTATTCTCCCAATGGTTAGTGGTAGAATCCAAATCTTGAAATAGCATTAACTTGTATCTATATACAAACTATTGCTTTGAATTTGTGATCTTAGCTATTTTATTATAGTTTTTTGGAAAATCTGTAATAATGTGTCTTGTATCATAGATATTTATTTTTTGACATTGCAGTTGTCAACTTAACCCTGATTGATCTGCCTGGCTTGACAAAATTTGCTGTTGGTATGGATTTTGCTAGTTTCCAGCATATTGTTTCAGTTACTGCTTTGTATATATTTTGGTTATGACCGAGTTTATTCATCTCAGAGGGACAACCTGAAAGTATTGCTCAGGATATTGAAACGATGGTTAGATCATATGTTGAGAAGGTAATGGAAACATAATTAACATCTTATAATTCTCTGTTCTGATATATGAACCTATCTCCTGAATAACTGTATTGTGTATTGAACAGTTTTTGTTATTTTCTCTTGTGGAACACATCCTATAAAGAATTTAAGACTATTATTTTACATAAATAGGATATTGTAGGTTGAGTCTTATCATGGATATTAATCTGAAAGCAGCTTGAAAATTTTTCACCTTTTTGGTATGTTTATATTCTTGCTTTGGAACAAAATAATTTGTGACTGTTGTTCTGCAGCCCAATTCAATCATCCTGGCAATTTCTCCAGCAAATCAAGATATTGCCACTTCAGATGCTATTAAGCTGGCTAGAGAGGTAGATCCAACAGGTACACATGATTGTTCTGTACAACAAATGTGTACATCATAATGTGATGCCAGCGGATTTGTACATTAGAATGAAATATCTCGTCAATTCGTATGTTTTTTCTATCTTGATCAGGTGAACGGACATTTGGGGTATTGACAAAACTAGATTTGATGGACAAAGGAACTAATGCACTAGATGTAAGTCTCTTCATGTCTGCCCTCTTCTATTTGTATGTTCATGTGAAATATTTGTGTATGGTTATGCAATCAGAATTTGTTTTCTACATTTGGATGGACATATAAGTTTGAAGATCATCTAGAAAATTACTCTGGCTTTCAAATCTTAGCTGAAATATTCTGTTCATTCCTGTTCTTGACTGAAGCATATGTGAGTATTGCAGCCTATCTTAATGTCTCTCTGGAACTATAAAACTTTATCCTAATGTTCCGATTCCTTCTAACGCCTCATGCGCCCTCAGGTTCTTGAAGGGAGATCTTATCGGCTGCAACGTCCTTGGGTGGGAATTGTGAATAGATCACAAGCTGATATAAATAAGAATACCAACATGACTGTTGCAAGGCGCAAGGAGCAGGAGTACTTTGCAACCAGCCCTGACTATGCGCATTTGGCAAGTAAAATGGGCTCGGAATATCTTGCTAAACTCCTATCGAAGGTCAGATTGTTTTTTTTACAGATACTGCATAATTTTACATATATTACTTAAAGAGGTTGTATCTGATGTATTTGGAAATTTCTACAGCATCTAGAATCTGTTATTAGGTCTCGGATACCAAGTATCACATCCTTGATCAACAAAACCATTGATGAACTTGAATCAGAAATGGATCATCTTGGTAGGCCTATTGCTGTTGATGCAGGGGTGAGTACCTTAAAGTTGTACCATATACATGACTATGTATAAGTTTTGTGGTTTTCTGACAGAATTCCTTTTAGGCACAATTGTACACTATATTGGAACTCTGTCGTGCATTCGACAAGATCTTTAAGGAACACCTGGATGGAGGGTAAGGTCTTGAAAACATTTTATGACCAGCCAGATCATGACATTCCCAACATAAGCAAACTGTTCTTGGACTTTTGAACGCTGTTCTGCTTATCCCTTCGTTCTGTGTTCTGTTTTTAACGATGAGTTTTTTTCATCAAATGTGAATCCCTTGTAGTCTCTGGTGACATTTATATTGCTCATATTTGTATATGATTTACCTGTCTTTGTGAGCCATCATTATTCAATTACAATAACTAAGTCTTTGAAAAGGTGTTTAATTTAGAAGTAAGGATTTGAATAATTAATTGTAAATCTCAGCCCAAAAAAGCTATGAATGGTTAGGTTATGAATCCTCCCAGTTTGAGTAAATGAATTTCTATACTGTCCTGGTTCCACTGGCCCAATATTCAAACATTTCACCAAATTTTTCATGGACTGCTTAGTGAGTTGGGAAACTTCTGCTAAGGTACTGTTTATCATATGGTCAAATTTACTTGTTCCTATGCTAATCTGCCCTTTATTTCAGGAGACCAGGTGGTGATCGAATCTACGGAGTCTTTGACAATCAGCTACCTGCTGCTATAAAGAAGCTTCCTTTTGATCGTCATCTCTCTATGCAGAATGTTCGAAGGATCGTGTCAGAAGCAGATGGCTATCAACCCCATTTGATTGCTCCTGAGCAAGGTTATAGACGATTAATTGAGGGGTCACTGAAGCATTTTAAGGGCCCAGCTGAAGCTTCTGTTGATGCGGTGAGCAACTGGACTGACCAGAGACAGCTCTAAACTTTAAACTTTATAAAGTTTCATCCGTGAATTTTAACAAGTGGATTTTGTTTCTTAGGTGCACTTTGTCTTGAAGGAACTCGTGAGGATGTCAATCAGCGAGACACAGGTAAAAAAAACTGTTAATTCTTCTAAATTTTGAACAAGAATACAGTACGAGGCTAGTCATTGGATCCTTGGGTGGGTTGGTCATATTCATTTCTTTCCCTCTGAGAGATGAGTGATTCGATCATATATACAGAGATATATAAAATTCTTTCCAAACAGGAACTGAGGCGATTCCCCACTCTGCAAGCTGAAATTGCTGCTGCTTCCGGTGAGGCCCTGGAGAGATTCCGAGAGGAGGGTAAAAAGACCGTGCTTCGGTTGGTTGACATGGAAGCCTCCTATTTGACAGTGGAATTCTTTAGGAAACTTCCACAGGAAGTGGACCGAGTAGGCAATCCTGGAGAACGAGGTGGAAACACTGGAGAAAGAGGTGGAAACCCACAAGGGGAAAGAGGCAGGGGATCAAACCCGGGAGGAGAAAGAGGAAGAGGTGAAAACGCATCTGAAAGAGGCGGAATCCCCACTGCATCGAATGTGGATCGCTACTCAGACGGACATTTCAGAAGGATAGCATCGAATGTGTCCGCTTATGTGGGCATGGTGTCGGACACGCTCAGGAACACAATCCCAAAGGCCGTTGTCTACTGCCAAGTTAGAGAGGCAAAGATGTCGCTGCTTAACAACTTCTATGCGCAGCTCGGGAAGAAAGAGGTATGTAATCTGCATTGCCTGATCATACCATCCAGAATCTATTTGATTATTCAGTGGGTACACTCTTCAATTGCTCATTGATTGCACTATTGAGCTGAGCACCCTCTACAACTATTCTCTTAGTACCTACCTTTATGTGATTTGTTACAGGGCAAGCAGTTGGGATTAATGTTGGACGAGGACCCGGCACTAATGGAGAAGAGGCAACAATGTGCAAAGAGGCTTGAATTATACAAGGCTGCAAGGGATGAGATCGACACGGTTTCATGGGCTCGATGAGGTCGATGAGACTTGAGTTTTCGCACTGGCTTGCTCGTGGATCTCATTTCTTCGCATAGATACTGGGGAGTCTGAAAATATTTCATAGTTCATAGTCCATATTCGTTATACACCTTACATTGTTTTGTCATGGATCATCTTCTTGTAAATTTACTAGTAAAACCGATTCAGTATGGCTCCTTGTGGAAGTGCACTTGCCATTCAAGATGTACGAAGAGCCGCTCCAACTATAGCTGAAACTATACACGCAGCATCAGAGGTAAAAGTCCATGCAAGCTTCCATCATTTTCTCTTCCATATACTTCACATACTTGAGCCACGAAGTGGCTTAGACTGTTAGATACAGTCAGTCGACTATCTATCACACACAGAGTGATGCTTACTTCATGGATCCAAACATTTTCCTGTTCATTTCATCAATGCCAATGTCAGATATGGGCTCGATCGGTAGCTCATCTCCATCTGTTGAAAGACTGGAACTGCAAGCTTCTCTACTAAATTCATCTGCAAAATCAACATCACCAGATTATACTTGCAGTCAGAGCTGCAGCATCATTGCAATGTTACTCTCCTGAAGCTTGCAAATGCTCAACTAAGGCAGGCATAGAATCTTGAAATATACATAGCTGGAAGCAAGAGCTTGCCCTCAACCTGGTGTTAATGATGATCCGACTGTTATGCCAAAAAGATTCTTACCAAATAATGTGTTTAATGATGTTGGAGGAGGGGTTGACAAGAAGTTGAGTCCAATATAAAACCCCAGTGCCAATAGTATTGTCACCATAACATAAACTGGAATAGCCAGCGCCCAATACCTGGAAGAGGAAGAAGGCCAATCCATTTTTTAATAAGCTTGACAAATCCCCATAATTTCCAAAATTCAAGTACCAAAACCCATTTTTTTTTACTTTGTAATATATACAGAGAACTGTTTCCTGTGTCTGAGTCCTTTAATACACTAAGAATTTAGAGAGTACTTTTATGGCATACATCATTCCTCAGCATAGTTCAGAATGAATAACACTTGCATCCCCCATAAGCAATTCTCGGCTGGAGAGCAGCAATCTTAGGGGTTTTTTAACCAAAATTTGTTCAGTTCAATAATGAAAAATGGAGCCTAAGCAAGACTAAATTCATCTACACGGTCTCTCAAACTAAAAGGTCAATCAGTCTAAGGCACTTCTTTGATATTCATATGAATGGAAGATCATATTAGTGCCAATAGGGGTGTGCACAGGTAAAGGGTACAGCTGAAATTAGTTGCTAATGGGTAGGTTCCAGTTTAATGATTTAAGGAACCTTTAAAAATAAGTTCTGGTTCCAAGGTACCCATAACCGGAACTTGAACTTGTTATTTAAATGAGTTTTTATTTAGCTTTTAATCTTAATAAAACATGAACTAAAATCTAAAATACTATTTTATTTCTTTATTTATTCACTCCATACACAAAGTAAAATGAACATATCTTACCTTTCACATCTAAGCCTAGAAAAGATGACCACCACAACTTCCATCTTGCTTCTATAGGTATGTGGTATTCAACAGTTTCTAGTTAGGTTCTGATCATGAATAGGGTTCAATTCCAATATATAGGAACCAAGCTTATGTAGGGCCTAGGTACCACAAAAGTTACAGGATAGCCGGATCCATACAATCTTAAGTATCAAGAACTAGAAATGTTGTGCAACTATCAAATTTCAGTGATTAAAGACCATTTTAACTTGCAAAACCAATGAAATGTAAAAGAACGTTCATAAATCCAAGAAAAAATAATGATATAAGCATCACAACTAACCTGCTAGGATAGTAAAATATACCAATATGATGTAGCCACGACTCAGGAACATATGCCCATGCAAGAAAAAGAACTGCACCCAAGACAAATCAAACACTGCACAACTTTAAAATTGTTGCATGTACTCTAAAAAATTGGAAAAAGCATCACCGCAGATGTTTTAATAAAATGACTAGATCACCAGATTAGTCTGCAAGAAATTTGGAACAACAGAACGTGCTGGTGCTAAATGGCATTATTAGATAGAATGATGATATTCGATTTGGTACACGGGGGAGTACAGACAGGTCAAGCCTGTATTTCTTACTTGATTATACTTTTCTCATCTTCCTAAGACATTCTTCTTGTATCTCGGTTCTGTTTTGAATATGAAAATGAAAAGCAACAGGAGAGTATAATAAACTCAACAACATAAGCAAGGTCAAGCATTTGCTTCATCTTGACACCGAGATCTGAATAGAAATCCAACGTGTACACCAACAGAGCAAAGCCACAGCAGATGAGAATTTAATCAACAAGCAATACATCAGTCCCTAGAAACCCGTGAAACTATGTACCTTTATTTATTTACAATTTGCCAGTGCAGTAAGAGAAATAAACCCACTGCAACCAGTAAACATGCAGGCAGCCAGTACATAATAGTTAAGCCTAATGCACCAAGAAGTTGATTGATCTACAGAGGAAGTGCCTTGAAAAACGAAAATCGGAGCAGAATACCGAATTTAAGTAGCATCCCACTCTGCAAGTGAAAAAATGAACAAAAAGGGAAGAAATCAAAGACCTGTGGCTGCAATGGTGGTAATGGAGCCTACGAATCCGTAGACCTCAGAGGTCTTGGGTCCGTGCTCTCCAGAGACCCCAAAGCCAGACGCCCTGTCCGACGAATCTACAAAAGAAACACCGGGCCTCTTCTTCCTCGAGAGAGACAAGGTTCTCCTCGGACTGCTGACAGAATGAGGCTCCTCCATGGCTACTTTCGCAAGAAGAACCCCATGGTGCCGAGGAAGGAATGCTCAAATCAATTGTACCACCGATCAATCGATCAATCACTGAGAACGGAAAACCACAGGATGAGACCAAACCGATGTGCTCCGACGACAGCTCTGGGCTCCGTCCGAAGGAGATACAACATTAATGGGCCTACCCATGTTGGGCCGGTAAAAATAGTATGGGCCAAATTCACACCACACCGTTAGACTGGATAAAATCATAGCTTTATTATGGGCCAAATGGTTTTCTAATGCATAGACTCATTCTTTATATCATGCTTACTGATCAGTTGTCAAATGGCCTCGCACATCGCCATTAAACTTTACTCCCCCCCCTCTCTCTCTCACTTTACCTTCACTTTTTCGTTAGCTATTCTTCTATTCTGCCAATATTTGAGCCCCTACACCATCATGGGAAGAAATTTTACTTCTACAAGAAGTTATCCTCCTGAAATTCACTATAAAAGGAGACTAATTTCTTCTTCTCTCATACCGATGATGTTCTTCCCTTGGTGTTCTGTAGCGTGCTTCCTTCATGTAATCATCTTTTCTTGAGTTTTTATTACTGATTTTCCTTCAAAATATATCGTTTCTTGTTGGAATGCGAGGCACTCAAGCAATGAAAACTATGTTGTCTTTCATCAACAATGGAATTGTGTGAAGTAATATTTTAAATCTATTATTTTGTTTGAAATTAGTTCTCTTAGATACTGATATTTAAAATCAATTTAGTTTACTTAAAAATGAGTTTTTAGAAAGTTTAACAATTGAAATATCATCCCACTAAATTTTTATTACATTTTGCCTACATTATTTTTTGCTCTATATTTTACCTATATTATTGATAGAGCAACTTTTTTTTCTCAAAAAAGTGCATCTAAAAGTATCTTTTCCATCCTAGTATCTCGTATAAAATCACTATCAATATATTAATAAATAGTTGAAAAATTACTTGATTTATATAAAATGCCCATGTTTCCTTTTATATATCTAAATATTAATTTTGATCATTTGATCATTCCATAAATTTTGCAATATACATCATATCAAGACATTTACTATTACATACATAAAACTTCCAACAATCTAATTAAAAGGTAGGATCAATTTCTAAATCATTATTTTCTTTAGTTAATTTTGTTCATGTTACACGAGCATTTACTAATTTACAATCAAACACGTTAAATTTTGTGAGTAATTCATTTATATATTTGACCAGTTTGAAATTTCGTTTTTCACTTAAAAATGATTGCCATTTAATACATATATATATATATATATATATAGTCCATTTGGCTACTTTTAACCTAAAAATATTTTGGTAATTTTTTCTCGATCAAAATTATTTGATCCATATTCATGATACTTCAATTTTCCGTTAAAAAATTCTATTTTATTGAGTAGTATAAAATATTGTTAATTATTATTTAATTTTATTGTTGTTATTTGTGAAATTCTTTTGAAGGAAATTGTCCAACTCTATCTTTTTTAAACTTTATACTTAATTCATACTTTTTTTCAACTATAATTTTACAATTTTAAATTTAAAAATTTTCTAATTTTTCAAGTAGTAAATTATCCAAGTTTTCTAATTATAGTCATCAATAAAAGTAATTTTAAAATTTTAAATTTGAAAAGTTTCTAATTTTTCAACTAACAAATGATCGACATTTACTAATTATTCTTATCAATAAAAGTGTGTAGTTCACACATGTTCGAATCAATTAATTGTAGAGATTGATTTGCTCATGGTCCTGCTTGCTTCGGTATGTTTATCATAAACTATTGCAAGACAACTTGAACATACATAAATATATATATATACATATGTATATATATATATTGTAATTCTTGAACCACGTCCTAAAAGTTGTAATCCTTTCAAACTTAAATGTTCATCTATACTAATGTTATAATATTCATCATTTAGGAAATTTCATAACCACTTCAATAATAAATAATCTATTTGATAAACATGGTTTGTATATTATAACTACATTTTCATGATTATATGTTTTAAAATCCGTTTTCTTGTAATAAGAAAATTGTATGAAATAATTAAAAATTTTTAAAATAAAACTAAGATTTTGATTGGTATGGATAAATTAAAATAAGAATATAAATAATAATAAGTGATCAATGAAAATTAAAAAATAAGGAAAATAAATCATAAATTAATTTAAATTTAATAATCGGGCCTCTACCTGGTTCAAGTCAAAAACCAAGTTAGTTAAAGGTGAATCGAACATAAATCGGGTTGAACCAAATTGAAATGGGAAGAATTGCTTCATAGCCTACTTAACTTGCTCCACAGTTTTTGGCCTTTGGTCCTACAAGTATTTCGTGTCCTTGGACTTCGATAGTCAGCATGGTCCTTAGGTGGAATTGCCCTCTGTCCACGGGGTATGAAACTGTCCTTGACTACCTGTCTTATTCTCTTATTCCATATTATGTTATTTCTTGCGTGAACCAATGTGGTTCCTTCTTGACTTCAAGCATTTCCAAGTCTTTCTAGGGTTGTTGGTGGTTTGGTGCTTCGCTGTTCTTGAGTTGAACACCTTGATAGTTTCCTTGCTGAGTCTCCCTTGCTAAGGGTCATCCTAATAGTCCTTTTGGGTTTCTTAATTCACTGATTCAATTTCCTTAACTGAAATGAAAATTTTTCCTAGTTTTTATGGTAGTGTGGGTTTGTTTGGTTACTTTCATTAGGGCAATCTTCCTAGCAAGATCACATCATTGAGAGATAGGAATTTAAGAATTGAGTACTTCATTAATAGGGGAATACAAAAGGTTGGGGTTTTAACCCTATCACAAAAAGTAGTCACATAATAGATAGGAAGCTACGATTTTCTTGGAAAGTATCCTCCTTGGTAAGATTATATATTCGTACTAACATTCCTGGCTTTAGGCTTGACTCCCTTTGTACACAGGATTGTGACCCTAACATGTCCTAGCACCGTACTCCTTGGTGGTACTGGATATTTCCCCATTTGGTCCTTTGGGGCTTCTACTTGGACGGGTCGGTTCACAAAACTCAATCACTAGAGAACGGACAAATTAGGAAATTTACAACCCGAATGACCCAAAGAGTCATAAAAACCTTGGAAAGGGACCTTTGGTCAATTTGGGAGAGAAAACTAGACCAGTTCAGGTGAATCAGATCCAAACCGGATTGAACCGGCTTAGACCGGTTTGAACCACTATTGAACCAAATGTTAAATTCATTTTTCTAGGTGCTTAAAAAATTCAAATTGGAGAATTGATGTCACATTGGATAGAGAATGAATTTAGAAATTTTTAATTTTGAGAAACTCGGTCGAATCAGGTCTGAATTAGCCGGTTTAAGTGTTGAACCCAATTAGGACTGATCTGGTCCGATTAGGAACAGTGTCGTCTTCTTCCTTCAGATGACAACACTGTTCACTCGTCGGAAAATTCAATAGCGCTGGCAAAGAAAAAATGTTTTCATTAAGTACGTTTTAGGCTATCAATGACTGTCATTAAGGTGCCAAACGGATGACCAAAGAGTCACAGAGCTCCCTATATAAAGAGCCCCTCTCCATTCATCCTCCACACACTTGAAAACCTCACTCTCTCTTAGCTACTCAATTTTTTGATGAAGCTTGAATCAAAGCTCCGATATAGGGTATTTTTTTGACAAAGATGGCGTGGTCGAGTTCCTTAGACTTGGAGAGAAGTCAACTACATGGTGGTAGTCTCCAGTTGCTCTGAGGATCGCCGGAGAAGTGCCGATATGATCGAACAGTGAAGCAGCTCCGGCGGACTGAAGGTGCCTTATTTCTGTCAGGATGAAATCAGCCAATTCGAGCCCTACTCAGGCCAAACCAAGCTCTCCTAACACTTCCTCAACCCTCCTACGATCGAATGTGAACAGAAAGGTAAGCGAAGTTGGCTCCCCTTTATGAATTCCAATCGGTGCTAAAGAGAGAACCGATAGATCTTTACTGACCAAATTCTCCCTCAATTCAACATGAATTGAGGTGATTCTTGATCCTAGGAAGAATCTTGGAACAAGAGCTATCTACCCAGATTAAAAACTTGGACTGCCACGCCCCCGATGGTAAGCTTTCGAAGCTTTCTCTTTCTACGTTCAATTTTTCGACGAAGCTCCGTTTGAGCTTGTTCTGGCATTAATTCATACGATTCAAAGTGCAATTGAATCGTACGGAGGTGTAGTAACTTAAATATAACTTCAATTTAAAAAATTAACTTTGTTTGATCGGTCAATTTGATGAAATCAAATTCATCCAAGTTGAAAGGTTGAAATGGGGGAAAATTTTGGGAATTTCGAAAATTCGAAGGGACTAAAGTGCAATTTCCTAAAATTGAGGGTCAATTGGGCATGGTTAAGATGTTGGATGACCAATTGATCAATTTTTGGGTAAAATCTACCATTTTTGTAAAGTAGGGGCAAAATGGTAATTTTGGAAAAATTGGGGACCAAAATGGGAACTTGGAAAACTTGTATCCCTTTTGTAATTTTGAATAAATTGAGGTCCCAAAGTAAAATTTTGAAGTTTCAGGACTCAATTTGGGAAAAAATCGACAATAGGAACCTAAAGTTAAATAAAAGAACTTTAGGGACCTAATTGCAATTAATTAGAAATTTGGGTATTTTATTCGTTCGTGATGAATAAATGTTATCCAACCAATGGATAATGAACAAGGTTGTTCATAACGTATAGGAACGCAAAGTACTAGGAATGCCAGCTAAGGCAAGCTCGCAAAGGGACAAAAAAGCCGGTTAAGAAGGATTTACGACAGTAATGGGTGAGTGACATTTTTATATCATACCCGGTTGGGATGATAAGCACCTCGAAAATGAAAACCTACTACAATGTGGGATTTTAATATCACACTAGATGAGGTGATGTGAGAAAACACATGGAAAAACTAATTACCAGTTGTAAGTAGATCATACCTGATTGGTATGATGAACTTCATAGAATGAAGTAGAAAACTCGTTTATCGATTATGAGTGGAGATGTCCTCACACCCGGTTGGTGTGATGGACGGCTGAAAAATTATTTTTGTCAGAAATGCTCTCCCCTAACTGTGTGTTATTGCTTAAACTTTTAGGGAGACATTTTTTATGGGAGCTCGAATAGCTCAAATAGGCCTAAGACCTTGGTTTTGGAACTTGGGGGCTAATATGCCCGATTTTGAAAATCTCGTAGAGTGGGCCCAAGGCTAGTTGGCACGAGCAGGAGCATGTAAACAAACATGAGTTTAAGCCATGAAAAATTTTAAATGAATGATATGTTTGGCCATGGTACCAAGACAGGACATACATACTCGATGGACTAGTGGCAGTGTGACAAGACAGGTCGACAGACCAGTCAAGACAAACATCTGCAGGTCAAGTTGAGGGAAAGGGCTATTGGACCAGTGGCACCAAAGATTAAATGGCTTATGAGAAAAGCTGTTGTTTTGTGCATGCACTGAAGTATGAGACCTTCAAGACACCCTACAGGGGTAGTGATGCATCATAGGGGCTACTAGACCACACGGTGGAGATAAGGGCAGATTGTCGTGCTAGCAGTCAAGGAAGCTCGACGTAGCTTCATGCGCATGAGACTAGGGTGGGGTCGGGATGAGGTCTCTGTCCTCATACGAACATGGAGTTTTCTTTACGGGATTGAGGGTCGGATGTCATGTACATCCACTCATTCTTAAGGTAGAATTGGACGAGTTTATATCTAGGTGGCCAGTAAAGTCGCTCCGACGCCACAAGTGGGTGCAGTGAACATGATGCCTTGCAAATATGTGTTCCCTTCATGATAAATGGCGTGTGTTGGTTGATAAACACACCGTTTGTGGTTAATGATGAGAAATGACTATGAAAATCGAGATTTTGAGGTTGAAATATTTTAAAGAAAATATGGAGTATGGCACACTCTAATTTAAAAAAAAACTATTTTATAGAAACTTTATTTTTTTTTAAATTCTCATTCACTAATTTGTATAAACTCATCCACCCTTTTATCCTTTTTTAGAAAATGGCGTTCCTGGTACATCGTGTTACTACATGATATGAATATCCTTGTTCATTATCTCTCGACTTAATAGCCTTCATTCATCTCGAATGAATAACATACCCAAACTTTTCAATTATTTGCAATTAGGCCCCTAAAGTTCTTTTTCCTTTAACTTTAGGTGCCTAATGCCAATTTCCCCCAAATTGAGTCTCGAAACTTCTAAAATTCACCTTATTACCTCAATTTATTCAAAATCACAAAAAGGGGTTCAAGTTTCCTAAATTCCTAATTTGGTCCCCAACTTTTCTAAAATTAACCATTTGCCCCTACTTTACAAAAATGGTAAATTTTACCCCAAAAATTTCAAAAATCGACCAATTGGTCCTCCAACATCTTCTTCATGCCCAATTGGCCCTCAATTTTATAAAATTGCACTTTAGTCCCTCAAATTTTTGAAATCCCCAAAATTTCCCCAATTTTCCCCAATTTCAACCTTTTAACTTGGTCAAATTTGATTTCATCAAATTGATCGATCAAATGAGGTTTATTGTTGAAATTGAAGTTAAATTCAAGTTCTTACACCTCCATATGATTCAATTGCACTTTGAATCGTATGAATTGATGCCGGAACAAGTTCAAACGAAGATTCACTAGAAAATTGAACGTAGAGAGTGAAAGCTTCGAAAGCATACTGTCGGGGGTGCGGCGGTCCAAGCTTTTAATCTGGGCAGATAGCTCTCATCCTGAGGTTTTTCCTAGAATCAAGAATCACCTCAATTCATGTCAAATTGAGGGAGAATTTGGTCAGTAAATATCTGTCGGTTCTCTCTCTAGTATCGATCAGAATTCATAAAATGGAGCCAAATTAGCTTATCTTTCCCCACTAATTTGATCGTATGAGGGCTAAGGATGTGTTGGGAGAGCTTGGTTTGGCCTGAGGAGGGCTCGAATTGGCCATTTTCAGCTTGGCCAAAATAGGGCAGCTTCGGTCTGTCAGAGCTACTTCACCGTTCTATCACACCGGCGTTTCTCCGGCGACCCTCGGAGCAAATGAAGACTACTGTTGGGTAGCTGACTTCTCCCAAATCTAATGAACCCGACCTCGCCTTCTTTGGCTCAGAAAAATGCCCAAGTCAGAGCTTTAGTTCGAGCTTCATTGAAAAATGGAGCAGTTGGGAGAGAGTGGAGTTTTCAGGTGTGAGGAGGATGAATGAGGAGGGGCTCTTTATATAGAAAGCTCATGGACTATAGAAATCGGTTCAATAGTGGTTCAAACCGGTTCAATGCCACTTACAACATGACATTTTCTAGAGCATATCTCTATCCATTAGACTTCTAGAACACCTCCTTGAGGTTCGTTCTCAGCTTTCCAACATTTCAGGGATCGTATAACTTTATCCCTCTTTTCGTTGATAGTATTCCTCAACTACCTTTACTGTTATCCTCTCATCCATCTTGAATTTGACGTCATGTCTCACATAACCGTATCGATTTCTCTTACCTACTCGTCCTTTCCTAACTTCTTTATTGGGTCTTTCTGATTTCAATCATTGGGTTTCCTGATAGCTTATTGACATGCGAGGATTCTTCCCTTCTTAGGTCCTTCCTCTTCTCTAGTGGAGTCCTTTACTCAAGGACTTTCTTTTTCCTTAATCCACTCTTACTCGCTTGTGTTCATTTCACAATTCATTATTTCGAGTTGATCCCTTTTTGGTCTATGTATTGATTGCTTTGTTTGGGGAGTTCCCTTCTTACAGTTTCATTCTCTACTATTTCCCTCAAAGTAGAGATTTTAACCTTAGAAGCTACATGTTCAACCTTCTTACCATTCTTTGAAGGTTTCTTCCTCCATTTCCTTACATCTCCTTCTATATTGAAGTAATTTCCTTCTTTGAATCTTTCCTCATATTAAAATTCCATTTCATCTTTTATTCATTATTTGAGCAATTTTCGATTATTGGTCTTATTTCGCGTACTCCACACCATGCCTATCCGTCCACTCTTTAGCCTCCATTAAATTAGTGTGGACCACAACCCGTTCTGATGTTAGTGGTCGTTTTCCATAATTCACTTCTTAATTGAGGGCTTACTTCTCCAAGGTTTTCTCATACGTTCTTTCCATTATTCCTTTATTATTGTAGTCCACATGTTCATACTTGTAACGACATCTTTTGATGCTACCATCCTATTAGCCCGTTTAATTCACTTCTTGGGCCCTCATGATTACTTTTCCTTTGTACTTGATCTTTACATTTCAACCAGCATTTCATTGGTGAGCTTATCTTTCTTTCCACTTCGGTTGGTTCCATTACCTCTTAGTTGGGATACACATGCCTTTCCGGGGCTTCATTCCTTGATAGGATTCTTCCCCTTTCTCTCAGAATTTCTTTTTCATTTGCTATATGGAATATCTACCCTTAAATAACATCCTTTGATGTCATCTTCTCTTGTTTATCATTCATTTGGTCTAATTATCTTAGGGTAGTTGTTTCTCGAGTCTTTTTGTCCTTAATGTCCATCCTACTGCCCTTTTTAGGGTATAGTCCTTTCTACTTCCCGGTCTTCCTTAGGGCATTGTTTATTCTCCTTTACTATCTTGTTGTTATAACTTGCTTCCTTCCGCTATATTGGTCTGAAACTTCTATTTGGCTTCACTGCTTTTTTCAAAGTGAGTCGTACTTGCCATCTCGAGACATCTCATTTGTCGTCAAGTGCTCGACTAGTCATCTCTTGTGGAGGCGTCCCTTCTTTTGGTCGATTTTTGGAATTGGGAATGATAAAGATGTTGGAGGACCAATTGGTCGATTTTTGGAATTTTTGGGGTGAAATTTACCATTTTTATAAAGTATAGGTAAAATGGTAATTTTGGAAAAGTTGGGGACCAAATTGGGAATTTGGGAAACTTGAACCCCTTTCTATAATTTTGAATAAATTGAGGTACCAAAGTGAATTTTAGAAGTTTCGGGACTCAATTCGGGGAAAAATTGGTATTAGGGACCTAAAGTTAAAGAAAAATAACTTTAAAGACCTTGTAAACCCCGTCCTTTTATAATAAGAAAATCGGGGAAAGAATCGATAATTTCCAAATAGATAATCGAGTCGATTTAAAAATCGGAACCGATAGATAAAGGGAAAATTGGGAAATTTATGGATCCCAAGTGACTTAAAAAGTCATAAAAGTCATGAAAAACTGCACTGTTCACTTACCAAAAAATCGAGCAGTGCCGACGAAGATAAAAAGTATCCGGCAAGAGAGTTTTAGGCAATGAATAACCACCATTAAGACGTCAATCGACCGACCAAAAAGTTTTCAAGCTTCCTATATAAAGTGTCACTCCTCATTCATTTTACTCACACCTGAAATAAGTGTTCACAGGCTACACATGCATTAAATAAGTGTAAGTTATAAAAGAAACTTTTCAAACAATTTCAATATTAAAGGGAAATGGATCAAGTAACTAAATGATGGCATATTCTAGTTTTTTCTATTTAATTGTGTCAAAATTAAAATTTATTCAAGTGACCATTTAGATCCATTGCAAAAGGAAAATAAAACGCAGGAAGGGTTACCTGGACATATATATGATCTATGGGAATATGAAAATATCCTATGGACTGTCCATAGTGAAAATCACAGGCAAGAACACCATTCCCACCTTATCAAA
The DNA here is from genome assembly GCA_030064425.1 of Trapa bicornis. Lineage (NCBI taxonomy): Eukaryota > Viridiplantae > Streptophyta > Magnoliopsida > Myrtales > Lythraceae > Trapa > Trapa bicornis. The sequence continues at coordinate 32,903,326 of CM057755.1, read as the reverse complement.
ATTGCAACAAGCTTTGCAGCAATGGATTCCCGCACTCAGCTTTAAAACACAAGAAACTCATATGAGCTTCATCCCCAAATAGTGCATTTGGTGAATAACGTTTCTTTGCCAAAATATTTAGTTGATATGATTTGAAAAAAAAAATGTATTACAGGACCATTAGAATACAAAAGCTTCAAAAAAGTCCTTAGGAAACCAAAGGATCCATGTCGAATAAATTTGGAAGACAGTGGCTTGTCAATATGTAAGGACTAATACCAAACTTTTGAACTACTTTGAGGTGCAATTCTATCTGTAGTGTCAATTTGGAATAAGATTATGTATCAAAGACAGTAACATTTAAGCATCTAATTTCTGAATCTGTCTTCACAATAAACTAACTGATGTCAAACAGATTATCCACTGCCTAACCTTCCTATCTATCAGCCCTGGTATACCCAAAATATGGAATGACAGCGGTTATGTTCTTCCACAATGGATCAATCACACCTTCTTATCCACAATGGTGAAAAAATGGTTCAGAGACCTAAATTGTCAAACAATTTTTTCCCTTGTAATGGGTATATGAATACTATCCATCCTGAGAATAAGGACTTAGAGATCTTTCTTACTATGTTAGTTGTGCTTTCCAAAATCAAAATAATTACAAATTGTTCATTCCCATAAGGAGCCCGACTTGTTGTCTTTCCCATGCTAAACACTGCATGCCCTTTCTTAATTTGAAAGCCTTGCAAAGGCTCAAAGAATTGAATGCCCTCTAATATTTATGGCTTTAGAAAATAGACCAGTAGGAGGAGGTGTCCTCATCCTCCTCCTCGCCATCTTTGTAGCTGGTGGTGGGGGCAAAAGTGGGCAATGATTGGCTTTTTATTAGTGTCTTTTTCCCTCTCCAAAGTCCTCCTGAAAGCACTAGTGTGGGGCTCCCTCCCTCACGGGCAAAAGGGTGGCTCCACCACCCATTAAAAGGCTGACTAGATCAGAACCAGACCCTCTTTTTTCCCCATTTCCTGCCCAACTCTCTCAGTATCTTTAGATGGAATAATTTCCATATATCACTCATTTCAAAACTCTCCCCATAAATTCCTTCAAATACTCCAATCCAAAGATGTATGAAGAGCATTCTTTTTGTATTTAATACAATTTTCAAATCGGATAATAGAGTAAATGCTCGTAGCATAAACTCTCTGACTTTGATTATTCAATACTTTTCCAGCTCATTGATTAAGGTGGGTAACAACATTCACCAAAAAAGAGGCTAAATGGTTAAAACCCCCCATTTCCTCTCTTTTTTAATAATTACATTATAAGCAATTTATTAATTTGTTAAATAATACAACAACTCACAATTCAGTGTAAACACAATCTAACAAGTAAAATGGATTTTTTGAATTTTTATTTATAAAAAAATAATTTAAATAATTTTATTATATAATTAATTAGTATCCATTTTTAAATGTATTAATTAATTAGTAAAAATAATACACGGAAGTTTAAACTCTTTCACTGGCCAATGGAACTCCCCATGTCCATAGCTTATGCGTCTCTATGTGTGAAAGAATGACCAATCCCCTCATTCACGTGGCGAGTTCAGCTAAGCATGTGACCCCCTCCCTCCTTCCCACTCACTGACTGCTTTGACCTATCTCTCTCTCTCCCCTTCAATGTGTTTCTGTCTGTCTCCCCCTCACTGTCTTGTCTCCTATTTCAGGCTCTATTTTACCCTTCTGGTTGAGTCACTCATCCGCCCCTCCTAACTCAGTCACTCTCTGCAATTATTCAAAAATCCTCGCCTCATTGATTACCCGAACTCTATTTTATACAGTGGTGAACTGTCTCTCTCTCTCCCTTTCTCGCTCACTCTCCGCGCGAGGTATAAGTGGAGGAAGTCTCTTGTGCATCAGGAGTGTATGTAAAGAAGAAAGCAATCATGGGCTGTATTCAGTCCAAAACCTCTCATCTCCCTTCCCCTGACCAGGAGCCCCCCATAATACCTGACCCTAAATCAGATCCAGGTATCCATTGCCCTATCTCCATCTTCCATTGCATGGCTTATACTATTTAATGATTCTATTTATGCTTGTATCCTGTCTCTTCCTGCCCAGTCTACCTGATCTAGATAAGCCTCTTCTCAGTACATTGCCCATTTTCTGTTCAAAAAACTATTTCCTGCTTGTGCTGTATGATTTTTCTACATATAGATGTGGAGATCTTGACAAATATGGTTTTCTACATATAGTCTTGTTGAAGCTAGCTGGAACCAGCTGAATCAAACATTCTTCTTGGTCGACGACTGTATGAGTGAAAGTGCCCATCTTCTTTAACTTCCTTCCTCTATTTCTGGTGCTTTTAGAAAATGGAGAGCAGCTGGACCAAGACCAAGTTCCTGCATTCAAAGAGTACGGCCTCTCAGAGCTTAGAGCCGCTACCAATGGATTTAGCAGCGACCTAATCGTTTCAGAGAGTGGGGAGAAAGCCCCAAACGTTGTCTACAGAGGGAAGTTGAGGAACAACCGCTTTGTTGCCATTAAACGGTTCTCCAAACAATCTTGGCCTGACCCACAACAATTTGTGGTATAACAAGGGATCCCTCCTTTTGTGTCGGTCTATTTCTGTTGGTATGTTATGTTTGCGGGTCTCACAGTGAAGACTCAGTTTGACCTTTTGCTATTATAGCTAGGAAGTTGTTGAAACTGAGAGGTTGGGTTAGAGTCAAGTCTTTGTTTGGGTTTCTTGATACCACTGATAGCGTGCAACCCATTGGTTGCAGAAGAAAAAAGGAATGCATGAAGGGATCCTTTCTCTTGATTTTCAAGTTTGTGAATTTACATTTCTACGGTCAAAATTTGTGTTTGCTTGAATCTTTTTCTGGATTAGTTGCACATGGAAGAATCCCCTTGCAAGTCAAATTCAAGAAGATTGTTGTTAAGGTTAACTGTGTGCTCCTAAGTTATCCGTTCGAGATTTCAGAAGGTTTCTTTGGTGGTTTCCCTTCATTTATATATAATCAATTGAATTTTACACGACTAGATGGAATTTAATTAGTTCTTATGGAAAAATCCAGTATCAGTGCAGATATTGTTCCACATGATTTTTCTTTCTTTATACTCAATGGAAATGAATGTATATAACATGTACCCCTAGAGATTTTACGGTACTCAATTTATGATGCACCTATGCCGTAGCATTTCTCTTTTGGATAATAACATTGCATGTTTTTAATTCTTATAAGTTGATTTGCTATTTTGATTGAAATTCTGCAGACAGAAGCATCTGGAGTTGGAAAGGTCAGGTATAGGAGACTTGTAAATTTAATTGGATGTTGCGTTGAGGGAGATGAGCGACTTTTGGTAGCAGAATATATGCCAAATGACACACTGTCCAAGCATCTATTTCACTGTAATTGCTTCGCCCACTTTTAACATTTCAAGTTTCTGCATGCCACTTGCAATGTTTCAGTGTAGACTTATAATTTGACCTTTCATCTTAATATTTCTTTGACCTGCAAAAATTTCTGTAGGGGAAAAACAACCACTGCCATGGGAAATGCGGGTGAGAGTTGCATATTATATTGCTCAAGCACTTGATCATTGCAGTACAGAGAATCGGAAAATTTATCATGACCTAAATGCATACAGGGTTCTGTTTGACGAGGTATGTAAATCTTCTCTTTGTTTGCATCAGTAAACTATGTACTTCATTGGTTTCTTCTTCTGACTTCTCTCCTTTCTACTTTACTGAACAAATTATGTTGGAAAAAATACAGGGATGTTGGTATCCCGAGAATAATTAAGACGCATAGATCATGATATTGTGTTTCCTGGTTTTCATTCCCTTGGATCAGCTGTGAGGATTGTAGAATCCTTAAGTATCATCTCTGTCTGACAGCCTACCAAGTCCTTTTGTTGGCTTTGGATGTGACAAAAGCTTTTGATGGCAGATATTTAGTTTTTGCCGTAATGAAAGCATGGACATGCATAAATTCATATATTGATTATTTGGTCTGTATTATGGAACATAAAGGTGCTCAAGTGCCCACTATTAATTTTTTCACCTGCTGTTTATTTCTAGGAAGGTGATCCTCGATTATCAAGTTTTGGCCTGATGAAGAATAGTCGTGATGGAAAAAGCTACAGTACCAACTTAGCTTATACACCTCCCGAGTTTTTACGGACAGGTTAGTTTCATAAGGGACTTAGAATCTAGCTGTTAGTTTGTGTGACTAGTATATAGTTTAATAATGTAAATCAGCATTTTACTTGTTTCTTAGCTTAAATGCGATGTAAAATTCCTCAACAAACTGCAGTTTAAACCAGCTATTTGGTGTACAGAATACTAGAAATCAGAATAATTGTACTCATCTAGGGGTGGCAGTTCGGACCGGTATGGTCTTATCCTGCCAGGCCAACCCAACCTTATAAGGAACTAGCTCATTTAGAGCCCGTTCATGCACGACCTAACAATTATCATTCTGGGCCAGTCTGGTTCAATAGCCCAGTAAGGATTTTTATTTTTCTTAGTGCCTTTTTTTCAAAATTAGAGGGCAATCATGATCTATATTTTGATTATTGGTATCTCAAAACAAAACAAATATAAGTCAATAAATGTATAGACAAACATTATAATAACCAAAATATAATAGATAAATTTTCTTTATTAAAGTTTTATCGTGTTTTGGGTCAGCCTTGCCATAGGCTTGCTGGCCCGATAAGATAAGCCTTGGTTCATGCACAGTTTTATGGGACCAGGTCTGTGTTGGATTATCATGCCAAACTCAATCTTGTCACCCTTTCTGTAAGCTGCCAAATATTGGATGAACCTTGATACAAAAGAAAGGGTAGAAAGTGTTTTAATTTTCGCAATCTACTTCAAGAATTGTTTGTAATTTTTTGTATTGTGTGTAGAAACATGTTTCTGAAATTGCTTTTTCAGAAAATGGTGGCTCTGTAACTTGCAATCCAGTATCAGTTAGTACTAAATCGAGTTGGCCGTTAGCAAATGTGGTTTCAGAACAAAGTTTTGCTTTGAGACATAATGTGTATTTCCTAACTTTATATTTTCAAACAAGTTTATGGAAACAGCTTCAGAGACATTTCATAAAATGTACCCTATAGAATGGAGATAAATGTTATCTGGCTCTCTTCCAAGTCAACTCACTTGTCTTCACAACTACATAAACATCATCATGCTTATTGCAAAACAAGGGTTTTAGGAGAAAACACTAGCTCAATCAGCTTAATACTCTAGAGTTAACCTTAATAAAATAACCTAAGTGGAAAACAGGTAAACATTTATCTCAAATTTATTTCTCATGGTCACATGTCAGCAACGGGTAACTCTAGCCATTAAATACAACAAAAATCATTTGAATAATTTTATTTACTCATTTTCACTTTGAAGTTTTGGTCATCTTTTCCATTTTGATGTCTCACTTTATCTATGACTCCACCAGTAGAGCCCTTTCTCCTAGCATTCTCTCTTTACTAAATACCTTCTCTATCTCTTCCTTGGCACCAATGTTTCAAAGCCTTCAACCAGACAAGTGCATTTCTTTGCTTTCCAAGTAATGCAAAAACTATGTAGGTTCTACATATGCATTAGTTGAGAATAGTGTTCAATATTTGTTGATCGCGTCATGACAGATTACAAACTCATAAATTTACACGATTTTATGCCATCCAATTCAAATTCCATGCTTCCTTCTTGCTTGTTTGAAGTTCTGGTTGAAATCACTGTTTGAATGGCTGTCTATTTTCCAGGCCGAGTTACCCCAGAGAGTGTGATCTACAGTTATGGAACTGTGCTGCTTGACCTGTTGAGTGGAAAACATATTCCTCCCAGTCATGTATGGATACAATCCTCTCTCCTAATATTTGTCAGTTGCCACTGCTAGAAATAGTTTAAATTCTAAATTTTGTTTTATTATAGACTTGTGATTTTTAGTATGTTTAGTCATTTAAGCGTCTTATTTGTGGAAGTTGTTAGATCCTATAGAAGGGGCTCATGTTCCATATAGCTCTAGGTTACTCATGCTAAATAACTAATACAAGTGACCTTTTCTAACATTTTTCTAATATTTAGTTTCTTGTTTTACATGTATCATGTCTAAACAAATGTCCAAAATGATCACTCTCTGGTAATGAACAATCAATTTATTTTTTGTTTCTCTTTCAGGCATTAGATCTAATACGGGGCAAAAATTCTCTCTTACTAATGGATTCCTCCTTGGAAGGACAATATGCAAATGAAGATGCAACAACATTGGTTGAGTTAGCCTCTAAATGCCTGCAGTATGAGACTAGAGATAGACCAGATGTTAAATTTCTTCTTTCAGCTGTAACTCCTCTTCAGAAGCAGCAAGAGGTACTATCCTACTTGATCACATTCTGTGTTCAATCATTGCATATTCCTCATCTTATTTAATAAATATGAGATTGCTTTGATACTCGGTAATTCTCTTCCTGATCTGCATCAAGCTTTTATTCTTTTCCTAATTTATGTGATTCTAGGTAGCATCTCATGTCCTAATGGGAATCACGAAAACTCCTTTGGTAATCCCAACAATGCTTTCACCTCTTGGGAAGGCCTGTGCCAGAATGGATCTTACTGCAGTGCATGATATCTTACTTAAAACTGGTTATAAAGATGAAGAAGGTGCAGAGAATGAGGTAAGTTGCATGATTAAAGTAAACAATATAATATCCCTAGCTTAATAACAACATTGGAGGATTTTAGTTTTGCGTGTTTACCCTGCTCATCCTTCTCATTTCCATTGTCAAATTGAAAATTTACAACAATCTTAGGTGCTGTGATGGGATGGCTTGATAAGGCTATCTCACACATCTTCCAGGTGGCATGGCCTACTGCTGCCAGCAACCTGGTACTAGCAAGAGCTGGGTGGAGAAGCCACTCCAACCTGGAGTGGGAGTTTGTGGGGGAATGTTAGGAGTTCTTGAAAAAGATGAAGTGGGAAAATATGCTCATTCCCTCACAAGAAAATTTCTTATTTTTCTCTTCTGGGGAATAAAAAGCTCTCTCAAAAGCTTTTCCCTTTTTATTATTTTGCAAATAAGATTAAAAGAAAGACATTGCCAATTGTTGAGGGTATTATCCCAAATTGAAAAAAAGAAATGTTACGAGTTTATAAGAAGATTGTGCACCACCACCTGCCAATCTTAGTTTTAGGTGGAAACTGGCTCGATTCCATATGGATTCACAATCATTTCGATGTATTATCAGAACCGATGGGATCACACCATATTTGGCTCGTGTTAGAAAACACAGCTTGTGGCCAGTCCACATGTGTAAGAAAATTGCCTAAATTGTGGCCAATTGTCCCCCTTGTTTACCGAAGAAAGACAAGTGTTGGTGTTGAGAGTACAATTCCACATTGATTAGGTGGAAACAGGTCCGATCTCTTGTGAATACACAACCATTTCTACAAGAACCATGTAGAGTAGGAGGATTCATGTAAACATCAAAAGGATTAGGAAATAAGTACATCCATAAAACATGATCAAATCATTAGTTTGTAGTTTGAGTATAATTCTTCCCTTGATCAATGATTTTGTTTTGAAGCTTTCATTTCAAGAGTGGACACAGCAAGTTCAAGACATGTTGAATACAAAGAAGTTTGGGGACATTGCCTTTCGAGACAAGGATTTCAAGAATGCTGTTGAATACTACACAAAGGTACTCCTTTCACTCTATAATAGGATATTCCCAGAAAATTGTTGTATGCTATTAGAAAATGGGTGTAATTCTAGTTTGTGGTAGGCTTTGTTTCGTTTACAACTGTTAGACCTGTCCAGACATCTAGCATTCCCTGTTAGAATCATCACATCTATATATTGAATCATGTAGAGCCAGCATTTTCTAACTGGTCTATTATGCCAATCATTTGTTCAAGTTGTTCTGCTTTTACATAGCTATATTTTTATTTTGAGGTGAATGGCTTTTGCATGTGAGTGAGAAAGTGCATTAATGAAAGTAGTGATTACTGAATCTCTAGAAAATATAACTGAAGCTGTGAATTTTTGGTTATGACACCAGTTGGTCTCAATGATGTCAGTTCCTTCGGGTACTGTTTTTGTGAGGCGGACCCTTTCATACTTAATGATTGGGCAGCCTGAGCTGGCCTTGAGAGATGCAATGCAGGCGCAAGTGTGCCTGCCCGAGTGGCCTACGGCCTTCTACATGCAGGCGCTTGCACTCTCCAAGCTTGGGATGGAAACTGATGCACAAGACATGCTCAGTGATGGAGCCTCCTTTGAAGCTAAGAAACAGAACAGCTGGCGCAGTTAAGAGGTACTTCATCCGGTCCTCCATGGTTCTCAGTTTCTGGGAAATACAACGAGATGAACTTCAAGATATATCTAATCTTCTCAGAGAACTGCTATCTATGAAGAATATGAGATGTATATTGTGATTCTCATAGATGGGTAGCATTTTTCTCTGCAAAACCGGGGTGAAGTTATTTGCATTGAGTTGAGATGGGAACACATGTAGTGAGGCAGCTCATAGAAGGTTATTTTATGTGGCAGTATGTTTTGAGATATATCTGAATTTATAGGTGGAGATTGAGAAGAGGTGCCTTGATAATGCATCTGATATTTGGAATGTGTGTGATCTACAGGCATTGTCTTCATTATCTCCCACTGCTCCTTCATTTTGACCCTTTCTTATTTTGCAAGAGAGGCACAATCTTGCTGCTCCCACTCCTCCCTCATCTGATATTTATGTTCTATTGCGCTTGCTTCAATTTAATTAGGATAAATTTGAGTGACCCCACTTTGATTCTTTTGGGTTGCAATGGGACTCGGTCGGCTGGTCTCGCTGGGTCCAAAACCAAGGGATACATGTCCGTCTCGCAGGGTAAAACCAAGGGATACATGTCCGTCTCACAGGGTCCAATTCTAAGTGGAGCTGGTAGGTGAGTTCCAGTTCAAGAGAATAGAACGGGCGTACTCGATTATTTTTTTATACCATTAATATTAATTTACCAATTGAGTTAAAATTAATTTTATTATATATTTAAAATATAAATAATATATTATAATATTTTTAGATGATAAATTTAAATTTTTTATTTTTTGATGAATACTTTATAAATTTGGATAAAATAATTAATAATTTTTTATATACAATAACACATCCTCCATAAATTATTGCTTATAATCTTACATAAATGACATAGGTATACACAATAATTCATTAAATATATTATATAATTATAAAATGAGAATTCATGAAATATTATATGTAAAATTATAAAATTTTATTACATGTACATAAAAATTATATACTCTCATAAATTATTTATATAAATAAAATATGTTTTTAATGTATATAAATGGTTCATATATGTAATTTTTTAATGCATATAAATTTATAAGTTATTATTTTTTATATTAAAAAATTTATAATTAATTTCATATAATTTTATTAATTTTTGTATATTAATTCTTAAGAAAATGTTGAAAGGAAAAAATAAAACCCTCGACCGATTAACGGATTCGAGGCCCCGCTGCAGTGTGTTTTGCCATTGGAGACTGGACATAGGACCTTGGAGTTCAGACTTAGACGGCCCACTATCCATGAAAGCTCCCTCGTCCAGCTGAGTCTGCTCGATCCTACTCGCCACCAACACCGCCTTCTATCCACCACCTAATTCCAGCATCAGACGGTTCTAATCCTGTCGTTTCTCGGCAAGGAGTATAATGAACTTGAGATGTGTAGTATCGGATGCGGTGTTGCCTGGAAGAAGAAGAATTGAGCTTCTCGGTTTTTTTAGCAGGTCAGTCTGTTCATCTTCTCCCGCTAATACAGTTTCGGAGATCTCGACCATCCTCGCCGGCAGACATGACTGGCAAGTTACGCTAGAATCTTCTGATATACCTAATAAGCTCAGTGCAGAAGTGGTGCACTCGGTGCTCTGTGAAAGCAGGACTCATGATCCTAAACGCCTCCTCAGTTTCTTCTATTGGTCTGGGACAATTATTTCCAAGCCCCACATCTTGCATTCCTTCTCCGCTCTGGCCACTATTCTCTGTAATTTCAAGCTCTTCTCTTTAGCTGATGATATCATCAGGCAAATGGTTGTGAAGCGTAGGCCAGTCTATGAAATATTGGGTTCTGTTTTGACGAGTTACAGGGACATAAAGGGGAACGATTTGACGTTATTTGAGATCCTTATTAGTGTTTATAAGAGGAGAGGCTCCTTAGATGAAGCCGTTTCTGTGTTTGTTCAGGTTCTGAACGAGGGCTTCAAGCTCGACTTAATTTGCTGCAATTCTCTGCTGAAGGATTTGTTGAAGTCCAACAGGGTTGATCTATTCTGGAAGGTGTATGAATGCATGTCGGAGGCAGGGATTGTTTCGGATGTTTACACTTACACCAACTTGATGAGTGCCCACTGTAAGGCAGGGAATACTGTGGCTGCTAAAGAGGTTTTTTCTGAAATGATAGAGAAAGGCTGTCAGCCCAATCTGATCACTTTTAATGTTCTCATAGGAGGGCTTTGCAGAGTTGGAGATTTAGATGCCGCTATGTCACTCATGAAGCAAATGACTGAACAGGGTTTTTTTCCGGATTCCTTCACCTACAGTATACTGATTGACGGATTCTGCAAGAAAAAGAGATCTGCAGATGCAAAACTGTTGTTGGACAAGATGTATTATGCTGGTTTGAATCCTCAAGTGATCACTTATACGACATTGATCGATGGATTCATCAAGGAGGGCAGGCCAAAAGATGCCTTTGAAATCAAAGATGCAATGGCTTCCCATGGAATAAAGTTAAACGTGATTACTTATAATTCAATTATCAGTGGGCTGTCCAAGATTGGTGATGTGGACCGTGCAAATGGTATGTTGAAAGAGATGATCGAGAAGGGAATAAATCCTGATGTTCAGACCTATAATTCACTCATTGAAGGCTACAGCAGAAAACAATGTTTCAATAAGACAAAAGAGCTGCTGATTGAGATGAAAAGGCATAACTTACAGCCTACAATTTTTACATATGGTTTCATTATCAATGGCATGTGCAACATTGGGGAAATCCAATGTGCTAACTGTCTTCTAGAGGAAATGATCTCAAATGGATTAATGCCGAATGCTGTTATATATACAGCAATAATCAAAGGCCTAGTTCAGAAGGGAATGTTTGAGGAGGCAAAGAAGGTCTTAAAGAAAATGGAGGAGGGAGGAGTGTGTCCCGATGTCTTTTGCTACAATTCTCTTATAATTGGCCAATGCAAAGCCAATATGATGGAAGAAGCTAATGTGTCTGTTGCTGAGATGTTGGAGAGGGGATTGAAGCCAAATGTGTACACATACGGGGCCTTCATTACTAGTTGCAGTAAGTTAGGAAATATGCAGGAAGCCAAAAGATATTTCAACAAGATGCTAAGCAGTGGAGTTGCCCCTAGTGATGTTATTTGTGGAGCATTGATTGATGGCTACTGCAAAGAAGGAAATACATCAGAAGCCTTCTCGATATTCAGATGCATTCTTGACAAAGGTATAGTCCCAATAAAGGAAGCTTATGGGATTATGATTCAGGGTCTCTCAAAAATTGGGAATATGCTGGAAGCAATTCAGCTCTTCTCTGAACTGCAGGAAAAAGGACATGTGGCTGATGTATTAACTTACAGCTCTCTTATATCTGGTTTCTGTAAGCTGGGTCAAACGACAGATGCTTTCCAACTCTTGGAAGAGATGGGCAAGAAAGGCATTGATCCTAGCATTTTCACTTACAATATCATGATCAATGGCCTTTGCAAGTCTGGAGATATGGAGAGAGCTCGTGCACTGTTCAATGGAATTTCAGCCAAGGGTTTGGCCCCGAATGCTGTCACATATGCTACAATGATTGATGGAAATTGCAAATCTAGCAATGTGGCCGAGGCGTTGAGACTGATGGATGAGATGGCATCAAAAGGAGTTCGACCTGATGCCTTTGTCTACTCTGCCCTTATTAATGGTTGCTTCAAAGAAGGCAACATAGATAAAGCATTTTCTTTATATAATGAAATGGTAAACAAGGGTCTTGCTTCCACTCCTTCTTTTAATTCTTTACTTGATGGTTTATGCAAGTCAGGGCAATCGATTGAAGCTGCCAAATTGTTGGATTTCATGGCTGAAAAACATATTGAACCTAATCACGTGACCTTCACAATTCTCATTGATCATCTATGCAAACGGGGAAAAATCTGTGAAGCAGAAAATATTATCAAGCTTATGCGAGACCGGAATCTGAAGCCAAATCTTTTGACATACACTGCACTTATTCATGGTCATAAGACTACAAATAATAATCTCAAAATGTTTTCTCTTTTTGAGGAGATGGTAGCCATGGGAATTGAACCTGATGAGATTGTCTATGAGATGATTATTGATGCATTCATTAGTGAAGGTAGCATGATAAAAGCTATTGAGATGGTTGATCAAATGCTGGTGAAGCATTTAATCTTAAGTGAGCATGTTCATGACGCCCTTGCATCTTCACTATCTGGGGAGCCACTTTCAAAAACCATTCAGGTGCTTACTGAAATAGCTGAATGCAAGGCAGTGTTGAATGCTACTACCTGTAATACAATAGTCCGTAGTTTTGTCAAAGCAGGGAAATTGGACAGTGCAGAAGAACTCCTGCAGAAAATGGTCAAGCTTGGGTTCCTTCCAGTTTCCACAGGTCTAAATGAATTATTGGATGGAGATGAAAATGATGGGGATAGATGAGAGCACAGTCCGATAGTTATTCACCAAAAGGTATAAATTTACAACATAAGCTTGATTTTGGCTTTAAATTTTTATTCTGATGCTATCTTATTAATAAAAGAGACTTTACTCTGTTCAATTATTAAGCTTGATTTCTCCTCTTAACGGTGTTTAATCTAATGAATGCAATCTAGATTTTCTTAAAATAGAGCCTTAATGATTCAGATGATTCTTTAATTAATAGGTATAACATGATTTTTAGCAAATATTTACTTCATTTGGTTTATGATTGATACTGTAATTATTCATGCTGGTGATCTAAGATGATGATGTTACTATTTTAGTTAAGTGGTCAGGCATGATACTTAACATGGACTGGTGATAGTTTTTTTTCTATAAGTTGATTTGCCAGTGAACCTATGAAATGATTCTATATATGGGATTGTTAGTTGATCTTTCAAATTGAAATGGTTCATCCTGTTGTGTAGTAGACTGAAAAATGAACCTGATCAGAGTTGTTGATTTATAAAATCAATATGCAAAGGATTTGCAGTGATTAACATTACATGTTGAGCTGCTTTTAATAAAAATTGAATTATGAAAGTGCTAAATCCATAAGTGAGGAACTTGTTGCAGGTGTCTGTTGTTCTTATAGAGATATGATCCAGCCTAATCTGACTTGTAAATTTCCAAGTGGATATATATGGAAAAATAATTATGCCACTTCTTATTTGTTGGTATCATGTATGATAGAAGTAAATGCTGATGATCATATTGGTCTGGGAATTTGAATTGACTTTCCAAAGTACATGTTCTTTCAGGAGGCAGCTGGAAGCTTGACTTATGAAAAACCTACTACTGTTTTTATTTTTGGTAAGTGGGTTTCTGGGTTAATTACAAAAACTGTATAAATTCTATTTCATTAGATTTTCAGAAAGTGTACAAAAAATTTGTTTGGTGCTCCTTGGTACCAAAACTTTAAAATGTATTATCTATTGATATAATCTGTCAAAATTGTGCTAATAGTGCAATACTTGCACGGTTAATTGCACCAATGTTACAAAACCTTTTGGAAAATTTTCGTATTAGTACAAAATAAAACTTTTACATCCACTCACTAAAAATTTCTAACCTTTTGTGTCGCAACTCACAACTTTTTCGCTGGGGAATGACCCTTTATTGTGAATATGTATTTCATGAAATCTATTGTCAAAATTATCTTTTGTTGTATACAAATCTAGTTGAAACTATAAAGTTTCCAGAAAGAACATTTCCTCTTGGGGAGTCTTCAAAATGTTTACAATTGTGTGTAGTAGTTCTAATGAAAAAAAAATTGATTTAGTGTGGCACCAAGTGGTCTCAACTAGTTCTAATGCTGTGCCACTGTCTATTATCATTTGAAAATGCTTATCGATCATGGTTTAATCAAGATATAGCTTTACGTCTTCCAGTTTTTTTTTTTTTTTTGCTTGTGCAACACTAATCTTTTCCAAGCGTATTTTCTATTTATGGGGTGAGTAGATGTAAGTTATTTCTCTGAGTGATTACTGAACTATGATCAGGATATAATTGAAGAGGGAAAATTATTGCCTTCAATGGTAATTATCAAGCTTCTCTAAAGGGTAAATGCTAGAAAGAGGCAACGGGGAGTTTCTTTTGATTGCTTTCCTTAGAACGAGGAGAGATATGCTGCAATTGAAGCCAATTTAACCTTCTGCTTCAATTATTTATGACTTTCACCTACTGTATGTTTACATTCATTGCATGAAAAAGATTTGTTGCATAAGTTAATACCTTTGCTGACGATGAAAAGTCTTACTCTACAAACTAGTATTTAAGCTGGATAAATATGGGGTACTGCAGACAGGAATTAAGCCGGCATGTATGTTTTTCTTTGGGCACTATTAGTGCCTACTGTTGAAACCCAGAGAAGCCGAGATGGAAGGGTAACTGCTCAGGATAATCCAGGTTGGAACATTAGTACTTGTTTTGAATTTGAGCAATTGAAACTCTACTCTCCCTTGTTCTTGATGGTTTTTTTTCCTTCTCTTTTTAATGGCCAGGAAGAGGGTAGACGATAAGGTTGAAACTGATGGAAGCATCACATGGTTCTCAGAGTGTCTAGCTAGCATTCTGAGGCTAAGTACTCTCATATCCAGAGGGAAACCTCCCCGGGTCAGACTTGAACATGCCCTCATGGGCCTTGTTGCTTGGTCAGTGGTTGGCTGGCTGTCCTGAAAACTACTTTTGCCTGTAGATTGATTAGAGGCCAACCAAGATCTTCGTTGATTTTCAGTAATTGGACATATTAGAAATGTGTATGCCATATGCACAAGGAGAGTTCAGATGTTGGATTGGAGTTGGAGCCAGCAAAGCAATCAAAATAGATAGGTAAATTTTCAGGTCTCCAAGCACTTGAATTATTGTTAAAAGATTGTATACATGAAAATTTTCTTTTGAATATCTAAATTTGATCAAATATATGTAAAACAAATTTATGTCGAGGCCACACATCTTCAAATACAATCACTTCCCATATTCAATGTCGACGTGTCTCCCAGTACAGCGGGTACTCAGGCTGTCGTGGGTACTGTGGATACGCAGGAGCAGCCTGCAGACTCTCGCTCGGGTTCACCATCTGCTGCATGTACCATGGCGGGTTGGGCAGACCATCCGCGTTGGGCGGAGACGGCGAGGTCCGGGCAACACCGGCTGACATTACAACTCTCGCGGCTTCATCGCGCGGATCATGGCTGTACAAGTACGGCTGCTGTTGGTAGTAGCTGCTGAAGTCGACGACTGGTCTGTCCGCCTGGTGAAGCCGCAGGGAGCCTTGGATGTACTCGTCATCAGCCGGAATATCAGACGGCGGCGGAGGCTGTGGGCGGCCGCTGGTCATCCCCAGCGACTGCATCCTGACATTGATCCTTTTGAGGATCTTTTCCGCCATGAAGAGGACGTCGCCCTGGGCTGTCGGGTCAGTGATGCCCTGGAGGCTCGGTTCCGGCCTCTCAAGAGCCTCATATATCAGGTCCTCCATCTCCGTCTCCCAGTTCTCCACCTTGATCTTCTTCAGCCGCTCCTCGCCCTTCAGTATCCTGTCTGTCAGGTAAGCCCCCTGGTCCATGGTTGTCCTTTGCCTATATATCTCTGGTAAGCTCCTACAATCAACACCCACATAAGATCATCATCAGCTCTGTCTTGCATAATCAACGCCCTCTTTGATATCCTAATTCCAGCCTGCATGCAGTACCCACCCACCTGTACCGCTCGATGACAGGATTTGCTTTTTCAAGAGAAGGCCACACCTCCGGCTTTGCGTCGTAGTCGCTGTGGTACACCACAGCACAGGCATGGACGTCGCATAGGGTACTGAGCTCGTAGACTTTTTTCAGAAGGCCCTTCTTCCTCTTCATGTAGGTGGCCTTCCTTCTGCGAGGGCTCCTGATGTATTCGAGTTGCACGTCCCATCTGGGCATGGCTAGCAGCTGGCTCAATATTGATTGTATATACCTAGCCATGGACTCCTTATATAGTTGCAGATGCAACATACACATATATGGAATACTAGCATATTTAAGGGAGGAGAACTGCTTCTCCCTATTTTGTCACCTATTAACAGGAAGATATGATCCATTCAGAATATCCCATATTTTTAAGCAGCATTAAATTATAATACCATAAATATTAGGTACATAATGACACCAGCACTAAATTCAAACATCGATTAACTTAACTCCTACATAAGCATAAGCAGTATTCTCTCATCCAAGTCTCACCTAGGTTGATCCGATCTACCTGTGTTGGCGGCGGCCCTGCAGGGGTCGACAGCGTCATCATGCCAATATTGTCATTGTACAAAGGAAGATTGAGCATTTCATGGCTGCCGGAGGTTGTGGGGCGTCATTGACGACACCTCTCATGGCTTCTTCACTATAAGGGACCCGTAGCTGCTGCCCGGGTTGTTCCATATCGCAGGGCCCAAGCCCATCTGGAAAGTCTGCTGGGGAGGAGCTGCCAGATAGATTACATTGTCGCCTGTTGGGGTGGGACCAGATAGCGGCGCCGCCGGCTGCTGCGACGGCCTCATTGCCGTTTCCAACTCCTTGAGGGTCTTGTTGACCTTCCATACGAGGCCGCGAAAGTCGTCCAGGGTCCAGGTCCATCCCCTCGAAGAGGCTCGGCATGACGGTCCACTCTCATGGATGGCCCGATACATCATCGTAGCGACCTTCTTCTCCCAATTGTCCCTCCGGAGCTTCTTCAGCTGCACCTTGAGCTTCGTGATCCTGTGACGCAGGAAACCCTGTTGGTCCACTGTCCTCTTGGCCTTATCCATCTCCAATACATTCCTGTAGAACAACAACGTAGAGTTGATATGCATGAGCACCAATTTGATACACGAGACTGCCTGAACATGCCCGATACAGATAAAAAAAAAAAAGAAAAGACAATACCTGAACCGCTCGTTGACACGACGGACACCATCGGCAGAAGGCCACACCTCCGGCTCGGAGTCGAAGGAGCTTTGCACGATGGCACAGGCGTCAACGCCGCATAGGATGCTGAGCTCTTGGACTTTCTTTAGAAGCCCCTTCTTCCTCTTCTTGTAGGAGGTCTTCCTGGAGCCTTCATGCCTGATGTATGCGAGCTTCACCTTAGCCCTGGCCATGACTGGCACACGCCAAAGCCTCAAAGTCAAATTAACACCGAAGAAAATGCTTGCTAGCTAGCTAGCTCGGTGTTGTTGAGGATACCAAAATGGAGCTAATTAATATTTATATTATATTATATTATAGAACCAAACATGGTGCATTGACTAATATTCTTAGCCTTTGCTTGGACTGAGCTAAATGGAAGGCAATTGAGCCTTATTTAGTTATAAAATGATATATTTTAAATATTTAACCATAATATTTCAATAAAAATAAAAGAAAATAAATTTTATGGTTTAAATAAAAGTTAAAATATTAAAATTAAACCCCAAAAGGCAAGAAATATAGCTCATTTATAAAGGGCCTTATTAAGAACAACATATTCTTATTATGAACATTTTTAAACTTTAGTTTTTCCTATATTTGGTGTTATGGGCACCGACTGTTCCAGATTGGCATACACTAATAAAACATAAATATTCATATTAAATAAAAAATAATATTATTATTATAGTATTATAATGGTAAGTCATAAATCTCTCTCCACCATTTATATAAAAAAAACTTTGCAAAATCCCAATTCATTAACATGATCTCTAACTTCAAAATATAAATAATTCACTAAACTAAGTATTCTATCACAAACTAAAAAATGGGTGAGTTTTCTAACAATACTTTTTCTAATAAAATAAAATATATGATGCAAATAATATATTATAAATGATACAATACAATAGTGGAGTTAACATAGAGGCAAGGGAGATCAATAACACACCCCATACATGTTTAAATTACACATTTATGGAAAATCTTTATGCTAGTTAGATTGTTTAGATGGTTGGGATATTATTTTAAATGGTTAATATATTTAATATAAGTTTAATTAATATTATTTATTTTTACATTTATATTATTATGAGTATATAAATATAAGTTATTTTATTTAAAAAATTAATTTAAAAATTAATAAAATTGCTAACTTACTAATTTATTTATTTATGCATATAACTTAACACTTTTATCTCTCAATATATTTTTTCTATATATAAAAGTGGGTTCCATTAAAATTAAATGAAATTAGTGGTATGGTAATTTTGATTCTAGTCAAATATTACAATTTAATTAAAGTCTAATATTTTAAAATTTTGAAAAAACAACTATATATAAAAATGGAATAAAAAATAATTTATAGTTAGCGTTTATTATACCGAATAAATAGAAAATATTTTTAATCCGTGCACACTATATAAACAAAATATAATATAAAAACGGTATTATTTATTTAATTTTAATTTAGTAATTAGCTGATCATATTTATAATATTTTAAAATTAATATTTAACATGGTGGAAATATTATAGTAAACAGTTAGAATAATATTTTAATTAATTATAATATATAATATAATTTTAATTACTTACTATTATATTATAATAATTTTTATTTAATTTAAAATAATAAATTAAATAACTCATAAATAGTTTTTAACCTATATATTCTCCCTATTTTAAATTTAACACTTATATAAACTTTTACTAGAAATATTCCAAATGTTATAGTTTGAACATAGTATAAATTTGATATATTTACCAGAAATTTATTTGGGAAAAATAAGAATTACATAATCATATTATTCTCTTGATTTCTCCAAGTTTCCTTCTCTCATCTCCTTCATTCTCAAATGATTTATCCATTTAGATTGATTAGTAAATTATTAGTGTTGGGAGTACGAAATAAAGGGGTACTCTTTTATGTTGAATCTTTTTCTTATAACATGCTTTATATCATTAATATAATTCATGTTCAATATTATCCTCTCACTTTTTATTCAACCATTGTAATTATGCTACCTCAAGTATGAGATAAGAGATAACTCTGCAAGTAAAAGATTCATAGGAATGATCAATATGATATACTTTCAGGAATTTATAAAAAAAAAAAAGGCAAGCAAGTTTATATATATATAGAGAGAGAGAAAGGTATTCTCCTATACATAAATATATAATATTATACAAAGAAACAACAAAACTAACATAGAAATATCTTTTGTTGTATTTGAGATATATCCCAAACCAATAGGCAAACGCCCATACCTTGTCCTCACATTTCTTCACTCGAATCTTAAGCTTATTTTTCTTTTACGTTTGTGTCAATGTAACTTGTTCATTGTCATGTACTTCCTTCCCATTCAAAAGTTTATAAATTAGCTTTATTAAGATATAAAATAAATTTTTTTTTCCATAAAATAAAATAGAGTAATTTGGAAATATTACCATTATAATTATAATTGTAATTATAAAATTGGTAGGTTGTTATCTTATTATTTAAATTATTTAAATATTTATTTATTTATATTATTATTTTTTATTTTAATATATATTTATTGTTATATATTTTAAGTAAATTTATATGTTATAATTATATAATAAAAATATTATATAAAATATAATTTTGTTATATATATTGTTTTGATAAAATATTTATATATAACTATTATTATTTAATTAATATTAATTCATTTTTATTATAATAACAGCTCAATTATATTATATAATAAAATTTTATACATATTTTTATTTAAGATTATATTATATTTTATATTAATATTTATTATATAAGTTTAATTTAATTATATAGGCATTACTTAATAAATGATTAAATTTATTAAAAGATAAATTTGGGATTTATAAGTATTTTAAACACCTTTTTACACTTTTCCTATAAATATTTAGAATCTAGAGCTACAAATCCTATAAATACTTTAGAAGTAATTATTGAGAACTTATACGCCAAGAAAATATGAAAACCTAAAGTAAATACTTTATTAGTATAGGTACTAAAATTAAGAGTTTAAAATTATAAGGTAAATTGATATTTTTATCTATTTAAAAAATTAAAATGCAAATATAAAAAATTCAAATATTTAACTGAAAAACTTAAATAATTTTGAGTATTTTGATAAATATATTCAAATATGAGTGTAACTTATAAGTGATAGAATAAGATTAGTTTAAACGGATTAATCGACAATAAGTCGAGTGAACTAGACTTGATGAATAAAATAGTAATTTGTGTAAAATTTTGGCACGAAACTCGATAATTCAAAGAAAACTAAATCTAATATTAGGTTATATACTTTGATTAATATATAATAAATTGATACACTTTCATATAAGAATCATGCATATTAAGGCAAGTGTAAATCGACACTATCATTAAATCGAAACGCTTTAGTTTATAACTTTGTATGAAACTACTTAAATATATGCATTTTTTTAAAAAATATTATACCAATTCAAAAAGTAATAACACAAAATTATAGTTTATAATAGATAAAGTATTAGTGTCATTTTATATTTAAAAAATTAAAATTTTAAATAGTAATTATAATTTATAAAAAAAAGGATAAGGTATAAAGTGAATTATAACGAGTTATAAATATTTTTTAAGAAATGTAAATAAGTAGATCGGTGAGTTAGCAACCATCCTCTAAAGAAGTGAATATACTACCTTTATTGAAATAATCATTATATATATATTTTATACTTTTATTTTTTAAGATAATATTGGTGATCAACAATATACTAAATGTGTTAACAAGTAGATAAAAGTGAGATATTTTTTTTAACTCTATTTACCCAATATTTAATGGATAAATAATGTGAGTATCAAATTTAATACAAATTTAGTGTGCATTAATTATTAAGTAGATATTTATGAGTGTGTGATTGGCAAATAATCTTGATAAAGTGAAATGGTTGATGAATTACATTAAGGAGCATAACATATTTATTTTGTTTGTTAACATGTTGTTGTTTAGTTTGTACGTGTGTTGTGAATATCACCTTATGTTAAATACTGAAAGTGGGGTAAACCTAAATTAAAATATTTAAATTATCGGAGTATATATAAAGGTCGTGAGTGCGAAATTTGTGGCCAGTAAATGCAGGGGATCCGATTCACCAGGGAGTCCTCCGAAAACCAATTTGGCTCTTCCATTTTGTGACATAACTAGGAATTTAGGCAGAGATTTAGTTCTCCTAATAATTGATGTTTTTTTGCATTTCAAACAATTAGTATGTAATATAGAGAATTAATTAGTATGCAAACTAATATACTTAATCAAATCTTTTATTTATTAGCAAATGACGAAACATTTCTTTCATAAGGACTATTAACATAATCTCCTAATATCTGGTCAACAATTTTTTAATTCAATAAAGCTTTTATTAATATATATATTTTGTTAGATTATAAATCAAAGTAATTTTAATTTATCTATTTTGGATTTGGAAGGGCATGAGTGGTGAATAAATTCCTAATTTTATAAAAAAAAAATGAAGGCCTCCAAACCCCTCCCTTTATAATAACAACATAATTTTTACAAAATTGAGAAACACAATTTTTAGAGAATGGTATTATTTATTGTTTAAATTATTTTAATATGTTTATTTATTATTTATATTATTAATTTATTTATTTTTATTTTTATATACTTTAAATAGATTTATATATTAATAATATTTTATATAAAATTATATAATAAAATATATAATACAAATATTATAAATTATTTTTTAATATAATTTTATTATATATAATATCTAATAAATTATTTAATTTAATTAACAATATAAATTTGTATTTAAAAATTTTTAATTAATAATTCCTACACTCGCTATAATTTAATCCAAAAAACGAATTATTAAAAAATTTTATCACCTATAAATTCATCAATTTACTTAAACTTAAAACAAATACTAACAATTAACCTACAAATCACTGCTAACAATTAATTGAGCATTAACTAACTTTTGGGGTCAATTGTGTATGGAGAGCGGAGATTATAATAAAAAATCTTGGGGATTAAATTTAAAAATTACAAAATTTGGGGGTGAAATTATTGAGTTCAAACTTCACGATAAGGTGCCAAATTATTATAAATTCCCACGAAAAGTTCCGTGTAACATTCGGATGGTTTTCTCTCTCACACAATAATTAAAGAACAATCGTGTCTTTTTTTGCTTCGGCTCACTACTCGAGAGGAGGCAGCAGTCGTCTATTGGAAGAGCTTAGCCATGGCTTCTTCTGCTTCTATACCCCCCAGCAACGAGGAGGATCAGGTCTATCACTTTCAATGTTAAGCTTGCTGACATGCCCTGATTTGTTCGATAAACTACGCATATACATTCACATTGCTGTGCTCCGTGTGGAGTTTCGTTCATTTGGAAGAACGGGGTACTGAAGCCTGATTGATTTCTTGGAGTTTTTGTTAAATTGTGTGTTTATCAGAAATTCAGTTTGTAATGATCTGAATTGGATCAAGGACAGTGATTTCGTTCTTATATTTGTTTTTGGGAAACTTCGTCCAGGTTCTGGTGGAAGAGAAGTCATTTGCGAGGATTCTGGTGCTAAATAGGCCTAAGCAGCTGAATGCAGCGTCCTTTTATATGGTGTGTCTATTTGCAAGTGCATCTGATTGGAATTGCATGAGTAGCTTCTTGGGCTAAGTTCTTTCCATTCTCTAACCTTTTATATGGTTCAAATTTGTGATTAAACATGGTATTTTCACGATCTTCAAATTATATACAGCACTCGTTCTTATATTAATTAGCTGTTCTCAATTTCATTTGTGGTCCCGTTTTCTGGCCCTTTTGCCTTTCACTTGATACACAGAGAAGTGAAAGCGGAGTTGCTCAGCAGTTGCAATCATTTGGATGCAGGCCCAATCACCAAATTTTAATTGCTGAGTTTTATTAAACTTGAAGTGTATGGCTATTCATAGGATAGTTTCTTTCGTTTGATTATGTTAAATTGTGAATGGAATATCCTAGTAGGTGAATAGTCTGTGGTCTATGCAATCAAGGTTATTGTAATCCTTCTTCATAACCGTCACTTCCTTGATGATTATTTTGCTGATTTCAACCAATATAACTCCTAAAAGTATTAAACATCTATCCTGAAGATGGGTGTCAAAACATAATATGTAATTTCCCTGTTTGTTGGATAATCATCCAGATTGCTTATTTAAGTGTTAAGATCCTCTAGAGCCTTTCTTTGTCATTTGGTGCTTGAAGAACCTCATAATGTTGTTTCCTTTTTTTTCATTAACTTTAGTATTGTCTTTAGTTAACAGTAGCAACTGTCATTTTCCTTTACAAGACACTTCAGCATTTTATTGAAATTTTATTAGATAAATTAGTTATGCAAGTTTTATTATTTAAGTGTGATGGATGTAATGCTGCATTTATCATAAATTTCATTTACTTTTCTTATGCATGATGCCACTATATGTATTTATCTATTTGTGATTAATGATTCTTATATAGTTTGTTTGGTTTGCTTTTTTGGTTTTGTATTTTCTTAGTTGGTTAGGTCCCGACAAGGGAATTATAAGTTTTTTAATTTACTCATGCAATTGATTATAGTCCTTGATATTTGATTCTAGATATCTCGGCTTTTGGAACTCTTTGTTGCCTATGAGAAAGATAGTGCTGTGAAGCTAATAATTCTTAAGGTACTACCCTCATAATGTGTATGCAGACTCCATCTTGTTTGAATAATATGTATGAGTGGGTTTGATGCTTATTATTCATTTCAATGCCAATTTCTTCTCTTGTTGTCAATTGTGAAACTAACAAGTTTAAGAATGTGTAATGTGTGGTTCAAGTATATTGATTTCATCTCATAATTTTTGTTGCATTCTATTTGTTGAGAGAACGATTCTACATTGACTAAAATAGAGAAATGTCGTTGATTTATAAGATGGAGTACCACATTTATTAGCTTAAAATTTTAAGTGTATATGAATTTCATCCCTTATAGGCTCACAACGTTTTCTCACATGATATTAAAGTCACTAGTCTCATACCGTGCTCGATCCGTGATTGGAAACTTGACTCGTGATCAACTCGAGTATGGAAGAAAATTGCCCAACTCGTGATTGTAATTTCCCCCCTCTTTCGAGACTGAGAGAATTATATCTGACTCGTAACTAGCTGTTGAGGGCGGGTTTAGTTGTACGTGGTAAGTGTGTGGTAAGTGTATCCAAATTACACACGAGGGAGGTGTTAAAAGAATACTTTCACATTAACTAAAATATAGAAATGTGTCTGATTTATAAGATAATGAAGTATCACCACTTATTAGCTTAGGGTTTTTAAGCGGATATGTGCATATCTCTTATAGGCCCACAACGCTTTGTCATATTATTCAGGTAATTTTTCTGGTATTTTATGCTGAATGGCCCTTTATGTTTTTAAGTTTCAACTGTTTTGATTCTTTTCTCTTTGATGTTCTTGCACTTTACATTATCTTCAACATATTTCTGAAGGACAAAAAATTCTGAGGATAATTGAGTGAAAATAATGAAAAATATGAAAAAAGAGCTAAATCACATTAATTATATGGTTTTTACCAAAAAAACAGGATATAGTAAGCGTACAATGATGTTTTTGTGTGCATAACTAAAGAACATTGTTATTTTTTTAGTTTGATGGCTCATATATAACATTTTCGTGTGATCTTCTTGAATTTGAGTTTTTTTTTCCTTTTGATATTTTTTATAACTTCAGCTAAATTAGAAAAAAAAGGTTGTTTGAAAAAGTTATAATGTATTATGTATGCCTCACATATTTTTTGTCCCATAGGCTATATTAATATGTATCGCATTTTTCATATGCAATAAAATGGAATTGCATTATCTTAGATTGTCCATCTGAAAGTATTATACCAGGAGGGTTTGCAATGTTTATCCTACTTGTAACTTGACAAGCAATCCTATATTTAGTATCAACACCAATATTTACTATCATTTTTCATCTAGTTCCATTATAATCGGTTATGTTCAGTCAATTTCTATGGACTGCAGTGCTTCAAATTTAATTTGAGATTTAGAAAGAAAATGAACTGGAAGAAGATGAAGAGACTGATGAAGTTGCCATAAAACCAGTTAAATGAAACTCATTTAAATAACATATATCTAACTGTCTTTTGCTGAGTTCAGTTATATTCATGTTTACATTTCTAATTGTGGGCATGTGTGCTTTCTTTCTAAATTATATTTAGTTAGTTTTTTTGTCTTTTCGTATATTCTACATCATGTTTAGGGTAAAGGGAGAGCTTTTTGTGCTGGTGGTGATGTTGCTGCAGTGGCTCATAACATTAAGGAAGGTACTGGGATTTTCTATCACAATTTCCTTAAATTAGTTCATTAGGTCAAAAGTATGAAATTTACCTTCATTTTGATGGGGAATATGTATTTGATTTAGAAAATTATTCTAAGATTGGATTGATGATAATACAAAACTTATTCCTTTTAAATATTTAAATCTGTCAGATAAATGGAAGTTAGGTGCAGAGTTTTTCCGGAAGGAGTTCACCTTAAACTATGTGATGGCAACATACAGTAAACCTCAGGTTGTGCATCTCTTTTCTTTGGGCTCAGTACCTGTGCTGAACACGCATTCTTGTCAATATTGTGTTCTTTAATGACTACTCTTCATTTTGTTTAAATGCCCTGGTACCTGAAGGTGTCAATCTTAAATGGAATTGTCATGGGAGGTGGTGCTGGCTGTTCTGTACACGGCAGATTTCGTATTGCAACAGAAAATACGGTACTTTTTTCTCTCAATTTTTACTTTTATTTTTTTCATTATCATGGAATTTTGTAATCAGAATAACATACAAATGATGCTTTTGATGCATTTCCTTTCAAGTCCATCATATAGATAAGCTATATTATTGATTAACTGGTAAGTGAAACTACAAAAAAAAGGAATATATAATAGACCAAAGCTGACAACTTATGTTATTAACATAAATTTTTTTCCGAGCATGCACAACAATGCACAAATTGTGAAACCTTTACAAGTATAGCTCATTGCCTTGTTTGGAAAGGCAAGTAGCCACCTATACATGCTGATTTGTTTTTGGATAGATTACATGCTGATGGTTCTTGATTCTATATTCAATTGGATACAGTATTAAACTTGTGTGATTATGGCATCATAGTTATAGGTATGTTCTACCAATGTTTACTCATTAAAAATATTATTTTTTGTTTTCTTTCTAAAGTGGGGACTTGATAGTGTATGGCCCTTTCTTCCTCTGGGTATCCACAGACAGCACAAATACATGTCTATCTTCTTTTCTATACCTGATATTATAGTAGTGGATCTATTAATTCAGTTCTTATTTAATATCTATTATATTCTATTGAAGGTGTTTGCCATGCCAGAAACAGCTCTTGGACTCTTTCCAGATATAGGTGCCTCGTACTTTTTGTCCAGGCTTACTGGATTCTTTGGTATGGAAAAGATTTTTTCAATTGATGCATATATGTGATCCTGTTGTTTTTTTTGCTCAATATGTGATTCTGTTGTTACCTGCATAATTTAAGATTTCAATAAGTGGAAAAGAGTCATAGTACTTGTGACATAATTTTAGAAAATGTGTATATCAATGTGAGGCAATACTCGTAAAAATTGCAAGTCATTTCTGATGGGTTGACCATTGGTGTATTTCAATTAAATATAAGACAACATGTTAAGGCATCCATGCTTTATTATGACGTAGTTTATAGCTAAAACATTGTTAAGCTCCCTCAGCTTTTCAGCCAATTTCACATATTCCTGAGGGAGAACTATTCATGAAGTCTGGTCGTGACCAGATCCACATAGGAGAGCTTGACAATATTAACCAAAAACTGGAGGTGCTAATAATTGAAATTTTGTTTCAAGAATTATACTAAATTTAAAAATCCTAGAAATTAGAAAAAGGAGATTTCATGCAAAAACATATCAATAAAATCGAAAAGTGTTCTCCAAGGAAAATAATATCTTAATGATCAAAAAATAATATCTTGACTATGTTGCTATTCAGTTATAAGTATCTTGAAGAGAAGTTATTCCTTGATCGATATCAATAATTTTGGGTCCCCCTAAGTTACTCTTAGGCTCATATTCCATAAATTAATCAATTTGACTCAAAATTTTAACCAAGCTTACGTGGTGTTTACTTTTGAGGTTCATGTTTAATCATGAAAGTTCTTAATAGTTGATGCACTAAACCCCTAAAAATGCCTTCTGTCCTATTAATAGATACTTAAATCATCTACAACTGTTATTACTCTCTTGCAGTCTAACTTTTTTTGGTTATGTTTGGTTTTTGAGATTTGATAGTTTGCTCCTAATCAAGCGAATTCTGATTGTTTGAACCAACAAACATCAGGGGAATATGTTGGTCTTACTGGTGCTAGATTAAATGGTGCTGAAATGCTTGCATGTGGTCTTGCAACACATTATGTCCCAGCAGCGGTAATGTTTCATTTCTTTAGGATTTTGTAAATCCTAGTATTATGCATCCTCGACTGAAAGCAACAATTCTTTCATCAATAAAAGCTTGACCGTGAAAATCAGTTGTTGTCTTTCCTGTTTTTTAAACCTAACTTGGCTATGTAGTTTAACTTTACATTAGAAAGTTAAGTTATTTTGTTAATATTTATTTTCCCGTTCATGACTTGTTTTAGCATTTCAGGTATCAAAAGAATCATGATGACATATAAAGGGAGAATTTGTTGAGTTTATAGTAGGATATTATTTCTCTATAGTTTCTGCTGTGAAAAAAAGCATTGCTAGATATGTTGTTTCCTGATACTACAATGATATTGCTGACCTCTGTTGATCTTTGAGCGAGGAGCAGAGGTTGCCATCACTGGAAGCAGCTCTTTCGAAGGTTCCTTATACTGACCCAGCATCCATTTCAGCCATAATTGAAGAATATTCTGAGTTTCCTACTATAACTGAGCAGAGTGCGTATAAGAGGTCAGCTGCTGGTACCATATCTATAACTTGCCTCATTTTGTCCAAATGAACAATTTGCATGGAAGTTATATATTCCTAAGTTGAGCAACAAGATTTTTATCTGTTCTACAATCTTTCTCTCTTGTACCCAAGGACGGGCAATTATGTTGGATTGTCCATGCATATAAGAAGTGACTTTAATATAGTAATCCCTAATGCAACTCCTACATAGATGCAGCATGGAAAGGGCAAATTGTTTTGAGGCTTGGCTTGAAGCCAAATGAACCGATGGTCCCATTTGTTTGTTACAGCTGAAAAATTAATGTTTTCTATAGATGCAATATGTTCTATATCTCAAATGTCATGCACAAGTTTCTTTGGTTAGTAGGCCAGTATATGCTTTGTAGTGTGAACTCTATTTCTGGTTGATATACTGGTGAAATCAATTTCTATACCTCATGATGATACTGAATGGGGAAAGCCAGTAGCATTGTCCAAGTATATCTTAATTTTTTATTGGCAAATTTTCTCAATTTACAGAAGTTTATTATTTCTCTTCTTAAATAAGCTTTCTAATAAGACTAAGTCTAATGATCACAAAAGAAAAAAAAGGAGAAAAAAGATGAAGTCCTACAACTTGGAATTACATTTTACATGTAGCTTAAGCCTGCTTTAATTTTACTTGGTATGATGTATTTCTTCATCATTGCATATTTGCTCATCTACTTGGAGGCTAATACAGACTTAAAGCCTCTATCTTCGGAACAATGCCAGCATTTTATTGTGGGCTACCAATACTGCCTGCTTTGTTTTATGTTGTAATGCTAATCCAAGGATTATGCTCTGTACAGGTTGGATATTATTAATAGGTGTTTCTCACGAAGAACAGTGGAAGAGATTGTATCTGCTCTTGTAAGAACTTAGCTTTTGAGCATGTTGGAAATGGAAAGTCTCATATACAAATGTCAGGAGGTTGAATTTCATTCTTTGTAGGAGAGGGAGGCTACAAATGTGAAAGATGGCTGGATCTCTGCCACCATCCATTCATTGAAGAAAGCATCACCAACGAGCCTTAAGATCTCACTTAGATCAGTAAGTATCTTTTACTCCTCTCTTCTCTATTCTCTGGGGCATCAGATGATATCATACTCAGTTGAAGAGTGGGTCTGTAAATCCTCATTTAATCCAGTTAAATGATATTCTCTTTAATCTTTTGATCTTTAATTTTAGATTAGAGAAGGAAGATTGCAAGGAGTTGGACACTGCCTAACTCGTGAGTACAGAATGGCTTGTCATGTGATCCGTGGAGATGTCAGCAAGGATTTCGTTGAGGTTTTCTCTATTTCATATCAATATATAGAACTATGCATTATAATCTCAATATATTGAGGATGCTGCTGCAATATTATCTATTTCTTCAGGGTTGCAGGGCTCTGCTCTTGGATAAGGACAAGAATCCGAAGGTTCGATAAGTTATATTCTAGCTGCTATTGTTTCCTCGCTCCAGCTGAATATCATCGATGCATCCTTAATTTCATTCCTTGGTGTGATCTCATGCAGTGGGAGCCCTCCACATTGGAACTTGTAAGTGATGAGATGGTGGAGCAATATTTCACCAAGTTAGACGATGAAGATTGGGAAGAACTGAAGCTCCCTACCAGACCGGTAAATTTGCCATCATCCACTATTGCGAAACTCTGAAGCTTCCGCATCTGTTCTGCATAGTTTTGCAGGTTCAAAATAAAATATCAAGGCAGCAAAAATAACGGATTTGGGTAGTTGGCGTATATGGTACAGAGGACCACTCCAGTGTATGACCTTGTTATAAATATTCTTGAGGGTAGCATGAAGATGTAGTTACACTTATTGGGTCTATATCTTATTTCATGAATCCCATCAATGGACTAGATTAAAATTTAATTTGGATATCCTGCAGTAGTCTTAATTTGCTATATGAAGATCTCTATAAGCTTAAAACTTGAATACATGCAAAGTGCTTCGTGTTAAAAGGCCTTACATAATGAATGCCGTCCAAGGTGTATATGCTTGTCATAAGGGCTCATGAGGCCTTCTCCTCCGCAATATCTGGTGTGGACACCGCTGTCTGCGTCTTCCTCAGCATTGCTCCGTCCACTCCCTCCTCCTTGTGTCGCACTCCTTGTCTGTTTGTTTTCTTAGCCGTCTTGCCTCGGGTGTTCGTTCCTTTTGAGGATATTGCCAAATAATTCTTTCTGGGCAATTTTTTCAAGGCTATACAAGAGGCCTCTTTTTGTTCAATTGATGAGCATTTGCAGATGCTACTATGGCTGGATTTCATGAACCACCAGGTATCCCTAAAGATCAGGGCTTTTATAGGTCCATGAGCAGCGCTTCCTCTATCCGAATGGAAGTGCCCTTTTAGATATAAGAAAATCAAAAGCTTGGTTTGACGGATGTTTAATTTAGCAACTCATTTAGAATAAATACGATGTGAAACTCTTGGGGTGAAATTTTGAAAATTAAAAACTTTATCGGGCGCAATTTTGGAAGTTACAAACTTTAGGGGTTGAAATTATCGAGTTGAAACTTCTAAGGTGCCAAATTATCATAAATTCCCACGAAAAGTTGCGTGTACTCTATTCCCTCTCACACAATACTTCAATAAAAATCTTGCCCGTCTTTTTTTTTTTGTTTCAGTTCATTCCTCGAGAGTAGGCAACGGTCGTCCATTCCATTGGAAGAGCTAATCATGGCTTCTGCTGCTTCTCTACCTCCCAGAAACGAGGAGGATCAGGTTTATCTCTTTCTTACTGGCGTGTCCTGATGTGTTCCTAAACTATGCATGCATTTTCATATAACCGTGCATCATGTGGAGTTTCATTCATTTGGAAGAAAGGGGTATTGAAGCATGATTAGAATTTTCCCTAAATTGTGTTTTTAATGATAAATTCGGTTTGTAATGACCTGAATTGGATGATCGAGGACAGTGCTTTCGTTCTTATATTTGTTTTTTTTTGGGGGGAGGAAACTTGGTCCAGGTTTTGGTGGAAGAGAAGTCATTTGCGAGGATTGTGGTGCTAAATAGGCCTGAGCAGATGAATGCAGTGTCTTTCTATATGGTGCGTCTAATTGCAGCAAGTGCATATGATTGGAATTGCAGCAAGTGCTAAGTTCTTTCGATTGATTCTCTAACCTTTTTATATGGTTTAATACTGTGGTCAAACACATTATTTTCATGATTTTCAAATTGTATACTGCACCTGCTCTTATATTAATTAGCTTAGCTGTCCTCGGCCACATTTGTGGTCCTGGCAAGTGAGTTAGAAGTTATTGATTATAGTTTCTTGAGATTTGATTCTAGATATCTCAGCTTTTGGAACTCTTTACTTCCTATGAGAAAGATAGTGCTGTGAAGCTGACGATTATTAAGGTACTCTTGTTTGGATACTATGCTTAAGAGGGTTTGATACTTATTATTTTAGTTTAAGAATGTATATTCAGTGGTTCAAGTATATTGATTTCATCTCATAATTTTTGTCTGTGGCATTCTATTAAGGTAATTTTTTCTAGTATTTTAAGCCCTTTAATGTTTTTAAGCTCCAGTTGTTCCTTTGCTTATCTCTTTGACGCTCTTGTGCTTTGCAATCTTCATCATATTTCTGTAGGATAAAAATCATAAGAATAATTGAATAAAAATAATGATAAATGTAAAGATTTTATACAAAATTATAATTTAATATTTAAATAACATATATGGAATTTTCTTTGAGTGAGATAAATTAGATTCATGTTTACATTTCTAATTATGGAAAATGTGTGCTTTCTTTCTAAATTATATTTATTTAGTTTTGTTTTATCTTTCCTTATATTCAACAACATCATGTTCATGTTCAGGGTAAAGGGAGAGTTTTTTGTGCTGGTGCTGATGTTGCTGCAGTGGCTCATAATATTAAGCAAGGTGCTGGGATATTTTTATCACAAAGTTGTTTGTTAGGTCAAGGCTATGATTCAAGTTTCTACTTTCCTTGTTCCTCTTTTGCTGAACCCCTACCATATGGAAATTTGCCTTCATTTTAACGGTTTGAACCTGTCAGGTGAATGGAAGTTAGGTGCAGAGTTTTTCTGGAAGCAGTTCGCTTTACACTATCTGATGGCAACATACAGTAAACCTCATGTTGTGCTTGTGCATCCTTTTTCTCTGGGCTGGGCTCTGTTGAATACGCATTCTTATCAATATTGTGTTCTTTAATGACTGCCACTCTTCATTTCCTTCAAATGCCCATATAATTGAAGGTGTCAATCTTAAATGGAATAGCCGTGGGAGGTGGCGTTGGCTGTTCTTTACATGGCAGATTTCGTATTGCGACAGAAAATGCGGTACCTTTTTCTCACTTAGCCATGCTATTGATCAACTGGTAAACTACTACTCAACAATCTTAAAATTCTTTAGCATGTAAGTGGGTAGTACTGAGTCTTGTGTAAGCACATGAGCTTGGCAAGGCAAGGCAAGTGGTCACCTATATATATATATACACATATATATATGCTGATGGTTCTTGATTGCTATACTCAATTGGATACAGTATTGAGTTTGTGTGATTATGGTATCATAGTTATAGATATTTCTAACAATGTTTACTCATGAAAAATATTATCCATACACCTGTGTCTTCTTTTATATACATGATATCATGGTGGTGATAGTGGAGATATTAATTAAGCTCTTATTTAATATCTATTATATTATATTATATTGAAGGTGTTTTCCATGCCGGAAACAGCTCTTGGATTTTTTCCAGATAATTGTGTCCAAGCTTCCTGGATTCTTTGGTATGGAAAAGCTTTTCTCAGTTTATGCATATTTTGTGATTCTGTTTTTACATGCATAATTTAGGATTTTGACCAGTGACATAATTTTAGAAAATGTGCATATCAATATGTGGCTAGGGAGACAACTGTCACATCCGGATTTTAACTTACTGTGCTGAGATCCGGCAGGCAGCTAGGTCTCCCCATCCCAATACCTAATTGGGTCCGATCAAACTAGTTCTTTCAGTATCTAATTCAATTGATTCCATTCAAATATTCGAGATATCCAATTTTGGTTATTCTCGACTCTAATCTAATTAGTCTACAACTAATAATTTATATTTTATTTTAAAATTATATTAATCTATATAATTTATAATAATTATATATATAACTTTATAATGATTTTTATATTTTTCTTATTATAAATTCATTCAATTTTATGATTAAAAATATTATTTTTATGTATAATTTTAATAAATAATCATTTATTTACAACAAATAATTTACCAATTTTATGTATTATAATCATATAAATAATTTTAGAAAAATAATTTATGTAAATAAAATAATTTAGTATAATTTTTATATAGTTAAATAGTGATTATATGTGTAATAATATCAACTTATTTATAATAAATATTTTGTATAATTAAAAATTATAAAACTTATGTATAAATTATTTTATATGTATTAATATCACTTTATATAAATAAAATAATTTATTATAATTAAAAATTTTAATTTTACGTAATTTAGTTATTTTATGTTTTGTAAAATTAATTTATATAAATTAAATAATTTAGTATAATTATATACAATTTTTTAACCGTGCTTATAATATAAATACAAAAGTATAATTTTATTTATTTCTGTACAACATTAATGTATATAAGTCAAATAATTTATTATTATTATTATTATTATTTAATTTTTGTAAAATAATCATTTTAGTACGTTAAATTAATTTATTTAAATTAAATAATTTTAAATAATTATATAACACTATAATATAACAAGTTATTTATAATACATATTTTATATAATTAAAAAAATTAATTTTATGTACAAATCATTTTATCTACAACAATATCAATTTATATATAATAAATAATATATTATAATTATTTTTTAATTTTATCTATAGTAGTATTTTACCTACACTAAAATTAATTTATATAAATTAAATGATTTAGTATAATTATATCAAATAAAAAATTATAATTTTATATATTTATTTGTGTATAAATTAAATAATTTAAAATTATTATATAACATATTATAATATATATACCATACATATTTTATATAATTTAAAATTTTAATTTTATATATAATAACTATTTTATTTATAATAAAATCAATTAATGTAAATTAAATAATTTAATATATCTATATACCATATATCAACTTATAATATTTTTTACAAGTAAATAATTATAATTCTATATATATTTTTATTTAAAGTAAATAATTTATTATAATTATTTTTTAATTTATAAATAATATAATTTACTATCAATATTAATTTTATATATTTTTTCTAATCGCGAACATAAAATAAACTTATTCTTTGTCACTAGGTGTAACCCGGTTCTAAAGTTTGTGGGGGCGGAATTTGGCCATCCGTTCTCCAAGACAAAGCACCTATAAATATTTTGAAGAGAAGTTATTTATGAATGGATATAAGTAATTTTGGGTGCACTTTGAGTTATTATAAATTAATTAATACAACTCAAGTTTATAGAATTATAATATCCGATATAATTATAAATTATTATTGATCTAAAATTCTATTTTTTAATCATCTTTTAGAACTGTTATTACTATCTCGCCGTCTAATTTTATTTTGATTATTTTTTGTTTATGAGATTTGATAGTATGTTTTTACTTTCCTAATCAAGCCAATTCTGATTGTTTGAACCAACAAACATCAGGGGAATATGTTGGTCTCACTGGTGCTAGATTAAATGGTGCTGAAATGCTTGCATGTGGTCTTGCCACACATTATGTCCCAGCAGTGGTAATGCTCCATTTCTTTAGGATTTTGTCAAACTCGTTGGGCTGGTAGTACAAAAGATAAATGTCAAGATTAAAAAGACTATTATTTGTGCATGCTAAGATATAAAACTATTGAGGCGTCTCATATGTGGTAGTTTTGGTTCTAAGGGTTGTTGGACGACTTAGAGTATAAAGGAAGTTTTGCTATGCCAATATGTCAAAAAGCTATGAGAGTTTCATATGCATTGAGACTGAGGAAGAAGAGGGAGAGGTCTCATCCCACAATAGCGAACACGAAATTTCGAATTAAGTATGGGGCTTGGGCAATGATACCCTCACAGACTTATGGTAGAGGTTGCGGATTCTTACCAAAGGTAGA
Source organism: Trapa bicornis (assembly GCA_030064425.1). Classification (NCBI taxonomy): domain Eukaryota; kingdom Viridiplantae; phylum Streptophyta; class Magnoliopsida; order Myrtales; family Lythraceae; genus Trapa; species Trapa bicornis. The sequence continues at coordinate 32,867,986 of CM057755.1, read as the reverse complement.
CGATAAAGCCACTCCATTTCACAAGTGGAACAGTCGTGTACTGTTCTGCAAAGTATGATCACTTTGATAATAAATGGCATAGCTTGATTGTGTGTTAAACCAACTTGTAAAGAAGAAAAATAAAATATCCCTTTTATGATAAAAAGGCGTGGAATTAAACCAATAAAATCCTTAAATGAGAATGGTAATGAACAACCCTTTTTCACCCTTGAGAAATCACATGATTATCCCTTCAGTAAATTGTAGAACTCACTCCTTCTTTTATCCCTTTCACGAAAGTTTTTACATCAAGGAGTGAAAACCTGTGAAGCAAGTAAGAATTACCATGAAGATGTAATTTTATTAAGTTGTTTTGTTTATTTTGTTATGAAAAATATATATGGTTGTAAGCCTTTATCTTTACTGGTCTATCTTGGTAGAAATACCATTTTAGTATAGGAAGGGATGGTTGATCACGAGGTTCCAACTAAACCGGGATGGGGTATGGCACTACACATCGGTTAACGAGGTTGATGGAGTTGGAAAATTGACTCTCTCAAGAGTCTGTAGCCACTTGAATCACCTTGATTGGTGGTCTATAGCTTCTACAATGTCCATTTTAGTTAGCTCACCCACTCAACCCGAGATTTGAAACTTCAAAGATTTAATTCTTCTTCAATACTTACTCAAATCGAGCAACGTTAGTGGCTATGTAAAGCTAGTGGTATGAGGATTTTGTCGAATGTTTCTCAGCCGTCAAGTCCGTCAAAATTGTCCATTGAAGCAACTGCTCTATTTCCGAATGCCAAAGCTCTGATATTGTGTGATCACGTCGACGTCGATAGACTAGAAGTTAAGGGTCGGGAGAGGTGGCGTTGGAAAGCTAACTTCCTCAACTTTCTAGGAACACCAAGATCATCCTCTAAAGTGGTCACACAGTGAAGCTAGACTCTCTGTAAATTGAGTCACCAAAGTTGAGAGTTGTCTGTGTTCTAGAGAGAATTTTGGTCGAATTCCGATGAGCAACACATAATATTTATATGGATAGATTCTAGACGCACGTGGCAATCCATACATAGCTCTCTTTCACCAATCCATAGCCTCTAGCCATATGGGTGATTTAATTTTCCCAAGTAGAGTTGTTCGGGTTATCTGCCAATCTTTATCCATTTTTTCTATGAAATGCAGGTAAGGGTTTGGCAAATAAGATGACACGCGCTCGTGTGGCCGCATGTGTATATGTTTCACGCTCTGTGCGTACAGCGTGTGTACACCTTGTGTAATGCGCCAACTGATCTGCATTATAGAGAACTAGTTTTCAGCGAATTTCTCATCTAATTCAATGGTTTTTTTGGCATAGTTCACCCCTTTTGAGTTCTTGAAAAAATAAAAATACTGAAAAAATTTACATTCAATTTCCTATTGAATGGACTCAAGAACGACTTCATTTGAATTTGTTTAGCCCCCTAAAATTTGTGGGGTTTTGTTGTTTTAAGTTGGTTCAATCAGTTTTAGCCATTTCAGGACTAATTCACCTATGTTCTTAGCCTAATCTATTTTTCTAAAAATTTGTCTTCTCATTCTCTATTAATTGTGCTCAAGATCCTCCCTTAGATTCCCTTAAAAATTGAGGGTATTTTACAATAAATTAGTTTGACTTCAATTTGGGTACACGTCTTTTTCAACCCCTCGATTCATGGTCCTTAAGTATCATTTGAGGTCATTTCTAGTGGTGTTACTCACTTCCTCATATCCTTGGGTTTGTAATAATTTACAAGTCAATTTTTACCCTCACCTTTGATTCTCGGGTTTTCGTTCTCGGTTCAATAACGGTTTTCTGGTATAAATGGGCTTAACCCTAGGTTCAGAACTTTTGATGTTACACTTGAGGTTGTTGGAAATGACCATGAAAACATATGATTTGTTTCTGGTTAGAGAATATCCATTACTATTTGATCTTGCCAATAACGATAGAGCTAATGTTGGTGGCCAAGATAGGTGGCGTTAGAAAGCTGACTCTCATTGCTTTATAGGGATATCTAAAACACTAAGTTTGGTGGTAACGTGAGGAAGTGGTGCTTTCTGTAAGTGAGATCACCAAAAAATGGAGGTCTGGATATTTTAGAGTGAATTTCGATTTTCAACCGACACGAATACATCCAAGATTTATATAACTAAATTCTACACTTAATTAATTATCTCCCTGTACCTTGTTATACTATTTGATCTCGAAGAACTCGACACAATCTTAGTGCATAATTCGAAGTAAACTATCTCAAAAATATTTATATAAATATTTAGAAGTAGAGAATTTTTTAGTTATAAGTTATCATCATTTATAATATTTTATATAAATAATGAAATAAATTTATTTTAAAAATAATATTTTACTTTGTGTTTTATCAGTTTTACAACCTATTGGCTAGAGCAGTGAATGTCCCAATATAGTATAGTAGTGTACGGAGAACGATGATTGTTCGACCCCAAAATGTAGAGTGAGGGCATTAAAGAATACTCATATTAGAAGAAGTTACAATGATCAAACAATATCCCATGGAAATCACCACCATCTGTTAACTCATGGGGCAATAAATTATATGGGTTCACATTAGGAAAGGGCATGATATGAGGGGATGCTAATGGAAGAGAACGTGTTTAATACATATGGCTCAAGCCGTAGGAGAACCAACATCCAACAATAGAGTATGACATGGAAAAGGAAACGGAAAATTTACGGAGACTCCTATAATACAGAAATTATATGTTAGGAGACTAACATGCCAAAAGACACAACACAGTAGGGAGAACTTGGATCATATTGTTGTAATACATATTAATGATCGTGACAAAGAGGAAACAACAAATACAAATATTGTATTCACACAAGTAGGAGCAAGTCCACAACCCTCACGGGATCCGAGGGAATCTCCTATGATGAAGGCGGCTCCGGGACAACCATACAACATGAGACAAAAGAGGATTATAGGAAGGACTGGAGGGATCCTAGCAAAACTCATAGATGAACCACAATACAAATAGAGAAACCAAAACCCAAAGAAATTACGGCGGGTGACAAAGATAAGGAAGGAATAACCTTAATAGGTGATTGGCAGCTGGCCTTCATAGTTACATGACCTTCATAAAGTTGATCTCGTGAAATTGTCAAGGAATATAATTTTATTTGAAAATTTGCCACCTAAAGAACGTCATCAGAAAGTACAATCCAGATTTGATGTTTTTTATGTAAACAAAGAACAAAAGAGAGAAGATTACAAAATTGAGACAACAATGCAGATGAAGTTACAATGGAGTCTATAGGAATCAATGAAGGGTTAACTCTAGGGTGGAAGCATCAACTGAGTCGAGATGAATGAAAAACTTAGCCATCATATTCAAACAAGGATATGGTAAAAAAACAAAGAAATTGGGTGTATGTGACATGTTATATAAGGGCAGAGCTATAATGGGTGGCATCAGATCCTTGGGTAGTCATAAGAGATTTTAACGCAACAATGTTCCAAAGTGATAAACAAGAAAGTGACCCAAAACAACAAAGCGCCATCCAGAACTTTTGGAATTTTCTAAATGGGGCACAATGGTAGGATGTCGAATATTATGGGCAACGAGGGACCTGAACAAATTGAGCTTTATGTTCTATCTCATGGAGAACTTTCTACCCATATATGAGAGTCCAACATGTGGAGTGAATAGGTTCGTGCCACATCCCTTAATTATGGACTGCGAGAAAAAGATTAAAAACAACCTGAATGGGTTTTGTTTTGAAGACAAATGACTGATGTATCTGGAATGTTAGTAAGTGGTAGAGGTAGCATGTGGGAACACTTGGCATAATCTATGTTCAATCTGTCTTGATCTTCACAGGACAACAAATCAACTTAAGGACTAGAATACGAACACCTCTAAGAATTCAAGAAAGGAGATGAACCGTTTACAGGAAGAACTTACAACGGCTTATGATAAGATCAGTTTTCTAGCATTGAAAACGCCAGCTTGACTAAGCCTAGTTACAAGGGAGGAAGTGAAAATGCAACATTCAAATTGGGGGAAGAAAACATCAGGTCCAGACAATTTAATGGTGTATTTTTTTGGTCATATTAGGGGTTAGTGGGTACAAATATGTTTTTGAAGTAAGTTGGGATTTCATAATACTACTGTATTACCACAATTATATAGGGTGCTCTTGAATGGATATAAGATAGAGCCCATCCGACCAACTAGCGATATCAGTGAGATTCTCTTTCCACATATCTCTTTATTTTGTTAGATGATGTTCTATCTAGGGATATATTCTTATGTCATAGATAGAAGAGAGCTAGTAGGCCTAGACATCATCCTACTATATCACATCTATTTTTGTCTTATCTTATGCGCAAAATGAGTGAAAACTGGAATGTTTCGGGTAAGATGATTAATCCAGCCAAGTTTTCCATATATTTTAATGGCAATAAAGTTCCCCTATAAGAGCAAGAGTAGGAGACATTTTGGGAATAAGCCTATCTCTGGCTATCTCTGGCTATCTCTGGCTATCTCTGGCTTCCCCTTTTTGTTGGAGGAATAGCAAAAGAAAGACCTTTTAAGTTATAAAAAAATAGAATAGAAAGGAAACTAGAGGGGTGGAAATCATCCTATATGTAGGGAAAAACTTAATTGGCAAATAGGTAAGGGGCCCAAGTATGCATATAGGAGGAGGATAGATGGATCTTGAGATTTGTTATTTGTGAGATAAGATATGAGGATATGTCTAATATTTCTATATTAGATTAGATTGGATTGAATACTAGTTTTGTAATATGAAAAAGGGTAATAATTCAAATGACCAACTAAAAACTAAATTTGTCATAACCTATTCGTGATATAAAAGGAATGAAATGAGACTACAAATAGTACTGATAGAGAGTTACATCATGGGGTCACTGGAAGAGCTCACCTGGAAGAACCCCAAATAGTACTCGAGAGGCCACCCGTGTAAAGTACGTATATGTTAGAAGCTGATCAATTACTTGAGTTTATGAAGATTTCATAAAATTTGTTGGGCAAAAAAAATATTTCTTTATCCGGAGATGCTCCTCATAAAAGCTTTGCATAACAAATACTGCTTCTTCCACTTGTTATTCCACAAGGTCTGTCAGGTGGCCGGAAAAAAAAGTGAGGTGCCGCCGGCTCTACAGCAGAGCTGTATACATTGTAATTTCCTTAAGATTTACAGAGTACAAGTTGTCAGACAGAGGCCAAAAACGGACCATACTCTTGTATTTACAACTGCTGCCCCTTGCGTTTCACTTATGTCAATGCCCAGGTCAAGGAGATTCCTGATGTATATGACCCATATGAGCAGCAGCAATAGGGCAACTGACAAAGAAGCCATCATCTCTATGTCAATGCCCATCTCCACAGTTGGCCGTGTGGGTGGGTTCTCAGCTCATTCACCAAGAAGGATCATTGAGCAAAATCCCCGTTCTCTACGATGGGTATGGGTACGGAGACGGTCATTATCAAACCTGCAGTGCAGTTTCCCCTTCGTTGACTGTTGAGAACTCCTTCTCCAGGGCACTAAACATAATTTTAATACGCTCTTGCAGGCTCTGGAGGATGTTCTTCGTGACCCTCTTCTGATGTCGACTGCTCTTAAGCCATGCAATGCCAAAGAACACCTGAACGTTGCATGCCTTGGGCCTTGACGGGGACTCTTCCACTTGGTATTTAAGGTGAAGCTGCAAAATATAGGAAATTCAACCTGTCTCAAATATGGCTACTTCCTGGTTCTAAATTCAATATAGCAGACAACTTAACCAGGTACTTGACAGGTCAAGGGCGGGTCCTTTGGCCTAATGTTTTCTGGTAAAGTTTCATAACTCAATTGGACATAATCTCAGACTAGAATTCATACTTACAGTAAAGTAATCGCCAAGAGGAACTCCATGGAGGGTCATAACCTCTTCAATAATCCAACCGCTTTTCTCAGAGAGGGGATATTTTTGTTGGGTACACGTCGCCTCCCCTCTATAACGGGAGATACGCTTGTCAAATCTGTAATATATGTGTCTCTCGTATATTTCAGGCTTCTCGGATTCCCATGGAGACATAGAATAATTAACGCATCCTGCCGCCTCCATAATCCTATGCTCCATATCACCTCCACGGAAAACTTCCATCAAAAAGCCAATCTGAATTACAGAAAACAGACTCACATGAAACAAAGAAATTTCCATGCAGGGCATCTTTTAAGATTGTCTGCAGTTAAGTATATCATCTCTTATCACAGATCAGGCTTATTTGTCATACTAGAGAGTAGGAATTCTAAAAAAAAAAACACTTTTCATGGTCATGCCCAGGTGAAATAAGTGACCATGAAGACGAACAGGGGACACTAAAGACTTACAGGGACAGGGAAGATTGAAGAATACACTTCAGATAGGCTAACATCTTCGAGGTCAAGTATAGATCCACTCTCCTCACTCTGTAGATTTCTTCCTTCAGATTCTTCTTCAACTATCTGCGCCTTCTGCTCGGGAGTCAAGGCCCTGGCTCTCCAAAGTGCCATGATAGTCCTAATCAAAATTTAATAATATATTATATAGAACAGCTGGACAGAAAAAGAAGAAGCGTTTAGCATGAGTTATATATTTAAACTTGAAGAATCTTTCTTGTTTTTCATTTTTGCTCCCTTTAGAAATGGAGAGAATTAAAAAAACCAGTAGCGCAAAATTAGGAAGCTGGAGACAAATTCCAAAACCAGAAACACACTTTTAGCTTCTGAGGACATGGAATCAGTACTACCTACCTGTGAGCAACACCGAAAGATACGAAAGACTGGAAATAGTATTTCAGCCTGCCTTCCTCATCCTGTGTCTTTGCACCATGCCTTGCCTCTGATCCCCTGCCTTGGCGTAAGATCATGAGGATGATTGGACTTCCCATGGATGAAAGTGTCGGAGATAAGACTTTGATATCTTCTATATCCTCCCAGAGGAAGTAAAATTTGGTCTTGTGACCAAATAAGTTTGCATGGAAGCCAATGATTCTTGCCGAGAGAAAAAGGCGACCCTTTGAGAGGCAAAAGAATATCCATTCAAATGTCTAGATTTGTTTAATTTGTCTAAAAAAAATGGGGCATTTGCTTTTTCAACATTGATGTTAATGTAAAAAAAAAATAAGGGCCACTTACCTGGAGAGGCATCTTGCGTTTTAAGTGGCAAGTGAAGTCATTAATGAGAAACTCCTCTGGTGGAAGTCCAAATAGCTTCTGAAAAGCTGAGTTTGTCTGAGGAGATCGTACGTTTATCTACAAGAGTTTTCCATCACAAAACAAAACAGTAGATTGTACAAAGTAGGTTAGTTTTATTTATTAATTATACACATTATGTCAATAGGAAAGAGAGTTACGAATGACAAAGCCACAATGGGGGAAAAAAGAAATGCCACTCTGACCTTCTTCCCAACCTCCTTCTCCATCTTTCTGATGTACTCCCTCGCAATATTACTTCCTCTGGTATTGTTGAGGAAGATTCTGAGGTGCAACTTTGACTGGCATGCTGTAGCAAGCTTCCCATTTAGGGGAATCCATACATCGGCCAGTTCCGAAATATTCGCTCTTACAAAATTGATTTCAGCATGTCCCAAGGATGTGGCTTCATCAAAAGGTCCATCAAAATCGAATACTTCCACATCCAGCACAGAAGGTGGATCATCCATTGCATCGAATTCAAATATTTCTGCAAAAAGGCCCATTTTACGTCAATCCTAGTAAAGTGTCTTTGCATGCAAAGAGAAAGAACTGATATTTGCTTTACCTAATGAATTATCTAGCATCAGTAATATAAGGAATTACACAATTCCAAAGAGGGTCGATTTTCTGAAACTTGTGCTTTTGCATGCAAAGAAAGAGAACTGGTATTGCTTTATCTAATGAAATTAACTTTCTGCAGTGATACAATGAGTTATACCATTCCACAGAGGATCGATTTTCTGAAACTTGATTGAGCTCGTTTTTGTCTTTCCATTACAGGTAAAGACAACATATGGGTCTGAAAAACCGGAGGCATCAACAGCCGCCAAATTATTTCCTTCAATTAAGGCTACTGTCAGCAACCATCCATCTCCTTGAGCTTTGACACCATGATCGCTTCCTAAAGTTAAGTAGAGAAGGATTACGAGTTTTCCAAATTTAAATTATGGACAGAGCTTATTCACAGTAAAATTATCACTGTCTTTAGCAGAAACATTAGATGAACACAAGAAATTGAATCATAGGATGCAGGAAATGGCATGATATAGCTAGAATAACTAAAACATGAAGCAGACAGCTGAAACAAAAACCAAATTGGCATCAGTAGCAAGGCCAAAAAGATACATTTCATGTACGCGTATAACTAACTTAATATATACAAGAGCTGCTGAGTTTTGGAAAGCAAGGAGTCGTGTAGATGTTCAATTTTCAAAACTTGAAAAAGGAGGAAAAGCTATCAGGAAATATACCCATATCATACTGAAGAAAATTCAAAATCCACAGAAGTTTTATCAAGTTTGATTGACCATGTTTTTCCTTTTCTACAATTGTTCTTTACCAAAAGGAGGAACCTTCTTACTTTCCTCCACCAAATAGACCCTCATTCATGGGAAAATCATGGCAAGAAACATAAGAAAGCTTTACCCTTTTGTGCTCGTGCCTTCATGAATCGCGAGACCATCCCAAGGACCCGTTCTGCCTGAAGAACCAATATACCACCCACAATGAACTCCCCAATCGAATCTGGTAAGTCAAGTCCCACAAATTCCAACCCTCGAATCATGTTTGGTCCCGCAACGCAAAGATGAACCACTGCATACAACCCCATTATGAAACTCGACAACACTGTAAAATTTGCAAGGTATTGAACTGCAAGCTTCCAATCAGACTGTGACTCTGCATGAATGGTTGCTAGGATTTGGTCTTTATCGGTTTCAATATCCTTCGAGTCCACGGGCTTGATCGTCTGAGCCAGCAAGCCTGCATATTGCTCATAGCTATCTTTCAAACCCTGACGGGCTCCATTTTCAATCATGCCCTTCATTATGGTACTCTGGATGAAATTCATCCTCCATGATATCACCAGTCGGGAGGACTGCTCCCCTGAGGGAAGCTCAGACCCAGGTGTAATGCAATATTGAATTTCTGTCTTGAATGAACCTCCGTAAGGAACATCAGGAGTACTAACAGCTGCCAGTACGGCATAAACATTTCCGTTTGCCTTCAAGTAAACTTGATCCTCAGTGCCTTTCACGGCCTTTATTAGCTTGCTTGCAGCTTTTATGTAAGTAACAACCCTCTTCAGGCTCTCTTCCCCATTTTCAAACTTCCACGACCCGAGCTGAAGCTCTGTTGTACCCTGGAGATCCGCCAGTGATGTTTGGAAGCTTGATTCAGGAGAAAAGAGCAGAGCATTGAGGTCGGAGGGAGAAATCACATACATCTGATCTAGAAGTACTCCTCCAGGCAGATTACTTGGGACCTCACCTTCCTGATCCCGAGACTCCATCACTTTTATCACCTCCTCGAAAGTGCCCGAAGAAGATTGTTCCTCAGACTGCACATCAGAGAACTCGGGAATTGCAGATTCAGAGACTTCAGGTGGGTCTAAGGCCCTGGTTGTGGTAGAAGAAGATGAGTCCGAAGCTTTGCTAAAAATATGAGCTAGACGACCTGCCAAGCTTCTCTGCGGACAAGATTTTTCTTCCCTTGATGAAACTTCTTCTCCTCGTGCAGGGGAAGGCATTGTCGACGAGCTGCTGAAAGATACTGAAGCTGAATCTACTGACCCGTCTATACTCTTTCTCATGGAAGTTCCACAGGTTCCACCATCTCCATTCAATTCTGCATATGAGCGGCTGCTTGCAAAGTTTACAGCTAAAAGAATTTCACCTGCAGTTCAAGGAATGACATATTGGGTTGATAGTAGGTGAATAGAAATACATCTGTCCATGCTCTGCAAGGCTCCAATATAGCAAGCATTAACCATCAGAAAGAGACTGCAGCAATTCAGCTCTAAAAGAAATCGGTTGAATATTGGAGAAATCTAAAGAACCATTATGTAGCATCACCATCAAAGAAGAAAGTATTTTGTCTTCCTTATTCAAGATCTCGAGCCAGCACAAAAGCCAAAGCCGCACAAAATAAAGAGAAGCATCAAACATGTATAACGCAACAGGGATTATCTGGGCGTACCACATTCCTTCTTGGACTTCTTATTCTTGGGCTGCAGGGTGTACCAAGCGGTGCCGAGGGATCCGTTGTCGGCATCAAAGACCTGAGACACTGGGATCTTGAGCTGACCCACGAAGTCATCACTGAAGTACTTGTCCTCGTCCAACACGGACACAGAAAGCTCCTCTTTTAAGTCCTCAACCCTGAAGCTGAACTCCTCGCCCCAGGTGGGGTTCAAGTTCTTTTTCACCACTTTGGTCCGAATTTTGTGCTTCCCAAGCTGAAGCTTCACGTACGGGTCGCTTAACCCGTTGAGATCCATTGCCGGCAAATTTCTCGCTTCAATAACACGCACGTACAGCTTCATGGTGAAGAAGAGAAGGAGAAGGAGAATCGCATACGCCACCCAATACAGATTTTTGGGTCAAAAAATGCCCATTGAAATTAAAAAAAAAGGACGCTGAGAATAATAACAGGAATGTCAAGAACTCCGATAATGACCGAGACGGACAGGATAGGATCAGAATAATCAGATTAGAAAAAACAAGAAGGATACCGAGAAAGATCACGTCCGATTCATCGATTACAACTTTATTATAGGAGTCGACAAAACAGAGGCTCAAATCGATGACATACACCAAGAAGGAAAATATGCGATGAAGACGAGAGAATGCGCCAAGCAAGCGGAGAAAAACGGATCCAAGAACGAAGAACCCTAAAGCGAGGAGAATCGATAAGGATGCCGGAATGATGGAGAGATGAGGATCTGTAGAAATAAGGAAGGGGCGATGGATAACTGGAAATTGAATTTAAGAGGAAGATATGTTTTTCCTTCCTTTTCCTATCACACGCGAAATTTGAAGGGGCGCATGATTTCGTTGACCTTTTGACTTTCGATATCTCATGGCATCACCTCTATTTCGTACCCCTTCATAGATAGTGAGATTCCAATGATTAACATTCCATTTTCCCATTTTTATTCGAAATAAAATTTGGGAGCAATGATTAAAACGTGCTTCCCCAGCCCAGATTGCCCGTTCATTTAGTGCCGGGCCCCACACTTCTGCTCTGCTGAATCCAACGTTAAAATTGTCCTGTTTTATTTATTACCGGTAAATTATTAAGTACAAAATATTTATAAAAATATAGTAATTTGATTATTAACATGTGTGTTTTTAACTCAATTCACCTTACTAATCCGTATGGTATGATGGGAATGTTTTCATTTTTATCCTAGAATTGCTTCTAGTAGGGTATATTTCACATGGGCATTGGCTCTAATTTGCTCCTATACTCTTGGAGACTACTAGTAGAGTCCCATATGAATGGTGGCCTCTAGTTCTATTAGTAGCACTTGCCCCTCCTTCTAAAAGGAACGCACCACTGATATCACTAGCTACATTGGTTCTTCGAGTGCTTTTGACTCCTCCAAAAATTGATCTTAACCTGATTGCTTCCATTAATGGTCCATCACAGTTGATCTTAACATGTTTGCTTCCACTTATTTCTAGGTTGGACGCTGAATGCCTTTATGTCCCATGTATGCTTACATACCTAGTCATGACATGTTGGTCCACTTGTATTAGCGCGTACTTAACGCCCGACCCAATAATTCGGGTCGTACTAACTCATATTCTCACGATTCTATTTCACATAAAATATTAAATACAATTTTATTACGTAATAATTTAAAATATTTACAAAAATATCAGTATACAGAAATTTATTATTTTAAAATTCCCAACTTACTGTTTTTTAGAAAATTAATTCAGGTTTAATCAATAATCTTTTACCTTGAAAAGATTTGCTTCTTTTTTTGACCTTAGTGTGTTCTCTAATTGTACTTAAATAAGTTAGGAAGAGTAATGAACGGTGAATTTTAGTGAACCGTGCACTTATATCATGACATCATGTGCACTAACATAATCCTACTAAAATATTATAATTTAGTATAAAAGTTTTTTAAAATTATTTTTTTTCTTTTAAAACATTAACTCACGATCCCAAATATTACTTAGTACGTATTATTATCCTATGCACACACATTGTCAACCAATATAAATAATATATGATAAAATATTAAATATTTTAATTGAATTACTATCTAAACAATAACTTTATAATAAAAATTATACAGGAATGACATAATATATAGTTAATCCCTCTAATCTTATATCATACTTTATTAATTAAGTCAGGAAAACAACACAAAAATCGTAATAAATAATCTATTTTTTAAACTAATTATTAATAATTTTAAAAAATGTAAACCAAACCTTCTAATTCATAAAAATAGTTCATATCACCTTTTTTTTTTTTAAGTACGGTGAAATCTTTTCTTTTATATAAAACGGGTAGTGACCATACTTTTCAAAATATAAGTTTTATTTTTTTCAAAATATACACTAAAATCATATATTTAAAATATGAATGAAAATTAATATTTTATAATCATATGGATTATAGCGCTATTTTTCAAAATATGAATTGAAACTAATATTTAATAAAAGTATGGGTTGCAACTATATTCCAAATATGAGTTTAGTACGAATCGAAATATGTAAAATTAGTGGTGAAATTTGAGATAAATGAGATAGATGGTAGTGGTCTGGTCAATTTATGGAGTTAATGTCACTAATCGAGTATATTTTTCTCGACTCAAGATTTATCTTGTTTATTTAGGTTTGGATTAATCAATTTGAGCTTCTTCTCATTTTCCTTATGGATGAAGATGGTGGCTTCTGGCTGTGTGTATCCAAAGTTCTGATAGGTTGAAGTATGTGTTGCTAATATTGTTGCGTCAAATTTAATAATTTGAGTTATCCAACTTAATTGGTAGGGTGGGTAGGGAGCTCATCAGGACAATGGTAGTAGAACTATGTTGTATGTTACTGGTTGTCTTGATGCAAGACTAACCAAATGGTGGAGGTGCAGAATGCAGCTAATCGTTGAAGAAAATGAGGTAAGCTACTAAGCGTTGAAGAAGCTTGTGGGTGCGAGGTAATTGATGGTGATTCCGCACACACTTGCCATTCAATAGTAACAAGTATTGTCTCCCTCAGAAATAAAGGAAAAATGAATAATTGTCCAAAGAAATAATTGTGTGTTTGTGCAATTGCAGAAGTGTGGTTGTTTATGTACAATTGCATGAGTCCTTCCGAGAGAGATGAAGCCAGCCTAGCTGTGGTTCCGAGGGAAGGGCAAAGATGCCAATGAACCGTACGAACTGACTTGTTAGCGTACCAAATATTAATCAATTTCAATATAGTTCTTAATGCTATTAGACAGGATAATGTTTTCTTATTTTGCAAATAAGGGCATGTAGGCCATGTAAGACAGTTACATCAATAGGAAGGGCAGAGCAGGAGCTCCATCTCTCTCTCTCTCCAACATGTTGGGAGGGGAGGAAGGTAGGTACCCCATGAGAGTAGATTTTTCTCTACTTCTGTCTCTTGTAGATTTTGCTCAGGAAGGACTTGAGCACTGCTTGCACCGACTTGCTAGGGTGAGCTTCAATGGCGGCCATCAGCTTATCGTGGCTTTTGCTCTCGTAGTCCTCAAAGACTCCCTGCCCAAACATAAATGTACAGGCGGACACTTTAGGATCAGGAAATGGGCTGAATATAACATCGAAGCATTTTATTCTCCATGTAAATATCATAAGGATGCATAACCTGAAGATTGAGGTTGTTGTAGAGCGCCTTCACTTCAGCCACATTTGTTGGATCAGCTTTCCCATAGTTTTCCTGATTACAAATGACAAAAAACAGGGGGTTAGAATAATGAATTTGGGCACCAGATAACGAGTCACTAAGATAAGTGATGAGTAGGTGAAAATGGTACATGTAAGAGTTTCTTCTGGTCCTCGTCGCAGAGCTCCAAAGCTTTGACAACTAACCATGAGCACTTGAAATCTTCTATATCTGTCCCAATCTGAATGAGCAAGCAGTTTGTGAGCAGATACAAAAACTAATCCCAGATTTAAATAGACAAATACTACTCAAGGAGGAGCTTACCTTGCCAATAGTCTTGGGATCACCAAAGCAATCCAAGTAATCATCCTATACATGTGCAAGGTATACATCAGTAAATAGGTACTAAATACCCACAAAGAGTAATGTGATTTGGCTAAGAAAGAAGAGGAGCCAATGATAAAAATAAACATTCTATTGAATGTTATGATATTGTATGCACATACATTTGGCTGTAAACTTTTTTAAATTAGAGAAAATGGGATGAACATATATAATGATATTGATACTCCAAGTTAGGAATCAAGAAGTTTCTACAGAAATGAATAGATTCATTGATTGGATTAAGACTCCATTCATCCATCATAGGCTCCCTCAACTTAAGAAGACAGGTTTGTTTGGAAAAAGGAAATTTCTTGAAGAGAGGAATTCACCTGAACTTGGAAGTAAGTACCCATCTCAACAAGAATCTCCTTTACATCAACATGGTTGTCTAAGTTCTCACCCAACATTAGTAGGGCACAGGCAACCTGAATAAAAGTGATTCATAAGCCCCAATGCTATACATATATAAGCAGACAATCAGATTCAGTGATAATATATAAATGAATAAACTTCCATATATATATATATATATATAAATGAATAAACACATAGGAAATGCATGAACAAAAGAATAAAGTCACTTTTTCTGACAACACAACCATGCTTAAATGTTTAAGATGTCATAACAAGTGATATTCACAGCATTATCTTCAGTAGCATAGCACCAAAGATTGTATACTCACCGGGAGGTAAAATGAGTAATATGCTGTCTTATATTGAACAATACGGCGATGACTGCACCGAAAAGATACAAAATAATATATCACCAAAAAAACCAAGACTTATATTTTATATGCATGCAGTGAGAATAGTCAATATGCATACAAGGAAATATAAAATTGGTTAAGTTTTTGTCGCCTGAAGAATAAATGAGAGTATTGGCTGAAAAAAAAGAACTGAGAGAAAGAATAAGATAGATAGCCATTTTAAGAGAACCACAAGCATTGATTCAATCAGCGATCACTAGCTCCACTGTGGAAATTGATTTCGTTTAACGTGTCTTTCATTATCCTTTTCCCCTTTGACAAATGATTGACATTTTAGATCAGTCCCCATCTTTCATGCTAGTTGATATCTAGATTTCTGACCATCTATCAGTTAAGTTTACTAAAATTCCTTCCTTGAGTTCACAAATAACTTTACTTATAAGAAGTTAATCCTGTGATCATCAACAAAGTCTCTGAGGCATATAAAACAGAAACAATAGATCAAATACATCAATCCTAGGACTTCAGTTCCACATACAAGTAAGAAAGGATTTCAGTTCCACATATAAGTTCAACAGGTAAGCATGATGGTATTTTTTTCATCAATAAGCTTGATGGTACTAAAACAGCCCTAAAAGCATTGTTTGCATGTTGGTTTTTGAACTCATACAATAATAATGTGCGTACCATGTTTAAAGAAGGTATCACATTCTCCTCTATTTTCAATTTGGGAGTAGATTATATGTATTCATGCATCAGGTAAATTGCAATATCAAGTTAAAGCACTCACAGTGATAATGTGTACTTCGATAAATCCTTTTCTCCCTCAAGCGTGGTGATTAGATCAATCATTTGGCCAGATGCAGTCTGAAACTCAACCTATCAATGGAATTTACAAAAATAAATTATTAGAGGTATTTTTCATGGACCGCAAAGAATATATCAGAAATTGGTGTAGTTAGACTTCTCACCTCATTGAATAAGTCCAACAGATCTACATAGTAAGGTTTTCCCCTAAAGTGCTTCTTAAGTATACAGTGAATATGATTACGGAGCAGGACGCCATCGTTTGCTGCAATGAGACCAACCTAAAGTACAATCTACATGAGTTAATTGCATAATCATCAGGAAAAATCTGTAAGGATCATGAAAAATATGTCTACCAAACAAACCTTGGGAATTCTGAACCAGCAGGGTTGGCCACGGCGTGTGTGTGAACCATCCATAATGTCATCAAGAACCAGGAAATAAGCTTGGAGCTGCATTTACAACAATAAAATAAGCATATAACAAATATAGATTTTCTTGTGAAATATCAAATTAATATGATAGATATATGACGGAGCCAAATATATATATTTTTATTTTTCCATACCCACTCAATGCACCAACCAAGGGCACTGGAAAGAAATACTTCATCATCAGTCAATTCTCTTCCTTCTATCAATAACTTGTAGCTGTCAAGAACAGATAGTCCACGATTCAACTTACCTGAAATGATTTAATTCAAGATCACATTAGAAAGAGTTCAATCTATATCAATGTTCCTTGCAACTCCTGAAACTTTTTGACAGGTGATATATGGTGAAATGTCAGCTTCTCACCACCAGGAACGTTGTAATCCAGCATCTGCAACAAAAAAATGTCAAAACAACCATATGAGAAGACAAGGAGAATAATGTTTGTTGAGAGTTCAAACTAATGGCCTAATGAATCAGAGAAGATCTATCCGAGTTTTGGAAAGTAAAAGTCAATTCCCACAAGATTATAGAAATGCCTCTACAAACACCAATATTATGCACTGCCAGACTGGAAAATAGTTTGTTTCATGGAGATACAGCTCCATGTTATACAAACTTAACAGGAAGAGTACGATAACTGATGGATATTGATAAATGGAAGGATAGATGGAAGGAGAGTAACAAGGCTACATCTGGACAGACATGGTTATAGAAAATGAAGAAACTAGAAAGAACGCCCAAGGAAGTGAAGATCCCAAATTAATTATTGAAATAAACCATCTCCCACAGATAATCTTGATATAAACTATATCAACTAAGATACAGAACACCCGCAGCAAATACAAGAAAATAAGGCAGCAGGTTCTAGGAACAACTATCCATCGTTAAGCTCAATGGTCCCTTCACAAGCAGCCTAATTGACATGCCAAAAAACCAAAAATCTATTTCAGACTTTCATAGATTCTCAATCTCATTTGGACTAAGAGAATCTAAACTATGTATGTTCTAGGGAAGTATACCGATCTCGCTTGATATGAGTATCAGTATACAAGCTGCAACCTCCAAACCATTCTATTGGATTTACACACAATAGAATAGCCGCAGTTACTTTTCCAATCAAATTAGTAATGCTACATAGGTTAGTTTAATTCACATTTACATGCACAGATCGGACATTTATCGATCCCACGAGCTCGCACACAAACATCCATTCTTAAAATGGATATTGCGTCTTGGGACATGAGTAATCATCAATAAACATAGGCGAACAAACAGATAAAGGGGAGTAGCTATACCCCTTCGACCCATTTCCGGTCATTGTCAGCGAACTCGAAGGCCGGATCCTGGAGCAGCTCTTCCTTCAGGACAGAGTACACCTCCAGAAATTTGGACTTAAGATCCGCCATCGGAGGCTCTCTCTGTAGCCAATACAAGTTGAGGAGCCGCTGTCCAACAATTGAAAGAGCGAGACAGGTTGGACAGTTGTACTTGTAGACTTAGCAGAGCGGTAGAGAGTGAAGCCTCGTGCCTTTCTACTGGGGAAGGGAAAGGAGACGAGGAACAGAGGATGTATATAACAAACGAGGTGCTCACTTCGTGATAATTACCGCGCGTACCATCACCTTAGGAAAAGAATACTCTGGTATTTAAAACATTAATATTAATTAAAGTTTTAATGGGAATTATTTAAAAAATAAAATTTATTATATATCAACGTTAACATTAAAAATTAATTCAGTAAAATTAAAAATAATAACATAAATTTAATACGATTTATAATTACGTAAAATATTTTTTTAATTTTCATAATCGATGTTAATTTTTAAAAAATATACTAATTGAATAAATATATTCAATTTAACTCGTAAAAATATTCTCGGTGTAATTATAATTTACTGTCTATGGTCTATATTGATGTTCTACCCATATGAATAATAAATGGAAAAAATATGACCACCGGCCAACACGTCAACATGATGCTTGCGTGGACACCATCTGCGCCCCGCGTCCGATGTTAGTCGGTAGTGCTACTGTTTCCAATTGAGCGCAGATTTTTCCAGTGTTCAGATGCAGCGGCGGCCATCGTGCTCACCACACCCAGCCAACCCACGTCTTTTTCCGAAATTACCCATAAGACTCCCCAAAACTACATAATGCCACCCGCCCTCTTTTTTTTGGGACAAATTACTATACTAGAGTACAAAACATTTTAGTAATACTATTATTTAATATAAAACATTAAAAAAATCCCGAATTTTGATTTTTTTTAATATTTATAGTATATATTACATTTTCACTTAAATTAATATTATTAGTGGAAATTTAATATATAGTTTTTTATGCGAGTAAAGAAGTGCGGTGTCTGTCCAAAGATACACAACACGTTAAATTAAGAGAAAGAAGTCAAATTTAGGGGACTGGAGGAATGCTAGAAAGTCTTAGTTAGAGATATTCATTTTTGGATTGTGGAGATTGGCCTTACAATTTAATTAAAATATTCATATTTAGAATAAGGTATTCCATCACGTGTGAATTATCTTTAAAATTATAGAAACTGTGTACAAACACATCAAACTTATTAGGCTTACGGATAATAAATCTTTTAAATAATGTTTTAATATTACTTATCAATATTAACTATATTATGAGATTTTGTAAAATTAATTCAAAATTAAAAAGGAAATCAGATTGCTCTTTTTTTTTCCCTTCTAAAACTAGAGTTTTGTATTACTTTATTTTGATTTATAAGCAAATGTATAATATATAAAATTAAATTTATAATGATATAATCTATTATGCAAATTTATAGTGATGATACTAAAACTATAATCTTTCCCACTCAATAATACTTCTCAAACCTTTAATGGTATTAAAATAAGTGTACTCCTAATTGGTGATAATTTTTGAAGTTTAAAAAAAATATTTTTAAATTGAGTTTATTGTTAATTAACATTTGTTTAGTTCGAATTTAAAATTAGACATAATAACTTTACACATTATTACGATTTTTTAAAATATTATAATAAATTTTATAAAATAAAAAAGTGTTTTTAGTTTTAATTAGAAATAAATTTAAGTAAACATGAATATATTATTATATATTAAATTAATTAGAGATTTAATTTAAAGTACTTTTCTTAATCTTCACCATCTCTTAAGTAATCCGGTGATTGTTCCTGTTGGTTTGAAGATCATTGAAAACTCAAAATTGTGACCAGAACCTGCAATTTCCTTGCAGTAACACCCTGAATGGTCAGTAGGATTCTCATCTTCATGTGGTCTGAATAGATGAATTGGAGGGTTGATTGCACTTCAAGATACTTCTTAGATGGACCAACTTGATGTATCTATCACTACTAAAATGTACTGATTATCTACATACCCACTGCATATTGTATTGTAACAATGTACTGATTATCTACATACCCACTGCATATTGTATTGTAACAATTTCTGATATAATCGTCTTCTCTTCTCTGCAGCTGATAACTTCACTAAAAGGGTCGGTTGTGTGGATTAGATGTAACTTGCAGCATTAGGGAAGGTGTTATCATCAGTAAGACAGGACAATATCCCATGAGATGGTCCTTGCAGGAATCCTAACTGTGAGCAGGTTGTCTTCCTGGGAGAACTCGAAACTTCCTTCTTCAGAGTTGATAAAGCAAGACTTGGGTCGCGCATCAGAAAATGCTCCCAGTGTACCGGAGCCTCTCCCTTTGATGCGCAGTTGTGGGTTAGAAGAAGAGCCCACCTCATTGCAAGATTCAACTGTCTCAACAGCACCCCCAGCATTGTACATGTTGATTAGCCCGATTGGAGCAAACTCAACTTTTTGATCATAAACCTGGAAAAATTTATGCCTATTAAAATCTCATAGCAGCTCTATAGAATGAAATGGATGGATGATCAATAGATCTCATTCACTGCAGTGGAAAATAGATACAGCAAAGCCATCTGCCCAGTCGGACCATGATCTCAATGGACTTTTGGAACTTACTTGTTTGGCTTATTTCTGAAAACTTTTGCTTTGAATAGCATGTATCCACTATATATGCTGGGAGTAATATATCAGCTTTATGGTAAGAGCAAGACTAACCTTAATGGGAGAAAAAGTGAGGACATCACACTGTAGAACTCCCAAGACTACTTCCATTGATGAATACTTTGATAGTCGGCATAGAGACCCTGAGATTGCACGTGGGCATGAGTCAGATTTAGAAGCCACGGATCTTTTGGTTAAGTATACCCGTAACTGGTGATTGGGAGACCTGATTTGAAGGAAAAAACTGCAGCATCCCCATTCCATGAGTCGCCAGCAACTTCTTCAAAGTACTCTATATCTTTCAACGATACCTTCCCAGATATCTGCAAACTGCCTTGGTCTTCCTGATCTGCAATTTCCATCCCAGGCCAACTTCCTGCTCCTTGGCAGTTAAACACACCAAGAACTCCAGTGCAGTTGTTCAAGTTCCAGATCTTCAGAAGACTACACGGGAAGGATGTAAAAAGGTTGTACAAGAAAGTACATGGAGGAATAAAATGTATGGATTACACATGAGGTTGTTACCTTGATCTGTCCATGACTGGGTCGTTGAAGAGGCAGTCCCGAGAAGGTCTTCCAGGGTACTTTGCCCTCAAGATAGACCCATCAGGAAGTACTAGTCTCTTGAGTATTTCAAAATCATGATGCCCAGGTTTATCGCTGTACTTAGCAATTAATCACCAAATTACACAGGTAGTTAGATTGTCTTTTTTGAATGGTAGGTACTTAGTTAGAAGAAGGTAAAAGGCACAAGATAGGAAGCAATAAACAATTGAGTCAACAACTAACAGTGTTTTCTCACTGTTGGAAAAAGATTTTAGTTCCGAAAGAGAAAAGGTATCAGAGTCATAAAACAACACAATCTTACTCAGTGAAGAGGAAAACTTACAAAGGCTGACAGGAACACAATCACAGCTGCTGCATTAGAGGAATAAGTATAAAGTTACCTAACATATACTGCACATCCTCCCACTGCCCGAGCTGAAGCATGGTACTCAGCTGCATCATGGAGACTCTGGAATTCGCATAGGACACATTATCATGATTCTGTTCAAGCATTAGAAGAGTGCAAGAGAAGGGGATAAAATAACTCACATAGAACATATCCCAGTCGGGAACAAAAATTTCACCAAGGAATATGCTGTTGTATGAGACAGAAGCTATGTGTAGAGTCTGCGTCCTTGGATTTTGAGGGTAATAGTCATCGGAAGCTCGTGTTATGGCACTCTGTTTGCAACTGAAAACAGCTCAGATGAAGTAAAGTTAGAATTAAATTGCATTGTATAACACAATAAAGTTATGGAACATGAAATATGCATGTATATTATTGGATCTCATAATATATCTACAATGTAACTGTCAGTTTTCACTTTCCTGAGATAAGCATTATCATCTTCAGAAATTATTTTATAATGTCCCCCTAGTGTATCTGTTTAAAACTCACAACAAGCTACTTCTTTGATCCTATCCTAAAATAGACACACAGGAAATCCTTGTTTGTATTGGAAAGAAAATTTTATGAAAGACAAATGTGAAAGTTAATTACTGGTAAATGGAATCTGTGCTCAGACCCATGCAGCAAATGATGCTATTATCCTGAAAATTGGCTGCAATGGACTTTTCAAGTGCTTTCTGGAACACTCTTGTTAGTGAAACTCTGCCCCCCAAACCTGTTGCTATAGTCTCCAGTATGTTCTGCACATCAACCTTAACACCATCCACATTCTGCGAAACCAAATAGCTGTGAAGGTCTTCATAGAACTGAGAGGCTAAGGCAGGATCCAATGTTCCAATCCCGTACTTATCCATGCAGTCCATAGCTAAATCCCTAGTGTTAGCTAAGTTTCCTGGAGATTGAACGGGATATCTCATTTCAGGCCTGTATTTTTCTGTTCCAGATGCTCCAGGAACAAGACCTCCCCAGTATCCCAGCAATGCATGCCATACATAGACATACCTGAAAGATTGAGAAGGGTTTGCAGCACAAGTCAAATGGTGAGTAATTCTTAAATGATCATTTTCAAGCAATGAAAGTTGTTATTCTTATCATATACTGAACATGAAATAGATCCTTTTGCAATGAAGACTAATACTCGTATATCATGCTGAAATACAAAGAGCATTATGGGAAAAGGCGTTCACTCGCATACTTCAGCCCAAAATTCTCCTTTATATATGAGGTAAATTCCTTTAAATTGTTTGGTATGGAACTTGGGGCCCCATTTTCTTGTCTCCTGAACTTGTGGTTTTCCTTAATACTGAGCAATCTACCACCAAACCTGCAGTTAGGAGAACGGAGGAAGTGAGAATGCATTGAGTTGATGCGCATATACTTCTAAACATGAATGAAGCAGAGCAGAATTATCATATATAACAAGACTAAGCCACTCGCATAATAATAGGCCTACTAATGTACTTACTGTGACCCATCAACAAATGGCTCTCCTTCCTTCTGGAATTCATTAGTTGTGTCTTGCCAACCATCATCTATTATCAGAAATTTTGCAGGCGTGCCTCCATCTGATAGACTGCGAGCAAGAATTTTTTACTTTTGGAAGATTGTATTCTTAAATGCAAGTTGCTTTAGATAAATCCTCATAGAGGTGAATAAAAATTTGATGTTACAGCAAACCTCATTGCATAGAAAGACAGGCAGCATAGATTTTTATGGCCCAAGAAGCAAGTGACAGACATAACACAGCTAGAAAAAGGTGATTTCCAGTGATTATAAACAAATGCAAGAAGTGTTTAATGAAAAGAATCTCAAATTACAGTTAGGATGGACTATTCTCAAACTGATAATTTAGATGCAGTGATCTTTTTCATATTGTCATTCGTGCACATTCCAGAAGTATGGAGTGTCATAAATGATTCGTGGCACCCGCACCTCTGATCTTGATGAAAGCAAGAATTATATTTCAGTCCAACAACAAAGGAGAGAACTTGAAGTATATGATATTGTGTTTACAGTGGAAATGAAACAACAGGTAGAGAGCAATACGAAGATGAGGCACCTTTTCAGTCCATCCATGATCCCCCTGGGATTGACATCATGGTAGAATGCATCCCAAGTGCACCATCCGAAATATTCTAGAATTCCAGGCATCTGCATCAGAAATTCATCAATGATATAGAGTCACCATCAAAATAAATATGGTTGAACTTCTTTGAAGATGTCAAATGGGAGGTCCCAGTGCCTACAAGAAGTTAGCTCCCTTGCCTGTTTTGTTTCTCGGTGTGAAAATGTTCCCATTTGTTTCTCCATGAGTCTGTGTTTCAAAGAATCAGTTCATTAGAGAAATAACTACTCGTAAAAATGATAAATCGATTGGATCAGATACTCATGAGGGATTGTCAACCTAGTCAGGTTTCTAACCAGAAATTTAAGCTACAGTCATACTCAAGGAGGCAACATACTTGATGGATTCCTTCATCAACTCGAAAGGATTTTCTCCATAATTGATGAAAACTGCCTTCCTTGACTCTGTTGTTACAATAGCAGGGTCACCTATTGAAAGTCAAGACTACATGCACTATTAGGATGAACAGCAATCATACAAAATGCAAGGCAATCAATGTGCATAATGCTGATCTTCTTTATTGCTTTAAAAAGATTTTGTATCAATGCATTCAATCGATTAGACAAGAGACTGCATAGGAGTTCTGTTAGCGTAATACCGCTTTCAATGCAAAGCTCCAGCTCATCTGCAGAATTGCCCTGTAAGCTGCTCCTGAAATCTTCATCTAATACAGGCAGGAAAAGAAGGTAATTGGGCTCATCAGATGATTCGTGTTCCTTAACTTCCAGGAGCAACATCTGAGTCTCAACAGGAATGTCACTTCCCGAATCCCCTACCCGCGGCATCATCCACCATAATTTAAATCTATACAGGCTGAGCAATCTCACACCTCTGCATTCAGTCAGAGACAAAACCAAAACTTTCATATTTTCCTGTGAAATCCCATCTGGAATTTGCTATAAAACAACATCAGATATCAGAAGGTTCGGAATTTGTATGAGAACTTCCAGATTCCTTTTCCTAACAACATATTGATTTCAGAAGAAACAATGCAGAATCATACTTTCAACTTGGAACTGTAAGGAGATTCTTTGAATTTTCACTATTGGAGGCTCTTTTTGAAAACAATCATTCTTCTCCCACATAGGCCATTTGATTCCATTGTAATAGAAGTGCAACATTTACTGGGATGCTAGCCAAACGCTAGGTGTCTTGCCACAAGCGTATCAACCAATGACACTGAAGTAAAATTGTCACATCTTTGGGCAATTATATCATTTCAATCTTATAAGAGGTTAGAAACAATGTGCTACAGCCTTAGTAGAAAGGTACTATGGAACTGAAAATCCTGCTCCAGTGACCACATGAAACAAGATGATGGGACTCCAAGTCCAATGAGATACAGTAATCCTATATGTGGCAGGAACAAAGTTTGGAAGAATACTCTCTTACTGAATTAGCCCAAGCTTGAAGACATGTCTGGAATCCATAACAGTCGAACTGGCCCCCATGAATGCCGACGAGTTAGTCAATGGAGTAACCACCACGTTCTCGGGCACACATGTCATCACATCAGTGCCATTCACACTCAAAGCTCCGTCTTTTAGAGTTGGCCTTGCGCCAAGGAACATGGAGTGCCTTTGGCTCTGCCTCCATTTCTTGTCGGAAAATCTAATGGACTGAATCCCGGGAGAGAAGAAGCTCTGCCTTCCCACCTGAAGATGGTGCAGGGTCCTCTGGCACGAAGGAGGAGCAAGAAACATGGTAGTTGCTGTCACCCTAGTAGTACCATGGCTTATCATCATGCTCTACCAAGAATTCCAATTGACAGGCAATGCGTTAGCAAGACAGGTTCGGTTTTCGGATGAATATGGTGAAAAAGATGATAGCAGAATGCTTAGCTGGGGAATCTCTTCCAGAGTGGAGCTTTTTGGACTGTAATGGTCGTTTTCAGCCTGAAGCAGGAGGGAATAGACTGCCGTATTTCCTCCTTCTGCTTTAAACTTTCTTGGGACCAATCAAGGGAAAGGGGGAGTGGGAAAACGGACGGACAAGCGAATTCATTTTGAAAGGAGTTGCAGATTCCCGAAAGAAAGAAAAGACAGAAACGAGGTTGTCCAGTGAGAAGTGAAATGCCAAATTTATAGAATTGAAAGTACTGGAAGAACAAGTAGACAAAAACAGACACTGCCCACCAGTCACCTCCACTGGATATTTCAGGATCAACATTTGACATCTCGAGGCAAAGGCCAAAGAGATTTTAATTGAGGGAAATGCCAACCACATAAAGCATTATGGTCCTGCCTTTCGTTGGTTACACACCATCCAGAGGACGCAGGCTGATGGCAAAATCATCTCTTTTGTTGGCTGTCTGTCATCAATTGTACAGCAAACAGGTCTTTGTCCACAAGGCAGTATCTCCTGAAGATAGAGTAAAGGTGTGTGCTGATAAGAAATGGGCTTTGAAAGTAGCTATTGTCAGTCAATATGGGAGTGAATGCTCATTCACTCAAATACAAGGCATTCATGACAATTTTTTTATAATATTTCAACTAAACATTTGAAGTCTTGAGCCCAATTACGTTCAGTCAGTCACCAGGAACAATTTACAGATTTCGTGGAGATCCTCACATACCATGGCTTGTGACTCCAATTTTCCCAGCACTTAATTTTGTGTACCCCAGATCAAGGGCAAAATGCCATATGATTCCTCCCCCACCATCCTCTTCTTTTCACCCATAGGGCATTCCTCGAGGGCCAACCCACCAGGACTCTCTTGGGAGGTAAGGCAGCTTTCCGTGGAGCAGTCAGCCCTCAGTGAGTGGAGGCTCGGTGCGACTTCTTCCTCCACCCCATGGGTTGAGACCACCACAACCGGGTAGAGCTCAGGGTTGTCAAGGCTTCTTGCAGACAGATTTGTGTTGTTGTATGGTACCTGAGAAGTCTTCTGGTCATGTGGCAGGGGAGATCCAATGAATTGTTCCGCAAACATCTTGCAGACCCTCTCAAATGTGGCCATGTAATTTATTTGGGCATCCATGCGTATCTGCAGGTGCTTCTCAACCTGCCAAGCATGAGATTGTGCATGATTAACTGAACAAGATTCAAGATCCTAAATAATAATGGTTCCCGCAAGAAACAAGACATGCAGACAGATTTAGTATGATAAACCGGATATTGATAGTCAAATGAAACAACTGAATCAGCCAGTAAACACCAAAAGCAGGCCCAAGTTTTTAATGTGTATGCTTCAATGGAACAGCCTGTTCCTTGCTGATCCTGAATTTTAGAATAATAGTAACACAAGAATCACACAAAAGCTGAAGGCAGAAAATTTGTCTCTTTTGACTGCTGAAATAGTAATTGTGCCCGACAATCAAAACATCTTGAAGAGCCACAAGGGAGGACAATGAAACAAGCATTTTATCAAAGAAAGTACAATCAATGTAACTTGTGGGGGCATGATTAGTTCAATCTAAAAAGAGACGAATGAAATTGAAAAATTCAGATTAAAATCACCTCAACTTGAAGATGTAATTTACTCTGCATTTCCATTTGGGCCCTTAATGCTTCTTTAACTTCATAACCACTAGAACCCATTGACCTAATATCAGTCCAGATAATATACAACTAACAAAAAACAGGAGAAAATGAGTATTACAAAGGTAAGGAAAAAAGAGAAAATTGTTGCTTACTCATTAAAGTTGGAGGAAGGCAATCCTGGAAGGGAATCACCAATCCCAGGATTATCTAGAGGATAAGCGCCTGGTATTCATTCAAGAAAATAGCAAACAGGTATAAGATACACAATTTCATTACTATTCATGGAAACTAAGTTTCTCGAAGAGAAATACAAGTACAACCAAATGATGATTTTTATTTTGACCTTAAACCAAGTGATTATTTACATACCATCTTTTGGCGAGTCAGCCATATCTTTCCCTGATTGTTTTCCTAATCTGTACTTCTGCAATTAGTGTGTAAAGCCAAAGAACATCACTAAGTCCATGATTATTTTATCTGATTTTCAGTAGCTGAAATAAACAGGAGACATATCTCAACAAGAAACATACCTGAAGGTGACTCTTTAAATGGAAGAGAGTCAGGCCCTTCACATTCATCGTCTTCATGATAGCCTTTGGAGTAGCTTCTGTAGAAGTACCAGCATATTCATTACAGCGAATATGCAGAATAATGCAACAAGAAAGAATATAAACTCATTCATTCCTTGTTCCAACATGCAAAACAGGCACTCATTAAAGCCCAAAATCAATTAACATATAATAACCCACCGCAACTTTGTTTTACATTACACAAAGAGTACAAGAAGATGCACTGATATACAGAAACTGAAAAGAAGTCCTAGCAATAGATCATGAAATTATCATATGCAGAAACTAGAGGCCTTAAGGAGCATGCGCACACATACACAGATCAATACTTGTTGTTAAGTGTGTCCTCTATCTTTTCACATACAAGTATCAATACTATCACTACTGTGTTCTCCATCTTTTTCTGATGCTGATTATTCAACTCATCAATCAGGTTTTCAAGATACCTACTGATTTTTTAAACATTCAATATATGGTATAGAGTAAATGCATAAGCACAATGTTATGTAACTGTCCTTAAAAGAATAAACAATTCTGGGTCATAACAGTACTTGTTTCCCTCCACTTCAGGATCATACTTGAACCAGAGAAACGATTCAGACTGCTTGCTTCATCATTTTACCTCTTTACCAAGGATCTCATTCTCCAGATACATCACTCCACCAGTACTGCCATAGATATCATAGCAATAGTTCCTTGTTTTCTTTGAAAAAATCCCCATATTTATTGTTCAATTATCACTAGAGGACCATCATTTCAAGGATTTCCTTATTAACCTGACCCTACCAATATTCCCCCAAAACTAAATTATTTGGTGATGTGATGATTTTTCCCCTGTGGAGCCAGATAAGTAACAGCATGAGAAGTCGGACTGTAAGAACTCAACTGCAAAATAGAACCCAACCTCAAGAGCAGTTTTTCCATTCAACAATGATACACGAAACCAAGGCGTCCTTACTTCAAAAGTTCATATTTTTTAAGTGATAAACAGAAAATAATCCTTTAAGAGAAAACACAAGCACAATAAACCCCTAATCAGAAAAGAAGACCATGTGAAGAATCAATCTAGATGGAATTTGATGTTCCAAAAGGTTCTTGAAGCAGAGACAGGTGGCGAGAGTGGGACTTACTGCTGGGTCCACCGAGCTGAGTCACGGCATCAACGAATCGCTCGTGGAGGTCAGCTGTCCACCGGAGGCGGGGCTTAGGGTCAGATGTAAGAACAACACATGGGTCTCCTCCGGTTCCCAGGAGGACGTGATTCGCACCTCCATCAACGCCGACATGTAATAGGTCTTGATCTTGCCCGACAAGCCCTTGGTGGGTCTGAATCAGCCTCTGGAACATCATTTTCTCTTCTCCCCGCCAAGAATCACCACCACCTTCCTGCTGAAGATCCTCTTCTTCACCTTTCACTGCCCTGACCAGGAGCCAAATGGAGCAGTCAGTGAAAGAAGGGAGAGGGAGAGACGAGACAGAGAATGAGCCGGTTGTGAAAGAAATCAAACCAGTAGCAGAAGCAACAGTAAAAAGATGAGTAAGAACCAAGAGGGGACATGCCTTTTCAGGGCGTTTTTTGTACTGAACTGAGCTGAGGCTCAGGCAGGAAAACTGAAAACGTGAAAATCAAACTAAAAAGCGGTGGAGAAAAAGCAAAAAGAAAAAAAATTCACATTTCCGTACACTCTCAGCTGGCCTGGCAACTCCATTTCTGCAACGCCCTGTGAAAGTCTGATTCTTCAAAAACAAGATGGGACCTGACCTGAGGGACTACTTGTCAGCACCATCTCACGCTGACCCAGATCACTATATGACTTCATCTTCTAAACTACTTTTATTAGCTTAGCTCCATCTAGTTGGAATTGGTGGTAAGAAATAACATTTCTCAGGTTTGAGATACAAAGATGGTGCCACTGCCACGTTCATCATTGCATACCTTAACAGGCGGCTTATAGTATGATATTATAATATTAATGTTAAAATGTTAAAGCTAAATATATAATATTGTTTTGAGCATATAAGACATTGTTGGTGTAAGCATATAATAATACAATTCTAACTTGTACAAAATAAAAACTATTTCACTCAATTAAATGTCATTAAATTTTAATTAACTATATTAACATTTAGTAAGAGAAGATTTAAATTATTTTTTAATGATGATGTGAAATATAATGATATTATTTTTAATTAAAAAAATGATGAGGCAATCAGTCTCAAGCCTCTTCCTCCGGAAGGAGGCGACCACGGGAAGGCGGTGAAACTCTAAATGAGTCTTAAATTTTTGGAACATTGTCCTAAAATTGGAAAATGAGTTGATCAGAAGAACTTGACCTGATGATTGAATATCATAAGGATTATATAACCTTATTACAATAAAAATCAAGAATATACTGCAGTTGGCACTTGCATATCAGCTGTTTTACTATCTTCCAAGTTGCATGTGGGGAACTCAAACCATATATTTCTGAAGAAATCAGTCCATATCATTACTCAACAGGAAAGACCATTGTCCACCTGAGGAAGTTACAGGGTCCTCTGGCTTGAAGGAAGAGAGAAAAACGGTGGCTGCCCTGCTGTCACCCTGCTAATGCTATGGCTTAACATCACGCCCAACCAAGAATTCTAGTTGACAGGCAATGCGTTAGCAAGAAAGCAATTGGTTTCCGGATGGGCAGTGTATGGTGAAGAAGATAATGACAAAACGCTTAGTCGGAGTTTCTCTTCCAGAGTGGAGCTTTTTG
The DNA here is from genome assembly GCA_030064425.1 of Trapa bicornis. Taxonomy (NCBI): domain Eukaryota; kingdom Viridiplantae; phylum Streptophyta; class Magnoliopsida; order Myrtales; family Lythraceae; genus Trapa; species Trapa bicornis. The sequence goes on along the minus strand of CM057755.1, from coordinate 32,837,864 downwards.
GGCTGTAATGATCTTTTTTTCAGCCTGAGGCAGGAGGGAGTAGACTATGGTGTTTGTATTCTTCCTTTCACCTGCTTTATCCTTTCTCGGGACCAATCAAGGAAAAGGGTCAATGGGAAAAACGGAGAAGTGAAACAATTTTTGAAGGAATAGGAGATTCTCCAAAGAAAAGGGTAGAAAAGAGGTTGTCCAGCGAGAAATGAGATAGAATTGACGAGTACTGGAAGAATAAGTGGACAAAAACAGAGACGCTGCCACCAGCCACTTCCATTGGATATTTCAGGCTCAACATTTTGACCTCTGGAGGCAAAGGCCAAAGAGACTTCGATTGAGAGATGCCACCTTCATACAGCATTATGGTTCTGCATTGAAGTTGGTTACTTGAGAATGGTTATACACAATTCAGATGATGCAGTCTGAAAGTAATATTATCTCTTTAGCAGACAGTGAACATCATAAGCAGGCCCAATTTACTTAATATGTATGCTTCAATCAAATTGCATGTTTCTTGCAGAACCTGAATCTTGAAAAAATAATGACACAAGAATCCAGCAGAAACTGGAGGCAGATATAATTTGTCCCATTTGACGACTGGAATAGTCATTGTGTCAGATAGTCAAAACATCTTGAAGAACCACAAGAGAAGACCATGAATCAAGCATTTGAGAAAAGAAAGTAGGTGGATATCAACCAAATTCTCTTGCAGTGAAATGATTAATTCAATCTAAAAAGGGGCAGATGAAATTGAAAATTTTAGATGAAAATCACCTCATCTTGAAGATGTAATTTACTGTGTTTCCGTTTGAACCCTTAATACACCCTTCACGTCATAACACCAGTTGATATACCATTGGCATAATGTCAGTCAAGATTATAACAGCTAACCAGGAGCAGAAGAAGATGAGTATAACAAAAGAAGGAAAAAGGGAAAACATTTTTGCTTACTCATTAAAGTTAGAAAAAAAGGCAATCCTGGAGGGGAATTATCAATCTCAGGGTTATCTAGAAGATAAGAGCCTGATATTCCTTTAAAAATAGAAAAAAAGATGCAAGGTATATTTTCATTACTATTAATGAAAACTATACTTCTTAAAGAGAACTACAAGGATAATCAAATGATAATTTTTTTGGCCTTAAACCAAAGGATTATTTACATACTATCTTTTAGTGAGTCACCCATATCTTTCCCTGATTACTTGCCTAATTTGTATTTCTGCAATCAGTGAAAAACCAGAGAGCATCACCAAGTCTGTGATCATTTCATTTGATCTTCAATAGTTGAAATAAACAGGGGATATATCTCAAGGAGAAACATACCTGGAGGCACCTCTTTAAGAATGGAAGATATTCAGGGCTTCACATTCATTTTCCATATGATATGATAGCCTTTGGAATAACTTCTGCAGAGGTACCAGAATATGCAATGAGATGAATATAAACTAATATGTAGATAATTATAATTATTAAGCCATACATAAGCTTCCAAAACCAAACTGCAATCATTAAGCATTTTCCATAGCGAAGACATCTGGATCCTCAATTCAAAATGGATTTTCCCATATAGGAATTATAATTGTCACCTTCATTCCGATATGGAACACATGTACTTATTAAATCCCATAATCCATTAGGCATATAATAACAAGACGTGTTGTTGATGGCCTAGTGAAAAATCAAGGCATCCTCATTCCAAAATTGTATAGCACCCCAAGGATTATAGAGCTTTATTAGAATAAAATTCAAGAGCATAATGCAGTTAGCACTTGCATATCAGCTGTCCTACAATTTTCCATGCTACATATGTAGGAGATTCAAAACATAGATTTCTGAATAAATCAACCACTGTCACTATTCAACAGGAGAAACCATTGTCAACTACATTAATAACAAATGAGAAAGAGCATAAGAGGAAACAATAGATATCACAAGGCAGCTTCAATCTGCATAATAGTTCAGTTCATTTAATAATTTGCTGATAAATTAAGCGATTAATTAGATACTCATGTGCCTCACTTACCTATGATGAGCACCTTCTCTGCATTTTGTCCACAGAAACAATAAACTTGCACCAGAAAGAGAAAAACTCTCTCGGGAGGAATAATGAACCATCTCACATCTCTGAATTCCATATTTTTTTTTAAATATGACAAGAACTTCCCAGAGAAACCAATTTGATCTCATCAGCAATTCTGATGATTATTTTTTAAACCAGTATCGATGATTGTGGCATTTCAAACAAGGGATTATGATGTCTGGACATGAGAAGCTCAATTAACATTGAAAATCACTTGATCAATTAGCATGAATTCCTCCATTCAATCTTCAAAATCATCTAAAGAATGCCCCGGTTGCTCAACTCCATTTTCTTCTAATGCCAAAATATCAAGAGCATAATAAATCTCTTCACTTTGCATATGTGTCCGGTCCCCAGCAACAAATGTGAACATGCAATCCTTTACCTTAATCCAAGACCAACCAGGTTCCTTCATCACACCTTTTGACCTCATCACCTTCCTCACGTGAGCCGCATCCCTCCACTTTCCCTGGGCAGAATACATATTTGCCAAAGTGATATGGGTTCCAGCACAATTTGGATCCATCTCCAAAAGTTGTTCTGCTGCCCGCCTTCCTCGATCAACATCCCCATGTGCTCTACACGCCCTCAACAATGTTGACCACACAACATCATCCCGGTGGAATGGCATATTCTCAATCATGCTCTCTGCTTCACTCAGTCGACCGGCCCGGCAGAGGAGGTCAATCATACAGCCATAATGTTCCTTTGAGGGATGAAAATGGCAGCGCTCGGTCATTGTCTTGAAATAATGAAATGCAAGATCTACAAGGCCTGCATGACTACAGGCTGTCAGAACCCCAATATATGTCACAGCATCAGGAATCAAACCCACATTGGGAAGCTTCTCAAACAAATCTATTGCTTCAAAGCTCAATCCATGTTCAGCATATGCATTAATCATTGCTGTCCAAGAGATTATATCATTATTCTTTAAAACATCAAAGATCTTGGATGCTTCTACAACACTCCCACACTTGGCATACATATTGATCAGAGAACTCTGTATCATTGGTCTATTTTCAAATCCAATTTGCAGAACATGGGCATGAATTTGCTTACCTTGTTCAAGGATCGCCATGCTACCACAAATACTCAAAACACTTGCCAGGGCAAATTCAGTTGGTTTTGGACCTTCCCTCCGCATTAAAGATAGGAGATCAAAGGTTTCAGCGCAAAGACCTCCCTGAGAATAGCCTGCAATTATTGTGCTCCATGAGATCACATCCCTCGTCTGCATGTCCTGAAATACATGCAAGGTTGAGTCTAATTCACCACATTTTGAGTACATCGTCATGGTGGAGTTTGCTACTGATAACGAACCCAGAACACCTTTCTTCACCATGTGTGCATGCAACTGCTCACCCCACTTAATTCTAGCAAGCCCTGCACAGCCCGACATAATCGCTGCAAAGGTGTAATCATTTGGATCAACACCAGAATCTCGCATCCGCAAAAATGCATTCATGGCCTCTTGCTCCTCGCCCATTTGGACATAGGAAGTGATAATAGTTGTCCACGAGACCACATCTTTCATCTCAATCCTCTCAAACAATCTAAGCCCATAAACTATCTTCCCACACTTGTTGTAAAGGGTGGCAAGAGTGTTGGACACAAAGGAAGTCGAGTCAAATCCTTTCTTGATGGCATGATTATGAATCTCCTTCCCTGCATTCAAGTCACCTAAGTCAGCACAAGCTTTTAGGGCGATAGCAAAAGTGTAAGTATCACATTGTTGTTTTGATGCCCACATCTCTGAGAAGTAATTCAATCCTTCCTGACAGTACCCCGCTCGAACTAATCCTGTTATAATGGCAGTCCAAGAGACTACATTTCTCAGCGGCATTTCATCAAAAACTTGGCAGCCTAGCTGAAGGCGACCTGTTTTCATGTACATATCAAGAAGGGAACTACCCACGAATACAGAGTACACAAATCCTACCTTCACAGAGTATGCATGCAATGAGTCCCCGATGCTTGTATTCATATCGAGCCCACAAGCTTTGAGGGCAACGCTGAGCACAAAAGGATCCATTTTCAGACTTGGCTCTGCCCACATGGTCACAAACAATGATAAAGCTTCAACTTTGCGCGAGGCATTCACGTAACCAGAAATTATCGTAGTCCATGAGATTTGATCTCTCTGAAGCATCCGGTTGAACCACTCACGTGCATCATTCAGGCGGTTGGCTCTTATTAGTTCTTTCAGCCATGAGTTGGATTCAAAGAGAGAAATATCAGAGGGCAGATGGGGTTTATCTGGAAGCTGTATAGGGGCACTCCCGAAGCCATAGTGGTCCCCACACTCGGACAAAGCAGCAGCAGAATGAGAAGAAAATAACCTCTTAACTTGTCTACGTGTTGATAAGATCATGACCGAAGCAAATTAAACTGTCACTATCACAGTTTGACCCATGACATGATCTCAACCACTAGCTGCCGCCCACTCTAGGCTACAGATGCTAAACAAAATAACATAGTAAGTATGTAAGGCATGATTTCAATATTCACTAATTACTTTAATTTCCATTACCAATGAAAAATATCTGCATGAATTTCATTTAAAAACATTTGCTGATTAAGGAAGTTAATATAATAAATCATTATTACAAAATTCACAAACTTCCTCTCTATTGGTCATACAACTCCTCATCCACCTAATATACTACCCGAAACATTGTTACGAGTCTTTACTAGCTTTTCTTCGAGGGTTGTGCCTCAAGTTGCTTTGTTAATATTTTATCTCTAGACTCGAACAATGCGTATTCCCTTTTTCATGGTAGCTAACCTTGAAGATGGTTGGGGGTGAACATACAAGATGTGTGAATGACTGATATTAGGTGGTCCTGGATCTGACACAGACCAGCCCACAACAAAAAACAACTTACTATTTTTTGAAATGTATGTCTATCTTTCTCAAACTTGTGTTTCATAAATCAGTACATCCAGTTAACCACACAAGTTTCTTTTTCTCTATCATGATACAGCAAGCAATAACAGGCATAGTAATGTGCACTAAGAACTTCCAACAGACATTAGGCAACCAAGTACCAAAATGATCCACACAACACAGTCAACCAATCTTCTCAATTCACAAACAATTTTTTTTATTGGTCAAATAGCCATAATAAGTTTCTTCCCTTCAAAAGCTCATTGGCTCATTCATTGAAAGCAACTCCAAATCATGCACTGGACAAATAAAAATCTGTTTCTTTCAATGTCATAGGAAAACTATCATTGGTTCTCTTCCTTATACAAGGTGGAACTCAAGGAACCTGTCAAGGTGTTTGTATACATCTCTACACAGCCAGCCACACGAAGCCTTGGCATTGGCCATAACCTCAAAGTAATCAACCCAACTCTCATGGTATATTTCTCATATATCATATCCGTAATAATTCTCATATCACATCCTCACAGTATTCATGATCATACAGGGGATATCACTAACCAAGATATAACTATCCATTATTCCGCACCCCTATGCCATATGCAACCAAGGTAGACCCAACTCAACCATATGCTATAGTGTCATTGCCTTGAAAATAGGTAAGGATTAACCCTTGTTCCGCACAATTTTATATCACATTCTCAAATCATTGGGATGTAGCCTCCAATCTCACCATATCATAAAAAGAGTCATTCTCAAATCATTGGGTTGCAGTCCTTACTACATTATATCATCACATATCATTTCCTAAAAGCTCAGGACACTATCTCGATCATAAACTACATATGAATATCAGCCACAAGCCCAACTCAACATATAAACAATCTCACTGGGTTTTCCTCAATAATATATACACTTTCCGAAATATTTAATTTGTTGAATTCTTTTCAAATTATCAAGACAATACTTCTATAGAAATTTAGAAACAGCCTCAACAGACCAATGTGGGCAATACATTATCCAGAAAGGCAATATCAACAAATACAGTCAGCACACATCCGCAACCAACAAAACACATTGCCCTAGCCTTAAAATTTACTCAACACTCTATCATGGTCACAATTCAATATTATCAAAATTATACATCATGTTTCGAATAGACACAAAAAAAGCCAAACCCAATCGGGTATTTAAAAAAATTTGTTTATTCTTTGCAATCCAACTTCTCAAAAAAATGCTTCTTTCAATATGGCCATAGAATTTAAATTCAGCATACATATTAAACTCATGTTTGTTCCACAAAATCTCATCCAAGAGACAATGTTCACAGATGCAGTCAACACTTTCACATATCAATCAGTCCTCCATGGAAATCATAACAAACCATACCATGTCTCTAAACAACTGACTGAGCTTATAATCATATTTTAAACAATGATGAGAAACAACATTAGTAAGCCTGCTCGGCTTTATGGTTAGTGTCGTCCTTTCTTAAAGTATTTCTTGGTTTGTAGTTAGGTCTCAGACTTAGTATCCCCCATACAATCTAAATTAAATTCAATATGAATATAATAAGAATATAATTGAAAGATACAATTAATTTATTTTATTATCTGCAGTTCAGTTTCTAACTTTCAAATTAATCATATTTCTATTTAGTTCACAGATTTTACCCGTCTTTTACAAGCATTCTGAAACCTCAAAGTAGATGAACCAGATCCTTTATACATATGAAACATATTACATTCATCCATCAATCGTCACTTTCACTCATTAATCTTGGCTTTAACACAATATATGGGATTATTTTCATCATTCATTAGTTCATGTGAAACTCATTGCTATGGAGCTCAACTATGACAGTATTGTGAATGAAAAGATGCCCTGATGTTAAAACTGCAACCTTTCTTCCTATAATCCGTATACAACCATATGCTTTGCCTCTCGGCATATTAAGCTATCAACAAAATGGTCGCGAAGAAGAGAAATTTTGGTCACGGACGTAATATAGACCATAAACATGACTCAGGGAAAACTATGTACTCAAGCAAGAAAAATCGACCTTAATCTATTTACACGAACAAAAAATCTAGCAATCGATAACTCTCCAAATATGTCCGAAGAATCAATTTACAACGGAAAAAAGTTATTCGCCCAAACTGAACGAGTCGTCTGCATGATTGCATCAATATGTACGATTCAAAAATCAAGGAGTGAGAAAACAGATTCATCGTATGGCTCATGGGTTGGTCGATCGAAGAAAGGAATGAGATCTGTGTACCTCAGAAAGCGGAAGATCAGTGGAGGCAGATACCGGCCTAAAGATCCGAACTAAGTGTCTTGGCCAAAGATTTTCATTCCAGTGAAGATGCTTCTTGCACTGGCCGGTTGAGGCGGAGCTCAAGGTAGGGGAGTCACCGAGAACAGAGTAGGGCGGATGACGGTGACTCGCGATTCGTCCTTTGCAGGACAAGGCAAACGAATCAACTATCGCATTGGCAGAGAGGTATTTTCGCTTCGATGATTCGCGGCGGCTGACCGAAACCGATGACTGAGGCACTTGTCGACTTTGGCTGGAAAGGAGAAATGTATGGCTTGTTTGTGGAGAGGTCCGAGGATCGGAATCCACCGAAACGAAGGCATGCTGAAAGGCCGCTGCCGCTAAAAGGTTGAGGAGAGATCAACGTGACGAGGGCGTGCTGAAGAGCTCCAATCCCATTCCACTGCTCGTGGCTGCCAAGGGAAAAAAGGCGATTTTTTGTTTTTATATCAAGTTGTTGCCCTAACGTCTGAGATGAAGGGTGCCATTTGATTTTTTTTGTTCAAATTATTAATTGTTTATATTCCCCTTTTCGCCCCACAACTCTTTAAATGTAACATTTTACTCTAAAAATAAATAAATTGTTTCAAACCACTCCATTAAAATAACTCTCACTTTTAATCAAATTTAAATTAATTTTCTAGTATTTTTAAGTTAGTTTCATTCAGTCTACTTTTCTACTATGAGTTATTAATGACCCGGTCATTGTAACAGTAATTTGATATAGGAATATTTGCACTCCAATTCAAGCAAAATTCATGTTGAAGATGATTTTCACATATGATATTTGAGCAAAAGGACTAAAAAATACTACAAAACTGCACTCACTCAAATAGCAAAGCACCAACTATCCTCACTCAACTGTCTAATGGGAGATGATAGAGACAGAAATGTAGTGAACTGCACAAAAGATATAGAACTGACCATTTAGCTAGCTCATCAACATTGATTTCAATAACAAACATGTGCTCCCTAACCTATAATAAGCCTATTCCATATCAAGCTTTTCTATTTTGGTGGCAGGTTCTTCCTTCACTTGGTCCTCCTCTTCACCATGGCCAAGCTCTTTCCAGTTCTCAGCAATCTGTTTTAGGATAGTCTCTTCCTCTGCTTGCAGCTGCTGCATATCCTCATCAATGGCAGTCACAAGCTCTGGGTTGAATGTATAGCCTTTACTGCAGTCATTTTCATCCTTTGATCTCGAGCTGATGTAGCTTCCGAATTTCGGAGTGACATAGGTTCCAGGAGAGTAGACCTGCCCACCAACTTCCAGCCACTCTCTTAGGCTCCCAACTGCAGAAAGCTCAACCATGCCTGGGATTTTAAGCGAATCCAGTCCCCTTGCTAGAGACCTCCTCTTATGGCCCTTCCTCTCCATCAGTTTTTCTAGAGAAGCATCATCCTTTGTCATGGACTCTGTGCTGAAGATAGGGGATGCTTCATCTGCTTCTCCTTCATTTACTAGTGTCTCTTTTACTAAAAATTCATCTAAGGTTGCTGCATGATTTTGTGTTTCTTTCAGAACAGGTTTATCATCCCCATCTCGACTTTGTGGGATACTAGTGAGATGTATTCTCTTGAGCAATTCATCAAATTCCTCCACAGTATGGAAACTTTGTGATCTTGGAACTCCATAATTCTTCCACTCAAACTCATCATCATCACAACTCTGCCTGGTAGAAGATGAAGTATTATCCTCGGGGAACCGATGCCAACTCTTGGATCGCTTAGGAGGATCTTGCAGACCCAATTCCAAGCCTTCAAAAGAGAACTTTGGCATTGTCGGTAATGGGATTTCTCCACCGGAATCTGCACCTTTGATATGCTCGATGATGCCCGAATAGATGTCAGTTTTTGGATCTACATCTGTGCTTCCATTTGGGACCTTGTTGGATGTGCTTATGAGAGCAAGAAACTGGTCCCGGTCCCTGCCCTTGCTGGATCTAAAAAGCTGCTGTCTCTGGTTCCAATCATCTCGCAAACTCATGGACCGAGATATCACCTTTGAAGAAATGCATCCCATTGTAGTGATGCAACTGCAGACTTGATAATACTATTTGCCACTGCAGATATCTGAGGAACCTACCGCAACAGAAGAACACAACCTTGCGTTAGCCCAATCTGATTTATAAACAGTTCTTTCATGATTCTGGAGATCATATACAATTTGAATAAACAACCAAGTCTGCAAAACACAAGAAACTGGGATGTTGTGTCGTTTTCTTGTCTGGCCGCCGTCAAAAGTTACGATTTTGCTGGAACTCTCCATGATCAGCGGCTCAAATGTGCTTGGGAATTCGCAAAGTGAAGCCTCCTCCCGCACTTTACGGGCTGCATATTAAAATATGCGACTCTGGAAAAGGGACTTTATAGAGTAGCTTTTCTTCTTCACTTTGCTGGTATCTGCAGGAATCCTGCTCAAAGTTGTTTTGTCTTAGTAAAAATTTTAAGCTTGTCAGGACAAGAAGCCCTGCTGAAAGTATAACTTGCCACCATGATACGAATTCGAGGACAATAGTACTTTTTTTACTGCTAGACGGAAAGAAGAAAGAGCTGCAACTGATGATCTCCGATGCGACTGTTATGCATAATTGAGAGGACGGCCATTTCATACGAAAGGGTTCACCTATCCATGTGATCAGGAGAGAGAGAGAGAGAGCTTGAAGATACCAAGTATGGTGAACAAGGAATGACAAACCCAGAAGCTGAATTACATGAGTGGAGAATATCAATCAGCAAATCAGCTAAGCTAATTGATTCCCTCCCATATAGATGATCAATCAATCAGGTTGCAAGCAAGCCAATATGTCCAATTGACAAACAAACAATAAAACGACGGATCGTGTCACTGGAAGAGCATACCTGCGTATGCCTGCAGATGATGATCTATCTAAGGTGAAGATCCTCGAGCAGCTTGTATTTGATGATGAACCTTCTGACCATGAAAAGAAAAGAAAAGGCTGATCTCTGCAACAGGTGTCTTGAGAATAAAGGGATTGCTCAGAAAGACTACATCAATGAATGAGAAGATGGAGTGGGAAGAACATCAAGGAGTCTTCTCTCCCATGAGATTCTAACATTGACAATGGGACTGGTGAGATCAGTCAATGAAGGCTGTCACCATACTAAAATATGTACATTTGAACATTAGGGCCCACAAAGGGCTGAATTCAAAGCTCAGCCGCTGCACTTCTCCACCAGATACATATATCAAATATTATACTGGAGGCTATAATATTTTCCATCCTTCTTTATAGCTATGAATGAGAGACCATGGGCAAACATTCGCAAGGAGGGATAAGGACATGAAAGATACATGGTTAACAATTAAATTGAATTGCTTAGTTGGCATTATTCACATTATATAATATTCAAAATACAAAATATAATTATTTTTTATAAAAAATTAAATTTTTATAAATTTAATATAAATATTTACAAAATATTTAAAAAAATAAAAAATATATATAGTAATAAATAAAAAACTTTTGTAAATTATTCCTATCTCAATTTTCACGTGTGTCCTAGATCCATGCCGAGATTTAGTCTGGCGCTTTATATATTACAAATATTTTTTATAATCTCATTTTTGTGAACATTTAAAATTACTAATATTGAGTTTATAAATTTCACTTTTTTAATTTTTAAGATAATTTTGGATATTAATAGTCATCCTTACAAGTATTTTTAAAATGATAATTTAAAATAATTTCTCAAAATAAAAATTATTATAATTAATATTATCGTGTATATTCATAAAACTCCCAATCATACTAATCATAATAAGTAATCATCATAATCCAATTATTACTCAAATAACTAATACATGATCAAGGGAGCTTATAAGTATGTAGCCATGTTACATACTCACAAAGCATATTATACTTATGACCAAATCAAAGCACATTTATACTATAAATATATTCATTCATTGATCTTAATCTATTGGGACAATTCTAAAGCTATAATAATCATTTTATCCCTATACTTCTAGTTTATGACGTAGATACTATCTCTTATCATGTCCATTATTATAACATTTGCGCAATAATAATCAATGATATATACCAAGCACAAAAATCAATGATATTTATATACTAACTACATAATAATACATACCAAATCCATAATAAATAACTATATATACAAAGTAAATAATAATTAATCCAGCGTAAAAAAATTTTATTTGTCAAATCTTCACTTCCTAACTAGGACCACTACTCATTTTTCTTATAGAACTTATCATCAAATCATAAAAATTTTTATCATATAATAGGAAAATTTACTTTTTAAAAGAGTATATCATGTTGGTATATATTTTTTTTCCAAAAAGTGAGCTATAGCACTTTCCTTATAAACAATCAAATATTCACCCAATTCTTAAAAATAAATTGGACCTTAACCCCTTTGGTAAATATTAAGCCCTAGTCCATTTCATAAAGTAAGTCGTCTATTAATACCATCATAAACTTGTCCAAGTGTGGCTGAAACACTTGATTCATCAAATCCATGAAAGCTGTAGGGGCATTTATCAAGCCAAAAGGCACCCTAAACTCATAGTGTCTGAATCGAGACCGAAAGGCGGTGTTAAGAATATCTTCCTCTCGGATCTTGAGTTGGTGGTATCCTGACCAAAGGCTTATCTTGGAGAAGTAGGCTACTTCTTTTAGTTGGTCAAATAGGTAGTCTATCTGTGGGAGTGAATACTTATTCTTTATGGTGACCTGGTTCAACTTCTGATAATCAATGCGTAGCCTCATGCTCTTGTCCTTTTTCTTTACGAATAGGAATGGTGCACCCCATGGAAACTGACTAGGGTGTATGAAACCCTTCTCCAATAGCTCGTCCAGCTGCTCCTTTAACTCCTTGAACTCTGCTAGAGCCATGCGATAAAGAGCTTGGGATATAGGATGTGTTCCTTGGATAACCTCTATGGTGAACTCTAACTGTCGACTAGGGGGTAATCCAGGTAATTCTTCTAGAAATACATCTGGGTAGTGTTCAACTACCAAAATGCCTTCTAGTCCCTTTTCCTCGAACTTCCCGTTGATGATCATTGCCAGAAAAGCTTTACAACCTTTTTGTGTCATCTTTTTGGCTCTTATGTGGGACACCATTTGTACTTCCCCCTTCCTCCTGTCTCCTTGTAAATGTAGTCTGAGTGTTTTGAGAGTGTGAAAAATTATTATCTTCCGCCCACAGTCCATCATAGCTTGATGGGTACTTAGCCAATCCATTCCCAATATTATTTCTACCTCCCTTAGAGGTAATGAGATCAAATATGTCTCTAGTTTAACTCCTCCAATCATGATCTCACATCCCTTCAACTATTTGTCCCTATTTAATCCTTCTTCTAAGGTTGTGAGGATGTTGAGACTTTGTTCTAGAGAAGTAAGTTCTAGGGGAAGACTTGGGATTAGATTTTCTTTGATGAAGCATCTTCTTACTCCTGAGTCGAAGAGGGCATAGGCCTTTCTTCCCCACAAGTGTACGTACCCTGATTGAAGAAACACATGTTTTTAGAAGAAAAATTCCTTTATTTAATGAAATTTAAATTACAAGTTTATCTCAATCTTAGTTGTGATGGTTTTGGGAAGTACCTGCTACGGTACTAGGGTCTTTTCTAGCCTCTTCTTTAGTGAGGTTGTATACCCTAGCTAGTATTCTGGTTGTGGTATCCTGCCTAGGACTCCTTGGATTCCCTTGGGTGGTCCAAGCGTGTTTTGTTGCTTGTTCTCCCTAAGAGTGGGGCATTCCTTTGCAAAGTGCCCCACCTGCCCACATGCGAAACAGGTTAAACAAGCTCCCTCGTGGTACCTTTGGCACCTAGGACAACGAGGGTTTCCTTGTGGTAGGGCAAGGATCACTCTTCATGGGGGTGGTGGTACATCCTTTCTCTTTTAGAAACCCACCCTATTTCCCCATCTCGAACCATTTTGCTCCTTCCGTCCTCCATGATGGCCTTGGCCCTTGTCCTCTTTCAAATTCGCCTGCTCCATCCAGCGACGTTGGGTTTGTACCATTTGCTCACATTTGTGAGCCATATTGATTATCGCTACAAGATCCGTGCAACATCCTAGTACTCTCATCCGGTCTTGTATGTCCATATTGACACCGTCAACGAATCGTTGGCATATGTTTGCCGGTCTGGCTAGATCAAGGGCAAATGGTCTTAACTCATTGAATTTAGTTTTGTACTCTAAAATAGAGTTAAGCCCTTGTCGGAGTCAGAGAAAATCCTACTTCTTCTCATTAATCAGATGTGGAGCCAGGTACTACTCTGTGTACCCCTCCTCAAATTGCTCCCAGGTTGGGGTGGTGACATGTAGGCTCCAGACATTGTCCCATCATCTTTTTGCACTCACCTCCAGGAAAAATTCTGCTAGAATCACCATGTCCTCTTGAGAAATATCCTGACTACTCCCATAAGCTTCTTGATGGTGGCCACCCAGTCCATAGCAGCTCTAGCATCCTTCTCTCCGAGGACAGGCTTACACCCCAGTTGATGGAGAGTCTATAGGTATTTAGGGATGTCAACTTGAGGAGGATGGTTAACAGGAGGGGATGAGATTGTACTACTTCTGGCTCAGCTCGAGAGTTGGCGCCCACCTCGGGGACGAGGTTAGGTCGTCTAAACATTTAGGTGAATTCCTCGTACAATCTTTAGTGTTCCGAGCTTAGTCCAGATGGAACTGTTTGGGCTTCTCGGGGAGTTTCCATAGGAAGGGGTTGTTGGGCAGTGTCGGAAACTGTAGCTCTTGTTCTCTTGGTTCCTCTCTTTGGAGCCATCTAAAATTTTAAGATTTAGTTAGTCCTATCTTGGCCCTATGGTAAATCAGACAACAATTCTAGTTTTTCTGAGAGTTTTTATGGTTCTTATAATTCACGCTTGTCTATGGGTCCAACCCGTGCTCACTGGCCTTGGGCCCACTTCACGAGTATTCCAGAACTCGGCCTCCCACCCTACCCTTTTCAAATTCGAGGCTTCGAGCCTATTAGAGCAATTCTAACTCCCATCAGGAATGTATTAAAAAATGCAATTAGGGGAGACCATTATTGGAAAATTAATTTTTCAACTTTAAAACGGTTCTCATCACCCCCAACCGGGTATGATGCAAAATCTCACTCACCCGGTACTGTGATGTTTTCGTCCCGTCTAGATTTCCAATCTTCAATGTGCTCCTTGGCACCCATACTCGTATGACTCGTGCCTACATGGCTCGAGTATTCGCATTAGGATGGTTGGGCATAAAAGAACTCTTACTTCCATATATTTGCATAAAGGTCCTTAATTTATGCCTTATTGCGATTTGGTCTCTAAAGTTCATAAATTTTGACTTTAGGCCCCTAGTGCTCAACTTATTTTTAATTAAGTCCCTAGGACTTCCAATTTTTCCTCACGGGTCCTTAAATTTTCCACAATTACCAATTGGTCCTCAATTTTTCCAAAATTGCCAATTGGTCCTTAACTTCCCAAAATTTACCATTTGGTCCTTCAACTTTCAAAATTTGCCAATTAGTCCTCCATTTCATCCAATTGCTCAATTGGGCCCCAATTGGAAGTTACTTTCATGAAAATGCCCCAATTTTTCTTAAATTTCAATTTGGACCCTAATTTTCCAAAAATCCCCAAATTGCCCAATTTTCTCAAAATTGTAATTTGGTCCCCGAATCGTAATTTTGTTCAATTTACCCCCAAAACTTGGTTAATTGCCCTCATTCTTGATTTGAATCATCTTCTCTATGTTTTCTCATCATTTTAACTTTGAAATGCTTGATTTGGCTCGAAAATGACCTCAAACGGAGCTTCGCCAAAAAATTCAATCTATAGAGAGAAAGTTTCAATATCTTACCGGTGAAGGTCCGACGACTAGAGCTCTAGTTTTCTCTTAATTATTCTCCTCCTGAGTATCCTCCCATGATCAAACTGTGCCTGAATTGGTGACTAAGCAGTGTGAATTTCTTAGTTTTAGTTCTTACCTAAATGCAATGTGAATAGTATTTTTTGGTGGAGGGGCTTACCGTATTAGCTTAGGGGAAGGTTGGGGCACTTCTAGGTAGAGTTTGGTTTGGCCGGAATTTGCCTGGGGTGAGCTTGAGTAGCTCGGGCTACTGACAGCCGAGGAGTGGCGTTACTGTTTGAGCTTCCTCACTCTTATGTTGTGGCCCTCGGGCTGAAAGGAGAGTGCAGCCATGTAGAGGACTTCCTTCTGATTCTAATGGTACCGAATGCAGCTTCAAAGGTGGAGAAAAGTCCCAATGTCAAAGCTCTGGTTTGCTACTCGCCAAAAAACTGAGCAGTTTGTCTTCTTCGATCGATTGTGGGATGCTAAGGATGATTGAAGGGGTGCTCTTTATATAAGGAGCTCGACAACTATTTAAGCTACATGCCGACATGAGACTCGACCTTCGACACAGCCGCTGACGACCTAATCGGAGAGTTTTTCGAGTCACCGGAGACTTCAGCTTTTCCAACCACTCTCTCTCCTCCGTTCTCTTTGTCAGTGGCTAAAGGTTGAAGACGATAACGTGGCTGGTGTGCCACATGATGCACTGTGATTGGTCAATTTTTCTGACATGGATGGCTAACTCAGCTGCCACATTAGCTGTTGACCTATTGAGCAGACACGTGGCAGCCTCCTATTGGTTGTCCATGTCTATGTGGCATGCTGACCGATCATCCATTGACCACAGACGTGGCAGCCTCCCATTGGCTGCCCGTTCTTGTGTGGTTGTTAACTAGGCTCCATTGACCGTTGACTGGTCTGGTCTGTTGACTAGTCCGATTCATTGATCGATCCAGTCCAACAGGGTTCGATGACCCAAATTTGAAAATCGGTCGGTTCGGACACGATTCGACCGGTTTTCTAAATTTTAAAAATTTCTAAATTCATTTTCTATCTAATGGTGGCCTCAATTTTTCAAATTGATATTTTTAAGCCACCTAAAAAAATGAATTAGTGAACAGATTCACTATGGTTCAATCTGATTCAGGTCTGGTTCACCTCGAACCGGTTTGGTTCTCCCATCCAATTCACTTCATGGTTCTTCCCCATGATTTTTGTGAATTTTTTTGTTACTTTGGATCTTCCAATTTCCCATTTTAACCCTTATTTATCATTTTTGGTTCCTTTTTCGACTTGGTTTTCTCAAAACTGCTGGTTCTTTCCCTAGTTTACTTGGTATGGGGGACGAGTTTCACATATTCCCTTCGATTATGGCATTTTTCGAAGAGGATAAGCTCAACCAATATGGAAACTGATAGAGTAGAGGGTCCTTGATCTCTCTATATAAAGATCTCCCCTTCATTCATCCTCCACGCACCTTAAACCTTTGAAGAAGGAGAAGTACTCCATTTTCTAGAGAATCTCAAACCAGAGCTCCGACTTGGGCACTTCTCTCAACCTTAGAAGACGAATTTAGATCCTATAGATTCCAGGGGAAGTTAGCTTCCTAATGACACCCTCCATTCCACCTTAGGACCACTAGAGAAGCGTCGCGGGTCCAAACAATGATGTAACTTTGTCGGTCCCAAACTTTCCCTGTATTTGCCAATCAAAATTTGGCTAATTCAGACCTCCTACGGCCAAACTGAGCCTTCCCCTAGCCTCTACAACTTGCACTTGACCTCTCCAAGGAAAATGGTAAGTCAATTCGGCCCTCCCTCATTGGAATATTTCGGTTATAGAGAGAGAAAGTGCTGAATTTCAATAACCAAATTCCTACTACTCAGGACACGAATTGCAGCGATTCTTAATCCTAGGACCTTGGGGACAAGAGCTATTTTCCCTTATCAAGAGCTCCCACCGTTGCACTTCTGACAGTGAGTTCTCGAAGCTCTTTCTCTACACTTAGTTTTCCAACGAAGCTCGGTTTGAGCTCGTTTCGGACTAAAAAATAGTGATTCAAAGCTTGGTCTGATTGTAGGGGGTGAGGAAATCGATTAGCAACATGATAGGGGACAATTAAATCGAATTGAATGGTCAATTTGATGTGATCAAATTCGGGTTAATGAAAAAGGTGAAATTGGGGAAGAAATTTGGGAAAAATTAGGAATTTCGAAAAATTGGAGGACTTTAGTGCAATTTTTCAAAATTGAAGGTCAATTGGCAATGAGGAAGATGTTGGAGGACCAATTGGTCAATTTTTGAAAGAATTGGGACCAATTGGTCATTTTTGGAAAGTTAAGGACAAAATGGTAATTTTGGAAAAGTTGGGGACCAATTTGGAAATTTGAAAATTTTGAGCTCCATTTATAATTTTAAGAAAATTAAGGATGCAAGAGGGATATTTGAAACCCTAAGGACTTGATTGAAAATAATTGAGCATTAGGGAACCTAAAGTTAAAAATTATGGAATTTAGGGACCTAATTGCAATAAGGTAAAAATAAAGGCTTAAATGTAAATACGTGGAAACATAAGGGTTATTGATGTCAAACTGTTCCTTATAAGGATACTCAAATCGTGTTGGAACGAATTCGAATAAGTACATGAGCAAAAGAGCTTGAACAGGACTTGGAAAGCTGACTGTGGACAAACACGTCACAGTTATCGGGTGAGTGAACCTTTTATACATCATACCTGGTTGGGGTGGTGAGCACCGTTTTAAAGTTAAAAACCTACTTACCGGTTGTGAGTGGGCTTAATAACATTATACTCGGTTGGGGTACTAAGCACTATTTTAAATGAAAAACCACTTATTAGTGGGCTTAATAATATAATACCCGGTTGGGGTGGTGAGCACTATTTTGAAATGAAAAACCACTTGTTAGTGAAAATTTCCAACATCATACTCGGTTGGGGTGATGAGCACATTTAAGATAAAAATAATTTTGTCGAAAAGGTTCTCCCCTAACTATGTGCAAATTCTTAAACTATTTGAGAGATTTTTTTGACGGGAGCTAGAACAGCTCCAACAGGCTAGGGGCCTCGTTTTTAAACTAGGCTCAAGACCCAATTTTTGAAAAAGCTCGTGAAGTGGGCCCAAGGCCACTGGGCACGAGCTGGAGCTAGTAGACAAACATGAGTAAAAAGAGTCATGAAAACTCTCATTAAGCTGGAAATTCTATGTGATTTGCCATGGTACCAAGTCATAACTAATAAGGCTCGATAGACTAGTGGCATTACGCTAGGACTAGGTTGACGGATCGGTCAAACAAACAACTACATGCCAAGTTGAATGTCAGGGTCATTGGACCGTCAACACCAAAGATGATGGATATTATGTGAAAAAACTATTGTTTGTGCATGCACTTTGATTCGGGATAGTCGAGATGCCCGTAACTGATAGTGATGGGTTCCAAATACTACTGGACGACCTAGTGGCGATAAGGGCAGTTTGTCATACCAATTAGTCATGAAGTTACTGTGTCGGGGTTTCTTGCGCAAGAGACCCGACTGAGTGGATAGAATGAGGTCTCCGTCCTCATATGGACACGAAGTGATTTTGGGTCTAAGTGTCGGGCACTTGGGCATCACTTAGACTCAAGGTAGAAGTGGTCAAACTTTTATCACAGTGAAAATCAAAGTCGCCTGGAAATCAGACCGAAACGTGACATGAGAATATGAAATGCAATGTCAAATTCATTGACACTATTAGATTGAATACTCTTAATTTTCTTATCAAAAAGTTTATACATATATAAACAAAAGATATGAAAAATTGATAAATAATATACTAGTTTTTCATGAAATAAAATTATTAGTATTTATTATAATGATCAAGAAATAAATATTATAAGTGTGTAATGTATGTAATAGTATAGAAATAACTCTCCAAATATCTGTGTGAATTAATTAAAAATTTGTTGTATAATTTTATTAAATAAAGGTGACTTACAAAAGGATAAATTAAAATCATTAAAGTATTATTAGTCAATAGTATAGGTTGGGTAAACTAGTTTTTAATGGTATGAATAAGGAGATAACTAATTTTAAATGGTATAAATAAGGAGATGACATTACACTAAAAATATGGGCTAATATAAGATAAGTGACATATTTCCAAACATTTCTACCATTATCACAAAAAAAATTTATTAAATAAAATTATCTTTAAAAATAAAATATGAATGATTAAACTTATAAGAATAATTATAAGTAAATTAAGAAACATACAAAATATTTGAAACATAATAAATATGATTAAGATAAAAGCGAATGGGAATAACTAAAATGAAAATATAAATCAACATGGATAAAATTGAATGAGTTCAACAATTATTTAAAATGAGTTAAATTCTCATTTATAATATGATTATTAGTAATATAAATGATAATTATCCAATCAATATAATGAGATAGCTTTTGGGCTATACATGCTGAGACATGAGAGCAATAATTGGCTAAATGTCTCAGATTTCTTATGGTGGCAGTTGGGACCACGGAAGAAGCATTATGAGGAGGGCATTCAGAGTTCACGGAAATTAAAATCTTGTGCTTAAGTAAAATGTGGTAGACAAGCATGGTCCATGTTTGGTGAAATCACTGTAGAGTTTGAATTGATGGACCTTAGAGTGAGCACTGCTCACTGTGAGGTTCTCAAACTTGATGAGCTTAATTTTTGTGAGTAGCATACTTCGGATGCATGTGCACGGAAATGTAAATTATAGACGGAATTGGACTTCACAAGGAGAATGAATGAATGTTGGGTCTAATTGAATGAATGTTGCCCATAATTGGGACAGAGCTCAAAGACATTAATAAACTCAGTAGTAGTTTACTCCATCAAAAGGATATGAAATTTAAAATTTAAAATTTTTAATTTTAAATAAATATTTTGAATAGAATAAAAATTTAAAATTTATTGTCTAAAATTTTTTTATGTTATAATATTTTTATTTTTAATAAATAATAAAATAAATAATAATTTAATTGATATATTAATAATTATATTATTAGTATAATACAATATTTAAATATATTCTTAGCAAAATATATTTAATTTTTTATTTTAATTAGAACCAAATGAATTAGATTAATAATTAATAACTATATTTTATTTTGAACATAAACAATACTTCAAAGTAAAATTTTATCAAAGCTTAAATTTGACTAAAAACATAATATTGTACCCCAATCTTATAAAAAGCGACTCGATAAAATTTTCAATTTTATTACTTTTTTTATCTCATATTTGTCCACTCGAATTTGAAGAAGAAATCAAATAGGAGAATTGGAGATGTTCTCTAGAAGTATTTGAGTTACAGATACATTGGGTATCGTACCATCACCTGCTCGATTATGTTTTCGGGGTACGATTAGGCGAGATAATTCTCGAGGTACTATTAATGTTCTCGAGGTATAGATATAATTATCGAGACACTATCCTAATGTTAGTGGATTGTAGTGACGAAATAATGCTGATACGATCAACGTTCTCGAGGTACTTTCAATCGGGATAATTCGATAGTTATCGAGGTAATGTCAGTGAGATAATGCTGGTGGATACTAGTGTCAGTAGGTGAATTATGGTGTTGGTCGAAATAATTCTTAGTTACTATCAATTGAGATAATGCTGATAGATTATGTTCTCGAGGTATAGATTATGTTCTGGAGCTATATTGTTCTCGCAAAAATACAAAATGGGTAATATGGTGGGAGAATTTGTTTCGAAAAGTTGTGGTACAATAAGAAAAGGAGGAAGCTTTGGTTCATATAACTCTCTTTTGGGCAATAGAGTGTAAAACTTATTTTCTTGCCCTCTTTGTTTTAGAAAAGATTTACTCCATATTCAATGGACAACAATTGCTTTTTTGAAATTAGATACTCTTGTAAGTTCTTGTTTGAAGTTATGATTGAGATCCGCATCAGAGATCTATAGAGATCAACTATATAAACCTATATGTTAGATCCATATAACCAAGTAAGCGTACAATGGTAGGTAGCTAAAATTCAAGATATAAGAAGATCCCAAACCATCTAGATGTGGATAGTTCATGCCTTTATATCCTAGGCGATATGGATAGTTATGTGAGGCCTCCATGGTATCTACACTACTTTATGATTACCTATGTGCTGAAAATCTTCCGCAGGTGAAAGCTTGGTTATAAAATCAACCGGAGTGATTTCCTCTTGAACTTGGCCGAGGGGATTCATCTGCAAACCAAATACACACAATCAGAATACTTGCTGATCTTCAGATAAGTTAAACATTAGGGATAGATGAACCAAATGCAGAATGATTTCGTGTTCATAAAGGTGACATAACATACAGAGAGGCAACAAGACCTAGAGAAATTCTTCAAAGTTGAAGCATATTTTCCAGCTCCCAATTTATTCAGGTTTCTTAAATCTTTTAGGAAATAAGAAATGTAATGAGCATCTTTGATCTAGTATAAGGTAATCATATCTAATGATAAAAACAACATTTTATTTAAATGTTCTAAGGACATTTTAGTGATAAAATAAAATTCCCCTAATAGTCTACAATGAATGCACATAGATAAATTATTACGTTAGGTAAATATCCATAGCCAGTTATTCTTTTGGGGCCTTCTATCTAATTTTTATGCATTGATTTCCAGTATCTCAGAAATGCCGTGGAGAAGAATTAAGAGAGTGTATACCATCACCAAAATCAGAATCCACATCCCCATTATTACTGGTAAAGAAGGGGGTGAGGTAGTTCTTATCCAATGCTGAGAAAGAAGCCGCACTGCAGGAAGAAAAGGGATAAGAAATATTATAGTATGATTTGAAAATTCTCAAGAAATATAATGAAATCATCCCCGTAGTTTAAGCAAATTTGAGGTTTTACTTCTTATGCAATTCTTTTAGCTTCATCTTGAATCTGTTCCCTGAAGACGATTCCTCATCATATGTAGGGGCAATGTAGGCACGGTTCCTCTCATAGTTCTTGTGCAAAGCAGAAAGATCAATATAAGTCAGCTACTAAAATCGCATGAATATAGCTTCATATTATCCACACAAATCCAAACACTCAAAGACAAGGTTCAACAATAACTTCTTTAAATTTTATATTTATTAATATGCATAACATATTATTGAGCATCCTAAAAATTCATAACTAACTTTGCACCGGATAGAAAATTTGATCATTCATCAAGTAGGTCAAGAGTAACTAGCATAACAATCCATTAGTATAATATTTACCACCTTTTTCTTTAACTTAATAATGCCATTTACTTTTATGTTATAAAACTTACCTCCCTCAAAGAGTATGTCTCACCCAAAGAGCCATCATGGGAATCTCCAACAACTTTTAGAGCTTCCAGCATTGTACCAGTTGAACCTCCAATTAGTAACACCTGCACAGCTCAAAGACATGAATATTGTGTAACTTCATCAAGCTTTTACAACTAACTAAATCAATTTCCACGATTTCATAATTATGAAACCAGAAAATCCTTGTGATTAAAAAAAACAGAACAACACAACTTCCTGTAAGAAAAAGGCTTTATCATTTTTGGTGACCAAAATAAAGGAAAAAACCAATGATGCCCTTATTTAAATATTCATGCCTAAAAGACCAACGGGTTCATCTAATCTAGAGATAGACAAGTTATCTCGATAGATAAGAAGGACGACCTATAGCTAGATAAAATCAAGATGTGCATATAATCCCTCAAATTTGATGAGCAAACTTTCCCTAATATTCTAATAAATAATAAAAAAATGGTTTTATTTTCCAAAACATTACTTCAGAGCAAGTCAATGATTCAATTCTTTGAGATGGGAGGATCAATTCATGGACAAACATAATTTATGAGACCAAGAAATTCTCTCTTTACTACAAGAGATCTATTTTTTCCTAAAATGACATGTTCCTATCATCAGTGATGCCTTCCTCATCAAAGAAACTGAACACTTATGATATAGACACAGGAAATCACTAATCTAACATGTAGAGAAGAGCAGGTAGTTTAGTAGAGCGTACTGTCAAAACAACTATTGCAGTGGTAGCTGTAAATATAGTCTGGCCATGACCCTCAGGGAGATCATGAATTGATTGCAGAGCCAGAGCAAAAGCCATTGCACCTCTAAGTCCTGGTAATGTACAACATTAATAATGTGCAAAAAAAATGTACAACATTAATAAATTTTAAAAGATAATAAGGCTCCCAAGTTGACCAGTTTTCTGTTTGATTCAAAGGAGTTAAGAGAGTGAGATATACTTAAATCTAACACATCCATTTTCCATATTCCAGAAACACGGAGCCAGTTTTATTTCTGTAAATCTGGATATGTAGAAGGATAAGACAAAATTTATTTTCCATATAAAATCAAAGATAAATTCTTTATTTAAAAATGAAATGTGATAGACAGGAGGATGGGTTACAGTTTTCTATACATGCATCTGATATGAGCAATATAACAAATACTTGCAATTCACAATCAAATAGTATTACAACAAAAAAAAAGATAACTTTAATAGCTGCCTCACAACTAAATAGAGATGAACAAATTCTAGTTATTGAACTTCTGTTCTTACCACTGTACCAAAGTGCTTTCTGATGCTTCAAAGGTATTTTACTATGTGTAGGCCTAGCCAGATTCACCAAATATGCACAAGAAAAGACATTCGCTGCCCTACATAACATTAGATGATAACCTGATAAATGGACATGATATGCAAAATTGTATAACAGAAACTACTAGTTGACAGTCACATATAGTGACGAATTAATTTTATATTTAAAACACAACAGAAACATACCTTGCTACTATGATGAACAACTGGGAACAAATTTTAGAGTGGGGGAAGTCAAGGATGAACAGAAAACTCAATCACTTGCTAAAAAACATAATAAAAAATGGATAAACCGAAGAATGATATCAGCAGGATACAATTGAAAAAAAGATAAATCCAATATGCGACCAACTGTGTTGTTCCATTGCAATGTCAAACCCCATGTATATAAATCTGGCAGTCAAACCAAAAGTTCCTTGTCAGACAAAACAAAGCTATAACTCAAGATAGGAAGACTAGGCCAAAATAAATTTCTCCTGTTCTAAATAGTAAAAAGGAGTTACACTTACACGAATGTCTCAGCTAAAGATG
Organism: Trapa bicornis; assembly: GCA_030064425.1. NCBI lineage: Eukaryota > Viridiplantae > Streptophyta > Magnoliopsida > Myrtales > Lythraceae > Trapa > Trapa bicornis. The sequence goes on along the minus strand of CM057755.1, from coordinate 32,813,557 downwards.
ATATCAAATGGAAAAATGCCGAGACAAATCTCTGGGAACTTTCAGACAAATTTGAATATGTGTAATGCTTCATGACCTGTGGAATACAATTAATTCTCAAGATATTTGTAGATTCACCCTTAGAAGTACTGCATTTTCAAGATACACCAGATTGTTAAATTTTTTCATGAAAAAAATTAACTTCTAAAAAAGTCAAAACCACTTACAATTCCTGTGAACAATATTGACACAATTCCAGAGAGGCCAAGACCTTCAGCAAGCATGTACCTAAGATTAAGAGAGAAGATTCAAATAAATCAACAAAATAAATGCTGAGAAGATGAAGATGACCAGCGTAAGAAGACACTACTCACGAGAAGTATGGAAACAAAACAAAAAGGCAGCTCTCCAGATTCTGAAGACTTAAAAAGCACAGGACAACATAAGTAAAATCAGATAAATATAGAAGGATAAGACAACCATAACCCAAGAACAGACTGAGATATGTGCAGTACTCACTTGTCAATGTCCAAGTCTGCATACTTGAAAAGGTGCTAGCAATTAAGGGTTAACAATGCACATGCAGAGAAAAGGTGCAACAAGGAGTAATATATATCTCAATGGCAATAAGATATTGATGAAAGGATATCAAAGCTGAGATGAACCCCACTCCAACACCTGCATAATCAACAGTATGCCTTTTTCAGATATCACAAATAAATATGGGCTAAAATCTTAATTAAGGTATAAAACTTTACACGATGACTCAATTTAGGAACAAACCTTTTATTTGGCTCAATTCACATACAATATTTTTACTGGTTGTTCAAATCATAGACAAAAATTTCATTAATGACTCAATTTTTATAAATGGCTGTCTTTGAATTGAACCATTATTAAAGTTTTATACATAAATTGAGCCAAATAAATGATTTGCAACTAAATTGAGCCATCAGGCAAAGTTTTATACCTTTTTTTGCACTATTTGGGATTTTAGCCATAAATATATGAACATGTGATTTTAAAGATAGAATAAACGATTCTACAATTTTCCTTTCGCTGGATATGATTCTAATACTTATATATCCAGAGAAGTGGGGAAAAAGTAAAGCAAAGTCATTCCCATTGTTATTCTTGTTGATTAATGCTTCAGAAAAGTAGTATGTGCCTTAAACAATAAAAAGGTGTATGAAAGTGATATGCAAGCTTTAACACATTTTAGTGTATACAAAAAGTTGATACCCATATTAATACATTCACATCATAAAGGTACCTACTTTGTAGTAGGATTCAGCATCATTAAGTATGATCTATAAAACTATTCAGAACATCTGTTCCCAAAAAAAGACAAAAAACTCCATCCATGGCATGCTTTCAACCAATCTTCCATTATTAGGATTCTAAAGTTATAAATAAATTAAATGCATTGAGTGCTCGTTACCTGCAGACATTGAGCCAACAAAAGTCTCAAGAAAATGCACAACTAACATAAAGAAATTGTGCTCAGAGGATGCATTGCTTCTCACCAAAGACATTGTCCTGGAAAACAGAAATTTGGGACTTGATAAAACAAAGACATTATTCCAATTGAAATCGAGAGGAAATACTAAAACAATTGCATACCTGTACAATGATATTGCCATCTATCAATTGGACAATACACAAAATGAAAATTCAGCGGTGAATATTGTCCATCAACAACTGAAGAAGATGGTCTCAATGCAATATTAGGCAAAACAATTATAGCTCTGGAAACTCACAGCATCATTCAACACTGATTCTCCAAAGACCAAAGCATAAAGATTCACATCTGTCCCAAGCTCCTACATTTGGAAATATCACAAAAAGACCACAAGCTAACTTGAAGATTTAAGAGTAAGGTGAAGTGGAATGTATGTCACCCAATGATATCTCAAACAAATAATATAACATTAAGTACATATTAATACTTAAAAATAGCATAAGGTTTTTATATATGAATATGAACAGTACATACAGTAAATTACCTGAAATATAGACAAAACAGTGACAGGGTCTGTAGCTGATATAAGAGCACCAAACATTAAACATTCCACGAAGGGCAGCTTGTACATAAGGAACATCAGACCACCAAGGTATCTGAGACAGTAATGCTTCTAATCAAATTCAGATAACATTAGTGGATCTTGGGAATAATTTCCAATGAAGTGGCTTACACTAAAACTCCAGTAACAATAGAAGCTATAAATGTCCCACCAATGGCGAATGTCACTATAGCTCCAAAATTTGAGAAGAAAGGTTTCTGCAGAAAGGCCATCATATCAATCAGGAGACAGTAAAGAGCAATCTCCAAAGTTCATGGTGAAATTTCAATTGTGTGGAAATGAGGAAAACTCACAGGAGCCAAACTGAACCCTGATTGGGTGATCAGACGATGGTCAAGGAAACCATAGAAGTCCTTAGAAGCAGAATATTTGATACCAAAAAAGAGAAAAGGTGATAAGAAATAAACTGAGAAGAACAAAAGGATATAATATTATAGGAGGCAGCAAAAATAGAAAGAAAAACTCCTCGTGAAAGTTGAACCAGGCCCTACAAGGACAATATCAACAGCCACAATCAACCATAACCCCAAAGGTTTAAAACTTGGACAGAGGATTCTGCCAGGCAAAGAAAGGTGACCTTATGCTGGTCTCCGTATTGGAGATATTAGCAAGCCCGCCCACAATTAAACCTGCACATATTCAATTCGGCTATCAAGTAGAGCACTCACTGGTAAAGGGAAACGGTTTGCTCTGTGTCTTGTGGTGCTTTTTAAGCTCCGAAGAGGTGGTTTTCCCCATAACCAAAAGAGAAATAGCGCTTCATTTTCAAACAAAGACGTGCACGCATCGACTACTATACAAATTACGTGAGTAGGCAGGATGATCGCCTGGCCTATCAGGGGAAAATGGGGCAATTTTGAGAGATGGCATAATTAATGTGATAATGCAACACTAGGCAGCTCGAACTTCCCGGTAATGAGAAAGAGGCAGCCACAATTAGGATAGTGATGGGACTTTTTTTCTGAAACATTAGCGGGGAAAAAAATGAACCAATGAACAACTAACCAATCGGACCATCAGGGAGAGCTGAACGAACCGATTAGAAGGGAAGCGCTGGCCTCGGGAAGGTAGTAGAACTTGTGGCGACGGAGGACGTGGCCAAGTACGAAGGAAAGGACGAGCATCATGATCTGGAGGAGGATTCCGACACCAGCAGCCTGCTGATCCTTGCCGGTCTGGGCTCCAGTATGTGGATCAATTCCGGGGGATATCTGGATCAATTCCTCCATTTTGAGTTGGAAGGAATTCTGAGGAGCTTAAAAAATCCCTAGGGTTTCCACTCTTTAATCCGTCGCTCTCTTCGTCTTCGATCAATGAAAATAAATGAGGTGCAAAGAACGCGGAGTCAGTGATCGTTCTTCTTCTTGTCTCTGGTTTAACCAGGGCATCTGCGGTTCCGTCTCTTCTCCTCACCTCAAGTCTTTCCGCCTTAAATTTGTTTTTCTTATTTATTAATAATAAAACAATAGAATATTATCTTTTCCCACACTACTTATTTTCCAATATTAAGTTTGAACTCCAACCCGTTGGATAAACGCCTTCCTTCCGCTTGAGTTTTTCTCCAAGTGGGAATGATATTAAATTTAATATTTATTCACCTCAACTGCATCAAATTAATCCATTTTAAGCTGTGGGACCAAGTCCCGTAATATTCTGCCTGTTTACCAATTATATGAAAAACCAATGGATGCTAATTCATTCAAAAAATTACAATATGCAAAGGCGAGGGTTCGATTTTGTTACTGATATTTATAAATTATATTGTATTATAATTAAAAAAAATTCTGATAGTGATTTTTTATTTAAAAAACTAAAACTCTAAATTTATTATAGGGGAAAAAGGGTAAGTAGCACAAGGCCCCCCTCCAACGCCTCCTCCGCTACCACCGCCGCCACGACCGCTGCCGCGATCTCCGATTTTGCCTTATCAGGTAGCACACAGCTTTCGATCCAGGACAACGGCTGAAATTTTATTTTTCGATCGACACGTGTCGGTCTCCCGTTGAGTGTAGCATATAAACAGGTGGCTGTGTTACACACCCAAATTTTAATCTTGACTTTTTTGTTGGTTACTGCGAACGATCCTTCGCTCCATCTACTTCTCTGCCTTGATCTGTCACATTCAGCGGCAACTCCTCCTGCTCCGCTTGCACACCTGCATCTGGTTGGCCCTGCTGAATTGAAGAGGTGACGGTTATTCAATTGTTGGTTTTCGAATCTGTGTAATGTTTCTTGATCGATTAGGGATTGGATTGATTCTTTATTGTCCCGCAATCAGCTAGGCGGGGAGATATGGTTCCAATTAATTGGCGACAAACGCCACTGCGACTGTTCTTTGTAAGTCATTAGGTGAACGGAACACTGTGATACTTGAACTCTCAATTGCATCCCATAATTACGGTCAAAGATACAGTTGGTGGGTGGTTTAGGAGTCGGGGGTTGCCCATCATGCTCAAAGTGACCATTGGGCCATCTCCGACCACTGCGAACCCGCAAATCTTAGATCGCGGGTCTGCAGTTTGCTCTGGTTGAAACTTATAGTTAAAGCTTCATATTCTGTCAAATCTGAATAGAAAAGAGTCCGATCCACACGGAAAAGAGACGTCTGTCTTTCCAAACTCCCCATTTGTATTCTAATCAGTCATTTAATATCTATAAGAGACTGCATCTTTAACCTTCACTAGTCAGTGATTCTCTTGCTTGGGGATATTTACTATTATTTTTGCAGGAAGGGTAGGTTAACGTATTTGGTGTGCAGTTGCAAAGTAGTATCTGACAATGGACACTGCCGAGTTAACCACAGAACAGGTTGTTCCTCTATTTACCTGCTTGCCTTGTATTTAGTTGTTTATTATTTAAACGTGGATAAGAAACATCAGAGCCTGCACTTTTAGTCTCCCTGTATGTTTCATTTGATAAGAACTGCGATTGATATTTCACATGATCCCGAAAACTTTCAGTCAAATTTTGTTTTCATGAGCTTGAAATAAGACCAAGCAGAAACATGTTGGGATGTACATTTACCATTTCTGTGTGCCTTCCTTTATTTTTTCAGGTTCTAAAGAGGGACATCCCATGGGAAACATACATGACAACTAAGCTGATTACCGGAACTTGTCTTCAGCTTTTGAGGCGTTATGATAAAAGGCCGGACAGTTATCGTGCGCAGCTTTTGGAAGAGGTAATCATCTTCTGTTTCCTTCTTGGAATTTAAAATTCTTTTGAAAGACTGCTTATATTTTTTTCACCTCAAGAAGTAGTTAATGTTGACACTGACATTTATGATATGCTCCAATCTTTTTGACAGGATGGTCCAGCTTATGTCCGAGTTTTTGTTTGCATCTTGCGTGATATATTCAAGGAAGAAACAGTTGAATATGTTCTAGCTCTAATTGATGAGATGCTTGCTGGTAATTGCTGCATCTGCCATTTTTGTTTGTCTACTTTCATTTTTCCTTGCTGATGGTGGCATTGGTTATTTCCATGGCAGCAAACCCCAAAAGAGCCAGATTATTCCACGATGGATATCTTGCAAATGAAGATATATATGAACCTTTCCTAAGTTAAGTATCTTAATTTTAGTGCAGTTCTTGAGTTTTGAATGATCTCATTATTATAAACTATTTGGTTTATTCATATGTAGCATGCTAGAATATTTATGACATGTTGGAAAATTTAGTCATATTCTCTTGATTCAAAAGTTATCATTAAGAAGAAATTTCCTCGTGAGATTTTGTGTATTTTATATTTTAAAATATATAGTGGTTTTCAGGATATAACGAGCCTTTTGTGCTGAAAAATTTGTGGGCATATAAATTGTTTGAGGAATGATTTGTGTTAAATTAGCAATCAAGAAAATCACACTTAAAACCCCTTTGGTTTTGTTAGGTGAAAATTTGACAGGATTTTTCTATTTTCTTCAGGCTTCTTTGGAAAGGTAACTTCTTCATACAAGAGAAGAGCTGTAAGATTCTTGCTCTAATAATAAGGTACATGCATTAAGCTCATTAACTTTAGCACTTGTATAAAGGATACAGCATGTTTCTGTTGAGCTACTAGATGAATTATTAAGTTTGATTTTGGTATTTTTAATGCTGATTCATGAATTTGCTGGCACTTGTTTTTAGTTCAAGGCCAAGATCACATGGCAAATCTGTGAATGGTGAGGAATCAAGTTCTAAGAAAAAGCTCACCACTATTGATGATGTGCTGAAGGGTTTGGTAGAATGGCTTAGTGCACAGGTTTGTAATGCACTGCTGTCTTTAATGAAAAATTGACTGGTGTACCGTGTGAATTAAAACTCAGATGAAAAATTAAACAAAAAAGCAGGTATATATGTGTATTATGGCTGAATGTGCGATTGGTGACCTTACAAGTTTTGTGTTGCACAAATGATGAGCATAAATATTACAAACACGAGCTTCTATTGCATTAAGTAGTATTCATAATGAGTCAACCTTATAGAAGAATGTGCTCAAGAACCATACCATCCATTAAATACAGATTGTTGTAACCATGCCAATTTTCCTGTCTGTGCTCACCCTCTTCTGGATTCCTAATAGCTTATCCTCTAAATCAGCTTTCATTTCTATCTCATTTTGGACAGTCAATATTGCTGATGGTTTCATCCTTTGCTCTTGATGGATATTCCACTGCAGCTAAAAAGGCCTTCTCACCCTAGTAGGACTGTGCCAACTGCAATTAATTGCCTGTCAACATTGCTGAAGGAACCTGTGGTCAGGTCATCCTTTGTTCAAGCAGATGGAATCAAGCTGTTAATCCCTTTAATATCTCCTGCATCCACACAGCAATCAATCCAGGTAAATATGGGTGCAAGTTTCAGTAATTTGTAAAGGTGAAGATGCATTTGAATGATTCTTATTATAGGAGATTGCTGAAATTATACTCAAGTTTTACAGTCATTTTTTATATTCTGGGATGTCACACCCCAAAGATTTTCTTATTGTTGCAGCTTCTCTATGAAACCTGTCTATGTGTCTGGCTTTTATCTTACTTTGAACCAGCAACTGATTACTTGGCAACATCTAGCATCCTCCCCCGACTAATGGATGTTGTTAAGAGTTCTACAAAAGAGAAGGTACACCAATAACTCTACTTGATTACTCATGATTAAATGGAAGTTTCAGTCCTTGTATGTACTTATGTTAGTGAAATGAGACATTTCTACAGCAGGAAAGTAAGACTTAATATGAGAAGTTAGTAAAATAATGTCTTACTGCTATGCTTTTGTTTCTTACACCCTTTCTTCTCAATGTTTCAATGTCATTACGGTCTATCCATTTTCAGCTGCCAATTGCTATGCTGACATTGGATAACTTTGTCATGTTTTTGTAGGTTGTCAGGGTTGTTGTCTTGACGTTTAAGAATTTTCTGGCCAAAGAGGTATTTGGTGCTCAGATGGTGGATCTTGGGCTGCTTCAGATTGTTGAAAGCTTGAAAGCACAGGCATGGAGTGATGAGGTGAGAGGTTTTCATGCTGTTTCCCTTTGCTCATGTTGGACCATATCATCTTCAGATTTAAGTGCAAAAATTTTCCAAAAATATCTCCAAAATAATTAAAATGGTGCAAATTATTTTCAATCTTGACTCTATGAAATTCCTGCAAAAGAATTTGAATCACCCTCGTCTCAATCATATGATTGGTTTCCTTATGCTATAAATGAATTTTTTCATTATTATCTGACTCTTGTCTTGATTAATGATTAACTCTGGATATGAATGAGTTTTGAACAACTCAGGAGTCTAGGGGTTTTCTTTCAATCTTTGACGTGAGATTATGTTGCTGTGTGTAGGATTTGTTGGATGCCCTAAACCAACTGGAAGAAGGGCTACGACAGAACATTAAGAAATTGAGTTCCTTTGACAAATACAAACAAGAAATCCTCCTTGGCCATCTTGATTGGTCCCCTGTGCACAAAGATGCTGTCTTTTGGCGGGAGAATATATCAAGCTTTGAGGAGAATGATTTCCAGGTCTGTTACATTTTTCCTTTCCTGTACGCAGATTGACAACTGCAAATAGAAGGCAGAAACTGGGTGGCTGAAACACACACAAGGATTTGTATCAGCATGAGAGCATTAATAGATCTGATATCACCAACTGCTTTGATTTATGATTGTAATATACAAGAATGGATTCATGCCTTTTGCTTTGACACTTATCTAACATGCCCCTCTTTCTGCAGATTCTTAGGGTCCTCATCACCATACTGGACTCATCGAGCGAACCGAGGACGCTGGCTGTTGCTTGCTTCGACCTGTCGCAGTTCATCCAATGTCACCCTGCAGGGAGGATCATAGCAACAGATCTCAAGGCAAAAGAGAGGATCATGAAACTCCTGAACCACGAGAGTGGAGAGGTGACTAAGAATGCCTTGCTTTGCGCTCAGAGGCTTTTCTTGGGTGCCAAGTATGCGAGCTTTTTGCAGGCATGAACAGCTGGCCTTCCGGTACATGCCCCTGGTCGGACCATTTTACTTGCTGTCATTTTAGTATCCTATCCCATCGCCAGGATGGATATTACACATGATTATTGTTGGTTCATTATGCTGCTGGGCTATGAATAAGATGCCCACTTTGGGGTTAAATTATGCTATGCGGTGACACTATTGCATGGGAATTCCAACAACAGGGAGCCGGGGGTATTGACCCTGCTATTTTTCTATGTATATCCTACTAAATAAGCCGGTTTTACATGAATGTCGTCAGAGTTATCACAGGTATTAGCTAGGATAACCAAACTAATGCAGTCCTGGACTTGACTTTTTGTCTTGTTCCTTGAATAGATGAAAAACGGTGATCATTGCTGTGTCTACATGTGGTTAACAGGTATGTACTGTGATCAACCCCAATGCTGGTGGCATTATTTCTTGTTGGGCTCATTGGCTATGGTAGGAATAGGAATAGGAGTGATGAGACATTTCGAAGTACATGCATATTTGAATTGGTGATTGTATTGGTGGTAGGTTACTATAATACATGCATATTTGAAGCCTCAAATGCACATTTCAAAATTTAAATAATGGGGATCTGTGAGGGATTGCATTAGCTAAATTTTAAAGTATATTAATAATATTAAATTTGTGTAAAAAGTGATAATTTTATATTAAATATTTTTTTGCAAGTATTTGGTATTAAAATATTTAATATCAAAATACCAGAATATAGTCGAATATATTTCAATTTACAAATTCAATTAATTATATGTTAGAACATAACACCTGTAGTAACACAATATTCAGTCACACGCGTGTATAATATAAAGAGGGTCATGTCATATTTTCTTTCTAATTTAAGCCTTTATTTACCTTAATTTTTTAGATTTGTTACGTGTGAATATCTCAACGTATTTAATATAATGTAATGAATATATTGTGGGAGTCCAGTCAGTCTTTCCCGTACCGTTGAGTCTGTAATTATTTTCGGGCGAGGGTATCTCGGCCTCCGACGTGGCACACAGAGAGGGGGGAGAGGGAGGGCAGTTTGGGAAATAATCGCAAAGTAACAGAAGAGACCTTTTCTGTCGGGCAGTCCTACAAGGAATATTCGGCGGGCGGCTGATATTGGTAATTTTGTTTATTTTAGGTTATTTTTAATACTAAATAATTATTGCTTTGGCTACGCGTAATATTGCTAGGGCACTCACTCTCACATGGGGTCAACTCAACCGTCATCAGAGTCAGAGAAGAGAAGGGTCTCCTCCTCCTCTTCGCAATGCCTTCCATGGATCTTCTCTCTGATCCTCTGCAAAAATATTTACTGTACATTTCCTTTTCAATGGTGTAATTACCTTGAAGTATAAGGAAGGGATCCCGCTACACTCTATTTCAACTTCTCAGGCGTTTTAGGAAAAAGTATCCTCCGGGCAGCTACTCAGTAACCGGCGCATTCGGTAACCCTCAGCAGTCTCCGTTGCAGCGGAAATTCCTTTTTTGTTTCTCGGCTAGAGCGTCTGTGAACTCCAACCGTTGTCTCCTCCTCCTCCTCCTTCTCCTCTAAGGGTTATCTTCCTGGTTTTGAGCAGATTCTCTCCGCCCTCCATATCTAATCACCCTACTATCTCAGCAGCCCTTCATGATGAAGGGCGGCTGTTCTGCCGGAGAGGAGTCATCGCTAAGACGCCGGAGAGATCGTTCCAAGAAGAAGCTTCGAACCAATACGAAAGTCGAGGTGATGTTCTCGATCAATCAATCCTCCTTTTTTGGTCACCGGTGTGGCCAGCATAATCTTTATCGTGCTTACATGATACTACCTTATTAGCTGCTGCCATTACCATTGCCATGTCCATGGACGATTATGTATCCTCCCCCTCCTTAGGATTGCGTCTCGGGCAAGGGGGTGTATATATCCGGCACGTGACAAAACCGCTCTTTGAACGTGTTGGGTTGTGGGCATATGGTGCAGGTGAGGAGCCATGAGGATGGATTCTTCGGATCTTGGCACCAGGGAGTTGTCAAGGACTGCGGTTTTCGGAGGCGCTGCGTAATGTACGATCACATAATTTCCGAAGACGGCTCCCACAACTACGTAGAGCATGTCGAGGTCTCTCCTTGCGTCGACGGTGTAAACACCGACGAGGTTAGCCTATGTAACTACCGAGGTTCCATCAGGCCGAAGCCTCCTTACTTTGTGATCGGCCCTTGGGACCTTCCTTACGGGTCGTGTGTGGATGTGTACCACATGGATGCATGGTGGGAAGGTGTGATCTTCGACCACAACGACGGCGGTGAAGAGAGGGCCGTATTCTTCCCAGATCTAGGAGATGAGATGCTGGCGAAGCTTGCCACTATGAGGGCTACGTTGGTGTGGGACGAGGCTACCGAGAGCTGGCACCGGCGTGGGTCGTGGCTATTCCTTCAGGTGATCGAGCAGTGCGAAGAGGAGTGGCCTCTGCCGGTGTCTGTGAAGCAGATTTGGTATGACCTAAGGGAAAGAGACGAGTTTAAGGGCATCAAGGAGTGGACTTGTACTGATACAGGTGCTTGGAAAGGATTGGTCGTGAAGACCATCATGGAAAACCTAATGGTTGTCCTGGATGATGCTTTGCCAACCCTGGCCATCTCTTGGCAACAGGTTGTGCCGGCGATTGATGATCACGTCCCTCGTCAAGTGGAATCGGTAAACGAGGGTTTCATCGTCTCGCAAGATCAGATCTTGGCAAGCCCGTGCAGTGCTCCGGAACTGCCCAGAACGGGTGAAGACAACCCTGTCCGCAATGGGATGATTCAGAAGGCCGGTGATGTTGTGCTTTACCAGGGAGTGGATGATTCAGATCAGCCAGTTGAACCATCAGTAGATGGGGCTATCATCAACTTTAACGATACGGATTTCCAAGAGGAACCACGTTTGGCGATTACTCCAGGGACATTGATGCTCACCGGAAGCCCCGAAGAGAAGGAGAGATCTCCCCGTGTCTGCAGGACACCAATGGACTGGAAACTTGCAGGGCCTAACTTGATACCCGAAGCTGGAGCCTTCCCCGAAGCGATCGCCATGTACGTCACGGGGAGAGACTCAAAGTATAATGATAGTTTAGTGGAACGGGCTCGTCGACACCTTTTATACTTGGGATGGAAGATCGAGTTCAGGATTGGTAAAGGAGATCTCTTCAGGTTTCGTTACATCTCTCCTGCAGGGAAATGCTGCCAGTCTCTTATAAAGGCCTGCATGGAGGTAAGTGGAGCCACCGACCAGGCAGGTCGCTCAGCCTTCATTGATGACCCGGGAAATGGGTTTGTCACCAACAGCAGTCCCTCTCATCTTCGGGTATGCATATACAAATTTATTATGTTTCATATGTAAATTTCATGCAGCTTCATTTACAATTGGGGTTGTTTTTTGGATCAGATCAAGGGGGTTGAAGATCCCAACATGGCAAGTGGAATGCCAAAAGTGGAGGAGCCTCAGGAGAACCTATCAGCTGTTAGAAGGAAGGCTAAGTCCAGTCCTAGGAAAAGGAAGCGGGAGAGTCCATCCATCTCCTTGAAAGAAATGTCTTATAATCACAGTGGATCTGATCGGAAAGTGGATGGTGGGATTATTGTCAAATGGCATCCACAAGATGATGAGGATGCAACTTCTTCCTCCAAAAAGTCCAAAGCAAAAGCTTCCCGAGGTAGTATTAAAACTCATGGAACTCGGACGTTACGCTCAAGTAAGAGGATTAAGGTGGCGGGCCCAAACTTATGCAGGAACGGGACTATTATCTCCTGGCTGATAGCAAACAAGACACTCTTACCAGGCACAAGAGTGTATTATCGTGGTGAAAACAACCGTATCCCTATTGCTCACGGTCATGTCACTGCTGCAGGAATCGAGTGTGATTGTTGCACAAACATATTTAGTTTAAGAAGGTTTGGGATCCATGCTGCCAAAACTGACCAAAGGGCTGCTTCAAATATCTTTCTGGAAGATGGAAGATCACTGTTGAGCTGCCAAATGGATATTTTGCAGGAGAAAAATGAGAAGAATAATGCAAGTGGAAGAGAACAAAGTGGTTGGACAAAAGGCCACAATGATTCCGTATGCTCGGTCTGTCACTATGGAGGCGAGCTAGTCCTTTGCGATGGATGCCCATCATCATTCCACCTGAGTTGCATCGGCATGTCGGTAAGTAAAGATTCAATGGCCTTTCCTTTTCATTTCTGAGTCTTTCACTAGTATCCCCACTTCCTGCAACTACAAGAATGAAGTTAGATAGATACTTTGGAGGATTTATTGTGACTTCAATTCTCACAGGAAGTTCCAGATGGTGACTGGTTCTGTCCATCTTGTTGTTGTCGAATGTGCAAAAAAAGAGAGGCAGGAGATACAACCGCGAATTGTGTGGGCAATAGCATTTTAATTTGTGACCAGTGCAGTGCTAAATGTAAGTTTTTTTTATGTGGGTGTTGTCTAAGTATTCTATACTCTATAACAGCCAACTTTGACTTTAAAGATTACTTGGGAATCTTTTATGCATTATACCCTCTTGCATTAGTTTAGAATAAAAGCTATTGAAAATATGATACTCAATAAGATAATTTTTTTCTCGTTGTTTGTTACCAGATCATTTTGACTGTGTCACAAGTAAAGATGCAAATATATCTTGTAGATTTAGGAGGAGAAATTGGTTTTGTGGAAAGAAGTGTGAAGAGGTAGAGTAACTAAAATTGTAATCATATTTCCTTTCTAGTTTTTTTTTTCTATTTCAACCTTTGGCTTGTGGAAAGTGAACAAGCTAATAGGAAAGATTAACAAACTCATATTCCTTGCAGATATATCTTGCCCTTTACAAGATGATCGGGAAGATAACCCCACTGGGGAAAGATAATTTGACATGGACGTTATTAAGATCATTGAAGGCTAATGACTGTTGTGATCTTGAAGCTCATGATATTGATACAGTAACTCAGATTGATTGCAAGTTAAATTTTGCTGTGGACCTGATGCATGATTGCTTTGAAAATGTCAACGAGAAGTCCCTTCAAGGAGATATAATTGAAAATGTGATTTTTAGTAGAGGGTGAGTAAATCTTTCTATCTTGCATAGTCCATCCAAGGCTATCTCCTCTTGCAAGGCTTTGGAGGATCGTCTTTTCTTTTTTATGTTTGGTAATTCTAATCAAGTCCAAATTGGGTTAATGCTTCAACTCCTTTTCTTTTATGTTTCATATTTCCAATCATGCCAAAATTGACTCTTTTTATGATATAGGTCGGAGCTAAACCGCTTGAACTTTCAAGGATTTTATACAATGATATTAGAGAAAGATGATGATTTAGTTTCTGTGGCAACTATAAGGTGAGTATCATTGAACCTCTATTAATATATCCCTTATATTAGTATAACAATATTCTTGGCATAGACCATTCTCTTTATTTTCTCAATATTATTGATATCTTCTTTTTTTGGCTCCAAGGATCCATGGAAACAAAGTGGCAGAAGTGCCTTTAGTATGCACAAGGCATAGTTATCGTCAGATGGGAATGTGTCATCTTTTGATGGAGGAGTTAGAAAAGGTCAATAGCTTATTTTCATCAAATGCATTTTCTTAAGTTGTAGATGGAAGATAAGAGAATTCTCTAATTAGATTTCATGATCAATTTTTGCTTGCCTTTTGCAGACACTGAAAGAATTAGGAATTTACCAGCTAGTATTACCTTCTATTCCTGATGTGTTGGGTACATGGACCACCTCATTTGGGTTCATAAAGATGACTGAATCGGAGCGCTTACAATTTTTGAACTACACCTTCCTTGATTTTCAAGACACTATCATGTGCCATAAAGAGTTGCTTAAGGAGCCAACAGCTTGAAGTGGCACTTGCTGTGAGGTACCATGTTTACCACAACTTTAAAAGGAAATTTAATCAAATCTAATGAATTCAAGCAGCTCAATACAATATCTCATATCTTTTCATTTCATATGTTTCAGGTGATGTGCATTATAGAGCATAGTCATAGAAGATCGAGTGAACCCTTGGAATAGGTCTGCTGCTGCTATCTACCAGAAACCTTTCATTTTCCAGCTCCAAGGACTACAGTAAAGCATCATTTGCTTCAAATCACATGCAGTTTTTTCTGCATTTTCTCTTAGATGAGTTAGAAAAACTGACTTGGACAATAGATTCTTCTACTTGAGGATGTGCCTGTTGAGCAAAGCTCAGGGCTTGAGACAACACCACTTAGGCAGACACTGACTCTTTCCTGTCATATAGTTGTAATGATTGTAGAGCTTTATTGGTGATTGTACTCTGTTGGGTAAGCTACATTTCCATTGACTGATATCATCTCTACTTGCACAATTAGTGATATTATGTTTGAAGACAAACAAATCTGTATGGATGAATTTAGAGGTACTTTAATCTGCCTTACCCCAAGAGAAAAGGAGCATTAACACTAGCAAAAGTGTGTGACTAATCTTAAATTGAGTTCATAATGATCAACTATGATAAAAGCAAATGCAGCAGAGATTCATAACTTGCAAAAGTTAGAACTATCATATGAAATATATCAGCCACATTTCTACCTATAAGGATTAATTCTAACTTGCTCACACCTTTTAACTGAGAAAATTATGGAGATGGAGGATCTACAATCATAGATAACTTACTTGATCTTAAAATTTCCTTGCAGACAATAAGGCATCTATTAGTGGGGCTGATTGAAACTTAGCAACCTCATATCCCCTCCCTGTTAAGAACTCAAGATTGCTCCTTGTCAATATTGCATCACAATCTTTGAGTAATACAATCAATCTAAACATTCAATCTTATCTGCAAGGAAAAAGTGACAGACTATAGGATTGCATTTCTTTTTTATCCAGCATTTTGTTATGTGTAATATAAATCACAAGTCAATCACATGTCAGCATCCTAAAACTAAATTAAGGTGAGATGACAAGGATATGCAAAGAAACTAACTAAAGAAAGTGCCAACTATGGAACTTCATGGAGAGAGAGGATGCAAAAACTAAAAGATCATGTGAGGATACAAAAATAAGTTTTGCTTTGGCAATAGTCTTGGTGGATGTGAGAAGAGTGAATGGCTAAAAGACAGTATATCATTTATTTTTGTATCAATAAAAAAATATTAATCCTTGATGCACATCCTATATGAATAAGCTTTAGCTACAGAGCACAAGCCCACTCATAAATTATTCATGAATACTTAACAATGAGAGCCTAGAAACACCTTATATGCCAAAAATATACATCCTTTATCCACCTCTCCATAAAGAAGATTGCATAACATTGTTGGAACACTGAAGACATGAAATTGACTCCCCTAGCCCATAAAATTGATCCCAAAAATGGAAGAATGATCTACAGAGTCAGTATCCTAATCATTTTCATTCAAACAAGAGAATCTGATTTTACCAAGAACTTTTAAACTGCGGGGCAAATTCAACTTTCTAATTCATAGATATGTGGAGAAAAAGCGAAAGAAAAGTGGGTTGACATCTGCTCCATCATTGGCATTATGATATAAAAACAAGCAGCAGGACTCATAATAAAATTGCAGCCTCTGTTGCTGAAAGATAGCTGCATAAGCTAACAATCATAGATATCCTAATGAAATATATTTTTACCAAAGATACAAGCTAGTAAAAACTAGCTAACTTTGTACAAAAAAAAGACTATTTAACTTCACTGATATTTCATAACTTGAAAATAGAATGGAAGAAACTCCTAAGATATCACCTATCAGGAAAGAAGTTCAATATAGCACAAGTAAAAGTAATTCAATGTATATCAGAGATTTATACCGAAGAAGATATTGTCTTAGGGTAAGAGGCAGATAAGTCATATTAGAATATCCAAGCGGCAAATAACTCATCTAATGACTAAGCATCAGATTGAATATAAGCAATCAGTGGTCTCTCTTAGTGAATATGAGAAGGCACTAATCAATTATATATCAATTCGGTGTATTCAAGTCTTGATAAGATAAATTGTGAAATGATGACAATGATATTCTGCAGTCATATGCTTTACATTCTGTCAAGATTCATAACAAATGCCAAAATTCTCTAGATATGAAGTTGGAGTCCTATAATGATCCATATATTATTATGGCAGCTAATCCACAAACAAGTTAAACAAAACAAGCAGCATATAAGCTGATGAAGAACATGTGGAAACAGAAAACAGATGCCTACACAAGGCACCATACAACAAAAAATAGACGGTAGAGAAGGGGTGAAGCTCCAGCTCTGTACACTACTCAACAGAGCACATTCCTCACTGCTAGCACTACTAGCAATAATAACACATCTATCTGTCATATTATTGAGCAAGTAACACAATATATCCTGTCTAGAATGTTTAGAGTTACCATTGTATTTAATTGCTAGAATGCCTAAAAATGTTAATGTCTTTAATGTAGCTAGTGTCCTATTTGCTATTTAAACTAAACATCATTGTATTCTATTGTAATTTGCTATGATACTGAAAAACCTTATGATCATTCATTCTTATACTCTTCCCATCTTCTTCCTCGACACTTTCAATCTTTCTTGGTATGAGAGTCAACTAACCTTACTTGAGCTCAATCTTCAAAAAGTATTCAGAGTGTCTTATCCTTTCTATCATACATCCAATAATCTACTCTCTTCTTCAACATTCACAGTACTCAATATCTAAGTTCATGTACATCTAATCTTTAAAATAGTAGGTAACTCTCATCTGCAATATTCACTTCGATGGCATGCAACAGCAAGCATAACATTCAAGCATCTACTTATCTCACCGGAAATCTATTCATAACCCACGTCAAATTTGATTAGACGAACTATTACCTATAACGTAACAATATCACACTCTATTGAAGTCATATGATATACTTGAACATATTTTAAGAACCATTCTTGCCTCTCATATTCAAATATCGAAAAAATTTAAATGTTCTCGTACCTAATCTGACCTCACCGTATGAGAGGCTCGAAACCAATTTTGCCTCACAACCCTTCTGGCCTCACTCTCCACGTAACCAAACTTGTAAATCATTAGGGTTATATCAACATGGGAGACTTGAAACAAGCTTGAAACACTTTACAATTCATAGGGAGCTTCTCGATCAACAATGGCCCGACACTAGAAGCACAATAATCCCCTTTCTTTCTACCTCTCTGATTTTGCAACATTGGCAGCTTACTGTTCACATATCGGGTGTCTCATATTCTAGATCATCTCGGCCAAGATTATAATTCTCTTGTTTATGACATTTCCTTCCAGGTAAATTCACTATCTGTTGACACATTGAAATCGTACATTTTGCAACATGAGGCAAAGGACGAGTACAAGGCTCTAACTCGTGCCTCACCACCTCTGGCCTATTGGGAAGTGTGTCATCTTCTGTTGTCTTCGATGTGGTCGCCGCCATTGTTGTCGAGTCACACACGTGTGGATTTCGACATTGGGATATCTCGATAGCTTCGCCTTCTTTTGCAAACCCTCCGGTGCCTCGTGCTTCATGAATCACTCCCTTGGCAAATTTCAAATGCCCAATGGTATGATGACAACGTTTAGCTCAGTCTCCCGTCCGTGGACCTCAGCTACACGTCACTGGGCTCCGCGTAATGGCCTAGCCCACTCCCGACCTTATTTGCGTTCTAATCGAAATTGGGATGTTAATACTTCTTCCATATTAGGGTCGTTCACATGGGTTATTATCAATCGGACAACTCGATTACCTATTTTTTTTATCTCTCACCAAATTTTCAATTTTCATATTTTTGGGTACTCATACCTTTAAATATTATATTGATACACATGTTTACTCGTAAATTCTGTTTATCTTTCTAATATTAGTTTAGAATAAAATTCTATTACACCGAGCGAATTCATTATTAGATACAGTCATTTTTGCCTATCATTTCATTCGAATCTATTTATTTTACCACTACTACTCATCAATTTAATTTTTATAATATTTATTATATTTATGCTATTTCATTAAATCTTTTTGCATTTTTGTACTTTTCAATTTATTATGAGATCAAACTGTTGAATTATTTAGTTACTTCTATTGTTAAGTTTGTCTTATTTTAAGAAAATTTAATAAAAGACATATCTTACTTCTTACTTCTTTGTTTGCGCTTCATAGTGTCTTAGCAAAATTACACAATTACCCTTTCACTTTACTTTTCAGGTAAGCACGACTCCTATTCAATTAATGAGACATATTTATTGGTGCCTACTTTTATTATATCTCAAATGAGACATATTTATTATATTAATTTTTTTGATAATTATAGTAAATTTTTATGATTTTTCATTATACAATAACATATTATCTACTTTCTATATTTCTAGTTTTTGGCCTTCAAGTTAAAAATTTCTTTGATCTCAACATAAAAACATTAGAGCCTAATGGTTCTAAGGAATTTATTTATGCTTATTTTCAAATTGAACTTTAACAAAACAATATTATTGATCATATTTTTTGCATACACGCACTAACAAAATGAATTCACTTAGTATAATTATTGACATATTGTTGACATGGGCCTTACTCTTCTTGTGTATAGTAAGCTTCCTATGAAGTTTTAGGACTTTGATTTTGAGACTAATGTCTTCCTCATTAATATACTACCCACACGATCATTTGAGTTTTAATCTCCCTTTCAACTCTTACATCACTCTTTGCCAAACTATCACATTTTTCGAGTTTTTGTGTGCTAATATTTTCCTTATTTTTGACACTATCAAACTCATAAGCATCAATTTCATTCTCGTCCTTATATATTTCTTGATTACCTTGCTAACTATGTGGGCGATCGATGCCTTGATCATCTCACAAATCATATTTTTATTAGTCGCACAATTACTTTTAATGAAATCATTTTTCCATTTCCTTCTCTCTCACATCAGCCCTCGGTAGCCGCTTCCGCTCCATTTCACGCATTCTTGCCTCTTCCATTTCTTTCCATTATACCATTGACTCATAATCTCTCCAACCACTTTAGTTTGCCTCCTCTTGCCATTACTAGATTTGATGCACAATCATCTTTGCCTCGACACATGGTTACTAAGACTAAAGATAACACTTTCCCCTTGACGTTTTACAATTACTCACATTCTTAGTGCATTTGTTGCATCATCACCATCTTTACAAGAACTCCGCATGTTTGCCTAAGTTTGTCACCATCCTTGTTGGACTAATAATATGCATAGTGAATACAAAGCTATTTTGGACAATTACACTTGGAACCTCCTCCTTCTTATCGACATGTCATTAGTTGGAAATGAGTTTACAAAGTCAAACAATATCCTCATGGTACTGTGGCATGTTACAAAATATGATTAGTTGCACAATGTTTTTCTCAACAAGTTGGTCATGACTATAATGTGACTTTCAGTCTTGTTATTAAACCCGTCACTATTCGTATTATTCTAGCCATGATTGTCTCTCAATGTTAGATGATTCGTCAACTGGATGTTAATAATGTCTTTCTTTACGAGTATCTCTTTGAATAAGTATATATGTACCAACCACTGGATTTCATCAACCAGACTCATCCTGAACATATTTGTCGACACAGTTGATCCATGCATGGACTTAAGCTGTCACGCCCCGACCAAGTTTGGTTGAATCACGTGATCAATCCACCACTCTCCCGGATCATGAGGAGGGGTTCATCTCCTTGGTCGGGAAGAGTCAGTCATAATTCCTGTAATGTTTCACTGAATAACATTAAACAAAACTGGAATGAAAAATTTGTACATGATTCAGATCTTGGCGAAGAGAGGTTTCTATGCAGTTTATCCTTTCTTAAAGAAGGGTTTAGGGGAGGGGGTGAGTTCTACGACTCAGTGAGTAGGAGAAATCTTAGGGATGTATTTAATCTTGTGTTATCAGTGTTATAGCATTTCATGTTCAACCCCTTCTTGGGTTTGCACACAATCACAAGCCATTCCTATCATAAAAAATGATCACTCATTCAAAGAACAGTCCCCGACTATTCCACTTATGCACTAGAGCGTCTTTACTGTCCACCCTGATAGAGGTTAACAACCTTTACTCCGAGTTTGAGTGGACCTTGCTTGTCCGTCCCTCAAACCTAGTCACACTTTGTGTCCGCTTTGTGGGACAAGACCTCATTTCCCCTACTACCTCGGTCTCAGTGCATAGAAAGCTCCTTGAGCTCCTTGACATACTGGACGCCAAACTGCTCTTATGCTCCCTAGGTCATCCAGCAGCCCTTGGGATCTATCACTATCTCATACCAGGTGTCCTGATGGCCTCGCATCACATTTTTGCATGCACAGACAAGAGTCTTTTCATTTATAGCCGTCATCTTTGGTACTCCAGCTCAAGGGTCTGCTGGCTTGGCTTCAGCCCATGCGTACTAGCCTAATAGGTTTGACGACCTCGCTTCGGCTTAGCGGCTAGTCGACCCAACAAACCCAACATCCAAGCCTTGGCTCGTGTGTGTCACACCGTGTTTTTAGTAACCCGAAATTTTGGTCGAAATTATTTCCTGTTGAATTTAAATAGAAATTAAATATTATATACATAATTGTATATATATATATATATAAATGTTGAAGAGATGTTTACATATAAGAGTATATATAGACTTGTATAAAATTAATTTCTAAATAAATATAAAGGAGAAAGTGATACGAGAGTTAAGTAATTAACACCATTATTAAATAAATACACATAAATTAATATATAAATTCAATTATTAGAATTAATACCCATAAATACCCACCAATTTCCCAATTTAATGAGAATAAATACCCATAATGTAGTAATAAATATTCCCTCATTTAAAAAATAAAATTTACAACTACTCATTCATTCTCCTCATACATGAAAACTCCTCTCTCCATCTACTGCTACATTTTTCGGTGAAGCTCGAGCCAAAGCTCTGACTTGGGCATTTTTCTCAACCTCAAAAGGTGAGGTCAGACTCTTTAGATTTCAGGGGAAGTCAGCAATCCAATAGCAACCTCCATTCGATCCGAGTATTACCGGAGAAGCGTCAGCGTAATTAAATAGTGAAGCAGCTCTGGCGGACCGAAGCTGCCCTGTTTCAGCCAAGCTAAAATCGATCAAATTCAACCCTCATCTAGCCAAACCAAGCTCTCCCAACATCTCTACAGCCCTTAGAAAACCTCAATTGAACTGAAAGGTAAGCCAATTCGCGCATTCTTAGTCGTTGCATGTCAGAGTTAGAGAGAGAAATCGTAGAATTTCACTAATAAAATTCTCTCTCAATTCGGGGTCAATTGTAGAAATTCTTGATCCTATAAGATACCTCAACAATAGAGCTATCTTTCCCGATAGAGAGATCGGACCGCTGCACCTCCGACGGTAAGATTTCGAAGCTTTTTCTCTCTAAGTTCAATTTTCTAGCGAATCTCCATTTGAACTTAATTCAGACCCAAATGACACGGTTCAAAGCTCAATTGAATCATATGGAAGTGTAGGAACTGATCCATACCTTCAATTGGAACAATTAACCCCGATTGAATGGTCAATTTGATGAAATCAAATTCGGTGAGATTTAAAAGGGGAAAATTGGGGATTTCGTAAAATCGAGGTACCAAATTACAATTTTTAAAAATTGAGGGTCAATTGGCCATGAAAAGGATATTGGAGGACCATTTGGTTGATTTTTTAAAATAATTGGGGTCAAATTGCCATTTTTGTAAAGTAGGGGCAAAATAGTAATTTTTGAAAAGTTGGGGACCAAATTGGAAATTTGGAAAACTTGAACCCCTCAAGTGATTTTGAGTAAATTAAGGACCCAAAGTAAATTTTGGAAGTTTCGGGACTCAATTTGGGAAAAAATTTAGCATTAGGGACCTAAAGTCAAAGGAAAAGAACTTTCGGAACCTAAATGTAATTAATTGAAAATTTTGGGCTTAGTCGTTCATATGTGAGGAACGAAGGCTGTTATGCCAAATATTAATAGATAAGAATGTCCATATCGTGTAGGAGCACGAGGGACCAGAACGCCAGCAAAAGAAGCTCGCATCGACTTGGAAAACCAACCGAGTACGAATATGTCACGGTTAACGGGTGAGTGAGATTATTCACATCATACCCAGTTGGGATGATGAGTACTTCAGAAATGAAAAACCACTTTTATGTGGAATTTTAACACCACACCGAGTTGGAGTGATGTGGAAACTACGTAGAAAAACTATTTAATGGTTGTAAGTAGATCATACCCGGTTGGTAAGATTAACTTCTTGGAAGGAAGTAGAAAACCCACTTCCCGGTTGTAAGCGAAGATGTCATCACACCCGGTTGGTGTGATGGATGAGTGAAAAGTTATTTTTATCAGAAGTGTTATCCATTGATTGTGTGCCAATGCTTAAAACTTTTGGGAGACCTTCTTGACAAGAGCTCAAATAGCTCAGATAGGACAATGACCTCGATTTTGGAACTTGGGAGTTAAAATGCCTGTTTTTTTTTTTTGTAAATCACGTATAATGTGCCCAAAGCCAGTTGGCACGAGTAGAAGCTCGTAAACAAACATGATGATAAGCCATGCAAATTCTAAATGAATGAATTATGTGATTTGGCCATGGTACCAAGATAGGACCGACAAAATTGATGGATTGGCGGTAGTGCGACAAGACCAGGTCGACAGACCGATCTAGACAAACAACTGCAGGTCGAGTTGAGGGTCAGGGCTGTTGGACCAGTGGCACCAAAGATTAATGAATTTATGGAAAACTTTGTTTGTGCGTGCACTTGAGGTTCAAGACCATTAAGACACCCAAGTGGGGTAGTGATGTGTACTAAGGTCTACTGGACGACATGGTGGAGATAAGGGTAGTTTATCGCGCTAGTAGTTAGGGAAGCTCGATGTAGCTTCATGCGCATGAGATCGGGGTGGGGTCGAGATGAGGCCTCTGTCCTCATATAGACACAAAGTATTTTAGGTCTGAGGGTAGGATGTCGGAGACGTTCACTCAGACTTCAGGTAAAAGTCAGGGACTTCTATCAGGGTATATGGTAAAGATGCTCTGATCCACAAGTGGGTGCAGTCGGCATAACTGTATTTAGCGAATGTGTGTGTACCCTTCTTGATGAAGGGCGTGTGTTGTTTGTGAAACACAACTAATATGGAAATGGGAAAGAGGTTTGAAAATCTTGGAAAGGATTTGAGAATCCTTGGAAAAGAATTGGTAAACCTTAGAAAAATATTTTGAAAACCATAACTTGAAAAAAGAATATTTTAAAGGAACTAAGGAGTTTGACACACTCCGATTAAAGTTGTTTTTGTGAAAACTCGCACCCAACACCCATTCATTGAGTTATCAAACTCACCCCCTCCCTTTGCCCCTTTTCAAGAAACCAAGGGAAACTAAACTTAAAGATCTGTCTGTAGCTTAACCTTAATACATGTATGTAAAATTTCTATTAAGTTTTGATTAATGTTATTCTAGGAAAGATACAAGTGAAAAGGATGCCTTACTTCTCGCGGTTTAGAGAATGGAGAAACCTTTTATAAACTGTGAGAGTGACGGGTTGTTCATGGGGATTCGACCAAACTAGGTTAGGGCGTGACAACTTAAGTGGTATCGGAGCCGATTTCCTCAAATGCATTATCAAGGCTATATAATATAGTAACTAAAGGGAATAAATTTTAAAATTATAGATGGTTTTCAAGAGAGGAACCAAGAGAATAAGAGACACAGTTTCTGACACTGCCTAACAACCCCTTTCTGTAGAGACTCCCTGAAAAGCCCACACAGTTCCACCTACACTGAGCTCGAAACACCAGAGATTGTACGAAGAATTTACTCGAGTGTTTGGATGGCCTAACCTCACTCCTGAGGTGGACATCAACTCTCGAGCTAAGCCCGAGGAAGTACAATCTCATCCCTTTACTGCTAATGTTCCTCCTGCAGTTGACATCCCTAAATACCTCAAAACCCTCCGACAACTAGGATGTAAGCCATTCCTAGGAGAGAAGGATGTTGGAACTGCTATGGACCGGCTAGCCAAAATCAAGAAATTTATAGGGGATAGTCAGGATTTCATAAGAAGATATGGTAATCTTGCCAGAGATTTTCCAGGAAGCCAGTGCAAAGAGGTGGTGGGATAATGTCAGAAGCTTGCATGCCACCATCCCCACCTAGGAACAATTCGAGGAGAGGTATTCAGAGGAATACTTAGCTCTGCATCTGATAAATGAGAAGAAGCAAGAATTCTCCCAACTTCGACAAGGATCCCACACCATCTCAAAGTATGAGACTAGATTTAATAAGCTAAGACCTTTTGCTCCAAACTTAACCGGACTGGCAAATATCTGCCAACGGTTCATGGACGGTCTCAACATGAACATATGAAACTGGATGGAAGTACTAGGACGCCCCATGTATTAGGCTGCCATCATAAGCATGACCCATGAATGTGAACGTATGGTACAGACCAGATGCTGCCAGATAAAACAGGCCGGCCAGAAGGAAGAAGGAGGACAAAATAGCCAGAAAGGTAAAAAGGAACCTGGTGGGCAGAAATGGGGGACACGAATAGGATCCTTTAGGAGAAATGACGGTTATCATGCCCAAAGGGAGGCAAGTACAACCCCACAAAGGAGAAACCCCTATTGCCCTAGGTGTCAGAAAAGCCATGAAGGGTCGTGTCGAGCATGCTTCAAATGCGGACAACTCGTACACTTTACAAAGAGTTGTCCAGCCTTTCGAGGTAATACACAATGAAGTAACCATCAACCATCTCAAGGGAACCCAAGGACAATAAATAGGGGATAAGACATAGCCACTACGTTGAGGGTACCAACCAAAGTATACAACCTCACCTAGGAGGAAGCACGAAATGATCCTAGTACTATAGCTAGTACTTACCACAACTACCCTAGACTAATGTAGCCAAAACCCTGTAATTCATTATTATTATTATTATTATTATTATTATAATAAATAAAAGTTCCATTCCCTATAAAAATACACTTGTGATGAGATACAAGTAAAAGAAAATCCTAAGGACGTACCCACCAAATCTCCAAAGAAAGGGGAATAGAAACGATGACATCCGGGAATGTCAGAAAAGTAAATTTAAGGTTAGATACCCTCAAGGATGAATAAAAAGGAATTCCGGGAAAGAAGGGGAAGGATTCTCCCAAGAAAGGAAACCCTGGGGAGGTATTCATTTTTTGACTAAGAAGTAATGGACCAAGTGACGAAGAATGAGGAAATAAAGTGCATGCTGAGGTGAAAGAATCAAGGGAAGCATACTAGAAGGACCCAAGGAGTAAGTTAAACCCAAGGAATGGGTAAGTAGGAAGATAGCATCAAAGGATGCCATGACAAGTAAGAATGGGTGGGCTACCCATAATAAAGAAAGAATGAAAAGCCTTCAAAGAGCGTTAGGGAGGTTGAATTGGGACGGGAGTCCCTAGGTAAAAGGATAAAGGTAAGAAGTGAGACCTTAAAAAGGAAATTTCCAAACTAAGGAACCGACAGATGGATCATAAGAGGCTTAATCCGAAATAAGGAACCTCATAAAGAAGCATAAGTGGTTGAGGGTATATCGGGACGACCAAGTGTAACCTGTTTTGGAAGAGTAAAGAAGCCAAATTGGGATTCTAGATGAACATAGCGGAAGGAAGCAACTAGTAACAATGGGATGGTTAACCAGAGCTTCACTGTTTAATTATGCCAGCGCTTCTCCCGGAGTCTAACGAGCCCGACCTCGCCTTCTAAGGTTCATAAAAATGCCTAAGTTAGAGCACTGGTTCGAGCTTCACCGGAAAATGGAGCAGTAGATCGAGAGAGGAGTTTTCAAGTATGAGTAGGATGAATGATGAGTAGCTCTTTATATTGTAAAAATTATTTTTTAAATAAGGAATATTTATTACTACATTATGGGTATTTATGGGCATTTATTCTCATTAAATTTGGAAATTGTTAGGTATTATGGGTATTAATTCTAATAATTGAATGTAAATATTAATTTATGGGTATTTATTTAATAATGTTATTAATTTCTCAACTCTCCAATCCCTTTCTCTTTTATATTTGTTTAGAAATTAATTTTGTACAAGTATATATATACCCTTATATGTAAATATCTTTTCAACACATATATATACATAATTAACAATTATGTATCTAATATTTAATTTTCTCATAAAATCAATGGGAAAAATTTTTCGATCGAAATTTCGGGTTAATATAAACACTGTGTGACAACTACTTCCCACCTTTTTAGGAGTTTTGTCCCCAAAACTTATTCAGCATTCTTTGCATAGGAAATAACTTGCCTTGATGTTAACTTGGAGTTTGTTTAACATGCTAACACTTTGGTTAATTTCACTTAGCTCCTTTATAACATGCACTTAAGGAATTTCTTTTCCTTTTCATCGCTTACTCATTCCATGGAGTTTATCCTAGATAAGCATGTCTTAACTGTGAGTTCAAGGGTATATCCTTAGGTTCACATCTTCCTTTGCTTAAGACAAAATTTTTCCCCTTTAGGTTCTTACTCAAAATTTTAGGATTGAGAGTTTCAAGATGCCCAATCATTCATGTATTTAGTCATTCTCTTTATTGTTGAAACCTTTAACTCGATGTCCTTTCAAGTGTTATGTACTTGCTTTCATAAGTTTTGATGTTATCATCTTTTTGTCCAATTTTGACCCTTCTTATATCCTTCCTCATTTCTAGTGGCGTCCTTTCCTCAAGGACTTTCCTTTTTCTTAATTCATTATTACTTGCTCGTGATTATTTCATGATTTTTCATTATGAGTTAATCCCTTTCGGTCTTAGTGAGCAATTCGTTATTAAGACTTTTAGTAGTTTATAACATGCTGATTCTTAACGGGTTTGTCACACCTCGACCCAGTTTGTTCGGATCTCCGTGAGCAACCCACCACTCCCTTGTCCATGAAGGGTTTTCACCCATTTCTAAACCACGAGAAGTAAAACGTCCTTTTACCTGTCATTCATGGAATAGCATTATATAAAACTAAATATTTTAAAACAAACGTACCTATCTTATAATTCCAATACAGAAGAGTATTTAGGTTGAATGTTTCTCTTGGTTACCTAAAATGGGTAAAAAAGGAGGGGTGTGTCATGCCCCGACCCGGTTTGACCGGGGTTCTGTTAACAACCCGCCACTCTCTCGAATCTTGAAGGGGCTCCTCTGGAAGATCAAGAGAGTCAGACATAGCACCTGTTATATTTTCCCTGGATAACATTAAACAAAACTGAAACTTTAAATTAGTGTACTTGTTTGGCATACGGGGAGGAAAAGTCGGTGTAGTTGCGTTCCTTCCTGAAAATATTTAGAGGGAGGGGGTGAGTTCGATAACTCAGTGAGTGGGAAAAACTCTTTTATGAAGGTTCAATTTAGTAATTTCAATTATTTGATATTTTAGCAGTTCCTTCTTGGATTTCTCAAATTCACATAAACAACTAACCTCCTATCATAGGAGGGATCACACATTCGTAGAACTGTCATTGGTCGTGCTACTTATGGACCAGAGCGCCTTTAACGTCCACCATGATAAAGATGCACTGTCTCTCCTCGAAGTTTGAGTGGACATCAATAGTTTGACACTCAAACCCTGATTACTTCATCATGTCCACTTAGTGGGATGAGACCTCATTTCCCCTATTGCCTCAGTCTCCATGTAGAGGAAGCTACTCGGCTTCATGACCTATTGAACGACGAAACCGCCCTTATGCACCATGGGTCGTCCAATAGTCCTTGGGCTTCATAACTATCTCATGTCAGGTGTCCTAATGGCCTGAACATCACAGTGCATGCACAATCAACAATCCTTTTGAATTATAGCCTTTATCTTTGGCCCTCTAGCACAATAGTCTATCGGCTTGGCTTTAGTCCACGTGTACTAGCCCAACAAGTTCGATGACTTGGCTTCGGCAGAGTAGCGATTTGGCCCAACAAGCTCCCATATACCTTACCTCTATTCTTGTGGTATTCCTCTATGATTGACCTTCTTAAGAGGAAGTTCAAATTTCCTTCCTTTACCTCGCTATTTCTTGTCCTCTTTGTGAATAGCTTATTTAACTCGTTCCATAGTTTTTGGCCTTTGGTCCTAGAAGTATTCCATGTCATTGGACTTTGATAATCGGCATGGTCCTTAGGTGGCATTGCCCTCAATCCACAGGGTATGGAACTGTCCTTGACTACATGTCTTATTCCATATTATGTTATTTCTTGTGTGGACCAATGTGATTCCTTCTTGACTTCAAGCATTTTCGGGTCTTTCTAGGGTTACTGGTAGTTTGGTACTTCGTTGTTATCACGCCCTGACCCGGTTTGGTCGGATCCCATGATCAACCCGCCACTCCCTAGTTTATTAAAGGATTTCCCCTTATTATAAATCGTAAAGAGTAAGGCATCCTTTAAACATGCACCATTTCCTAGAATAGCATAATCAAAACTACATGAAATTTTAAACTTTACATACCTGTCTTACAGGCATCTTAGTTGATGGTCTTTAAGTGTAGGCTTTCCGGGATTTCCTGAAAGGGATATAAGGGAGGGGTGAGTACGAATACTCAGTGAATGGGTTTTTAAAAGTCTACTTTTAACTTTTAAGAAAAACATTTATATAGAGTGTGCCAGACTCCTTTCTTTTCAAAAATCCCTTCATTTTAAAAAAATTCAGAGTTTTTCATTATTTCTTAGTTACCGGTGTGTCATCACCCAACACACATCCTTCATCATGAAGGTTACACACATTCACAAGTCAGTATCACTACTGAACCCGCTAGTGGCTTCGAAGTGACTTTTCCTGCCACCCGGATAGAAGTACGACCACTTCTACCCTAGGAATGAGTGGATGTACATAACATCCGACCCACAATCCCGAAATCACTTCTTCATATCCGTATGAGGACAGAGACCTCATCCTATCCCCACCCCGGTCTCACGCGCTTGGTGCTACTCCAAATTTCGCATAGATAGCTGGAACAACGAACTGCCCTTATAGCCACCAGGTCGTCCAGTGCCCTTAGGACGCATCACTACCCCTCATGGGCGTCTTGATAATCCCATACTCATAGTGCATAAACAAACAATGTTTTCTCATATTACCATGTAATCTGTGGTGCCACTGGTCCAATGTCCCCCACTCTCAACCCAACCTGCAATTGTTTGTTTTGACTGGTCCGTCGACCTATCATGTCGCACTACCGCTAGTTGACTGAGCATGTCGATCCTATCTTGGTACCATGGCCAAACAATTCACTTATTAAGTTTTATGGCACATATATCATGTTCATTTATGAGCTCCAGCTCATGTCAACTGGCCTTGGGCCCACTGTACGAGATTTTCAAAATCAGGTATTTAGCCCCCAAGTTCCAAAATCGAGGCCCCCAGCCTATAAGAGCTATTCGAGCTCCCGTCGAGAATGTCTCCCAAATAGTTTAAGCATTGGTACATAGTCAGGGGAGAACTCTTCCGACAAAATAGATTTTCACTGTCCATTATACCAACCGGGTATGATCTACTTACAACCAGTAAGTAGTTTTTCTGCATAATTTTTGCATCACTTTCTCTAAGTGGTGATGATTAAAATAACACTAAATAATGGGTTTTTATACCGAGGCACTTATCATTCCCAACCGGGTATGATATTTAATCCCACTCACAACCAGTAAGTGATTTTTAACTTTAAGTTGTGCTCATCATCCCAATCGGGTATGATATTAGTAAACCCACTCACCCGTTAATGCAGTGAATTCTAATAGAATGGTTCTTTGTATTCACGCGAGCTCGTCCATACTGGCGTTCCCGATACATCGTGTTCCTACACGATATGAACATCCTTGTTCACTATTACTCGACTTAACAACCTTCATTCATTTCCAATGAATGAGAAAACCCAAAATTTTTAGTTATTTGCAATTAGGTCCCTAAAGATATTTTCCTTTAACTTTAAGTCCCCAAATGCCGATTTTTCCTCAAATTGAGTCCCGAAACTTTTAAAATTTATCTTGGGACCTCAATTTATTTAATTTCACAAAAGGGGTTTAAATTTTCCAAATTTCCAATTTGGTCCCCAACTTTTCCAAAATTACCATTTTGCCCTTCCTTTACAAAAATGGTAAGTTTTGCCCCAAAAATTCCAAAATTCCTCAATTGGTCCTCCAACATTATTTTCATGCCCAACTGACCCTTCATAAAATTGCATTTTGGTCCTTTGAATTTTGAAAATCCCCAATTTCCCCCAAATCCAACTCTTTAACATAGCTGAATTTGATTTTATCAAATTGACCGATCAAACACCTCTAATTGTTAAAATTGAAGTTGAAATTGAGTTTATCCATGTTCATACGATTCCATAGAACTTTGAATTGTGAGTTTTAACGCCGGAATGAGCTGAAATGGAGCTTCGCCGGAAAACAAACTGTAGAGAGAGAGAAAGCTTCGATTACTCACCGGTGAGGGCAAGGCGTCCGAGCTTTCGGTCTGGGCAGATAGCTTTCGTCCTGAGGTTCATCCTAGAATCAAGAATCACATCAATTGATGCTGAATTGAGTTAGAATTTCATCATCGAAATTCTGCCAGTTCTCTCTCTAGCACCGACCGAAAATTGCAGAGAGAAGCCGAATTGGCTTACCTTTCAGTCCTAATTCGGTCGTAGGAGGGCTGAGGAAGTGTTAGGAGGGCTTGGCTTGGTCTGAGGAGGGCTTGAAATGGCCAATTTTAGCTTGGCCGAAATAGGGTAGCTTCGGTCCGCCGGAGCTGCTTTACTGTTCCATCATGCCGACACTTCTCCAACGATTCTTGATTTGACTAGAGTTTGCTATCATATAGCTGTCTTCTTCCCGATTCTAAAGAGTCTGACCTCTCTTCCGAGGTTAAGAAAAATGATCAAGTCGAAGCTCTGATTCGAGCTTCATCGGGAAATGGAGCAGTAGAGATAGAGAGAGAAGTGTTCGGGTGTGACGAGAATGAATGGGGATGGCCTATTTATATAGGTGTAAAATTAGGTATTAAATATGAGAGATTTATTACTAGTATTAATATTGTCATAAATTATTGATATTAATTCTAATAATTTAATTTCGGTATTAAATTATTTGTATTAATTCCAATCATTTAATTTAGATATTAAATTATTGGTATTAATTACAATAATTAAATATATATTAATTTGTGGCTATTTATGATAAGGTGTACATTCACATAAAAATTTTTGACCGAAATTTTGGGTTACAAAAAAAATCATACTTCATAGGAGGTCACCCATCCTCACACTACTTTTGGGCAAGCACGCTTAACTTTAGAGTTCTTATGGATTCTCATTCACCTAAACCAATTTGGTTTTTCTCTTCTAATTTGTCTTAAGTTTCTTTTCCAAGGTTTAATGAACCCTTTGGATCACCCAGAAGTTGTAAATTTCCAAATGATCGGGTTTGTAAACCGGCTCAGTTTTCTTACTCGGTTTGACCGGTTCTTTTCCCGGTTTTCCTTAACTCAAAAGTGCGGGGTTTACAGTTGTCCTTGAGTTTGAACACTTTGATAGTTTCCTTGCTAAGTCTCCCTTATTAAGGGTCATTCTAATAGTACTTTTGGGTTTCTTAATTTCCTAATTTAATTTCCTTAACTAAAATGGAAAATTTCCCAAGTTTTTATGGTAGTGTGGGTTTGTTTGGTTACTTTTCCTTGGGGCAATCTTCCTAGCAAGATCACATCATTCAGAGATAGAAATTTAAGAATTTGAGTACAGTTTTAGCCCTATCACAAAAAGTAGTCACAGATAGGAAGCTACGGTTTTCTTGGCAAGTATCCTCCTTGGTAAGATTATACGTTCGTACTAGCATTCTTGGCTTTAGGCTTGGCTCTCTTTGTACACAGGGCTGTGACCCTAACATGTCCTGGCACCGTACTCCTTGGTGGTACTGGATATTTCCCCGTTTGGTCCTTTGGGGCTTCTACTATATCTCGGGCATTGAGAATCTTCTAGAGTTGCCTTAGGACAGGGTGTTGAGTAGAGTCATTTCTAGTTTTCTTGGTTCATCTCCTCAAAGCCATCTGAAAATTTTATGATAAATCATATTAGTTGCTATATTTTCTAGTCTTTATTAAGTATTCGATGAAACATGCTCTGATACCACTCAAGTTGTCATGCCCCGACCCGGTTTGGTCGGATCCCCGTGATCAACCCGCCACTCTCTTGGTTTACTAAGTATTGCCCCTTGTTTAATAACCGTGAAGAGTAAGACGTCCTTTAAACTTGTACATTTCCTAGAATACATAAATCAAAACTACATAAAAATTTTAACTTACATACCTGTCTTGCAGGTGTGACTAATAGGAGGTCTTTGGGCAGTATGAATTTCTCAGGTTAAGTTTTTATAGAAATGCACTGTGAATAATATTTTTCGGTGAGGGGCGGCAGATGAGACTTACCTTCTTAGCTTGTAGGAAGGTCGGGGCTCCTTTAGGTGATTTATTAGTGAACAAGGAAAAATATTATCTAGACGGGTAAATAGGTTGACCTTAAAACAACAAAGATTAATTACTATTGTTATAAAACAAGCTCATATTTTATCTTTGTTACCTTTTCTTAATAATAATGAGAAATAATTTGAAAGAGGCGAGTCGACCATTAGAACTATTGGTCTTAGAACCATAAATAAATAAAAAATAAGTTTACTCTTCAATTGAATCCAAATTTCAATTTGAACTCAAACACAGATTAATGTTTTGTTCGAAAAACCTTCTTCGCTTAATTTTGGGATGTTGAGAATGAATGGTGGGGCTCTTTATATAGGGAGCTCAACAACTGACCGAGCTTCCGGCCGACGCAGGACTCGACCTTCGACTTGGCTGCCAATGGTCATACCAGAGCTCTTCCCGGGTCGTCGGAGGAAGCACCCTTCTTCCTCTCTCTCCTTTTTGTTAGTGGACTAAGGTTAAAGATGATGACGTGGCAGGAGCGCCACAAGGCACGCTATTATTAGCTAGTTTTTATGACGTGGAGATCCAACTCAGCCGTTGCATCAACCATTGATTGGTTAACCGGACACATGGCAACCTTCCATTAGTTGCTCATGTCTGCGTGGCAGCTGGTTGGGCATCGTTGATCGTTGCCTAGTCTGGTTCGTTGACCAGCTGGATTGTTGACTGGTCCGGTCCGACCGGGTTCGATGACCTGAATTCAAAAATTGGCTAGTTTAGGTCTGATTTGACTAGTTTTCTAAAATTTAAAAATTTCTAAATTCATTTTCTATCTAATGGTGGTCTTAATTTCCCAAATTGACATTTTTAAGCCACCTAGAAAAATGAATCATTGAACCGGTTCAATTCGGTTCTGGTCTAGTTTACCTAGAACCGATCTAGTTTTCCCATCCAATTCACTTCATGGTTCTTTCCCATGATTTTTGTGAATGTTTGGTCACTTGGAATTTTCCAATCTCCCATATTAACCCTTCTTTACTATTTTCTGCTCATTAATTGGCTCGGTTTTTATTTGTCAGTTCTTTTCGCGGTTCTCCTTGGTCCTAAAAGACGGGTTTTACATAAGCAATCTCCTTGAGCATGGTATCTTTGCCTTGGCACATTCTTTTTGGCATTGGATTTTTATGTTTCATGTGCAGACAATTTTCTCTTCATCTATCGAATATGTGACTCTATTATCTTCCTGTCAGTATACATGGATGATATCACCATCATTGGATCTCACACTTCTTCTTTCGCCATCACTTTACATGCTCTTCATAAGGAATTATTTCTGAAAAACCTTGGTTATTTCCATCACTTTCTTGAAATTGAAGTTAAATCACATACTCATAGGTTACTACTCACCCAAAGTAAATATATTAATTATGTTCTTGATGGAACGACTATTAGGTCCTGCAAGCCTCTCTTTATGCTAATGTCCTTCAATTTGCATCTCTCTAGCCATGATGGGACCTCTCTTTTAGACCTAATTATGTATTGTTAGGTTGTTGGCTCTCTACAGTATCTTACTTTTACACTTTTACCCGCTTCAATATCTCCTATGCAGTACATCAAGTGCGTCAATTTACGAACTGACCTATGACAACTTATTAGATTACTATTTTACTTGGAACTGGCAGCAAATGTGGAGGATTGTGATATCTTAATAGGAAAGTTGTAGATAAAAGTTTGAGTGTTGTAGTGAATAGTAAAGAAGAAGATGAAGCAATATTAGAATATTGTCGGTTGGTACATCCATCTTTTGAGAGTCTTAAAATGTTGAGACTAGTGCTGATAAGTAAAGTAGAACGCAATAAACTTGTTTGTCATACTTGTGAGTTTGGAAAACACACAAAAAAAGTTATAATTCTATTGAATTAAGAAGTATAAAGCCATTTTTATTGATTAACTCGGACGTTTGGGGGCCATATCTGATTACCTCTACTAGTAGATTTAAATGATTTATCACATTTATTGATTATCACTCTTGGATGAAATTGTTATATTTAATAAAACACAAACAAGAATCACTATTTTGTTTCAAAGATTTTCTAACTATTGTTCAAACTTAATTTAATGTCAAATTTTGTACTATTAGAATAAACAATTACACTGAGTATGTGAATTGAGAATTTTTATCTTCTCTATCTAGTAAGAGAATTATTCATCAGACTACATGTTTAAATACCACTTAACAAAATGGTGTTGCAAAGAGGGAAAATTGTTATTTGTTGGAAGTTGCTCATTCTCTTTTCTTCAAGATTAATGTACTAAAATATTTATGCAGTGAAGTCGTACTAACAACAGTTTATTTGATTAATCAGATACACTCACAAATGTTGAACTTTAGATCACCATGTGAAGTATTGATGGAAAAAAATAAATATATAGTTCCTACTCGTGTGTTTGGATGTATATGTTTTATAAGAGATTATCACCATTCGGTAAACAATCTCGATCCCTATGCATTGAAATGTATTTATATGGGTTATTCTAGTATTTAAAAGGGATACAAGTGTTGGAGTTCAAGTGAGAAGAGATTCTTTGTGAGTATTAATGTGATTTTTCGTAAGAATGAATCATTATATAAGGAATAAATGTAGTTTACAATCGTATTACAAAACTTGTCGATTGTTAATATACGACAAACAAATCAAGAAATTGTCAATGATCAAAGTGCTGAAAATAAAAATATTATTGTAAGAGTGAATTTGTATTGTATAATTTGAAGTAGCAAATATGAAAAAAAAAGGATGAGCCATTAAAGGTATATAGCAGGAGAAATAAGGATTATGCTATGGGGAAAGATGAGTCGGGTGATGGTGAGACAATTCCAAGGTAATGACTCTATACAAGAACAAATATTTATTTCACAATCCATACCTTTAGATATCTCTAATATTAATCAACCTTTTAACAGTTCATTCACATCGTCGGATGATAATGATTATTTACCTATTGTCATAAGTAGAGAAAGTAGAGCTAATTCAAGGAAACTTCCAATTAGATATAGTTTTGAGAATGATATATCTAATTATGTTTTATATGCTTCTGTTCTACTTGCATAAAAGTCATTTATTGCGTCACTAGAGTCAGTACACATACGAAATAATTGGCAAGAAGATAAATGGGATTTGAATTGGCTTAAAGCAATAAATAAGTAAATGAAAGCAATAAATAATAATAAAACGTGGAACTTACATAACTTCTGAATAGAAAAAAGTTGTATAATGTGAGTATTCAATATGAAACGGAATGCAAAATGAGAAGTTGTTAGATACAGAACAAGGTTGGTAGCAAAAGGTTATATTCAAACATATAAAATATAATATGATGAAACTTTTGCAACATTAGCTAAGATGAGCACTATTAAAATTCTTATTTTATGTGGTGCTAATTTCGGATATACATTATATCAAATAGATGTAAATAATATATTTTTGCATGGAAACCTACAATAGAAATTATATATGAAGATTACATTTGGATTTGGTACGATAAAAACTACGGAGAAGGTATGTATATTAAAGAAATCTCTGTATGGACTCAAATAGTTACCGAGAACATAGTTTGATCGATTTTTATGTGTAGTGGTCAAAATGGGCTACCGGTAGTATAACAAATACCATACGATTTTCTATCAACACTTTAATGGTTAAGTTGCTATTCTTACGTATATGTGGATGATATTATCATCACTAGGAATGATTATATTGAAATATTGTAGTTGAAAAAATAACTAAATAAAGAATTTGAAGTAAAAAATTTTAGTAAAATATTTTAGATATTAAGATGGTAAGATCTAGTAAAGGTATAGTAATTTCTCAAATAAAGTATACATTAAATTTACTTAGAAAGGGATGTTAAGTTGTTAAACACATTCGACACCAATACAACCAAATCATAAATTATGTACTCAATTAGGTAACATAGTGAATAAAGAGCAATATTATATCATAAATTATGTACTCAATTAGGTAATCTAGTGAATAAAGAGCGATGATATTAGAGAATTATGGAACGATTAATTTATATATGTCATACAATATTTGATATCATATATACAATATTGTGAACAAATAAATATATACACGATTTCAAAACAAATAATTAGGAGGTTACCATAAGTATATTAAGATATTTAAAAATAAATCCGGGTAATTAACTTTGGTTTAAGGCTCATACTCACACTAGTGCAATAATTTTACAATTTAAATTAGGTTAATTGGGTGGATGATAGAAAATCTACATCTAGCTATTGTGTGTTTATTAGATATAATCTTGTATTATGTAATAGTAAAAAAAAATCGTACGATTATAAGGAGAACTAAAGTAAAGATTAATTAATTAAACTATTTGTTAGATAATTTGAATAATAAATTTACTAAAATAGAATTTTATCTCTTTAAAAAATAGTTTATTAAGTGGTGCGATAACAAGTTTTATATAAATATTGATAACAATTTAATTCAAGATAATAAGATTAAATATATAAAAATTGATCAATTTTTTTATAAAAAATTAATATTAAGAATGTAAAATTACAATATATAAAAAAAATGAACAACTAGTAAATTTTTTTAATTAAATGTTTTACTATTAGGTATATTTGTAAATAGTATAAATATACCTACATATTATTAATATAATTTAATATTAACATTATTCTATTTTTAATATTCATTAATTATGTTAAATCAACTCTTTAGAGGAAAATACTAATATCATTTAGTAGCTGGGAGATGAAGTTAAAATTACAAAAAGTCAGCAAAGTTCAGCCGTCAAAGTCCTAGTTGGACTAGGCCATGTGCCTTGCCATTGAAATTCCTATTAATCCATTCACAATTCTAGCAACCAAAGGTCTCAAAGAAAAAAAAAACAGAGACAAGGCACTAGCATCTATGGTCTAGGATAGCTAGACTAACACTTAGAGAGTCTAAAGTGATTTATGGAAATAACATGTCAAATTGTAACCCCCACTACTAAGTTTCTAATTACTTAAATCTGACATCCTATATAAGGCAGTGAGGAACGTGACTATTATAGTAC
Source organism: Trapa bicornis (assembly GCA_030064425.1). Lineage (NCBI taxonomy): Eukaryota > Viridiplantae > Streptophyta > Magnoliopsida > Myrtales > Lythraceae > Trapa > Trapa bicornis. Next base: position 32,775,526 of record CM057755.1, on the reverse strand, counting down.
CTTTGTTATGTGTATTGGAGTGGGTGTGATCATCTCCACCTAAAACAATCTTGATGATCAACAGCAGGCCCAAGCCATTTAACCTAATCAACAGCAACATCAACTATACCAGCAGTGGCAGCCATATAAGCTCATACAGTAATACAATAGGAAATACAGTTTGCATGGACATAATTGATAACTTAAGGGAATACGTATTTTTTTTTATAGAACATCATCCAACTGTAAAAACCAAAGACACAAGCATACAAAATGCAGTATTCAGCAGCTCAACTGAGACATTGCTCATCTTTATGTTTCAGGTTGAAAAATATTCCAAAGACCAAATACATAAAACAGCTGGAACTGGAAATCATGGGTAGTAGGAAGCAAGATATGTAAGCAGCTACTCCATTTATATCAAGCAATTTAAATGCCAAATGCAACTCACATACAAAGAATATATGGGAGATCATTCTCTCGCTAATAGTTTAACTACATGGACAAAACCAACAGAATTGTTGCAGAATAAAGTAACTGGAAAGAATCTAAAGTTATGCAGTGGCACTGACAACAGAAAACAAAAGAAAGCATTGGACCATCTCAGAAGAGATTGCTTCAATGATAAGAAAATTCAGAGCATACCAAAAGAATTGAATCAAAATTGATGGAGATATTGGCGCCTGGTTTCATTTTCAGTAGCAGCAGATTTACCTAGTCAAAATATTCTGTCTTGTAAAACATATGGTCATCAAACATATTTTTCCAGATGGCAGTACATCCTAAATAGGTTTGACCCTCTTCAGCCCTTGCAAAAGAAGGTTAGGTGAATACACAAATCCAAAATTAGAATTCATCTGCAATATTCCTTAGCTTAGATGGATATATTTCAGTTCATTAATTTTCTTCATGTATGCAAATTAAAGAAACCTCGTTGTTTTAAATGACCAAGCACGGCCTTAATAACAGAATTGAAGTCATACACCAGCCAATTTTCAAAGAAAAGTCATACATCAGCCGGTTGCAAAAGTGGAAATTACAGCAGCACCATTCTGCAATATAGGTATATTCAGGATTGAGAACATGGCACATTCACTTATACTTATATTTAGAGAGTTCACGACCCTTGTAGCAAGCAAGTGGGCAGCAACAATAAGCATTCTTCGAGTTAGGATACTGGGATAAAAAGAACTTGATTAAAACTAGCGAAGAAAAAGTTGAAATATCTCCAGAAAACCTATTTTCCATCTGTGTGATAAAGTCTGTAGCTAGATGCATACCATCATGAATATAAGGAAATACTAGATCAAAAAAGAGAAGGCAACCTTTGCCTGAGAAAGCAAAATAATGCAACGGAGGAAACCAGTTTTCTCATAACTGATGATAAATGGTTTCATCTCCCAACAATTAAAAGCATCATCATAAGAAACAGCTCAGGACAAATAATCACTTTTCAGATGGAAATATTTATCTTATGGGTAGAGAACCTGAACATATGTTTGCAATGGGTATACATAACTATCTCTTAAACAGGGCTGCAAGCAACTTATAAAGTTCGACAGGATCATTATATGTCCAAGTTCTCCATCTGAATGCTGCTCTTCAAGGGTACATACTCCCCGAGATACCCACCAAGATGCTCGTGCAGAGCAATCTTATCTATCCCCTGATGATGATAACTCTTGCAGACATAGTAGAAAACACTCTGCACCATGAGACCCACCAAATTCACAATCACCAAAGTCCCCACTAAGATCCCTCCAACCACGATCCTCGTGAAAACTCCGTAATTATCACCACCGTGCACCACCACAGCCCCAAATATCCCGTTGATCGCTCCACAGATTATCAAGTAACCAAAAACCAAGACAGCTGCCATTCGAGTCCTACCCTTAAGCAATTCGTAACTTTTCTTCATTGCCGCGATCCCATAAATGGGCTCGAGCACAGACACAACACTAGCCAGGTGCCAGAGGGCGGTTATGTAGACGTGGACAACAAGATACAGAAGGAAGATCACGATGATGGAGAAGAGGGAGAGAAAGAGGTTATGGGTATCAATTGCAACAATCATCAGAACCAAGAAGGCGAGGAAGACTACGTTATAGGTTGTCATGAGGAGGGACACCCAGAGGAAGGTGATCAGGAGGCGGCGGAAGACTCTGGGAATGGCAGAGATGGTGTTGGAGAAGGAGACCGGCTTGGAGGTATAGAGGGAGGCGACGGTGAAGACAACAGCGGCGGTGGACAGGAGGGAGAAGGCGAAGAGGAAGATGAAGTAGAGAAACTGAAAGGTGAGGAGGAGGGTCCACTCATGGCGGGTCTGGGCGGGGTCGGAGGAGGGGTACTGGAGCTGCACGAAGAGCGGATGGGTGAAGAGGGAGTGTGCGAGCACAGCGAAGGAGAGCGGGAAGACGAGGGTTAGGGTTATGAGGTAGAAGGTCCTGGGGGAGTGCTTGGGGATGGAGGTGGACTCCCGGAGGATGTCGGGCAAGGTGAGGAACTGCAGCTCTTCCGGTGCCAGATCCATGGCGGAATATCGCCTCTCTCCTCAATATCGGCGTGCCGAATCACCGGATCTGACGATCGGAGGGAATGAGAAAGAGAGGTAGAGATAGAGAGAGAAGTTGACTAAGAGATTCAGAGGCGTGATTGAAAGGAGGGGGAGAGGAAAAACAAAGACGACGACCTCTCTCTTGATGAAAAGTAGGTGTAAAGCATGTGGCATCGTATATAGAGAGTTTCCGTGTACACATGCGTCTACGTGTCATTATGGGTGGAGCCATCTTCGCTTGGCCTTATTCTATTACAGTTCCGGCCTTCAGACCTACTACTGCTGATGTGCGCAGACCAGATTAGCCACCGCAGCCAGCTTCTCCTCGCCGACACCGGCGTTGCAGAGGCTCGCGAATGCTCCGGTGTACTTCCTCCCGTAGGACGACAGTCGGCCACAGCTCCGCTCATACTTCCTCACCTGCACAAAAATATCCAATAAGAGGATCACAGATTCAGCGTGAGTAAATGCTAAGACTGAATTACACTGACGACAAATTAAATAAACCTGCACTTTCCTTTTTAAAATATTATCTTTGATAAATTTTAATTACAAATAAAAATAATAACATAAATTTAATATTTTATCGTATCAAATATCACATTATTTTTTTGTTCACATCACAGTATATTTGCATTTTTAATGCTAATCCGATATTTAAAAATTAAAAATTTAATTGTAATGTAAGTATTGAGTCATGTTATTATACTAACAAAAATGATATAATATCTTATTTGGTGTTAAATTAATTTTAGCTTATTTTTACTGAAGTAAAAATTAATATTAAATGAGTTTATTTTATTAAATTTTAAAATTAAAAGTAAAATTTTTTAATTTTTAAAACGACAAGTATCATTTATTACAAAATTTGAACCAAGTAATATAATTTAACCTGATATATTTTTTAAACTTTGGACATTTTAACTGATCATTCCATGTTTAAAGGGGTCGCAGTCGCAGGGCAGGCTGGCTTACCATGCCCTTGAAGCAATCCCAGTCATCCACCACAGGCTGTGCTGCAGATCGGACGGCTGCGTTGGAACCCGTATTTGGACGGCCGTTCAGCAACGCCTCCTCAATCGACCTCATGGTGCGGTCGACTCGGTCTCGGTAGGAGAGTTCATCTCGCAGCCTCTTCTGTGCTCGAAGCTTCTCCGCCGAACCTTCCGCAGCCTTCTTGATCTACCAGATATACATGTCCATCGATTTCCATTATCCTTTCTATGTTGATTTGGGTTCATGATCAGTAGGGTAATTAATCATAAAAGAACCTTGTGCTGAAGGTGAAGCAAAGTGGCATCGTGCTGATTGGCTGTCACGGGAGGAGATGGCTTCACCGGATGCTGCTGCTGGTGCTGCCTAGGGTTCTTATCACTCTGACCCATGTAATTCGAGATGAACTCATTCTCTATGCCGAGGTAGCCGTACTGCATCACATGGGAACGCGTCGTCCGGTTTTTAACCTGCAAAAGAATCAATGATCAATATTAATCCGTTAGTTAGTCGGAGAAAAACATTCGATGAAACAGTTCGATTGGTCCTGCTTATCATTACCACATCGTACTGCTGCTTCAGCGTCTCTTTATTCATATCCTGCATGTCGCTGCAAGAAGAAAGACTAATTATCACACACAAACAAACCCTATTTCTCTCTGTGCATACGATCGTATGGAATGCCCACCTGTCCTCCATCCAAGCGATGCTGTAAAGGTCACCCAAGCAAGTCCCGTAGTCGTCGGGGCTGGAAGCAGCTGCCAGGGCGTTGGCGGTGGCGGTGGCTGCGGCATCATCATCGCCTGGGCAGTAGTAACCGTAACTGTTCTCCTCGTCGTTCGAGGCCGTGGTGACGTATACGCTGATGTTGCTGGGGAGGAGACCCTTGAACATGCTGCCGGCCTCGCATGCCTCAACGTAGACCACCATGCTCTTGTAGGATCCGGCATAGTGCTTCTTCTTCAGGACGGCCATGAAGTCCTTGGCGTAGACGTTCTCCCCCACGGGCATCCCCAGCACGCCCTTACTCCCGTGGTCGGAGTAGTACACGAAGATCTGATCGTTAGGGCCGCTCTTCACCACCTTCCCGCTCCCTCCAGTCAGAGCGCTCTTGTTCCCCAACAAGATGGCGTAAAAGTTGTTGGTATTCACATGACTCTTGGTGTAATCCTGCAAAAAATGGTAATCCATGGCTTATATATATAAAACACTTTCTATGAGCGGCCCTTAATGCCTGAAACAGTATAATGCTCCTACACCTTTGGGACGCCGGCGTACACATCGGGGCCGCCGGGCTTGTTGATGATGATGCCTGGGGTTGGGTTTTCCTTGCTATAGGCGATGTCATCATACATGAGAACAATGATATTCTCATCCTTCAGCCCTCCTTTCTTGAGTATTTGGTAGGCATGACATACATCAGCCTTTAAAATATTAAACGTCAGTACATATATATTATGATAAAAAGGTATTCTATGAAGGTTGAACGGAAACCAAACCTGATGCCGGTAATTATCATAACCCTTGGATCCTGCAACCAAAACTGCCCACTTTGTACTGCCAGCCGCCGCACCACCTTCATCGCTATGCCGTCTTCTACCCTCTCCCGTGTTCGTACAGAGAAGCACGAGGAGGAGGAGGAGGAGGACGTTAAAGCCCCGGTGAGACTTCATGGTCTAAGACAGGGATGCAGAACCAGGAGGAGCTTTTTTCTAGGGGATTTAAAGTGCGAGTTTTAGTTCCATGGACCTGTGGGTCAAGGGTCTCGAGATTTGTCTTATGGGATTTTGGAGGATCTTTTTGGGTGGTAGGTTGAAAAGAGTGAATTGCTTTGGTAGTGTGAGGCTGGTTCCAAGGCACCCAACCCCTCATTTTTATAGTAAGTAGAACGTAGCTTAGTAGTGGGGGTGGGAGAGATGAGTGGAGATTCCACAGTTGTTCACCACAACAGATGACGCATTAGGAAGACAAGTTTTGATGATTGGAGGGACAATAAAATAAAGGAGAAATGAGATGGTGAGAATGATACTTCACTAATAGATTTAGCATATCTTAGACACTAATACTAGCTGAAAATTATATTGAACTAAAATTTATATGTTAATTAAGTCAAATAAAATTTTATACTTAAAATTGAGTTATTACATAAATATTTGTACTTTATTTGGCCATTGTCCAACTAGTGGATTGGTACACCTTGATATCAACATTAAAAAAAAACACTCATCGACCAAAGTGGATGTGTTGTAGTGGTTGGGTACTCCACAAGGAAAGTTTACCTTATCAATAAGCTTGAGCTAGTTATTTATTGTGTGGACATGAGCATGAGGTTCAAATCATATTATTTGAATGTTCTTTTGTTTTATCTAGTGGTCCACGCGTGCTGCTAAGAGGATATGTCGTCCATACATTTTCATTTACATTTTGAGAGAGGGGAGGCAGGCCGGCAAGTGCTGCGTTGGGTACACATACACCACCACCACTACAACCTCAATACATGCCTCATTTGGTGGCAGACAATTTATAAGGATTAAAGGATCCTTGAAATCATCATGACAGAAGAAATCATTCATGCCCATGTCACCTATATAAGTCCAAATTGCAAAATATTAGTAGTACGCTTACTTTATCCGTTTCTAGGAATTTGTGCAGCCACATCAAATTACAAACCATCACATGTATGGATGATTTCTCGTGCATGAATGATTTCTTCCATTACATAACGGGATAAAACTTTGTGTGTAAGGGGTGCCTTAATTTTACTCCTTCACTAATTAACTGTATTGTGCACTCATTTAAAATTTTTAATTCGATTAAATTATTTTAAATAAATTAATTTGTATTATAAATTATCTCAATTAAAAAAATAATAATAATTACACGTTCCTTCACATAATATTATATAAATAAATTGAATAAGCTAAATTCATATTACTATCATAATTTAATAAAAAAAATAGGATTGTATTAAATGAGATATAAAATCAAAAGTTTGGTGCTAACCATATCAACCAAACAAATTTGTACTAAAACGAAGAAATGAGAAAAATGTGTGTGTGTGTGTTTTTTTTATTTTCTTTGGCTTAGTTATAAGATTCAATTTATAGATTATTAGGAAGTATTATACCATTTGATATTTACTTAAAAAATTAATTATGAATTTACAACAATTCTTTTATTAAATAAGATATTGCTATTTTTTAAAAGCAGTACTTACAAATAAGGTACTGCAATTTTTAAAATTTTTAAATGCATCCACAGCTACACAAACTATATATGATTTTTTTCAATGTCAAGAGAATAACAAATACAAGTTATTCATATTTGAATAAAGCACTATTCAAGTTTTCCAGGGTGGACACTTTTATATTTTTACATTTTTAAATTTCAACAATAACAATATTTTTATGACTGAAATACTGAGTGAGAGAGAGAAGGTAACATGTGAATTCTCCACCATACGCTTTATTGTGTACATATTTTTATATTTGATTATGATTAAAAAAATATATACTAAATACAAAATTACTATTTGTTATATACATAATGTTGTTATATGCATAATGGCATAATGTGACAATGGAGATGATGGTGGAGTATATGCTGCTATTGTCGTAGAGTCTGAGATGATGGGATGGAGCAGCTATGGTGTTGTGGTTCTAAAGAGGTATTGGCTAATAAACCTGCACGCAAAATGGAAGGTAATATACATTGATATTGAAAGACAATTCTATATGACGAGCAGAGGAGAGATCACTAGTGAATAAATCGACCAGTTGACTCATAAAATATTTCTCACCAATTTCTTATCTTATTTTATAAAGCTTAGTGTACATACATTCCCAATTGGAGGGATTTAATCAATTAAACCTAGTTGGGTTTTTTCACACAAATACATAAACACTATAATTCATAAATGGGTCAAATAATTACATAATAGACCCTCAAATGCAACAATATTGATCTGTTCCACTAATAGTCTAAAACGACTTTACCGTCCACCTTAGTGAGAGTCCACAAATCTCCACCACAAGTCTGTGTGAGCACCATCATTCCACCTGTGGAACCCATCCTCTCGGATTAAGAAAACTGGGAAGAGAACCGATACTATTCTTGAAAACTAGACCAATTTAATCAATAGAAAATAGTAAAAAAGGGTTAACAAGGGAAATTAGAAAACCTTAAATGACCAAAAATTTACAAAAATTGTGAGGAAGAATCGGGAAGTGGATTTGATGAGAGAATCGGACCAGTTCAAGTTGAACCGAACCTGAACCAAACTGAACCGGGATGAACCATAGTGAACCAGTTCAATGATTCATTTTTTCTAGGTGGCTTAAAAATGTTAATTTGGAAAATTAACACCACCATTAGATAGAAAATGAATTGAGAAATTTTTAAATTTCAGAAAATCGGTCGAATCGACCAATTTTTGAATTCGGGACAGACCCAGTAGGACCGGACCGGTTAACAGACCAGACCGGTTAATGATCAACGTCGCCCCGTCAGTAGCCACGCAGACACAAATAGCCAATGAGAGGTAACCACATGTTCGGTCAATGGTCAGCGGACGACCCGTCAGCCTGCCACACAGACACAAGCAACCAATGAGAGGCTAACATGTGTCTGATCAATCGGTCAATGGCTGACACGACAGCTGAGTTTGACCTCCACGTTAGAAAAACTGGCCAATCACAGCGTACCACGTGGCACGTCCACCACGCCATCATCTTTAACTCAGCTGCTGATAGAGAGAACATAGAAGAGAGAAAGGCTGAAAAAGTTGGAGTCTCTGGTGACTTAAAAATCTCTCCGGTCAAGTTGTCGGTGACCAAGTCGGAGGCCGAGTCTCAAGCCGGCAGGTAGCCTGAACAATTGTCGAGCTCCGTATATAAAGAGCACCCTTCCATTTGTCCTCCTCACCTCTCAGGCACTCTCTAAAGACAAACAACTTCTTTTCTGATGACACTTTGATCAAGGTTGTGGCGATGAGAAATTTCGCAACTAGAGAAGCTCCAAAGGGTGGCATTGGGACCGGGGAAGAGTGCTTTAGCTCGAGACACTCTTAAAGAGCGACCAGAGAATAACTAGAGAAGTGTATAGACGATAGCACAGTGAAGCCACTCTGGAGCTCAGAATAGCTAGCTCTTGACTGATCCAATGCCGACTTCCTCAGCCCTTCCGCCGCCAGCATTGGCCACCTCTGATTGCCTAAGACCCTCCACAGCCCCTCACAGACCCTCAATAAGCCCAACTTTGCCTCTCCTCGTCAGAATTCCTAAGTTTCAGAACTGCACCCCCCAAAACGGGCAGCGGGGTTCAATCCTGGTAGATTCTCCTCAACGAGCACTAGTTGCCCCCACCTCAAGCTCTGGCCACCGCCCCTTCATTGGTAAGATAAACAAGCTTTCTCTCTCTACTGTAAGTTTTCTAACGAAGCTCCAACGAGGCTCAAGTCTCAACCAAATTCAAAAATTCGAAGTGTAGGACAATCGATGGGAGATGGAGGAGATGAATTGTCGCAAGAAGCGAAGAAATCAAGGACTTATAGACCGTCAATTGGATTAGGTAAGATTTGAATGTCCATATGCACAAATTGGAGAAGAAGAAGAAGAATAAGGTCAATTTGAGGATTTTTGGTCCTTTTGTGCAATTTTTAAAAATTGGAGGGACGAATGGAAAATTGACGAAATTGAGGGTGTTTTCATGAAATTTACTCCTAATTGAGGGCCAATTAGGCAATTTGGGCAAGATAAGGGGCAAATAGGAAAATTTGAAAAGTTGAGGACCAAATTACAATTTTGGAAAATTTGAGACTAAATGGTAATTTTTAAAAAATTAAGGACCAATGGGAGAATTTAAAAGAGTTAAGGACCCAAGAAGGATAATTGAAAATTCTAGGGGCTTAATTGAAATTAAGGGGCGAATAAGGACCTAAGGGTAAAAGTACAAACCTTAGGGACCCAAAAGAATTAAGGCAAAATACAAGGCCCTACGCGCAAATACTAGGAAATATGTGACATCTCAGTCGACGCGCACTGATATGAATATTCGTGTCATGTAGGAGCAGACTGCTCGAGCACCAGCTTCCAGAAGCACCCCGCGAAGCTTGACCCCGTCGAGACGACCCCGTCAAAACTACTAGTGAGTGAGAATTGCTATAATGACCATTCTAGTTGGAATGATGGTTCACCTTGAAAAATGATTTTCTTGGAATTAGCCTCCCCTCACTGGGTGACCCTACTTAAAATATTTGGGATCTAATTTTGGGGCTTAGGCTCGATATGCAAGTGGGCCCAAGGTCGATGGACACAAGTATGGACCCGTCCAGAACTAGCATGTGATGAGTAATGCCAAAATATCTAATTAACGAGAAATTGTGTGTGATACCCGCCGAGCCAAGTCTGGGATGTTGGGCAAAACCACTGCTCCCCCGAAGCTAGGTAGTCGAACTTGTGGGCCGAAACCAAACCAGCAGACCGTTGCACTAGAGGGCCAAAGATAATTGCTATAACTTAAAAGACTCTTGATTGTGCATGCATTGTGTGATTCGGGCCATCAGGACACCTAGCATGAGGTAGTGATGGATTCCAAGGATTGCTGGATGACCCAGGGTGCATAAGGGCGGTATGGCATCCAGTAGGTTGAGAAGCTCGAAGAACTTCCTGTGCACTGAGACTAAGGCAGTAGGAGAAACGAGGTATCGTCTCGTAAAGCGGACATCGTGAAGTGATCAGGGTATGAGGGTCGGACTATTGATGTTCACTCAAACTCCAGGTAAAGGCAGTTAACCTCTATGAGGGTGGATGGTAAATGCGCTCTGGTCCACAAGTGGAACGGTCAAGGACCGTTCTGCGAACATGTGATCCTTCCTATGATAGGAGGACGGTTGATGCATGGCTAATATGTGAAAAATGATAAATGGATAACTAATGGGTGAATCAATTAATTAAATTAATCGTTGTAGTAGTTTCCCCTCACTGAGTATATGTCTCCATATACTCATTCTCCTCATCTCACCCTTTCAGGTCCAGGACAAGGACGGACAATTCCCGGACAAGCTCAGGCCCTCAAGGTACATTCCCTAACCCCAACTTATAGTAAGGGTTTGAACGTAGGCACACCTTTACCTTCCCTGTATCATTAGGGTAGTGATACCCGGATGATACACTGAAGGGTGGTGGGTTGATCACGACATCTCGACCAAACTAGGTCGAGGTGTGACACAACCCCTAGGCCTCAGTGCTTCTTTGTTCGCTATTAAGGGATGAGGCCTCTACCCACTTCTTCCTTGGTCTCCATGCACATGAAGCTCCCAGAGCTTCTTGACTAGTGGACAACAAAGCTTTCCCTATGCTCCCTATGTCGTCCAACAACCCTTAGAACCAACATTGCCCCATACCGAACGTCTCTTTGGTTCCGCACAATTGCAATCACATACAAGTGCATTTTGATTTAATACCTCTATCTTTGCACTACTAGCCCAATAAGCTCAGACCTAGCTTCAACATCGTAGTTTCAACAAACATTATCCAATTCTGATAATTTTTTACAGGCTCTTAAATCAAACATATTTACAGGGATGGACCAGTTTTCATTGTCTTATGCCCACTTGTACGGGTTTTCAAAACGTGCCCTTGGGCCCACTTCACTTTCAAAATTGTGGCCTTAGGCTCAATTTGCATAGAACTAGATCTAGCCTACCACTATCGATCATGACCTCACATATATCCTACATTGACGGTCGTACTAGACCATACCCCTTGAAGTGTATCCATGGGTTTCCTAATAACTTATTTCATGCTTTTTTCAAAAAATATAACCCCAAAAAGTTTAAGTAGTTTCACACAGTAAATTGATTATATTTCTGGAAATCTCTTTTCAAAATAAGGCATGCTATTAAGTATATGCATAACCGGTCCACATGTTAGAAATCCTACTAACCCGTATTTCGAAACTTGGTTGTCTTGGGGATTTCCAAGCTTGAAATCCATTTCCTTTGCAAGAACTTGTAGGTGATTCATTTCTATAATAAATTGGGCAATTAGGTTTCTTGTAATAAGGTAATTGTACTTAAAATCTGTAACTTTTTAAAAATTACGATTTGATCCTTAAGTTATACCTTAATTCTAATTAATTCCCTAAAATTTTCAAATCTTTCATTTGGGTCCCTAAGTTACTCAAATTTCCAATTGGGTAAGTAATTTCTCACAGAAATCGCCAATTTTTCAAAAATTGTAATTTAGTCTTCCAATTGGAATTTCATTAATTCAACCTTAATCCTTCACAATTGAGTCCTAACATATTTCTAATCATCTTCCCTATATCCCGTGAATCATTTCAAGCTTTAAAACACTAAATTTAGCTTAAAAATGAGCTTAAAAAAAGTTTCGCTAGAAAATTGTCATAGAGAGAGAAAAATTCGATTACTTACCAGTAAGGGTCCGACGATTGGAGCTTTTGCTTCCAATGCATTGCTCTCTTCTTAGAGATCCTTCATAGATCAAACCACATCTCAATTGGTGGTCTAAGTAGTGCGAATTTCTCAACTTAATTTTCGGGTAAAAATATACTATGAATAATAAATTTCGACGAAGGGCAGTAGAGTGGACTTACCATGACGACTCAGGAAAGGTGTGGACACCTTTGGGGAAGGTCTGAAGGGCTTGGTTTGGCCATGGTTGGCCCAAGGGTGGCTCGAATGAAGCACGACTGATTCTGGTTTTAGACTAATGAGGGAGCGAAGGTAATGTGCGAGCTTACCGGAGCTTTTCTGATAACCTTTGAGCTGGATGGAGTATGCAGGAAGGTAGAGAACGTCCTCCGTATTCCATGGGACCCAAATTCACCTTCAGAGGTGGAGAAAAGTGTCCAAGTCGGAGCTCTAGTTTGTGCTTCGTCGGGGAGATGACATGTTCTTCTTATTTAGGCTTTCGAGTGATTAGGAGGATGAATGGGGAGAAGCTTTTTATATAGGGAGCTCGGGGACCCTTTGTCACGCCCTAACCCAGTTTGGTCGGATCCCCGTGAGCAACCCGCCACTCCCTTTGGTCCGTAAAGGATTTCACCCTTTTAAACCGTGAGTAGTAAGGCGTCTTTCCTTCCTATCTTTCCTGGAATAGCATTATACAAAACTGAATATCTTAAAACAAACACACCTGTCTTACAAGGAGGTCATTAAGTTTTGGTTTGCCCTTGTTTATCTGAAATAGGTAAAAGGGAGGGGGTGAGTTCTACAATTGAGTGAAGGGGTGTTCGGAGTGAGTATAAACAAAACTGCCTTAATTAGAGTGTGCCAAACTCCTTATTTCCTTTAAGAATGTTCTTTACTCAAATTCTAGTTTTCAAAACCTTTACCCTGCCAAGGGCGACCTTTTCTTTTAAAAAGGGTTTTTCCTCAATTTTAAATCTTTTTTTCTAAAACCTTTTTCCAAGGTTTACTAATTCTTTATCCAAGGATTATGAAATCCTTTCCAAGGTTCTCAAAACCTTTTTCCATTTCCATATTAGGTGTGTTTCACAAGCAACACATGCCCTTCGTCAAGAAGGGTACACACATTCACGAGATGCAGTTAAGCCAACTCCACCCACTTGTGGATCGAAGCATCTTTACCATCCACCCTAATAGAAGTCCCTGACTTCTACCCAGAGTTCAAGTGAACATCTCAGATGTTCAACCCTGAGACTCAAAAATACTTCGTGTCCATATGAGGACGAAGACCTCATCTCGGTCTCATTCGCAAGAAGCTACGTCGAGCTTCCCTGACTGTTGGCATGACAAACTGCCCTTATCTCTATCATGTCATCCAGTAGCCCCTAGGACGCATCACTACCCCTCTTGAGCATCTTGATGGTCTCGAACCTCAAGTGCATGCACAAACAATAGTTTTTAATAAAGCCATTTATTTTTTGTGACACTAGTCCAATGGCCCCGACCCTCAACTCAACCAATAGTTGTTTGTCTGGGTCGGTCCGTCGACTTAGCCCTAACGCACTACCACTAGTCCATCGAGTATGTCGGTCTTGTCTTCGTACCATGATGAAATCACATAATCTATTCATTAAGAATTTTTATGGCTTTAATATATCAAGTTTATTTACAAGCTCCTGCTCATGCCAATTATTCTTGGGCCCACTATACATGATTTTCCAAAATTAGGCATTTTAGCCCCACAAGTTCCAAAACCAAGGCATCTGGCCTATCTGAGCTATTCTAGCTCTCGTTAAGAAGGTCTCCTAAAAATTTTAAGCATTGGCACACAGTCAGGGGAGAACACTTCTGACAAAATAATCTTTCAACTCATCACACCAACTGGGTGTGATGACATCTCCATTTACAATTGGCAAGTGAGTTTTCTCCTTCCTTCTAGGAAGTCCATCATACCAACCGGGTATGATCTACTTACAACCGGTAAGTAGTTTTTCCGTCTAGTTCTCACATCATTCCAACCAGGTGTGATGTTAAAATCCCACATATAAGTGATTTTTCATTTCCGAGGTGCTCATCATCCCAATCGGGTATTATGTGAATAAACTCACTCACACATTAATCGTGATGTGTTTGTCCTCGGTTGGTTTTCCAAGTTGATTGGAGCTTTCTCTTGCTGGCGTTCCGATCACACATGTCCCGTTAGAGGTATGGCGGTCCAAGCTCTCTATCGGAAAAGGTAGCTCTCTTCCTAAAATATTTTTTAGGATCAAGAATTCCTACAATTGACCTTTTAGCTTCATTGAGGTCGTATGAGGGTTGTGGGGATGTTAGGAGAGCTTGGTTTGGTCAGAGGAGGACTGAATTTGGCTGAATTCAGCTCGGCCGAAATAGGGCAGCTTCAGTCCGTCAAAGCTGCTTCACTATTTGATTTCGCCAGCACTTCTCCAATGGTCCTCAGATCGAACGGAGGTTTCTATCAGATAGCTGACTTCCCCATGTATTCTAAAGAACCCGACCTCGCATTCTGAGGTTGAGAAAAATACTCAAGTCGGAGCTCTAGTTCGAGCTTCGCCGGAAATTGTAGCAGTTGAGAGAGAATGAAGTTTTTAAGTGTGAGGAGGATGAATGGGGAGTAGCTCTTTATATAGGTGTAAAATTGTTTGTTATATGGGGAAGATTTATTATTACATTATGGGTATTTATAGGTATTAATGTTGTTAGTTATTCTCATTAAATTGGGAAATTGATGGGTATTAATTCTAATAATTGAATGTAGGTATTTATTTAAAAATGGTACAACCTCAACTCTCGAATCCTTTTCTCCTTTATATTTGTTTAAAAATTAATTTTGTATAGGTATATATATACCCTTATATGGAAACATCTATTCAACAGTTATATATATACACATAATTAACAATTATATATATAATATTCAATTCTCAAATTCCAGTTTTCAAAACATTTACCCTGCCAAGGATAACCTTTTCTCTTAAAGAGGTTTTTTCCTCAATTTTTAATCTTTTTTTTTTCCAAAACCTTTTTCAAGGTTTACCAATTCTTTATCCAAGGATTCTCAAATCATTTTCAAGGTTCTCAAAACCTTTTTCCATTTTCATATTAGTTGTGTTTCACAAGCAACACATGCCCTTCATCAATAAGGGTACACACATTCGTGAGATGTAGTTACACCGACTGCACCCACTTGTGTATCGGAGCGTCTTTACCATCCACCCTGATGGAAGCCACTGACTTCTACCCGGAGTGTGAGTAAACATCTTAGATATTTAACCCTGAGACCCAAAAATACTTCGTGTCCATATGAGGACAAAAACCTCATTCCGACCCCACCCCGGTCTCATGTGCAAGAAGCTATGTCGAGCTTCTCTGATTACTAGCATGACAAATTACCCTTATCTCCATCATGTTGTCCAGTAGACCCTAGGACGCATCACTACCCCTCTTGGGCATCTTGATGGTCCCGAACCTCAAGTGTATGCATAAACAATAGTTTTCAATAAATCCATTTATCTTTGGTGACATTGGTCCAATGGCTCCGACCCTCAACTCGATCTGTAGTTGTTTATCTAGGTCGATCCATTGACTTGACCTTGACGCATTGCCATCAGTCCATCGAGTATGTCGGTTCTCTCTTGGTACCATGAAAAAATCATATAATCTATTCATTAATAATTTTCATGGCTTTAATATATCAAGTTTATTTACGAGCTCCTTCTCATGCCAATTGGCCTTGGGCCCACTATACGTGATTTTCCAAAATTAGGCATTTTAGCCCCACAAGTTCCAAAATCGAGGCCTTTAGCCTATCTGAGCTATTCTAGCTCTCGTCAAGAAGGTCTCCCAAAATTTTTAAGCATTGGCACATATTTTGGAGAGAACACTTCTAACCAAATTATCTTTCAACTCATCACACCAATCAGGTGTGATGACATCTCCATTTACAACTGGCAAGCGGGTTTTCTCCTTCCTTCCAGGAAATCTATCATACCAGCTGGGTATGATCTACTTACAACCGGTAAATAGTTTTTCTGCCTAGTTCTCACATCACTCCAACCGGGTGTGATGTTAAAATTCCACATATAAGTGGTTTTTCATTTCGGAGGTGCTCATCAACCCAACCAGGTATGATGTGAATAAACTCACTCACTTATTAATCGTGACGTGTTCGTCCTTGGTTAGTTTTCCAAGTTGACGCGAGCTTTCTCTTGCTGGCGTTCCAATCACACTTGTCCTGTCGGAGGTGCGGAGGTTCGAGCTCTCTATCAGGAATGGTAGCTCTCTTCCTAAAATACCTTTTAGGATTAAAAATTCCTACAATTGACCTTTCAGCTTCGTTGAGGTCGTATGAGGGCTGTGGGGATGTTGGAAGAGCTTGGTTTGGTTAGAGTAGGGCTAAATTTGGTCGAATTAAGCTCAGCTAAAACATGGCAGCTTCGGTCCGTCAGAGCTACTTCACTGTTTGATTCCACTGGCGCTTCTCCAGTGGTCCTCGGATCGAAGAAGTAAGGAAAACATGACCAAAGAAAACACGAGCATGTACCATTTGTCAAGCATGCTTAAAAGTTCTTTTAAGCTTGCATTTTTATTGATTTATGCTATTCCAGGGAACAATATTTGAATTACGCATTGCTCCTCTTGATTAAAAGAAGGGGGAAACCCCTCTTAAACCAAGGGAGTGCGGGTTGATCATGGGGATTCGACCAAACGGGGTCGGGGCATGACACAACCTCTGATTGGTTGGGACCATCCAACATGGCTCTACCACGTGTCGACCTATGATTGTGATAGCTTTGCCACATGTTAGCACCTCATTGTCCAGCCCTGCTGACGAGGCTTATCCTCAGTTGATCGTTGACTGATGACACATGTCACTCTCTTATTGGTCAGTCATCAATGACGTAGTTTTTTTCTTCATGTGACCATTGACTAGAGACACATGTCACACTCTAATTGTTTAGCACTTCTAGGCACCGATCAAGCAGCTGACTAGGCGCCCTTCTCCATGCGTCACGCGCTGATTGGTCATGCACACTGACTGGGCACTAACCTGGTAGGTGGTCCGTTGACCAATTCAGTCGGACCAAGTTCGGTGACCTAAAATCGCGATTTAGGCACGATTCGACCAGTTTTCTAAATTTTAAAAATTTTTAAATTTGTTTAAATTCATTTTCTATTTAATGGTGACTTCAATTTCCTAAATTTTTATTTTTAAGTCACCTAGAAAAATTCATCTTTGAACCAGTTCTTCACAGTTCAATTTGGTTCATGTCCGATTCACCCTTAACTGGTATGATTTTCACATCTAATTCACTTTATAGTTCTTTTCCATGGCTTTTGGATCTTTATTGACCACTAGTGATTTTCTAAATTCCCGTTTTGACTCTTATTTACCAATTCAGGATAACTTTGATCCTCCGTTTTCTTTCAAAAAAATTTTGTTCTCATTTACGGCTTCTTATTTTAAGAGAATGGGTTTACTAGTTGTCACACCATAAAGTAGGGAGTGATTTGGAGCCCTATTTATTGTAATAGTGATTATATGTAGATAAGTTCAATTGTGGCGTTATCGATACTCTTGTATTTTGTGTCGATGTTGGAGCAGGCAACAATGCATTATTTATTGGTGCTAGAGGATATGAGACTACGACCTAAGAAAATTACAAAGCTACTGATAGAGTGATAATTATCAAGATTACATACCCAATCAACATCAAAGAAACCGTGAAGTTCAGAGGAGGAGTTACACTAGAGAGACATGATATAATGAATGGTTCCCTAAAGATAGCGAAGAATATACTTAATGACTATCCAATGAATGTTAGTAGAAGAGTGCATAAATTGGAATACCTGGTGAACAGTATTTGTGAGATCTTGACAAGTAAGGGTGAGATACTATAGGGAGCCAACTATTTGTCAATAAATGGTAGAATCAAGGAGAGGATCCCCTTGATGTAGAGAGAGACGATGGCGCAATGCCACAAGGTAGAGATGGGCTTACAAGATGCCATATTTGCCCCATGAAGAATGTCCAGAATGTATTTTTGTTGTGAGATACACGTCATGCAGATGAGAATGAACCTCAATATCAAGAAAATGATGAAGAGAACTGAGATCTTTAATGGAGAATTCTTAGTGAATAGTCATGAGAATTGAGTCAATGGACACATGATAAGAGCCTATAATAATGATTTCATCCACATAAATAAGAATAAAGAGATGAGATTTTTGGTCAGTATATATAAAGAGTGAGAAATCCGCAATTGAGCCTTGAAAACCCAAGTGAAGAAGACGATAGAATTAGGCCTGATGGCTTGCTTAAGGCCATAGAGAGAGCGACGAATTCAAAAAATATGACGTAGAAAGAGATAATTCATAAAGTTGGGGGATTGAGCTATGTAGATTTTCTCAAATAGATGCCTAAGAAAAAAAGACACTATTAACATCTAATTGACGATTGAACCAATTCAGTGAAACTACACTAAAAGATAATATCCCATATAGTAACATACTTGATAATTGGTCTGAATGTATTGTCATGGTCAATGCCAAGTAATTGAGAGAATCCCTTAGTAATGAGACTAGCCTTGTAACATGCTATCGACCCATTTGGACGTTCATTAAGTTTGTAAACCCACTTACAACTAATAATATGATGATAAGATGGAAAGTGAACAAGATCCCAAGTGTAATTTTACTAAAAATCATGGATCTCATCATTCATACCAGTCATTCAACAAGGATGATGATGGGCTTGAACAAACATATGAGGTAACAAAGAGGATTGAAAAAGGATCACATAGGGATTAATAGTACATCTACGAGCAGGGAAGGAGCCATCCTGAGAGTGAGTAATCATGTGCGAAGCAAGTAGTGGGGGCGGGGGCTGGGGACGAGGCAGGGAGAGAGCTGAGGTGGTATCACCGAAAGGTGTTGACTAAGGTAACATTGATGATGCATTGTTAGAAGAAGCAGAAGACATACATGAGTCCATCTTGGAACTAAGCGGAATAAGGAACGAAAGGGACTCAAGTGATGTTGTCGGGTGTGGGGGATATGGCTACCTGGAGGTGAGGAAGAAAATGGAAAGACGGTCTCATGACTATGGACTGTGCAATAAAGAAAGATGTGACATGTACTATGGTCAAGACAACAATAGTAGACATATTTGGAGGGATAGCGGAGGAAGACATAAGAAATGAAGCAAAGTTATACTTTATGTGATTGATATGGATGAAGGTAGAGATAGCACAAACAACCAAAAATGCGAAGAAATGTATGGTCAGGCTTGGTGTAGTAGAGAAGCTGATAAGGAGATAAAAAATGGAGGACACGAGTGAGAAGTTGGAACTGTAGTTTCAAAGGTAAAATCCTAGAATTTGGGAGGAAGGTGAGAGTGAGACCTTTGTTGATAATATGGTAGTGTTTCCACTTAGCATATCCATTTTATTGAGGAGTGTGATGACAAGAAAGCCGGTGAGTGATACCACTGGACTATAGTTCAGACTGAAAGGCTGTAGAGAGAAATTCATGAGTACCATCAGATTGAAGAACTTTAATTTTTCAATCAAAGATGTTTTCGACACGAAGATGAAATGTGTGAAAAACAAATAGAACATTGAAGCAATTTTTCAAGATGTAAAATAACGAGAACTTGTTGTAGTCTTCCAAAAAAATGAACGTGGTAAAGATGCCTAGTGGAGAGAGAATAAATGCAACCCCCAGATATGTGAATTAATTGGAGGGGAATTGTACTTTTATGATGAGTTAATGAGAAATGTTTCTGAATAATTTTAATACAAGATGATGAATCACAAAAAGATAAAAGTGGAATGTATTTCATTGATAAGCGAGATGACATTAGATAACTAACAATAGGAAAAGTATGGTGATCATAATGTTGCTGTTACATAGTACTGGAATCAAAATGACTAACATAAGTCTTTAGTAAAGTATAACAGAGATTATGACGGGTGTGCAGGTAGTAGATGCCCCTTTTACAAGTTTGACAAAGCATCACCTGATTAGAAGTGAGATCTTTGATGAGAAAGAAGGTGGAGTAAAACTTAAAATAAAATAGAATATCGTAAGTAAATTGAGAAACAAAGAGGTGATTTAAAGAAATTTGTGGTATATAATAGAAATTGAATAACAAAAAATGAGAGATAGAAGTAGAAAGATAAGAGGTGATATAGGAAAAATAAGTAAATATGTCTCATCGCCAATTAGTAGGTGCTTAGAAAGTGTCAAATATTCATGTATAGACAAATTAGAAGCATCATTAGTGATATGAGAAGTGCCGCAAAAATCAACATACCAGTCAAGCTGATGGTATGATGATCCTCCATTAGCTATTGAGCTTGAGGTATTTGGAAAGTGGAAAGTTTGGGACAAATAGGGGTGTCATGCCCGTGATGGCCACATAATTGACAAAGTGGTCCAAAAATGTGAAGTGTGCTAGAATTGTTGCCTATCTGAAACTCATTAATTCAGCCTCCATGAAGAGTGGGCCAAAAAAAGGATGTTGCCTTGTTGAGTTTGGTTGGACATTGGGTTAGAAGTCCAATGAAGTGGGATTGCAGGAGGAGAAGAGGGCAGCCCACGAGAACCAGCTGCTCTGAAAACCCTATTGCCACCAGAAACATGTCTCTCAAATCCAATTGAGAAATTAGGATTCCTTGAAGTGAAATTAGGCGATCATTAAGCGTTCTACTATGACAGCGACAAAAGAAGCCCACAATGATTTGAGATAACTACAATCGGTGGTGATGAAGCGGAGATGACACCAGTTGATTCCCTGAACAACCCAGACACTAGAGGGTCATTAATAAAAGCATAATTCACGTTGGGCATCTTGAGTCAAAAGGAGAGCCTTGAGCGTATCAATTGTCATCATCTCTAAGGTGGGTGATTGTGCTAAGGTTAAGGGTTCCAAATCATATCATAACCCATTGAACATCTTCTTCTTGATTTCAATTTTGAATTTGGGAAACTCGATTTGGGCAAAACTCATGACCAGAGATGATAAGGAGGCCCGATACAAGACCATGCTCGAATTTCTTGAGCTTGGCCCATTATTGGTCGAGTAAATCTTCTTAGGCTTAAATCTGGAATTGTATAACATTTTAATAAGACCCCATACTTTCGCAGTAGATTTACATCCGATAACTTGTAAATTTAGTTAATTTTGATGTTTTAAGTGGTTTGGAAATAAACCCGTCAAAATAGCTTAATAGTTGATATAATCTTTGTAGGTAACTCATTATTTTTTGATAAATAGTAATTTGAACTATACAGCATAGAAAATATTGTAAATGAGCTAGATAGTGTAATTATGAATATTTGTAATGAGTTATTAATATTTTTTTTACAAATAATCACAATAATAAGAATAAAAAAATTCTTATGTTGATGAACAAGTGATAATAAAGAAGGAATAGTAAGTAAAACGAGTCCAATAAAAATTGGAGATTTTTTGAGCTAAAAGTTTTTTGATACTATATAAAACGGAGTGATGTAGTTTGTAAATTTTTTATATAGGTATTTATATAGTTGGTTATCACTAAAATTCAAATCTATTAAAAATAAATTTGCTATATATTATATAAATTATAGAAATGGAGGCAGAGAACACTCAATAATGTGACAAAGTAATCACTAAGTGTTGTTGTATTTCCGAAGAAGTGTTGCCTAATATTAACTATATGTGATTCATTTAATTAAAATTCTAAATCTTTATTTATGTAATGATGTATACCTATCCTCATCACTTCTCCTATACTAGAAATATATATTTTTATTGTGAGAATAATTAATTAGATACCATGTCGATTGGAAGGGCATTTAGGCAACTTTTATCTTTGTTGAATTGACAATTATAGAACGTTCTCATGGTGGTGCCCACGGAGCACTTGAACGTCTATTTTGTTAATTTTGAAAGTGCAAAGTGCGTGTATACACACACATATGCTTTCCAACTATTTGGTCAGCCAAACTCCGTCTCATGTACTAAGTACATCTCACATATGTACCTAAAACTAGACAACCTGCTCACTAGCAAGCTATCGACCTAGCTACATAGCTCCTAGTGATGTAGTTGCCTGTTCTTATATTATTGGCCTGGGAGAATCTACTCCCCAAATTAGACATCACAAGTGGGAAGGACGTATGGTCTTCACGTTCACACTACCACTACATATATGGAAATCCCGGGAGCAGCTGTGAGGCACTACTGCTCAATCACTGCCCCCTAAATGGCAGTCGTGGGTGTCGTGCCGGGTTGTAATAATTTATGGGTATTGAAGTGTTATATGATGGGTTGCAAGTGTCATGATGATGCCAAGTTGAATTATGACTATAAAATAATAAATAAAGTAAATATATGACATCATATATCATTCAAAGTAAAAAAAAATTATACACTACTAATCCCTAAACAATGGATTGCTAAGGTGGATCATAATATAATGGGCATGTTCAGCGGTTCACAATTATAACATGAAATTCATACTAAAATTAAAAATAGGAGGTTGAGATAAGGGTTGGTTCCATTAGTATTCACCTCTATTTATATTCATAGAAATAAAGAGAGATGTATGTGAATGTGGGCCCAATATGGATGAAATCTACGTTTTTTAAAGTAAAATTGATTTTTTTTGGCGAAAATCAGTGACTAGCTTGAGCATCTAGGTTTAATTTAGATGAACTCCATGATTTTTTTTAAGGAAAAATGACTTATTCTTTATTTTTTATGATTTTTTATTTTATTTTTTGGATGACCCATTCACAAGAACCCTTTATGGTGATGATGGGAGATGGAACGTGTTGGTTTTTGGGAGATCGGCACTGAGACTGAGGACACATGGGCAAAGTGACATTGAGGGAGAACTCACTTAAAACAAACATGAGAGAGGTGAGACATATTGGAATGGAAGGCTGAGCCGCTTGGACATGCACGAACTGAGGCGCACGGTGGAGATGATGGTTGAGCGAAATCAACCCAAGTCTGGGAACCGGTCGTCCTGATCCGATCTAGAAGTGGTAGTTGGTCGAAATCTAAAGGTCTAAGGTCAGAGAGCAAGATATACAGGTTAGAGAGGAGAGAAGTATGCTTCCCATCAATGATGTTACATGTTACATTAGGGTCCTTATGCTTATAACCCAAAAGTATTATAATTGAGTATTAGATATTATAATAGTTAGTATTATATGCATTATATCCTTATGCTTATAACCCAAAACATATTAATTTATCACAAATAAAATTTTTTATAAAGGAAATATAAATATTTATAAAGAATTCATAAAAGTCTAAATAATCAATACTGAAAATTTGTTCCACCTTCATATTCTTTATTGTATTCAATTTACTAATGACATTGTAAATTAGAAAATGTACGTTTAAGTTTAGTAGGTGAGAGTACTTACCCTATTGTTTATATTCTCCATCTGAGTATCTATCAAAAATATTATTAAGGAGTTAATTTTTAAAATTACTTAATTAAATAACTATTTCATAAATATTTAAGTTTTAAAATGTTATTATTACGTAGCTCTTAAATTTTACGTTTGCATTTCATTAATTCATACTTTATGAGGTATTTTCTTAAAAATATAGTGTTTTCAAAACACATTTAATTATTCACAATTACTCGTACGAAGATTTAAGAGTTAGAATGAGTACAGACCAATAACCATACTTATATTACTACTTTTTAGTAAATTGAACTAACACCTTACAACTCTCAATTCTCAGCGTTCTAAAATAATAAAACTCCTATTTATTTACATCACATTTTCAATAACTTTTAGTATCCAATACTATCTCTCAAATCATATGTTATCTGTATTATACTCCTCTTTTTTTCAAACACAAAATGACTTAAATTTATTTTCTTGCCCACCACGTAAAAATATATAATTATTTAAAAGTTGGGTTCAATTTGATAAATCATGTTATCTTAACATATATTTTATAAAAATTGGGTGTTAAAACATTGAGCCTTGTATTACTAAAATATTGGGCATTAATAAGTTTTTTTTAAATATTTGGGGTAGCCTATTTTTTTAAACATTAAGTATTGTTTCATATTTATTAAATATTCGGGTGGGTTGACTCGATATTAGTATTAAACCGCATAACAATCCGATGTACTATTCCCCATACTAAAATAGTAGATTCTACCCTACTTCACTTCCCGTACTAGAATAATGGACCATGCTCATCATATATAATTTGTACAATTTATTGTAAAAATTTATATGTTTTACAAAATCCTTAAATCCTATGAAATATTATTAACTTAAATAGAATATCTTCATAATTTATTTTTGAGACTTATACCTCCATATACTAGTGTTAGTATCTTCTTTCAACTAGTGTTTCTTTCCTAATTTTTCTATTACACAAATGGATTATAAATAAAAAATAAATCTAGAATGAGAATACAAACTAATAATTATGATAAGATTGAGAATTATTTTCCAAATAAAGAATTATAATTTTTCAGTAAGTCAATTTGGATTAGCCAGGATCGAAAATGGGTATAGTTTAAATTACCGAGAAGACTAGAATATGGTAAAAAGGTAATTTTAAAAAAATATGTGAAAAAAAAGGATGGTGCAACTAATTCGACTTTCTCTGCCCCACTTGACTTCCGCCTATTCAACCCGACTCCCTCGGCCCCACTTGACTTCCGCCTATTCAACCCGACTCCTTCCCCTCCAGCTACTCCCTTACCAGCTTTTTCGGTTATACACCACCGATTGGAAATACACACAATTGACTCTATTTTTCTTCAAATTGCACGCAATAAAGTTTGAGATTGAGTTGACATCTCCCTTATCATCCTTCTCGTGTAATTAATTGAGGTATGTCATTTCCATCACATCGAATTTCATTCCCAAAGTTGAAACACTCGTTTCCAAAAATGATCCTAACACTCGAGTGGTAGACCGAGCAATAATCTTTCATTCGACCATCAAATGAAAGGTTTTTTGTGTGTCAAAATGCCACTAAAGGAGTTCTCTTGATGTTTGTGGACAGGTCCCGACCTGCAAGTAACTAGAAAATGTCGCACAAGTACTGTTTTGGCCAGCTCTGGCTTAGGATAGAAAAATGTGTGGTGTCGCCACCCTTTCATGGCTAAATTTGGCCAACTCCGACCACTTCTCTGATCGACACCGATGCCAAAAGAAACCCCACCTCTCATCTACCTTCCACAAATCATGGTTGACCTCCAACAAGGTGAGCAATTTTCTTCTAGCGAGTTTGTTTTGAAACTTTCGACCACGGCTCTTTGGGGCCAAATTCGCCCACCTCTAGGGACCACTTGGCCAACCACTACCATAAAACGAGTCATATGTGCCTTGGCTTCAAAACGCCTACCCTTTAACCATTGACAGTGTCCTCTCCAATGATTATTTTTTTTACCAACCATTCGTTAACTCAATTTCGACCATTTTGGGAAAACGGCCAAATTCGGCCAGGCTCGGTCAAGGTAAGACACCCAACTCCTTCCATGAGCCCTTATGAGATAAATTTAAGTGTTTGGGGATGGATTTACAAAATTTGAAATTGCTTTGAGTTATTTTCAATATTCTAGGACTAAAGTGCAAACTTTAAAAAGTTTGGGGACTAGTTTGCAAAAGGGGGAAAACTTGTGGAATAGTCTTTAAATATAATGATTTAGGAAGTAATTTTGAGACAAATGGAGATGTTAAAAATATTTTTCGGAAGTATAGGGGCAAAATAGACATTTTTGGAAAGTGGAGGATAAAATGGTAATTTTTGCCTAAATAGGGACAAAATGGTCATTTTATACCATGAGGAGCAGAATTGTTAGTTTTGACAAGTTATAGATGAAAATAATAATTTTGAAAAATAAAGGGGGGGGGGTGGAATAGAAGTTTTCCAAGAAAATGGAAAAATAGTAAATGGTATAAAGTTTGGGACCAAAATATAATTTTCAACACTTGGAGATTGAAATAGGACTAAGGCACAATATGGGGACTAAAAAGAGACGTTTTGAAAGTTAGACTTCTAAATGGAAGAAGTTGAAATAAGTAATGTCATTTTGGTAATTTATGAAAAGTGAAGGGTCAAAAGGGTAATTTTGAAAATTTTGAAGTGTAAGTTTTAAAAGTATATAGATTTGGGGGTTGTAGAGTAAATGGGGGAAAATAGAGAGATACTTTAGTAATTATGAATATAGGAGGAAATGGTAGCATGACCGGGTTCCACCATTTCATTTGAGCAAAACCAAATCGTAGGAAGAAAATAACAAATTTAGAAATTTCTTAATGATTCAAATATAATAGAGTGTACCAAACTAACCATAACATTACAATATAATTTGTGTAGGGAAACATGATCACACAATTCATGGAGATCGCTCTTCTCGAGATAATTTGAAAGAAAATTGATATGAACGAGTTCCCAATATAAGGTGAGTGGGTTTATCGTCGGTGGATGCAATTGGACCGCACACAGTTCTTTACAAATTTTTATAATAAAATACTAATATCATGCTTATGATTTAAAAAGAAATAAAAAAATAAACTAAATGGAGATATACCTTATACAATGAAATGAAAAATTGACATCATGCGAATATAGTAGAATAAGAAAAATCGACCAAGAGAAAAGTAAAAATATGGAATCAAATAATTGATGAGTTGAGCACGTATGAGCTATGAAAAGAGACTAATGACAGGTTAGTTAAGCTAGCCATAAAAGATAATGAACATTCTCCTAATATGAACTGAATAATTTATGTTGTATGCATGATTATGTGCATCATGTTGTGAGGATAATTATCTTTTATTATAAGATGCATTGTTTTATTATGGCATGCCTGTGAAATATGTTATGTCATGATTGGCATCGACAAGACACCTATGAGAGGTTGTGTTAGGGTCAGGGTTGACCGTAGTGAAGTTATAAGGTGAGTGTGTGTGATATGATAGTTCTCAAGTCATCCATAAACTTATGAAAGATCTGATTATGCCTCAGTGCGAGGCAGACGAGGATGACCGATACATAAGTATATCTGAGTACGAGGCGGACATGAACAACCAAGGTATACGAATATTTTGAGGGCCTTGTCTCGACATCCCAATGAGGACACGAGCCTATATGGTACCTTGGAAATGTGTTTGTGTAAATGTACATATTCTCATCGTCCAAGCCCTGATTTGTGAGAACTTAGGGAACATAAGTGTGCCTTGATGGTTTGTGAAATTATATATAATGTGATTGCTTATGATAAAATAATTGAATTGAGATTGATAAGAAAATTGAGATTTGAAACTAAAACTTTAATAACGAGCAAAATGTTGAATTATGTGAATATTTCAATGAGAAATTAGTTATATATATATGTGTATATATATATACTCCTAAGGTTAAAATTATAAAAATCCCTCAATGTAAGATATTTTGGGGTAGAGGACCGGGTCAAGCCATAAAGTGACTCGTTGTCGATAAGACTATTCACTGAAATGGGAGCTTAGCCCTCCAAACTATTTTTTAGGTAACAAGAAGAATTTGAGAACAATTGTAGTAACTAACTTCCCACACTACAAATGTGAGGTGTACATCTCAATAATTCAATACAAAAGTTATTTTATTAGTATTGTTATTCATTAGGATTTTGCATATATTTTACAAATTGTGTTATCTTAAAAGGAATTCTTGAAATGTTGTAAACTTTTATATTTCGAGTCTTTCTTCTACTTGTTTCTATAAGTGTGATGGTACTCACTTTTGTAGTATTGAGTGGACATGGTAGGTTGTCATCGAACCCCACCGCGACCACCTAAGGCCGACCCAAGGTCCCCCACCGCTCCTTATTTTCCAATGAATCTCAATTTTCAATCAATTTTAGGCCAAATGAATCGATTCAAAGTTTAGAATGCTCATAGGGACTTCGGGAAGATGATTAGTGGCATGATATGATTCATTTGGGAAGATTTAAACATGTTTATGAGTAAATTAAAGTTTAGGGACTAAATCATAATTTGTAGAAATTTAAGGACCGGATTGCAAATAAGGGAATGTTAGGGAACTAAATAGAAATACGAGGATATTAAGGAAGAAACCTTAGGGACCTAATTGTAATTAAGGACCTTAGAGACCCAAAGTGGAAGGTTATAAACTTTAGGGACTTAATTGTAATGAAGGCGTGACTTAAGGATTTATGTGTAAATACATGATAGTATGAGGTCTTTTATGCCAATTTTTCTTATATGTCTACCTGAACTGTGTTGGAATCGTTCGTCAAAGTACTTGTGCAAAAGAGCACACTAAGGAATGGAAATCCAGTCAGGACAAACACGCCATGGTTATTGAGTAAGTGAAATTTTCTAGCAACAAGTTTGATTAGGCTGATGACCCGTACCTATGATAGCATAAACTCTGAGACAATCTGAACCCCTATAAGAGCATGAACTTTGTGTGATAGCATGAATCTTGCTGATAGTAGTAGTTATGATGATGCAAGTCATGTGATAGCTTAAACCCGATGATAGCATGAATCTTGTTATTAGAATTATGCCAGTATGCTTTTACTATATCCTGATGATCAGAGTGGGCCCAATGCCATTGTTTTGAAAATACTCGTCAAGTGGGTCCAAAGCTAATGAAAATGAGCCTTGTCCCGTAAATCACATAATTTTTATAATAAAATCAAACCATGATAAAATCTTATGATAATTGGTTGTGTGAGATGAGCTTTACCTCATAACTTCTACCAAGCAAGGTGGGCCTAACTCGAATGGCTAGTAAAGTAAAATACATGCATATGTTTATTAAAGCGGGTTCGCTAGACGTCCAATATAGGGTAGTGGCGATTCCAAGTATTACTGGACAATAAGGTTAATACAAGTGAAGATAAGTCGTCCAATATGTGAAGGACTCTTGTAGTCCTATACCCACTAGACTTTGGAGAATGGGTCCTTACAAATAGGTGGCTGGTAAATTTATATGATCGTATGAACCCTCCCTGATGGAGTAAAATTGTTTTATTAAACCCTGAATCTAACAGAAGATTACGACCCATGCAACTCTCAATTTTAAGGATCAAAGCATCATCAAAAGGGGACAACAAGGCAAAGGTACATTCCTTCAAAGCATCATCAAAAGGGGACAACAAGGCAAAGGTACATTCCTCCCCCTCGCCCTCGGGCTGACCTAAGATAACCTAGGTCAACTCACCATTCGTTTTAAATTTGTATTGTATACCGATAAGAGGTGGACTTGTAAGTAATGGTACCTTTCTGAACTTATAAACCCACAATATTTCTCTATATTATCCAATGTGGGATCTTTATTCTAGATTGAGATTGAGACAGAACCCTTAGTGTCCGTCATCTCACTCAGTAAGTATCAACTCACTCCTCTCTCTATAATACCCTTGAAAGAAAAGATCTAGAAGAAAATAACTAGACAAAATAAGTATTGTCACTAGTAGATATCAACAAAGGGCTTTGAAGAGAATTTTACAAATGTACTTACTTATTAGTTTATGCTATATTTCTCGAGTTTTCATATGATTTGTAAATATTTATATTGTTTCTTATTATAAGATTAAATTTTGAGTAAAATTTGATGTACATGTTTTATATTTTAAGAGTTACATCCTAGCGATTTTACAATAGTAAAGGATTCCACTACTATAGTATCGGGAGGGTCTAACGAGTTATATGTTATCTGACCCAATAATTGGAGCGAAGTGAGATGCTAGAGAATGTAATATGAGTATGTGCCATGAGTTTTTAATAGGATTTGGGAATTTAAGTCAATAATAAGAAGTTTCTCGAGATATTAACCTAGTTAGAAAAGTTGAGGTTTGATAGTGGAGAAAATAAAATCACATATATAATGGAGAGTATCTTATAGTGTAAAAGATGGAATATGTGGTTACAAACCATAGTTGTGAAATTTGGAGAGGATACATAATATATCACAAAAGTGAGAATTAAATAACTATGAATGGAGGGAAAATATATTCAATTTATCTCTAGTATAATTAAAGCAGACTCTTTTAATATATTATAGTTTTAAAAAAAATTCCTACAATAAGGGAATAACTTGTAACTTTGTAATCGATAAAATCAAGATTTATTTATCAAATGAATTAAATTGGACAAATATTAAATTTTTTGGCCAAATGTGAAAATAAAAAAAAATAGAATAGGTCGAATTGGGTCGGACCAGTCCCTCTTCTTCTCAGTGTTCATCGTTTCCCTTTGCCCATGCCATGCTCTAATTTTTTGGCATCGACACAACCAAGAAGAAATCCTACAAATCCTAATCTAGGTAAGCTACTAACTTCCACCTGAGTTGTCTATAAAAACTTTTTTCGTAATCTAGTTATGGTCAAAATTCTCTCTAAAATTTGGATATGAGCACGAGTGCCCTATTTTATTTCAACTGGGTTTCAGATTGGTGATACTTCACCTACCATGGCTTAGCTCAAAATTACTCTCATAGATCCTCTTTAACCTCCTCCACCCCTAAGGGTACTTATTCAGGCTTGAACAACTCAAAACAACATTAGAAAGCCCTTTCTTTGCCTAACATATTTCGACCCTTATAACTTCCCTATTTTTGCGGTCTTTGATCAAGCTCCACAATGCCCCAACCACCATATGTTTAATCAAGGGGACACCTAGAAGACCCCTTGACCTTCCTCGGCCTCTATCCCAATCTCTTGAACGTCAAAGATGAGCCATCTACACTAATTTTAATATGCTCTATTTTATTTTTTTGGTAATTTTCTAGCGACTAAGCCAATCATTTTTAGGCGAAAGGAGTTGTACCACGCTGATATTTTTCTGATCTAGGGACACCCTAAAGACCCATTGATCCTCTTCATTTCTCCACCATAAGCTCACTCCCCCATTTTCATTGAGATGCCATGTTATTGGTTCGAAAGCTTCAAACGAGTTCAAAATAGGGAAACCGTTGGATTTTTGGGTAGCAATGAGAGCGTTGAATCTTGGGGAGGATGTTAGGAAGTGGCTTGGATGGTCTTTCAAATCTTGTGACTGAATTGAGAAGTATTTGGAAACATTTTGTAAATTTGGGAAATATGGATGCAAGAGTTCTAAATCTGGATATTTTAGGGACTTTGTGTAAAAGTTATAAAGTTTTTAGGGTTGAAATAGTAGTAAGAAAAGTTTAAGGACCAAAATATGATTTTTGAAAAGTTTATACACCAAAGTATAAATTTTAAAAAAATATCAAGCAAATTAAATAATGTGAGAAAATTTAAGAGCATAATCAAAATTTTGGGAAAAATAAGTGTGATTTGTAAAAATAAGCTTTTTGGTGACTAAAATGAAAATTAGAGAAGATTGAAAATCTAATTTACAAATTTATGGGAACTCATGGATCAAAATATAAAGTTAGGAAGTTTAGACTGATATCCGGGCAGTTTGGGAAGTTAAGATAATATGTGCATGTATAGATAAAAAAAAATTATAATGATAAAAATCATTTTATAGCTCGAAGGAATAACCTCATCCATCAACTAACTAAGCTGAGGGACAAAGAACTCAATGGGATACTACAATCCTAAGTCGGGGTGGGCTGATTTCCTAATGTTGGATTCGATCAGTGTATTAGTTAAATGTTTTGAAATAAATTATGAAAATACGTGAAAAAAAAGCATATTTATGAAAATAAGTTTAGTAGAGAATGGAAAGAAATGTATTTTGAAAATATTTTTATCAAGACGGGTAATGAACTATTATTTTATACGATGAAACATAGGTGGGAGTTGTGAATTTGTGCATGCATGCTAAGTAAATGTTAGAAAACAAGAGAATGAGATACAAAAACCATTGGGCCTTCATTTCATTAGATGTTGAATGGTTTGTCAAGAGCAGCTATGAATTATTGTGTGTAATAAGTGAGGGAGACTTTGATTCCTATTATGCTATTATGGGAGCATTGGTAGTGGGTCTGTGACCATGTGTTGGTTTAATACGGTTATTTTTTTAAAATACCCTTGAAATGTAAATCATTGATATGAATAGTTTTGGAATGAATACTTTAAGATAGAGACATTTAAACCAAATGAGACAATTAATTTGTGCATTAAGTTTTGAATGTCATTGAACATATTGTTTTGAGTGAGATTGGAATTCACTTGATGAACATTCACTTCTTCCCAAATATTGTTAAACATTTTTTCCAAACATTTTAGTGAAAGAAGAAAATTCAGAAGTGGATTCAATAATAGAACATAATGTCGATGAAATAAAATATATTGAGGTACAGTTATTACTCAAATACAATATATAAAGATTAAAAAAGACTTGGTACGGTAGATGTTATAAAAATATTATTGTATTGATGATTTTTGTTATGTAATATGAAGTTCTAAATTGATTCTTAATTGGAAAACTTTTGATAAATACGAATGTGTATATATACATATGAATACTTATAATTATATACGGAGCAAGCGCAGGTTTATCTGCGGCCCGCCTCGACAAAGCGGTGGGCAACCTCTGACCTGCCGGAGTTGTCTCCCCAGCAGAGGATCTCTCTGTTATCCGATGAGAGAGCGGAGATGTAATCGTTCTCCCACCGTGACTGTCGATAGACTAGCGTTACTACCGTCGGAGTAGTTAACTTCAATCCCCGCCACTGCTGGGCGCAGAGGAAGCCATGGCCCGACATGACCCCCGAGAAGGGAATCGTGTAACGGATCTCTGTGTTGACGCGAATCCTGCCGGCAGGGAAGCTCGTGCAGTTGAGGGAGGGGGAGATCCGGTCTGGGAGGCTCCGCATGGCGCAGATGAGAGTCTGATCGGAGGTCTCGAAGATGGAGACAATGGAGAGGGAACCAGCGGGAAGGGCGAGGGTGATTAGGAGGGTGGAGAAGAAGAGAATGGTGATTGCGGAGTTACAGAGCTTGGCGGCCATAGAAGTGCGTGTGTTTGGTTTTGAGAGCAGAGAAATCCGAGTCCGACAGGATGAAGAAGAGAGACGATGTCAGGCGGCTTGGAGGTGGAAAAGGTGGAAAGGGTTTTTGGTGCTGATCGATGAGTTGACCGAATGACTACAATGGATATGAAGATGAAAGGGTACGCTCCTGATGAACATTCTTCACATACTATCACTCTCCGAGGCTCCCACAGACATCATCAACTTGTCAATCGAAGCCCTAAAGCACCAGCCAACGACACAGAGCATGCATTATAACCCTAACTTAACTAAGCATCGAATTCAACTAAGCATTGAATTGCTGGAAAGGAAGGGCCAGCTGATCGAGTATCGCAGTGACCGGCGTAGCCAGCCGTGGCTCGTAGGCAAACCCTTGCAGCTCCACACCGCCTTCTCCACCCGCCTCTCTCCCCGCACCACTGGCGGCGGCGTATGGACAAGGAGGGATCCACTGCCACCTCTTCCTCCACATATCGAAGACCAAACCCCTATTATCCAACCCTGTCCCTCTTATAGTTATCAGGACGAACTCCCCGTGGCCGACGCAGTCAAACCCTAGGCCACCCTCCATCTCCTCGAACTGCACGTAGAGCTGCTGAGGCATCCTCTCGATCTCGACCCAGCTCGTCCGGCAAGGCGGCTGCATGGCCCACAGCCTCAGGCTCCTTGGCACGTTCAGCTTGCTCTTCTCCACCGCCGCCACCAGCACCAGCCTTCCGCCCCCCTCCACCAAGCTAGGGCACCGCAGGAACCTCCTCATCGGGGCCTGGATCTTGCACCACCCATTCGCCGCCGCGTCGTAGGCCAGGATGCTGAAGGGGCTGTAGTTCATGCAGTAGAACTTGCCTCCGACAAAGACCATCCTCCCTGGCTCGAGGCTGCACAGCCTCGGCAAGGTTGAGGTCGTCCCCCACAGGGAGAAGAAGCCGCCGCTGTCTATGTGGAAGCTCTCAGAGCTGAGGTTCTTCACGGCGTATGGGGAGATCAGGTCGTCGCCGGCAACCACCACGTCAATCGATGCCGGAGTAACGTCCATGCCGATGGTAGGGAAGAGCCGCGGTCGGAAAGTCGGCGGCAGAGGGGTCAAGGACCCTAAGAGAGGGTTGCTTAGCAAAAGGCTCTTTGTGCCTGCCTCGTCGGAAACCCAGCAGACTAATCCACCGGAAGACGATGTGGGACAGAAGCCGGAGGGGACGAAAGCGAAGGAAACGCGGTGCCATGAGAACTCGTATGGATCGAACAAGTATCCCTCGCAATTGGCGGCTCCTCTAGAGACAGCATGACCAAAGTTGTCGGAAGTGGTGGTGCTGCTCATGCCAATGCTGTTGTTTCTGCAGATATTATAGCTCTTAGGGCTCTTGTGCTTGAAGAAGATGAACCAATGCCGGCCAGGGGACACCTGCAGATACAGTTCGAGGAAGTTGTCGGAGAATAGGAGACTGTACCATCTTTTGCACACGCAGCGGGCGCGGAAGAAGGCCGGCGGAGGGAGGAAGGCGATCACGCGGTCAAGGAGCTGCTGCGGGAGCCTGCTCCAAATCCGGCTGTCCAACCACGGACCGGTAGCGGCGGAGACCGGTGCATGGAAGGATGAGTTGGGCATGAAGTTGGTGGTGGAGGCTGAGTAAGCGTAGGGGAAAGGCAAGGTCGACGACATGGAACCGTGGAAGGCTTCCATTGATGGAATGATATAAACTTTTTATCCTCAATTCTGAAAGATCTATGGAGTATCTGAGATTGGCAGATGAGCTACTGAAACTCATGAGCTAGGTGAGGATCCTTTTTATAGGGGTTTTCTGATTTGGTTGGAGAGGGTTATCGTGAATAAGCTAAGCTAAGTTAAGCTAAGATAGGTTGCTCTCATTAGTTGGGAGGCGTTGCAATAATTGCCTTAAAAGGATAAAAGAGTGAGTCCATGCACGTCCTATTGAGTTTGTTAATGGGGCCCGAGGCCATTATTTATTGGCCCCCAGCTGGGTCTTGAAACCCCTGAAAGACCCAACACAGTGTAAGTGCAGGTGCAGATGCAGAATTAGCAGATATTTGACGGTGAAGGACTGACTACCAGCAGTGTTTCGGTCTTCTCACACGTCCAATCCTATTCAGTACAGTTTGGAACAGGAACTTCTTCACACCTTTTCCAAAGACCTTCCATACCATACATACACCCAGTACCCACTAATTATAGACCTCACCTCGCAATCAATCTCTCTTATACACTCTCCAAGCACCATTTCTTCACTTCACAACTCCCTCAGATATATTCAGTCCCCTCCTAGAGTCCTCAAATCCAACAACGCCATGGCTTGGAAGCCCTTTGAAGCATTTCCTACTCCCCCCATCTTTTCTTTTTAAATACCCTTGATTGCAATCAATTTTGACCCTCCTCAGCACTGAGCCTGTGGGCAGTCTGCTGCCTGATCTGTTCTCTTCTTTCTCTTCCGGGGCCACAATATTCTATTCCCTTCATGGGAGATCGTATCACCAAGTCAATCTTGTCTTTTGTTTGGTTTTGTTAGGGGAAGCAAATCTAAGCCAGGACAGAGGAAGTGAGATTTTCGAGGAGAGGCCAGAGAGATGCAGATCAGATCCACCTGTCGTCAGTTGTCACCCCCTCCTTGAGTTGTTCCTTTCAGTCTTTTACTATCATTGCAACCTCTCTGGTTTTTACCCATAAATGGGAAAAGGTGGAGTGTTCAGATATGGAAATTGTCACCCCATTCAAGAAATACCCTCTTTTGGAAAAAGAGGCCCCTTCC
Organism: Trapa bicornis; assembly: GCA_030064425.1. Classification (NCBI taxonomy): domain Eukaryota; kingdom Viridiplantae; phylum Streptophyta; class Magnoliopsida; order Myrtales; family Lythraceae; genus Trapa; species Trapa bicornis. The sequence goes on along the minus strand of CM057755.1, from coordinate 32,739,833 downwards.
AAATTTGGAAACTGCCTTCTTACTCCAAGCAACCTTTCCCTGTTGGTCCTGTTCCACCACCACCATCCCTACCCCCTCCCAATTGAGGGAGAGAGAGAGTAGAAACCTTATCTTTTTTGTTTTTTGGCAAAATTTTCATGTTGGCCAAAGTTTTGTCCGGCAAGTTCATATTCTTCTCCAATTCTTCAAATTAAAAATAATACTTGCTCTGGTCTCATGAGTATGGTACAACTACTAAATAGATCCACAGCATATATGGCCATGCTTCTTAATTTACAGGTAGTGGCACTACAGCATTCCCTAAATCTCAGAACACCTTCATTTATCTCTGATTTACTTACATGGAATCGAATCTCTAATTGGAAGTGGCATGCTATCCAACTGATCCAACCAAATGGTTCTATTGATACATCTATATTCTATACAAATGTCTTTCCCCGACTTTTCGCAATAGCCTTGGTGAGCCCCTTGATGATCTTCCAGAACCAGATCAAGTTCATGAGAGCCAATGCTGATGGCACCAGAGTAACCAAGAGCATTCCAAATAGGTGCATCTGTATGATCTGCCAATCAACAAAGTAAAATTGATCCACCATAAAAAATGACCAGCATACAAATTTGTTTGGATTTAGATAGAAACTGAAGGGGCGCTTAGCTTTGTTAACTCATGGTGAACGTTTTAGCCATATAGTAGTAAAGTTTCCTTGGATCTAGTGTGGACATGTAAGGTAGTGTTTTTTGGAAAGATGCACCAATGGACAAAATTTTGGCAAGCATAGGAGTACTTCAGTTGTAAAGTTCTCGTGTATCAACGAACACAGTAAAATCATGACTTCTGCAATCTCATGGTACAGTGATCTAACAGGTAAATGATATAATCTGTAATGTAAGGGAAGATACTTTGAAATATGAGGTTAAATTGTACTTTATAAATGTTCAGTTGCGATATGCAATATTATTGGAGAAAGGATTTATCATATGGACCATGAAGCCATTGAACTAGCTTGCCAATTAGAGCAAGAAAATAAACTTATTTAAATTTGTATTCAACATCTAAACAGCAAGTCACCTGATTATAATACTTGTAAACATGGTAGAAAAAGTAAGCGAATAGCAGGACTCGAGCAACCTGCACCAAATAATCACATTGCTCACTCATTTTGTTTTAATATAAAATATTACAAAATAATCATATGTTATCAGTTGAGGGGCAGGTGCTTCACATCAGTCTCACCAAGTAAAACTATAAAGCACTCACCAGCCAAATTATGAAGATTACCATACCATTGAAGAGATATGCAATGGACTTCTTCAATCCGACAGTATCAAGATACCTTTCCATAAACAAACAAAAATATCAAACAATCACTTACCAGAAAAAAAAAAAAAAAACCTTGAAACAACCTCAGACCTTTAATGTGCAGAACAAACATACCATCTCATGTTGATCTCAGGAGTTGTGATTTCAGAGATGAGGACCATGTATGTATAGAATTGTCCTTCTCCGGAAAACATAGAATATGCCACTGCTATCCCAGAAAGAGAATGATGTATAACCTGAAAGTGGTGTGATACATCATTCAAGAAGTGTGATGATATCACAAAGTTCAGGATATATTGATCATGTATTTGGTCTAGAATATCGACTGACCCTGCTCTCACTCTCTCCCACATCTCTAACCCAAACATAGTGAGTCCCATGAATCCACTATGATAGACAAAATTGTAAGTGCTTCAACGCCCAGAGATGATCATAGATGTCTCACTGATGCATCCACCCTCAGATATTCCTTCCGGCTTTTAAAACTACTTTTTGGACACTAATACATGTTTGTGTATAACATTCAAATACCTATAACCAATAATCTATAGGTTAATGAGCACCGGGTCAACTCCTTAAGTTCCTGATAATTCTCCACACTCAAATAGTATATCCATTTGGTAAGTTATGCATATTTAGTTTTAAATAGTTTGATAAGTTCCATGTGATATGTTTATTGACTAGAATGACTCAAATTAGAATCCAACCAGAAATGAGTTAGATAGCAGAAAAGAGCTGTGCTCAATCTTTGAAAATGAATAACAGTAAATGTAATGAAACACGGATCAACAAAATAAAATATACTCACATACTCCATTCCACCTAAAGAAGGATACATCCAAAATATCATCCCAAGGTCAGCGACAAAATACCCAACAGAAATCTGTCAAAAAAACAGTAATTCTATGTAGCAAGAAGTTTGGAATCTGATATCCAAAAAATAACAACTACCAAATTTGATACCTAATTTAACTGAATGAATGTAAATATGGCATTGCAGAAGACTCAGAAAGAAAATGATGTACCAATGCCATTCTATAAAGGTATAGTAACAAGAAAGATGCACTAAAACCACAAAAACAAAATAAAAAAACTGAAAAGGAAGCAATAAGAACTATACGGACAAACCAAAATCTCAACAAAACTTGGACAATAAATTGAATATGTTTTTCTCCAGTTTACACATTAATCCTGAAACATAGCTGGCACGTGAAAGCACATCAGAATTGAGTTCAAATTTCTATCAATCCACTAGTCCAGTTATTGTTTAAGCAGACTAATTGGTTTCTTCCCTCCATCCCTTTCATCCATTTTAATGCAGTGATGATGTTTTAGAGATCATAGAAGGAGAACCAAGGGAATTCTAATAACACTTTTACATATGTAGAAGTGCAGAAGATTTCAGAAAGGAGAATTACTCCAGATCTTTTCTGGCATTAATAACAAGTCTTATTGGTAGGTCTGAGAAGAAAGGAAAAAACTGCGTATTTTCAATTCAGAAATCTTTGGTGAGTCTTGCTTTGGGCATGACAATTAACTTTGGTCCAAGGAGTCAAAAGAGCAAAAAAGTAAGATGCTATTTAAAGGTGAGATACTCCATATCACCTTAAGTATCATAAGTACAACTTATGAAAAAGTATGCACATGACTTAAGCAGGTTAAAGCTTTGCAATATATTTTTTTGCAAATTATTATATCTGCAAAATATCAGCTATAATACTAATAAACAATTACAGAAGAAGGAGCATATTATGCAATTCAAGGATTACATGATATGCATCAACAACAATAGTAATGTAATTATCAAACTGAGCACGTGAGAAGCTGACCATTATTGTTGTAAAGTAACAGAGGAACAAGGATTACTTTATTTCATGAAAGACATTTGCAGGCTTTTAATGAACTTCGGCTCAGAAAGCTAGAAAACTGAGGACCAAAAGTACATAACCCCCGAGCTTGATAAACATTAAAATTTAATATCAGCTGAATTTATCCATGATCTGTCTTTGAAATACCAATTCACTTAGTATCTCATTCTCCCTTGGAAGAGTCCTTGAACCTCCACAGAATCTAAGGGCATAGATGGCAAGTTGAACTACTATCCATGATGACAAATTTAAATTAATATGCTGATCTTACTCACGTACAAGAAAATGATAGGTGCTATGCCTTTTTGTGTAGCATATTAGACGAAGAGGCATGTTCTTCTTGTAAAGAATAATACTTTGAGAGAATAAAAGAATCTTACCCCCAATACAAAAGTAGAGAGAGGTGAACTTCGAAAAGTAATAATCCCATTGAGCTGATTGGAGAAGAGATCGGACCAGAATACAAAATACAGTGACATGTATGTGATAAAAATCGCATGGACTGTGGACAACCCCCTGCCAAAAGAGAGATTAGCCAACCCAAATGCAAAAGTTCAAGGACTAATAGAAAAACAGATGTTAATTAAAAAAATGGGCATACCGGTTATTCCAGTCAACCTGTTGTAGTTTATTGAGATTGGCATAGCTTTTGAAGTAGAAATTGCTGATCATGTGAGTAAGATCATAGACCTATAAATATTCAAACATTAGTTGTACCATGGGATTAAAGAAAAAGAAATTGAGATAAATTTTCTAAATCTAAATAAGACCCTCACAATTTCTATTGACAATGCTGAGATTCACAACTATAATAAGGTAGAAAGCAAGGCCAACTTTTATATCCTATATTTATAATACTCATTTTCTCTATTCAATATTTATCTCTAATGATGTGAAAAAGGTCATACTTAAACAAAATGCCAAAAGAAAGAAAAAGTAGCTTGGATTAAGAAGGAAATTTAAATGGTCAAGTTTACTGATTCATTTACTTAAATAGTTAGGCCTTTCAGCTAGTTGTTTTCTAAAACTGGGCACCCACTGCATGGATGTATGTAATGTCAAAAGGAGTAATAACTAGCCAAAGAAAAGAGCTCGGATGCCATAAATTCTGAATTAAGCTTATAAATGAATCACTCAACATGATTTTACCCTAGGACTAGAACAAAGCAAAACTTGAATCTTGTATAGAATGACAAAAATGAAATACCATCTTGCAAGCAAAGATGCCCCCAAGAATTGACGTGAAGGGAATAAATGGATCTGCGAATAGGTAGTTCCCAACCAACACCTTGGCCTGATTATGGTAAGATCCGAGGGCCATCAGTGTCTCACGTGAGGCTCTCACCATGATGTCCCAAGTTCAGAACCTGTCCTAGACACTAGCTTTCCAGTCTGGAATGTTGCATTTCCTCCTATTACATCACAAGAAAGTGAATTAGATGCCATTATTCTCCCATGCTTATGGAAAAATCAGCCTCCCTGCAAACTTTTAACTAATATAAACAAATTAAAACCAATAAGCTATTGACACAATTTAGATGCGCACCTGGAAAAGAAAAGCTTAAGTATATTTAAGCAATAGAAAGTTAATAAGAATGCATATAAATTGTCATGCAACAGCATTACACGAAATGGAACTACTCGGAAAAGCTTCTACATAAAACAATAGAGGTTCGGTGATCTTGACTATCCCTGGAGGCTAGGATGCAAGAAATACTATTACATGTGCATGCAAGGCCTAACTATAGAGCTCCAGTATTCACAACTTACCATAACAACAGTCAATTTTTTAGTAAGGGCATGAAGGAAAGCTCAAAATAGCTGAAGACAGTTTGATTCCTCACAAGGTATCAATTTTTAACAAAGTGAAAACTACTTTGACTAAGATGTCCCCGCGACTTGGCACAGATCAAAGAGAGGCAGCCTGTAAGTATGAGAAGTATAATGCTGGAGTAGCTAGAAACGGGCTGATAATATGTGGGGTCCATTTTCAAGTCTACAAGACCCCAAAACTCATCTTCTCCCTATAGCAGATTCTGGGATTGCCCACTCTATTTGTTCTATCTCAAGTACTCTGTAGACGACATTCAGCAAATACATTTATGTAAAGAAGAACTTTCCGCAATACAAAAATGGGAATCCAGGATACAACACAATCCCAAGAAACTCCCACAAAGACGATTCATACCTAAATTATGTAGTAAAACTGCACAAGGCAAAGACGGATATCATATAAAGTTTGGCAGCGGATGATTGAGCAGAAGTCAATTGTAAGGGGAGGATGGAGAACTGAAATGAATACAGCAGCTTTATCTCGATCAAATTACCCAAATTTCAATGATAATAACGCGGCGAAGCATGTCCAATAGATCATAAAATACACAGGAAGCGAAAATTTGATAAATTTGAAGTAGTCAGAAACATCAGAGATAAAAAAAGATAAAGGTGGGCTCCTCTTGGACGGGAAGGCAGACAGCACACAGAAATCAATTAAACCACAGGGAAATGGTTTCATTGCACCATAAGAAAAGATGGGACTTTACCGTATTGGATAATACAACAGGATGAAACGGACATGAAAAATGCTTTAAAGATTGATTTCCGAGCGAGTTAGTTGCTTAAGAGGATTACATTAATTACAGGCCACAGACAAGCAGTTCTATTAATGAAAGCAAAAAGCTATAAGCTAAATTTCTACATTCACCTATGATAGAGCTCAAAGATGGAAAGAGCAGGCTCGGGCCAGCTGCAAAGAGTACCCAGAAAACCACCTGCGGAAGAAATGCAGCTACAGAGCTTTCACTGACCGATGATCATGAGAATGGCCGACATGGACAGAAATCAGGAGAGCAATATGAGGCAAGATAGGCAGTCACTAACCCAGGCCAGAGAATGAAAGGGAGTGGATGGCCAACAGCTTCACCAGAAACTAAGTTAATTGGACACTGAGAAGGAAAGGAAGTTGAATCAACAACCGATCAAATCATTAAAAAAAAATAATCATTCAGTAGGTGGGAGAAGATGATGGAACAGCAGAAACCCACAGAGAATAAGGGCCTACAGAGGCGGATGTGGATGAAGATTGGTGGCCGAGGTTGAGGTTCAACAGAGAGTCACAGGGCTGACCAAATAATTATTATATGCATAAAGTTGTATTGTAGCGTGTGCCTCATTATAATCCAACTGTAATTATTAATTAATTATATGCTAAAACTGAAATTAATATTACAAATTAAATAACGATCATTGCAATTAGAAATTTATGTTTTAATTAGTATTTAATTTATGCATAAAATAAATCACTGAATATTAGGGTCTGTATGATTGATACATACTATATACACATCATAGCTTCTTTCTGCCAAAGGTTTGACCAAAGTCCAAATAAAAAGAGAACTCATAAAGGTGTTCCTTCTGTAGGGTTCCCCTTCAATTCCTCCCATTCAGCAGGGAGTGAGGACTTATGAGACCAACTGACCATACAAAAATTTTATGATTCACAGTTTCCTAATCTTGTTATTGGTTCTGTGTCTGGAGGAATCTAATGTGGACTTGTGGTTGGCTCTATCCCTCAAGAATTTGGAGGAAGCTAGAGAAGACAGGCCCGAGCGATTAAGCTCAACCTTGTCCTTGAAGAAGGCCTTCTGCACATCCTCCCTCAGTTCCATGAACCTTGCTGTCTTTATTTTCCGCTCGTCCGATGTGCCCTTCTCGAGGTAGCACAGATCGGGCAAATCATCATCCATGAATTTATCGATCACTTTTGAGCAATGAGGGAAGTATCTCCGTCCAGTTTCCACTGACATAAGCAAAAGAGAGAGATGAAAAAAAAATGTAAGGAGCTGAATGATGGGAGAATCATCAACTGACTACTTAAAAAGAAATGATTAACATCACCCTGCAGCAACTACATTCAGATACCAGGAAAAAGTGAGGAAGATGAACTCATCAGAGTTCAAATACCAGATGCCACTGACATACAGTCAAGTTTATACCTTTTCCTGGAAAACATTATTAAAAGCCAAAAAATAGAAAGATAAATCCTTATATTATAATGGAAACTAGCTAAGCACAGGCAGTCATGGGTTCCATTTCTCTCTTCTTGATGGAAAAGGCAAAGTAAGAATGCAAGAATAAGCTCAGACCCTTCACATTTGCCACTTGGCTTTGGATTGAAAAATGCAAATGCAGCTCAATGCATTGTTTCTAGTCCTTTTTAAGTTAGCTATGCTGATTTTTCTACAATCAAGCCCTATGGTTGTGTGAAAAGTAATAAAACTTGAGTGTGAAAAGTAATAAAACTTGAGTTTGTCCAAGCCACGGGAAGGGAGCAGTCATCTGCTAAGATGGCAGTCACAAGTATGATCAGTATTTTCAGTTTCTGCTGGAACAAAAATAGTACTGCTGAAGGAAGTTTAGAGGTACCCGTTTTCTGCAGGGCTTCCATCCTAGAACGCAGTCCCTTGTTCTGCACAGTGTCATTTAGATCAACCTCCCTTAGATTGTTATCTGAGCCTCTTGAAGTAGAAAGTCCGGCGAACTCAGAAGTGGTCTCAGCATGAGCAATTTCCATGGCTACCTTAGCCTCGGCGGGGAAGAAAAGTCGTGCAAATGCAACTGCAGTCACCACAAGAAACCATACTTTCACTAACCGCATATCACAATTTGTTAGTTATGACATAATTGTCACTGGTTTAAATATCTGACAACATTAGGTTGAAGAACAAGACCTCTATTTTCTAAATAAAGCAAATGCATGTGCAAATCATCGGCCACCATAGGTGATGAAATCGAAGGTTCTCCTATAAAATAATTCCTCCTCATCTCCATCTCTAGGATATCAATACAGATCTTATCCTTGTTAGCCTCCTGCCCCTGCTCTGTCTCTGCATAAAAATCCTTTGGCCTTGTTGATCTCCGGCAGATGCTTACAGCACTCTGATTATCTGATGTTAGATCTGATGCACGTGCCCCATTGGATAACAAAGACACAATGATCTTTGGCTCCTTCCGAAATGCAGCAACATGGAGCACTGTGAGACCTCTTGAGTTTCGGTGGTTCACATCAGCCATACCTAAAGCAAGCAGTTCACTCACAACCTTTGGGTCACAGTAAGCAACAGAATAATGGAGAGCATTCACTTCATCTAAGGTGATCTTAGACTCAGTGAGGAGAAGCTTGACGAGCTCGACATCATCGGAATCCAATGCCTTGAGAATTCTCCTTCTTCTCTTCTCATGCAAAAGATCAGGACCTACTTCGTTATCCTCTTCAATTGGTTGGCCCTTTGCCCGGATAACTCTGACCCTGTCAGCCAGTTCATGGGGAAGCTCTTTCTCAAGAGATATGCTTTCTAGGTCCGACCAGGCCACTATGTCTATGCACTCTGCAAGGAGTTGATTAATATGGCAATGGAATGCGACCAAGAGAATTGGGATGATATCTTCGGCAACCCGAACCTTCTGAATAAAGTTGAGAAGCTGACGCTGCATACAAATTCAAACAAATTCCCAAGTTCCAGTAACCAAAAAAATTGGTAGATATAATTCTATGGGGAAATTTCACAAAAGTATTTTCCTTTTGCTTTGAATCAAGGTTTTCAATTCTAGAATACACAAAAGATAACCATCCAAGAGCTCTCAACCTTTTTTATCACATTGGTTGATGAATGCAATAGCTACTCCCAGATCCAATTCAAGGAGCTAGTAACTAGAGAAATGCCTTTCCAGCATTATACCTACTTAGTTTTTCTATCATATTTCCTGTAACCATGAATTCCCAAGAAGTCCAATCCTTAAAGTAGAACTTTGAGAAAAAAATCATGCTGACCTGAAGCAGCGACACAAGCTCAAAGATTTTGAAAATGGAAGATGCATACATCAACTCCACCAAGTAATTGATTGCAGGTCCACAAGCATCATGGTCGCATGGACTATGTACACAAGTCGACACCTCTGGTGATGCAGGCTTAAGTTTCCCAGTGTAAACATAGCTCAAGACATCCAAGAATGTTTCATACCCGACTTTACCATAAGGCAATAACTCACTTAGGAAGTACTTGGGAGGAATCTCACTCTCACCACATGATCCCATTTTTTTCTTGAAAAGCTCGTGGAAAAATTCACTTCGAGCGGCCAAAATGCATCGGTGTATACCCACTGGGACATCCTCCACGACAATAACAGCATCGCTATAATCAAAGCTGCGGTCAGTAAGAAGCTGCTCCAAGTTGGAGCTGAGCTTGCTCAGACTAATGATTTCAAGGCTAGGCCCTTTCTCAGGGAAACATGATCCTGACTGGTTAATATTGTTGATGGAGTTATTGGATAAGTGGCACGAGGAAGTGAAGCTCAAAGAACGAGAGGGCTCTTTTAGTATTGCCATTAAAAGGAAAAATTATAGATCTAGAAATCGTGGAATCACCCCCCCTCTAATCTAGAGATCTACCATGCACAACCAAATGCAACAAACCAGTGAGCTTTTCCATTGAAGCTTAGGGAAGAGAGTAGCGGGCAATACAGAAGAGATACATAGGCGAGGTAAAGATTCTGGCAGAAGAAGTTCCGGCATGGTAGAACTCGCTAGGAAAAAAGAAAAACTTGGACAGAAAACTTACGAACAGTGATATAAATTGGTAATTCAGACTGCGTCATGGATGGAAAAGAGGAAGGGCAAGTCAAAAGAAATCAATTTTTTTGTCTTAAAGCTATGACTCAAGAATAGAAACCCCCGCCCTAACTGAGCCATTAAGCATCCTGTCTGGAATAGTTGGGAGGGAAAGACAGAGAATCCAAAAGGGCCGTCATGGATTTGAACTTCAGATTAGCCACGGTGAATAACTACCCATATCCGATCGGACAGATGGAATCAGGTACCCCGGAAGATAAAATCAAATTACTGAATCCCGCAAGAACACAAGAGTCAGGACTGACTTAGAGCTCCGGCAGAAGCACGTGAGCAGGGAACAAACCAGGAGGGGATTAAAAATTCACAGAGGGCGGATCGATGCAGGATAACGTTAAGGCGAGAAAGGAAGAGGAAGGTTCAGGTCAGGAGGCAGAGAAATCGGTCATGGAAGAAATTCTTGTAGCTTGCTGAGCCACAGTGAGGGGGAGAGAGAGAAGGAGAAGAAAGGGCAAGTGGGGGAAAAGGGAAAATACTCTAACTATGCGCTGACGGAGGAGGATGTTAAGGGACAGACCAGAGAGGATCTGTTGACCCGACAACCCGCCACTCAGCGTCCGCGATGATGAAAGATGAAACAACGTATTGGCTTTGCTTTGGGAAGATGAAGTCGTTCCGCTGACGCCTGCACATGCGTTGGCGGCCAGTGCTCTCCCTCATGACATTCTCCACTTGTCATCACTGACGTCATATTTTAAAATTAAACTTATTAATATTTGATACCAAATTATCAATTTATAAATACTTAACATTAAAATAATTTTTTAAAAAGATTTGAAATAATCTATCAATTTTTACAAATATTTGGTATATTGCAAGTAATTTAGTGATTTAGATTATTATGCTGTTAGTCCATGTTTTAAAGTCGGGCTTATTTCATTAGAATACACATACGGCTGGGCACAAAAAGAAAATACAAATTCATTTATTATGGTAAGGTAATAAATTAAATCAAAATGAGTTTTAAATGGCAGTTTCGTATAAATACAATATAATATTTTATAAAGTAATATTACAAAGTGGTACGCACTAAAGCTTAGACCTCGTCTACTAAACTTAGGCCGACTCTCCCACAACAGTGAGCCTACTATTGCTTGAGCATTGAGTTAAGCAATTGCTGACACTTTGTCTGAATAGTAAATTTAAATAGAGAAAATTCGTTAAACTTTATTAATTAAATTTTCTTTGATTAAAAGTCTCAATTGGCATTAATTTTAAACTTAGAACAATAATCTCTATAATAACTAACTTTCCAAATTTATAGCTTACTTGTTGGTAAAAATTTAAAACTTTCTTTTAATAGAAATATTTTTCCATAAATCTTTATTTAATTAAGGCCTGAAATTATTGTTAAAATATAGGAGAAATCATTAAAAGTATGATAGAAGGTAACTAACTAATTTAATTTGATAAAATAAAATTTCAGGGATAAATATGCAATTTTTGAGAAATTTGGCAATTTAGGGATTTTTAGAAATTTAGACATTTTTGTTACATAAATTGATGGTCAATGAGGATTTAAACGAAATTGGAGACTTATTTGAAATTAAAATACTTTTTGAGAAATTTAATTGTAATTAAAAATGAATAAATGCTTTATATGTAATTTAAATTAATTTTATATTAAATGAAATTATTTGTGGGCAAAATTACAAATAAAATAAATTGAGGAAATTATGGCAAATAATTTGGAGTTTATTTACCAAGAAAATATATTTAAGAACTTATTTGAAATTAAATGAAACATAGGAACCTAAGTGTAAATATCGAATATTTTCCTACTAATAGGTGTGAAAGAAATATATTTTCCTACTACCCATAATCCAACTCGTGGTATTAGAATTATGTCCCGGACAAACAAGTCACAAATCTCGAGTAAGTGGGATTACTAAAATCGAGTATGATTGGACGGATGACACAAACTTGGAATCATGCTTTATTTTAAACTAAATTTTACACAAGTATAATCTCCTGACTATGTGGATCCATGTAAACCCCGTCCTTTTATAATAAGAAAATCGGGAAAAGAACCGACAATTTCTAAAAAGAAAACAAGTCGATTCATGAACGTTAACCGATAGACAAATGGCAAAAAGAGAAATTTACAAATTTCAATTGACCTAAAAAGTAATAAAAGTCATAACTTTGAGACAAATTGGAAAATAAAACCAAACCGGTTCAGATGAACCGAACATGAATCAGATTGAACCAATTTCTAAATTTATTTTTCTATGTGGCTTAAAATATTCAAATTGGGGAATTGAAACCACAATTGAATAGATAATTAATTTAGATAAATTTAGAAATTTTTAATTTTGAAAAACTCGGTTGAATTGGGCTTGAACCGGCTAGTTTAAACATTGAACCCGGTTTGGACCGGTATGGTTTGGTTTGAAAAACGTCGTCTTCTTCCTTCAGATGATGACACTATTCATTCAACGGAAGAATGGACAGCACTGGTGAAGATAAATCGCCTCCGTTCAGGGCGTTTCAAGCCATGAATGAGCGCCATAAATGTGTCAAATGGTCGGGCAAAGAGACTCCAAGCTCCTAATATAAAGTGCTTATCTCCATTCATTCTCCTCACAACTGAAAACTCCATTCTCTCTCAACTGCTCCATTTTCCGGTGAAGCTCGAACCAAAGCTCCAACTTGGGCAGTTTTCTCAACCTTAGAAGGCGAGGTCGAGTTTTTATACTTCGGTGGAAGTCAGCTATCTGATAGCAATCACCGTTCGATCCGAGTACCGCTAGAGAAGCGCCGACAGAATCAAACAATGAAGCAGCTCCAACGGACCGAAGCTGCCCTATTTCGGCTAAGTTGAATTCAGCCAAATTTAACCCTCCTCTGGCCAAACCACGCTCTCCCAACATCCCCACCGCCTTCATACGACCTCAACTAAGCTGAAAGGTAAGCCAATTCGCCCCCCCCCCCCCCCCCCCCCACTCGTTGCAAGTTAGAGTTAGAGAGAGAAACTATAGAATTTCACTGATGAAATTCTCCCTCGATTCAGGGTCAATTGCAGGAATTCTTGATCCTAAAAAGTACCTTAGGAAGAGAGCTACATGTCCAGATAGAGAGCTCGGACCGTCGCACATCCAACAATAAGCTTTCGAAGCTTTCTCTCTCTATGCACAGTTTTTCGGCGAAGCTTCGTTTGAGCTCAATTTGAACCCAAATGATGCAGTTCAAAGCTTAATTGAATCGTATGAAATGTAGGAACTGATTCATACCTTCAATTGAAGCAATTAACCCCAATTGAATGGTCAATTTAATGAAATCAAATTCGGCCAGTTTGAAAGGGGGGAAATTTGGGGATTTCGTAAAATTGAGGATCCATTTTGTAATTTTCTAAAATTGAGGGCCAATTGGCCATGAAAAAGATGTTGGAGGACCAATTGGTCGATTTTTTTGGAACATTTGGGATCAAATTGCCATTTTTGGAAACTAGGGGTAAAATGGTAATTTTTGAAAAGTTTGGGACCAAATTGGAAATTTAGAAAAACTTGAGTCCCTTATATAATTTTGAGTAAAATGAGGACTGAAAGAGAATTTTGGAAACTTTGGTAGTCAAATTGGGTAAAGGTTTGTATTAGGGACATAAAGCTAAGAAAAAATAAAATTTAGGGACCTAAATGTAATTTATTGATAAATTGTGAGCATAGGCTATAATGTCAAAACTTAAGGCTATGTTTGGATTGAGGGGTTTGGAGGGATTTAATGGGGAGGTGAAGTGAGGGGTTTGGAGGGGAGGTGAAGTGGTGGATTTTGAGGTATTAAAAATTTTTAATAATCAATCGTTTGAATGAAGGGGAAGTGAGTGGAAGGATTATTAATGAAAAAATAAGAAAGATAAATTTACCCTTTTAATTAAATTAAATAATTTATTAACTATTATAATTATTAAATTATATTAAAAATATTTTTTATAATAAATTTTTATTTATAATATTTGTATTATATAATTTTATATAAAATATTATTAAGATATAAATCTATTTAAAGTATATAAAAATAAAAATAAATAAATAATAATATAAAAAGTAAATGAGAGTATTAAAGTAATTTAAGCATTAAATGATACAATCCCTCCAATAGTGACCTAGGGTACAAGTGGACGGGCTTCTATATTAGTGGCCGGTAAAGTCATTTCGAGCCACAAGTGGGTACAGTAAACGGGCTGCCCTGCGAAAGTGTGATCCCTTCCTAATGAAGGACGTGTGTTGACTATTAAACACACCTGATTTGGAAATGAGGAAAAAGGTTTTTAAAGAACCGAAATTTGAGAAAATAACATTTTTTTAAGGAAATAAGAAGTTTGGCACACTCCAATTAAAGATAATTTATTTACAAAAACTCTCTCCCAACACTCATTCACAAAGTTATCGAATTCACCCCCTTCTTTTACCCCTTTTTAGGTAACCAAAGGGGAACAAACATAAAGACTTCCCTATAGCCGAACCTAAAAGACAGGTATGTAAGATTTAATATGTTCAATTTTGTTTAATGCTATTCTAGGAAAGATACAGGTGAAATGACGCCTTACTACTCACGGTTTAGAAAAGGGGAAACTCTTAATAAACCGTGAGAGTGGCAGGTTGATCACGGAGATCCGACCAAACCGGGTTGGGGCGTGACAATCCACTTAAATCTTTTGGGTTTATATTTATGAAGAAATCATAAAGTATGTTAATAAAAAAACCCTTGCATAGTATATGGATACACTTCAAGTGATATGGTCTATTTCGACTATCGATATAGGAAATAGGCGATGCCCATGGTCTGCAATAGTGGGCTAGATCTAGTTCTATGCAAGTGGGCCCAATGCCACAATTTTGGAAAGTGAAGTGTGCTAAAGGCCATGTTTTGAAAACTCGTACAAGTGGGACCAAGGGCAATGGAAAACGGGTCCAATTCCGTAAATAAGTTCTAATTTAAGAGCTTGTTAAAATGATTACAATTTGATAATGTTTGTTGAAACTGCTCATCCGAAGCCAGGTCATAGCCTGTTGGGGTAGCAAACAAAGATAATGTCTTAAATAATTAAAAAAACTATTTTATATGATTGCAATCGTGCAGAATAAAAAAAATGCCTGGTACAGGTTAGTGTTGGTTCTAAGGGCTGTTGTACAACAAGGTTGGCACAAGCGTAGTTATGCTATTCTAGTATGTCATGAAACTTAGGGAACTTCATGCACATTGAAACTGAGGAAAAATGGGGAGAGGTCTTGTCCCTCAATAGCAGACAGAAGAAGCGATGATGTCACGCCCCGACCCGGTTTGGTTGGTTCCTCGTGAGCAACCCGCCACTCTTCCCGGTTTATTAAGGGTTTTCCCCTCTTTTAAACCCGTGAGGAGTAAGACGTCCTTTAAACCTGTACCTTTCCTAGAATAACATTATAAAAAACTGAAAAATAGACATACCTAATTTTATAGTTCCTATACAGGGAAGTCTTTAAGATTGATTTTCCCTTGGTTTCCTGAAAAGGGTAAAAGGGAGGGGGTGAGTTCTACAACTTAGTGAGCGGGGGTTGGGAGTGAGTTTTCATAAACAAAACAACTTTAATCGGAGTGTACCAAACTCCTTATTTTCTTTTAAAATATCATTTTCTCAAATAGTAGTTTTTAAAACCTTTACCCTACCGAGGGTGACATTTTCAAGTTGGAGTGTGTCGGACCCATTAATTTCCTTTAGATTTTCTCCACTTTAAAAATCTCGATTTTTCACCATTTCTTATTAATCACAGTGTGTTATCACCCAACACACATCCTTTATAATGAAGGTCAAAATACACAATCGCAGGTTAGTTCGTCCATTGAACTCACTTGTGGCGTCAGAGCAACTTTACCGGCCACCTAGATACAAGCACGTCCACTTCTACCTTGAGAATGAGTGGATGTACGCGACATCCGACCCTTAATCTCGAAATCAATTCTCCATGTCCGTATGAGGACAAAGACCTCATCCCGACCCCACCTCAGTCTCGTGCGCTTAAAGCTACATCAAGCTTTGCAAGGTCACTTAGTCCGACAATCTACCCTTATACCCACCAGGTTGTCTAGGGCCTTAGAACATATCACTACCCCTCTTGGGCGTCTTGAAGGTCCCGTACACACAGTGCATGCACAATTAATATTTTCATATCATGCCTTATAATCTGTGGTGCCATTGGTCCAACGGCCCCGACCATCAACTCAACTTGCAATTGTTTGTCTTGACTAGTTCGGAGACATATCATGTCGCACTACCACTAGTTGACTGAATATGTCGGTTATGTCTTGGTACCATGGCCAAACAATTCATTTATTTAAAGTTTTATGGCATATATCTCATGTTTGTTTACGAGCTTCTGCTTGTGTCCACTGGCCTTGGGCCCACTGTATGTGATTTTCCAAAATTAGGCATATTAGCCACCAAGTTTCAAAACCGAGGCCCCCAGCCAATAAGAGCTATTCGAGCTCTCGTTAAGAAGGTCTCTCAAATCATTTAAGCAGTGGCACACAGTTAGGGGAGAGTACTTCCGGAAAAAATATGTTTTTAGCTGTTCATCATACTAACTGGGTATAATGACATCCCCGTTCATAATCGATAAACGAGTTTTCCACTTCCTTTAAGGAAGTTTCATCATACCAACCGGGTATGATCTACTTACAACCGTTAACTAGTTTTTCCGCATGATTTTCACATCACTCCCCTAAGTTGTTATGTTTAAAATACCACTAAATAGTGGGTTTTCATTTTGATGTGCTTATCATCCCCAACCAGGTATGATATAAAATTCCACTCATAACCATTAAGTGGTTTTTAACTTAATTTGCTCATCACCCCAACCCGGTATGATGTTAAAAGTCCCATTCACAACCGGTAAGTAGGTTTTCCTTAAATAAAAGTACTCATCATCCCAACCGGTATGTTGTGTAAATTAACTCACTCACCCGTTAACCATGACGTGTTCGTCCACGGTTGGTTTTCCAAGTTGACGCGAGCATTCTCTTGCTGGCATTCTTATCACACTTGTCCCGTCGGAGGTGTGACGGTCCGAGTTTTCTATCGGGAAAGGTAGCTCTTTTCCTAAAATACCTTCTAAGATCAAGAATTCCTACTATTAACCTTCCAACATTGTTAAGGTCGTATTAGGGATGTTGAGAGAGCTTGGTTTGGCTAAAGGGGGCTGAATTCAGCTAATTTTAGCTATGTCGAAACAAGGCAGCTTCAATCTACCGGAGTTGTTTCACTGTTTGATTGTAATCCTCAGATCGAATGGAGGTTGCTATCAGATAGCTGACTTCCCCAGAATCTAAAGAGCCCGATCTCTGGTTCTGAGGTTAAGAAAATGCCTAAGTTGACGTTTTAGTTCAAGTTTAGAAATAGAGTATTAGAGAGAGAAAAGAGTTTTTTAGGTGTGAGGAGAATTAATTAGAGAATTTATTACTACCGTATTAATGTTGTCATTATTCTTGGGAAATTGATGGGCATTTATTAGTATTAATTTTAGTGATTAAATATATGTATTAAATTATAAATAAATATAGGTATTTATGATATTTACTATAATTAATAAAAATATATATTTATATCATTATTTTTACCTAATAATTTACATTTTTCATTTTATTTATTCCAATCATATCAATTAAATTTTAAGTTTATAATATAATTTCATAAACTACTTTTGACCGAAATTTCAGGTTACTAAAAAAAATAACTTCTCAGGAGGTCCCATCCTAATACGCTTAACTTTGATGTTTTGATAGGATTTGGTATATTAGTTCTATTATATTATTATATTTTTTGTTACTAAAAAATATGATTTGACAACTATGGAAAGAATACAAAAAATATATATATTTATCTCATTATTTTTATCTAATAATTTACATTTTTTATTTTATTTATTCTAATTATATCAATTTAATTTTAAGCTTATAATATAATTTCATAAACTAATTTTGACTGAAATTTCAGTTTACTAAAAAAAAATAACTTCCAAAAAATATGATTTGACAATTATGAAAAAAAATACAAAATGAATACACTACTCTCACGCAAACTTTAATATTTTAATAATATAAAGTTCATCTGAACCAATTTAATTTTTTTGTTATAAAATTTTTTTCTAATTACTAAAAATATTGTGTTAGAGATGATGTCTGGGGTGGTAAGATGGTGCTCAGTGCTCACACTTATAATGTGGTGTATATTTGTGGCATCTTATGACGAGGGTAGATGGTAAAGTAATTTCGAACTATTAGTTTAACATATCGAGATTATAACCTCTAAATATCAAAATTTTGCAACTTTTCGATGTTTTAATGAGAAAATGATATTTATGTATTTGTATGATACAAACCACCGTAAGTATATTATAAATAAATTATAAAAACTCTTCCAATTAGAAAGAAAACTATCATGTAAAAACTTGTTCTTCTTAACTCTGCATAGTAGCATATGTCTTAGGTACGTAAAGATGACATTTTACCGAATGATTAGTCTATATACTGATGTGGTTATTTTACCAGGCGTTGGTCTCCACTTACCGTGTGATTTATCACGTGGGGTACATCGGTTGTTCACCTCTATTTGACTGGATTTAATCTATATTGGTTATGTGAACTTATTACACAATATGCAGCAATTAGTTGCGCATGTTAATATTACTTATTTGATTCACTCTCGTCCATGGAGTTCAAATTATTAACTAACATTATTTAAATCGATTTTCGAGAAATTTTTTGATCAAATTAACAAATTTTTATTTTTATTTTGTTAGATTTATCCTAAATTCGATTAATTCTCAATTTTATTTATTTTTTAAAAAATTATTTAACTAATTTTATTGAATTTATGAACCAAATTCATTTCATTTCACTTAAAAAATTAATTTTATTTTTTTTATCTAGTTCAGTTTTGTAGGAGATATCTCATTTCAATAATAGTTATTCAATCTTAATTTAATAATGAATAGAATAACTTTAGATTTAGTTCAAAATTTAATAATTAATTTACAAGTTTATGGTTCAAACCAATTCTTAATCCAACTTAAATATTATTTACTGTTTTCATCAAATTTATCCATTTCCGATCTAACATGATAACTCTATTTTTAGAAAAAATTGGTACCAGAGGTATCAATCTAATGTCAAACTATTAATATAATTTTATTTGATAAAATATAAAAAATAATTATTAAAATTTACAATAAAAGTATTCATGACCTAAGAAATTTATTTATAAAATATTTGTCAAATACATATATATATATATAATATGACAAATATAATTATATATTACATATTAATAATATTAAATAATTTGGATGGTGCCATCCTCCCTAGTCAAGAAGCATCTTCACACGAAGGCACCACCTTTTGCTTGTACTTGGAGGCGCAGAAGATGTACACGAGAGCGTTCAAGAGGCTCAGCCCGGCCAGGAGCCAGAAGTAGTAGTCGAGGTGGCCCTCGTTCAGGTTGTCCGGTATCCACCCAGCCCTGCCGCCCTCAGTCGTCACGGCAGTCACCACCGTCAGTATCAGGGAGCTCAGGTAGCTACCCAGCGAGCTCGTCAGCAGTGACAGTGCGCTGCAGAGGCTCCTCGTAGCATCCGGCGACTGGTTGTAGAAGAAGTCCAGCTGGCCAATATAGGTAAACACCTCCGACGCCCCCACCAGAAAATACTGCGGGATCTGCCACAGGATGCTCATGGGCACGGGCACGTCCTCGTCGGTCAGCCCCAGGTCCCTGGCCAGCCGCAGCCGTTCCATCTCCACCAATCCCGCGGCCAATATGGCGGCGGCCGACACGAACAGGCCGATACCCATCCGTTGCAGCACCGTGAACCCCGTCGGGTTTCCGGTGAATCTCCTGGCGGCCGGGACGATGGCCCTGTCGTAGATGGGCACCCAGAGGATGACGCTGATGACGTCGAAAACAGAGAGAGAGGCAGCGGGGATAGTGAAGGAGCCGACGACAGTGTCCATCATCTCGCCTTGCTCCACGAACATGGTCGACATCTGGGCGTAGACGGCCGAGAAGACGATCCCTGTCGCCCATATGGGGAACATGCGGATCAGGGTCTTCAGCTCCTCCACCTGCGTTACCGTGCAGATACTCCAAGGATTCGAAAAGTCTCCGCTTCTTGCATGGTGTTCTGTGATCACAGCAGCTTTGTCCAGGCATCTATTGGAGAAAACCAAACAGAATAAACAAAAGTAAATATCATCTTTAAAATATTCTGTAAATTGCACCATTGATCTAACAGCAAATTCTTCATTCTTGCAGTTGATGAATGCATGCCATTTGCCATTTGTCATTTGTGCAGATCCAGAAAAGATCATATTCGGAGACAAATATGACTTACTTGAGCTCATCTGTATGTCCCAGTTTCCGGCTTCCCGGTATTGCACATTTTCCCTCCGGCATCTCATAGAGAAGGCACTTCTCCTCCGGGACCTCCACAGCCCAATTCCGGCACGCTGCAACCATGACCTGACAGAACCTCGTGATCGGGCTTCCTCCAGCTTTCTGAAGCCGGTACAGAGGCGTTCCGGCGAAGAAACTCAACACTGCAAGCCCCATAAACAGTGCCGGGATGCCAAAGCCTAAGCCCCACCCGACATCGTCTTGAATCCACACCAGAAGGGTACAAGACACCAGAGCACCGATGTTGATAGAAAAATAAAACCAGTTGAAGAAAGACACCTTTTTTGGTCGCTCCCTAGCATCGGTATCGTCAAATTGATCAGCCCCGAAGGATGAAACACACGGTTTAATTCCACCGGTACCAAGGGCAATGAGATAGAGCCCGAGGAAGAATATCGCATATTCTGCTGTGGTTGTTGCAGGGCAAACTGATGCTTCACATTCAGGAGGTTTCAATGCTGGGATAGTAGCAGAGAGAGTCAAAGTACACATTCCCTGTACAGAAATGAAAACAAGTCAAAGATAGTACCACTGGACTGAAGCAAGTTGGCTCGTAGAGTTTATTGGATGAAACTACAGGTAATATAGGAAACCAAGTTGATATTCACAATCAAATAAATTGTGCTGAAAGTGGCTATTGTCCAATATCTTCCCCAGTAGGCATCTGCTAGCACAGCTCCAACTAGAGGCATGAGATAGCAAGTGCCCTGCCAAATGTTGACGTTAGTTGCTGCAGCTACATTTCCCATGTGTAGTTTGCCTGTCAGGTAAGTCACAAGATTGATGGCGATCCCATAGTAGGCAAGACGCTCACAGCATTCGGTACCTGCAATTTTTATCAGGCAACAATAGCCATTTGAAGTTTGAGGGAGAGATGTGCGTGACCTCGAGGAAGAACAGAAGTATTCTGAAGCAAAGTTTTACCTAGGATGAAAGGACATGCTCTCCAGTTGCCAGTTCTGTTCTTGAGGACTGGCTTCCCCTTGATGTCAACAGAGCCATCGCCAGTGAAATTTCCTTCCATGGCATGCTGAGATGTAGACATCCATTGAACTCCTTGATGAGATAGAGAAACTTGAATTTCACTTACATGCAATTGACTAGTGAGGACCACGTGGAGAGTGAATTTCACTGAACAGATGGTAATGTGATTAGGTGTATGTATCTTTATATGCAGTTCTGATTCAAAACATACCAATAATATGTTCCCACCACAAGGAGCAGCAGCAATGGATAATACAATAGCAAGATCATGGTCAAACCGGCAATAAAACACTCTTCAGATGACTGCTCATTCCTTCAATGAAATTGGATAAATAATAAAAAGCAATAAAACTGACTAAATATGGCTGCAGGTTGATGTTCGTCTACAATCCACGGGAGTGGATATTGGCTGGCTTTCTTCTTCATCTAATCCTACTGATTGGGATTAATTAGGAGAAAGATGAGAGCGGTAAGATACAAGAAGTTCTAACCTGGTGCTGGAAATCGGGTTGGCCATCTTCCAAGAGAAGTCTTAGCCTTTCGGCTTCATCCCCGGAACTCATATCCCTTCGTAAAACTAGTTTTCTGTTAAGAGATTCCAGCATATCCGTATAAGGAATAACGAAAAAGTTCTGTACAGAAGAGGACGAATCTGCAATCATTGTAAACAAGTCATAAATGGGACCTGAAAGTCAAGGGAGAATTGTAGGTGACCCCCAAAAAACATGTCGCCTACCTTCAACCACTTGTATGTATATATATAAGGATATAATAGTTTCTTTTTTTTTTTGATGTTATTGGTGTGGAGACTGCAGCAAATATGGCCAGCAAAGAGAAAAACTTCACTGGAAAAAGATGAGGGAAGGAGAGGGAAGGAGAGGGAGGAGAGAAGGAAAAAAGACAGGGCAATGAAAGATGAGCAACAAATCTACCATCAAGAAAGCGTTCTCTTCGCAATATATGTAAACCTCTCAAATTACATACAAATTAGAAAAAGGTGTCTGAACTGAAGATGATAGACCTGCAGAAAAACTTGTGCATAAAAGCTATTAGCGAACGGGCAACTGATTACCCAGTGAGACTGCTAGCAAGAACCTACATCTTCACAACTACTTGATCAGCCGAACTCCTCCTGATGACTCCTCTAGAGCACAGTTCGTTCAACAACTCTAGGGCCTCCTCTGCTAACCCTTCAAAGGCTATGCCCTCGATGAGAATGGTATATGTAACTTCTGTGGGTTTACACTTCCTTGATACCATGTACGCCAAAAAGTCAATTGCCTTGTCGGTTCTATGAGCTTTGCACAGGCCCAGCATTATCGAGTTGTAGGTTATAGCATTGGGGTTCACATCAAGCCCTTCCAGCTCATGGAAGAACTTGATCGCCTCATCGACTTTGCCTTCCCTGCAGAGTCCCCCGATAAGGGATGAATAGGTGATTACATCGGGCCTCAGTCCTTTCTTCCGCATCTGACCAAGGAGCTCGATTGCCCGATCAGTCCTCCCTGACTTTGATAGCCCATCGATCACAGTATTATATGTTATCAAGACTGGTGAGCAACCCTTGGTGTTCAATTGATTCAGTATCTCAACAGCCTCGTCGATCTTTCCATCCTTACAGAGTGCAGTGAGGAGAGTATTATAGGTCACAATGTCAGGGTAACAGCCTCTTGACACCATTACATCCAAATATTCAATTGCCCTCTCCATTTTCTTGTCCTTGCAGAACCCATTGATTAATGGGTTATAACTCAATGAGTTAGGAGTACATCCATGCCTTGGCATCTTTTCTAGAACATCAATTGCCCGACCCAGAAGCCCCTTCCGGCACAAGAAGTTGATCAATATATTGAAAGTGACAACACTGGGAGCACACCCTTTCCTGAACATATCAGATAGCAGCTTCTCAGCATCCAT
Organism: Trapa bicornis; assembly: GCA_030064425.1. NCBI lineage: Eukaryota > Viridiplantae > Streptophyta > Magnoliopsida > Myrtales > Lythraceae > Trapa > Trapa bicornis. The sequence continues at coordinate 32,716,638 of CM057755.1, read as the reverse complement.
CCACCTCCCCGTGCTACACATGCTTCGAAAGACAATGTTGTGGGTAATCACATTCGGTTGGCACCCATAAGAAGGCATTTTGTTCAAGAACTCAATTGCCTCATCCAATCTCCCTTCCTTGCAGATCCCATTAATGAGAACATTGTAAGTCACAACATCAGGTTTACAACCTTTGCTCCTCATCTCATCCACTAGTTTCATGGCCTGGCCCACCCCATATTCCCTGCAAGTGGCCTCAATCAAAATCGTGTACGTGATAACATCAGGGTAACATTCCTTCTTCAGCTGCATGTCCAGGACCTGCATTGCCTTCTTCAGTTTCCCACTATCACAGAGAGTCCTCAAGACTGTGTTGTAAGTGACCACATCAGGGGTCACGCTCATCTGTTCCAAAACCCTCAATGCATTGTCAATCTCACCTGACTTGCAGTACCCACTGATTAAAACATTGTAGGTTATAACATCAGGGACAGCCCCGGAATCCTCCAGGATTTCCATGACTCGCGTGGCCTTACGAGTCTTCCTGAGCTTGCAGAACCCCCGGATTAGACTTGTGCAGGGCATTATATCAGGCATGTCCCCTCGATAGACCATGCTCTCAAGGAACCGGAAGGCAGAGTCCAGCTCCCCGTTATGCACCAGTCGGCGGAGCTGGTTGTTGGCCTCCGCTGACTCATCGAGACTCTGCAAAGGCTCAGCAGAGACAAAGGAATTGGATCTCTTTCCATTTATATACCCACAAGGGACTGTGCTATCAGTCTTTCTAAGAAATCTAGGGAGGGCTAGAGATTGGGGATCCGGGCACTTTTTCTCATTGGCAGGAGCAAGAGGCCGAGCAGAGCTTCTCCTTGTACTACCCCGAGATGGAAACGCAGTGGGTGCAAAAGGGGTAGTTGGCCCGACTGATAAATGAGTGTTTACTACCATTCCTGGAAGCCCTAGCTAGAATGGGAAGATCCCGCCTCCAATGAAATTGAACTTGCAACAACGAATGGCATTTCTATCATGCCAGCATCATCAACATAAGACGAAACTCATCGATTCCACCACTCCTTAATATAGCGAATACACAAATTTGCGAAACCACTAAAAGGATAGAAAATTTCCCGTCACCTCTCTGTAGTTTGTATCCTCGCAGCAGTTGCGCAGTAGCAGAGCATCTACACCTTCAAAGAGGGGAAAAGAGGGAGAAGAACGTCACTGTCGACTACCATAGGCCGCCGAAGAGTAAAGATAGGCCGGAGAGGGAGCGGCGGGAGATCGGTGGTCGAGCGAGCTCGGCAACAGCAAAGCATCCACAGCAAAGGAGAAGCTGAGCACGCGGCAGTCAGTGGCTACTTCAGAAAAATCATCGAAGGGATATCGTAGGAGAAAAATATAAGACGGGGGGGAGTAAACCGGGATTATAGGTCTTTGCAAAAGAACGGGCCCCCGGCCCAGGTAATTAATTATTTACGTAGTGGTGCTCAGTACTTTCTATTCGTTTCATTTATACCCTAACATGAATCTTCCAACTATTTTTGGTAAAAAAAAATAAAAACTTTAGGGCATTTTTACTTGCCACACCAAGTGGCTATTTTGAACCTTTACTGAAACAAGCCCAAAACACTATCGAATATTTGACTTTTGTTGACATCATCTTTTCCATCAAGTTTTAAGAAACAAAATTTTGGGTGACTATTCCTTCCATTCCATGTAAGGCATTTTGATTATATGTTATTCCAATACTAACTTACCACCACTAGAAACACCAGACTTGGAGTGAAGTGCAGGAACTTCAAACTATAGTTACAATTAGGTACGAGTATTATATGGTTGGTTTTTGTGCAAAAAAAAATTATATGGTTGGTTTATGGTATCACTAAAAATAATCATAGCAAATTGGACCAATGACATGTGACTATTAATCTTATTGGTTGAGTATGATAAACTGATCTTTGCATGTGAACCACTTAACTAGCAAAACATTGGAATTTAGAATATCAACAATGTTCTCATTTAGATTATTGTTGGCAACCTAACTTGAGATCACTAAAAAGATACTGACTTGATGAAATGTATGATGAATGTAACAAGTCAGCTTCCCATAAGGAGGGCTTTTGCTGTGACATTTATTAGATGGGAAGTAAGCATTGTCTGCAAAAACTGACATGCAGGATAATGGTAGACCAAATATGGAGCTACAGGGGGATTTGGAATTTTTTAATAAAGAAAATGGTACCTCAAGGATAAAGAACAAAGGAGATGTTGATGGTGAAATACTACCAGGTGGGAGATAGCTGGAATACCCCTGGAGTACGCTTAAGCAGCCTCCATTGTTTTCCCCCCAAATAACAAGATTCTTCTATATATGAAAAATATAAAGGGGAGACAGTAAATAGTATAATTATCATATGGAAAAATTATGAATAAAATGTATAGAATCCAGTAGAGAGAGTGAGGAATCATTCTCGCTTGAAACTTGCGCATGCGATTATTGCAGAGCACCTAATTGTGGATACAGAGGAGAGGCATCAGGGGCACCTCACAGTTTGAGGATGGCAAATGGGAAAGTAATGGATAAAAAGAAGTGCCGTTACCTGCATAGTTCAGTTGGAGACTATTTGATCCATGAACATGAAATACCCCCCAACAATGAAGAATGAAGCGATTCCACTGCGAGCCATCCGTGGCCATATTCCATTGAATAGGAGATTCCGGTCAGCAGGGTGGATCCCTGTGTATCTCTCGAACCTCTTACCAGGTATTCTCCACTTTAGAAACCGCCTCTCCATGGCAACGTACTAGCAAGAAGAGGAAAAAGATTCTAGTAAATCAGAACAAGAATCTATAAAAGGACAGTGTGAGATGCACATCAAGGTAAGACACAAAAGGTGCAACTGGACATCCTCAGGGATAAAATCATTGATAGGTTGAGCATACTGACAAGATTATGCTCTCTTGACCATGCCAAACTGCTACTGAAATACTACAGTGTAAGATCTGGGACCAACAAAAAAGTAGGAATGCTTAATTTTGTCATTCAAATGTCACAGCTGAAGCATGTCCCTTTTCATTCAAAAGAATGGAGCACCAGAAAATTTGGGCAGGATGATTTGCAACCTGAGGACATTTTTTATGCAACAAATGCATTGAGGTTGTGTTAATGAATAGTTTGAACTACGGGAATGGAGATTATACAATCACAAATAGGAAGGATTAAGGGGAAGCCAGTTGGTTGATAGCCTGCAGTGTGGTCTGAGTTTACAGGACACTTTACCCTTTTTTATTTCAAAGTTGATCATAATACATGGCATTCTTGGATCACAAAATGCACACCATTCTCATATTACACTTAAAATTAGAATTGTTTTACCTGTATTCATAAGGCTTAAATTAACTTCAATTCTCAACCCCAATTAAACCGTAATTCAATATAAAACCGTGTAGACTATCTATCTCCTTAATCTTAACAATACCTGTGATTAACAATGCTTGAAAGAAATGCCCCCCTAAATTTTCTTGGATTTCATGGTAGATGCAAAAGAATGACTGTAAAATGGAAAATATAAAACTACACACTTCACCCCCATTTTGGTTAGAAACTGAAGCCTTTACAAATAGCGAGTGCACTTTAAAAAGCTTGCTCCAAACATACAAAACTTTTGGCTGTTTTCTATTTTCTTGTCAAAGCCTAATATGGCATACCCCTAATGTGAATGCAAGCTGCATAAAATTCACAAATTATACAGATAAACTTTGGAGAATTAGGTCCCCCTAAAACTGAAATATACTGCTAAGGAACAATAAAAATCAATTGTGCATGGAAGTACCTTTCATCAATATGACAATATAAACTGGTCAATGTAGGAATGCATCCATTAGGTAAATTATTGGGAAAGATTATATATGTTGCAAAGATGAAGGAATAACAGTATCTTGGGTGATGAGGTCATAATAATGCAATATGTATTTAAATTATTGTACAGAAGTTAAGTAAAAAAAATTTTAAAAAAAATATTTACCTTGGGTATCACCGTACATTGTGATCTGGATTTCGCGGTATCAAAACAATGGGAACCAGCAGCAGCAACCACACCAGAAAACCCAGCTGCAATGCTAACAGCTAGAGGGTCCAAAGGACCAACTTCTTCATTAGACCTGTAAGAGAATGCTATCAGAGAAAAGAAAGACCATGGCATCCATGGACGAAGGTTTGCATATCACAGCATAGCTATATTTTAGAGATGTGCCCCATAAAGGCCCAACAGACAATCACAAACATAAGGAAGGATCAATATGGGGCAATACTGAAAAATTTTCTGTTCCCTTTCAGCTTTGAAGCATCTAAGCGGATGAAGTTTTTCTATAGAATCTAAATGAAGACCAATTAAAAAGGAAAAAAAAGGTTAAAAGCACTTGCATTTTGGTCTCACAAAACCAGTCAATGTACTATAACATCTACCCCATCAAATATGATATCAGTCAGCATGATGAACATTCATCAAGATAAACTGATTCCTCATAACAGATTTATCCATTTCCCTAGAGATGAATTCCCCAATGTGGATGAAAGGACATATGAACTTATGTGATATCAAACAAAAAATAGAAAAAATGTTTCATCAACAGATATAATCTCAACCTTGGCGGAGGATTCATCCCAACAGCTTTCCAATCAAGTAAAGACTCATGCAGAAATTGCCAAGTGGAAAAGAATATTCCTCCAAAGAAGGAATCTCGAGCTACCCCAGATCGAAAACCCCTCCATAGAGCACCCCAGCCTTCCAAAGAAACAATGTCCAATGGCCTCTTGACGTCACAGACAGATGGTGGTTTTCCTGACCCACTCAGCATCCAAGGGTACTCTTCCAAGGCCCCAGCCATATTAGGATGTTTGGAGTTCAATGTGGATAAAAGGCCAACGTAATCATTCAAGATATTCTTGTTTGGAGAATACCCCCGTAAGAGCCTCTGAAAGAAAGGTGAAGCAGCTGTTTTCCTTGTACTGGGTTTAGAGGATGGGACACGAGAAGCAGATGTCACCTGTGCACGAACTTTAATGATTTCAAATGGGGAGCTCAAGAGTGATTCAGTTGCCCCAGCAGCCAATCCAATCAAGAGAGCTTCATTCACATAAACATAATTGTCATCCCGGCCATCTGTGCCAATAATCTCAATCAAAATGCTATAATCACAATAACTATCACCGGCTTATTTCGTTCTTTTGTATGCTAATACATTTCCAGTGTAATGGCATAAACATGAACAGACTGTTTGGATGGAAGAATGAACAACTACCAAGATATAATCTAATAGGAGCCTTTTCTAGTGCTAAACAAATTGTGAGAGTCGGAGTAATGATATTTAGACTAACATCAACATGGGGAGGATCATCTGGATACTGAAGATGTGGAACAGATTAGGCAAATAGAAACTTCAAAAGTGGAGGAATAGGTAAGGATGAGGAGGGATTGCATAAAAATTACAACTTGGCCCTTCAATTTAATAATAAAAAATAAAATTTAAGGATACAGTAGTCTCTTTGTGTGCAAATCCCTCCTTCATCTCCCCTCCATAATACTATCAAAATAAGGGATATATTATCCATTTGGATCGCTCACTTCCACTCCCCTACCCTACCCTCCCATCTGAATCCCTCTCCATCCTTCGCCTACGAACTCCTCAATCCAAACATATCCTTATGGACCCACAACAATTTCTAAAACAAGGGATTTAAGAATACAGTACCTTTGCAGAAAGCAGTCAACAGTTCATACACCCCAAAGCGGGCTCCAAGTCCTGAAATTCTCCCCAGTGCTAGCCAATGAAAACCACTATATAGACCTACACATTGTGCATCAAGAAGATATGGAAAGAATGTATAAATGGATTTGAAGCTACAGAAAAGCATGAACCTAATCATAAATCACTAATGGTTACTTAACAAAGAGCTCTTATAAAATTTACCATAAAACTGTACACCCCATATACACAAATCTGTAAAGAAGCCATATGATTAGACCATAGATGCATTCCCTACACATATACGTTAGATTCTAATGAAACCTAGCACATGTCCTATAAAGATTTTTTCCACTATTTGCCTTAAAAGACATGATTCTCTTATTGCCAACTTAGACCCCATTTAGTGCTATAACATAAAAAGGAACTGTAATATTCTCTCGCAGATAAAGTTATTTTATTCAGTGGAATAATATCCACAAAGTGTATAGCATGAATTTTTGTTACCCATGAACTATAGGGGACTCTTACTATCACCACTATGACCTTACTGATGCTATAATCTTTTCAAAAGCTAGATATACATGCACAGTACATACATATTGAAGAAACTACTGCCATTAACTAGCCCAGTAGGTTACTTCCAATTCATTTAGAAAGAGTTTGCTGATGTAGAACATAAATGCATTAGCAATTGAATATATTATTTTAAGGTGTAGTGGACAGGCATTCAATGTTAAAACAAAGTCAACAGTGATAGTAGTGTTTGATGAGTATGCAAGATCCATCAAAATGTCCTAGGATATATTCATCCTTAATTGATACATATGATGGCTGCCAAATTACATATGCAAATATCCTAAATATGTTGACAAAGAAACAGATATGAATGGGCATAGCACAAAAAGGTCTCTGACATTGCAATAATAGTAAAAGAAATAGTGAATAGGTCTCAATGGAATCACATATAGGATTCAAGTAACTTGAATAGTCACAATACACTTGCACAAGCATTCGAACCTGAAGTTCCTGATACAGCACGAACTACTTCCAGGGCTTGATATGACGTTACCCGTTTACTGGGGCCAGAGCTAACCTGTCTCATTGTATGCAATAATAGCATAAGATTAATATTACACATATCTAGTTCTAATAATTTTTATCAAAGATAAAAACTGACAACAAATATTCAGCTGTACACCCTATATATAATCCTGGCTACTCAAATGGGAAGATTTTTTTTTTTGCACTCGACATGAATGGGAAGATTAAATGTGACAACTATACATTTTACCTAACTGCAAAGGCAGTCCTTTTTTAAAATATCATGTTGCAAACCATGAAGAAAACTAATGAAACCTCATAGTTGTTGGAGTTTTTTTATATTTCTAAGCAACTACACTCCCAACTTATATCTGACATGGCAGCTTCCTCAAAATCAGTAACTTTTCAATGTTACTGCAACATCTTTATGTTAGGTCTCATGTAACTTTTGAATAGCTTCCATTGACATTGATTAATATTTAAGAAAAAGCTTCACATACATTGATATGAAATCAAGAGGCACAAAAGCAAGGTAGGAGCAAGAGTAACTTTTGGAATAGGAAGTACCTATATGTTTCTGATATGACAGAATGCAATTCAACTCAAATTTACAAGTTTTGTTAAATGCAAAATACAAGGAGAATTCCATGCAATTCCAGTTAATTTCTTTTAATTTTCCAAGATATATCCAGTACCAGAATCAATTATTTCTAAAAAGATACCAAACCTACCCTGCAATTAGGACCCAATAAAAAGCAGGATCTTCAAGGAAGTAATCAGATATAGATAAGTGGCAAATTAGTACAAGCTTTGAGCTAACCATGAATCAAAACCTGAATGAGAGTCTTGATAGTGTCAAAAGGATAAGAGATGGCTGTGCCCAAGGTCACAGAAGCAGCAGCAGCAACCGCATGAGTTGTGTACATATGGTTCTCCAAGAACTTCTCCATCACTTCCCAACAGTGCACTTTTAGGCATGTAAAAGCAAGAATGCCCCCAAATCAATTTGAAGGATGGATATGAAGCTGAAGTAAAGAGCATGAATGGAAAAAATTGTGAATGAAAGGTATCAATACTCATGAGATTATCAGACCTCGCCAACATATCAGTATGGCTTCCCTTTTCATAAATGTTGCAAAGTCAACATGTGGAAGAAAATTTGAAATTGTTCATTTCCATAAATGACTAGGTACCAGTGGAGAACTAAATAGAAGATCAAGCCAGTAAAGGAGAGTAGTGATATCATTAGTTATCATGCTTCACTCACAACTACCCATTATGGCCACAAAAATAGAATCTTGAGTCTGTTAAATATGAACTGAGTGGACTTGGATATTTTAGCCAAAATCCAGTCACTCCCATCCTCCACAATTTCCAACTAATCACTTGAAAGTATTATTCATTTCTTATTGCATTCTCCAGAAAGGACAATAAAGCAAAAGATGAGCTTCCTATAAAAAAACAGGGATATACATAGTCAAATTTCCAGGAAAAAAGGAGATAGCTAATGCATTTTCAAACGCATGTAAATGTTGAAAAACAGATATATTATATAGGAATTTCGTCAAACATCTGTCACACATTACCCTAGCTTCTATCTGACCGACCATATTACAACTTCGTATGCACAAAATACCAATTCTAATGCCTGCAAAATCTTATGTTAATCATACCTTACACCTCTTTCCGTGAAATGGACAATCAAATCCAACAAATACTTCAAACATACTATGAATTACAAGTACGTACAATCTACTGAAACGGTTGCAAAATCACTATAAGATAGGAGATAAATACTAAAGAGTAAAAGTAACAATTCAAGCCCAAAAATGTTCAAATCATTGGACCTGCAGGCGCAGGATTCGGAATGACCAAACTCTAACGAAAAGGCGGATGAAGTCAGCACACCTTATAAGGAGAAGACTAGTGGAGACGCAATGGCGAGGAGAACAGGGACTTGGCGCCAAAAGAAGAGCGAGGGTGAGAATAGAGCCCTGCCCAGCGAGTTTTCTGGAGTGTGAGTCGACCGGAGAGTCGAGCCTCTGTCGACGAGGACAAAAACAAATTACCGCAGCAGCAGAGTATTTCTTTTATGTAAATGCGACATTTGCACTTTTTTTAGCATTATATTTATCGATATATTTTCTGTATGATTTACAAAAAAAAGCGTCCTAACAAATTTAAAGTATAGCACAATCAAAAAGTACGAATAATTTCTCTCTTTTTTATTCTTTAAACTCGAACTTTATTGTATATCATAAATATACACAACTTTATTTGTTAGTATGAAAATACGTTTTTTTTTCAAAATTACATCAATTGTACATAAAAAATGGAATCGAATATAATCTCATCAACTAGTTGTCACGGAGTACCATTATTATAAAATTATATTAATATATATAATTTATAATAATTATTTTATAATTTTCTAATATAATTTTACAAATTATATAATTAGTAAATTTTATTATTAAAATTCGTTAATTTCAGCGTAATTTTAATAAATATTCATTTATGTATAGTAATATCAATTTATTTATAATAAATAAATTTATAATTTTATAATATTCTAATTTTATATACTGTAATTTTAATTATATAAATAGTAATTTGTAAAAAAAAGTTAATTTAATAGAATTATATACAATTAAATAGTTATTGTATATCGCGTATTAATTTATGTGCAGTAATTATTTTATATAATTAAAATTTATTAAATTAATTTACAAACTATTTTATATACAATAATATCAATTATATATATATGAAATAATTTAATATAATAAAACTTTTTTAAAATTTATTTACATTAATCATTTTATATTTAGTAAAATTAATTTATATAAATTGAATAATATAATATAATTATGCATAATTAAACTAAATATTTTCTATTAATAAAAAAATATAATTTTAATATTTCAATTTAATCTATAATAGTTATATTAATAAAATTAATTTATTTAAACTAAATAATTTTAAATAATTATATATAATATTATAATTTATAACAGGGGTACTTTTATAATTAAATTTTTTTTAGTTTTATATAAAATTTATTTTATTTACAAAAATATTAATTTGTTTAATAGGAATAATTTAATGTAATTATTTTTATTTTAAGTGCATTAAAATTAATTTATATAAATTAAATAATTTAGAATAATTATATATAATATATCAAATTAAAATATAGTAAATACTGTATATAAGTATAAAATTATAATTTTATATACAAAATATTTTATATAGGGAAAATAATTTACTATACTATTTTTTAATTTTATATATAATATAATTTAATATAAATATTAATTTTAGAGTATATTTTTTGGTCGAGAATAAAAACAACGACATTTTTTTTATCATTTTGAGGCATAAGAAGTTGTCTTCTATCAGATGGTATAGAACCGATCATCGGGTCTACCTTTTGAGATCCGTTCACCACCGTGTTCTGGTCCGCCCCTATGAACCCGTACCCGAAGTGACAAAAAATATTTGTCCTGGATAAACCCGATCGGAGTTGTACAGTCCGATCAACAGGTCTAAATTCAAGGGTATGACCCGTTCATTGAATCCGCCACTCATGAACCTGATACGGATGGATACGGCCAAACTCTAATCAAGTGGAAATTTCAAATTTGGTTCGTGGTAATATGCGAGAAAAAGATGAGTCTATTAAATTGCCTTACGCAATTTTTAGGGTTTTTATAAAAATATAATATTTATCAAATTTTAATAAATATATAATTATTCTATCAATAGCTCCCACTCCCAATTGACATGGAATTACTTCTCTTTTGGCTGGAAATTCTCAGAACATTTGACCAAAGCTCTAGTAGCCCCAAATGCTATCTCTCCAAGGAGGAATATGATGCTCTAATTGGTCCATGAAATTCTCTCCAAGGAGGAATTCTTTCTGGTCTTATAATTTACCTCTCAATTCATTGAACCAGCTGATAATAATGAAGATGATACCCATCATTATAAAACATACTTTGAGGATTTGTCCTAGGAATGTGTTCGCACTGAAGTACCTCCGTTTCTCGTGGCACATAGCCATTGCCTTGGATCCTCAATGTCATCTCCGGTGACTGTTGGAATATGCCAACTTCCATTTTCCGATTCCTGAACAAGCAATGCGTTTCCAAGATAGTCTAAAATCATGGCCCATCGGAGCATATCACTTATAAGTGTGAAGATGGGTTGTAAGAGTATTACCTGAATGACGATCGAGTAGGATGGGGGCATGTGTAGCTTCACCCCGCGCAAATACGATGTCCGAACCTGTAAAAGAATGGACACCACTTGATTCCTCTTAGAATATATCAAAACAGAAAGAGCAATGCATACTGGCTATTGTCCACCTAAGCATGGTTTCACAGATAAATTTATGGGTGGGAGTTGATAATATTTCTCGAATCAGCACAATCTTAAAGATCCAGGAAACAAAAGATAATCTTCAGACTTACATATTTCAACTGATATTTAGCAAATACCGTCTTTCTCTGAGAATTGTAAATGGGGAG